>BSBM01000001.1:18797500-20068750 GCA_027924585.1 Larix kaempferi
TTTCGATCTATCTTCATTTGAGACAAGAACTTGATTAGATCCCAAAAATACATCCTAGAGTGAGCATTTCAGATCTCATTAAAAGTTTCAAAATTGACTCCATAGGTGGAACTCAATAATTATATTTCTCTTATGCTTACTTAAGGTTTCTAAAATTGACACAAGGCCTATTTTCACCACTCTTGTTCCTTAACATGTACAAGGTTTTCAATTCATGGCTAATGGTGCATTGGAAACATAATGTTTGCATCTAGCAACTTCTTCAACTCCTTTTGAATCAACGGTTCTAATGATGGATGAACCTTTCACATCTTTTATTGAAAGGGATTAGTTGTTTTCTTCAATGGTATCACCTATTGAATAATTATTGTGTCATACACCTTCAACTTCCTGGTATGTCTAAGAAAATACATCTCTATACAAGTAAAATAGCTTGATATAAGATCTTCTTTTAACCTCTAAACAAAAATAACCTAGATTGATTATATTTTGATCCTCTTCTGGTTAAATTTTTAATTATTTGTGTTATTGTTTATATTATTTGTTGTATTTTTTTGAATTTAATATATAAATATTATATAAAAAATGATATATATATATATATATATATATATATATATATTTTGTATTGAATAAAAAAATTACAAAAACTAAATCAAACAATTAAAAAAAAACAAAAAACAAACATTATATATAAATACATAATAAAAAAACAAAATATAATAAATATATAACAAAAAAACACTATATAATAGATATATATAAAAAAATAAAAAATACATAGCAAATTAAAAACTTACCTGCTTGATACCTCCCGCGATGTGTGCTGCCGATGCCTCCCGCGACAGTTTTTTCCCTAGTCCCTTTCTGCTACCTCCCCGCGAGATCGTTCTTCTGCGGACCATGTCTGCTACCTCCCGCGGTGACCTTTCTGTGACCTTTGTTGAGCTGTGAGAAGAGGATATTCACCCTGCACATGCAAATTTGGATTGTGGTTCCCTGCATTTGAGTCCGGTACTGAGCTGTTAGCAGAGGATATTGAGCCTGTACGTGGAAATTGGGATTGTGGCCGTGCATTTGAGACTGAGCCAGAGTGGAGCAACTCCAAGAAGAAGCTATGGCACCTCCCAAATCGGTGAGTACGATGCCTTAATTTTTATGGGGTCCAATCCAGAGTATAAATCTCTAATTTAGTATTGTAAATTTGTTTTTCTTGTGGTAAACAATGTTATTGCAATGCATTCATTTGTTATTGCAAGTTTGTCTTCACCCATATAAGCTATTCAAACGCAAGCTATAAGCTACAAGCTATCGGAGTCCCTGCCACTGGAAATCCATGAACGCCTTGTGGATGAGGCTGTCCAGATACAACCCACATATCTAGCCTCGGGATGCCAGAATTCATACCAGTCGGGGAAAACTTGAACACCACTGCCTAAAAATTTGCCACTCAAGGCATTTCTTGTGTGTGAATCAGAACCCCCGTGATGGCACTTATGTGGCCATACCCTTCTATTATGATCTCCTCCATTGAATGCAGAACTTACCCTTTGAGAAAGGTCCAAAGAGATCACAAGATTAGGCACCCTCACCTCTTTGTCATTTCCCATGGAAGCTATTATGCTTCTCATCAGCCAGAAAGATGGTTGAAAATGTAGATGCCACAAATTTGGAAGCAGGAATGACAATTCATTTTTCCTAGTTCTGAAAACAAATGACTTATATGAACTGAAAATGACCTTAATAGCTCATAGCAAAAAGAATGTAGTGACTTTTTCTTATTGCCTTGCGTTTTGATTCTGGAAGGGCCTTCATCAGAATGAGAATACTGTGTTTGACGAACATAGGCTTGTTGTCCTCGGGAAGAGGAATCAATGTTCAACCTTTGTTGAAGCTGAGCAATGTGGCCAATATCATGAAATAGATGTATTAGATCAAAAAGTTGAGGTTCAACATTCCAAACAGATGATTGCCTATGTTGATTCAAAATAAGATCCACATAGTGTCCAACAGAAGTTGGCAAGTGATCATCAATTTCATTTGCATGCGCATCCAAATCAGTTGTGACACTGCTGGAAACATTGCCATCATCTTTCTTTAGCAGCGCCTTTGAATCCTCAGTAAGTGCAACTTGCCATAGTATTTCTTGATGTATCATCCCAATATCAAGAAGCACATCCTTGCTATCATTTCCAAACTGTCGTTAATGCTACCAACCATCGATTCTCTTTAGTATCATCAGCTAGAAAGACAAAAAAGTGTACCACAAACAAGCACCAAAATACTTTTCGATTAAGTCCATCTTTTGCAGCTAATAAATTAGTCCCTGCAACATGATCCAAAAAATTTAATGTAGTATTGAGATGTTCCTTCAGATGAGCACAAAATACCCTTGCAATGGCAACTGAGTGTTGTTGTGTGAATGCTTTGCAAACTGCAACCATGTGCACAGCTACAGACATCCCTTTTGAAGATAGCAGAATACTTGGAAGAGTCAAGAACCTCATAAGGGCTTCAATGCCCTTTTTCTCAACAAATATTCTACAAGTTTATGGATTTTCCATCGCCAGATGCACAAACACCATGGCATGTGAAATGCTTAATTTTAGAAAGCGTTCATTACTCATATTTTTAAGAGACAATCCACTAGTTCCAACCCCATCATTATGCTTATCTTCAGAATCAGTATCCATAGGAACAGGACTATCCAATCTGTCTTTGGCCTCTAATCTGAGCCTATGGGCCTTGCTAGGGCATATGTTGTTGATCCCTGGTGGCTGTCAGCAATCTTCTCAGTGTTTAATCTGTTGGTCATTACAAGTTCAAAGTGATTGAATGCTTACTTTGGTAAATTAACTTAACAATTCACGCTTCACATCTAAAGCAAGTTGATCTCTTTTCCCTTAGCTCTCCCAAAACCTAATATCCAATCAACCCATAGGGAGGCTTTTCTTGGCCTTTAGAGCTGGCCTAAAAGAGGAAAGTCAAGCACTAAGGTGACAGTGGTGCTTCTCTTCTGAAGTTGCACTTGATAGCAGTAGTGGATTGAGACTTTTCCATTTAGGTGCTAAATTGAGTTGTACAAGGTCAAAAGGTGGGATAGAACAATTGTCCAAAGGGGGATGAAGAATAGGGGCAAGGATTCCGAGATGGAAGAATCTCGCCACGAACAGGGTGTAACTTTGAATAATTGGGTTTGGGCTGATGACAACTTTGTCTTGGTCACCACGAGGGAGCTAAAGAGTGGTTTCCCACTCTACATGCCACGAGGGGATGGGATAGCTAGCTAAAACCTGCAATACTTAGTACAGATTAGAGAAAGTAATCTTCCAATCTGCGAACTAGCCCTAACAACATGCACTAGAAATAAGTCAAGATTGCATTGGCCAAAGATTAAGCACACAAGAAAACAGGAAAAAATATGTGGATCAACAAACTAGCTTTATTCAACTATCAATCTGGAATTACCATAGGCGATCTTTGGGATTCCCCCTTTACAATGAGCCTTGAACATCACTTTATAAGCTCCAATTGACCTAAGTCAATGTGCCCTCTCTGAGTGCATGTGCAAGCTCTTTTAACCTAGTAAACTCAAGCCCAACTACTGGTCACTTTCTGTTCAGTGTTTTACTAGCACTGAATAAAACCTAACCTGCCAATACTCCACTTGATCTTGGAAATAACATCAAGATAGAAGTGCCAATACTCCCTTTGTCCAAACTGCATGTATATAATAATAATTGTGGCGTGTAATTACAACCTATTTGTAGTTTGACTGCTGTTCCAATTTAAATCTTGAGGTCTTAATCATCCTTCATAAGTTGGACGCACCTATTCTTGTATGAGTTTATCCATGAGTTCAGACATACATCCCAATCTTCTCTCCAAAAGAATTCTGTAATCATCAGTTCGTTATGGTCTAATTGCTGGGCCATTTATGTCATGCAAGTGCCCCATATCTTGACCATTGATTGCTATGCCTTAACCACTGTGATAACTCACGTGCATGCATATATAAGTCATATTTGTAAGGATTTGATATTGAACTCATTGTTTTGACTTCAAACTGCTGTCTTTTAGATGGCAACTGTTGCTTTCTTTTATACCTTTCTGCCAGTAATCAACTAACACTTATTGACCAGTGCACACCTCGTACACCTTGTTCAACTGTTTCCTGAGTATGCATACATCAAGAACTCCACATTACTACCTAGAAGAAGAAGTCACATGCATTTATACTTTCAGAAAGCTAATTTAGAAATTAAAACTAGCACATGTGTCCACCATAGATAGAAATTCTAATTAAAGTTTCGGTCTTGGTATAAGTAGTGTGTATGTCATTTCATCATTTAAAATGCTGTCTGCATGCACAACATACCGACAAATGCTACTTAAAGTCCACGTATAACTGGGGAAAATATGTAGTTGGCTCCAATTGTGACCTCCGCCTGTGCAATTATTGAAGAATGTTATAAATGTTCCTAGAGAATTATGAACATGGATATGTACAATTCCTTATATTTATTATCACTTTGTTTTATGTGATGAATTCATTTGCATGACTTGAGTATATATGAAGCTCTCCTTGAGGTCCCATGAATGAACTTGAACACTTGTTGCATTCATTTAATTTGAAAGAGTAGTTATAGTTTGAAAGAACTCTCTCCTTACCTTAGCTAGCATTCATTGAAAGGAAAGGCTTATTTTATTCATATGCATTTGCATGGTTTGAGTCAGTCATCACACCACGAGTTTCACTTCCATCACCCGATTGAGTAATACAACCACTAAAATTTACACCCCCTAACTAAACACACCATAACCTCACTTGAGGAAATCAAAAGAATTTGGTAGTTAGGTAGGACACCGGGAATAGGCATCCAAATAATTCCCCCTTGTCATTATCATCTGAGACATAGTTGTTGTCCTCTAGGGAACCAAAATCCTCTAGTATTTGTTGACACGGTCATACACCAGTTTGTGGAGGGGCCTCCTATTGTTTTAGGGGTTAAACCACCGCGAGATCGAGAACCGGACGGACTATGTGGAATGCCGCACTCCACTTAGCCCTAAGGCAACATCGATCATTGTCTTCCTTGTATTCTCCATCCACCATACTGGTGATACAAGGGTGATAAGGAAGAAGTGCTGAAAACCTTTTCCGATGTGTCATGAACGAGGTAGCTTAGTGACTTTTCTACTAGGGCTCTTTTACCCAGGATCCCTTTCGGTAGAGGGATATCCTTCAAATTCAGTCTCTCACTTCGTATTGTTCGACTTGGATTTCATCACCTTGCGAAGGATACGATTTGTCGAGGTCTCCAGCTTCTAGTTAGGAAGTTTGCTTGCATTTTCACCTTTTTAGAGGGTCTTTTCCTTTTTACTGCTACTTGTTGGCATTCTGGCCACTTTTTTTTCAGCTCGCTTACTGTGACATCGGTCCCAGTATAGTTTTTTGAGCTTGCTTTTTTGGCCTGCGAGCCTTGTCTTTTCATAGCTCCCCTTCTGCACGCTCGGTTGCTTTAGGGTTTTTGAGTTCATACAAAGTAGTTACCAATACTTATTTGATAATGTGTGATGTCCTCTTCTCCTAGGTCTTCGAGATGGTTGAGTTAGATGGTCTTCTGAAGGGACTGAACACCCCTTCATGGAGCCACTAACACTTGACCGTAGGAGTAGTCTAGAGGACCACGTGATCACATCACTTGTGTGGACTTTTCCGTTTACTATGATGATGGTCTTTCAAGTTATATGGAACAATGGTACATTTGAGAGAGAGATGAATGGTTGTACCCCACCTTGGTCAATTGTCTTATGGTCCTTTCATTTTGTCGATAATATTTTTGTGGTACCTTGCCTTTTACCTTTTGGGTGTTTTACTGATATTGGGATATCATTTGATTTGTACCACCTTTTATGTTTTAGGTCTTGTGGGTACTATGGTAGTTTTTCCACATTTGAGGTACACCCACTTTCTCCAAATTGTTATGTGTCTTTATACCCACTTCGTACCACCCTCCTGACTTTAGTTTGGAAGATTGCATGCTATCATACCTTTTGGTGGTACTATTTGAGTTTCAAGAGGTAGTTACAAGGAGCTATTGCATATATGAGGTAGTTACAAGGAGATATTGCATATATTGATTTGGACCGCCTTTTATGTTTTTGGTCTTGTGGTTATAACTATGGTAGTTTGTCTACGTTTGAGGTAGTGTACACCCTCTTAGTCCCAAGGGTTGTGAGTCTTTATACCCATTCCTTTTTTTTTACTTGTACCTTACTGGTTGGTCTTTGTATTGAGCCTTTTTACTGTCACTGAATTTCTTTGATTGACCGCACCATATCCCAATCATCTCTCTCTCTCTGGTTTGTACTAGCCCTATCATAGGGTCACTTGGTTCCTAGAGTTGACTGGCCTCTAAGAGGCACAATCATTTCTGAAAGTAACTCTTCTGAGTATATTACAGGAAACGTCTACACTAAGGTAATCAAATATGTGGTAAATAGTTTTCGTTAAGTAGCCAGGACTTGTAGCATTAGAGGAGATCTTGTAACGTGTATGTGTAGTGTTTCATGTGTGCTGCATGTGTGTTACGTGTGTGATGTAGCGTTAAATAAAATAGTAAAAAACAACTCATAAATATTGCATGAATTTCTATTCTTAAGAAAGATAAATAGGTCATCTTCCGATCATCACTTGAATGCCTACATGTTGACAAAGGGAATGAGGATAAAGTAAAATTATAAAAGGCAATACACGTCAACTTTTAAGAGGTGCTATGCCTTGTAGTCAAATCTAAACTTTTTTCCAATGGTGTAGCTAGAACCAAACAGGTATTTGTCTGATCTGTCTTCCTCGAGCGAGGGGAATTTAGGAAGGCTAGAGGAAAGTGAGACATCCAGTAGGTCTAGAAGAATTGTATCAACTAGATGTCAAAAAACCAAAAGAAGATTCCATAGACGCAATGAATTTTTTCACGGTCAAGGGGGGGTATGTTCCTATGGTGATGAGACAAAAGACGACGAAGAGGTTTGTTGGCCCGGTTTTGCAACCAGGCTTAGTGCTATGGGCACCTGCTAACTAGTAGCAGCAGTTTCAATAGAATTAAACAAGAAACTAATCTAAACTAAACTAATCATGGATCTATGCAAGAATATAAGCAAATAGTGTAAACATTTAAAAAACAAGAACAAGAAAATATTAAAGAATGAATTTGTATTGAAAAGTGGGGGGCAAGCAAGTGCTTGCGATAATACCTTCAATGGTGAAGGTTGATGTTGAGCAACTCCCAAGATGAGTAGCTCCAAGCTCCAAGAGGTCTCCTTCTCCAAGGTTGCTTACAATGGCCAAAATGCTCAAGGAAGATTTCGGCAGCATGAGGATGAGATAATGGATGGATTTGAAATGAGGAGTCCCTACCACCTTTTTATAGGTTTTGGTGGTGGGGAATACCATTTGTGGTTTTGTGGAAACCAAATGGTATTGACCAACATGGTTTAGGTACTTTTCCCTCCTTTTTCCTTTTTTGAATAAAATTAATATTTTTATTCCCTTTTTAATATTTTTGGGAATTTGGACCCTTTTTGAGGGTTTTTTATGCTTTTTTAGGAAAAATAATCTTTTTTAATGGAAAAAGTGGTGCACTTAGGTCTTTTGGTGACCTTTTGTTGGTTTCAGAGGCTCAGATGGTGAAAAAGTGGACAAATGGGTCATGTGAATAGGGAAATGAGCTAGTGAGCACTTTTTGGGTGTTAACAGATTGCCCCCTGATGTGTGAGGGCAGGAGCTCATCGTATGGCCGATAGACATCATAGTTCATTTGTCTTTTTCTGGGGTTTTAGGGGAGAGAAGAGACCAGTTGGAGACTGGAGCCACGGCCCTTGGAAGCTGCAAAAACAAAACATATTACATGGCCTCAATATGAATGAGGTATAATCTCTGATAATGGACGAGGCGGGCATTCCCATGCTCGTATCAAGACATATACATAACAATTAGTCCCAAGAAGGGGGATCTAATACATAAAGAAACTACTGGTACATCATAATGGTCAAGGGGGGACATTATTTTGGGATATACTCTTGATCATAACTGATCTCAATAACTGATACACTGGAATAACTGGTGAACTGCTGAAACTGAAGGTGTCCAACATCGGTAGGGACTCAAAGATTATGAGTCATCTCTGAGAATTAATGTAACTGTGTACTCAAGGGAGTATGAAACTGGGGTACATCTGAATACTGTCGCCATACGCAACCCGGATATCTATAGGAACAGTGTAACTGGTTGTATCCATAGGTAGACTCTCAAATGTGGAGGAGTCAGAAGGTATCCGGGGTCTTCGACAAATAACTGAGCAGACCAATGCCCTGTGCGAGTCTCAACGATGCGATCAAGGTGTTTGAAGTCGAGCATGTGAGAAACAACCATTTGGAGAGGCACTGAGGGCTCTTCTCGAAATGATTCGTAGGCACTCATCATAAATGGTGATGAGTCCAAGACACAGGGACCTGTAGGTCTATCCTCTGGAATAAATGTGGTTGTCGTCGACAGAGGGAGACCAGCAACTAACAAGGCAATGATGGTTCCTTGATAGGAGCGCGAGGTGTAGAACTGAAGTGTGGTAGTACTGATGGTAGGACTGACATACTTGTGGGGATGGGAAGTAACTGGGGTCATATAGTGGGTAGACTCAAACTTCCTTTGTTCAGAGCATGATGACATGGTTGACCTGGCAGCGTAGGGAACTGATTTGGAGGTGTGGGGATCATTGCTTGACTGAATGGTATATATTGACTCTGGGGGGGGGGAGGACGAGTTGATAGGTGCTGTCGAGGGATTTTCAAGGTAACATACTGCAGAATACTCTGAACAAAGGCGACCAAAATGGGGAAGCTGCCATATGATTAGATGTGATCTGTCGTGGCGCCAAGAGGCACCATTGATTCCTTCTTCGTAGTTTTTAATGAGCTCCAAGAAGGGATAAAAGTGTGCTCTGAAATGTTACGGTCCTGTGGATTTTGTGATCCCAGGACGGCTCATGCTCATGGTTGCTTTCATGTTTAGAGAGTCTGAAAACGGTAAGTGGACTCTATTGGTGTTTCTTTTTCGTAAGTTTAGTCTCCAAGGCCCGAAAATGCATAAAATGATGCGGATGGAGAACTCTTCTAGCCGATGTGACTAGAGTATACCTTTTTTGTAATTAGTCTACGAGGTCCGGAAAAGGGGTAAACTTATACCAGGTAGACGCCCTTTCAGATACATTTAGCGAGCATAAAAGGAAGCAAGATTGCTCGGCGATCTTTTCATTGTTTTAGGAGTCAGAAAAGAGCTTAACAGAAACTCCCTAAGTGCCTTTTTCGTAAAAGGGATTGCTCGGCCCGAAAAAGGGATAAAATTATACCGAACAAAAATGGATAGATGGGAGCAAGAAAAGTTCTTGAGCGTCATCATGTGTGTGGGATACTGGATCCGGTGACATAAAGATTGTCACAAAGGGGGCTGCGGCCATTGTGGCACGTAAACCGAGGCTATGAGAGGGCATTTTGAAAAAATGGCCGAAAAATATGGGCGTGAGAGCGAGAAATGATCTCAAGCATCATCACAAGCGCGGAAAACTGAATCCGACGATATAAGACTTGTCCAAAATGGAGAACAGCCGATGTGGCACGCAAACCGAAGTGACGAGGGGGCATGGGAAAAATGCCCGAAAAATCTAAAGGTGAGTTCGAGAAATGATCTCAAGCATCATCACGAGCGCGGAAAACTGAATCCGGCGCTATAAGGCATGTCGAAAACAGAGAACGACCGATGTGGCATGCAAACCGAGGCGACGTGGGGGCATGAAAAAATGCTCAGAAAATCGGGACGTGACAGCGAGAAATGATCTCAAGCATCATCACGAGCGTGGAAAACTGAATCCGGCGATATAAGGCATGTCGAAAATGGAGATAGGCCGATGTGGCATGCAAACCGAGGCCACGAGGGAGGCCAAAAAATGGTCAAAAAGTAGACCCCGTGAAAACGGGAAAAGGAAGGAACCTGCATGAAGTTCTCGCTGTGCTGATTCCAACGGTACCAACGGTTTGAAAAATGGACATCGTATGATACCGCAATGGTTGTTTGAAAATTGGTGGAATTTCTATAAATAGGGCGTGGGGCCCAAATGACTTGTCATTGTTACGTGCGAGTTTGATAGAGTTGTCAGAGCTATTTCTTGATTTCCGGGAGATTTCACCGTTGGTTTTCGATTCTGCGAGTTTCAGGTAACTCTATTTGCCTTAGCCTTTTCAATTATGTCTTTTTTGTTTGGCGGCGGGCCCCCGAAGGCCTTGAAATTCCATGTTGACTCTCCAACGTGGAATATCGCGGGTTTTGGGTCTTTTCCCGCGATGAACCACGCGGGTTTCGGGCTGACAGTCGCGATGTTCATCGTGACTGTGAGGTTGGAACCCGCGATGTTCATCGCGAGTTCATGGGAGATAGTCGCGATATTCATGGGAGATAGTCCTGATGAGTAGATGATATTGTATCTGCCCCCAAATGCTGATGAGCATATGGGGAAGCATTTTTTGTACCATTGATGTATTTTTTGTATATTGGGTGCTGAGGGCACCTATGACATGTTGACTATCATGATTTATATATATGTGTATATATATTTGGATATATTGTCGTGTATGCACGTGGATGCACATTTTTGTCTCTTGTATATGCCCGTGGAGGCACATGTTATGCACGTGGATGCATTATTTTGTTATTCGTATATTCCCGTGGAGGCACATGTTATGCACGTGGATGCATTATTTTGTTATTTGTATATGCCCGTGGAGGCACATGTTATGCATGTGGATGCATTATTTTGTTATTTGTATATGCCCGTGGAGGCACATGTTATGCATGTGGATGCATTTTGTTTATGTATATGCCCGTGGAGGCACATGTTATGCACGTGGATGCACATTTTGGTTATGACATGATGTGATTGGTGTGCCAGTCGAGGACATTGTTGGCCATATGGTCTGCTATACTATTGAGGTGTCTTGGGACATGTGTGAACGAAATGGATTCAAACTGTCTAACCATTTGTTTAGTGCGCAGGAATTTTCTGAAAAGACAGGGATCGCGTACCTGGTAATCATTGTTGAGCTGGGAAACTAGGAGCTGTGAGTCCAAGAGAACGTTGAGGTGACGGATGCTCATTTGGAGAGCTGCGGCCAGGAGACCGGTCACGGCATCGTACTCAGCTTGGTTATTGGTGGCGGCACCTAAACATACTCCGTCAATGTGAATTAACTCATGTGAAGGGGAGTATATTACCCAAGCTGCGGAGGCGAGATTGGGAGACCAACGGCTTGCACCATCCGCGAAACCGACATAGCAGAGTGGAAGAGGATCCATCTGTGGTCATGCAGAGAAAAACAAATATTTAGGTTTTTGAATTTTTTGTGAGAAAAGAAAGTAAGCCTATACTAGAATGGACGGTGGTGCCCATTAGATTTTCTATGGGTAAAATCGTTTAAGGTACAACCCGTTGCGTGGGTTGCGTAGGGGATTGCCTTCTAAATCGGTCAGAATGTATGCCCCCTGCCCGAGGCAAGTGTGTACGATGTAAGGGCCTTGCCACATAGATACAAACTTCCCCTTTCCGGTTTTATCATGAGCTTGATCGTAAGCGAGGACAAGGTCTCCCTTAGAAAAGGTTCTTGGGTGGACGTGTTTGTCGTAACTTAGTTTTGATCGTTGTTTGGCTGCTTCCATGTTTTGAATGGCTGTGCGCCGATCTTCATCGGCCTGCTCTAGGAGTAGTAATCGTTGCTCAATCGGGGAAGTGTCCAGTAGGAGTTCAATGGCGATATGTAAGGCTGGAATCTGGCACTCAATAGGGAGGACGGATTCAACACCGTGAACTAAATGGAAAGGGGTAAAACCGGTGGCGGTTTTGGTTGAGGTGCGGTAAGCCCATAGTGCCGGGAAAAGCATGTGGTGCCAATTGGATTTGTGTTTGTCTACCGTACGTTGGAGGATGGTTTTCAAAATTTTATTGATCGCTTCGACTTGGCCGTTTCCTTGGGGATAGTAGGCGAAAGAGAAATGGTGTTCAAATTTCAACATGGTTGATAATTCTTTCCAGACGGCATCTTCGAAGTGAGAGCCGTGGTCAGAGACTAGTTGCTTCGACACTCCGAAACGAGTGATAACATGGTTGAAGAAAAACCATGTTGCAGTGTCGGCCTTGCAATTGTACGTCGGCATGGCTTCTTCCCACTTGGTGAAATAATCTACGGCCACAACGATGTGTTTGTGACCGCCGGCTGACGTGGGGTTGCAGTCGAGGAAGTCGATGGCCCATTTGCAGAATGGTCCAACAGTGATGACTGGATGAAGGGGGGCGGGGGGGGTTCTTGCTTTGGTGGAAAAGAGTTGGAAGTTCTGGCAATGCTTGACTGCGGTGATGCAATCAGTAAAAAATGATGGCCAAAAGTAACCTACTCGAATGATCTTCTGGGCGGTGGCCATGTCGGAGAAATGGCCTCCGCAAGCGCCGCTATGACAATCATTGAGGACTTGTTCTGCCTCACTATGGGATAGGCAGCGGCGTAGGATGGTATCAACGCCGCGTCGGTAAAGTACATCCCCTAACAAGAGGTATCGGGGGGCATGGTGTCGTATGCGACGGCGTCCATCACGATCGAGGTTTGGTCGAAACTTTTGCGTGCGGAGGTAAATCAAAATGTCTCCGTACCATGGGTCGTCAGACGAAATGATGAAGATTTGTTCGTCAATCAGATCTGTTTGGATAGCGGGTGATGACGAAGAGGATGGGAGGTCGGTGATGAGGTGAGCAAGCGCGAGGGCTTTGGTGCTTTTAGGGGTTCTGAAAGTAAGGTCATATTCCTGGAGGATGATGACCCATTTAGCAACACGACCTTGTAGGAGCCGCCGGGTTAGGAGATAGACCATAGGGTTGGAGTCGGCAACAACCGTGGTTGGAGTCGGCCACGGAAGTCAGTGCATACTCTAAGGGTGCCTTTCTTTTTGTTGACGGGAACGGGGTTCGACACCCAGGTGGTGTACGGAATAGGATAAATGAATCCTGCTTTGCGAAGTTTCTCGACCTCAGCTTTAACAGCGGGGAGTTTGGAAGGATGAATGGGTCGCTGTTTCTGACGAACAGGGGGTACCTCAGGCCATGTATCAATGTGGTGCTCTATAATGGCGGGGTCAAGACCAGGCATTTCGGTATAGGACCAGGCGAAAACATCTCGAAATTCTTGAAAAAGCTTTTTGTACGCTTGGGTTTCTGCTTGAGTGCAAGATGCGCCCAGCGACATGAACTCAGGTTTCCCTGGTGTTGTGGAAATATCGATTTGTATAATGGGGGAAATGTTGGACATGTTCCCTTCTTTAAAGGCATCCGGTGCTGGGATGGGGTCTTTTAACCAATCGACCTTAGTGGGTATGAAATCTTTCGATTCGACCGATAGCTGGTTGGATGTAGTGGATGTAGATGGTTCCGGGAGGAAATACGAGCGATGATGCATATCATCCCAAGGGTAGTCGGGTGCAGTGAGTGTCTCCAAAATTTGCTCATCAGTATTGAAGTAGTCATACCATAAATCAAGGGGTTCTGGTTTGAAAGTTGTTGAAATCATATAGATTGTATTGACTTCTTCCGACGAGGATGATGGCGGGGGGTAGATCTCCTTGATGAGGGGAGGAGATATCTCTAAATCGACGTTGTTTAACTTGTACAATGCTGCTCTATAGTTAGGGAGATCAGGACAATGGTGAGAGTAGTGGCCGTAAACACTGCATATGGCACAAGGATGGTTGGTGCGCAGTGATCTGTCGCGAGGCTGAGGAGGTGGCTCTAGTCTAACTACTGGGATGCTGGTGTCATCGTCCAACATATTCATATGTTCCTGGAGTGCTGGTAACTGTGGGCATTGATGAGTGGGATGGCCTATCTCATCGCACAACGAGCATTTAGGAGGAGCTCGAAATACGGGTGGGGGTTTAACTGCCTTAGGAGGTGGTATAGAAGTGTATGGTTGTGGACCTCTGCCCCCAGTGGGCTTGACAAGAGGAGGAGGATTCGTTGAGGATGAAGGGATATTGAGACTAGGAGGAGGTTTCGTTGACGACGAAGGGATTGTGACACCAGGAGGAGGTTGAGTAGTGGTAACAATAGGTTGTACCGGTTGGAGGATGACATTTGGTGTCGACGGTGGAACGGAAGGCGAAATATACCACACGGGTAATCCCAATGTTAACCCGGGTAGACTAAGGGTAGCCATAACCGGGGCGCTTACTACACCTGAAGGAGGAAATAGAAAGGGGATGGTGTGGATTGGTGTAACACCGATGTGACTAGGGACCAGTGGTGGTTGACTACCGGGTGCTTGTGTATTCTGTGAAAGAGTACAGAGGTTTGCGACGTGGGTCTCCGGTGACGGTGGTGGAATGGCCTAGAATTTAGAGGTCATTGGTGTATCTGAGTAAAGTCCGGGTCCCACAGAAGAAGCAAAGGAGGTAGTTGCACTAGAAGCGGGTTGTTCAACCATGGGGAGAACATTTTCGAGTGCTGCCAGGGCATTGGGATCATAGTAGGTGAGTTGGTCGATTTTGACCACGCGTCCCTCGTGGGGGAACATCATGGTACGAAAAACGGATGAGGAAACCGCTTTCATGGCGTACATGTAATTGCGGCCAAGTAAAAGGTTATAATCGAGTTGGGCATTAATGACCTCTATGTCGATGAGCACATTTTTCCCACCCAATTGGACGGGGACATTGGGTAGTAGACCTTGAGGTTGAGCTGACCGGCCGTCGTAGGCCCGCAATGCAGTGGTGGATTGCTGGAGAGTAGGGGATCCCAACTTCTGCCAAACGAATGTGGACATGACGCATGTAGAGGCACCCTCGTCGATGATACATCGATGGATGACAAGATTCTGAATAGAAACAGAAACTTGGACAGCTATGGTGGAAGGCAGACGTGGTTCAGACTGGTCCAAATCAAAGGTCATCAATTTCGAATCAGTTGGGTCAATCGCCCCAATGGCGGAAAGTAAAGTCTTGCGTTGCGTAGGACAGTTTTTTAAGACTTCTAACGCAGACATGGCTGCAGGAGATTGAGCTAAGTCATCTACGATGTTGTAATTTGACGCAGCCCGTGCATTGGGGTTGTTGTTGATACAGCAGAGTGGGAAACGAGGTGCTTTAGAGGTGCCATCGAGTGGAAGCGGTGGTATACGTAACGTCTGATCAGTGGGATGAGCGTTAGTATCCTTATCGGCGGGGGGGGCTTTGGAGGTAGGTCCATACTGGTTCCGACGTGTCTGGATGTTGACATCGGCAGTGGACATCATCAATAAGTGGTGAGTGCCTGAATCAAACATTGGTTGATCAGGAGCGGCGTAAGTGATTTGTTGTGGTGGCACGTTGCCCTGTGGGGGAGCTAATGGCTGAGTGTTCACCACTCCTTGTGTTGGAAAAGGGTTTTGTAGCACCAAAGGTTGTTGTTGAGGTGGTGGAGGGTTGGGTGGCGGCTGAGGAGCCACCTTCCCTTGACGATGGGCGTCATCTGTCCATAGTTGCCGAGCTCGCTCCAGATGTGGGCAAGCATGGGTATAGTGGCCATAGACCCCGCAAATAGAACAAGGATGGTTTGTTCATAAATTAGCATTTTTGGCTTGCTTAGGTGGCCGATCAGGATTCTGATGAGCAGGTGCCGCGTTATTATTTTGTAGAGGGTGGGGAGGTTGTGGACCTTGGTTTTGGTGTTGGTTGTTGCCGCGGTTACATCCTCTTCCACGGTTTGGTTGCCCACCCTGGTTGCGTTGGTTATTTTGGTATTGGGGCTGATGTTGTTGTGCGTACACATGCCCTTGAGCATTGGGGGGATTCTGGGGAGCCGCAGGTGCGGGAGCAGGTTGCGGTGGGTAATATGCAGGTGGAGCTGGAGGTGGTCCAGTTGCCTGTTGGGGTTGTTGGTACCCCTGAGCTATTGGATGTGTTGGATTAACTGGTGCAGCTTGCTGTGGGTACTGCATCAGTTGTGGCGGGAACTGTATGGAGTTCTGTGTAGCAGGTTGGTTATAATATGTAGGAGGTACATATGCTGATGGCGCTTGCCCATAGCAATGTTGTGGACAAGAGGGTCCATGAATGTGATGTGTCTGGTTTGTTGGAGCATAAGAAGTTGTCGCTCCAGAACCGGATGTAGCCCTAGAGAGGTCTGGGGCAGGCATGGTGCTCACCATGCTGAAAGGTTTAGCTTGCGGTGCGATTTGGCCAATAATGCCATCAGCGGCATGTGATGCCCCCGGTGCGTCACCGCGTGGGGCGTCTGGTATGATTGTGTATAGATAACCTGACTCGGTGTAAATGAGATCAAACTATTGGGCTTTGAGGATGGCCTCTTCCTCAGACTGGGGTCTTTCGGATGCCATATCCTTCGCAATGAGAGGGAGAAGGGATTTTAGAAACCAATCTAGGAAAATACGGTCGTCTAATTTTATTTTGCAGAGGCTTCGGCGTCGACGCCACTCATGAATGTGGTCAGTGATGTGGGTGGCCGTGTTCTGTCTGCAAGACAGTAGGATCTCGACGCCCGCATCATAGCGGACAGGTAACTAAAAGAACTGCAGGAAGGTCGAGGCAAGGGAGGTAAAGGTGGCATGCGTCCCATGGGGCTGCTCGATATACCACTTGGCTGCAGAGCCAGTGAAGGTGCACTGTAACAGACGGAGGTGGACAGAGTCGTCCACTATGGAGTTGGAGGAACACCATAGATGGAAGGACATGATATGGTTCTGGGGGTCCTCACCTGCCTTACCCTCAAACTTAGGGATGTTGGAGGGGAGTTTGGTGGGCATGTGAGGCCACGCAGGATCATGTCTGATAGGGTCATTGGTGAGCCTGGCTAAATCTGGCAAGTTCAGACTTGCCATATATGGTAAGCTAGCAGATGTAGTGACTGGGACTAGGACATGCCTAGTCATGGTGGTATGGGGTCCAGCAACACCTAAAGGTATGCTAGGTATTGAAGGTATATGTCCTCCAATAGGTGTGGTCTGGTAAGGGCCAGCGCTTCCTAGTGCAACATGGGTTACACTAGGGTTCGGAATAGTAGTGGTGATTCCTGGGATAGGGTTTGTGAAAACCAGATGGGGTGTGACCCCTATGTTGGGCATGCCCATAACAGGTGGTGGCCCTGTGTTGGGAATTCCTATAACAGGAGGTGGCCCTGTGTTGGGCATTCCTAAATGTGGAGTGTTGCCCATATTGGGCATACCCAGGGGGGTGGTTGTTGCCATGGATGGCACTGCAGTAGAAGGGTATGTATACGTCTCTCCTATGGTGCTGGTAAAGAGTGGGTCAAATGGTGTTCCAGACATAATGTTGGGTGGGAATAACGCAGTGGGATTTTCGGATTTTGCCTCAGAATCAGAAGTGAAGTGAGGCGTGTCAGAATCGGATGACTGTCTAGTTGACCGACGATGTGTCGAGTCAAGGGATAAGGCTCGGCATCGGTGACGTGGCGAGCCAAGTAGACTGAACTCTGGGAGTTCGCCCTGTAGATGACGAGAGCGTCTAAAATTCTCAATGGTGAGAAAATAAGTTTTTGTGGAAAAATCTGTTTAAGTATCAGGTGGTGATATATATATATAAAAAAAACTCAAAACCCTAATGCAACCAAGGGTGCAAGAAGGGGAGTGAAAATGAAGGCTCTCAGGCCAAAAAAAATCAACCTCAAAAAAGGCACTTATTCTAGCAGCTGTGCTACAATAAGTGGAGGGATGCAACAAATGGTCAGAATACCAACATGCAAACAGCTCCTAGAAAAAATAGGTGTAACTAGAACAAAGGTGGGTTGAATCATGCAAACACCTAACTAAAAGTATTGTGAATCAACAAACGATATCCTCTGCAAGGTGATGAAATCCAAGTCAGACAATATGAGTGTTGAGACAACGGCTAGATATCCCCCTACCGGGAGGGACACTGGGTAATCAATCCTAAAGAAAGGCTACTAGGATACTCCGTTCATGACGCGTCGAGAAAAGGTAAATCTGCCATTTGGTCCTTTGATCGCAATATCCCAATATAGGGATATCCCGAGAAATGCGAATGGTAGCCCTTCGGTTACTGAATGGATTTCGGTATTCCACTCAGGCTTCCAGAACCATCCTCGCGACTTCAACCCTCCTAGGGGAGAGGCCTTCCCACAAACCGGTTGTGACCACGCCAATAAATACTAAGAGATTTTAGCTCCCTAAATGGACAACTTCTATGTCTCAGATGTAATAATTGAGGGGTGTTATTGGAACACCTATCCCCCCAATACTACCTAGCTACAAAGTTCTTTTAGTGTTCCTCAAGTGAGGTTAAAAGTGTGTTGAAATTAGGGTAAGTTTTAAAGCTCAGTTCAATTAAGTGTTTGAGTGGGTGCACGTGTAGTATTGTAAACTGAACTTGAAAGAAGTAAATGCTTTATAGGAAATTTTCAAAAAATAAAGGATCTTTCAAAAATAAAAAAGCAAATATTTATGACTTCTTTCAATAAATGGAAACTAAATGCTTTGCAAAATTAACTCAAAAACAAAGGATATTGGGAATCATGAAAGAAAATAATAGACTTCTTTAAAGAAATAAATGGTTTTCTTTTCAAGGAAATTGCTAAGGGCAAGATTTTTAAAGAAGTAAACATGAAATTTTTTTAACCTAGATAAACTGCAAAATAAGTCTTTCTTTCACTTTCTTGAAAATTTTTAAAAAGACTTCTAGATGTGCATTTAAATAGTAAATTTTTTTCTATGGTTGTAAAATATGCAGAATTTAATACTGTAAAAATGTGCTATGTGGGCAGAAAATACAGTAAAAAATAATTTTTTGAATCGGAATGGCCGAATGAAAAAATTAGCAGCGCGGCTTTTGACAGAAAAGCCGCGATGGACCGCGCGGGTTTCTGTCGCATAGTCGCGATGGACCGCGCGGGATTTAGGCGCACTGTCGCGATGTGCAGCGCGGAAAATGTCCGCGAAGCCGCGATGTGCAGCGCGCAAATAGGCCGCGAAGCCGCGGGGAACCGCGCGGAAAATGGCCGCGCAGTCGCGATGTGCAGCGCGGTAAATGACCGCGAAGCCACGATGTGCAACGCGGAAACAGGCCACGAAGCCGCGGTGAACCGCGCGGAAAAAATCCGAAAAGTCGCGATGGACCGCGCGACTGTCAGGCTAAAAACCGCGAGGCGAAAGCCGTGCACGGAAACTGAAAAATGAACCCGAAAATTGAGAATTCCGGGCTGTTAATGGTAATAGATGGGGCCAAAAACTAGAGCAGCAATGGATCTGCTGTCTAGGATGGCAGATCTATTGATCTAAAGGCTACAAACTAATAAAAAAATAAAATTAAAAGCAAAATTTGAGATCTATTGTTCAAAGCCAGCGGAGTCGCCAAAAACTGTTGGCCCGGTTTTGCAACCAGGCTTAGTGCTATGGGCACCTGCTAACTAGTAGCAACAATTTCAATAGAATTAAACAAGAAACTAATCTAAAATAAACTAATCATGGATCTATGCAAGAATATAAGCAAATAGTGTAAACATTTAAAGAACAAGAACAAGAAAATATTAAAGAATGAATTTGTATTGAAAAGTGGGGAGCAAGCAAGTGCTTGCGATAATACCTTCAATGGTGAAGGTTGATGTTGAGAAACTCCCAAGATGAGTAGCTCCAAGCTCCAAGAGGTCTCCTTCTCCAAGGTTGCTTACAATGGCCAAAATGCTCAAGGAAGATTTCGGCAGCATGAGGATGAGATAATGGATGGATTTGAAATGAGGAGCCCCTACCACCTTTTTATAGGTTTTGGTGGCGGGGAATACCATTTGTGGTTTTGTGGAAACCAAATGGTATTGACCAACATGGTTTAGGTACTTTTCCCTCCTTTTTCCTTTTTTGAATAAAATTAATATTTTTATTCCCTTTTTAATATTTTTGGGAATTTGGACCCTTTTTGAGGGTTTTTTATGCTTTTTTAGGAAAAATAATCTTTTTTAATGGAAAAAGGGGTGTACTTAGGTCTTTTGGTGACCTTTTGTTGGTTTCAGAGGCTCAGATGGTGAAAAAGTGGACAAATGGGTCATGTGAATAGGGAAATGAGCTAGTGAGCACTTTTTGGGTGTTAACAAGGTTCCCTTGAGGTACAGACATTTAGTGAAACAATGGGTACCGAAGGATCTTCCTGCACCGAACACTATTTTTGTGTGAACGACAGGAGATATCGAATTACACCGTCGTCGATACATGGTTTCAGGTTGTTTTCCATGGATTGCATCTTGGTCAGTTACGGGACATGTACAAAATTGATGGAGTATGTTGGACCCGTATACAACTACAACGATTGGATACGCCTTGTCCGATATACAAAAAGTATGCGTAGCTATGGATTGTCAACAAACTATTTACAATTGAAAGACAAAAATCAAAATAAAGGAGGAACGTACATGGACGGAAGGCCGAAGGCCACAGGGAATATTGCGGGGTTTATAAACAGTACACAACCAGGGTCTACAATTAAGCAACCAAACTGCGAATTTGAGGGGCGTGAAGGAAACCGTGTTTTTGTAGTTGCTATTAAAACAATATCTGTAGGGGACGAGTTGCTTATTAATTACCCTGTCAACCGAGTAGATACAAACAAGGTTACTATATAACATTTTACCCAACCTTTTAGTAATAAATTAAACATCATAAGGATTTTTTGTTAGTTTATTTCATTTAAATTTCCCATATTTACTTCGCAGGCCAGTGATGGGGATAAATCCCTGCCAACAAATGGTCGGAGGAGAACTTCTTCCTCGACAGAGCAGGTATACATCTTTCTAATAGTACAAATATAATAAGAGAAAAGAGTTTTTATTTGCTTTGTTTTTCCATTATTAATAACTTGGTTTGTTTTATATAATGAAATTTATATTTGATGCAGAACGTTGATCGGGAAATACACCCATCGAATGTTGATCAGACGACAACACCCTCGGGGCAACAGGTAGACCTGATTTGAATTGTACAATTAAAATATGTCAAAATGTTTTAGCATTATATTAATGTTTCAATGAATATTTTGGTTTCGTTTATGTAATTTTTTAGTCTATGTTTTTGATGCAGGATGGTTCCGTAAGGTCGGCCACACCAGGGTCCACACAACAGGTATACATCTTTGTAATATTAAAAATATAATATGAATAATAATTTTTTTGATGTGTTTTCTCATGAATACTTTTGGAATCGTTTAGGTGACTTTCACTATGTTTTTTTATTAGGGTGTTGTTAGGGGAAGCTCCTAGATATTAGCAGATCGGGGCAAGTCGCCTATGACCATTGATCCAATGAGTGGATCGCGATCCTCGAGGTCGCAGGTATAATTCATTTCAATTGTACCAATATAATACGTAGCATAATGTTAATTTTGTTATGTATTTTTCGTTTGATATATTGGTTTCGTTGTGATAATGTAAACCGTGTTGTAATTTTACGAATCTATCATGATAGATGTGTTATATACGTTAATATAAAATTTGGAATCTATCAGTAGAGAAATCAGTAGTGCTTTATATATGTTTGTTGCAGCCCACTAGTGAATCGCAGTATGAATCAACATTGCAATATTTTTCGTTAGACCCTGAAGTGGCAAAGGTGCTTCACGATTGTGAAAAAATTGGTGAAGCCGCACACCCGCTAAAGATGGCAGAGAAATTGTTGAATAGATACACTACGGAAATCCTTTCTCTAGTAATCTAGGTTCCACAGACAAGCGCAATTAAAGAAAGGATTGCATTGTTGGAACATAGATCTAATAACTTGCGAGTAAGTTGAGGAATCTTGAATCATAGAATAATTTGTTTAAATATTTATAATGTTCTCTTTTATATGATAGTATTGAACGTATAAGACGTGGTGTGTATTTATAGAATTATAAGGGACCACACAATATTGGTGAAGGTGGTGTTGGCCCCAGCGAGGCTCGTGGAGAGACTTCGCATCACGACCAAACGACTCCATGTAGTTTGAATCCTTCGCCATTGTTGTCGACCGAACAATTGGCAACATGTTTTGAAACACCACGGACCCCCGCTGTGAGCGCAACAGCCGCTACTGACCAACACACAACGGATCCTCCACAAGAAGGGGTCGACACCGAGTCCCCTATCAATTTTGATGTCGAACAAGCTACATTTCTAGGATCTTCCCGTGTCAAAAGCACGGGAACACTGGAGACAACATTTTTGGTGGACGAAGATCTCGTCCCAATAAAGATACCGACGATCCCAGGTAATTAATCATAGTTGATCAGGTTAATTAGTGTTTATAATTTCATTGTAATATACCGATAAAACGTTTTTTATCAACTATTTATGATCATGGCATGATCGTTGTGCAGGAAACAATGTTTTCTATAAACATATGAATGAATTTTGCTTGGAGATCTTCGGGCCCACCATTCGATCAAGGTGGGATAGACAACCGAAACATTTAAAAGATGAACTCACTAATCGGTTGGTTGGTCTGTTCGAGGAGAAAACCTTCAGTCATGCCAATGTCTTGAAAAAGGCTTGTCAACATGTGAAGGTTGTCCGAGATCAATATAGGACACACCTTGAAAGAAACCATAGGTATGAGCGCCCACCAATGATTCCAGCAATGGAGTGGAGAGCTCTAGTGGAAGATGGAAAAGAAAAGGCTCTGAGAAGAGAAGGCAAGCTAACACCAGGCACAGGGAGGTATGCAATACTTTCCGCAATGTAATTCTAAACCTTATTATCCTTGATTTCTATATCGAACTTGGAACATCTAACGTATTTCAACACTTGCATAGGCTACCAGACACATCAAAGGCCACTAAGGCAAGACTAGAAAAAGTAGGTCAGCACAAGCTTGGCCCTAGTGGTTATTCGAATTTGGCGGCACGGTTTGTAAGTTTCGAGAAACCAACAATGAATACAAATAATAAATTGAAAATTATTTTTCGTTTTATTGCACCGTAAAATGTTAATTAACGACGATAAGAAAATATGCAGGCCGATCGATTCAATGAAGTACCCACAGAGGAAGACATGAAGCTTGGCTTCCAGGAAGGATTTGGAGCTGTTGTTGAATGTAGAAGAAGCTTATCTGGGCAGACATAGTCTTGTGGTACCAAGCCATCCGATGCACAAGTATATAGAATCTATATAGTTTAATGAAGATTTGTCGCTTGTGGAATATTTTCGTTCCAAATACTTGATGTAAAATATTGACTCTGTTTTTAACAGGAAAGTAATGATCCCATTAGTGTCGAGGAGGGACAACAACAAATCGATGATCAAGCTTCAAATCTCGATAATGAATTTATTCATATGCTACAATTTTATGTATAGCATTGCAAATGGTGACCATTAATTGTAGTTCATCGTATTTCAACTGCAGAGCATGTAGAGGGTGAAACTGTACAGGTTGAGACTAGACAAGAATATCAACAACATGATTTGGTCACACCTGGTAAAAAAACACCTTCCTAATGAATTGTTTTAAATGAAAAACTTGTCATTAAAATAGCAAAATATAACGATGTAACATTTTCACATCGTTGCAGCAAATCTGAACCCCTTGCCACAAAATCCAGGTCTAGATCAACAACAATAAGCTAGGATATTGCAAACATCACCAAAAGTGCCTGCTAAAGAACCAAGAACTGGAAGAAAAAGTCCAGATGATGTAGATGGTCCTCTCATAGATTATATACCACTGAAGAGAAGAAAAACTTATAAAAAGAAGGACGGGAAAAACAACGTCTAAATATTTTCGATAACAATATATCGTCCACTATTTTTGGTCTAATGAATGAATGAATGGTTTAATGAATGTTCTAATGTTTTAATGATTCAGTGTAGTAAACTATTACCTTCATTGAATTTCAACTTTTATTGAATGAATGTGTTGACTGAATGATTAATGAATGGTGTATTGAATGTTATCTTTTATTAAATGAATGTGTTGATCGACTGAAACGATGGTTTAGTGAATGTTAGCATTTATTGAATGAATAATGGATGAAAGTTCATGATGAAATATGGATGAATTTGCACATATTTTTTTTTTCAAGTACATGCATTGGGTATGGGGAATTGAGAGTGATGTGAGGGGGGGGGGCATAAGAGCTTCCACCTTCACGTGGTTGGCCTTGTTCAGTAGAGAATATGAAATTATTCTTGAAACAGAGAGGAGCTCAATGAATATTCTGACAACGGTGACGATTCATTCTATATTTACATTTCCCTTAAGCTGCAATATGGCAAACTCATAGTTCACTATCAAGATTTATTTGACCGTCAGCTTTTCCAGACAAACCTTAATAGTGAACTATGAGTTTGTCATTTGCAGTCGAAGGGAAACGTAATACCATGAATCGTCAACTGTTGCCAGGCTGAAACTGAAGACCGTGGAAACTCATTGGATGGCGGAAATTAATTGAATGGTTTAATGAATTTTCTAATGTTTTAATGATTTAGTGTCGTAAACTGTTACCTTTATTGAATTCCATCTTTTATTGAATGAATGTGTTGACTGAATGATTAATGAATGGTTTATTGAATGTTATCTTGTATTGAATGAATGTGTTGATCGAAAGAAACAATGGTTTAGTGAATGTTAGCATTTATTGAATGAATAATGGATGAAAGTTCATGATAAAATATGGATGAATTTGCACATATTTGTTTTTTTGAGTGCGTGCATTGGGTATGGGGAATTGAGAGTGATGTGAGGGGGGGGGGGGGAAAGAGCTTCCACCTTCATGTGGTTGGCCCTGTTCAGTAGATAATATGAAATTATTCTCGAAGTAGAGAAGAGCTCAATGAATATTCTGACAACGGTGACGATTCATTCTATATTTACGTTTCCCTTAAGTTGCAATATGGCAAACTCATAGTTCACTATCAAGATTTCTTTGACCGTCAGCTTTGTCAGACAAACCTTAATAGTGAACTATGAGTTTGTCATTTGCAGTCGAAGAGAAATGTAATACCATGAATCGTCAACCGTTTCCAGGATGAAACTGAAGACCGTGGAAACTCATTGGATGGCGGAAATTCATTGAATGGTTTAATGAATTTTCTAATGTTTTAATGATTAAGTGTAGTAAACTGTTACCTTTATTGAATTTCAGCTTTTATTGAATGAATGTGTTGACTGAATGATTAATGAATGGTTTATTGAATGTTATCTTTTATTGAATGAATGTGTGTATCGACAGAAACAATGGTTTAGTGAATGTTAGCATTTATTGAATGAATAATGGATGAAAGTTCATGATAAAATATGGATGAATTTGCACATATTTGTTTTTTTCAAGTGCATGCATTGGGTATGGGGAATTGAGAGTGATGTGAGGGGGGGGAGGGGCCATAAGAACTTCCACCTTCACATGGTTGGCTCTGTTCAGTAGAGAATATGAAATTATTCTTGAAATAGAGAGGAGCTCAATGAATGGCTATGATGCTGGCTTTCTACAACCCAAAACCCTAACTACATGCAATCTCAAAATTAATGACTACCAACCACCTACTAGTTCTTATTTAGTAAAAATGATTCTTTTACATTAAGTAACTACCCATTAACTATCTAATGAGCCTTATTCAAAGAATATGATCTCATACATGAATATACAAACTCCTCAGTATACCAAATTAGAGAAGTTAGGTAAGAGTACCTTGACACAATGGAAGCACACTACCATATCTTTGTGACGAATATGCCACAATGTTACATAACTTTCCAGTCCTTTTATTCTGCTACGTGGAAGGCCTGTAGTCCATAAAGTAAGTTCCATAGACACTAGCACTTGAGACTTAGAGTACAGTATTTTGTGCCACCTTAATAGGCACCCACTAGCCTGTAGGTCCACTTGAATAATGATTGACTCCATTGCTTAATACAATGACTCTAATACAATGGCTTTATTACAACGACTCTATTCCCTTAGGCTACTCCGCTTAATACAATGGGAAGAGCATAATGGGGTTCTCAGTTATATATATTTGTAATTATTCTACATATTTCCACAATAGAGATAGAATATATTGATTTCCTGCAGTATGAAAATTTTTATTTGAAAAATGCTATTTTTTTAAAATGTAATGGGTAGTCGCTTAATCGACGCTCTAATCCGATGAAAGTATGGTAATATCCGATGGTTTTGCAATACTACCGACGGCTCGGAACGTCGGTTTCCTTTTTTTTGTATGGCATACACGTCGCTTAACCGACGACCCAATCCGATGACCGTATGGTAATATCCGACGGTTTTGCAATACGACCGATGTCTCGGAACGTCGGATTCCATTTTTTTTGTATGGCATACACGCCACTTAACCGATGACATAATCTGACATTTTTATGGCAAATACATCGCTTAACCAACGCATAATCGATGGTGAAAGATGGTAATCCGACTACCTGTGAAGCTGGAGGAAGTCGGTTAACCGACGTGTTTTCTAGTCGAATATCCGACATCTTGAACTACGTTGGATTTTAGCCGATATCCCACCGACGATAAAAAAAATACTGGAATTGTCGAATAGTCGACCATAGGTTGTAGCAAATTCGACTTTTTAGCCGTCGGATTTTGGGTCAAAAAAACTTAGTGATTGAACTTTTTAGGCTCTGCATTTAGTTTTGGAAGGTTAGTCAACACTGTAGCGAGAGAAGTATGGCTGAGGATCTCTCCACGCTCTAGTCAATCCTCTGTGGGAAGCATATTGCAGCACATGGGCGACTTCATTTTGCTAATCTGAAATAGAAGGAACCGATGGAAGCAGGTACAAGAACCAGCAGTGCGCATCCCTCTGCGCAGAATCAAGGGAAAGCAGAATTTCTAGGCCAAGGGCTCAGTTTGACAACTGACGGAATGGGTTTTGACAATCTGTCGACTGCGTTTTAGACATATCTGAAGGACATGGAGGCTCAGATTCGAACTGTCAGTAATGAAAATTATGAATTGAAACGGGCGTTCACTCATCTCTTTTCTTTGGTGAATGCAACAAATGTTGAGGTTCGCAGCCTCAGTGCGAAAATCACATGGCAGGTAGCCATGCTAGTGGAGGCAAAGCTCGAAAATTTGGATGCAAGGATTTTGGCAATCCATGGCACAACCTAGGTGGTGGTAGCCAAGCTTGACAGAATGAGTGCAGATATCGACAACCTCGTCGCGGAGCTCAAAGGAAATGTGGAACCCAATCACCCGTAATTCGCTGCATCTATGTTTATATGCTGTGTTTTTTGGTTTTTCTTGCTCGGTCTTAGAGTTTTAAATGAACATATGTATAGGTTTTCAATCTTCTACAAGGTCTCTCCTGTGTTTTGGTATCAGAACAAACAATGTTATGCACTTTTGTCTTTCTACTAGGTCAGTTTGTAAGGAGCTTCAAGCTTCCTAGAATAGGGTTCTTTTACGAGCAGATTCGCACAGGTGAATCCAAACTTGCAGGCTTGGATATTCTACTTATCAGAGAGCAAGCCAATTGCATCTATTTTGTAAATTATGTTCCAAATTTTATATAAAAGACGCTTACACGTTTCTATAAAATAAATAAATTATAAGAGTATTTAAAATATATGTTAGTGGGTTTAGTTTGAAGGTATAGAAAGATAATTTCCCGTCGAGGTCTAGACCATTCGGAAAAACCCGTGTAATCCTTGTAAGAGGTTGTTGGTTCAAACCCAGGATAACCCGTGTTCCATTGTGGCGGGATCGGTGGTTGCACCTAGGCGTATAGTGGTAGCAGATGGGATTGGATCCCTGGACCCTATGTCACGCGAGTACCGGCTCCATCCCAGTTTCCGATTCCCTTAGTACAAAAAAAGAAGAAGGTATAGAAAGAGAATTGTCCTTTTTTCCAAATCTCAAAATAATTTATAATATTTTTGTTATTGTTTTAGTATTTATTGGTATAATTTGTAGACTCTAACTTGCAACTATATCATCATGGAGATGTTTATGGGTTTTGGGTTAGCTTGTTTTTTTATGTTCAAGGAAGACATGCTCTTAACCAATAAAAACAATTTTAACTCATATACCAAGGTTATATATAAAGGCCAATAGATACTTTCCCTGATAAATTACATCCACCAATAAGCCAATACAAGCAGTTACAACTTATACTTCAAAGCCAAAATATAATTTCAACTATTAGATTGCATCCTCAAATAAATCAATATTCTAGAGGCCATTGTTGAAATTGTGAAAGATCATGTGTTCACAAATAACATCATATATTAATCTCACATAAGAAGCTCGATACAAATTCATATTATAATTCAAGGTCATGTCAAGAATCTCATTTTATTTTATTTTTTTAACAAGAACGATTATATTGTATTGATAAGCGCTGAAAAATTCAGTAAAGGCCCGTACAAAAATTCCTCATAATAGTATCGAAGGATCCAGTTCGGTATGGAATTTAATTATAGACATCCAAAGAAAAGTAAACTTGAGGCAAAAGCCAAAGTTCCCCAAACTACTATAGATTCTTACATAATGCCCAAGGAGCAATCTATGAAAACAATTCATAAAAAACAAAACTATGAGTTGGTATCATTGTTCGAGGCCTGGAATTCCTAAGCATTTCCTTCATCTTCCTCTGAATTATTCTCATAATCCTCTGCATCCTGAATATCTTCCATAGTGTCATCACCTTCCAGATCATGAGTATCTCTAGTTCTTTCAGGCGTATCTTCACTGCCTGTAATATGGATATCTTGACTGTCGTATTCATCTTCATAGGAAATGGTAATATGAACCACTCGCTGCATAACAGAGTCTTCCACATTCTTTTCTTCTGAATTCTCACCCAAACGAGAGTTTTTACCAGTAATGAGATCTTCAAGATTCACCAGTGTTTTAGACATTGCTGTCACTTGTGCATCACAAGAGTGGAAAGACCCTTCAACCTCATCCAGCTGAACATCTGGTCCAGTAGTAACATTGTAATACGATGGGCGGTTTGCTCAATATCATCAAGCCGGGTAATATGAGCAGTAATATGTTGGACTACTGCAACTAAACCTTCCATTTGAGACCACATCCATCTCAGTTGAGAACATATATCATGAATTTCTACCTAAAAAACACTAATTCTTTTTGAAAGGTCTTCCAATATTTTTTCAAACTCCATTAAGAGGAGCTGTTCCAAATTCCCTCACAAAAGACAATTTGAATACCGGCCCGATTCAAACAAAAGACAGATTCAATAACCAGAGCACGACTAGTGGCAATCGAAAGAAGCAAGTGACAATTACCACAATAAGACCCCAAAAAAAGATCACACAAAGCATATATAATCCACCTAGTGAAATATCCTTCCAAACCAACTGAAATTCTATACAATGCATCAACGCCCGAGTATCCCAAACTTCCTAGATAAAAGATAATACAGAATCCAGATGCAGACAAAGAGTTTCTTGTGAATGATTCTCTACATGAATGGCACTGACCGCAGAGAGCCAATATCCAGGTGCATAGGAGAGAACATTAGATTTTCTTCGATGATTTACCACCATCCAAAAATTTCTCCACACGCCAAACTATATATTTCTAGCACTGTTCAAATGATGGAATGAGCTAAACAAAACGATTTTAGAAACTTCTTGGTGAAGCTTCCGGACAATATCATAATCCTTGAGTAGATGCCCGATTGTCCAGATCAAGATAATGCAATTTTATACAGTCCTCCATACACAATGAATGCTCCACCTGTCCTGGAAAATAAATGAACCTTGCAACCATATGTAATGGCTAGAGAATGACAAGACTAAGTAAAAATTCTGCATGAACTCAATCTTAAACCAAACTGTAAGGGAGCCAATAATATGTTTGTTGTTCCCCATGTTTTCTAATGCCCCATCTAGGTAAGCTCGAGGCTTGTTTAGCAAGTTAATCTGCTACCTTGTTAAATTCACGCCGAACATGGAAGAGCCGAGTGAAAATAATTTGTTGGAGTAAGCCAATGATACGTTTGTGAATACACCTAATTCCAACAAAAACTCCTACACTTAATCCGAAGAATAAAGCCTAGTGTTTTGCTTGATTATTGGTGCTGATCCTTAGTCCACAAACAAAATAATGACTATATTTCCACTAGGGTTGAAATTACCCTGCACCTACCTTCCCACTAAATTTAAATTTATTTATAAAACATATTCATTTTAAAAAATAAATTTTATTTTTTTATTTAAATTTAAATTTATTTATAACATGTTAATTTAAAAATATAAATATAATGATTATACATAATTCTATTTCTATTTGCAATCTGAAATTGGTTAAACAGTTTTATTTTTGGATGTTCAAACCGTACTAAGTATGCAGTAATTTATTTGTTGAATATTCAAACAGACACGGTAGTGAAATTATTATCTTCTTTATTTTAATTTGTTTATGACATGCTAATTTAAAATATAAAAATATAATATTTAAATAACTAATTTTATTTCTATTTGCAACCGGATGATTGGTTAATTTTTTATTTTTATTTTTACATGTAAAAACCTTATGAAGCGTGTAGGGATTTATTTATTAGATATCTAGAACAGAAAGAGAATATGGTTAAATAGTTCTATTTCTGGATGTTCAAACCCTATTAGGCGATTTATTTATGGGATATTCAATAAAGCCAGAGAATATGGATCGATTTATTTATTTTATATTTGATATTCAAAACCGACAAAGAACATAGGGAAGAAAGAAGTGACGAAAATAGTGTAACTTTATAAATATATAATATTAAAAAAATAAAATATATTAATAAGAAAAGTTATATCCTCCTTGACCAGATTTAAATATTATTTATTAAATAAATCTTATGACAAGCTCCCATATTAAATACTTTTTATGACAAGCTCATATATTATATAACTTATGACAAGCTCCCTTGTGAGAGGACTTTTACCCTGAACCTGCCTGCCCCAACTATGTATGGTGTGCAACTTAGAACATGAACGCAATGTTAATTTGGGCGTGAGATGAACTTCAAATGTTTCATTCACCATGTTTTTATAATTTATGTAATGTCAAAACACTATACATTTTGCAATATTTTGAATCGATTCACATCCTCCCATTTACAATTTTAACAAAATATATTAATTCACAATGGAAAAAATAAAGGCTATTTAATTGTTACCTACTTTAATTAAGAATAAAGAAAAAATGATTTGTCTGTGTCGCTATGATGCTAAGCATGGTTATTGAATCATGAAAAAGATGTATGTTAAACTAAATTGACGTTTCTTTTATCAAGTACCACGTATTCGGTGAAAGATGGTGGCTTTTTGAAATTTTTGTCTTTCTTATAATTATACTTCACTCTCATATTAATTTTACGAAAATCCTTCAAAAACGTTTAAAAGTAGGCGTGATGATTAAATTGCATTTCAAAATAAGTATTTTTGTTTTTAGTTAGTGTGTTTTTATAAATATTGTATGATTGGTATATAGTTTCATTATCTTAAAAGCGAAGTTTATAGAACATAATAAATTAACAAATAGACTAGATCAATCCATGATGTCTAAACTTCTTTTGACTTGACAGCGAATCAAATAGGAGATGTCTTAGTGTCCTTTTACTTGTGCTTTCTACTCCATTATATTTTCTTCTATGGCAATGGCTTTAAGTGAACCCATTCATGCCTAGGAGATGTCTTAGTGTCCTTTTACCTTTGCTTTCTGCTCCATTATATTTTCTTCTATGGCAATGGCTTTAAGTGAACCCATTGATGCCTTATGCTTTATGGGAGATGGGAGTTTTAGAGTTCTTCAAAGCTTGGTCTTTGATCCAACTCTAGGTGAATAACCTTGTTTTAAAGCTTGGTCTTTGCTCCAACTCTAGGTGAATAACCTTGTCTTACAACTCTTATTTTTGCAGCATCCTATTCCAACTTCTCTTTTTAGCATTTCTTTCATACTTTTGATATAACCAACTTGCTTCTTTGTTTTTCAATATGGGCTTTCATCAATGTTAATTGTCTTCTTGTGCCTTTTAGTTTCTTTGCATTGTTCAATTCCAAATCTTTCCTCCATGTTTTCCATGTCTTCGTAATCATAGCCATGTTGTCTTGACAATTGTCACAATCCTTTCCACATCGAGGAATTTCCCTTTTAATCTCTATTTGTTCGCAGATGGCACATATATTAAAATAAGTATGGTTTGAGGCCATTCTACCCAATAGGGTTAGGATCAATATCCTTCCTTCACCACCAATACTTTTCAATTTACTCCCCTTCCTTTTGAGCTAGAGGTTGGCCAACCTTGTCTTCAATGTCTAGGTTGACATGAGAGAATGGCATATGATTGAAAATATAGAGGGATCCCTATAACAAAAATAAGAGAATAAATTTTAAGGGATTCACTCAAAGAACTTGTTCTAGTAGGGGCTTGGTCTTGATACCCACAGAGTCACTCCATCATGACTTTCTAATAACTTGGAAAGTAAACAAGAGGAAAGTAACATGAGAGGATGTAAAACTCAATCCCGTTGAAACTAGCTTGAGGATTTCTTAAAATGCATCCAATGATGCCACGCACTTAGTCCAGAGTAGATCTCTATAATTTGCTCTCTATCACTACAATTATGTAAACCCTTCCAATAGATCATGCAAATTGTGGTGATTGTAGGCTTGTTTTAGCTTCATGGAACTTGTTGCTTCATTCAAATTCACCAAAATAATTGAGAGCATGATCACCATTGGAATGACATTAGGTAGTTTTAAGCCCACATGTACCCAACAATGCCACTATCTAAACCTTCATAATTTGAACCTCACCATGAATCCATTGTATGGCACATAAGGGCGAATGGTAATTAACTTGCATGAGAGGAAGGGATTGCTACTTGTTGTTGCAATTGCTTGAGATCGTAATGCTGAATGTGGGTGTAGGAATTAAGAGATGTAGTTATAACCTCCCTCCCCATCTTTTCAAAGTGCCAAGAGATATTTGACACCCAGATAGAGCTTCATTGGTTCAATGATTGAGTTTAACCTTCTTCAGATAGAGCTTCATTGGTTCAACCCCAACATCTACCACCCCTCTTTACAATGGGCCTAACAGTTAAGAACATGTTTTTCCTCCTAGGAGGCCACATGTTCAAATCTAAAGGGGGGTAGGGTATTCATATTGTTTACAAAGAGTTGATGATTAATTATAGACTAGTGTTGACGTTTATCTTATTATATAGGCATTGCTTTGTGCTATATTATTTTTCTTGAGAAAAAAAGCTTTATTTTAGTTGAGAATATACATGTTTTAGTTCAAGGGGATTCTACAAAATACAAAAATACCAGAGTAAATAAGAGAAACGCTTTAATCTTCTATAGTTTTTACAAATAAAAATATGAACAAAAACTATACAAAACTTACACCACTAAACAACATTGAGACTACTATTTTTTATAAATGAATGACATTCCATCTATTTCTTGACCCTCCATAAGTTCTGTAACATTAAAGGTGCCCCAAATCATTTGCAAAGCTTCTTTTGATAATTCATCTACTTTTTGATTGAGTTCTCTGAGAATGTGACCACACAATATCCATTAATAGGACCGAATGGAATTTCTAATCTCCTACATAATGTGCTCAAGCCTGGCTATTTCGATTTTCACTTTGTTGTTTTCCCAGTCTATTACAATTATGGAGTTGCCCAACACCTAGATCTGGTCCAATTTTTTAGTTTAGCAAGATGCAATAACAACCATAATGCCACCAACTTTGCTTTGGTATTGGTACCACGAACAAACACATATTTAATGTAGAAATAATAAGAATGATTTAAATATAGAATTGCTCCAATACTGCACATGGAAGGGTGGCCTTGGCAGGCCTCATCGAAGTACCCCCAAGGTGTCAAGCCCCATCGAAGTACCCCCAAGGTGTTTCATAATCCAACTGAGGCATAATTGGAGCTCTTGACTTAGAAGATTTTCACACCACCTTATATGCTTGTGCCCACTTCATTATTAATCCTACCGTGACTTTTAAGGGGATAGCCTTATCTTGGAAAATACACTGGTTTCGCACCCACTAGAGCCTGGATACTAGGAGGCTAGGAAACGCATCATACTCACCAACTCAACGATCCTAAAACCATTTTTCAAGAGTAGAATCCAAATTAGGAGAGCTCAAATTAAGCTTTGGCTTGAGAGCTGCAACTACAATGTTCCACACCCGACCTGCATAAGAACATTGTAGAAAAATATGTGTAATTGATTTTGCCTCTATATTACATAAAGAACATCGATGTGGACCCCACCATCCTCTTTTCAGAATATTGTCCCACATTAAAAGTTTATTGTTTAACACCAACCATAGCACTATTTTGCATTTTAGTGGACCTAAAGACATCCAAGGCGGTGTCCACCACCATTTCTTCTCACTAGGAGCCTCTAACTTAGCTTGTGCCAAATATTCAAGTTTAGCAGTGTAATCACTAGTCACATTATTTTTTTATCCATAGTAGCTTGTCTAGGACATTTCATTTAAGACATATAAAATTATAACACAAATTATCTACAAATCAATTCCATTCCTATGTCGACTCGCTTGATAAACCAAGAAAAGAAGTTGATTTCCAACCCGAGTTTTCGACTACTCGAGGAGATTGAGCACTAGTGTCAGCTAAAGATCAAATGTTTAAATCAACAAGGTATCTTCTAAGATATTCAGAAAGATGGAATTCCTCTTCTTCCCCTAACCATGCACCCTCTCCCATTCTTATATTCTTTCCATTCCCCACTTTCCAGGCTATCCAATTATCGATCAAGGGAAAAGAGTCGACCAATGCTTTCCAAACCATGGAACCATTTTTTAGGGTTATGAGCCAGTCCTCCATCAAAAGGCCTTCCAGATAATTAAATCTCATCGTTTTTCCACAAAGTGCATTTTTACGAAAAAGCTGCCACAGGCTTTGAGTCGCCAATGCTGAACTAAACAAATAGATGTTCTTTATGCCCCATCCTCCCAGAGACTTCAAAAGAGCTATTTTAGACCACTTCACAAGTGGGATACCTTCTCTTTTCCTACTACTTTCCCAAAGAAACTGGAAAATATTCTTGTGAATTTTTGTTAGCATACCTTTTGGAATATGTGCAATTGAGAACCAGTATATCGGGATGCTCTATAATTATGCTTTAATCAACACAATGAGTCCACCTCTGGAAAGAAACTTGTTCACCCAACATGAAATTCGAGCTTCTATTTTGTTGTAAAGCTAAATCCAATCAACAAATCTATATCCTACCGGCTTCAAACAAAATCCAAGGACTTGAATCCTTCCTTTAATTCTTTAAGGGGAAAACTCATAGCACTGTGTTGATGGCTCAGTGCCATGTCTGACAACCCATTATACAATATACAAGATTTATTATCGCTAGTGATCATTCTTGTAGCTTTACTAAAGAGAGCAAGGAGGTGACTAAACATCTGAATATCTTTCACAGAGCCTTTACCAAACAGAAGGACGTCGCCAACATATAAAAGATGCGTTAAAAACATTGCTCCTGATATTTTTAGTCCTAAGAGCTCTCCTCTAGCTTTCGCCTTAAAAACCAATATACTCTAGCTTTGTACTATATTTACCTAGTGATATATTTTTAGATTTCTTACTATTATTTTTTTCCTTTTTCTATCAAAACATGAAGGAAAATATTAAACTTACAAGTAGCGTTGTGTTTTTTTTTTGTTGCAACTCCACTACTTTTTAGAAGAAGGCTTACTTTGTATTATGTGCTTTAATAAATAAATTCAATTTTAATAATTTATCCAACCTAATTTCGAGTTATACTCTATTCAATACTAAACAAATGTATGTGTTAATCATTAAGTACAAAAACAACAATTTTTTGTTGTTGTTGCAAAAGCTACATAGTGTATCCATGCACACTTGTTCAATATGAACAACATCCCCTGAAATGTAGGTTAGCATCATTTTTCATATGTTTAACACAGATAATTTGAACAAAGTCCATAAGGTGTAGGTTAGCATCTTTGTCATTTTCATTTGTTTAACATAGATACATATGAATTTAAAATATTAATAGTGATAATAATTTATTATTCTTTATATAAAATAATTTATATATAGAGATGTAAAAAAGAGATTAAAAGAAGCAAGATACATTATACAACCTAGTATTAAAGAAATTATAATATTCATTCCATTTGGAATTTGTTCGTCTCACATAAAATTGGTTCAATTTTAAATTTTATATAAAATTAATAAAATATAATATAAATAAGCACATATATCTTAACTTTGAATCTTTTAAAGAGTTTTGAATATCTATTGGTTTTTCATTCTTTTGGATGCTTTATAGATTCAGAGTTAGGATGGATCTACGTTGGTTAACTAAAAAACCCTCAACATGTACAATATAGTTACATTGGTATAATAACACCTCTCAAATAATAATTAGATTGAACCACTTCTTTTTTTCCCTAGAATATACGGATTCCTAATATTCAGGAAGAATCAAGGAAACCTCGGTTACATATCGATTACCTAGCATGTCACGTAGTGATATTTGAATGTGGGTAGGGAAGTATAACAACATTCCTCCCAAACACCCAATCTACACTCAATTGACAAATTGAACCACTTCTTATAGCACTTAGAATCACACAACAATCTCACATACAATATATATACTTTAGCAATTGTATTGTTGATACACAAGAATGATAGGTTTTGAAAATTTGGCAAGTGATTGAACTAATGAACACACTAATAAACTTCATTACATTGACATCATACACCATGTATATATGAATGAATTACATCATTAATTAAGATTGACCATATCAACTTATAGTTAATTTAATAATTTCTTTATAATAAAATTATATAATTAAGGGTTACTGGGTTCACCTTAATTCTTTTAGTATCGAGACAACCAACTTTAAAATAAAATCCATAATCACTCTAAGAAAAGAATTTATGTAAAAGCCATAATCACTCCAAGAAAAGAATTTATGTCAACAATACTTTACAAAATGCCATACTTTAACTATTTGATTAATTGTCACATACTTTCCTTTATCATAGACAATTTTTTTCTTAATCTTTATACATTCACCTTAATAAGAAATCATTTACTTTAAATCCTAACCCCCCTTAATCAGAAATAATTTACTTTCAATCCTAACACCCCTTTAATGAGAAAGCATTTACTTATGATCCTAACCCTTAACTTATAGATAAGACACTTTATCAATAACTTGCAACCACATACACCATATATAACACCACCACAATAGACGGAGAGTAAGTAGCTCACTTAGTGAGTGAAGGAGGCCCAGGCTATTCAGAAAGTGGGGGAGAAGAGGGGGTTCAATACCCCGCACTACAAAAATATTCTGAAAAAAAAACCACCACAATAAATGAAGGAAGTTCAAAATTTGTTCAAAGGACTTATATATATCTACTCATTCACCTTGATAAAGACCTCAAAAATATTTTAAATCATAAAACTTTCAAAATTCCAACAACAAATTTAAATAAAATAAAAAATAGGTATTTTAATTAATACAGAACACCTACCCAATCGACATAACTCCTAATATACAAGGAGGAAAAAAGAACAGGGTCTAATCTAGAACATAACAGCAATAGTGATGTGATGTAAAGCTTTTAAATAGTGTTAATTGATAAAGTGTAGTAAGGTCGAAGAAAATTCATTATTTGTGGGCCATCCTCTCATTACCTTTTTCTATACATGAAAAGATGTAAAGTTATTTTTTTATTTGTACTTTAATTGACGTTTCAGTTATGAAGAGCACCATCTTTTGTGAAAAGACAACAATGTCATCATAAAAAATGCTAACTTGTAGAGATTATAAGATTCTTTATCCCTTGAAAAACAATAATCCCTTCTTGCAAGATTGATTATTTGAAATTATAAATAATATAAATTCTTATTAAATATGTAATTTTGTTTTAGCATTTTATAAATTGGTTTGACTATTTTAACAAAATATGAAATTAATCTGTTCGCACTCTTTTGCTGGATGAGCCATCTTTCCTCGCCCTCCTTCCTCGGACAGCCATCCTTCCCCCTTGTGACGAGCTCTTTTTACTCACTTTAATACTAAACGATGAGCTCTTTTAGTATAAGGTTGAACTCTCTTTCTCCACTAAATTTAACTCTCTTGCTTCACTAAATTTATTTTTCCAAAAAACACCACATTGATTTTTTCGGGAATATATTATTTTTATATGTTTTTCTTTTTATTATAAAATTTTAAAATAATCTAATATTGTTATTATTTTGATAATTTAATATGGTTATTAATTTGATAATTTAATATTGTTACTATTTTGATAGTTTTAATTACAGCTCATAAATGGTTATTAAATTTGTTTTAAAAATTAATGCTACTAATAAAATTGATTTTAGTAACATCTTTATGGAATTCTTTTAGTAACATCTATAGTAGAAATAGTTTTTAATTTTTAAAACTTCCTTGTAAAGTATTAACAATTTTTTTTGTATTTTTCAATTTTTTTTATTACTAATGATAGAATATAGGGATATATTTTTTACTACATAATTTTAACTTTTAATTTTTTTTTTAACAAGAATGAAAAACAAAGATTATATTAAAAAAGAGTAAAGTTTACAAAAATCTTTTCCGAAAAGGGTGAGACAAAAAGCTGGGTATAGAGCTACCAAGGGAGTTATACAACTTGATTAGAACTCGACATTGTTCTCGTTTTTTTGGGGGTCAATTTTAGTAGTTGTTTGTACCTCCGTTTCAAAAAGTGTGTATATTGGTAGCACCATTTTTCATTTTGAGCCATATTTTTGTGATTTTGACACTTTTTGGTTATAAGAAAACTATAACTTTTATTTACAAGGACATTTTTTCAAAATTTACTAAAAATTATACACTTAGTAGTATAATGAAAACACATATATATTTTTGAATTTTGTTAACATTTAGAACCTAGATAGAACGAAAAATATATACATTTGGAAGTTTTTTCTTTAAACTTTTCTCTTAAATAAGTCATTTTTGGGCAAATTTGTAAGAAAAATGAGAAAATAAAGACATTACAAACCATTTTTAACATATTTTCAGCTATTTTATGTTTAAAAATGATTCTATTTAACATTATTTTCTATAAAGTGTTGATTCACATAAACTGAACAAAAAGAATACCATATATTTGTAAATAACATATTCAAAACATAATATTTACTCTCAAAATAAAATCTTAAAGTCAAAACATTACAAAAATATATTCTCAAAAATTTGTCAAGTTTGACATTTTCCTTAGAATCGCGCCACCCATTGGAGCGGTGGATTGGGCGGCCAAAGAGGGATTAGGGGAGGAGCAGAGATTTTATCCACAGCTCAAAGGGGCTTGGCTCAACAAACCAAAAACAATCAAAATTTAAAAAGAGAAATATGAAAAAACCAAAATGAGAAAACAATTTTTTTTTCTTCGAAAAGTAAAAAAAATATAAAAATTTATAAATTTATAAAAAAAATTATAAATTTTATGAACGACAATTTCAAACCAACTGTTTTTAACAAAATATAAACAAAATTTTAAAAAGTATATATATAAATAAAATCCAAATAAAAAATACCTAAACAAATTAAAACAAAAACAATTTTTTAAAAACATTTAAAATTTTAGGGGAACTTCACTATACTGGTTGTGCTACTATCATGAATCATAAATGTGAACACTGCTATCACCATAATGTATGACTCCCCTTGATGTGTTGGACTTGTTGGTGTCGAGCATAGTGGAGACCACTAAATTAGGGAGCAATAATGGCTCTCCCTACTTAGTTTGAGGAATCCATGATATTAATGAGAAGGGAACCCATGGTACAACTGCAACCACTTAAACTCTTAGAACATCATGTGTTGATGTCAATGAGAACTAAAGCATATGATAAGGTAAGAGTCTTATCTCAAGAACCAAGATCATTTTGTAAGCAACTAGGAGATTGGCATACCTAACATAGTATTGGTTGATAAGCATGGGTCTCATGACTTCCCTTGATCGATGTAAATAGGGGTGGTTGACTAAAGACAACATTCTTCAACTGTTGATGCAGGATGTAACCAAGGGAAACAAATTACAGATGAAGGGATTTATCAGAGACACCACACCGATGAGATAAGATGAATGAAACAAATAGTGCTAGGGCTAGGTGGACTCAAATACATCGATCAAATATGACCAAGGGATGCTTCCAAAAGAATAATGTGATGTGGTCCCCACATTTTTGTATGGATCAAGGGACTCTTTGCACATAAATAATGATTGGTATGGTTCCCACGGTTTTGAGTGGGTTGGAGAACCAATTTATATGGGTGGGACTCCCACAATTTTGAGTGAGTTGGTGAATCATTTTGATGATGATGTGATGGTTTTGTGTAGGCGAGAAGATAGGTGCCCCATGAATCAATGCCATGCAGAATGTTACTACGAGGATAATTGAATGGAATTTGAGTCTTTAGAGGGTGGGGTCCCCGTTGGTGTCTTCTCGAGGGTTGATGATACAAAGGGAAACACATATGGTATATTGCTCATGAGGGGGATCAAAGGTTATCTATGAGTCATAATTGTAGCATGTGCCGATGAATATGAGGGGTACTAGTAGCAGGATGCAAGGAAATGATATGTAGTTTCAACTTAACAAACTAGATGAGTGATTAGCCTTTCCTTAGAATTATGGTGGCTCGACATAATGGGTGCCAAAATATGAAAGGGGTTGTAAATGGTGCGCACACCCATGTGGGAGCATGCTATTCTCGATGACGAAATTGATGGCATTCCATGATTGAGAAGAAGGAATCTATGGTGATAAGAAAGAGTACTGGTTAAATGCAATGTAAACAGAGGAAGAACGTTGTCTATATGCCAGGTTGAGATAATATACCTTTTCCTAGAATCCATGCACCACTATTGTAGGGTGGTGATGTGTTTTCTTGCTATTTATATTGCACACATGGCACACATACCCAAGCGTAATATAGATTATGATAAGAGTATTGGCAATGCATAATTTTGACAAGAGATCAATGCACTTGTGGGATGGCCATAAAAATGGTTGTTGGATGTAGTTTCTTGGATGATAAAGTGGATGGTACCATGCTGAAGAGATTGAGATGATGATCATGGTGGTGTGAATGATTTATTGAATGGAGCTACGTTTTGGTCATACAGGTTGTTTGAAAATCATGCTAATTTCCTATAAATAGGGATGGGGCATGCTTTTCAAAATCATTTATACCATTTGGCGAGCGAGTTTCCCAGAGCATTTTTGCTTATTTTGGGAGATTTGGCTCCTATTTTTTCATTCCAAGAGTTCGAGGTAAGCCTAAAACTCATCCTCGTTGTTATCACTTATAATTTTCCTGGATGTCGGGGGAAAAATCCTAAGGTAACCTCAAACCAAACTCTACGATTAAAAACTAGCCTTTTTCAATCCAAAGCGGGATCCCTTGATTAAACTATTGTCCTAAGGTCACTTTAACAACAATTTATACATATAAACAATGGCTAGATCTTCATGATAATAAATTTTCAATATTGTGGTTGAATAAGAGATTAAAAATCATTGGGCATGGAGTCAATGTGAAGCACCTGCAACAATTAATTAATAAGAATATGTGAAATAGCAGAAATGACAGAACTCAGAATCACTTTTATATTGATCACAGGCCACTTCGAGGGGGCAACCTCCTTTGAGCAAGATCAATACAAATAACTTCACGGTGCCTTCATAGGCCTCAACACACACTTATATACTAAGTCTAGGCGCCAATACTATGGGTCAAAACCATGGGCCACTAAAAACTATGGATCAACAATACTATGGGCGACTTACAAAGCATATGCGCCAACAACAATAACACAAACTATTGATCAACAAATACTACGGGACGACTTACAAAGCATATGCGTCCAACAACAATATACTAACAAAGTAAAGACATGGGTTCCTAACATCCCCTCCCCCTTAAAAAAAGCTTTGTCCTCAAAGCTTTAGATGTGGAAATTGTTGTTGAATCTGAAGGAGTGGTTACCATGTAGCATCCTTTGGTTGTATGCCATGCCACTGAATTAAGACCTCTATGATACAACGAGAGCAAAGCTGACGAGTGCACCGATTGAGGATGGCCTCCGGCTCCAAAAGGATGGATCCTTCATTATCCAGTTCGGGTAAAATAGTTTGTCCATTGATGTTGGTGCCAAGAAATTTCTTCAGACAAGAGACATGAAATACTGGATGAATGCGGGAAGAAGGAGGAAGTTCCAATTTATAAGCAACGGACCCAATCTTCTGAAGAATCCGATATGGCCCAAAGAACTTTGGAGCGAGATTATGACGCCCTTTGAGTTTTAGGGAAGATTGCTTGTACAGCTGGATTCAAAGAAAAACCATATCGCCTACTTGAAAAGTGCGCTCAGAAAGGTGCTGATCAGCTTGTTGCTTCATGCGATTTCTTGCCATGTGAAGATTGTCCCGCAAAATGCAAAGAATGTTAAATTTTGAGCATTAATTCATAATACTCTAGGATCTTTACTGAGAGAATAACATATACAATATATCAATGCATGACAATCACAATAAGCATGAAAAGCATCACAAGAATCAAAAGCATGAGAGACAAGAGACACAGATTTTCCGTGGGGAAAACCCTAAGGTGAAAAACCCCACAACTTCCTCAGAGATAGAGAGAGTAATGGCTCAACCAAAGTACAACGAAAATACACTGAGATAGTCTCCTAGTAGCAGATGATCCTCCTCCTCACTAGTGCGCCACTTTCTGAGTGAGAGTGAGATACTTTTTCCGAGTGATCTAAATAGAGATCACCTGATCTCTATTTATACTAATCTGTTTTCCCAGTGACCTTATGGGGCGGACTTGTCTAGCTAGGTACATCCACATTATAATATATATAATTCAGGGCCGACCCCACATGGTGGTCTAATAACCCATCGGCAAGTACACACACTTGCGACACTTTTCAATCCACATGACGACACTTCCTTATAGAGGAATAACACATATCTAATAAGGGTACAATAAATATATATGAAATACATAGATGAAATACATTCCGAAGTTACATATACATCAACAAAGAATCCGATCGCGGTTTCAAAGGACCGTGTCAACTTCCTGAACTGGTGAACTGTTGGGGGTGTATGGAAGAAGAACTGGAGGTGCCTGACCATAGAATGCTTCATATGGGGTCATTTTAGAGGCAGTGTGGTAAGAGGTATTGTACCACCATTCAGCGAGAGGGAGCCACTTTTCCCACTGATGTTGTTGTTCAGAGGTGAAGCAATGAAGATAAGTTTCCAAGCATTTATTGATAATTTCAGTCTAACCATCTATTTGTGGGTGATACCTTGAACTCATCTTCAGTTTGGTGCCAGTGTGGCGAAATAGTTCTATCCAAAAATGACTGGTGAAAGTCGCATCACGATCTGAGACAATGGAAGAAGGGATGCCATGAAGACGAAAGATCTGGTCCATGAAAATTTGAGTGACTGAGGAGGCTGTATAGGGATGGCTGAGAGCACAAAAATGACTATATTTGGAGAGGCGATCAACCACAATGAGAATCACTGTCTTCCTGCCAGATTTAGGGAGCCCTTCAATGAAATCCATAGAAATATCTGTCCAAATCCGTGTAGGTATCGGCAAGGGTTCGAGCAATCCTGGAAGGAGTGTTGTTTCACCCTTATTGTGCTGGCAGGTATCACATTTAGCCACCATATGTTGAATTGTACTTTTCATGCCCTGCCAAAAGAAGTTACGCTGTGCCCGTTCATACCTTTTGAGGAACCCAGAGTGCCCTGCTGATGGAGAAGCATGGAGTTCATAGAAGACAGCCTGTTGAAGATCTGTGCTCTGGGAAAGCACCAGATGACCTTTGTATCTTAGAGAAGCACCATACCAAGAGTAATGTGGTACAACAGAAGGGTTGTTGGTCAAGCGTTGGATGATTTGAGATAAGGAAGAGTCATTGACATAACCCTTTTGAATAGATTGCAACCAATTTGGAACATGCATAGAAATAGCTGAAAGAGAACCTTGGGCATCAAATGTGCGAGAAAGAGCATCTGCCACAATATTGTCTTTACCCTTGTAAGTGATCTCTTAGTAATAACCCATGAGTTTTCTAACCCATTTCTGTTGTGCTGGGGCAGAGACACGCTGTTCCAAGAAATATTTTAGACTCTGGTGATCAGTCTTGATGCAGAAATGATTCCCTAATAGGTATGGTCGCCACTTCTGTGCTGCATGCAAAATAGCCATCATTTCCTTCTCATATGTAGAGGCAGCTAAATTCTTACCTGAAAGGGCTTTGCTAGTGAATGCAATGGGGTGTTCATCTTGAAGGAGAACAACACCAAGTCCCTCGCCGCAAGCATCACTCTCGATAGTGAAGGGCTTGGAAAATTCAGGCATAGCTAGAACATGTGTAGTACACATAGCTTGTTTCAGTTTGTCAAATGCACACTGAGCAGCATGTGTCCATGTAAAAGCATCCTTTTTCAATAGAGCAGTTAATGGAGCTTCAATCTTCCCATAATCCTTGACAAACTTGCGGTAGTATCCAGTCAACCCGAAAAAACCACGAAGGCTCTTGAGTGTCTGAGGATGCGGCCAATTGTTCATGGCATCGATTTTGGCAGGATCCACGCGAACCCCTTGTGCTGAGATAATGTGCCCAAGATACTCAACTTCCTTCTGTCCAAAAACACATTTAGATTGCTTGGCGTGGAGATGATGGTCAGAGAAAAGTTGGATGACAAGATCCAGATGCTGGAGATGTTCATCCCATGTGTTACTGTAGATGAGGACATCATCAAAGAATACCACAATGAATTTCCGCAAGTAGGGCCAAAATATTTTATTCATTAAGGCCTGGAATGTGGAAGGAGCATTAGTGAAGCCAAAGGGCATGACCAAAAACTCATAATGGCCATCATGTGTGCGGAAAGCTATTTTAGGAATATCATCTTCATGAACCTGAATTTGATGATACCCATAACAAAGATCTAACTGAGAGAAAAATTGAGCCCCATGAAGCTCATCAAGAAGCTCATCAACAACAGGAATTGGAAACTTATCCTTGATGGTGAGGTGATGAAGTGCTTGGAAGTCAATGCAGAGGCACCATGACCCATATTTTTTGCGGACAAGAAGAACTGGAGAAGAAAAGGAACTAGTGCTTGGGCGAATAATACCTTGCTTCAATAAGTCCTGAACGAGCATTTCAATATCTGTTTTTTGGTGAAATGGGTTGTGATAGGGCCTGATGTTGGGAGGAACGCTGCCAGGAAGGAGCTGAATACGATGGTCTTCTGGCCTTGAAGGTGGAAATCCCAATGGTTTAGCAAAGACACCTTTATATCGATCTAGAATTTGTTGTAGATCCAAAGGAGTAGTGGAGACCGCTGATGGTTGCATCTGAATGGACTGGATCTGAGCGATGACACCATGTGAATTCTTCTTGAGGAGTTTTTCCATGCGATGTGAGCTGATGATGCTGAGAGACCCTGGTTGTAATCCTGTCAATGTGTGTTTTTTTCCATTGAGGGAAAATTGCATCCAAATTTCAACAAAATCCCATAAGATAGGGCCAAGTGTGCGTAGCCATTGAGCGCCCAAAACCACATCACATCCGCCTAAGGTCAAGGCAAACATGTAAAAGCACAAGGTATAATATCCCATAGAGATATGCACATTTTGACACTTCCCTTTTCAAGGTAAGGTGCCCCCATTGGCAACCATGACTTCAAAGTTGGAGCAAGGATGGATAAAACAATCAGCTTGTTTGGCGATCCGAGGGTCAAAGAAATTATGAGTGCTACCAGAATCAATGAGTATTGTAAGAAGAAGCTTCTTGAAGTAAGCCCTGACCCGCATTGTTCCGGGGGTGGTGATTCCAGCTAAAGCATGGAGAGATATCTATGGATGGTCATCTTGAGATGGAGGGTCAATAGGCGGTTCCTGAATGTCGACTTGAGCATCCATTGTTTTTGGATCTTTGACACCAATTTCAGAGGCAGGCGGAGAATCCACATCCAAGAGATAGAGCTTTTTCTGAACACATCTATGTCCCCGAGTGAATTTCTCATCACAATTATAGCAAAGCCCCTTTTCTCTGCGTGCTTGCATCTCTGCTTCAGACAAACACTTGATAGGAGTTGGTCGAGGAGCCTGCGTTATGGGTGGTCGTTGAGAACCCATATTTCGGAAGGGAACAAAAGTGGGCTTGGAGCACTGTTGGGCTGCAATCTTGTCTTCTACCAACTTAGCCAACCCTAGGGCTTCCATCATTGTGTTGGGACATAACATTTTGACCTCAGAGCGGATGGCATCCTTTAGCCACTGATAAAACAACTTCGGTAAAAGTCATCAGACAATCCTTTAGTGTGGTTGGCTAGTTTCTCAAATTCGGTTTGATACTCTCTCACATGGCCAATTTGGAAAAGTTTAGTGAGGACTCCTGTGAAGTCATCAAAAGCACTAGGACAAAATCGTTGCAAAAGGAGCTGGAAAAAGTTTGGCCATTTTGGCTCTTCATCAGCCTTGATGTACCAACGGTACCATTGAAGAGCTTCTTGTTCCAAATGAAAGGATGCAAGCAGAACTTTGTTGACATCAAAAGTATTATGCAGACTGAAATGCTGTTCTGCATGATAGATCCATCCAGTTGGATCAGTACCATTGAAGCGAGGAAAATCAAGCTTCGGACCACGAAAATTGCTAGAAGAAGAGAACCCATTGTCTGATGAAGACTCGGACTGCCGTTTGTTGTTCATAGCTGAATGTTCAAGATGGAGGCCGAGAAATTTCTCATCCAAATCCTGGAGTTTGGCTTGGATGGCTACAAGTGCTTCTTCCATGGTTTTTGCTCCTGCACGGGTGACAACCATAACCAGGAGTATTTTTTTTTTTTGGTTGACTGGGTAGAAAAACAAAAACAGAAACTACTTTAGTAAAGGAAAATTTGGATTTGGGAAAAAATCCGAAGGGTAATTGGGGTTTGACTAGGTTTTGGACACTGTCGAATAGACAAGGAAGCAAAAAATCAGGATTTCAAAAGTGGAGTGAAAGAATGGGAAAATTTGGTAGAGAGGGACAAAAAAGCAGAATTTGGAAAGGAACTCTGTGGTAAAATTTGAAGGTGATTGGGTGAAATCTGAGGAAGTTATGGCAAACCCTAAAAATAGACAAATGTGGGATTTCAGGCTTTGAGAAGTGGAATTGGGGATAGGGTCCTCAGGAATGAAATATGCAGAATGGGATTATAGGGGTTCCCCGAAAGTTTCAAGGGAAACAGAGTGTTGTTGTTGTTGTTGTTTTTGTTTTGTTTTTTTTCCCAGAATGGAGCGGCTATAGCTCGGAAGGGATCTAAAATAGATAGATCTGCAACAGCCCGGAAGTGAGTGGAAACAGAGGGATCTGAAACGGCACCGAATGGATTGAAAACGGCTGGATCTGGAACGGATTTCAGAATGGATTTGAAACGACGTAGCAGTGATCGACAACAGTTCAGCTGAAAATAGATATGGACCCCAGGTATGTGCGGCTTCCTAACAGTTCAGGGGTTTCACTCGGCCACCAATGTTGTCTGATGGCTTGCGTATTGGGGCAGTACCCCTCACTCCACGACTCAGGTAAAACTGATAACCGCTTTGCCACAAACGATAGCTCTTGGTTTACCTCACAGGTGGGAACTAGTCAATCAGGTAGGGGTTGTTTCCCTTTTCGCTGGTAGGTCCTCTCAATGGGCCAGCTACTTCGGGGTTCATGTGGTACTCACAATGCGTTTTAGGGCTTATGCCCAAGTACTTCCCACAGTTAAGTGGATAGGGATTATTCCCAAATTTGGCAGAAATTTCACCCAGCGAGCCCAAGAAAGTGCTCTGATACCAGATGTGAAGCACCTGCAAGAATTAATTAATAAGAATATGCGAAATAGCATAAATGATAGAACTCAGAATCACTTTTATATTGATCGCATGCCACTTCGAGGGGGCAACCTCCTTTGAGCAAGCTCAATACAAATAACTTCACGGTGCCTTCATAGGCCTCAACACACACTTATATACTAAGTCTAGGCGCCAATGCTATGGGTCAAAACCATGGGCCACTACAAACTATGGATCAACAATACTACATGCGACTTACAAAGCATATGCGCCAACAACAATAACACAAACTATTGATCAACAAATACTACGAGACGACTTACAAAGCATTTGCGTCCAACAACAATATACTAACAAAGTAAAGACATGGGTTCCTAATAGTCAACACATATGTATCTCAAAATATTAGAGATTGGTAGTAGGATAAATCATTCGCGAGGCCAGATAAATACCATTTCTTCAAATAAATAACAATTGAAATATGGTGGAATATTAAAGAAAACAATTCATTAACACATAGCACCAAGCTAAGATGAATTCTGTATCAACTTTAGAAGATAAACATTGAAAATATTCGAATGTATGAACTAGAGCATGTAACATGAATTCTAACTCATATAGTTCATTCAAATTTGAAGAAAATGGAAAAATGGAATGAAACAGGAAACACAGTCACACATGAAAATTACAGACTGAAGAATATAATAACACATTAATCTCTGCTAATAAGAACCTATACTTATGCTCTCATTAAAGTTTTTCAAAAATATTACATTACATAGTTTTCTTTCTCTCAGGTCCAACCCCTACTACATTGCAAAAGATCAAAATTTATACAAAGTGCTTCCCAAAGCGAAAACATAACTAACTTTTCGTTAAAAATAGATTTCTTGTAAAAACACTTAAATTTCAGGAACTGTATTGCTCTTTGTTACTGATCATCTTCATCATGGTTTGCTTCAATAACGGACCTGTTCAGTTTGAAATATCCACGTTGCTACTGGACAAATTACATGAAGAAATAAAAAGTTGCCATATAAATTAAGACAACTGTCCATCATTGATGTAACTTGTATTTAGTTTTACCAAATTTTTCTATGATCTTCCATTGCTCTTGAGTCAGGATTTCATAATCCATCATTTCCTTAGTTAACTCTTCCAACTCCACATAATCCATGTAACATACAGGTGGCAAATCTTCTTTGATAATTTGGAATTGGTCAAATCTTTAAAAATATTCGGTCAAATTCTCAATTATAGATTTCCCACTTAATCATTTGGTTAAGTCTTCGAACTTTGAGTGATTCATGCAGCCCTGGACTAAAAAAATGTGGTATTGTTCCTGGGTAATCAACCTTTCATTGTCATCCCAAAAAGAAAGGAGACCATTCTCAAAGAGTCTCTAAAATAATTTCTTAAAACCTTGAACTTGGAGGAGCGTTTGTTATGCTTTTTCTCGTATATTCTTAACATGATTATGCTTGCTAATAATATTTCTTACCCAAATAATAATAACAGTTTTGTCTTTAATCCCCAAATTTTGCATATCTATTTGGGTCAGGGTATTAAAAAACTAGCTGTATCCTGGTATGTTTCTAAAGGTTTTTTATCCAACGTTTCATTTACCACTTTACACCTTTGAAGAGCTATATTTGCTATAGCGCTTTTATCATAAATGTAATTCAAATATGATCTGAATTTGGTAATTTCCACTGAAAATGGATCCCATATAAGGTGCTTATCTCCCTGCAGAGGTATTTTTCCTGTCATTTTATCTTTAAGCTCATTGACCTTTGTTTGCAATTGTTTCCTTTCATTTAAGGCTTTACTCTTTTCTTCAACATTATATACCAATTCTTGTTTGAGATTTTGGTTTTCTTCTTTTAATCCTTTGATTTCAACATTTTTCAAACTAATATGTGATATAGAATTTGTTAATTCATCTGTGGAGGGTTCACTTATTTGCTTCTCATTTACAATGGAAGGTTGATCCACTGGCTTCTATGATACTCTTGTTTCTTCATCTTGATTTGTACTTAAAACTGAAATTTTTGACAATAGTTCGTACCTTTCCATTTCCCAAGCTTGTTTCTCATCTTGCAATTTCAAAATTTTACCCTTGTAGTCCATCATTCCCTGATAAATTGTCTCTTTTTCTTGCTGTAATGCTGTCAACTCCAAAGATTATGCATGCTAGACACCTGGAACTTTAATTTTTTTCTTCAGCATTTGAATAGTGTTCTCCTTCTCATCAAGGATTTTCTTGGTGAACTCAGTGTTATTTGGTTATGTCCCCAAAGTCACTATGCTTGCAAACTTTTGATTTGAGTCATATTTTCCTTGTTCTCTACCTTTTCCTGTCTTAATTAACATTCCAGCTTCTCCACTATCAACTGTAATTTTGAAAATTTCTAGGTTGATTGTAAAAGATCAGAATAAAGAACATCTCTTGTCTGTCTATGAAATTGAATCTTGTATGGGATATTGATTTTTTCCAATTTAAATTCCATTTCCAACACTTTTTCATTAGTTACAACTGCAAATTTCAAAGTGCTCTTCTTTCAGTCTTTAGTTGAAACTAATGAAACATTTTGTTTTTTCAACCTTCTTACTTGAGGAAACAAACTTTGAGTTTCTTCCAAGGACTGCTTTTTTTTTTTTTGCATAATGTGAAAGAAAATCTAACCTGGATTTACATTGGGAACTTGATCTAGTAGGCTCTTTAATATCAAAAACATAATATTGTTGCACATGTACATGTGTTTGTTGATTTAAAGTGCCTTCTTCTAAATTAATCAAATTCTATTTCTCCACAACAATAATTTCCTTCTGTTGTTCAGTCTTAATCCTTTTACTTGAAACCTCTTCATCAACCTTCATGCTAGCGACCTCTAAGATATTTCTTGTGTTAGAAAGATCGGATTGAAAAGGTGTTTGAACTAACAGATCTAGATCATTTATTTGATCTATATTAATCTCGATTATTTCTTCCTGATTCTGTTCAAGGCCTAATAAATTAGCAACCTTATCTAACCATTATATTACCTGATGATCAAATTCTTTGTTTATGTTTTGGTGCCTCCTCTGAGTTATGATTTGATGTGGATCATAATTTACCTTTTCTTCTTCTTGGAAATTCATCATCTTCAACAGTCTTTCTACTATAGAAATGAACATTTTATTATTAATAACAAACGAGCCAAATTTGAGGGGGAATTTAACATTTGATGATTTTTTAAAGGCAATAAAATGTTCTTCCTCCAAATGCAACCTTTTCCTAATGAATTCTAGAGCAAAAATCCTTGGTGTCAGAAATGATGGGAGAACACAAGGTGCTTCGGTAAACCCATATACCCTGGTGACAGTGCGTTCCTTGTACAAAAACCAATCTCCTATTCTACTTTGAGGTGTAGAATGTAGCATATTTTTCATATCCTCCAACACTCTTTGCAATTCAACATAAAAAATAATTATGTAGACCTTTGACATGATTGCATTGATGAACTCAAACATATCAATCTGTTTTTGAAGATCAGAGGAGAAAATTGTACCCAAGAACTTCAAGTCTAATACATTTGGGCATAAAAACATATTCAAAAGACAAGCTTGATATCTGAAATGTTTTAGCGTGTGGAAATTCACCAACTGAGCATGAATTGCTTCAGCCAAGAATTCATCAAAATTAAAACAACTAACCAAACTTAACTCTGATTGTGGCAAATTGATTTCTAGGAGGAAACCCAACATGAATTCTATGACTAATTTGTCATTATCACGACCCAAAACTTGACTCAACAGGGACAATACTAACTGAGCATCTTTTCGAAAAATACCAATATCCAATGGAAAAGAAATATTTTCAATTGATTGACCAACTTCTAAGACTTGGGATAAAAAATTCTCTTTTTCCTCAAGGTTATAATTCATATAGACTTCTATTTGAAGACACTTCGTCTATGTGCAAAAGGACAAAGTTCTCTAGTCTAAATGATGTATATCTAGAAAAAACACAACATAACATATAAACTTTCCTAGATGAATCGAATTGCAAAGAGTGTGGAGGAATTACTTACCTCACTATTATGGTGATGTCTACTCATTTGTTGTAGTCACCGATCTTCAACTACAAAACAACATACAACAAACAAGTAGGAGGATGATAATAATAATAAGCAATACCGATTAATCTAAACATGCAGTCAAGGAAACAAGTTCTAAAGATTCAATGGAGATAATATTTATGGAAAGAATATATATTAATGTATCAAAGAAAGTACAAAAGGAGAGATTACAACCGTTCCTTGACGTCGCAACTTATTCCAACAAGCCTTTTGCCTCAAAGATCCAACCTTGTTCCTAATAGAGAAGGGACACTTAGTTCTAAGATGATTTCAGCAACATTTGGATGCTCTCCCTTCTCTCCCCAATCTATGAAAGCGAGCTTTCATTTATAGGATAAAGAGGATAGAAAGAGTTAAGGATTCTATGGAGAAGGTTAGGGGATCATCCCAAAGGGATAGGGGTTTGATTGTCACCTATGCAGATTTGTAGGGATATGTCACGTCCCCGACCACCTCTATTCCATTCTGAGGCGATGGGAGACAACCCTTGGATCTACCTGCTATTATTTTTCCAAGCAATCGAAAGATTTCAACAACTTTGCACCCACATTGATCTTCAGTCCGCAATCCACAATCTGGAATTTGGAAAGGCGGAACCACAAATTCACTGTTTTGCCAAAACATCCCTCTGACTTCCAAAATACGCAATCCGCCTTGAGGGACTCGTAAATTTGGAACGCCACATACACCATGCTGAAGAAATATGCCTCCGACTTCCGCAATCCGCATTCCACAATGTGGGACTCAGAAATCATAACAACAATTTCCTCCACTTCGAAAAACTTCACTCCCGACTTCCGCAATCCGCAATCCACCTTGCAGAACTCAAAAATGTGGAAGCCCAAATTCACGATTACGAGAATATTTCTCTCCCGACTTCCGGAATCCGCAATATACCTTGCGAAACTTGGAAATGCAGAAGCCCAAATTCACGACTCCGGGAAACTCCATTCCCGACTTCCGCAATTCATAATCCACCTTGCAGAACCCGGAAGTCGGAACACCAAAATATCCACTCCGAAGAAAATCCACTCCGACTTCCGCAATCCACAATGCGAAACTCATAATTCAGAACTCACAATTTCACTGCTCCGGAAAACTCCATTCCTGACTTCTGCAATTCGCAATCCGCCTTGCGGAACTAAAAAGTCGGAACACCAAAATATCTGCTCCAAAGAAATATCCTCTCCGTAATCCGCAATCTGCAATCCGCCTTGCGGGATTCAGAAATTGGAACGCCAAAGTCACAAATCCGGAAAATTCAACCTTCCGACTTCCGCAATCCGCAATCCACAATACGTATTCGGAAAGTCGAAAGTCCCAACTTCACAACTTTTGAGGCCCATAAATTCTTCATCCTAATTCCAATTTGGGAAAGTCTGGTACCATTGGAAAGCTCTTAGTGAGCTCTACGCAACTGGATTATCTTCAAACATATATGAGAACTATGATCCTTCCCCTCTTCCAACCCAGAATGAGGCCCCAAACCTCCTCAAGGCCTCCTTTCCTCCATGCAAGGAGCTCTGATTGCCTTCTGTCATGGGTTCTTCCTTCATCTGACCCACAAAGGGTCATGCAACACAACAGGTATTTCCTAATTCCATTCCCAAGTCCAAGTGATGCCATGCAGTCCATTTAGAAGTGTGTGCAATGTACAATCGCATAAATAGTGAAACTAAATCTATTCAATTCATCTATAACATGCAAGATGAGCAACACATCTACATAAGGAAATGGTAAAATAATCAACCATAAGACTGCGTCATACTTAGGATTATACACAGACTTCTTGGTGGTTAATTCATGAAATCATTTATTTCATATGGACTTGAAATAACATATAAACACATCATAGGGATATTAACAACATTTAGAACCACATAATAGACATAATTTAGATCACATATAACACTTATCTTTATGATGAAGCTATTTAAGAAACTGGCTATGTAAAAGAAACGTTCTGCCCAACCATAGGTCTCTTTCCAGCCTATAATCTTTCAGCTGAGAGACCACCCCCGAGCTGGGTTATGTATCCACTAAGGAGGAATTAAACAGGTTCACTCACAACCATGATTTCACACAATAGTCATGCTAATCCAACACACAAATGGGTTTATCAAGCATGCAAAGAGACAAAGGGGAAGGATGCTAATACAGTGAGCTCAACCACAGAGCTACAAGCATCTCAATTCTGTTAGTTTTTCAACATTTAATTCAATAGATCTAGGATATTAAATGAAAGAACAACATGTACAACATATCAAGCATAAGAGACAAGAGACAAGAGACAAGAGACACAAAACATTTCACCGGGGAAAACCAAGAAGGCGAAAAACCCTGCAACTTCCTTAGAGATAGAATAAGCATCAATACAAGGATCATAATGATCAAACCCAAGAGATAGATATCTTCAGCAACATACTCCTCCTCCACTTGTGTGCACTCCACCTCTCTCTCACTAATGCAAAGTAAGTGAATAATAGAATGTGTAAAATGAGAGAGACACACTCTCTATTTATACACTAAATTTCACTTGACCTTTACTCAACTAGGTCAGCCTCAACTTAACCACTTAACATAATGCTGACTGGGCCGACCCCTACTAGGGTGGTCTAATAACCCTTTGACCCACATGACTCATACAGGGCTGACCCCATCAATGTGGTCTAATAAGACAAGTCAAACATTAATCAAGATTGTACTAACCTAAATAATATGAAGACAAAAATATCATAAACTTAATCATGCACATATTTCAAAACATACCTATATTTCCTCAAGTCATACTTGTCGAGATTGCTTGTAGTCTTCTTATGTAAGGCCTTAGCCTTATATCTCTCTGGAACTGGAACTTCTTCAATTATGCAGGTTTCCAATTCATTTTATTCTAGGATTAACCCAATCCACTTTGATTTACTGAGACTGGATGTGGAGCTGGATTAGGGTTTGTCAGAGAAACCCTAAAAATTCAAACTTTGAATTTCAAACTTCTGATTGGATGAAAATATGTGCCTTGCTGAGATGATCAAGCTAGTATACTCCAATTTTGAAATCTCCAAAATTTGACCCCTCAAAATTGCCTTTGAAACTTCCAGATCTTCTGGACAGGATCTCGAACTAGGGTTTGATAAAAACTAGTCTTCTGTCCATCCAAAAGGTTCGATCTTGTGTCCTAAAATTCGATTTTTCTAAGGAGCTTCCAGCCATGGTCACAAATTTAAAAAATTCCAACTTTTGTAGAAGCCCTAATTTTCCACCTTTCCGATCAAAATCCTGAACTAGGGTTTGATCAAGCCCATCCTTCTTCCCAACCAAAAAATTTGATCTTGGTCTCTAAAGTTTGATTTTGATGAGGATAATTCAGCTGTGGACTCCGATTCCAAAAATTCCAACTTTCTCCGAAGCCCTAAATTCCCATAGCAGTGACAAGCCAAGAATGAAGGTGCTTAGAATCCAATTCTGTTTGGACAGAAATATGCACCTGATTGTTTCTGATGCATCTCTGAAATTACGAATCGACAGGGTCTGAAACTTTGGCCTGTGGTATCCTGACCTGTCATCTTTCCAACCCCACAAGTCTGGCCTCAATTGGATTCTCTGAGAGAGAGTTATGCCAAGTGTTGCAATGTGACCTGCTTACGGGATAAAACATGAGAGAGAACTTGTACAACGTGCCACATGTCACTGGTTTAACTTAGGCCTCTGAAAAACTTACATGAGAAACTGCAGTCCATTCTCTCACTGTCACTTTTTACAGAATTTCATTTGGATCTTCCTAGCCCAAGTTGTGACCTTTTTTTCTAGGCCACCTATTTATGATTGATATCTGGAAGAGGCATAAACCCTAGATTGTATGGATCATATCTCACAAAGTGCAATGAATCAGATGCTGTGCTTCAGACACAACGTACATGGGGATGTTACCTTCGACCTGTAAAATTTTTCAGATCCGGAACCTTCTCCAAAATGGATTTATAGCAAAAGTGCTATGATGACTGATTTATAGCTTCCAAATTTGTCGCAAGTGCAACAAGTCTCATAAATGCCATCCCATGCCTTCCTTCAAGCTAGCTCTGATACCATGTTAGTTTTTCAACATTTAGTTCAATAGATCTAGGATATTAACTGAAATAACAACATGTACAGCATATAAAGCATAAGAGACAAGAGACAAGAGACACAAAACATTTCACCGGGGAAAACCAAGAAGGTGAAAAACCCCTCAACTTCCTCAGAGATAGAATAAGAATAAATATAAGGATCATAGTGATCAAACCCAAGAGATATATATCTCCAGCAGCATACTCCTCCTCCACTTGTGTGCACTCCTCCTCTCTCTCATTAATGCGAAGTGAGTGAATAATAGAATGTGTAAAATGAGAGAGACACACTCTTTATTTATACACTAACTTTCACTTGACCTTTACTCAACTAGGTCGGCCTCAACTTAACCACTTAACATAATGCTGACTGGGCCGACCCCTACTAGGGTGGTATAATAACCCTTTGAACCACATGACTCATACAAGGCCGGCCCATCAAGGTGGTCTAATAACCCATCAAGTATAAGTTACGACACTTACAATATAACTTGCGACACTTGCAAGTACAACTGACGACACTTCCAATCGGAGGAATAATACATCTCCATTGGGGATACAATAAAGTACAAATACAATATACAAGTGAATATCTTCCGAAGTTACAAATACATCAACAAATTCTAACTCAAACAATCTTGGTACCCACAATACCTACTACACCCAACACAAGGAAGTTCCCCTTCTCTGCTGCACAGTCCCTCATGCGCCCCTTCCCTCCAGTGCTCTTCAGGGTGGGCATAGAAAGGTCCAAGATGCTGACTCTTTGAGATTCTAGCCTTCAATGGGTTTGTCAAGCAAATCCAACCTCTGTTCTTTCTCCCATTCTGTCATCCAAAGTTGGTGTTAATGCTAAGATTGTTCTCATTTTTATGTGTTTCCTTTAGGTTTGTTTGAACTTTGTTTTCTTTTATTTATCCATGATTTTGATTGTTTTGTTTTTAATTTTCATTTACTCTTTGATTGCTTTTATTTTCTTTAGTTCAAAATCTTCAAATGTGCTATGCTGGAATATTATGTAGTGCAAACTGCAAAATAAACCCCTAATGCGCTACAGGAATCCAATGTGATGAAAGATTGTGGTTATTGATGCTGAGTGGTGGTTCGTTGGTGGTTCATTATGAGTCATGATGACTTGAGATGCTAAAATACATGTTGAAGAATGATGATAGTTGCAAGCTCTATTACATTCCATCATTGAGAAAGATTGGGGTTTGAAGTGCCACGAACTCCGCTTTGGGGGTTTTAGTTTTCTCAGCTAAAAGAAACACAGAGCAAGAGGATATGTGTGAAAAGAAACATAGCCATATTTCAGGAGATCATATGGAGCCAGCCATGACTCATGTAGACAAAGAAGATGATACTAGTTTGAAAGATGAAATGCATGGTGGTTTTGTGTAGGAAGAGAGTACAGCCCTAACTCTCTCTGTGGTAAATGTAAAAGAAAAAATGCTCCATATTCCAAATTTCGATGCTGATGTTAAGTCTTTAGTAAAGCTCAGAGGAGAAACTAAATGGCGACCTAAAACAAGAGAAACTAATAAGTTAAGACTAAATATGAAAAGAATACTGGATCCAAAGTTGGAAAAGGAAAAGGTTACAATCATCCAGGATTCCTCCGGTGATGAAGACAAAGAGGAGAAAAAGGAGTCAAAGTTTCAGTCAGGAAAAATGGATGTCGAAGAAGACCAATCAATGTCACCTAAGCTGGTTCAAGGAGCTCATGAAGATATTAAAGAGCAAGTTGTTACTATTTCAGAATAGGGTATGCCTTCAGGAATTGCATCTGCAGAGAAGCTAGCAAAGGATAATCAATAAGAGGATTTCATTTTCAGAAATTTAGATGTTCCTGGGTCAGGGGATCATGATACAGCAATACATGGAGAAAGCCATATGTATTTTGCAGAGGTCGAAAATCTAAGAAAAATGATTCAGCAGTAGAAGACTTAGATACAGTTCTTGGTTGAGTCAAATGAGAGATATGCCTCTACAAATAGTATATTAAGATAATATTTGAATGACATTAATGCACACTACCAAGAACTGACTGCAGTAGCTAAAGAAGCCCTGAAGAGAAAAAGAGATGCATAATTATGCTTTGTTTTTTTTCCTGTTTTAGTGATTGTAATGGAGCATAGATTACTGACAGATGGAAGCAAATTTTAGAAATCCCAAAGAGGTTTTTGTCCATCACGGACTCATTCAAAAAAACCTCTTCCATTTTTGCAACAACTAGCATGATTTGAGAGATTCGAATTCATCTTCGTGGCCTATTTTTCAGGGTTAAAAATGTTTAATATTTTATTGTTTTAGTCACAAAGTTTGAGCACATCGTCTGATCAACTGTAGATGAATTTTCAAAAACCAAGAGAGGCTTTTTTCCACTAACAAGTGTCAAGAATTGAGAGATATGGAGGCATTTGTGAGACCCAATTTTCCAGAAATTCGCCTAATTTCCAAAAGGCCAATTTGCTAGTTTTAGTTAATTATTTAAGTTAGAATGTAACTAATGGATGTAACTGATTCCAAAATTTGACCTAGAAGGTAGTTAGAAAAATACTCTTTTTGTAAATAGATAAAAGGAGTAAAGGAGGTGGGGGGGGAGAGGTTTTTGTTTTGGAAGAAGCTATACAATGCTGTTTATGATGCTTACAGGTTTCTTATGTAAGTTTGAAGACTGATATCAATGCATACATGTTATAAGGCATTTTTATGCTATCTGAATGTGTTTTTATTCTTGATCAGTGTGATCATACAATACATGATTTCATTCCTGTTTTAATGTTTTTAATTTAGTGATGCTTATGTGTTGTAAATAAAAACCAGACATGTGATTTTGAATGTAATGGTTTATGACTTTTCATGAAAATTATGATTTTAGTTCTTTGATGACCTATGTTTTAGTAACTTGTTGAAGTTGATTTCCTTCTTTCTTCTTGAAATTGAAACTTTTAACCACTAAATCTTAAACCAACAAAAACCCATTTCATTTTTTATCTTGAGATTGTTAAGATTGTGTTGGCTTGCCCCTTTGTAGTCTAGGGACAAATCTTGGCACTAACAGTTGGATTTCCTTAGCTTCTATTGATAAAAACGACTCTATCCCATCACTTCATTCTCGTTTGTTCCAATCCACGTCCTTTTTTCCTCTTTTGAGCAAAATTCTCGGCATCTTGCTCTCTCTTCGTTTTTAATGAGGGTTTTCCCCCCTTCAATTTTCCTTTCACCTCTAGTTTCTTGGGTGTTTTGGCCACTCTGTCAATGTGGCTTCTTCCAGGATCACCACCCTTCCTTTTTCTTCACGACTGGGTTGTGTATGCATGAAACCGATTCTTGCTGTCTACGATCCCACGGCCGCCTCACCTCTCTCTAGTGGATACAAATGGCCCCTTCTCATTAGTTGCTTCCATAGCCAATTTTTTATTTTATTTTTATTACATGATAATTATTTATTACAGTATTTTACAACTTCCATGGCTTAATGGCACATGACTAACATAATATGAAATATCTACATTTCTAATAAAATCCGAGCATCCAATAGAGGGGCCTTGGCCTTGAGATCCATGCTAAGGAAAACATACATTGCATGTATACATTATTTATGTTAAAAACAAAAATACCCTAATGGTCAAAATGGGGTATTACAATCCCCTCCCCCTTAGAACAACACTGTCCTTTGTGTTCTCAAAATTGAACAAAAATGGGAATTCCTATATCATGGCATTCTCCAACTCCCATGTAGCCTCATCGGGACTAAGGTGCTTCCATCAAACCTTTACCTGTTCGATGGATCGGTTCTAGAGCAATGTGACCTTCCTATTGAGAATGTGCATAGGTTCCACTTGGAACTCTCCTTTGGGTTCCACCTGTATCACATTCCAATCAATCACATTATTATGATCATGTACATACTTCTTAAGAAAAGAAACATGGAAAACCTTATGAACTCTCATGTTAGCAGGAAATGCAATTCTATATGCAACTGGTCCTATCTTATCAAGGAATTCAAATGGATCACAATATCTTGGTTCCAGCTTGGCACAACTTCTCAACTTTAGGGAACTTTTCCTTGGTTTCACTCTTAAATACACATGATCCCCAATCTTAAATTCCTTATGCACCCTTCTCAAATCTGCATAACTCTTTTGCTTGTCCTGTGCTGCCTTAAAATTCTGCCCGATCTTAACAATTTCTTGTTCCATCTCCTTGATCATCTCTGGCCCAAGCACCAACCTGTTCACTGGTCTGTCCCAATTCACTGGAGTTCTGCATCCTTTGCCATACAATGCCTCAAATGGACTAATTCCCAATGATGCTTTCTGTCCATTGTTGTATGCAAATTCTACCAAGTGTAGGTAATCTTCCCACTTGGATGGTTTATCCATCACATACATTCTCAACATGTATTCAAGAACCTGATTCACCCTCTCAGTTTGACCATCTATTTGAGGATGATATGCTGTGCTAAAGTTCAGCCGAGTTCCTAACTCCTGAAATAATCCCTTACAAAAATTGGATGTGAACTTTGCATCTCGATCTGAAATTATTGCCTTGGGAAATCCATGCAATCTGAATATCTCCTTCATGGAAATATTGGCTATTCCATTTTTCTTATGGGTGGACTTGACTGGAATAAAATGAGCTACCTTTGATAGCTTATCCACCACTACCAAATTTGAATCATGCTTCCTTACTGTCATTGGAAAACCTGTTATGAAATCCATAGAAATTACTTCCCACTTCCATTCTAGAATGGGCAAGGGTTGCAACAATCCTGCTGGGTGTTGATGTTCTGCCTTGACTTGTTGACACTTTTGACATCTAGAAATGTATTCTGCTATGTCCTTCTTCATCCCATGCCAAAATTATTGCTTTCTTGCTACTGTTATTGTCCTTTGGTATCCTGAATGTACAGAGTATGGCATTTGATGTAATTCATCCATCACTAGTCTCTTCAAATCTGTACAATTTGGAATATACAGTCTATCTCCATAAAGGAGAATATCATCTTTACCAAGCTGACATCCTGCACACTTTTCATCAACATTTCCCTACTACAATTTTCCTCTGATTTGAAGGTAATATTCATCACTGGTTTGGTTTTCAAGAACTCTTGTCTTCAAATCTGACTTGCACATACTTACTACTACAACATGGAATTTTTTGCTAAGGGAATCTGCAACCTTATTCTGCTTCCATTTGACATGCTTAATTTCAAAATCAAATTCATAAAGAAATTCCATCCACCTAGTTTTCCTAGCATTCAGGTTTGGCTAGTCAAACAAATATTTCAAGCTCATGTGATATGTCCTAAGCTCAAACCTTCTTCCCAATAGATAATGTCTCCATCTCTTGAGAGAATGTACTATGGCTGCTAGCTCTAAATCATGTGTGGCATAATTCTTTTCATTCTCTTTTAAATTTCTTGACTCACAACCAATTACAAATCCCTCTTGCATGAGCACTCCACCTAGCCCTTCAATGCAAGCATCTCAACACACTAAAAAATCCTTATTTGGATCAACAATCTTCAGAACAGAAGCACTGGTAAGCAATCCTTTTAGCTGTTGAAATCTTTTCTCACACTTTTCAGACAATACAAACTTGACATTCTTCCTCTGCAATGATGTAATTGGGTGAGCTATCTTGGAGAATCCTTCAATGAACCTTCTATAGTACCCCACAAGACCCATAAAAGATCTAACATCTGTAACATTCTTTGCAGTAGGCCAATCCATTATGGCTTCAATATTTTTTGGATCCACTGCAATTCCTTCTTCTGAAATGACATGACCCAAATACTGTACCTTTCTTTGATAGAAATCACACTTGATTAGATTTGCATACAATTGGTGTTCTCTAATAACTTGCAACACCATTCTTAGATGTTCAACATGCTCTTTTTCATTCTTTGAATAGACAAGAATGTCATCCAAGAATATTATCTAAAAATGATCCAAATACTTGCTGAAGACACTATTCATGAGACACATGAATGTAGCAGGTGCATTGGTAAGACCAAATGGCACTACTGTGAACTCATAATGGCATACCTTGTCCGGAAAGCTATCTTGTGAATGATTTCTTCTTTTATCCTCACTTGATGATAGCCATACCTCAAGTCAATCTTTGAAAACACTTTAACTTCCTGATCAAACAAATCGTCAATTCTTGGCAATGGGTACTTTCTTAACTGTCACTTTATTTAACTGCCTATAATCAATGCACATCCTTAAAGTCCCATCCTTTTTCTTGACAAATAACACCGGTGCTCCCCAAGGAGATACACTTGGCGTAACATACTCCTTGTCCATTAAATCCTGTAACTGAATCTTTAAATCTATCAATTATGGTGTGCTCATTCTATAAGGAGCGTTAGAAGTTGGTGCTACCCCTAGAACTAGATTGATGGTAAAATCAATGTCTCTTTTTGGTGGCAGCCCTAACACTTCATCTGGAAATACATCTTTGAACTCTTGTAATAGCTGGAAGTCTTCCATCCTTGGTCCTTTGTCGCCTGATGAATCTGATATGTGAATTGCATATAATTGGAAGGCCTTCTTATAAAATGTTTTCAATTGTAAGGATGAAATCTCTCTTACTGAGACTTGCTTGGGAATTCCTCTTACCCATCTTGGTCTTCCCTCTTCATCAATGCATTCAAGTACCTTTTCATAGCAATCTATCTTGGCTCTATGCCTTTCCAACCAATCCATACCAATTAGAGCATCATAAGATCCTAATGGCAAGACATTCAAATTTACTTTTGTGAGGAATCCATTCAACTCCATGGGGCATTCCATCACTACTTCACTCACTTTTCTCTTGGTTCCCATTGCTAACTGAACTATCCAAGATTTATCGTGCTTCATTTTTCTAAGAGAACAACCTCCAGCTACTTTTGGAGAAACATAACTATGAGTAGATCCTGGATCAATCAAAACAGAAATAGATTGCTTGGCAATCTTACCTTCAGCTTTCACCACTGCTGATTGATGTTCTGCCTGATGATCATATAATGCTGCATAGATTCAAGGTGTTTCCATTTCCATATCTTCCACTGTAGCTGCCCCTTTTAAGTTGTGCAAGCTCCAGGGATTCTCCCTCCAATGTGGACAATCTCTAAGCCTGTGGTTTTCTCCACATCCCCAACATTGAAGTGACCCTTTTGATTCTTTTTCTGCTGCTACTGCTAGATTGTCCTCACTTCGTGCTTGCTGGCGTTGTGGAAAATTTCTTAGCTGATTTTTGAATGGTGGCTTAAATCCACTTTTCCTTTGATAAAAATTCCCATTTGGATTTCCTTTCCCTGCTGGGTGAACCTCTGATTTTCTTTTTCTCTGCTCATAGAAATGCACTTCCATCCTAATGGATTCATCAAGACTTGGTGGATTAAAAAACTCAATCCTATATATGAAACTTTGAGGTAGACTTCCAAGGAAGCCTTGGATCTTTACCCTCTCATCTTTGATGTATTCCACATACCTCAACAGTTCCAAAAATTTATGGACATGTTCTTCCATAGATTTCTGTCCCAACTTGAGTTCATTGAATTCTTTCCTCTTGCTGTCATAATACCTAGCAGAAATGTATTTTTCCTCAAAATATTTCTTAAATTTCTCCCAACTGATCCTCCTTTCATTGATCCTTTTTACTTGCATGAGGTGTTCCCACCAAATTGAAGCTCTGCCATTTAGATTGTAAATGGAAATTCTGTCCTTTTCATTTCTTGAGTAATCATGAATCCTGAAGTATTTCTTCATCCCAAGAAGACATGCCTTTGCCTCTTGGATAGTCTTACCTTCTCCATCAAATGTGGGAGGCCCCGCCTTCCTGAACTCTCCCTGTGGAATTATTCTGAACTTCTTTCTTTCCCCAAACCCGATAGAAGTATGCCTTGGAATTCTTTGAGAACCTCTGGAGTCACATGACCTGCTGGAAGAAGATATTGAGGAGGGTGTTCTATCTTTTTTCTCACAAAAATCTTTCTTGGGCTTGGAGTCCTCTTCCTAGAACGACCTCTAGAGTGACTCCTTGCATCTATTTATTATTTTCCATTATTGCTTGGGTTGGACCTAAGGTTTATATTCTACTACGTATCAGTGAGGCTCTGCAAAATAGAAGCATTGAGCTGGTTTTGTTCTTCCTGAGCCTTCATCAGTCTTTCATTAAATCTTATCATGGTTTCAACCAAACTCTAAGGGGTTATTTTCTCCCTTCTCCCATTGGATTCAGTCTCATCATTTTCTCCTTATATGTTCTCTCCTAGAACATCATCATCATGCTCATAAGGGTGCTGAGCATCATTTCTGGTTGCCATTTTCTCTTTGCTTTCCTTGTATGCTTCCTCTACTGCAATTATTCAACCACTATCAGCTGCAACCACTGTGCATTATAAAAGATATTTATTAGAACTTTTAGGAATGCATATAAAACATAAAGCATCCAAATTTAATAGAAGCAACTCAACAAACAATTTACAGATCTATGATGCTTTCTCTTCCTTTTTGCCCCATCCATGCAAATATGGAATTTATCCACACAGACAATCAATGAAATTTCTTTTCAAAATGGTGCCCTTGACACCTTCCTGCTTGTAAGTTCATTCACACTTCGGCCCATGAAGCCCCAGTGGTGAAAACTGAGCTCTGATACCACTTTGTCACGTCCCCGACCACCTTGGTGCCCTTCAGAGGCAATGGGATACAACCCTTGGATCTACCTACTAATTTGTTTTTTCTCTAGGAAATCCAAAGGTTTCTGCAACTCTACACCCGCATTGATCTTCAGTCTGCAATCCGCAATCTACAATGCAGAATTCAGAAAGGAGGAGCCACAAATTCACTGTTTTTCCAAAACATCCCTTTGACTTCCACAATCTGCAATACACCTTGTGGGACTCGGAAAGTAGGAACTCCAAATACACCACGCCGAAGAAATACACCTCCAACTTCCGCAATCCGCATTCCATAATGCGGGACTCGGAAATTAGAACACCAATTTCCTCCACTTTGGAAAAATTCACTCCCGACTTCCACAATCCGCAATCTGACTTGCGGAACTCGGAAATGCAGAATCCAAAATTCACAACTCTTGGAATATTTCACTCTCGACTTCCGCAATCCACAATCCACAATCCACCTTGCGGAACTCAGAAATGCGGAAGCCAAAATTCATGATTCCAGAAAACTCCATTCCCGACTTCCGCAATCCGCAATCCACCTTCCGGAACTTGGAAGTTGGAACACCAAAAAATACGCTCCGAATAAACTCCACTCCCGACTTCTGCAATCCGCAATGCAAAACTCAAAAGTCGGAATTCCCAATTTCACTGCTCCGGAAAACTCCGTTCTCGACTTCCGCAATCCGCAATCCGCCTTGTGGAACTCGGAAGTCAGAACACCAAAATCTCCGCTCTGAAGAAATATCCTCTCCGACTTCCGCAATCTGCAATACCCTTTGTAGGATTCAAAAATCGGAACGCCAAAGTCACAAATCTGGAAAATTCACCCTTCTGACCTCTGCAATCCGCAATGCGGATTCGGAAAGTCGGAAGCCCCAACTTCACAACGTCTTAGGCCCATAAATTCTTCATCCTAAGTCCAATTTGGGAAAGTCCCGTACCATTGGAAATATCTCAGTGAGATCTATGAAATTGGATGATCTTCAGCCAGATCTAAAACTCTGATCCTGCCCCTCTTCCAACCCAGAATGAGGCCCCTAACCTCCTCAAGGCCTCCTTTCCTCCATGCAAGGATATTTGATTTCCTTTTGTGATGGGTTCTTCCTTAATCTGACCCACATCGGGTCATGCAACATAACATGGATTGCCTAATTCCATTCCCAAGTCCAAGTGATGCCATGCAGTCCATTTATAAGTGAATGCAATGTATAACCACATAAACAATGAAACTAAATATGTTCAATGCATCTATAAGATGCAAGATGAGAAGCACATCTACACAAGGAAATGGTAAAACAATCAAGCATAATACTGCCTCATACTCAGGATTATGGAATTAAAATAACATATAAACACATCATAGAGATATTAACAATATTTAGAACCACAAAATGAACATAAATTAGATCACATAGAACACTTATCTTTATGATGAATCTTTTTAAGAAACTGGATATGTGAGAGAAACGTTCCACCCAACCATAGGTCTCTGTCCAGCCTATACTCTTTCACCTGAGATACCACCCTCGAGATGGGCTGTGTATCCACTAAGGAGGAACTAAATAGGCTCACTCACAGCCATGATTTTACAAAATAGTCATGCTAAGCCAACACACAGCTGGGTTTATCAAGCATGCAAAGAGATAAAGGGGAAGGATGCTAAGCCAGTGATCTCAACCACAAAGCTACAAGCATCTCAATTCTAACTCAAACAGTCTTGGCACCCGCAATAAATACCACACCCAACACAAGGAAGGTTCCCTTCTTTGCTGACCAGTCCCTCTGGCGCCCCTTCCCTCCAGTGCTCTTCAGGGTGGGAATATAAAGGTCTAAGTTGCTGACTCTTTGAGATTCTATCCTTCATTGGGTTTTTCAAGAAAATCCAACCTACGTTCTTTCTCCCATTCTGTCATCCACACTTGGATTTCCTGAGCTTCTATTGCTAAAAATGACTCTGTCCCGTCACTTCATTCTCGACTGTTCCAATCCGCGTCCTTTCTTCATCTTCTCAGCAAAAGTACTGGAGTCTTCCTCTCTCTGCGTTTTTATTGAGGGTTCCCCCTCTTCGATTTTCCTTTCACCTCTAGTTTCTTGGGATTTTTGGCCACTTTGTCAACGTGGCTTCTTCCATAATCATGACCCTTACTCTTCCTTCATGACTGGGCTGTGTATGTATGAAACTAATTCTTGTTTTCCATGATCCCACAACCCCCTCACCTCTCCCTAGTGGATAGACATGGCCCCTTCTCATTGGTTGCTTTCATATCCAGTTTTTTGTATTTTTATTACATGATAATTATTTATTACAGTATTTTACAACTTCCATTGCTTAACGGCACATGGATAACATAATATCAAATATATGCCCTTCTAATAAAATTCGAGCATCCACTAGCGGGGCCTTGGCCTTGAGCTCCACGCTAGGTAAAACATACATTGCATGTATACATTATTTATGTTAAAAGACAAAATACCCTAACGGTCAAAATGGGGTATTATAGGATAAGCCTCCACGAAAGCTTCGTTTTAGAAGACTCTTGAAAATTCTCTTTTTTTCCTTTTAACCAACACTGACGCACCCTGTCGACTAGCAACTTGTGCCACTGAGGGGTGACGCAGGCTGCATGAAGGAAACAAGAGTCATTGACGCACTCTGTCAATGTGCAGAGTGCATCATTATTATTCTGACACATGTTATAAACATGTAAGGTGCGTCAATGCTCCAAAATTGAGAAAATGAGAAGGAAAAACCTCTTCTCAAGTAAGTTGGCACTAACATTTCTGGGATTAGGGAAAATACAGGGGTACACACCTCATTACTAGGATGATGACGAGATTTTGGTGTAACAGATTCCCCCCCAAAGTATGAAGCTAGAGGAATAGGGCAGGTGAGATACTTTGACAGATGAAAACTGAGGCAAAAAACCGTCAATCGAAATGCTGAACAAGGACTATACAGTACAATAGATTTTGATACATGTCCCAAATGAATCATTACATGGATTCCGACCAATACATTGTAGATTCATGTTAGTACCAAATGAATGAACACAATCATGGCTACTAAGATACAAGCGTATATCCATAATGAGATAATTCCACAACCACGACTAATACAAGAGTGGATCCGTGTGATATGAATAAAAAAATATCCATCGAAACCTGGGTAAAATACATAACAAAAGTATCCCAGGGTATTCATCCTGAACCCGAAATGATACGAATATAACCATGTGATTACAATGTGTTGAAGTTGAACACGGTAGAAACCACTTGATTACCGGTCAGTGATGTAAACCGTTAACAAGTGCGAGGGAAATCACCATTGGTATCAATGATTCCCAAAGTATCATAGTACATCTCGAAGAATGTGGATCAATGAGTTGAGTAGAACATTCGAGGAATATTTCAATAAGAGGCCAATAATGTAATCCTACTATTGGAAGAGAGGTAACTCGCCATTGAGGCCTGCAGGCCCAAGGTACTTAACTAGTTCCTAGGTCTAATCCTTGGATGATGTGTTGGAGTCGACAGGGATAGACACATCGAAGGGGGGCCATGTTGTTTCCATCATCATCGACACGAAAAATAATCAAATATTTTTTGGAGCAGATCGGACTTAGAGGTGACTTCATGATTGAATTAGAGGTAATAGATCTGAAGGAGGATGACATGACTATAAAAGGTTGACTCAATAGGATAGACCCCCCTTGAACACCTGATGACATGATAAACGACTCGGCAACATTGATTCAATGAGGCGAAAATAAAGACATAGCGGTATTCTTCGGATGAATAGAAGGAGTAACATAATGAAATGAATTAACCTGACTCGAAGACAAGCTGATTACCCAACTATTTGAACAATACGGGGATAGGTGTCATGCTCAAGGGTGACTATAAGATGCCATTAATATGGGTGTAAATACATACTCTTTCCTTAAATTTCCCCACCATGATTGATGAGTACCTCTTTGCATTTTTATGAGCTGGAAGAGGGTGACAAACACTCATTATGGATCATGTTTTAGATGAGTCAAATCCCACATGTTTTACGAACCTGAGATAGGAGGGGTTCGTCCCTAGAAGGGTCCTTCAATGTTAAGTTTTAGCGAGTCCAAATAAGGTAAACTCAATGACATTTCATGTTTAGAGAGTGTGAAATAATCTAAAGAAGTCTCCGAGATGGAATTTTTCATAAAAGTTAGTCCCCAGACCCAAAAAAGTAAAAAATAATTCACGAAGGAACTCTTCTATTCAAAGATTAGAGTATTCCTTGTTCGTAAATAGTCCAACCAGTCCGAAAAATGAGTAAACTATCACCGGAGGGACGACGTTTCTAATACTTTTACATGCATGAAAGAATCTAGTCCGCTTGGCGATCTTTTCCTATTTGGGGAGCCTAAAAAGAGATTAAAGGCAGCTCCAAAGGTATTTCTTTTTCGTAAACATTTTACGAGCTCGAAAAAATGATAAAAGTATACTCGATACCATTTTACTAGGTTTTTAACGAACATAATCATGATATAAAAAGCACTCGAAAGTTTTTTCATATTTAATACGGAGCGTGAAAAAGTAAAAAATGAACTCCACCATAGTCAATTGTTATTAAACTTAACCTACAGTCTCCACAAAAAGCATTAGAAACAAGTTTGACTTGAAATAATGGTGAGAAATGACTAAATTGGTAAAATAACTTAAAATAATGAAATAAAATATAAAAATATTCTATTTCAAATGTATAAAAGGGTAAAAAGTAAAAGATTTTTACCATTGTGTTTTTTACCAAATAAGTGTGAGTGAAAGAGCCCTTTCTAGTGCAAACTTGTTGTGGATATTGCAGGCGCATCGAGCATCCATTCTCAATTATGTTAGGTCCAGGTAACCACTCTCCTCATGCCCTTCATTTCTATGTTTGATTTTTCACTTTTCATACAATTATTTTTTATTTTTTGAGGTCATCTTGGGAGGTTGAATGCGTGCCCTGAGTGATGCACTTTTCACTTTTGGGAAGTGCGTCATCCCAGGAGTGATGTGCATCCCAAAAGGGGAAAGCGTGTCACTGATACCTTGTGAACAAAACCGGGGTGCATCGACACATGGAAAAGTCATGAATCGAGGAGAAACTCCAGTGAGTGATCGTGGATATTCCTGACATATCTATAAATGACTTGTCGCAGAACTATCAACGTCACATAGATAGAGTTTCTTGTCATTTCGCTTGATTGCTCTGTCAGTTGGCGAGGTACATCATATGTTACCATGAGCATCACTAGTAGCCGTATTATATGTAGTAATGTACTAAAATCCATGAGCTTCATATTTTGTCAGCATGATATACTGAAATCTATGAGCTTCATGTTTTTGTCTCAGTACTTTTTGTGAAACTTTTTATCACACTTAATAAAAACTATTTCTAGTGGTTTTATGTACAATGTGTCTTATGGTGAATGTGGATCTAATGTATGCCACTTATTTATGTATAGATAATTTACATGTTATGCTTGTTATATATATTTTTTGATGAAGTGTTTAAGAATGCGAGATATACCAATCTAACATGAAATTGGCTAATGAATCAACAACCGTGTTCATATGTCTCAGGATATGTTTATATTGGATGAATTCAAATTATCTCTCCAGGAGATGCACTCATCAGAAAATACGAAGTAGTGTAGGGTCACGAATGGCGTAGAATCGGTTTAAATGAGAGACCACCAGTTGAGAATACAAATGGATGACAATGTGGTCCAAACCATGGGAAGATGCATAAATTAGTAATCCAATAACCACATGATATTCCACAATGTTATTGGTTGCAGGACCGCGATGTTAATGGTTGCATGACCTAGGAAAAATCCTCCATAACTAATGAGTTCACCGGCAGGGGAATAGAGTACCCAAGTTGCCGAGGCAAGGTTTCGAGTATGCCGTCTAGTACCGTCTGCAAATCATGAATAGGTTGTCATCTGCGCATTCAAGCAGAACATGTTATAAGCAGTCATGATGGAGATGAGACCCTAACTTATGAAAGGAAAAAATTCACACCATATGAAACATACATCATATAAAAAATGTACAAGGTACTTATGTTGTCTTTACCTAAGCATAATACCTCTTAAGGTAGAGCCCATTTCTATGCTCCCCAAAGGTATCCCATCACAATCAACTAACTCATAGGCCAATTTTTTTAAAACATGCTTTATGATGTAGGGTCCATCACAATCACATATTATTGCGTGTTGTTATATTCCTATACTAAAACCATACCAATAGTAGAGGTAGAGGAAGCAAGATAAAGGATATAATCCTTGCTATAATCCAGTGGTTGTAACATAGGTGCATTGGTAATGGCGTGTTTGATATTGTCAAATGCGCTTTGGGCATAGTCATCCCAGACAAAAGGGAATCCCTTTTTTAACAGCTGCATATAACCTTGTGTCTTCTTTGCATAATTACACACAAAACAATGCAAGTACTTTTCCTTCCCTTGCAAACTTTGAAGTTCAGTGATATCCATTGGTGGGGGTAGGGCTAGAATAGCCTCTACCTTCAGGGGATCGATACGAACACTACAACAAAATATCCCTTTAGGGGCAGGTTTTGGCTTGCGGGGGTCTTGGTAAACCCCCCCTAAATGTTTTTTCAGACCTTTGGAGGCGGTCTTTTAAAAACGCCCCTAAAAGTCATGGAACTTGGACTTTTGGGGGTCATTTTTTTAAATCCACCCCCAAAAGTCCTGAAATTTGACTTTTGGGGGCGGTTTTTGGAAACCCCGCTCTAAAATCCCAATTCTCATAACTTTTGGGGGCAGTTTGTCAAATCCCCCCTAAAAGTCACGAGAATTGAACTTTTGGAGGCAGTTATTTTGGAACCCCCCTTAAAAGTAATGAGAATTGAACTTTTGGAGGCGGTTGTTTGAAACACCCCCCTGAAATACCAATTCTCATAACTTTTGGGGGTGGTTTTTCAAAACCCCCCCTAAAAGACCAATTCTCACAACTTTTGGGGGCGATTTTTCGAACCCCCCCCTTAAAGTCATGAGAATTGAACTTAGGGAGGCGGTTTGTTTGGAAATTCCCTTCAAAGTCACGAGAATTGAACTTTTAGACGCGGTTGTTGAAACCCTCCCCTAAAATCCTAATTCTCATAAATTTTGGGGGTGGTTTGTCAAAACCCCCCTAAAAGTTATGAGAATTGAACTTTGGGAGACAGTTTGTTTGGAGCCCCCCTTAAATGTCATGAGAATTGAACTTTTGGAGGCGGTTGTTTGAACCCCCCCCAAAAAATCCCAATTCTCATAACTTTTGGGGGTGGTTTGTCAACCCCCCCCCAAAAGTCATGAGAATTGAACTTTGGGAGGCGGTTTATTTGGAACCCCCCTTAAAAGGCACGAGAATTAAACTTTTGGATGCGGTTGTTTGAAAATCCCCCCCAAACAACTTTTGAGACGATGAAGCCAATGAGCTATCTAGACTCCACGCAGAATTTGCACTTGTGAGGATTTAGACAGATGTTATAGAGTCGGCATCTGAGGAAAACAACCGTTAGATGATCGATGTGAAACTCATGATGATTTGAATGAGATGGAAAATCATCGAGGTAGGGATCCACAAAATCCTTTATATTGTGAATGGCGTACAACATGCTAGAATGTGGCACAAAATTTTTTAAGTCCAAAAGGTAATTTGCGGAATGCAAATGTACCCCCTGGGAAGATGAACACAATCTTATGCTGGTCTGCTGGGTGGATCTCAATCTAATTGTATCCAGAGAAGCCATCCATTAATGAGAAGATGACACTAGCAGAATAGTTGCTGATGATATGTTCGATAAACGGGGTAGGGTAATTGTCCTTGGGAAAAGCCTTATGTAGATCTCGGTAATCAACATAGAATCTGATGGTTCCTTGTTTTTTTGTAACATGAATGATATTAGAGATCCAGTCTATCAATGCGACATGATAAACAAAGACATCTTTCAATATATTTTCAATTTCTGCTTTAATAGTTGCAGTCTTTTGCGGGTGTACTAGACGGAGTTTTTTCTAGATAGGTTTTGCGTTGGGATAAGTTTTGATCTCATGGACAACGATAACAGGAGCAATCCTGGGAATTTCTTCATAGCTCCATTCAGATACGCCGCGAAATTGTTTAAACAAATCCGTTCAAGTTTTGATTTCTTCATAAGAACAAGTTTGGCCAATATGGATATGCTCCACGACACCAGGTTTCACCGAGATGTCAATAGTAGTGGTAGGCGTAATGTTTTCCAAATTACATTTGGTTACTGTATCCTATGTGACAATAGGAGATTGAGGGTTGGAAATGACAGCAGGTGAAATAATAATTTGAATATCATTCTATACCATGTCTAAAGGTGGAAGGAAGGGCGATCGATGGTGATGGTCCTCCCATGTGTTAACACCCAAAAAGTGCTCACTACCTCATCTACCCCATTACATGACTCATTTGTCCATATTTCCTACCATAAAAGCCTCCAAAAGGCCAAAAACCCCCTTTTCCCCCAAAAATAATCCAAAATTCCTCCAAAATAGCAAAAACCCTCTAAAAAGGGAAAAAAAATACAAAAAAAGAGGAAAAAAGGAGGTAAAAACCCTATACAGCTGACCTAAACCATATGGTTCCCAAAACCATGGGCCGACACTCCACCATTAAAAACCTATAAATAGGTGATGGAGGCCCCTCATTTCATATCCACAGTCAAACACACCCTTACTCTTCCAAAATCACTCTTGAAACCCTAGCTCACCCTTGAGCTACTTTCACACTTGAGTGCCCCTTTGGCCCATTTCCAACCCTTTGGAGAAAGAGAAAGGAGCAAAGCTAGAAGCTTGGAAGCAACCCTCCTGGACTGCTGCAAGAGCTTCACCAACCTCTACACCTGAGGTAATCTTTAATACAAAAAGAGAAATCTTTTGCCATATTTTCATGTTTTATTATTTATGTTAGTGCTCATGCTAGGTTAAATTTCAAACTGTTTTACTGTTTTTATTTACTGTTTATTGAACTGCTACTAAGGAGTCCCTTCTCCTTAGTAGGTGCTCATTTGCACAAGCTGGGGTGAAAACCCTAGCTACAGTTTTGGTGACTCCCCTTGTGTTCCTTTGAATTTTTGGTTATAATTTTAAAGTTTTAAACATTTTTTAATTTTCTGCAATAGTATTCTGTTTTTTCCCTTTCGGTTGTCCCTTTCGGCTGCCGTAAACCGCGTCTTTTTCCCCCCGCAGTTGCGTTCCGACCGCGTATTTTAGGCATTTACCTGCGATCCGACCGCGGCTCTCAGACTATTTTCGGCAACCTACCGGCAGTTTCCAGTCTGTTACCTGCGATTTGACTGCGGCTATTAGCTTGTTTCGTGCGGTCTGATCGTGGCTGTTAACCCATTTTCCCACATCCCGCTTGCGGCTTTTAGCCATTTTCCTGCAACCCACCTATGTCTTTTGGCCTTTTTCCCGCGTCTCGCTTGCGGCTTTCAACCATTTTCCTGCAACCCACCTACGTCTTTCGGTCTTTTTCCCGCGTCCTGCTTGCGGCTTTCAGTGATTTTTCTGCAACCTACCTATGTCTTTTGACCATTTTCTTGCGTCCCACTTGCGGTTTTCAGCCATTTTCCTGTAACCCGCCTGCGACTTTCGACCTTTTTCCCGTGGTCCGACTGCGTATTTCGTCCAAAATCCCACAACCCGTCCGCGATTGTTGAGCTGTTTCCTGCGGTCCGACCGCCCAGATTTGCCATAGACCCGTGGTCTATTTTTTGCACTTTTTCCTGTTTTGAACCCAACACTTTGCTGCAATATTTCCGCACCTGCACAGCCATCTGTCCTACCTACAGCCATACTTCCCTACGACCTTTTCTACAGTATTATTTTTGTTCCATTTACAAAATATTTTTAAAATTTCAGCATCTTAATTGAAAAAGAGAAAATTTTGGATTTCAAAGTTTAAATTCTGTATTGTTATTTTTAGTTAGTAAGTTGCCCACCCCGTGGCACTTTTACTTGGGTTCATCATCTCACCTAATTCAAGTGAGCCCTAAAATACTACTTAACACAACCAACATTCTAACCCCACTTGGGGAACACATAAGAATTTTTGTAGCTAGGTAGGATCAACATCCAAATAACACCCCTCGGTTGCTTACACTTGAGACATAGTTGTTGTCCATTAGGGAACCAAAATCCCCTAGTATTTTTTGGCACGGTTTAAAACCAATTTATCGGGAAGGCCTCTCCCCTAGGAGGGTTGAAGTCGCCAGACTGGTTCCGGAATCCTGAGTGGAATACTGCAATCCATTCAGTAACTGAAGGATACCTTTCGCAGTTCTCGGTGTATCACCCGTATGGGGATACAACGACGATAGAACCAAACGACAGATTCACCCAACCGAACGTGTCATGAACGGGGTATCTTAGTTTCTTTTCTTCTAGGATTGACTACCCGGTGTCCCTCCTGGTAGGGGGATATCTTTAGCCACTTGGCTCTACTATCCATATTGTCTGACTTGGATTTCATCACCTTGAAGAGGATATGTCTAGTTGAGTCAGAATACTATTTAGCTAGGTGTTTGCATGCTCCCTTACCTCCTTTTGGTCTAGCGAGTCCACTATTTTTATTTTTTAGGAAACCTGCTGCTTGTTGGTATTCTGACCATTTCTGTTGATACTCCACTCATTGTAGCACAACTGTTACAGTAAGTGTTTTGAGTTGGTTGTTGGCCTGAGTGCCATATTTTTTGAGCTCTCCTTCTACACACTCAGTTGCATTAGGGTTTTTTGAGCTGCTTTTATCTCAACAAAACCCTCCGGGGTGAGCCCCCACAGCACGGTTCACTTGACATCACTCGTCATAGACATAGATCTTCATCACTTGATACCACTCATCATAGATCTCGAGCCTTGTCACTTGACTCCACTCGTCAACGACATAGAACTCCATCACCCGATCTATACGCCCCTTATTTTATCTCTGATTCTGAGGCAGAGTCCAAGAACCCCATTTACACTGCACCAACCAGCCCCATGGATGGCATGACTTCCACCCCTTTCTTTGTAGGGACCATTGGTGGAGAATCCACCACCACACTAGCTACCACACCTGCTTTGGGTATGCCCTCGATGGGGCCCACATCTACCATTCCGATCACTGTACCCATTCCAGTCACTGGCATACCTATTCCCACTCCATCAGTGACTCACACTACCCTTGGCGGTGCAGGACCGTCCCATACCACTTTCGTCCCTCCACTTGGGGGCAACATCCCAAACCCTGCCCCTCCACTTGGGGGCATTGGCCCTAACATGGTCACACCCACTAGTATGTCACATCCTTCTACTAGTTTGCCATTCATGGCTAGACTCAACGTTCCTGACCTAGCTAGATTGACTAATGATCCCATTAGACATGACCCTGCGTGGCATCACATGCCCACCAAGCTCCCCTCCGACATCCCTAAGTTTGAGGGCAAGGCAGGTGAGGACCCCCAGAACCATATTATGTCCTTCCATCTATGGTGTTCCTCCAACTCCATAGTGGACGACTCTGTCCGCCTCCGTTTGTTATAGCGCACCCTCACTGGCTCTGCAGCTAAGTGGTACATCGAGCAGCCCCATGGGACCCATGCCACCTTTACTTCCCTTGCCTCGACTTTCTTGCAGTTCTTTCAGTTACCTGTCCTCTATGACACGGGAGTTGAGATCCTATTGTCTTGCAGATAGAACACGGCTACCCACATCACTGACCACATTCATGAGTGGCGTCGACGCCGCAGCCTTTTCAAAATCAAGTTAGACGACCGTATCTTCTTAGATTGGTTTCTAAAATCCCTCCTTCTTGTCATTACCAAGGATGTGGCATCCGAACGACCCTAGCCCGAAGAAGAGGCCATCCTCAAAGCCCAGCAATTTGACCTCATTTATGCCCAGTCAGGTTATTTGTATTCCATCATACCTGATGCCCCTCGCGGTGATTCCTCCCGACACGATGCACCGGGGGCATCCCATGCCGCAGATGGCATCATTGGTCGTGTTGCCTTGCATCCCCAACCCTTTTCCATAGCACGTCCTAGCCATGGCCCCGACCTTTCGTGGGCTACATCTCAATCCGGAGCAACCAATTCGTATTCTCCCATGGCACATCACCACCATTCCCATGGAACCTCATGTCCACCTCAGTGCTTTGGTCATGCATCCCCCGCTTACGCCCCCCCAGTCGCACCTTAGCCATATTACCACCCACAGGCTGCACCAGCTCCTGTGTCCTCTCAATCCCAACCCACTTATTACCTGCCACAGGCAGCCCCTACGGCAAACCCACAACCCGTTCCGTAGACATATCAACAACCCCCACAAGGTTCAACACCTGCGTAGCCTCCACCTGCTTATTATCCACCGCAGCCTGCTCCCGCACCTACAAAACCCCAGAACCCACTTGCTGCCCAAGGGTAAGTATACGCCCAACATAATTCGTAGCAGAACCAAAATAACTAGCGCCAACAGGGCCAACAAAATTGTGGCAAAGGCCGTAACCGTGGGAACAACCCCCCTCCAGACCAAGCCAGTCAACCTCCCAATCCACCAAACAACAATAACGCAACACCTGCCAACTAGAACCTTGATCGGCCGCCCAAGCAGGCCAAAAATCCTAATTTGCGAACAAACCATCCTTGTTCTATTTGCGGGGTCTATGGCCACTATACACATGCTTGCCCACATTTGGAGCGAGCCTGGAAACTATGAACTGATGATGCCCATCGCCAAGGGTACGCAGCTCCTCAGGCGCTACCCAACCCCCCACCCCCTCAGCATCAACCTTTGGTGCTGCAAAACCCCTTACCAACCCAAGGCGTAGTGAACACTCAGCTGTTGGCTCCCCCTCAAGGCAACGCGCCACCACAACAACAGATCACTTATGCCGCTCTTGATTAACCCATGTTAGACTCAGGTACCCACCACTTGGTAATGATGTCATCTGCTGATGTCAACCTCCAACCTGTCGGAACCAATATGGCTCCACCCTTGAAGCCTCTCCCGCCAACAAAAACACTAACGCTCATCCCACTGATCAGACATTACGTATACCTCTGGCTCCACTCGATGGCACCTCCAAAGCACCTCGCTTCCCACTTTGTCGCATCAACAATAATCCCAATGCTTGCGCTGCGTCAAATTACAACATTGTAGATGACTTAGGCCAGTCTCCCACAACCATGTCTGCGTTAGAAGTATTAAAAAACTATCCTTCACAGTGCAAGACTTTGCTCTCTACCATTGGTCCTACTGACCCAAATGATTCACGACTGATGGCCTTCGATTTGGACCAGTCCGAACCACGCCTGCCTTCCACTTTAGCATTCTAAGTTTCTGTTTTCCTTCGAAATATTGTCATCCATCGGTGCATTATCGATGAAGGTGCCTCTACATGCGTTATGTCCACATTCATTTGGCAGAAGTTGGGATCCCCTACTCTCCAGCAGTCCACCATTGCGTTGCGAGCCTACGACGACTGTTCGGCTCAACCCCAAGGTCTCTTAGCTAATGTCCCCGTCCAGTTGGCTGGTAAAACCGTGCTCATTGACATAGAGGTCATCAATGCCCAACTTGATTATAACCTCTTACTTGGCCGCAACTACATGTATGCCATGCGGGTGGTTGCCTCATCCGTTTTTCGTACCATGATGTTCCCCCATGATAGAAACATGGTCAAGGTTGACCAACTCACCTATTACGATCCCAATGCCCTCGCTGCACCCGAGAATGTTCTCCCCATGGTTTAACAACCTGTTGGTGGTGCAAATACCTCGTTTGTTTCCTCCGTGGGACCCGGAGTTTACTCAGATACGCCGATGACCTCAACATTCCAATCCATTCCACCCCCGTCACCCGCGACCGAAGTATCTGACCTATGTACCCTTTCCCACAACACACAAACACCCAACAATCAACCGCCCTTGTTACCCAAACAACCATTAGTACCTAGTCACATTGGTGTTACACCCATCCACACAATCCCCTTCTTATTCCCTCCCTCGGGTGTAGTAAGTGCCCCGGTTATGGCTACTCTTAGCCTCCTTGGGTTAACCTTGGGATTACCCGTGTGGTATATTTCGTTTCCCGTTCCCCCGCCGACACCAAATGTCGCCCTACAACCGGTGCAACCCATTGCCACTATTAGTCAACCACCTCTCGGTGTCACTACCCCTTCGTCATCTATGAATCCCCCCCTTCTTATCAAGCACACTGGGGGCAGAGGCCCACAACCATACACTGCTGTACCCCCGCCTAAAACAGTTAAACCCCCCGTGTTTCATGCTCCCCCCAAATGCTTGTTGTGTGATGAGTTAGGCCATCCGACTCATCAATGTCCACAATTACCTACATTACAGGAACACATGCAAATGCTTGACGATGATCCCAACATCCCGGTTGTCGAACTCAATCCAACCCCTAAGCCTCGTGATAAATCACTGCGTACCAACCACCCTCTTGCAATATGCGGTATTTACGGCCATTGCTCACATCACTGTCCTGATCTCCCAGATTACAGAGCAGCTCTCTACGAGATGAATAATTTGGACCTTGAGACGGAACCTCCCACAATTGAGGAGATCCACCCCCCAGTATCACCCTCATTCGGAGAGATTAACACCATTTATATGATCTCTTCGACTACCACTCCCTCGTCAACCGATTTGACAACTCAAAGTTTCCGCAATGATGAGGAGATTCTAGAGGCTCTCACTGCCCCGAATTATCCCTGGGACGACATGCACCATCATTCCTATTTCCTCCCAGAAGAATCCTCCTCTACCACAGCTACCCAATTTGTGGTTGAATCCAAAGATTTCCTTCCCGCCAAAGTCGACTGGTTTAAGGATCCCATCCCCGCTCCTGATGCCTTTGAGGAGGGTAACATGGCCAACATCTCACCTGTCATCCACATAGATATCTCTGACCCACCTGGTGCTCTTGAAATCATTACATTAGGAGCCTCCTGCAGTGAGTATGAGATTAGAGAGTATAAAAAACTTTTCCAAGAGTTCCGCGATGTCTTTGCCTGGTCCTACACCGAACTGCTTGGTCTTAAACTCGCTATCATCAAGCACCACATTGACACCTCTGAGTTAGGGGGAATAATAGATTACCTCAACCCTGGGATAGGGGGCATGATCAACGATTTTGAACCTTCCCCATCACATCTATCTCAGCACGTCCATGACCCCCTTGTTCAAACCAACACATATGTGCTCCACAATCATAAACCCCATGCACATAGCATGGGGGCAAGTCATTAACCTTGCTCACTTTTTCACATGCGTGATCTCAACCATTTTTGAGGTCACATGTCACTTGTATATATGATTTGATTCAATACACCTAGTATTCTGCCCCCGCGGGCCATCATTTCTCCCTACCACTGCATCCTTGGTTTGGTGGGCTCACCTTTATTTGCAACCATTTTTTAACCTAGTTATTTCCTTTGACCATTTTGGAGTCCTTACAACCTCCGTTTTTCGCACCATTTGCACTGCCGGATTCATATTTCCGTGCCGTGATGATGCTTGAGATCATTTCTCGCTCTCTCTAGGACCAATATCAACATTGTGTCCCGACACCTTGTCGCCCTGGTTTGTGTGCCACATCGGCCGTAGCCCATTTTTTGATATATTTTATATCATCAAATTCATTTTTTCGATCCTGTGATGATGCTTGAGATCATTTCTCGCTCTCACCCCCAGATTTTTCAGGTATTTTTTCCAAAACACCCTCGTCGCCTCGGTTTGCATGCCACTTCGGCCGTTCTCCGTTTTTGACACTTTTTATATCGCCGGGTTCATTTTTCCGAGCTAGTGATGATACTTGAGGTCATTTCTTGCTCTCACTAGGTACAGTTTCAACATTGTGTCTCGACACCTTGCTGCCTCAGTTTGCGTGCCACATTGGCTGCCATCAGATTGTTCTACCTTTTTACATGAGCCATTCACTCCTTTCATACTGCAATTATTTCGTTATTTTTCCACCATTCATTATCCTGCAAGGAGGCCCACTAGTGTTCCCACCCTCCCTTGTTCTTGGTCATCATCAATGTTCCTTGATTGAACACTTCCTCCTTGCCTGACCATTCTTTTTGTTCGGTATAATTTTATCCATTTTTCGGGCCAGACAAGTCCTTTACGAAAAAGGCACTTAGGGAGTTTCTGTTAAGCTCTTTTATGACTCCTAAAACAATGAAAATATCACCGAGCAATATTGCTTCTTTTCATGCTCATTAAAGTACCTGAAAGGGAGTCTATCTGGTATAAGTTTAACCCTTTTCCGGACCTGGTAGACTAATTACGAAAAAGGAATACTCTAGTCACACCGGCTAGAAGAGTTCTTCATTGCATCCTTTTATGCTTCTTCGGGCCTTGGAGACTAACACACGAAAAAGCACCCCCTTGGAGTCTTCTTATTTGCTTTTAGGCTCTCTAAAATTGAAAGCAAACACGAGCATGCACCGTCCTGGGCTCGTGCAAATCCACACGACGGTACCATTCCATTATTTCAGAGTCTTCTTATCGCTTTCAGACTCCTTAAAATTGAAAGCACTCACGAGCATGAACTATCCCGGGCTCGTATAAATCCACATGACAATACCATTTTACACACACTTCTTCTAGTTCCTTAACCTGTGAAGAAGACCCCCTGCGCCTCTTGGCACTATGATCGATCATATCGGAAACAACCCCAATCAGGTCGCCTTTTTTTAGAGTAGTCTGCAGTCTCTTGCCATTTTACACCAGCTTGAGTATCACTCATCCCAGTCACTATCCTTGATCCAGTACAGCTATGATCCCTTTCCCACCAGTGAGTTTCATATGCTACCCGATCATCCCCGCCATCATACTCTGAATAAAGGAAGTTTGAGTCCACCCACTCTACTTGCCCAGTTATCCCCCATAGTATGTTAGTCCTACCATCAATACTCTCACACTTCGGTTCTCCACCTCGTGCTCCTATCAAGGAAACATCATTTCCTTGCTAGTTGCAGGTCTCCCTCTGTCGACGACAGCCCCTCTATCTTAGAGGATAGACCCAGAGGTCCCTGCGCCTTGGACTCATCACCATCTGTGGTGAATGCCTACGGACCATTTTGAGAGGAGTCATCATTGCCTCTCCGAGTGGTTGTTTCTCACATGCTCAACTTAAACACCTTGATCGCATCGTTGAGAATCGTGCAGGGTTTATATCCCTTCAGTTATTGGTCGAAGACCCCAGATTTCCCCCGACTCTAGCACTTTGGTGAGTCACTTCGGAATGCCCAGTTATATGTTCCCATGGATGTACGGGTTGCATTGGCGATTGTATTCGGAAGCCATCCAGTTATATGCTTCCTTGAGTACCCAGTTCAGTGTACCATTGAGAGTATGACTCCCTGTCACTATGATCTAGCAGCTCATCAGTTCCTCTGGTACCCCACTCAGCAGCACTGTTGTTATTCCAGTGTATCAGTTCTTCAGCTCAGACATGGTTAGCCCAGTAGTATGTCCCATATTTGTGTCCCCTCTAGACCCTTATGATGTACACAGTGGTTCTCTATGTATCCTACAGGTCCCCCTTTTCGGGCCTCACTGTTATTTTTTATGTATCCTGATACGAGCATGGGTATGCCCGCCTCGTCTATACATTGAGATTCTTCCTCATTCATTATTTGAGGCCATTTATATTTCAGGTCCCCATATTTTGGACCCCATTGTTATTATTATTCTAGATCTTGATATGAGCATGGGAATGCCCACCTTGTCCATATGTTCAGATTATTCCTCATTCATTATTGAGGTCATGTACTTTCAGTTTTTGTAGTTTGTTCTGGACCGTTGTTCCGGTCTCTAGTTTGTTTCTTCTCTTCTCCACACCCCAGGAAAACCAAACAAGACATATGATGTCTATCGGCCATACGATGAGCTCCTGCCCTCACACATTAGGGGGCAATTTGTTAACACCCAAAAAGTGCTCACTACCTCATCTACCCCATTACATGACTCATTTGTCCATATTTCCTAGCATAAAAGCCTCCAAAAGGCCAAAAACCCCCTTTCCCCCCCAAAATAATCCAAAATTCCTCCAAAATAGCAAAAACCCTCTAAAAAGGGAATAAAAAATACAAAAAAAGAGGAAAAAGAGGGAAAAAGGAGGCAAAAACCCTATACAGCTGACCTAAACCATATGGTTCCCAAAACCATGGGCCAACACTCCACCACTAAAAACCTATAAATAGGTGATGGAGGCGCCTCATTTCATATCCACAGTCAAACACACCCTTACTCTGCCAAAATCACTCTTGAAACCCTAGCTCACCCTTGAGCTACTTTCACACTTGAGTGCCCCTTTGGCCCATTTCCAACCCTTTGGAGAAAGAGAAAGGAGTAAAGCTGGAAGCTTGGAAGCAACCCTCCTGGATTATTGCAAGAGCTTCACCAACCTCTACACCTGAGGTAATCTTTAATACAAAAAGAGAAATATTTTGTCATATTTTCATGTTTTATTATTTATGTTAATGCTCATGCTAGGTTAAATTTCACACTGTTTTACTATTTTTATTTACTGTTTATTGAACTGCTACTGAGGAGTTCCTTCTCCTTAGTAGGTGCTCATTTGCACAAGATGGGGTGAAAACCCTAGCTACACCATGGAAGCTCATAATCTCCATAATGGATTCATCGGAGGGAAATGTCTAGAGAAAATAATCTAGTGATGGTGAGGACGAGTTCAACTAGGATGACATAGAATAGGGGTATGATGTCACCAGGTTATGGTAATCAGGTGAGACTGACACCGATAGGATGGAATTATAAGTATCCTCAGCTGGGCTAAGAGGCATCTGATCTCCAATCGAATCAACGTCAATAGAATTGGGAACAATCCAAGGATCAACTGAGTTGGAGGAATATGGGGTCATGGACGAGATCATGTTCATCGTGGCAACTTGTGATGGGGGATCGGGTGTTGGAAAGACTCCCATTAGGGATGGGTCTTTAAGGAGTCCAAACCACACACTCTCATATATTTGTGAAGAATTCCCTAGAAGAGGGAAATTATCCGCAGGATGAGTTGTACTGTCCGGTGTACACAAATTTAATTGGTCAATAGTGACAATTTTCCCTTGATGGGGAAATTGCAAAATGTGGAAGACGAAAGATGTGACCGCAGCCATAGCATAAAACCAATTTCGACCAAGTAATAAGTTGTAATCCAATCACGCTACCACTACTTCTACGTTAATGGAAACAATCTTACCTCCTAATTCAACGGCTAAGGATTGTGAAAGTTTATGTGGATGGAATTCGCATTCATCAAATTCTTTCAAAGTGGTAGGAGAACGGTTCAGTTCAGGAGATCCAATGGCTCTCTAGTAGGACAAGGACATGATGTAAGTAGAGGCTCCTTCATCTAGAACAGTACAATGGATATTTTTCCCAATGACGTTGGTAATGATTTGGAATGCCAATTGGTGGGAAAGCCTCAACTTAAAGTATTATATTCTAAACATGATGGTGTTAGATGATTCTGTATCCACTGCTCAAATAGTAGATAGTAAAGTCTTACGTTGATTAGGACAGTTTTGTAAGAATTCAAGGGTCGACATAACACATGGTTCCTGGGCTAGATCTTTCACAATGTTGTATTTCTGATCGGCCCAGGCGTTGGTGTTGAAAATTGCTTTTCAGATTGTTCTTTTAGGTGGACATAATGTTGCATCTGATATAGGTTTGTCTATTGTCAAAGGACCTTGTGTAGGAGGGGTGGTGGACATGGATGTGGAGGATTTTTCAACATGAACTCCATTAGATTCTTTATCTAGAACAGAATCGTACATATGTGCTCTAGTAGATAAGTTAACCATTTCACTACACATCATGAGAACATGAGCGGTCATGGATGTTTCTCCTTGTGAAGGAGTTTGTTGTTGTGCAATCATCTGCTGCTGTTGTGTGGGGAAGGGGCTCGTTAAAATTGCGGTTTGAGGGTTTTGTTTTAGGAACCTTTGGACTTCTTCACGATGTGGGAATTACTCCATCAAGTGGTCGTCACCGCACAATAAACATGGATATTTAGCCATCTGTTTTGATTTGGCATCAGTGGTGTCTTGATTGATTTTTTGTTCCTACTAGTTAGAATATTTTTTGGATTTACCTTTATTTTTCTTCTTACCACTGGATTTATGAGATGAATCAAATTGGAATGAATTCACCTCCGTGGTAGGAGAATGACTAGGGTAATGGTTGGTGTTACTAGCTTATGACGGAGTTGGATTTGAAACCATATGGATTTGTGATCCAATCGATTTGGGTGGTAGGATAGGTTTTAACAGAACCAATTATACCATCGACATGTGATCCCGTAGTTTTTTTTGTTGGGTCATGAGTGGGGCAAAGGGCATTGAGAATTACGTCATATAAACTACCAGATTGAGCGTAGACTAAGTTTGAGTACTCAACACGTGCAATGACTTGTTCCTCTGTAACCGACCCACCAATAGCGACATCTTTGGCTATGATAGGAAATAATGATTTGGTGAACCAATCAACCAATAATTGATCCAAAATGGGAGCCTTAATTAGCCGACGTCTTCTCCTTCATTCATGAATATGATTAGAAATATGATTAGAGGTAGATTGCCAGATCAAGGTTAAAAGATTTGTGTCAGTTTCATAGTGGATTGGTAATTCGAAATGCGTAAGAAAGGCCATAGCAAAGGATCGAAATTATGTGAAAGAATGTCATGGTAATTCAATATACCATTTGGTGGTCATGCCGGTGAGGGTTCTCTGAAAGAGCCTCAAATGAATAGAACCATCCATTTACGAGTTTGGGGAAGACCATCATTGATATGTCATTACGTGGTTTTTGGGATCCTCTCTGAGGTTGTCATCAAAATTGGGTATGTCCGATGGAAGCTTCATAGGAATGGGTGGCTAGTTCATACCATGCTGAATAGGATCGTTGGTCAAACGTGACAAGTCCGACATATCTAATGTAGCCAGAAATGGTAACTGCCGATTTGGATACAGATAATGGTAATATTGATACGGCATTTGGGTACCAGCAGGACCATAAATTGATTGGTCATAAGGTGTAGCCATGTATGGCAGTGTTCCTCCCATGGAAGGTTGGCCATATGGTGGGGGTCCTCCCATGTTAGGAGGTTGGCCCGATGGTGGGTTTCCTCTCGAATGAGGGGGTCCTCCAGAATGGGGAAGTTTTCCGTATGGTGGGGGTGGACGTGGGATAGGTGGTGGAGGTGGAGGTGGAGGTGGGACAGGTGGTGGGGGTGGACTGCCGGTTGGGGGTCCGGCGAGTGGAAAGTTTTGTTGTCCCCATGGGGTGTTTGTATTTACAGGGTAAGTTAATCTAGGATAAAGGTTTCCTATAGTAGTTTGGTATAGTTGACTCATTGTCATATTCTGATTAATTGGATATGTGTAAAGCAATGCAGGCTGACCCCAAGTAGATAGGCCCCATGTTTAATGTCCCCGCGAAGGTTGTCCCATAGTTGGAGGCGGACCTCCATTCATATTATAAGCAGTAAACGAAGGTTCCCCTCTAGTTAAATTTTGTCCACTATCTAGAAGTTTCCCTCTAGTTAAATTCCGTCCACTAACTAGAGGTTTCTCCCTAGTTAGGTTTTGACTACCAACCGAAGTTTTCCACGTAGTTATATTTTGACCACTGACCAAAGGTTTCCCCGTGGCCATATTTTGACCACTAACTAGAGGTTGGCCTCCGATTGTACTTTGTATTGAAGGTTGTGTTCCAGTTACAAATTTAACATTGGCTAAAGTTTGCCTCCCAGTCATTGAGGTCAATAGAGGTCTAGAACCGACCAATTGATTTTGATACGATACAGGCGAAGAAGATGGTTGGCCTGGTTCGTAGGAGGTCATGTTGGGAACATACATTCCCGGCGAAGAAAGAGTAAAAGATGGTTGGCCTGGTTCGTAGGAGGTCATGTTGGGAACATACATTCTTGGCAAAGAAAGAGTAAAAGAATACATGGGATAATGGTATTCAAGATTCACTACTTCCAAAGTGGGTGGTAAAGGGAAACTCTAACGCCTTACATGTTCTCCAAGTATTTGTAAGTGAGATACGGTATCTTGAAGTGGTCCAATTTTTTTTTTGTTCGATATGAATATGGTAGGATGCAGAGGTGGAGGTGTCTCCACAGTCGACGGTGAACTAAAATCAGAAATAAATTTCCCTAAGGAGGTTCTCGAGAATGAAGCAATTGGACCAAAAGCAGTCGCTATCGGGTCATTTAGAGGTCGAGTAAATATCCAATCGACGAATCCAAGGTGTCCTTCAAGTGAATGGTTAAAAGATGTGTCATGCAAAGGAGGTTTTTCTACCACCAATCATCCCATAGGATCGGTGATAGGTGGATTTTACTGAGGACAATAATTCCCTCCTGATTCAGTAACTGGAATTCCTTCTTCATGTGAACCAGATGTATTGGATTGATCCATATATTCCACTATGATTCCCTACCCCATGAGGGGATATTTAGGTGGAAATTTTTTTATTCTGCAAGACCTCCTTAAAGTTTTCATAGCCAGAGTGTATAATGAAAATATGCCCCTAAAAGTCTACTAATAAAAGAGACACACTTCAATTCCTACTCAAACTAAAGATGCAAGCAAAATTATGTGACGGGTGGGATAAAAAGATGGATCCTCTCAGGAGTTTCAAGTCATCGCAACTCGTGATATACTGTAGGGTCCAACAATAATGCCCACTCCAATATTTCAAAGCACTAACCAGGGAGGATAAAGACCGTACCCCTGATTGTATTACTCAATTACCTAACAGTACGTGTGTAGTAGCTCCCCAAGTGATTTTCTCAGTGTATTTCAATGTCAATACAACCAATGGTTGACTCAGATGGTTTCAGGATCCTAGTGGGGTCTCCCTATATACATAAGGTACGTGGGAGCTCCAATTCATAGTAGTGTTGTCTAATGCACAACCGTTCGACAAGATACTTCCTATATACCATCGAGTACATGAAGAACTACACGCCCCCGGGATGCAGTGCAAGAAAAGAATGACAACTCCTATGATTAAAGACGCTGGAACACGTCTTTAACCTATCACTCAAGTTTCTAAAGACTTTAACTTAGACTAGCGCTTGATTTTATCTTATATTGTTAAGTGTACTGATGAAGTGTGGACACATCCCAATATCATGCACAAAAAATAAATGAGATGCAAGATTTTCTTTCAATGAGATCTATGTATATGAAGGAGAGATATCTTTTTTATTTCGCTAAGACAAACAAAACATTTCCCTAACCTAATTTAGAGTCATGTTTGACTGAGATCTAATTGGTTTTTGGTCAGCCTAAAACCACCCATTTAGTAGAATGAATTAGATTCTACTATGTTTTTGAATGTTGCAAGAACCTCTAAGATTTAGAGCCAAGTTCCATAGTTCATGTTCATCATTGAACCACCATTTAGTAGAAGAATTTAGATTCTGCTATCCTTCATAATTTTCCAGGAACCAATGAGTGAGAACCTGAGTCAATGCCAAGTTATAGATAATTGCTGAGCCAAAATCGTAGTTATCATCAAGATCCAGAGTTCGTGGTTAGTTTAAAACCACCTAGACTTAGTAGAATACTTCAACTTATGCTAACCTTTTGTTCAAATAGCTTCTTAAACCAATTGCAGTTGTCCTTCTCCATATTTCATCTCTCTGCTTTGACTCATATACACACCTTCATATTAAGGGGGGGATTGTTGGGAAGCTAATACTTAGGGTTAGGCATATTATCATATTATTGTATTACTATTCACAATATTATTGAGAAAAGCAAGTGAAGAGTCATAGGTGAATAAGAAAAGTCAAGAGGAGTCCAAGAGATGCCCTAGAAGATGAAACCAAGGGTCACTCTCATGTGTATTTATATAGACATATCTCAATGAGAATTAATGTGCTTTCATGTAATTCTATATTTTTTTTGGTGCATCATTGTGTGCATTTGGCTTTGTGTCAACTAATCTACCTATCTGTCTTGGTGGGAAGCTTAACATCATCAAGTCACCCAACTACCTCATGAAAGGATCTATTGGACTTGCATCCTTGATAGCATGGTGAGGGTGTAGTGTTAGGACCCTCTCAAAAAATTAAGAACATATAAATGTCTCAAATGCAAAATATCCCCCACATGCCATACTAGAAATTCTCAACTATTCCCGCATTGAAGCCAAGAATATATGGGCCCTCCAAAAGTATGTGCAATGCTTATTTCATTAAAATTGGATTAATAAGGAAAAATATGGACTAAGAAAGTGTGAATTTTGATTGTAAAAGTGTCAATACTAGCCTTTCTAAAGTGAAAAATCGGGTTCTTAAAGTGTAAAGATTGGTTTGCAAAGTATGATTTTGTATTCCAAAACTATGAATTTGAATGATGTCTAACCCCAAAATTCTATTTTTTTGTTCCAAAACAATCATTTTTGAACCGCAAAACTGTGATTTTCGATGTTAAAAGTGCAATTTTTTATTCCAAAAGTGCTAATTTTGATTCCAAAACTATGAATTTCAATTTTACATTTTCGAAAATGTTAATTGTATTGTTTCATCGTATACTTGTTTTGCATTCCAAAAAAATACAAATAAATGATTTCATAAATATACATCCTTTTCACATTGAATACCATGTTGGCACATGTTAGTTTCCTCTTCTTCCATTATTATTAGTGCATGTGCATGCACAATAACAATGTGACACCCATTGTTAAAAATATCATAATTGTAAATATATAATAAAATAAAAATCAAGTGACAACTTTCATTGCAATCGACAGTTGTACCCTTTTAGTAAATTTTAGTTCATCTTAGCTACTTCATTCCATTGATTACTAACACTATAAATTATAATATTGTGGAAGAATTATTAGCAAAACCCACATGCCAAACATAGACATAAGAGAGCAATTGCATTGAAATTCAAGACAATGAAAAAAATTGTATTGAAACATGCCATTTTATTTATTGGCCAAGATACATGGTTTCCAAGGAAACCGGACTTCCTTCAAGACAAATACTCATATCAATAAATAACACTAATTATATGTCAACCAATTATCAATTAGACCAAACATTTGAACACTTTCCATCATAAAATTATTTTGGATTTGATTTTCAATGTAATTATCATTCTCCACTATAATTAAGGACATATGAACACTTCCCATCATAAAATTCCTTTATATTTGTTGCTTAAAATGTATATAGATCATCCTTCACTCTAAAGAAGGATCATATTATATTTAAGGATGGATTTTATATAAGGAAGATCTTTATACTGAAACAACAAATCAAATAAAATTCCTTTGTATTGGTTGTTTTCATCATATGTATCATCCTTCATTGTAAAGAAGGATGGTATATTTAAGAATGATTTGTATATTTAAGGATTATATCTATACTGAAACAATAAATCAAAATGAATTTTAATAGGAGAGGTTTCCATTCTATGCTTTTATTCACATGGAAAAGAAAAGAATGGCTATAAAAATCACCATCTTGAAATTTTATCCCATAGAATAAATGAAATCCTTAACAACTTTATTCTTAGAGAGTATGTGAGTGCTATAACATCACCATCTTGAACTTTCAAATATTGTGCAATGAAAAATTGGGAAGCTAAAAAGTTCAATATGGTGATTTTTATAGTTCTCAACTAGTCTCAAATTGTGTGTTCTGCTATTAATTGAACAAATAGAATCTTCTTGATGAGACTGAGAATCCTTCAGATTGTTTCCCTTCAAATAACCATTTTCTTTACTTTTAAACGTAATAATTGACATAAATGGAATAATCATCATGTAGTCCATTTTAATATTCTTGAACAATTCATTACCCCAAAAGAGTTGAAAAATAAACATGACATCTAATATAAGCTGAAAAGGTTAAAAACATAGATTTAAGAATAGATGCCAAAAATACACTATTCATCATTTTTGTTCGTTCAAATTGTGAATGAATTAAATGATCATTACGATTTTCAAATTAGTTGATTGCATGGTCATTGATCATGAACAAATTAAAAATATTTTTCAAATGTATTAAACGCATGCATGACATTAACTGTAGGGGCATGTGGAGAGGATTTGTGATGGCGTGTATATGAGGTAAGCATCTGAAGGGGCGCCAAAGGAAAACGATCTTGATGGGAATGATATGGAAGTAAGTGAAGAGACCCGACATGAGTGACTAGTCTAGCACCAAGATGGATAGGAATAAGTAGGAGGCAATGGATTTTTATGACATAGGCATCAATAGTATGAGGGATTGTTGGGATCCAATATTGAAGTATTTTCTATTGATGTTTAGTAGTGAGGAGGACGTTTCTAGCACTCCCACTCCTACTATTCTCAAGCTTCTATGTTATTTGGAATCCATGGCACCTCGCAAGCATTATAGACGTTGAAGGGATAGGGGAAGTAGGCATCCACTAGTTTCAAATGAAGGGATGGACATTTCTTGTTTCTAGAGGAGGTTTGTCCCACATTGACAAGGTGATAGAATAAATGGAGACTTTGACATTGGAGGAGTAAGCCTGAGGAAGAGGGGGGAACAATATGGAAGTAGTCCATATTGGAATGTTAAAACATGCTTTCTTTGGCTCTAATCGAATGCGAACACCTTTGGGATGAAATTTTGAGAGTGATTAATTGGCTATAGGATGAACCAAACAACATTCACAAGCAATTGGATGAGATGACATAGGTGGCGAGTGATCCATTCCAGTTCTCATCTGCTAGAGGTACAGGTTCATGTGCAACACACATCTCTATTTCTTCAAATGAAATCTCAAATACATGAATTTATTAGGTAGTTATATTTTTGTAATCAACATCGGCGAGAAAATAAGAGATGGAAATGCAGTACCTAGGGTAGCACTAAAAAACTTTCTTTTTTTGTGTTTATGCTGAAATATACATGGTTTCCCTTTCATGAGTAGGTTTTTAAGACTTGAATGTTTGATACACTTTTTCCTCTTGAGCCATACTAGTTGTCACATCCCATGACCTCCCTGGTGGTATTTCGAGGCCATGGGACCCCTTCTATACATTTTTTTTTTCTCTTCATTTTCTTCCAATTCCACACACACAACCACAATAGGCTCGGATCCGCAACCCACCATTGCGATCCACAATCCGCATTCCGCATTCCGCATTTCGCCATTGCGATCCGCAATCCACATTTCACATTCCGTAATATGCATTGCGGGATTTAAAATGAGGAATCCTCAAAATGGTCCTTCCGACGATTTCACTTTTCGCATTGCGGATGCAGAAATGCGGGAATCCCTATTCCGTTTACAGAACGAATTTTCCTTCCGCTATCTGCAATACGCATTGCAGATTGGGAAATGCGGAAGTGCACACCGAGCGACTTTACCTTCCGCAATCCGCAATTCACATTATAGATGCAGAATTGCAGAAACCCATATACGCTGCTCCGACGGTTAGCCCCCGACCTCCGCAATCCACAATACACATTGCCGATGTAGAATGTTCCTTGTTTCCCCATTCCACATTCCACAATTCCTCATTGTGGAAGTCCAAATCCAACGTTGGTTGCCAATGTCCGCAATCCGCAATCCGCATTGCGGATGCGGAATTTTAGGAACACCTCCACTGCACCTTCAAACTTTACATGGGAATAAATCCTTCATGCTTTAACCAAATTGGGCAAGGCTAGTACCGTTGGAAATATCTTATAGAGATCTATCCATTGGTGTATTCCCCTGCTCAACCGAGGTATCTAGGGCCTTCTCATTTTTCCAACTGAAGTTATTGCTCATAACCTCCTCTAGGTGATTTTAAATTTCGTCAAGGACTTTGTATGCCTTTTATCATGACTCCATATCTTTCCCCTAGAATCACAGGGAATCATGGAGAAACCCAAGGCTCCTCCAATCCTTTCCCATGTACAGATGAAGTCATACAATCCATCCCCAAAGGAAAAAAATTCATAATAATTACACAAGATGCCAGGACTAGGTCTAACCAATAAATCTACCACATGCAAGATTTATAATGCATTAAACTCATGCAACCGGGTGAGGCATCCAGCATGAACTCAGAATTCTACTTAGGCTTATACATAGCACATCTATTTCTCACATTCATATAAACATTTATTCAACAACTTGAATAAAACAAGCATAATATGACACATGAAATATCAATATTCACACCACATAAACACTTATCTTTGGATCTTGAAGTTGCCCAAGAAACTAGCTAAGTGAGAGAAACGTTCCACCCAAACTTATGTCTTTGTCCAGCCTATACTCTTTCAGCTGAGAAAGAACCCTCGAGATGGGATGTGTATCCACTAAGGAGGACTAAGTAGGCTCTCTAACCATCAAGGTCGACTTCAATGCTAAGCCAACCTACAGTTGGGTTTATCAAGCATACAAGGGCAGTAGGGAGGATACTACTAAGCTAGTGAGTTCAATCCACAGAACTACAGGAATCTCAACAGTCAACAGACATTGCACCCACATTATCTACCTCACCCAACAAAAGGAAGGCCCTCTTCTATGCTACATAGTCCCTCAAGGCCCCTTCCCTTCCAGTGCTATTTAGGGTGGGCATAAGAAGGTCCTATTATAAAAACAGGACCGCAGATCAATAACAATAAACAAAAATGAAAATACAAATTACACAAACACATTATTATACCATCCAGCAAATGAAGGGATACAACCTGTAGTACATCCACTGCACTTCCTCTTCACTGTCTCACAGTCTCTCTTCATGATCTTGGAGATATTTACAGTGCATAATACCTAATACCTCAATCCTAGCTGTGTTACAATGTCTTTCTTTTATAGGGGAAATACAATGGGAAAATACCACATGTTACCCAAAACCATGGGCCCGTAAACTGTTGACGAAAAAAGTGAGGGAACCCCGAATCTCAAAGTGGGGGAACGAGTGTATAGTAAGCCTGGGGTACAAACACAACTGAATAACATCTCTGAATCTGGAAGACTGATCAAAGCAACTCCACTACTGCTGTACTTGCTGGAATTGGACGTGGAAAATTTCTCATCTTCACCTTCATGCTAGAAGGCCAACTGAAACCGACCAAGAACTCAGTTTTTCTTTGGTCACTACCTTTGTGAACATGTCTGCAGGATTCTAGCTAGTATGTATCTTTTCTAGCTTCAACAATTCATATTCCAGAATAGAGCTGTTGGTTGCTTTCTGGACAGACCCAGGTTTTCAGGATGCACAGCAACAAACACCCCTTGGCGCACTGGCCCTCTCGGCAACGAGCTGCGCAACAGCCCGAAGTCTCAACCGAAGTGGATATGGGGGGGCTAAGGAATCAAGTTTCCTTAACCTAGGCGACGTGGAGACTATAATATTCTCCCTTCTCTTCCGGGAGGATTCCTCAGAGTGGAACGTCTTACCCTTTCGCAAACCTTTCAGTGTGACAACGCTGAAACTATTACTAACCTAGCTGCGCGGTATCTCCGCACCTGCGAATGAGGCGTTACCCGCTACGTCTGACTATGTGTCATCCCTGGCCTTGCACCACAGCGCAGTAACACATTTCTCAAGCGCTGCAGTGATAGCGTTCTTGCAGGCCCCTTCGACGCTGCACGAGTATAACTTCTTAAGGGAGCTTCAAGAACTTACTTTACATATTCATTCATAAATATAGCGAAACCTTCTTGTAAACATAGATAGTAAAACATAGACATGCATTCACGTAAAACATCACCATAACAACTAGAATTATGTGGTTTGCCTCCATGGGGAAATCACATTCACGGGAACTTTATTCTATATTAACTCAAAATGGGAATTACATAGTACGCTACGCACACAGCTGCAGCCTTAGATCTTTCTGGGAAACTCCATGCACACAGCTGGGAGCCCTTCTCTTAGATCTACTCTCTTCTTCTACGGAGATTACAATGAATCAGACATCAACTGAGACTGTCTGCAACTCAGTGACTAGCTCTACTTTTATCAATTCTCTAACTCATCCAACATCTAACCTTCTAACCAACTCATCTAACTTCTAACTCATCCAACATCTAACCCTTTTCCCTTTACAATTATACATATATATAGGTGTCCTTGAAGGTCACACCTTTACAAAACTGTGGGCCTTTCCCAACAGTGATCCCTAAAAACCCTAACCACTGACGGCTAGGTGTACTGTAGGCGCCGCTTGCAGTCATGTCGCCGCTTCCTGCAGACTCCGTGATTTTCGGCGCAGATTGCGGGTATAGGCACCACTTCATTGTTCACTGCTCCTCGTCCTTCGCCTTCAATGCTTTGGTCCGTTGCTCTTCCTTGGTCAGAGCAACCATAAATTCTATACTTAGCCTTAATGAGGGTAGCTAAGCCCTCTATTCCGTCACTTCATTTATTGTGGTAGCTGAGCTTTCTACTCGGCCACATTCACTCTCCTTTGAAGTGTGCGTGCGAGCGCGAGCTCCATGATTTTCGGCTCGTAATCTGTGCTGAGCTCGTCCATTTGGCGCCGTACTGCGCACTGTTCACTTCTGCCCAAAATTGGTGCTTTTACTAAAAATTAACATTTTTTCCCTTCAACACTTGTGCTTTTTCCTCAAAATTCACAGCTTTACTATAGCTGCGGCCTATGCTCCAACAGGCCCCTAACACTTACTTGTGGCTCGTCCCCGAGCCACTTGCACTAGCGTGTGGTCGCTTTACTTGCGCATCTGCCTTTGCTTGGGTTGCAGCAAATGCTTGCTTCCACTGCGCAATAGCGGAGTCCATTTCATCCACGCACTCCGCAGCTGTCTGCACCATGTCTGAACTGGCTTCTTCTTCAGTTATGCCATCAACCAGCTGTTGGGATTCGGCAAATTCTTTGATCTTTGCCTCGGCTTGGGCAGCAAGTTCAGCATACTCATCCATAAATGGCTGGATGTTGTTGGTGAGATTAGCATCTTCATTTCTGAGCTTGTGCAGTTGTTGTTGTACTTTGTGCACTTCGCTCATTTTCCTCATTTTGGCTAAGCCTTCTAAGGCCTTAGCTTCTTCACTCAGAACAGTTAGGGACTATTCTGCTGCTTGTACCTGTTCCAAAAGGCCGACTTTGAAAGGGAGCTTCTCAAGCTCAGCCCAAGCCTCCATAGCTTGCGCCATTAAGTTCTGGGCTTCATCTGCTTTGCACTTCATTTGTGTGGAAGCTATGCGTAGTGCTTCAAATTGTTCCTGCCTATCATCTATAGGAGGTGCTGCGACATGAGCTTCCAACTCGGCGATCTGCGCTCTATGGTCCTCAACCATAGCAACTATTTCCTGCTCTTGGGATTTCACCCTTTCGCCAATAATTTGCACTTTCTCAACCAGAGGAAGGTCTAGTTGAATCTGGCAGGCCGACATCTCCTGGGCGATTTCATCAACTACGTTTCTTATCCCAGTGTCTTGTGCCTCGTAAAGTGCAAGCTGCTCAGAGATGTTCTTATAGCCTGCCTTCAGATCTATTTCATGCGATTGCAGTATTTGGTTTGCATGGAATGTGGAGAGCTCTCTAGCTCTCATCTCTATATAGACCTGCTCTTGTACTAACTGCAAATTTTCTATCGGAATCAATGACAAATTTATCTCAATAGGGACAACTGTGTTTACCTGGGTTGCAGCCAAAGGATCCGGGAATGTCATACTTGTAGGCGGGATGTGAACGATAGTATGCATCTCTGCAAGTACTTCAACCCGCTCGATGCTTGTAGATGCCTGCGGCGCCTGCGAACCAGATGCTGGCGCATGGGTCTGCGCAACTCTTCCTGCGAGACCTTTCAACTCCAAGAGCTGCAGGTCCAGAGCAATTCTGATGTGAGCCTGCGAGGTCCGCAGCTCGCGAAATTGCTCCTTCAGGTACTGGTCGAACCCCGAGGCAAGCGTCTCAGAGGGGTGCGACAGCTTCTGCTTCTTGGAAGCTAGTTCTGGCGAACCTTCATCATTTCTTTGCTCAGTCATTTCCTTGCCCTTATCTTTCTCTTGCGCATCAGGGGGTGGCGTTGCGGCAATGACGTTAGCAGCCCACCTCCATTCGTTTGGCCAGGACTTCACAGTTTCTTCTACATCCTGAGTAGTCATCCGGTAGAGGCCTACGACCCATTGTTCCTGAATTCCACAAGGGCGAAAGTAAATTTCATGCAAGTTGGAAGAAAAGATCAACTTCGTTCCATAGATTTGTGCTGTCTCCTCAGTCAGCCTCGGCATATCCTGGATGGTGTCCTTGAGGAGATGGTAATATTCATAGAACATGACGCGGTTCATCTTGCGCTTCGCAGGATTACTAGAATCCCATAGGTTGACGTAGAGTATCCCTGCAACCTCTCCTGCGCGGCACGGAAGGAACTGAGTGTTGGGGGGCTCCTTCCACCCGACAAGGCGCATAAAAAAAAAGCCAAGAAAAATGGAACAACTGACCGGGGGTGTCCTGAACGTTCCAGTAGTCGTCCAAGAAAGAATTCAGGAGGAAGAGAGACCAGTTATACTGCTCTCCCTCCGCAGCTGCGATTGTGAGCTCTACAACAGCTCCAGTGACTTCTTTAGGTCTGCACTTCCTTAGAAGTATGCCTGCAGCAGACTACCTGTGAATCTAAGTGCTTCATCTTCAACTATAGTGAGGTCATAAGCCCGACCTCCTCTCAGCAATTTGTATTTCTGCACCAGCTGTGCAGCCAACTTTCTGTCCTTATCTTTACCAACAAAATGAACATTGGGGTCCTTACCAACCTTAGATAGGCCGGTAATACGATGAATCAAGTCCACATTCAAATCGATTGGCCTCCCCAGCCAAAGATAACCACCATGAACACAGGATAGCAGTGGCTTAACAACTGCATTTACTTCATTGCTACGCCCGAAGTGCGGTAGCTTCAACAGGTTCAACAGTCCAGGCCTCTCTAGATTTGCTGCAAATTCCTTCGGGACGAATTCATCAACCTTTCTAGCGGGATTGTGGACTACCGTCAGATAGCGATCCGACGCGAACTGAGGATATGTTCTGTAGTCTACCAAGTTGAATCCAGAAAACCTAACCAGTGGAAGGTGTCCAAGCAGGGACCCTTCTTCTCGCACGATTTCCGCCAATGGTGGCCGCGGAATCAGATACTTGGCATTCTTGGGAATATACACCTCGGGTGCATCATCTGGATGCGAAGAAATGTAGTTAACCAGAGTGGCCAAGGGCTCTGAAACGGGTTCGTCCAGCTACTTTTGCTGAGACGCCGTTGTGCCCGGGGATTGTCTGGGATCAGACCAACCAGGATGCGTGTAAGCTGAGGTCGTCACCGGGGTAGCCATGCCAAAATCTAAGCCTCTGCGCTTGAATTGACGAACAACTTCTTCAGTTGACAGGTTCTCCATCATGAACCGGTATACACAACAAGCACCTGAACAGACAAATGGCGGAACAACGTAGGATACGAACGCTGAAAACAAAGGGAGCAGTCTGCATGACACAACTCTGAAAACAATGACTTAGATTCTCAAACAAGACACTATACAACTCGAGGAAAGTAACCCGAACATATACGAGTGCGGGGTATTTATAGCTAAAGTCGGTAGTAGATGCAGACAAGTGGGGCTAATAACCGTAGGCGCCTATGCATGAGTTGACAACCCCCCTACCCCCGTGCCTCTGCGGTGCATTAATTGCGATGGACGGGCTCTGACAGCTTTTCGAGAGATGAGCTAAGGCCTTCGGCTCATTACTTAAATGCAAATCTTAGGCGGATCAAGCCGAATCTGTCAGAGAAAATACAATTAATTGGCGATCTTATCCTTCATTAATATTCAGACGCGGCTATAGGACTACCGTAATTCAAATTTTCGGTGGGTCACTTCAACATAGGTAACTGTGCACATGGAGGGCTCCACAGCGAGGAGAACTCCTAGAGCGGCAAATTGACAACAGGGAACTCCGCAAGAGCGACGGTTTGACAACCCGGGGAACAACTTTGCAAGAGCGCAAATAGGCTCCCTCCAAACAGGCTTTATTGACATGCACAGATGTTTCAAGGAATTGCGCGGGAAGCCGGAGACTGAAAGTGTCTCGCGATTTCCGTGTAGACTGTGATAAGTGCGATGCATCTTTCAACTACACTGGGCATCTTCACTTCTTTAGCAATTAATTAAGTCGACAGGGCAGAGTGACCGTCGCAGTAAAGCTTGAGCCGACTCTCGTTAATCATTGTGGGAAAAAATTCTCCATTAAGCTTCGCAAGCTGAACTGCTCCTCCTTCTGTTATCTTCGTCACCTGAAAAGGGCCTAACCAATGTACACGAAACTTTCCTGGAAACTTGATGAATTTACTATCATAGAGGAGTACCAAGTCTCCTTCTTGAAAGACTTTATTCTTAATATGCCTGTCATGCCAAGCTTTCTGTCTTGCCTTCTGCACTTGTTGATGGAATCCGGCTAAAAGTCTGTCTTCTTATAATGAAAGCAAATGTGAGAGTCTTTCACTCATAGTATCAGTATCTGCCATTTCTGTAATTTGCGCAATTCTGAGACTGGGAACAATGTATTCCATGGGCATAACTGCTTCTTGTGCATACACCAAACTGAAAGGTGTGTGACCTGTTAATTTCTTGCATGTGGTTCTGTAATCCCATAACACAACTATGACTCTAAGGTCCCAATCATCTCTTTGTTGATTACAGATCTTTGTCAGGGCATTCTCAAGAATCTTGTTGAATGCCTCCACCATACCATTATCTTGAGGGTGGTAGGGTGTACTCTTATGGTGACTAATGTGGAATTCTTCAGTAAGGGCCTCTATAGTCTCATTCAAGAAATGTGTGCCCTGATCACTCATTAGAATTAGTGGACATCCAAACCTAGTGACAATATTCTCAAAAATAAATTGCGCGGCAGTGACAGCGTCGCAATTCTTAACTGGCTTGGCCTCAACCCATCTGGTGAGGTATTCAATAGCTGTGATGATGTATCTTGCACCGGTTCTCTTTCTTGGTGGGTTGATAGGTCCCACAAAATCAATGGCCCACTTAGCAAAAGCACGCAGTGTTATCTGGGGTCTTAGTGGCATTTCTTCTCTTCTTGAAGGTTTTCCTGTTTGCTGGCACACATCGCAACATTTGCAGAATTCCTTAGTATCCTTGTGCAATGTTGTCCAACAAAGACCTGCGGCTAAGATCTTCTGTGCAGTCGGCTTTCCTGCGAAATGGCCTCCTGCGGTCCTTGAGTGCGCTTCTGCGATTATGGAGTTCTTCTCATGCGGTAAGATACATCTGTGCAAGACTTCATCGGGGCCCAACTTATAGAGCTGGCCTGCTATCAAAGTGAAGTCTGCGGCTTTGACAACAAGTTGCTTCTTCTGCTGTATTGTAAACTCAACTGGCGCTTTCCCAGTAGTGAGAAACTCAAGAATATCGAAATAATACTCATCGACTGCTTGAATAGAAAACAACTACGCATCAGGCAGATTGTCCTCCAGATTTGTAGGTTCCTCCCCTGACTCTATCCTAGATAAATGGTCGGGTGCTGCATTCAATCTACCGGGCTTCACAATAACCTCAAAATCATACTCCTGGAAGAGCAGTAGCCATCTGCAAATTCTTCCCCCTAACACTGGCTTATTGACCAAGTATTTCAAAGCAGAATGGTCAGTATACATTTTAAAATGAGCACCCAATAGATAGTGTCTGAACTTCTGTAAGGCATACACCATAGCTAGTCCTTCTCTTTCTGTAGTGGTGTAGTTCTTCTCAGCTGTTGACAGTTTTCTGCTAGAATAAGCAATGGGGTGGTCAATACCTCCTTCTCCCAGTTGTGTCAGCACAACCCCAATGCTATGGAAGAAGCATCTACATGAACATGAAAGGGTTTTCTCCAGTCCGGGAAGACTAGAATAGGTGCTGTGACCATCTTTTCTTTAAGTGTATCCAAGCTCTGTTGGCATTCTTCTGTTCATTGGAATTTCGAATCCTTTTTCAGCAATCTTTCCATAGGCACAGTTATTTTTGCATAAACCTTGATAAATTTCCTGTAGTACCCTATATGTCCCAATGTAGTGCGCAGTTGTTTGACTGAGTTGGGCGCAGGTAAATTAGCAAGGATGGCAACCTTCGCAAGATCCATCAGGAGTCCTTGTCTGCATACAATATGACCCAACAGAATACCAAAAGGAGCACAGAAAATACTTTTTTCAAGTTAAGGGAAATCTGATACTGTCTACATTTTTCTAACATCATCCGCAGATTCCCTATATGGTTCTTTAGTAAACCAAACACAGTCCAGTCATCAAAATAGACTTCTAGAAACTTATGAATGAATTCTTTAAAAACAGCAACAATGACTCTAGAGAAGATAGCAGGAGCGTTTTTAAGACCAAAGGGCATTACCGTATACTGGAATGATCCCCATTCAGTCGCAAAAGTGGTCTTATGGCGGTCCTCTGGATGGATTCTGATTTGATGGTATCCCGAAAAGCCATCAGTGAAGGATTAAGCCTCTTGTCCTCCAACATTATCAAGCACTTCATCTGTAAAGGGCGTAGGAAATGGATCATGCGCTGATGCGTCGTTCAGCTTGCGCAAGTCCACGCAGATTCTTATTTCACCTTTTGCCTTTTTCTCTTGTACCACCATAGGACTAATCTAATCGCTTTCCTCTACTGGCTCAATGATACCAGCTGCGAGCATCTTATCAATTTCTTCTCTAACATTTTCTTTATATCGTGGGTTCAACCTGTACGGGCGCTGTTTTACTGGCTTGGCGTTTGCTTTCAAAGGTATGCACATAACTCCTAAATCTCCTAGGATGCCTTTCATTTTTGTAAACTTGGTAGGAAAGATATCCTGGTAGTCACGTAGTAAATCTGCAATATGGCCAACAGTTTCATCATCCCAATAATCTCCTATAGAAGCAAACTTGGGTTCGGCTTCTGTACCAATGTTAATCTTCTTGAGCTTGATGTGTTCTGTAATGGCATGGATATCAAACTGAGGGCCTTCGACCTTGCGCGTCCCTTCTGATTCTGGAATATTGATGTTGCGAGGATTATCTTCCTCTTCACCAGTGGTGAAATTATAGCATTCCATGGCATGTTCCATCTGGACAGCCCAATCTGGTTGAGAATATTCTGGTAAAGGACATTGTTCAAATACCTTCTTTCTAATACACTTTAAAGCGTGGTCGATGCTTGGATGTTCTGACTCAAAGCTGAAAGTAAGTTGAAAACTTTCGATCATGAGAGGCCAAGTGATAGTGCCTCTGCGCAATTATGTTTCAGTGTACGAGTTCCTTGGAACTGTATCCAACGTGTGGATGAATAGGTGAACCCACTCATCCTCTGGAATATCTGACCATTGCTGAATACATGCTTCAACGTGTGACCTGGGGTCACTCTGTCCATCATATTTGCGCAACACTTCTGCTGTAGTTTCCTGAAATCTGCACAGTATCAATCTGCGACAGTCTTGCCATGTGTCAATATTTTTTTTATGCGCACCCCACCATCTTGTGGGTGTAGCGTGCAGTGCTACATCCAATGCTTGTATGCGCTGCTCATCTGGTATTTGTTGTTCATATGTATGTATGAATTCACTTACTTCAGTTAAACCATCAAAGATTGGAGTGTTATTCAATTCCGTGCCAATCCATCGAATGGATTTAGTCATCATGGCACAACGCCTTGCAAAAACCTCATGTAAGTGATTCTGCCAGTTTTCCAGTCCTGCTTCTGAATCTGATGTGCACGAGCTATCGCATTGCCAGCTGATATGGCCGTCCACTGTGGGATTGACATAATCATTATGACTAGCAGTCATCTAGTACAAACTTTCCATGTGGCGCGCTTCTTCTTCTACTCGAATGGGTTCAATATACCGTGGTCCTTAAAGGGGATCAAGCGGTGCAATGACCCTAATCTGCTCATCCTCAAAGGTCATCTGTCTTTTCTTCAAATGAATGACAACCAAATTATCAAATGCCCAGTCTATACCTAAAAGTGCTGGGTACGGTCTACTGTCATCCAGAATTTTGATTACTTCGAAGTCTGCAGAACTTCTTACTCCCTCAATATCAATAGGTACATTGGGTAATATGCCCAATGGAGAAACTCGTTGCTGATTTGCAAGTCTTAGCTGGATAGGAGATCTGGTAAGCTGAGGACTACCCATCCGTTCCCATGTCTACATGGTGAGAACATTAACTTCTGAGCCTAAATCCAAAATGACATCATCCATTTCAAATGCTCCAATCTGCGCTATGAGTCTCATCTCTTTTCCAGTTCTAGCATGACTCCCAATCTGATGAACAACACGCTGCGGTGTATTCATCGAAGCAGATTGCTGACACTGATCCAACAGGTGTTGAAGTTCCATAGTTGCTTTTTCATTGCGCAACAACTTTAAGCAGATTCTCAAGAAAGTATGAACACTGCCTAGTGCATCCTCCTCATCAGGCCTTCCAGATGTAGTGGCCTGTTCTTGTACCAGGTTCTCTTGTCTTAGCACTTGCGGTCTAATATCTTTGTGCGATACTGCGATAGAACTTGAAGCTCGGGGATCTGAGAAATACTCTTGAGCTTTCTTGAATGCTTCCTTTTGCTTATGCAGGTCGAGTGGAGATGGTTTAATATTAGCGCGGCGCACCCATTGTGTAGCTGGTTTTCCAGTTCCTGACTCTAGTGTACCAGTGGTTGCTCCACTGCGCGTCACTATATTAACTGTAAGATATGGCTCTCTTTTTTCTGCTGCAGTCAACTGAATATTTTGGTTAACCTGTGGCGTCTTTGCTTGCATCTTAGCCATCAACTGAGGGCATTCTTCAATCACATGATCATACGATTTACAGTATCTGCAGGTGGTTGTAGGGTTTTGGCAATCCCTTGCATAATGACCTTTAGCTCCGCAGTTATAGCAGGTGATCTGTCCTCGTCCACGACCAAAACCTACTGCGCGTCCATGACCCCTGTAATTTCCTCCTCGGCCTTCGCGAGCTTGGTCATACTGCGGACCTGCTGTGGGTCCTTGTGCTTCTGACTGTACTCTATAAACATCATGTTTCCTTTCCATCATAAGGTCATATGCTCTGCAATTGTTCTCATCATGGCTTACTGATTTACAGAAATTGCAATATAGATTCTTTGGAGTTTGTACATATTTTTGTAACAAGTGACATTCTTGTGGTCTGTGACCTCTAGTTCTACAGATTTCACACCAAGGCCCCTGAGCCTGTGGTAAAGGGTTAGGTGCTCCAGTTGCAATATAATATATGGAAACAAGACAATGGTCCTTTGAATGACCTTGTGCTCTACATTTTGTACACCAAATTTCTTCTTTAACATCCTTTCCTTTCTTAATATCATGCACTTGCAAGGCTAGGTTTGCTAACTGGTTCTGCAACTGCGCAACATCGTTGCTTGTTCCAGCAATTGGTGAAGCTTCTAGTTTCATAGCCATCTCTAGAGCTTGTTCCTGAGTAGTGAGATTCTGTTGCATAAGAGGAAGTATAATATGAGGAAGCAGCACAGCAATGAACCATTCCTTATGCTGTTGCGGTGCAAACTCAAAGCTTACTTGATCTATCAAGGCTTTGAACTTCTGGTCAAAGTCCCATACTGACTCTGTGGGTAACTGTTTTATGTCTTTGAGCTCGGTTATGCACTGTGATTCTGATTTAGGTTTCTTGAATTCTCTAATCATAGCATTTCTTACCTCAACAAGTGTCCTATTCTGTGCTGCTGAGTATTTCATGAACCAGGTTAAGGCTCTTTCTCTTAGTGTGGTTGCTAACTGAACCAGCTTAACAACATCATCATTAATTTGCTTAATCGTCCAAATGGCTTCACATAGGAACTAGTGTTGCTCAGGGTCTTCTAGCCCTGTTCCCCTAAAGGTTGGTAGCTTCATGTAATCACCCATCCTTCTTGCGCTAGGTTGATGTGGAGGTGCTGTAGCACTGCCTCCGGGATGGTTAAACAAAGGTGGAGCTGAGGTACTAGAAGTACCGTGCGGGCTACTAGAGGGTGTTGCTGTGGGGTTATACAGAGCCCCGTATGGATTTTGCGGTGTAAAAGGGTGGTAAGGGATATGAGCACTCCCTTGTCTCTCTATATGGCTCGCTCTAGGAGATCGACTATCTTCTGGGCTAGACTCAAAAGAATGTTGGTCAAGGCCTACTTTATACCATTTTCCACTACGAGTGCAACCAATAACTTCAAGATCACTATCAAAATCTGCGGACATTACTTGTCTATGCTATTCATCGGAAGCTATGCATAGTTTTCCTTTTTCATACAGGAGCATTTTAATCCATAAGTTCAGAGAATTTAAGAAATTACCCCTGTATGCTTGAAAGAATCTCCTCTCAGCTTCGCTGAAGCTCTTTCTCGTATCTACTGCAAACTCGGTGATGAAGCCTTCCAGCAGACTGTTCAACCAAAAGTCTACTGCGCGGGAAACAAAATTATCTACCCGCTTCAAAATGCTAACTAGCTCAGGCGTCCAAACGATGAGTTGATCAACATGCATAGTGGGTCCAGTATCTGCTAGCTTGGCTACCCACGCATGCAACTCAAGTGCAAATGTTACAAAGAAAATTTCGTGGAGGTCAGTATAAATATGCTTCTGCAACCAGTCTTCTGTCTGAAGCCTAGGGCTTCTATTTTCTTGTTCAACGAACTCTCTAGTATTTGAATCAAACTAGTCTTGAATTTCTTTTAGCTGTAGGATTCCAGTACCACATTGCCTTCAAGATAATAGGGTTAAAGCCGATAATGGAAGCATTTGTTGGCTTACAAATGGCTACTAGAAGTCGACGCTCAGCTCAACTTCTTCAACCTCACACATCCCGACTTTAAATCATCACACATCCTTAGCGTGGCAACTGAACCATTTGTTGGCTGAGCAAGTCTCAAGGCAACAAGTCGCAAGGAAATGGAACCATTTGTTGGATCCCTTTTTCTCTAGGTTTCGCATCAATCTCGTGCGTCGCCGGAATAACAAGTCTCAAGGCAACAGAACCATTTGTTTGCTACTTTCTGGACAGACCCGGGTTTTCAGGATGCGCAACAACAAACACCCCTTGGCGCACTGGCCCTATCGGCAATGAGCTGCGCAGCAGCTCGAAGTCTCACCCGAAGTGGCTATGGGGGGGCTAAGGAATCAGGCTTCCTTAACCTAGGCGACGTGGAGACTATAATCTTCTCCCTTCTCTTCCAGGAGGATTCGTCAGAGCGGAACGTCTTACCCTTCCGCAGACCTTTAAGCGCGACTGCGCTGAAACTCTTACCAGCCTAGCTGCGCGGTATCTCCGCACCTGCGAATGAGGTGTTACCCGCTACATCTGACTATGTGTCATCCCTGGCCTTGCACCACAGCGCAGTAACACATTCTTCAAGCGTTGCAGCGATAGCGTTCTAGTAGGCCCCTTTGATGCTGCACGAGTATAACTTCTTAAGGGAGCTTCAAGAACTTACTTTACATATTCATTCATAAAGATAGCGAAACCTTCTTGTAAACATAGATAGTAAAACATAGACATGCATTCACGTAAAACATCACCATAACAAATAGAATTATGTGGTTCGCCTCCATGGGGAAATCACATTCACGGGAACTGTATTCTATATTAACTCAAAATGGGAATTACACAGTACACTGTGCACATAGCTGCAGCCTTAGATCTTTTTGGGAAACTCCATGCACACAGCTGGGAGCCCTTCTCTTCTCTTAGATCTACTCTCTTCTTCTACAGAGATTACAATGACTCAGACATAAACTGAGACTGTCTGCAACTCAGTGACTAGCTCTACAGCTATCAACTCTCTAACTCATCCAACATCTAACCTTCTAACCAACTCATCTAACTTCTAACTCATCCAACATCTAACCCTTTCCCTTTACAATTACACATATATATAGGTGGCCCTGAAGGTCGCACCTTTACAAAACTGTGGGCCTTTCCCAATAGTGATCCTCAAAAACCCTAACCACTTATGGCTAGGTGTACTGTAGGCGCCGCTTGCAGTCATGTCGCCGCTTCTTGCAGACTCCGTGATTTCCGGCGCAGATTGCGGGTATGGGCGCCGCTTCATCGTTCACTGCTCCTCGTCCTTCACCTTTAATGCTTTGGTTCGTTGCTCTTCCTTGGTCAAAGCAACCATAACTTCTGTACTTAGCCTTAATGAGGGTAGTTGAGCCCTCTATTCTGTCGCTTCATTTATTGTGGTAGCTGAGCTTTCTACTCGACCACATTCACTCTCCTTTGACATGTGCGCACGAGCTCCGTGATTTTCGGCCCGTAATCTGCGCTGAGCTCGTCCATCTGGCACTGTACTGCGCACTGTTCACTTCTGCCCAAAATTGGTGCTTTTACTCAAAATTAGCATTTTTTCCCTTCAACTCTTGTGCTTTTTCCTCAAAATTCGCAGCTTTACTATAGCTGTGGCCTATGCTCCAACAAGAGCGTATGAAAAGGTACTTGAGCTGTATATGTTTAGTCCTGGAATGGAATGATGAGTTATTTGCAAGATGAATGGCACTCTGGCTATAACTATACAACCTGCTATCCTTCTGCTTCTTACCCAATTCCTTTATAAACCTCTACAACCAAATCATCTCTTTGCTAGCCTCTTTAACATGGACATACCCTGCTTCCGTTGTTGAAAGTGCAATAACCTTTTGCAGTTTCAAAATCCAACTTACTACTGTTCCACCTACAGTAAACACATACGCTATGGTGCTCCTCCTACTATCCTTATCACCTTCCATATCTGCATCAACATATCCATGTAGAACACTGTCTGAACCTCCAAATAATAATGCGTAAGTGGTAGTACCTCTCAAATACCTGAGAATCCAATGTATTGCCTTCCAATGTTCTTTACATGGATTGTTCATATATCTGCTCACAAATCCCACTGCATGTGCAATATCTGGTCTTGTGCACACCATGGCATACATCAAGCTGCCAATTGTTGATGAATAGGGAATCTTGGACATGTAATCGATCTCTTTCTGTGTCTTGGGACACATTTCCTTACTTAGTTTGAAATGGCTAGCCAAAGGTGTACTAACTGGTTTTTCATTCTGCATTCGGAACCTCTCCAACACCTTTTGTATGTACTCACCCTGAGACAATGTCAATTTGTGATTTTTCCTATCTCTTGTTATTCTCATACCAAGGATTTGCTTTGCAACACCCATATCCTTCATCGCAAATGAACTAGCTAGCTTCCTTTTGAGCACATTTATATCCTGCATGGTTGACCTTGCAACAAGCATGTCATCTACATACAATAAAAAGATAATATATCTTTCATTATCTAGCCTCTTGAAATAAACACAGTGGTCAGAATGACATATACTATAACCTTGTTCTGTCATAAACTTGTCAAATTTTAAATACCGCTGCCTTGGAGCTTACTTCAAGCCATACAATCTCTTCTTCAACCTGCATACCAGATCCTCCTTCCCTTTGACCTCATACCATTGTGGCTGCTACATATATATTTCTTCCTCCAAATCCCCATGGAGAAAGGCTGTTTTTACATCTAACTATTCAATATGCAAATATTCTACCGCCACTAGACTTAAAATAGTCCTAATTGAAGTCATCTTAACAACAAGAGAAAATATTTCATCAAAATCTATACCTTTCTTCTGTGCAAACCCCTTTACAAAAAGTCTGGCCTTGTACTGCTTCTTGCCTCCTTCTTCTTCCTTCAACTTGTAAATCCATTTGTTCTGCAATGCTCTTTTACCAGCAGGCAATTGAACCAAATCCCAAGTCTGGTTTCCTACCAATGAGTCCATCTCCTCATTCATGCCTTGCTCCCACTTCTTTCTAGTTTCCACCTGCATTGCTTCTTCATAACATTTTGGTTTACCTGCATCAGTCATCAATAAATAATACATTGAAAGAGATATACTTAACCTGGTTCAGGGAGTCTACTTAACTTGGTAGATCTTCTTCACTTGCAGGAGTTTCAGGTACTTGCTGTTGTTCTTGATTTTCTCGCACCTTTGGAACTTCATTTTCTTTAATTTCATCAAGTACTGTGTACTCTGTGTTTTCCTTTTCCTGTTTCTTTCCCTGTAACTGATCTTTATACATGACCTTTTGATTGAATTTTATATCTCTACTCCTAATGATTTTGTTATTTTCATAATCCCATAAGCGATAGCTAAAATCATCAACCCCATATCCAATAAAGGTACATTTCTTGGATTTAGCTTCAATCTTTGTTCTATTTTCTTTATCAATATGGACAAATTATTCACAACCAAACGTTCTCAGAAATGAGTAGTTTGCCTTTTTACCTATCCATGCCTCCTCTGGAATACCACCATCCAAAGCACTTGAAGGCCCTCTGTTTATTAAATAAACAAGAGTATTTAAAATATCTTCCCAAAATTGTAAGGGAAACCCTGCATGCAATCTCATACACGTTGCATGCTCCACGATGTTACTATTCATCCTTTCTGACACACCATTTTCTTGTGGTGTTCCTGGGTCTGTCTTCTCTCTACGAATCCCATGGTATGAACAATAACTATCAAACTCCTTGCCGCAGTATTCACCTCCATTATCAGATCTGAGACACTTCAACCTTTTTCCTGTCTCATTGTCAACCAAAGCTTTCCACTTATTAAAAGTAGAAAACAAATCAGATTTATGTCTAATGCAATACACCCAAGTTTTTCTAGTTGCATCATCAATAAATGTAACATAATAATGAGAGCCACCAAGATATTGTACATGAGCCATTCCTCATACATCTGTATGCATAAGCTCTAACTTTTCACTCTTCTTCTCTTTCCCAACCCTGAGAAATCTGACTCTTTTCTGTTTTCCATAAACACAGTTCTCACAGAATTCTAAACTTACCTGCTTCAAATATGGAATCAACTTCCTTGAGTGGAGAATCTGAATTCCCTTCTCACTCATGTGGCCAATCCTATGATGCCACAATGTTGTATTTGTTCCTGTGGAGCTAAAGAGATAGAATGGTTAGTATTATGAGGACATAAATACAATGTACCTACCCTGTCTCCTTTTGCTATCACCATTGATCCTTTAGTGATATTCCACCATGTTTCTCCAAATGTAGATAGACAGCCTCCATATCCCAACTGCCCTGTTGAGATTAGATTTCTTTTCATAGCAGGAATATACCTTACATCTTTCAGCAGCCAATCAGTTCCATTCTTAAATTTAATCCAAACCTTACCCATTCCAAGAATTTTACATGGCTCATCATCACCCAATAAAACATGTCCAAAATCACCTGGAACATAATCATAAAAATATTTCCTGTGGGGTGTAGCATGACATGAAGCCCCTGAATATACTACCCAATAATCACTAGTATTATCTAATGCAAGAATCAAAGCATCTTGTAACACATCATCTGCTACATTTTCTTCCTGGGTAGTTTCCTGCTGTCCATTTCCTTTCTTCTTTAGAGATCTACAGTCTTTCTTCAGATGTCCTTTCTTTCCACAGTTCCAACACTCTATTTTTCCCAGTTTGGACTTGGATCTGCCCATTTTAGACTTGCCACGATTACCTTGGCTCTTTCCTTTCTCCTTTTGTCTTCCCCTGCTCTCCATGGTCAACGCATTACCTGATGTCTCACCCGTGCTTTTTCTTTGCATTTCCTCGCTAAGAATAACACCAATAACATCATCAAATTTCAAGGTGTTTGAACCAGAGATAGAGTTACTTACATCCATGACCAAGCTATTCCAACTTTCTGGCAATGAACACAATATTAGAAGATCCATAACCTCATCATCAAAGTTCACACTTACAGAACTTAGTTGATTTGTAACCGTATTAAATTAATTTAAATGATCAACAACAGATCCACCTTCAGACATATTCATATTAAATAAATGCTTCATTAGAAATACCTTGTTGGAGGCCGATAGTTTTTCATATAGCTTCCCAATGCACTCATCAAACCCTCTGTTGTCTTTTCTTTTGAGATATTGAAAGCCATCGATGAAGCCAGGGACAACCGTATTGTTCCCAGTGCCTTTCTGTCAAGAACCTCCCATTCTTTGTCCTTCATAGTCATTGGCTACTTTTCTCTTCCTCCCAACCGTAGGAATAGATCCTTCTAGTACAAATAGTCCTCCATTTGCATCTTCCATAACTGGTAGTTTTGGCCATTAAATTTCTTGACCTTGAACTTTCCTTCTTCCGCCATTGCTCCGACTCGAACCAGAAACCCTAGATTCCTGCGGGTTTATCTGCCAAATAGACCTTTGGCTCTGATACCAATTGTTAGAAAAAAAAGATCGTAGAGAAATAACAATAAACATAAATGCAAATACAAATTACACAAACCCATTACAAGAGAGACACCAATATATTGTGGTTCACCCAAGATGGGCTTCGTCCACACTGAAATTTCCAGTCCTTATTATTATACCATCCAGCAAATAAAGGGATAGAACCTGCAGCACATCCGCTGCACTTCCTCTTCGCTGTCTCACAGTCTCTCTTCACGATCTCAGAGATATTTACAATGCATAATACCTAATACCTCAATCCTAACCGTGTTACAATGTCTTTCTTTTATAGGGGAAATACAATGGGAAAATACCATGGGTTACCCAAAACCATGGGCCTGTAAACTATTGGCGAAAAAAGTGAAGGAATGAGTGTACAGTAATCCCGGGGTACAAACATGACTGAATAACATCTCTGAATCAGGCTCAACCACCAACAAGTCCAACTGCAAGTTCTATGAGATTAAAACCTTCACTGGGTTTATCAAGCATTGCAATACCTAACTGTAACCTTCTATCTCTGTTAAATGAGCTAAAATATTCACAGGGTTATGGATTCAACTCTCTGCACACTCATTCCTATCTTCTCACAGCTTCCTCAAGCTGTGAACGCTCTATAAATTCTTCTAGGGTTCGATTGCAAGGAAATTATCCCTAGATAATGCTTCCGCATAGGGTTTTATATGACATTCGGCTCTATAGTTTTTGTTTTCACAAAATCACATTTTCTTCTTTGTTTCACGGCCGAATCTACATTTCGTGATGGCTAGGAAGTTTAGGTTCATCAATGCATAATAACAACAGGGTTCCTGGTTTCCTAGGCGATCTAATTCTTCTAGGGAGAATGAGTAGAACCCCCATTTCGGATCTCGGGGTAGTTTTTATCCCCCCCAACCTTCTTTGCGCCAACTTTCCTTACCCACACTCTCTGTAACCGAATTATGGGTCATGACGGAGAATCAAAACGGTTTCCCTGTACAGGTGGCAGCATGGGTCCCCATCCCACAACCCCCTCACCTCTCCCTAGTGGATACCATAACCCCTTCTCATTAGCTAGCTCACTTAGCCAGTTTACTTAGTATTTTATTGGAGTATTAAAACCTTTACATCGATTACAATATATCATGGCTTAGTAGCACATGAATAGTTCAAATGTCAAATACTTTCCTATGCAACAAAATTTAAGCATCCACTAGTGGGGCCTTGACCTTGAGCTCCACACTAGGGAAAACACACATTCCATATACATAATATTCATATTGAGGCCAATAATTATTGTGGAAAGTTAGGGGTATTACAACTTCCTCCTCCTTAGAATAACAACATCCTCGGTGTTCTCAAAACTAAAAAAAAAATGGGAATGCCTCTCTCATGGGATCCTCCAGCTCCCATCTAGCCTCCTCTGGACTAAGGTGGTTCCATTGCACCTTTACCTATCCTATGGATCACTTTCAAATAAAGCAACTTTCTTGTTGAGAATGCAAACAGGCTCCACTTGGAAATCTCCCTAGGGTTCCACCTATATCACATGCCAATCAATGAGGTGATGAAGATCACACACATACTTCTTAAGCAAAGAGACATGAAAAAAATTATGATCTCTCATGCTAGCAGACAATGCAATCCTATATGAAACTGTTCCTATTTTTATCAAGGACGTTAAACGGTCCACAATATCGAGGTTCCAACTTGGCACAACTTCCCAACTTCATGGAACTCTTACTTGGTCTCACTCTCAAGTAAACATGATCCCCAATATGGAATTCTTTGTGTACTCTCTTCAAATCTGCATAACTCTTTTGTCTGTCCTGGGATGTCTTCAAATTATGCCTGATCTTAACCACTTATTGTTCCATCTCTTCAATCATTTCTGGTCCAAGTACTACCCTATTCACTGGACTTCTGCATCCTCTGCCATACAAGACTTCAAAAGGGCCCATTTTCAATGATTCCCGATATCCATTGTTGTAGGAAAATTAAACCAAGTGTAGGTAGTATTCTCACTTGGATGGATTATCCATCACATACATCCTTAACATGTCTTCAAGAATCTGATTTACTCTCTCAGTCTAACCATATATTTGAGGATGATATGCTATACTGAAATTCAACTTAGTCCCCAACTCTTGAAATAAATTTTTCCAAAAATTGGAAGTGAATTTTGTGTCTCGGTCTGAAATTATTTCCTTGGGAAATCCATGCAACCTGAATATTTCTTTCATGAAGATATTTGCAATATCATTTTCCTTGTGAGTAGACTTAACAGGGATGAGGTGAGCTAATTTTGATAGCTTTTCCACTACAACCATAATGGAATCATGCTTCTTCACAGTCATGGGTAGACCTGCTATAAAATACATAGAGATCACTTTCCATTTCCACTCTGGGATGGGTAACGGCTACAACAATCCTTGTGGATGTTGATGTTCTTCCTTGACCTACTGACACTTTTGACACTTAGAAATATACTCTGCTATGTCCTTCTTCATACCATGCCAAAAGTACTGCTTCCTTACTGCTATTATAGTTTTTTGATATCCTGAGTGGCCAGAATATGACTTTTGGTGTATGTCATCCAACACAAGCTTCTTCATATCTGCACTATCTGGAATGTATAGTCTGGTATATTGATACATAAGGAAATTATCTTCCCCAATATGATATCCCGCACACTTTCCATACATATTACCTTGCTGCAACTTCTCGTTGATTTGGAGGTAAGCTTCATCATTAACTTGAACTTCAAGGATCCTTGCCTTCAAATATGATTTAGAAACACTCATTTATGCAATATGAAATTTTCTGCTGAGTGCATCGAAAACCTTATTCTCTTTACCTTTGACATGTTTAATCTCCAAATCAAACTCACAAAGAAACTCCATCCATCTAGTTTGTCTAGCATTCAGACTTGGCTGGTCAAATAAATATTTTAAACTCATGTGATCAGTCCCGAGTTCAAATCTTCTCCCCAAAAGGTAATGCCTCCATTTTTTGATAGTATGCATCATGGTTGCTAGCTCCAAGTCATGTGTGGCATAGTTCCTTTCATGCTATTTCAACTTCCTTGACTCATAGCTAATTACAAACCCTTCTTGCATGAGTACTCCACCTATCCGTTCAATGCAAGCATCTGTGCACACCACAAAGTCCTTAATTGGATCTGAAATATTTAAAATAGGGGCACTAGTAAGTAATTATTTTAACTATTGGAAACTTCTTTCACATTTTTCAGACCATATGAATTTGATTTCCTTCCTTTGTAATGATGTAATTGGGTGAGCTATCTTAGAGAAGTCTCCAATGAACCTTCTGTTGTAACCTGCAAGGCCCATAAAATATCTAACATTTGTAACATTCTTTGGAGTAGGCCAATCTATTATGGCATCAATCTTCTTTGAATCTACTGCAATACCTTCTGCTGAAATAATATGACCCAAATACTGTACTTTCTGCTGGTAGAAGTCAAAGTTACTCAGCTTTGCATACAACTGGTGCTCTATAAGGACTTGCAATACCATTATCAAATTGTCAGTATGTTTCTCTTCATTCTTTGAATACACCAGAATGTCATCCAATAATACAATCACAAACGTATCCAAGTATTTGCTGAAGATGCTGTTCATAAGGCACATGAAAGTAGTAGGTGCATTGGTGAGGCCAAATGGCACCACAGTGAACTCATAGTGTCCATATATAGTTTTGAAAGTTGTTTTGTGAATGTATTCATCCTTTATCCTCACTTGATGGTAGCCAAACCTCAAGCCAATCTTTGAAAGTTGCTTTGATGTTTTCTTTACTTCCACAACTGGTTTGAATCCGCTTCTTTCTTGCTGTCCTGGTGGAAAGATTTCGGACTGATTTCTGAATGGTGGCTTGAGGTCACTTCTCCTTGGTTCAAACTTTCCTTTGGGATTTCCTTTCCATGCTGGATGAGTTTCAGACTTTCCTTTATTTTGCTCGTAACAGTGCATGGCTATTCTAATGGCTTCATCCAAACTTGGTGGATGGACAAACTCAATCCTATCCTTGAAATTCTGTGGTAGGCTTCCAAGGAAACATTGAATCTTCACTCTTTCATCCTTTATGTAGTCCACATACCTCAATAATTCCAAGAATTTATGAACATGCTCCTCCATGGAATTATGCCCCAACCTGAGTTTATTGAACTCCTTTTTCTTGTTGTCATAATACCTAGCTGATAGGTATTTTTCCTTGAAGTATCTTTTAAAACAGTCCCAGTTGATCCTTCTTTCACTGGTTCTCTTCAATTTCATGAGGTGTTCCCACCAAATGGAAGCTCTTACATTTAGATTGTAAATGGAAAACCTAGCTTTCTCACTTTCCGAATAATCATGCATTTTGAATTACTTTTTCATTCCAAGTAGCCATGCCTCTTCCTCTTGTCCTGTCTTGATTTCTCCATCAAATGTAGGAGGTCTTGCTCTACTAAATTCTCTTTGTGGGATCCCTCTGGACTTCCTTATTCTCTAAGTCCTATTGTAAGTGTTCCTTGTACTTCTTTGGGAGTCTCTGGAGTGTCTTGATCTGCCAGAAGGAGATACTAAATAGGATGTTCTATGACTTATGCTCACATAACCCCTTCTATGGCTTGGATTCCTCTTCCTAGAATGACATTTAGAGTGACTAATCACATTCCTTTATCCTCTTCCCATATTGCTTGGATTGGAACCCAAATTTACCCTTTGATGCATGTCAGTAAGGCTCTCTAGAATGGATGCATTGAGCTGGTGCTGCTCTTCCTGATCCTTTATTAGCCTCTCATTAAAACTTACCATGGTCTCAACCAAGTTTTGGGGAATCACATGCTCACTTCTTCCATTAGACGCTATTTCATCGTGCTCTTCCTACATGTTTTCCCCTAGCATGTCTTCTTCAGGCTCGTAGGGATATTGTGCATCATTAACGATCACCATTCTTGCTTTCTTGCACACGGTCTCACTGTATGATTCAACTATAACTTGCTGCAATCACTATGCATCATATAAATGTTTATTAGACAACATAGAATTTGAAACATCCATACAATCTGGAAATTATTCATTAAACAATTAATAAATAAGAGTTCTGTTAAGTTAAAACAATGCCATGGGCATTTCTTTGTGTGCTATTTCTTCCATGGTTTGGCCCTAACAGCCCCATTGTGTTAACTGAAGCTCTGATACCACTTTGTCACATCCCCTCACCTCCCTGGTGGTCTTCCGAGGCCATGGGATCCCTTCTATATGTTTTTTTTTTTTTTCTCTTCATTTTCCTTCAATTCCAGACACACATCCACAATAGGCTCAGATTCACAACCCACCATTGCAATCCACAATTCACATCCCGCAATCCACCATTACGATCTATAATCCGCATTCCACAATCCACCATTGTGATCTGTAATCCACATTCCACAATTCACAATCCACATTGCGGGATTCAGAATGCAGAATCCTTAAAATGGGCCTTCCGACGATTTCTCTTTCCGCATTTCTCAATCTGTGATCCACATTGCAATGCGAAAATGCGGGAATCTCTATTCCGTTTCCGGAATGAATTTTCCTTTTTCCATCCGCAATCTACATTGCAGAAGTCCACACTGGGCGACTTTACCTTTCGCAATCCAGAATCTGCATTGCAGATGCGAAATTGTGGAAACCCATATATGCCACTCCGAATTCCAGCCCCTGACCTCCGCAATACGCAATCCGCATTGTGGATGCAGAACGGTCCTTGTTTACCCCTTCCGCATTCCTCAATTCCACATTGAGGAACTCGGAAATGCAGAAGTCCAAATCCAACATTGGTTTCCAACGTCTGCAATCCACAATCCACATTGCAGATGCGGAACTGCGGGAACAACTCCACTGCACCTGCAAACTTTCCAGGGGCATAAATCCGTCATCCTTTAACCACTTCATCCTTTAACCAAATTGGGCAAGGATGGTACCATTGGAAATCTCTTGGAGAGATCTATCCACTGGTGTATTCCCCTTCCCAAACGAGGTCTCTAACATTATAATTTTTCCAACTGAATTTATTGCTCATAACCTCCTCTAGGTGCTTTTAACCTTCTTCAAGGAATTTTTCTGCCTTCTATCATGAATCTATCTCTTTCCCCTTGACTCAAAAGGAATCATGGAACACCCCAAGGATCCTCCAATTCTTTCCCATATATAGATGAAGTCATACAATCCATCCCAAAAGGCAAGCAATGCATAACAATTACACAAGATGCTAGGACTAGGTCTAACCAATATATCAACCATATGCAAGAGTTATAATGCATTAAACTCACGCAACTGGGTGAGGCATCCAACATGAACTCAACCTTCTACTTAGGCTTATACATAGCACATATATTGCTCACATTCATATCAACATTTATTCAACAACTTGAACAAAACAAGAATAATATGACACATGAAATATCAACATTCACTCCACAGAAATACTTATCTATGGATTTGGAATTTTCCCAAGAAACTGTCTAAGTGTCAGCAATGTTCCACCCAACCTTAGGTCTCTGTACAACCTATAATATTTCAGCTGAGAGACCACCCCCAAGCTGGGCTATGTATCCACTAAGGAGGGATAATGTAACATACCCCTTTGCTGAAACATTTTATGTTTGAAGAAAACATTATCTTAACTTTTATTGTAAAGTTTTATATTTGGCCAAGTGGCCAAGGATGACTGTAATTGCACAATATTTATTTAATAAAATAAAATAGGAGACACTCACCCAAAGAGACTGTTGAAAGAGTGTTTAGTGACCCACTAGGTGAAATGGAATCTGGGGTAGAAGGCAATGGACAAGTGGCAGCATCAAGAACTCAGTAACTAGCTGTTGTTATGGGACAACTCCCTTGAATTGTGGTCAAAGTTCCTTGAAAGATGGGACTAGAGCTTGAGGCTCATTTATTTGGAAACTGACCACTAAAAGACCTAGGCATCTTTATAAGCTATTGAATTTGAGTAGAGGCTCACACTTTTTTTGACGAGAAAATTTACCTTGTGGTTTTGCTGTATGCACATAAGAGATTCGATGAGGGGAAGCTATGTTTTGAGTTGTAGTGTAAGTCTGTTTCACTTCTGCTAAGTGTAGAATTTAGTATTGACTACAGAGAGTTATTTTGAGGTGTATTGCAAGTATCCATTGATTGCTGGAAGAACAACTTGAGTGCCTTGCTTCTAGACAGAGTCTTCTACCTAGTGGTTCAGTAAACAAGCTTGGGGGTCCAAAGGAGCAAGTGATATTGGCTGCTTCTTCTGGAGAAGGTTGGGAGGAATAGGCCTCTTTGGGTGTTTTTCCACCCTATTTACATTATCAGGTTCTACTTGCTATTTCATTTCTAGTAATTACAACTTATTGAATTTCTGAGTTATTGTTTTTTGAATATTGTTAGTTATTTTGTTCAGAATGAATGAGTGATCTTCTGAACTGTATGAAGAAGTAATATGATAATGATAGATCAAAATTACTTCCCTGGCATTTTTCCACACACTGTCTTTGTGCCGTACTCTAGTACAGGGAAGGGTGTTTTAAAAATAGATGAATGATATGCAAACAGATATAATAATGTAATAGACAAACTCTGTTATATTTACTGTAGTTTCCTTATATGTTTACGAATTGTAATTGACATATCTCATGTATCAGTCATAGAAAAACATAACAACTATTTGTTTATTTAAACAATTTAATACATTTACAGTCGCAACAATAGAAATAAAAATACATAAACATTTCCCATTTTTCTTTCTGCACAAAGCCTAAGGTTCAGTTTTAGGTCAACTAGCCTTCATAGAAGACAAATAATATATATACCTTCTTACTATATTTCTTTTCATATGTTTATTCTATTTAAAACATAACATTTTGTATTATAAATACTAGCAGAATAAAAATAATGACTGTAGATTATTATCATTATTTACGACTTGAAACAACTGTACATGAGGGAAAAATTTACATACACAGTATACAATATCATTAATTTTATCATTGACTTTTTAAATCAAAATAACAGAACAAAGATAGAGCTCGAGTTTTCGAAAACCTATAGGTTACATGTTCTATTCTTTAGAAACCCTTATCATATTTTTTCAGTTAAAAAGAATCAAACTAGTTTTTAGTGTTGTTTAGGGTCCGTAACAACCTTACGGCCGAAGCCCTTACACCTCTTTTATCATCAAAAACATTTCAACAAGGTTTTGAACGAGGCTCAATGCCTTTGAGAAACAAACAGTATTAATATAGATATGATACCAAACTTTCCTTAAACACAGAAAACACAAACAACTAAACGTTAACCATCACAACTCTAAGGTTTTACAACCACAATATAAAACATTTAGGAACTACAAAGATGAACTTAGTTCTTATTCTTTTTTATTTCACCAAACATTTCATAGATCTATACAGATTGCCGAGAGTAATTACCTCAGGCTCGGCCTTCATAAAACATCTCCATAAACATTTGCGAAAATATTAAAGTCAGACACAGTACCGGGTCGAGGGCTCAAACCCGGTTACTTTTACAAGTTTGTATAAACCAAACCAGGCTTAAGTACAACAAATTCCCGCAAACAGTTTCCTTTTAAAAACATTTCAAAAACGCAGAGATATTTTCCACAAAGTCTCGATTTAGGAATCATTAACCTAAATAAGAAATAGATTTTTAAGCAGAACATTATCAACATTTTGTTTCTCAATTTATCAAAACGATGATAGCAAAATAAATCTTTTATAACCCTTTATAAACTTCAACCAATAGCATTATCTCGAAGATACACTTTATCGAAAGGAAACAAAACAAGGTTTACAGAGTTAGAAACCCCAACTACTATTCCTTTAAAAAAAGAAACAAGTTCTTATACAGATAGTCACCATTTCATTTTATTGGAAATACAGAGGGTTAAACCCTTCTTCAAACACCGTAATTTTTTTTTAAATTCAAGGGTTACACAGTAAAAAGTTGCAAATCCAACGCAACAGTAGGTTGAGGGTACAATCCTCCCTACATTAAATAATTTCCACATGGCTTACAATAGTATCAAGGTAGTATAGTCCACAGCTAGTCCACGAGACCAAATTTTCGGCAAAAACCATTTAAGAACCAACATCATGCCAAAGACTCAACTGAGAGTTCCTGAAGTACTGTGGATGCCACGAGAATGTCAGCGAGGCTTTCAAGGATTCACAAGCTTCCATCATTAGCACTACAACATTTAAACAACCATGCCGAGAAGTACCTTCCACAAAGCACACAACATGGTTAAAACTTGGGAGACAAAGCTTAAAAACAAAAACTCATACTGTTATACATCATCAACCTTCATAGGATAGTATTTAAAAAGAACAAAACTTACATGTAAAAGAACCTTGGCTCAAAACAGAATACTCCTACAACCGACGATGATCCAGAGTCATTCAAACCACTAAAACAAGTGGAACAATACTCACTACAGTATTGGCGTGGCTCTTAACACCTGGAAGTGACAGTTTTTCTCCTACAGGTCGCGGTATCAAACCTGGGGAAGGTGCCTTCAAAACCTGTTTTTGAAACCCTAAAGACCCGCAGGCCTGTCGGCCTCTCCACCACTCCACTCTTAGCAAAATGACTTCCCAAGTTCATGCCTTCATCGAGGTAATCCAAAGGATCGTTAGGGTTACACCACTATCGATATTTACCACGTGAAGACTGCCACGGTGGATGCAAACAAGAATTCCACAAGCACCAATTTTAATGCACTTTAATATTCATAGCTACCACAATTATGTAGACCTGCTAGTAAGCCATGCAACGGGGTTATCATTCGGTCTTACCTAGGTTAATCATTACAATTGCATTATAGTTGGGTTACAAATTATCAAGGTCAATATACCATTATCCAAGTGTTACACCATTGCACGATGACCAATATTAAGGTTTCGACCATCGCTATGGGAGACCTACAACCATAAGTTATTATGGTTATGTTTTATCCCTAAGTCCTTTAAAAACTTTGCATTGTTTCCAACCTTGCAAATACAATATTACGTAGATCAATATATCATTCAAACCCTTATACATGGTAAAGAAACCATAAAGCGCATATCAAACTATTGTATAGTTAATGTACAATGCTCTAGCATTATAATTATCCATAGTTTAAATTTGTAGAGGAGGGTGCATATAGTATATAGTTCACAACTATGGACATTGGTTAAAACACCACAATAACACTATGCTTTCCATTTAGTGCCTAAAATTATGAAGATAGGCTTAGAAACTATAGTGAAAGCAATGAAGTTTAGGATACGATTATTTTAAATTACATTTACAAATACTTTGCTTGTAGGTAGACTTAAATGCCTTTAACCTGGAAGTCAAAGCTAAATACTTCCACGAGGACTTAATAAAATACAAGTACTCTAGAAATAAATACAAATGCCGAGATTTGAACTATAATTGAAAAGTACATAAACAACTAGTGTAAAACAAATAACAAATGCTGAGAATGGAGTGTAATGTTTATGAAAGCTTATAGATAACTTATTGTAGAATATAGCTGAAGAAACAACTATAGTAGATCTCACCCTTAAATGTTTTGAAGTTATTTTGTTTCTCTTTTTAAACTTGAAAGCTAACTGACGATATATAGGACCTCCGTATTCACTTTCGAAAATACTATGTTCTCTTACTTGTGATCTACGACCGAATGTTCAAATGCTTTAGCTAAAAATAGCTAAGTAAGCCTCGGGGTACCCATAGGACCCCTTCATCATCAACAATAAAATTAAGCAGTTAGCACATAAAATAGAATTAGAATCAAGTCTATAAAGTATCGACATTGACATAAGAAAACATAACTGAACTAGGATGCATGAATTGAGGAAACAACATCCACAACAGTGTACTATGGATATAAAAACATTATGCATATTTTGTGATACATTCTACACACATAATCGACGCAACATGTCAAGTACAATATGACGCCTAGTCAAACAAACAAATATTTATTATACTCCTGCATGATAATTATAGCAATTAATGCTACTCTGAAAATTTTTAAATTTTTGTGATTTTTGGGATGTTACATGTGGTATCAGAGCGCGATTTCAAACTCTAGGCCTGAAATAGGCTCATGCGCGCAAAACATAAAATGAAAACAAAAAATTTAGTTACTAACTTTTATTTAAATTTGTTTCTGTACAGAACAACTTGACATTTAATTTGCAGGTATGGACATACCAAAAGAATCAGCCGAGGATAGATCTCCTCATAATGAACGTAATAATAACGAACATGAAAATATTAATGAAGAAATCTATGTAGAACTTAATGATCAATCGTTTGAATTATTACGTACTGTTAAGGACTTAAAAAATGAAATAAGGAATTTAAAGAAGAAAACGAACGAATTTTAAGAGAACAAGAAGAATTAAACCAGATTTTACTCGACAAGTACCATCAAGATGAAAAAGATAAGAGAATAGAAGTAAAGACTGAATCTAGAACAATGTCCTACAAACATAGAGATAAGAAAGCATAATACTATAAAACTGAAAGTAACTCTTCTTCTTCTTCTTTTGATGATAAAACTTATCGCAAAAAATATAATTATGATTAGGACAACAATGACAGTGACTATGGTCCTAAGAAAAGACGTAAAAATTATGAACAAATTTCAAGAGAGTTTAAAAAGATAAAACCTCCAACTTTTAATGGCGAGAATGAAAAGGGAAAGACAGTTGAAGCATGGCTGTCCGGTATGAAGAAGTATTTGCAGATTTATAATTAATCATCTCAATTAAAAGCTAAGATGGCCATATACAATTTGACCGGAAGGGCAAACATTTGGTGGCAATATATCAAGAGAGTTAAAAGTCTTAAAGACAAGAATATAAAATGGAGTACATTTAAGAAAATGTTTAAGAATAAGTTTTTATCCGAACAGTATTACTTAAAGATAAGTCAAAAGAATTTTATGATTTAAAATTGGGTTGTATGACTATGAAGGAGTTATGCAGCAAATTTCTCAGCTTGTTAAGGTATGTACCTTACCTAGCTGAAGAAAAACCTAAGATACAAAGGTTTCTAAGCTGCTTGGGCCCTTCAACATAAAGGACATAATTGAATACGATAATCCTTCAACTCTTGAAGAAGCCATGAGGAAGGCTAATTTCTGATTTGAACAGAATAAGAAAAGAGAAGGTGTATCGAATTGCAGGAATAATAAATCAAGTAATTATGAGCATAAGAAGAAAACTTTTAATTTAAAAAATTCAGGGAATAATAAAAATTTCAATAACAAAAATTTTCAGAATAATAATTACAGAGGTAATGCACAACAGAATTTTTCAGTTGCAAGGAATGTGACTAATAATATTAACAACAACAATAATAATAATAACACTAGAAATGTTGAAAAAAGGCCACCTTTGATGTGTTTTGACTGCATTGGAACACATACCAGAGCAAACTGCTCACTCATAAGAAAGACAGTCAACAACATTCACACCATACAAGCGGAACCGACAGTTGGTGATGTAGCAAGAGAAATGCCCAAGATAAATCCAGCGCTGGAAAATTGAGAAGCATACCATCAAACTTCTATGGTCGAGATCGAAGGTATGATACAAAACAAATATATTTCAATTTTAATAGATCTAGGTGCAAGTTTGAGTTAGATTTCACCTGATTTAGTGAAAAGTTGCAAGTTAAAGTAGAAAAATTTGATAATTCATGGTTAGTTCAGCTAGCAACAGGCACTAAAAGAAAAGTTACAGAATTTGTCAAAAGTTGTGATTTACTTATGAGTCAGTTGAAAACACAAGTTAATTTGAATTTTTTTCCATTAGGGTCATATGATGTGTTAATTGGAATGGACTGGATTGAACAAAATAGAGTAGTACTTAACTGTTATGAAAAGTATTTTACTTGTTTGAATAACGAAGGAGAAAGTGAAACAGTAAAAGGAATACCTAGGAAAACATCTGTGAGACTAATTTATGCTTTACAAGTAAGAAAGATGTAAGAAAGGGTTGTAAAATTTTTGCTGTGAATGTGATTAATGATGAATGTTCATCTAAAGAAGATAAGATAAAACTGGAAGACATACCTATTCTTAAGGACTTTTCTGATGTATTCCCAGAAGAATATCTAGGATTGCCTCTGAAAAGGGAACTTGATTTCACCATTGAGTTAGTACCGGGTGCGGTACCAAACTCAAAGGCTCCTTACAGAATGAATATTCTGGAATTAAATGAACTAAAATATCAGCTGAAAGAATTAATAGATAAGAACTATATAAGGCCAAGTGTCTCTCCTTGGGGAGCACCGGTTATCTTTGTTAAAAAGAAGGACAATACTTTGCAATTGTGCATAGATTACCGTCAACTTAATAAAATGACTATTAAAAATCGATATCCCTTGCCCCGCATTGACGATCTATTCGATCAGGTACGCGCTGTAGAGATATTCACTAAAATTGACTTAAGGTTTCGATATCATCAAATTAGAATAAAGGATGAATACATTTTCAAAACTGCTTTCAGAACTCGTTATGGACATTACGAGTTCGTATTTATGCCTTTTGGGCTAACTAACGCACCGAGATTATTCATGTGCTTAATGAATAACGTTCTGCATAAGTACCTAGATAAGTTTGTAATTGTGTTCATTGATCATATTCTAATTTATTCAAAAAGTAAAGAAGAGCACGACGAACACTTAAGAATAATTCTGCAAGTTTTAAGAGAACATCAACTTTATGCTAAGTTCAGTAAATGTGACTTTTATAAAGATAAAATACAGTACTTAGGTCACATAATATCTAAAGAAGGAATTTTTGTCGACCCAGATAAGATAAGAGCAATTAATGAGTGGCCTGTCCTTAAAGATGTAATTGACGTAGTCATTTATGGGGATAACCGGTCACTACATAAACTTTATTGAAGGATTCTCCAAAATTGCGAATCCCATAACTTCGTTGCAAAAGAAGGGAAAGAATTTCGTCTGGAATAAAACATGCGAAGAAAGTTTTAAGAAGTTAAAAGATTTATTAACAATAGCACCAATATTAAAAATTGCTCATCCTAATAAGGACTTCGTTGTATGCATTGATGCGTGCAACGATGGACTTGGTGGTGTCTTAAATCAAGAAGGTCATGTTATTGCTTATGAGTCTAGGAAGTTAAAAATCCACGAAAAGAACTACGCAACTTATGATCTAGAGCTGGCAGTCGTGATACTTGCACTAAAAATGTGGTGCCATCACTTGATCGGAATAAAGTTTTCACTAATGAAAGATAATAAATGCTTAAAATACTTGTTGGATTAAAAAAATCTTAACACGAGGCAAGCTAGGTGGCTAGTTTTCCTTAGAGAATACGATTTCGAGATTCAACACATTAAGGGTCAAGAAAACAAAGTTGCTGATGCCTTGAGCAGAAATGCCAAATTACGTTTTGTGGCAGTAATCAACACATTTAAAACAAATCTGGAAAATCTGATCGAAGAAGGAATTAAACAAGATGAAAATTATTAAAAATTGCATGATAAAGTTGTTGAAAATTTATTTGAAAATTTAATAACAGATTACAACATTAACGAAAATGGTTTAATGACCTATAAAAACAGAATTTATGTACCTAATCTGTAAAAAGTTAAACTGCTGATTTCGGATGAAGTTCATAAAAGTGCTTATTCGGGACACCGTGGTTATCAGAAAATGATAACTATGCTACGAAAGGATTACTTTTGGACCAAAATGAAGAATGAAGTGGTTGAATACATAGCTGGGTGTTTTGAATGTCAGATAATTAAGGCTGAACATCAACACCCAGCTGGCCTATTGCACCATTTCCAATTCCAGAATGGAACTGGGAAATTATAAGTATTGATTTTATAACAGGTTTACCTAAGAATCAGAAACAAAATGACTCAATAATGGTGGTTGTGGATAAACTTAGTAAGTCTGCTTATTTTATTCCTTTTAAGACTACTTTTAAAGCTGCTAACATTGCATATGTGTTTATGAAACAAATCTTCCGATTACATGGAATTCCAAAGATAATTATTTCTGATCGAGATTCCAAGTTCACTGGAAATTTCTGGACAACATTGTTGAAAGGCCTAAATACTAAATTAAAATTCAGTACTTCTTTCCATCCACAAACTGACGGACAAACTTAAAGGGTCAATCATGTTTTAGAAGACATGTTGAGAATGTATGTTAAAGATCAACCAACTAAGTGGAAAGACTATTTGCATTTAGCTGAATTTGCTTACAATAACCATTATCAAGCATCTGCTACACTTAGTCCATTTCAGATTTTGTATGGAAGGAAATGCAGTACTCCTAATTCTTGGGATAACCCTGTTGACAGATTAAAGCTAGGACCAGATTTGTTAAGAGAGATGGAGCTAAATGTGAAACAGGTACAAGGTAATTTAAAAGTTGCACAAGATAGACAAAAAAGTTAGGCAGATCTGAAATGAACTGAAAGAGAATTTTAGGTTGGAGATCATGTCTTTGTAAAGGTAAATCCCAAGAAAATTTCTTCTAAGCTTGGGAGTTGTGCTAAACTAGCACTAAGTTACTGTGAAACATTCAATATCCTATCAAGGATTGGACCAGTTGCATATCAGTTGGCCCTACCATCTAATTTAAGAATCCATAATGTTTTTCACATTTCTGTTTTAAAGAATTATGTGCACGATGCTACTCATGTGCTGAATTGGAATGACATACAGGTGGAACCTGAAGGATATTTTCAGGTGGAACTGGACTGTATCTTCGATAGGAGGGAAATTATGCTCCGGAATCGTACCATAGGGTAGGTAAAGGTGCAATGGAAGCACCTTAGCCCTGATGAAGCTACCTGGGAATTAGAAAGTAATATGTGGGAAACATATCCAATTATGTTCTAGGGAGGTTCTGAGGAAGAATAAGCAACATCAAGGATGATGTTGAGCTTAAGTGGGGGTGTTTGTAACATATCCCTTTACTGAAACATTTTATGTTTGAAGAAAACATGATCTTAACTTTTATTGTAAAGTTTTATATTTGGCGAAGTGGCCAAGGATGACTGTAATTGCACAATATTATTATTTAATAAAATAAAATAGGAGACACTCACCCAAAGAAACTGTTGAAAGAGTGTTTGTTGACCCACTAGGTGGAATGGAATCTGGGGTAGAAGGAAATGGACAAGTGGCAACATCAGGAACTCAGTAACTAGCTGTTGTTATGGGACAATTCCCTTGAATTGTGGTCAAAGTTCCCTGAAAGATGGGGCTGGAGCTTGAGGTTCATTTATTTGGAAATTGACCACTAAAATACCTAGGCATATTTATAATCCATCAAATTTGAGTAGCGGCTCACACTTTTTCTGACGAGAAAATTTACCTTGTGGTTCTGCTGTATGCACACAAGAGATTCGATGAGGGGAAGCTCTGTTTTGAGTTGTAGTGTAAGTTTGTTTCACTTCTTCTAAGTGCAGAGTTTATTGTTGAGTGCAGAGAGTTATTTTGAGGTGTATTGCAAGTCTCCATTGATTGCTGGAAGTACAACCTAAGTGCCTTGTATCTACACAGATTCTTCTACCTAGTGGTTTAGTAAACAGGCGCGGGGGTCCAAAGGAGCAAGTGATATTGGCTGCTTCTTCTAGAGAAGGTTGGGAGGAACATGCCTCTTTGGGTGTTTCTCCACCCTATTTACATTATCAGGTTCTACTTGCTATTTCATTCCTAGTAATTACAACTTATTGAATTTTTGAGTTATTGTTTTCTGAATATTGTTAGTTATTTTGTTCAGAATGAATGAATGATCTTCTGAACTATATGAAGAAGTAATATGATAATGATAGATCAAAATTACTTCCCTGCATTTTTCCACACACTGTCTTTGTGCCGTACTCTAGTACAGGGAAGGGTGTTTTAAAAATAGATGAATGATATGCAAACAGATAGAATAATGTAATAGACAAACTCTATTATATTTGCTGTAGTTTCCTTATTTATTTACGAATTGTAATTGACATATCTCATGTATCAGTCATAGAAAAACACAGCAACTATTTTTTTTATCTAAACAATTTAATACATTTACAGTCGTAACAATAGAAATAAAAATAGATTAATATTTCCCATTTTTCTTTCTGCACAAAACCTAAGGTTCAGTTTTAGGTTAACTAGTCTTTATAGAAGAGAAATAATATATATAGCTTCTTACTATATTTCTTTTCATATGTTTATTCTATTTAAAACATCTTGACATTTTGTATTGTAAATACTAGTAGAATCAAAATAATGACTGTAGATTATCATCATTATTTACGACTTGAAACAACTGTACAGGAGGGAAAAATTTACATAAACAGTATACAATATCAATAATTTTATCATTGATTTTTTAAATCAAAATAACAGAGCAAAGACAGAGGTCGAGTTTTTGAAACCCTATAGGTTACATGTTATATTCTTTAGAAACCCTTATCATATTTTTTAGTTAAAAATAATCAAAATAGTTTTTAGTGTTGTTTAGGGTCCGTAACAGCCTTACAGCCGAATCCCTTAAACCTCTTTTATCATCAAAAACATTTTGACAGGGTTTTGAACGAGGCTCAATGCATTTGAGAAACAAACAATATTAATATAGATATGATACCAAAATTTTCTTAAACACATAAAACACAAACAACTAAACGTTAACCATCACAACTCTAAGGTTTTACAATCACAGTATAAAACATTTAGGAACTACAAAGATGAACTTAGTTCTCATTCTTTTTATTTCACCAAACATTTCATAGATCTATACAGATTGCTGAGAGTAATTATCTCATGCTTGGACTTTATAAAACATCTCCATAAACATTTGCGAAAGTCTTAAAGTCAGAGACAGTACCGGGTCTGTGAAAATCCTCACAGCAGATCTAAGAGATGATGTATCTCACAAGAGAATAATTATGATTAAGCAAGAAAATAGAAGAAGAGTGATACATGCAGTATAATGAGCAACAGAATAATATGGTACAGTAGAACTCAGATAGAAGCAATAATACTTCGGTCATACTAAATTATTAATCACAAATGGACATATAAATAATACAATGCATGAGGAATTCGAATGCCTAAGGTGGCAATTCGAATTAGCCTTCATGGAGTGATCAAAGGATCACTGGAGTGTCATCGGAGCACAACTAGGTGTCCTCATGATCATCGGAGCGCAACTGGAAGTCTTCATCATCATCAGTGGAGTCATCAATGCTCAAGTAACTGTCAACCATCAGTCAAACTAACTCTGGTAGGTGTAACTGAGTGTAACTCAATGTAACTGAGTGTAACTGAGTGTAACTGACTGTAACTCAATGTAACTGAGTGTAACTGACTGTAACTCAATGTAACTGAGTGTAACTGACTGTAACTCAATGTAACTGAGTGTAACTCAATGTAACTGAGTGTAACTGACTGTAACTCAATGTAACTGAGTGTAACTGACTGTAACTGAGTGTAACTGAGTGACAACTGGACTGGTAGGTGAAGAAGGGCGAGTTGCTCCCTAAAATCAAGGAAGAAGGGCGCACTAAGCAACTGGAGGGCTAAAACTGAATAGTGAGAAGCTCCTAGGGGCTGGCTAACTGAGGGCTAGGTGCTGGACTGATGACTGAGATGCATGCAAAATGCATGCAAACCCTAGAATGCATGCAAACCCTAAAAGGTGCATGCATGACTGAAAATGTAAATGATCAAAATACTGGTGGGACTAGGATGGAGTATAGGAATATCCTAACAGGGTCGAGGGATCAAACATGGTTACTTTTACATATTTGTATAAACCGAACCGGGCTTAAGTACAACAAAGTCCTGCATACAGTTTCCTTTTAAAAACATTTCAAAAACGTAGAGATCTTTCCCACAAAGTCTCGATTTAGGACTCATTAACCTAAATAACAAACATATTTTTAAACTGAACATTATCAACATTTTGTTTTTCAATTTATCAAAAAGACGATAGCAAAATAAATCTTTTATAACCCTTTATAAACTTCAACCAATAGCATTATCTCGAAGATACCCTTTATCAAAATGAAACAAAAGAAGGTTTACAGAGTTCGAAACCCCAACTACTATTCCTTTAAACAAAAGAAACAAGTTCTTATACAGACAGTTACCATTTCATTTTATTTGAAATACAGAGGGTTAAACCCTGCTTCAAACACGGTAAAAATTTTTTAAATTCAAGGGTTACACAGTAAAACGTTGCAAAGCCAACACAACAGTAGATTGAGGGTACAATCCTCCCTACATTAAATAATTTCCACACGGCTTACAACAGTACCACGACAGTATAGTCCACAACTAGTCCACGACACCAAATTTTTGGCTAAAACTGTTTAAGAACCAACATCATGCCAAAGAATCAACTGAGAGTTCCTGAACTACTATGGATGCCACGAGAATGTCACCGAGGCTTACCAGGCTTCGCAAGCTTCCATCGTTGGCACTACAACATTTAAATAACCATGCCGAGAAGTACTTGCCACAAAGCACACAACATGGTTAAAACTTGGAAGACGAAGCTTAAAAAAAAAACTCATGATGTTATACATCATCAACCTTCACATGATAGTATTTAAAAAGAACCAGAACCAAACTTACATGTAAAAGAACCTTGGATCAAAAATGAATACTCCTACGACCAGCGATGATCCAGAGTCATTCAAACCACTAAAACAGGTGCAACAATACTCACTGTAGTATTGGCTCGGCTCGTAACACCTGGAAGTGGCAGTTTTTCTTCTACAGGTCGTGCTATCAAACCTAGGGAAGGTTCCTTCAAAACCTGTTTTTGAAACCCTAAAGGCCCGCAGGCCTGTTGGCCTCTCCAAAACTCCACTCTTATCAAAATGAATGCCCAAGTTCCTGCCTTCGTTGAGGTAATCCAAAGGATCGTTAGGGTTATACCACTATCGAGATTTACCACGTGAAGACCGCCACGGTGGATGCCAACATGCATTCCACTAGCACCACTTTTAATGCACTTTAATATTCATAGCTACCACAAGTATGTAGACTTGCCAGCAAACCATGCAACGGGGTTATCATTCGGTCTTACCTCGGTTAATCATTACATTTGTAATATAGTTGGGTAACAAATTATCAAGGTTAATATACCATTATCCAAGTGTTACACCGTTGCACGATGACCAATATTAAGGTTTCGACCATCGCTATGGGATACCTACAACCATAAGTTATTATGGTTATGTTTTATCCCTAAGTCCTTTAAAAACTTTGCATTGTTTCCAACCTTGCAAATACAATATTACGTAGATCAATTTATAATTCAAACCCTTGTACATGGTAAAGAAACTATAAAGCGCATATCAAACTATTGTATAGTTAATGTACAATGCTCTAGCATTATAATTATCCATAGTTTAAATTTGTAGAGGTGGGTGCATATAGTATATAGTTCACAACTATGGACATTGGTTAAGACAACACAATAACACTATGATTTCCATTTAGTGCCTAAAAATATGAAGATAGGCTTAGAAACTATAGTGAAAGCAATGAAGTTTAGGATACGATTCTTTTAAATTACATTTAAAAATACTTTGCTTGTAGGTAGAGTTAAATTCCTTTAACCTGGAAGTCAAAGCTAAATACTTCCACGAGGACTTAATAAAATACAACTACTCTAAAAATAAATACAAATGCCGAGATTCGAACTATAACTGAAAAGTACATAAACAACTTGTGTAAAACAAATAACAAATGTGGAGAATGGAGTGTAATGTTTATGAAAGCTTATAGATAACTTATTGTAGAATATAGCTGAAGAAACAACTGGAGTAGATCTCACCCTGAAATGTTTTCAAGTTATTCTATTTCTCTTTTTAAACTTGAAAGCTAATTGATGATATATAGGACCTCTGTATTAACTTTTGAAAATACTGTTTTCTCTTACCTGTGATCTGCGACCGAATGTTCAAATGCTTTAGCTAAAAATAGCTAAGTAAGCCTCGGGGTACCCATAGGACCCCTTCATCATCAACAAGAAAAGTAAACAGTTAGCACATAAAATAGAATTAGAATCAAGTCTATAAAGTATCAACTTTGACATAAGAAAACATAACTGAACTAGGATACATGAATTGAGGTAACAACATCCACAATAGTGTACTATGAATATAAAAACATTATGCATATTTTGTGATACATTCTACACACATAATCGACATAACATGTCAAGTACATTACGCTGCCTAGTCAAACAAACAAACATTTATTATACTTCTGCACGATAATTATAGCAATTAATGCTATTCGTAAAAATTTTAAATTTTTGTGATTTTTGGGATGTTACATTTGGTATCAGAGCGTGAGTTCAAACTCTAGGCCTGAAATAGGCTCACGTGCGCCAAACAGAAAATTTAGTTTTTAACTTTTATTTAAATTTGTTTCTGTACATAACAACTTCACATTTAATTTGCAGGTATGGACATATTGGAAGAATCAGCAGAGGATAGATCTCCTCATAATGAACGTAATAATAATGGACATGAAAATATTAATGAAGAAATATATGTAGAACTGAATGATAAATCGTCTGAATTATTACGTACTGTTAAGGAGTTAAAAACTGAAATAAGGAATGTTAAAGAAGAAAACGAATGAATTTTAAGAGAACAAGAGGAATTAAACGAGATTTTACTGGACAAGTACCATCAAGATGAAAAAGATAAGAGAACAGAAGTAAAGACTGAATCTGGAGCAATGTCCTACAAACACAGAGATAAGAAAGCAGAATACTATAAAACTGAAAGTAACTCTTCTTCTTCTTCTTCTGATCTGATGATTAAACTTATTGCATAAAATATAATTATGACCAGGACAGTAGTGACAATGACTATGGTCCTAAGAAAAGACGTAAAAATTATGAACAAACTTCAGGAGAGTTTAAAAAGATAAAACCTCCAACTTTTAATGGCGAGAATGAAAAGGGAGAGGCAGCTGAAGCATGGTTGTCAGGGATGAAGAAGTATTTTCAGATTTATAATTACTCATCTCAATTAAAATCTAAGATGACCATACACAATCTGACTGGAAGGGCAGACATTTGGTGGCAAGATATAAGGAGAGTTAAAAGTCTTAAAGACAAGAATATAAAATGGAGTACATTTAAGAAAATGTTTAAGAAGAAGTTTTTATCCGAATAGTATTACATAAAGATAAGTCAAAAGAATTTTATGATTTGAAATTGGGTTGTATGACTATGAAGGAGTTATGCAGCAAATTTCTCAGCTTGTTAAGGTATGTACCTTACCTAGCTGAAGAAAAACCTAAGATACAAAGGTTTCTAAGCTGATTGGGCCCTTCAACATAAAGGACATAATTGAATACGATAATCCTTCAACTCTTGAAGAAGCCATGAGGAAGGCTAATTTCTGTTTTGAACATAATAAGAAAAGAGAAGGTGTATCGAATTGGAGGAATAATAAATCAAGTAATTATGAGCATAAGAAGAAAAATTTTAATTTAAAATTTTTTGGGAATAATAAAACTTTCAATAACAGAAATTTTCAGAATCATAATTACAGAGGTAATGCACCACATAATTTTTTCAGCTACAAGGAATGTGACTAATAATAATAACAACTACAATAATAATAATAACACCATAAATGTTGAACAAAGGCCACCTTTGAAGTGTTTTGACTGCATTGGACCACATACCAGAGCAAACTGCTCACTTAGAAGAAAGACAGTCAACAACATTCACACCATACAAGTGGAACCGACAGTTGGTGATGTAGCAAGAGAAATTCCCAAGATAAATGCAGTGCTGGAAAATCAACAAGCATACCATCAAACTTCTATGGTCGAGATCGAAGGTATGATACAAAACAAATCTATTTCAATTTTAATAGATCCATGTGCAAGTTTGAGTTACATTTCACATGATTTAGTGAAAAGTTGCAAGTTAAAGGTAGAAAAATTTGATAATTCATGGTTAGTTCAACTAGCAACATGCACTAAAAGAAAAGTTACGGAATTTGTCAAAAGTTGTGATTTACTTATGAGTCAGTTGAAAACACAAGTTAATTTGAATGTTTTTCCATTAGGGTCATATGATGTGTTAATTGGCATGGACTGGGTTGAACAACATAGAGTAGTACTTAACTATTATGAAAAGCCTTTTACTTGTTTGAATAACGAAGGAGAAACTGAAACAATAAAAGGAATTCCTAGGAAAACATCTGTGAGACAAATTTCTGTTTTACAAGTAAGAAATATGTATGAAAGGGTTGTAAAATGTTTGCTGTGAATATGATTAATGATGAATGTTCATCTAAAGAAGATAAGATAAAACTGGAAGACATACCTATTCTTAAGGACTTTTGTGATGTATTCCCGGAAGAAATTCCAGGACTACCTCCGAAAAGGGAACTTGATGTCACCACTGAGTTAGTACCGGGTGCGGTAAAAAACTCAAAGGCTCCTTACAGAATGAATATTATGGAATTAAATGAACTAAAATATCAGCTGAAAGAATTAATAGATAAGAACTATATAAGGCCAAGTGTGTCTCCTTGGGGAGCACCGGTTATCTTTGTTAAAAAGAAGGACAATACTTTGCGATTGTGCATAGATTACCGTCAACTTAATAAAATGACTATTAAAAATCGATACCCCTTGCCCCGCATTGATGATCTATTCGATCAGGTACGCGGAGCAGAGATATTCACTAAAATTGACTTAAGGTTTGGATATCATCAAGTTAGAATAAAGGATGAATACATTTTCAAAACTGCTTTCAGAACTCGTTATGGACATTACGAGTTCATAGTTATTCCTTTTGGGCTAACTAACGCACTGAGAGTCTTCATGTGTTTAATGAATAACGTTCTGCATAAGTACCTAGATAAGTTTGTAATTGTGTTCATTGATGATATTCTAATTTATTCAAAAAGTAAAGAAGAGCACGACGAACACTTAAGAATAATTCTGCAAGTTTTAAGAGAACATCAACTTTATGCTAAGTTCAGTAAATGTGACTTTTATAAAGATAAAATATAGTACTTAGGTCACATAATATCTAAAGACGGAATTTCTGTCGACCTAGATAAAATAAGAGCAATTAACGAGTGGCCTATCCCTAAAGATGTAACTAACATACAGTCATTTATGGGGATAACCGGTTACTACAGAAGCTTTATTGAAGGATTCTCCAGAATTGCGAATCCCATAACTTCTTTGCAAAAGAAAGGAAAGAAATTCGTCTGGGATAAAAAATGCGAAGAAAGTTTTAAAAAGTTAAAAGATTTATTAACAATAGCACCAATATTAAAAATTTCTCATCCTAATAAGGACTTCGTTGTATGCACTGATGCATGCAACGATGGACTTGGTGGGGTCTTAACTCATGAAGGTCATGTTATTGCTTATGAGTCTAGGAAGTTAAAAATCCACAAAAAGAATTACGCAACTTATGATCTAGAGCTGGCAACCGTGATACATGCACTAAAAATGTGGTGCCATCACTTGATCGGAATAAAGTTTTCACTAGTGACAGATAATAAAGGCTTAAAATACTTGTTGGATTAAAAAAATCTTAACATGACGCAAGCTAGGTGGCTAGCTTTCCTTAGCGAATACGATTTCGAGATTCAACACATTAAGGGTAATGAAAACAAAGTTGCTGAGTCCTTGAGTTAAACTGCTGGTTTTGGATGAAGTTCATAAAAGTCCTTATTCGGGACACCCTGGTTATCAAAAAATGATAAATATGCTACGAAAGGATTACTTCTGGCCCAACATGAAGAATGAAGTGGCTGAATACATAGCTGGGTGTTTTGGATGTCAGACAATTAAGGATGAACATCAACACCCAGCTGGCGTATTGCAGCCATTTCCAATTCTGAAATGGAAATGAGAAATTATAAGTATTGATTTTATAACAGGTTTACCTAAGAATCAGAAACAAAATGACTCAATAATGCTGGTTGTGGATAAACTTAGTAAGTCTGTTCATTTTATTCTTTTTAAGACTACTTTTAAAGCTGCTAACATTGCATATGTGTTTATGAAACAAATCTTCCGATTACATGGAATTCCAAAGATAATTATTTCTGATCGAGATTCCAAGTTCACTGGAAATTTCTGGACAACATTGTTGAAAGGCCTAAATACTAAATTAAAATTCAGTACTTCTTTCCATCCACAAACTGACGGACAAACTTAAAGGGTCAATCATATTTTAGAAGACATGTTGAGAATGTATGTTAAAGATCAACCAACTAAGTGGAAAGACTATTTGCATTTAGCTGAATTTGCTTACAATAACCATTATCAAGCATCTGCTACACTTAGTCCATTTCAGATTTTGTATGGAAGGAAATGCAGTACTCCTAATTCTTGGGATAACCCTGTTGACAGATTAAAGCTAGGACCAGATTTGTTAAGAGAGATGGAGCTAAATGTGAAACAGGTACAAGGTAGATTAAAAGTTGCACAAGATAGACAAAAAAGTTAGGCAGATCTGAAACGAACTGAAAGAGAATTTTAGGTTGGAGATCATGTCTTTGTAAAGGTAAATCCCAAGAAAATTTCTTCTAAGCTTGGGAGTTGTGCTAAACTAGCACTAAGTTACTGTGGAACATTCAATATCCTATCAAGGATTGGACCAGTTGCATATCAGTTGGCCCTACCATCTAATTTAAGAATCCATAATGTTTTTCACATTTCTGTTTTAAAGAATTATGTGCACGATGCTACTCATGTGCTGAATTGGAATGACATACAGGTGGAACCTGAAGGATATTTTCAGGTGGAACTGGACTGTATCTTCTATAGGAGGGAAATTATGCTCCGGAATCGTACCATAGGGTAGGTAAAGGTGCAATGGAAGCACCTTAACCCTGATGAAGCTACATGGGAATTAGAAAGTAATATGTGGGAAACATATCCAATTATGTTCTAGGGAGGTTCTGAGGAAGAATAAGCAACATCAAGGATGATGTTGAGCTTAAGTGGGGGTGTTTGTAACATATCCCTTTACTGAAACATTTTATGTTTGAAGAAAAAATGATCTTAACTTTTATTGTAAAGTTTTATATTTGGCGAAGTGGCCAAGGATGACTGTAATTGCACAATATTATTATTTAATAAAATAAAATAGGAGACACTCACCCAAAGAAACTGTTGAAAGAGTGTTTGTTGACCCACTAGGTGGAATGGAATCTGGGGTAGAAGGCAATGGACAAGTGGCAACATCAGGAACTCAGTAACTAGCTGTTGTTATGGGACAATTCCCTTGAATTGTGGTCAAAGTTCCCTGAAAGATGGGGCTGGAGCTTGAGGCTCATTTATTTGGAAATTGACCACTAAAATACCTAGGCATATTTATAATCCATCAAATTTGAGTAGCGGCTCACACTTTTTCTGACGAGAAAATTTACCTTGTGGTTCTGCTGTATGCACACAAGAGATTCGATGAGGGGAAGCTCTGTTTTGAGTTGTAGTGTAAGTTTGTTTCACTTCTTCTAAGTGCAGAGTTTATTGTTGAGTGCAGAGAGTTATTTTGAGGTGTATTGCAAGTCTCCATTGATTGCTGGAAGTACAACCTAAGTGCCTTGTATCTACACAGATTCTTCTACCTAGTGGTTTAGTAAACAGGCGCGGGGGTCCAAAGGAGCAAGTGATATTGGCTGCTTCTTCTAGAGAAGGTTGGGAGGAACATGCCTCTTTGGGTGTTTCTCCACCCTATTTACATTATCAGGTTCTACTTGCTATTTCATTCCTAGTAATTACAACTTATTGAATTTTTGAGTTATTGTTTTCTGAATATTGTTAGTTATTTTGTTCAGAATGAATGAATGATCTTCTGAACTATATGAAGAAGTAATATGATAATGATAGATCAAAATTACTTCCCTGCATTTTTCCACACACTGTCTTTGTGCCGTACTCTAGTACAGGGAAGGGTGTTTTAAAAATAGATGAATGATATGCAAACAGATAGAATAATGTAATAGACAAACTCTATTATATTTGCTGTAGTTTCCTTATTTATTTACGAATTGTAATTGACATATCTCATGTATCAGTCATAGAAAAACACAGCAACTATTTTTTTTATCTAAACAATTTAATACATTTACAGTCGCAACAATAGAAATAAAAATAGATTAATATTTCCCATTTTTCTTTCAGCACAAAGCCTAAGGTTCAGTTTTAGGTTAACTAGCCTTTATAGAAGAGAAATAATATATATAGCTTCTTACTATATTTCTTTTCATATGTTTATTCTATTTAAAACATCTTGACATTTTGTATTGTAAATACTAGTAGAATCGAAATAATGACTGTAGATTATCATCATTATTTACGACTTGAAACAACTGTACAGGAGGGAAAAATTTACATAAACAGTATACAATATCAATAATTTTATCATTGAATTTTTAAATCAAAATAACAGAGCAAAGACAGAGGTCGAGTTTTTGAAACCCTATAGGTTACATGTTATATTCTTTAGAAACCCTTATCATATTTTTTAATTAAAAATAATCAAAATAGTTTTTAGTGTTGTTTAGGGTCCGTAACAGCCTTACAGCCGAATCCCTTAAACCTCTTTTATCATCAAAAACATTTTGACAGGGTTTTGAACGAGGCTCAATGCATTTGAGAAACAAACAATATTAATATAGATATGATACCAAAATTTTCATAAACACATAAAACACAAACAACTAAACGTTAACCATCACAACTCTAAGGTTTTACAATCACAGTATAAAACATTCAGGAACTACAAAGATGAACTTAGTTCTCATTCTTTTTATTTCACCAAACATTTCATAGATCTATACAGATTGCTGAGAGTAATTATCTCATGCTTGGACTTTATAAAACATCTCCATAAACATTTGCGAAAGTCTTAAAGTCAGAGACAGTACCGGGTCGAGGGATCAAACATGGTTACTTTTACATATTTGTATAAACCGAACCGGGCTTAAGTACAACAAAGTCCTGCATACAGTTTCCTTTTAAAAACATTTCAAAAACGCAGAGATCTTTCCCACAAAGTCTCGATTTAGGACTCATTAACCTAAATAACAAACATATTTTTAAACTGAACATTATCAACATTTTGTTTTTCAATTTATCAAAAAGACGATAGCAAAATAAATCTTTTATAACCCTTTATAAACTTCAACCAATAGCATTATCTCGAAGATACCCTTTATCAAAATGAAACAAAAGAAGGTTTACAGAGTTCGAAACCCCAACTACTATTCCTTTAAACAAAAGAAACAAGTTCTTATACAGACAGTTACCATTTCATTTTATTTGAAATACAGAGGGTTAAACCCTGCTTCAAACACGGTAAAACTTTTTTAAATTCAAGGGTTACACAGTAAAACGTTGCAAAGCCAACGCAACAGTAGATTGAGGGTACAATCCTCCCTACATTAAATAATTTCCACACGGCTTACAACAGTTCCACGACAGTATAGTCCACAACTAGTCCACGACACCAAATTTTTGGCTAAAACTGTTTAAGAACCAACATCATGCCAAAGAATCAACTGAGAGTTCCTGAACTACTATGGATGCCACGAGAATGTCACCGAGGCTTACCAGGCTTCGCAAGCTTCCATCGTTGGCACTACAACATTTAAATAACCATGCCGAGAAGTACTTGCCACAAAGCACACAACATGGTTAAAACTTGGAAGACGAAGCTTAAAAAAAAAACTCATGATGTTATACATCATCAACCTTCACAGGATAGTATTTAAAAAGAACCAAACTTACATGTAAAAGAACCTTGGCTCAAAAATGAATACTCCTACGACCAGCGATGATCCAGAGTCATTCAAACCACTAAAACAGGTGCAACAATACTCACTGTAGTATTGGCTCGGCTCGTAACACCTGGAAGTGGCAGTTTTTCTTCTACAGGTCGTGCTATCAAACCTAGGGAAGGTTCCTTCAAAACCTGTTTTTGAAACCCTAAAGGCCCGCAGGCCTGTTGGCCTCTCCAAAACTCCACTCTTATCAAAATGAATGCCCAAGTTCCTGCCTTCGTTGAGGTAATCCAAAGGATCGTTAGGGTTATACCACTATCGAGATTTACCACGTGAAGACCGCCACGGTGGATGCCAACAGGCATTCCACTAGAACCACTTTTAATGCACTTTAATATTCATAGCTACCACAAGTATGTAGACTTACCAGCAAACCATGCAACGGGGTTATCATTCGGTCTTACCTCGGTTAATCATTACATTTGTAATATAGTTGGGTAACAAATTATCAAGGTTAATATACCATTATCCAAGTGTTACACCGTTGCACGATGACCAATATTAAGGTTTCGACCATCGCTATGGGATACCTACAACCATAAGTTATTATGGTTATGTTTTATCCCTAAGTCCTTTAAAAACTTTGCATTGTTTCCAACCTTGCAAATACAATATTACGTAGATCAATTTATAATTCAAACCCTTGTACATGGTAAAGAAACTCTAAAGCGCATATCAAACTATTGTATAGTTAATGTACAATGCTCTAGCATTATAATTATCCATAGTTTAAATTTGTAGAGGAGGGTGCATATAGTATATAGTTCACAACTATGGACATTGGTTAAGACAACACAATAACACTATGATTTCCATTTAGTGCCTAAAAATATGAAGATAGGCTTAGAAACTATAGTGAAAGCAATGAAGTTTAGGATACTATTCTTTTAAATTACATTTACAAATACTTTGCTTGTAGGTAGAGTTAAATTCCTTTAACCTGGAAGTCAAAGCTAAATACTTCCACGAGGACTTAATAAAATACAACTACTCTAGAAATAAATACAAATGCCGAGATTCGAACTATAACTGAAAAGTACATAAACGACTTGTGTAAAACAAATAACAAATGTCGAGAATGGAGTGTAATGTTTATGAAAGCTTATAGATAACTTATTGTAGAATATAGCTGAAGAAACAACTGGAGTAGATCTCACCCTGAAATGTTTTCAAGTTATTCTATTTCTCTTTTCAAACTTGAAAGCTAATTGATGATATATAGGACCTCTGTATTAACTTTTGAAAATACTGTTTTCTCTTACCTGTGATCTGCGACCGAATGTTCAAATGCTTTAGCTAAAAATAGCTAAGTAAGCCTCGGGGTACCCATAGGACCCCTTCATCATCAACAAGAAAAGTAAACAGTTAGCACATAAAATAGAATTAGAATCAAGTCTATAAAGTATCAACTTTGACATAAGAAAACATAACTGAACTAGGATACATGAATTGAGGTAACAACATCCACAATAGTGTACTATGAATATAAAAACATTATGCATATTTTGTGATACATTCTACACACATAATCGACATAACATGTCAAGTACATTACGCTGCCTAGTCAAACAAACAAACATTTATTATACTTCTGCACGATAATTATAGCAATTAATGCTATTCGTAAAAATTTTAAATTTTTGTGATTTTTGGGATGTTACATTTGGTATCAGAGCGTGAGTTCAAACTCTAGGCCTGAAATAGGCTCACGTGCGCCAAACAGAAAATTTAGTTTTTAACTTTTATTTAAATTTGTTTCTGTACATAACAACTTCACATTTAATTTGCAGGTATGGACATATTGGAAGAATCAGCAGAGGATAGATCTCCTCATAATGAACGTAATAATAATGGACATGAAAATATTAATGAAGAAATATATGTAGAACTGAATGATAAATCGTCTGAATTATTACGTACTGTTAAGGAGTTAAAAACTGAAATAAGGAATGTTAAAGAAGAAAACGAATGAATTTTAAGAGAACAAGAGGAATTAAACGAGATTTTACTGGACAAGTACCATCAAGATGAAAAAGATAAGAGAACAGAAGTAAAGACTGAATCTGGAGCAATGTCCTACAAACACAGAGATAAGAAAGCAGAATACTATAAAACTGAAAGTAACTCTTCTTCTTCTTCTTCTGATCTGATGATTAAACTTATTGCATAAAATATAATTATGACCAGGACAGTAGTGACAATGACTATGGTCCTAAGAAAAGACGTAAAAATTATGAAAAACTTCAGGAGAGTTTAAAAAGATAAAACCTCCAACTTTTAATGGCGAGAATGAAAAGGGAGAGGCAGCTGAAGCATGGTTGTCAGGGATGAAGAAGTATTTTCAGATTTATAATTACTCATCTCAATTAAAATCTAAGATGGCCATACACAATCTGACTTGAAGGGAAGACATTTGGTGGCAAGATATAAGGAGAGTTAAAAGTCTTAAAGACAAGAATATAAAATGGAGTACATTTAAGAAAATGTTTAAGAAGAAGTTTTTATCCGAATAGTATTACATAAAGATAAGTCAAAATAATTTTATGATTTAAAATTGGGTTGTATGACTATGAAGGAGTTATGCAGCAAATTTCTCAGCTTGTTAAGGTATGTACCTTACCTAGCTGAAGAAAAACCTAAGATACAAAGGTTTCTAAGCTGCTTGGGCCCTTCAACATAAAGGACATAATTGAATACGATAATCCTTCAACTCTTGAAGAAGCCATGAGGAAGGCTAATTTCTGTTTTGAACATAATAAGAAAAGAGAAGGTGTATCGAATTGGAGGAATAATAAATCAAGTAATTATGAGCATAAGAAGAAAAATTTTAATTTAAATTTTTTTGGGAATAATAAAACTTTCAATAACAGAAATTTTCAGAATCATAATTACAGAGGTAATGCACCACATAATTTTTTCAGCTACAAGGAATGTGACTAATAATAATAACAACTACAATAATAATAATAACACCATAAATGTTGAACAAAGGCCACCTTTGAAGTGTTTTGACTGCATTGGACCACATACCAGAGAAAAATGCTCACTTAGAAGAAAGACAGTCAACAACATTCACACCATACAAGTGGAACCGACAGTTGGTGATGTAGCAAGAGAAATTCCCAAGATAAATGCAGTGCTGGAAAATCAACAAGCATACCATCAAACTTCTATGGTCGAGATCGAAGGTATGATACAAAACAAATCTATTTCAATTTTAATAGATCCATGTACAAGTTTGAGTTACATTTCACATGATTTAGTGAAAAGTTGCAAGTGAAAGGTAGAAAAATTTGATAATTCATGGTTAGTTCAACTAGCAACATGCACTAAAAGAAAAGTTACGGAATTTGTCAAAAGTTGTGATTTACTTATGAGTCAGTTGAAAACACAAGTTAATTTGAATGTTTTTCCATTAGGGTCATATGATGTGTTAATTGGCATGGACTGGGTTGAACAACATAGAGTAGTACTTAACTATTATGAAAAGCCTTTTACTTGTTTGAATAACGAAGGAGAAACTGAAACAATAAAAGGAATTCCTAGGAAAACATCTGTGAGACAAATTTCTGTTTTACAAGTAAGAAATATGTATGAAAGGGTTGTAAAATATTTGCTGTGAATATGATTAATGATGAATGTTCATCTAAAGAAGATAAGATAAAACTGGAAGACATACCTATTCTTAAGGACTTTTCTGATGTATTCCCGGAAGAAATTCCAGGACTACCTCCGAAAAGGGAACTTGATGTCACCACTGAGTTAGTACCGGGTGCGGTAACAAACTCAAAGGCTCCTTACAGAATGAATATTATGGAATTAAATGAACTAAAATATCAGCTGAAAGAATTAATAGATAAGAACTACATAAGGCCAAGTGTGTCTCCTTACGGAGCACCGGTTATCTTTGTTAAAAAGAAGGACAATACTTTGCGATTGTGCATAGATTACCGTTAACTTAATAAAATGACTATTAAAAATCGATACCCCTTGCCCCGCATTGATGATCTATTCGATCAGGTACGCGGAGCAGAGATATTCACTAAAATTGACTTAAGGTTTGGATATCATCAAGTTAGAATAAAGGAAGAATACATTTTCAAAACTGCTTTCAGAACTCGTTATGGACATTATGAGTTCATAGTTATTCCTTTTGGGCTAACTAACGCACTGAGAGTCTTCATGTGTTTAATGAATAACGTTCTGCATAAGTACCTAGATAAGTTTGTAATTGTGTTCATTGATGATATTCTAATTTATTCAAAAAGTAAAGAAGAGCACGACGAACACTTAAGAATAATTCTGCAAGTTTGAAGAGAACATCAACTTTATGCTAAGTTCAGTAAATGTGACTTTTATAAAGATAAAATATAGTACTTAGGTCACATAATATCTAAAGACGGAATTTCTGTCGACCTAGATAAGATAAGAGCAATTAACGAGTGGCCTATCCCTAAAGATGTAACTAACATACAGTCATTTATGGGGATAACCGGTTACTACAGAAGCTTTATTGAAGGATTCTCCAGAATTGCGAATCCCATAACTTCTTTGCAAAAGAAAGGAAAGAAATTCGTCTGGGATAAAAAATGCGAAGAAAGTTTTAAAAAGTTAAAAGATTTATTAACAATAGCACCAATATTAAAAATTGCTCATCCTAATAAGGACTTCGTTGTATGCACTGATGCATGCAACGATGGACTTGGTGGGGTCTTAACTCATGAAGGTCATGTTATTGCTTATGAGTCTAGGAAGTTAAAAATCCACAAAAAGAACTACGCAACTTATGATCTAGAGCTGACAACCGTGATACATGCACTAAAAATATGGTGCGATCACTTGATCGGAATAAAGTTTTCACTAGTGACAGATAATAAAGGCTTAAAATACTTGTTGGATTAAAAAAATCTTAACATGACGCAAGCTAGGTGGCTAGCTTTCCTTAGCGAATACGATTTCGAGATTCAACACATTAAGGGTAATGAAAACAAAGTTGTTGATTCCTTGAGTTAAACTGCTGGTTTTGGATGAAGTTCATAAAAGTCCTTATTCGGGACACCCTGTTTATCAAAAAATGATAAATATGCCACGAAAGGATTACTTTTGGCCCAACATGAAGAATGAAGTGGCTGAATACATAGCTGGGTGTTTTGGATGTCAGACAATTAAGGATGAACATCAACACCCAGCTGGCGTATTGCAGCCATTTCCAATTCTGAAATGGAAATGAGAAATTATAAGTATTGATTTTATAACAGGTTTACCTAAGAATCAGAAACAAAATGACTCAATAATGCTGGTTGTGGATAAACTTAGTAAGTCTGCTCATTTTATTCCTTTTAAGACTACTTTTAAAGATGCTAACATTGCATATGTGTTTATGAAACAAATCTTTCGATTACATGGAATTCCAAAGATAATTATTTCTGATCGAGATTCCAAGTTCACTGGAAATTTCTGGACAACATTGTGGAAAGGCCTAAATACTAAATTAAAATTCAGTACTTCTTTCCATCCACAAACTGACGGACAAACTTAAAGGGTCAATCATATTTTAGAAGACATGTTGAGAATGTATGTTAAAGATCAACCAACTAAGTGGAAAGACTATTTGCATTTAGCTGAATTTGCTTATAATAACCATTATCAAGCATCTGCTACACTTAGTCCATTTCAGATTTTGTATGGAAGGAAATGCAGTACTCCTAATTCTTGGGATAACCCTGTTGACAGATTAAAGCTAGGACCAGATTTGTTAAGAGAGATGGAGCTAAATGTGAAACAGGTACAAGGTAATTTAAAAGTTGCACAAGATAGACAAAAAAGTTAGGCAGATCTGAAACGAACTGAAAGAGAGTTTTAGGTTGGAGATCATGTCTTTGTAAAGGTAAATCCCAAGAAAATTTCTTCTAAGCTTGGGAGTTGTGCTAAACTAGCACTAAGTTACTGTGGAACATTCAATATCCTATCAAGGATTGGACCAGTTGCATATCAGTTGGCCCTACCATCTAATTTAAGAATCCATAATGTTTTTCACATTTCTGTTTTAAAGAATTATGTGCACGATGCTACTCATGTGCTGAATTGGAATGACATACAGGTGGAACCTGAAGGATATTTTCAGGTGGAACTGGACTGTATCTTCTATAGGAGGGAAATTATGCTCCGGAATCGTACCATAGGGTAGGTAAAGGTGCAATGGAAGCACCTTAGCCCTGATGAAGCTACCTGGGAATTAGAAAGTAATATGTGGGAAACATATCCAATTATGTTCTAGGGAGGTTCTGAGGAAGAATAAGCAACATCAAGGATGATGTTGAGCTTAAGTGGGGGTGTTTTTAACATATCCCTTTACTGAAACATTTTATGTTTGAAGAAAACATGATCTTAACTTTTATTGTAAAGTTTTATATTTGGCGAAGTGGCCAAGGATGACTGTAATTGCACAATATTATTATTTAATAAAATAAAATAGGAGACACTCACCGAAAGAAACTGTTGAAAGAGTGTTTGTTGACCCACTAGGTGGAATGGAATCTGGGGTAGAAGGAAATGGACAAGTGGCAACATCAGGAACTCAGTAACTAGCTGTTGTTATGGGACAATTCCCTTGAATTGTGGTCAAAGTTCCCTGAAAGATGGGGCTGGAGCTTGAGGCTCATTTATTTGGAAATTGACCACGAAAATACCTAGGCATATTTATAATCCATCAAATTTGAGTAGCGGCTCACACTTTTTCTGACGAGAAAATTTACCTTGTGGTTCTGCTGTATGCACACAAGAGATTCGATGAGGGGAAGCTCTGTTTTGAGTTGTAGTGTAAGTTTGTTTCACTTCTTCTAAGTGCAGAGTTTATTGTTGAGTGCAGAGAGTTATTTTGAGGTGTATTGCAAGTCTCCATTGATTGCTGGAAGTACAACCTAAGTGCCTTGTATCTACACAGATTCTTCTACCTAGTGGTTTAGTAAACAGGCGCGGGGGTCCAAAGGAGCAAGTGATATTGGCTGCTTCTTCTAGAGAAGGTTGGGAGGAACATGCCTCTTTGGGTGTTTCTCCACCCTATTTACATTATCAGGTTCTACTTGCTATTTCATTCCTAGTAATTACAACTTATTGAATTTTTGAGTTATTGTTTTCTGAATATTGTTAGTTATTTTGTTCAGAATGAATGAATGATCTTCTGAACTCTATGAAGAAGTAATATGATAATGATAGATCAAAATTACTTCGCTACATTTTTGCACACACTGTCTTTGTTCCGTACTCTAGTACAGGGAAGGGTGTTTTAAAAATAGATGAATGATATGCAAACAGATAGAATAATGTAATAGACAAACTCTATTATATTTGCTGTAGTTTCCTTATTTATTTACGAATTGTAATTGACATATCTCATGTATCAGTCATAGAAAAACACAGCAACTATTTTTTTATCTAAACAATTTAATACATTTACAGTCGCAACAATAGAAATAAAAATAGATTAATATTTCCCATTTTTCTTTCTGCACAAAGCCTAAGGTTCAGTTTTAGGTTAACTAGCCTTTATAGAAGAGAAATAATATATATAGCTTCTTACTATATTTATTTTCATATGTTTATTCTATTTAAAACATCTTGACATTTTGTATTGTAAATACTAGTAGAATCGAAATAATGACTGTAGATTATCATCATTATTTACGACTTGAAACAACTGTACAGGAGGGAAAAATTTACATACACAGTATACAATATCAATAATTTTATCATTGAATTTTTAAATCAAAATAACAGAGCAAAGACAGAGGTCGAGTTTTTGAAACCCTATAGGTTACATGTTATATTCTTTAGAAACCCTTATCATATTTTTTAGTTAAAAATAATCAAAATAGTTTTTAGTGTTGTTTAGGGTCCGTAACAGCCTTACAGCCGAATCCCTTAAACCTCTTTTATCATCAAAAACATTTTGACAGGGTTTTGAACGAGGCTCAATGCATTTGAGAAACAAACAATATTAATATAGATATGATACCAAAATTTTCTTAAACACATAAAACACAAACAACTAAACGTTAACCATCACAACTCTAAGGTTTTACAATCACAGTATAAAACATTTAGGAACTACAAAGATGAACTTAGTTCTCATTCTTTTTATTTCACCAAACACTTCATAGATCTATACAGATTGCTGAGAGTAATTATCTCATGCTTGGACTTTATAAAACATCTCCATAAACATTTGCGAAAGTCTTAAAGTCAGAGACAGTACCGGGTCGAGGGATCAAACATGGTTACTTTTACATATTTGTATAAACCGAACCGGGCTTAAGTACAATAAAGTCCTGCATACAATTTCCTTTTAAAAACATTTCAAAAACGCAGAGATCTTTCCCACAAAGTCTCGATTTAGGACTCATTAACCTAAATAACAAACATATTTTTAAACTGAACATTATCAACATTTTGTTTTTCAATTTATCAAAAAGACGATAGAAAAATAAATCTTTTATAACCCTTTATAAACTTCAACCAATAGCATTATCTCGAAGATACCCTTTATCAAAATGAAACAAAAGAAGGTTTACAGAGTTCGAAACCCCAACTACTATTCCTTTAAACAAAAGAAACAAGTTCTTATACAGACAGTTACCATTTCATTTTATTTGAAATACAGAGGGTTAAACCCTGCTTCAAACACGGTAAAAAATTTTTAAATTCAAGGGTTACACAGTAAAACGTTGCAAAGCCAACGCAACAGTAGATTGAGGGTACAATCCTCCCTACATTAAATAATTTCCACACGGCTTACAACAGTACCACGACAGTATAGTCCACAGCTAGTCCACGACACCAAATTTTTGGCTAAAACTTTTTAAGAACCAACATCATGCCAAAGAATCAAATGAGAGTTCCTGAACTACTATGGATGCCACGAGAATGTCACCGAGGCTTACCAGGCTTCGCAAGCTTCCATCGTTGGCACTACAACATTTAAATAACCATGCCGAGAAGTACTTGCCACAAAGCACACAACATGGTTAAAACTTGGAAGACGAAGCTTAAAAAAAAAACTCATGATGTTATACATCATCAACCTTCACAGGATAGTATTTAAAAAGAACCAAACTTACATGTAAAAGAACCTTGGTTCAAAAATGAATACTCCTACAACCAGCGATGATCCAGAGTCATTCAAACCACTAAAACAGGTGCAACAATACTCACTGTAGTATTGGCTCGGCTCGTAACACCTGGAAGTGGCAGTTTTTCTTCTACAGGTCGTGCTATCAAACCTAGGGAAGGTTCCTTCAAAACCTGTTTTTGAAACCCTAAAGGCCCGCAGGCCTATTGGCCTCTCCAAAACTCCACTCTTATCAAAATGAATGCCCAAGTTCCTGCCTTCGTTGAGGTAATCCAAAGGATCGTTAGGGTTATACCACTATCAATATACCATTATCCAAGTGTTACACTACTACACGATGACCAAGATTAAGGTTTCGACCATCGCTATGGGAGACATACAACCATAAGTTATTATGGTTATGTTTTATCCCTAAGTCCTTTAAAAACTTTGCATTGTTGCCCTTGTACATGTTAAAGAAACCATAAAGCGCATATCAAACTATTGTATAGTTAATGTACAATGCTATAGCATTATAATTATCCATAGTTTAAATTTGTAGAGGAGGGTGCATATAGTATATAGTTCACAACTATGGACATTGGTTAAAACAACACAATAACACTATGATTTCCATTTAGTGCCTAAAAATATGAAGATAGGCTTAGAAACTATAGTGAAAGCAATGAAGTTTAGGATACGATTCTTTTAAATTACATTTACAAATACTTTGCTTGTAGGTAGAGTTAAATTCCTTTAACCTGGAAGTCAAAGCTAAATACTTCCACGAGGACTTAATAAAATACAACTACTCTAGAAATAAATACAAATGCCGAGATTCGAACTATAACTGAAAAGTACATAAACAACTTGTGTAAAACAAATAACAAATGTGGAGAATGGAGTGTAATGTTTATGAAAGCTTATAGATAACTTATTGTAGAATATAGCTGAAGAAACAACTGGAGTAGATCTCACCCTGAAATGTTTTCAAGTTATTCTATTTCTCTTTTTAAACTTGAAAGCTAATTGATGATATATAGGACCTCTGTATTAACTTTTGAAAATACTGTTTTCTCTTACCTGTGATCTGCGACCGAATGTTCAAATGCTTTAGCTAAAAATAGCTAAGTAAGCCTCGAGGTACCCATAGGACCCCTTCATCATCAACAAGAAAAGTAAACAGTTAGCACATAAAATAGAATTAGAATCAAGTCTATAAAGTATCAACTTTGACATAAGAAAACATAACTGAACTAGGATACATGAATTGAGGTAACAACATCCACAATAGTGTACTATGAATATAAAAACATTATGCATATTTTGTGATACATTCTACACACATAATCGACATAAGATGTCAAGTACATTACGCTGCCTAGTCAAACAAACAAACATTTATTATACTTCTGCACGATAATTATAGCAATTAATGCTATTCGTAAAAATTTTAAATTTTTGTGATTTTTGGGATGTTACATTTGGTATCAGAGCGTGAGTTCAAACTCTAGGCCTGAAATAGGCTCACGCGCGCCAAACAGAAAATGAAAACAGAAAATTTAGTTTTTAACTTTTATTTAAATTTGTTTCTGTACATAACAACTTCACATTTAATTTGCAGGTATGGACATATTGGAAGAATCAATAGAGGATAGATCTTCTCATAATGAACGTAATAATAATGGACATGAAAATATTAATGAAGAAATATATGTAGAACTGAATGATAAATCGTCTGAATTATTACGTACTGTTAAGGAATTAAAACCTGAAATAAGGAATGTTAAAGAAGAAAACGAATGAATTTTAAGAGAACAAGAGGAATTAAACCAGATTTTACTGGACAAGTACCATCAAGATGAAAAAGATAAGAGAACAGAAGTAAAGACTGAATCTGGAGCAATGTCCTACAAACACAGAGATAAGAAAGCGGAATACTATAAAACTGAAAGTAACTCTTCTTCTTCTTCTTCTGATCTGATGATTAAACTTATTGCATAAAATATAATTATGACCAGGACAGTAGTGACAATGACTATGGTCCTAAGAAAAGACGTAAAAATTATGAAAAACTTCAGGAGAGTTTAAAAAGATAAAACCTCCAACTTTTAATGGCGAGAATGAAAAGGGAGAGGCAGCTGAAGCATGGTTGTCAGGGATGAAGAAGTATTTTCAGATTTATAATTACTCATCTCAATTAAAATCTAAGATGGCCATACACAATCTGACTGGAAGGGAAGACATTTGGTGGCAAGATATAAGGAGAGTTAAAAGTCTTAAAGACAAGAATATAAAATGGAGTACATTTAAGAAAATGTTTAAGAAGAAGTTTTTATCCGAATAGTATTACATAAAGATAAGTCAAAAGAATTTTATGATTTGAAATTGGGTTGTATGACTATGAAGGAGTTATGCAGCAAATTTCTCAGCTTGTTAAGGTATGTACCTTACCTAGCTGAAGAAAAACCTAAGATACAAAGGTTTCTAAGCTGCTTGGGCCCTTCAACATAAAGGACATAATTGAATACGATAATCCTTCAACTCTTGAAGAAGCCATGAGGAAGGCTAATTTCTGTTTTGAACATAATAAGAAAAGAGAAGGTGTATCGAATTGGAGGAATAATAAATCAAGTAATTATGAGCATAAGAAGAAAAATTTTAATTTAAAATTTTTTTGGGAATAATAAAACTTTCAATAACAGAAATTTTCAGAATCATAATTACAGAGGTAATGCACCACATAATTTTTTCAGCTACAAGGAATGTGACTAATAATAATAACAACTACAATAATAATAATAACACCATAAATGTTGAACAAAGGCCACCTTTGAAGTGTTTTGACTGCATTGGACCACATACCAGAGCAAACTGCTCACTTAGAAGAAAGACAGTCAACAACATTCACACCATACAAATGGAACCGACAGTTGGTGATGTAGCAAGAGAAATTCCCAAGATAAATGCAGTGCTGGAAAATCAACAAGCATACCATCAAACTTCTATGGTCGAGATCGAAGGTATGATACAAAACAAATCTATTTCAATTTTAATAGATCCATGTGCAAGTTTGAGTTACATTTCACATGATTTAGTGAAAAGTTGCAAGTTAAAGGTAGAAAAATTTGATAATTCATGGTTAGTTCAACTAGCAACATGCACTAAAAGAAAAGTTACGGAATTTGTCAAAAGTTGTGATTTACTTATGAGTCAGTTGAAAACACAAGTTAATCTGAATGTTTTTCCATTAGGGTCATATGATGTGTTAATTGGCATGGACTGGGTTGAACAACATAGAGTAGTACTTAACTATTATGAAAAGCCTTTTACTTGTTTGAATAACGAAGGAGAAACTGAAACAATAAAAGGAATTCCTAGGAAAACATCTGTGAGACAAATTTCTGTTTTACAAGTAAGAAATATGTATGAAAGGGTTGTAAAATGTTTGCTGTGAATATGATTAATGATGAATGTTCATCTAAAGAAGATAAGATAAAACTGGAAGACATACCTATTCTTAAGGACTTTTCTGATGTATTCCCGGAAGAAATTCCAGGACTACCTCCGAAAAGGGAACTTGATGTCACCACTGAGTTAGTACCGGGTGCAATAACAAACTCAAAGGCTCCTTACAGAATGAATATTATGGAATTAAATGAACTAAAATATCAGCTGAAAGAATTAATAGATAAGAACTACATAAGGCCAAGTGTGTCTCCTTGGGGAGCACCGGTTATCTTTGTTAGAAAGAAGGACAATACTTTGCGATTGTGCATAGATTACCGTCAACTTAATAAAATGACTATTAAAAATCGATACCCCTTGCCCCGCATTGATGATCTATTCGATCAGGTACGCGGAGCAGAGATATTCACTAAAATTGACTTAAGGTTTGGATATCATCAAGTTAGAATAAAGGATGAATACATTTTCAAAACTGCTTTCAGAACTCGTTATGGACATTACGAGTTCATAGTTATTCCTTTTGGGCTAACTAACGCACTGAGAGTCTTCATGTGTTTAATGAATAACGTTCTGCATAAGTACCTAGATAAGTTTGTAATTGTGTTCATTGATGATATTCTAATTTATTCAAAAAGTAAAGAAGAGCACTGTTAACACCCAAAAAGTGTTCACTACCTCATCTACCACATTATATGGCTCATTTGTCCATTTTCCTACCATATTTCCCTTAAAATCCCAAAAAATCCCATTAAAAAGCCTCCAAAAGGCCTAAAATGCCTCCAAAAGGCCACAAAACCATCAAAATAGCCTAAAAAAGGCTAAAAAACCCCCTTTTTCCTCTAAAAATAGCAAAAACCCCTAAAAAAGGAAGAAAAAATATAAAATAATGAGGAAAAGGAGGAAAAAACCCTATACAGCTGCACAAAACCATGTGTTTCCCAAAACCATGGGTCAGCACTCCACCACCAAAAAACTATAAATAGGTGATGGAGATCCCTTATTCCATATCCACAATCACAAGCACCCTTACTCTGCCAAAATCTCTCTCGAAACCCTAGTTCACCATTGAACTACTTTCACCTTGAGAGCCACTTTTGGCCCATTCCCACCATTGGAGAAGGAGAAGGAGCATATTGAAGCTTGGAGCATCCTCTTGGACACTGCAAAGGGCTTCATCAAACCTTCACATTGAAGGTAATATCAATACAAAAATCCATCTTTTAAATTTATTGTTTATGTTTCATGCATGTTTTAGAAGTAATTTAATTTCTGTTTTAGCTTAATTATTTACATTTACTGAACTGCTACTAAGGAGTCCATTCTCCTTAGTAGGTGCTCATTTGCACAAGCTAGGGGTAAAACCCTAGCTACAGTTTTGGCGACTCCCCTAGATTTTGAATTTCTGGTTTCCGTTTTGAATTTTTTACTTTCGGCTGTCCCTTTCGGCCGCCGCATACCGCGTCTTTTCCCTCTGCAGTCGCGTCCCGACCGCGCCTTTCAGGCCTTTACCTGCGATCCGACCGCGGCTCTCAGACTGCTTCCAACGCCCTGCCGGCGGATTCAAGTCTGTTACCTGTGATCCGACCGTGGCTAATCAGCCTGTTTGCCGCGATCTGACTGCGCCTGTCGGCCATTTTCCCACGTCCCGACTGCGGCTTTCTGCCTCTTTCGTGCGTCCCGACTGCGCCTGTTAGCCCTTCTGCCGTGACCCGACTGCGTCTTTTTCCCTATTTCCTGCGTCCCGACTGCGTCTGTTGGCCCGAAAGCCACGACTCGACTGCGTCTGTTTTCCTCAAACCCGCGGTCTGCCTGTTCCGATTCGCCACAAACCCGCGGTCTGATTTCTGCTCTTTTCCTGTTTTGAGCCCAGCCCCTTTTGCTGCAATATTTTCTGCATCTGAACAGCCCTCTGTCCTACCTGCAGCCTCCCTCCCTTACAGCCTTTCTGCAACACAATTTCTGTTCCCTTTACAGAATTCTTTTAAAAATTTCAGTATTTTTAATTCAGAAAATTTTGCAAGTTAAAATTTCAATTTCAGCATTATTGATAGTTGGAAGTTGCCCCCCTTGTGGCACTTCTATTTTTGGGTTCATTACCTCACGAGCACACACTCTGTCACATAAATCAAGTGAGCCTTAAAAAGTACCTAACTAAACCAACATTCTAACCCCACTTGGGGAACACAAAAGAATCATTGTAGTTAGGTAGGGTCGGGGGGATAGGCTTCCAATAACACCCCTCGGTCACTTTCACTTGAGACATAGTTGTTGTCCAAATAGGGAACCAAAATCCCCTAGTACATTTTGGCACGGTCACGACCATTTTATCAGAGGGCCTCTCCCTTAGGAGGGTTGAAGTCGGGAGACTGGTTCCGGAGGCCTGAGTGGAATACCGCACTCCATTCAGTAACCGAAGGGCTACCTTTCGCGGTTCGCGGGATATCCCTGTATAGGGGTTTTGCGGTCAACGAACTAAACGGCAGATTCACCTTTCTGGACGTGTCATGAACGGGGTATCTTAGTTGCCATTCTTCTAGGATTGACTACCCGGTGTCCCTCATGGTAGGGGGATATCGTAGCCACTTGGCTTTCCTACTCATATTGTCTGACTTGGATTTCATCACCTTGCAGAGGATATGTTTAGTTGAGTCAGAATACTTTTAGTTAGGTGTTTGCATGCTCCTTTACCTCCCTTTGGTCTAGTGAGTCCACCATTTTTTCTTTTTAGGAAACCTGCTGCTTGTTGGTATTCTGACCATCTTTGTTGACACTCCACCTATTGTAGCACAGCTGCTGCAGTGGGTGTTTTGAGTTGGTTGTTGGCCTGAGTGCCTTGTTTTTTTTAGCTCTCCTTCTGCACACTCGGTTGCTTTAGGCCTTTTTGAGCTGTTTATACTCACCTCAACCCACAGAGATTTAACACCATCTGTCACCATTGAGTCCCCGAGACATTCTCGGCGCCTCAGGGGGGAGCCCCCACAGCACGGTTCTCTCGACACCACCCGTCATAGATTCCGATCATTGTCCGTTGATACCACTCATCACATATCTAGAGCCTTGTCACTTGACTCCACCCGTCAGCGACGTAGGACTCCGTCACCAGCTAGTGACGCCCCTTACTTTACCTCCGATTCTGACGAAGAGTCTGAGAACCCTATTTATACTGCCCCTACTAGCCCCATGGCTGGCACGACTTCCACTCCGTTTGTCATAGGGACCATTGGTGGCACATCCACCACTACACCAATTACTACACCTGTTTTGGGTATGCCCTCCATGGGACCCTCATCTATCGTACCCCTCACGGTACCTATTCCTGCAACGGGAATACCTATCCCCACTACATCAGTGGCTCACACTACCTATGGTGGTGCTGGACCATCCTCCACTACCTCAGTTCCCCCACTTGGGGGCACCACCCCAAATCTTGTCCCTCCACTTGGGGGCATTGGCCCCAACTTGGTCCAACCCACTACTGTGTCACATCCTTCTTCCAGTTTGCCTTTCATGGCTAGCCTCAACCTACCTAACCTGGCCACATTGACCAACGATCCTATTCGACACGACCCTGCATGGCCTCATATGCCTACCAAGCTCCCCTCTGACATCCCTAAGTTCGAGGGAAAGGCCGGCGAGGACCCACAAAACCATATCATGTCTTTCCACCTATGGTGTTCCTCTAACTCCATAGTGGATGACTCTGTTCGCCTCCGTCTCTTACAGCGCACCTTTACTGGCTCTGCAGCCAAATGGTATATCGAGCAACCTCATGGGACCCATGCCACCTTTGCCTCCCTTGCCTCGACCTTCCTGCAGTTCTTCCAGCTGCCTGTCCGCTATGACACGGGCGTTGAGATCCTCCTATCCTGCAGACAAAACACGGCTACCCATATCACGGACCACATCCATGAGTGGCGTCGACGCCGTAGCTTATGCAAGATCAAACTAGACGACCGTATCTTCCTAGATTGGTTCCTCAAGTCCCTTCTTCCTGTTATCGCTAAGGATGTAGCTTCAGAAAGACCCCAGTCTGAAGAAGAGGCCATCCTTAAGGCACAGCAGTTCGACCTCATTTACGCCCAGTCGGGTTACCTTTATACCATTATACCTGACGCCCCTCGCGGTGAGTCCTCCCAGCATGATGCGCCGGGGGCATCCCACACAGCAGATGGTATCATTGGCCGTGTTTCTTCACATCCTCAACCATTTTCCATAGCACGTCCTACCCCTGGCCCCGACCTGTCGCGGGCTACCTCACAGTCTGGAGCAACTAACTCGTATGCTCACATGACACATCATCATTCCCATGGACCATCATGTCCACCTCAGTGCTTCGGGTATGCGACTCCTGCTTATGCTCCCCCAGTCGCCCCTCAGCCTTACTACCATCCGCAGACTGCCCCAGCTCCTGCGCCTTCACAAGCCCAACCCGCTTATTATCCGCCATAGGCAGCCCCTGCGGCACACCCACAACCCGCTTCGCAGCCATATCAGCAACCCCCTCAGGTTGCTGCACCTGCTCAGCCTCAACCTGCATATCATCCACCGCAGCCTGCTCCAGCACCTGCGCAACCTCAAAATCCACCTGCTGCCCAAGGGTAAGTTTACGCCCAACAAAACCCGCAGCAAAACCAGAACAACCAACGCAACCAGGGCCAACAGAACCGTGGCAAAGGCTGTAATCGTGGGAAAAACCAACCTGCCGACCAAGCTGGTCAACCGGCTAATCCCCCCGACAACAACAATGCGGCCCCCGCTAACCAAAACCCTGATCGCCCGCCCAAGCAGGCTAAAAACCCCAATTTGCGAACGAACCACCCTTGTTCTATTTGTGGGGTCTATGGACACTACACGCACGCTTGCCCACACTTGGAGCGAGCTCGGCAACTCTGGGTTGACGAGGCCCATCGCTAAGGGCATGCGGCTCCCCAAGCGCCGCCCAACCCCCCCCAACCTCAACAACCCCCTTTGGTGCTGCAAAACCCCTTACCAACCCAAGGCGTAGTGAACACTCCGCCGTTGGCTCCCCCTCAAGCCAACGCGCCCCAACAACAGCAAATCACGTACGCTGCTCCTGATCAACCCATGTTTGACTCAGGTACCCACCACTTGCTGATGATGTCATCTGCTGACGTCAATCTCCAGACCCGTCGGAACCAATATGGCTCCACCTCTGAAGCCAATCCCACGGATAAAACTACTAACGCCCATCCCACCGATCAGGCATTACGTATACCTCCCCCTCCCATAGATGGCGCTACAAAAGCAGCTCGTTTCCCACTTCGCCGTATCAACAACAACCCCAATGCGCGTGCTGCGTCAAACTACAACATTGTAGAAGACCTAGCCCAATCTCCCGCAGCCATGTCTGCGTTAGAAGTCTTGAAGAACTGCCCTTCCCAGCGCAAGACTTTACTTTCCGCGATTGGGGGGATTGACCCAAATGATTCGAATTTGATGGCATTTGATTTAGACCAGTCTGAACCACGCCTACCTTCAAGCTTAGCATTCCAAGTTACTGTCTCCGTTAGGAATCTTGTCATCCACCGGTGCATCATCGATGAGGGTGCCTCCACATGCGTTATGTCTACATTCGTATGGCAGAAGCTGGGATCCCCTCCTCTCCAACAGTCCACCACTGCATTACGCACCTACGACGGTCGTTCGGCTCAGCCCCAAGGCCTCCTAGCCAATGTCCCCGTCCAGTTAGGTGGAAAAACTGTACTCATTGACATTGAGGTAATCAACGCCCAATTGGACTATAACCTTTTACTTGGCCGCAGCTACATGTATTCCATGCGGGCAGTTGCCTCTTCTGTCTTTCGCACCATGATGTTCCCCCATGAGGGACGCGTGGTTAAGGTTGACCAGCTCACCTACTATGATCCCAGCGCTCCCGCGGCACCTGAAAATGTTCTCCCCATGGTTGAACAACCTGTTTCTCGTGCCACCACCTCGTTTATTTCCTCTTCGGGACCTGGAGTCTACTCAGACGCGCCGATGACTTCCACCTTCCAATCTATTCCGCCTCCCTCGGCTCCCACGGACGTGTCTGACTTATGTACCTTGTCCCACGACAACCAACCACCTAACAATCAACCACCCTTGTTGCCTAAACCTCCATTGGTACCTAGCCACATTGGTGTTACACCGATCCATACGATCCCCTTCCTAGTCCCTCCATCGGGCGTAGTAAGCGCCCCGGTCATGGCTACCCTTAGTCTCCCTGGGTTAACTTTGGGATTACCTGTATGGTATCTGTCGCCTCCCGTTCGCCCGCCGACACCAGATGTCATCCTCCAACCAGTGCAACCCATGGCTACTACCTCTCAGCCACCTCCTGGTGTCTCTACCCCTTCATCCTCCATGGCTCCCCCTCCTCCTCCCAAACCCACTGGGGGCAGAGGTCCACAACCTTATACTGCTGTCCCACCTCCCAAGACAGTCAAAAACCCTCCAGTGTTTCGTGCTCCTCCCAAGTGCTCGCTGTGTGACGAGTTGGGCCATGCCACTCACCAATGCCCTCAGTTACCAGCCCTACAGAAACACATGCAGATGCTCGACAATGACCCTAACATCCCAGTTGTCGAACTCAACCCCACTCCCAAGCCTAAAGATAAGTCCCTACGTACCAACCACTCCTGCGCCATATGCGGTGTTTACGGGCATTACTCCCATCATTGTCCCGATCTCCCGGATTACAGAGCAGCTCTCTATGAGATGAACAATCTGGATCTTGAGACGGCACCACCTACCATTGAGGAGATCTACCCCCCAGACTCTTCACCTTCTGGAGAGATTAATACCATCTATATGATTTCTTCCACCACTTCCCCCTCGTCAACCGATTTGACGACGCAAACTTTCCGTACCGATGAGGAGATTCTTGAGGCCCTTACTGCCCCGGATTATCCCTGGGATGATATGCATCATCGTTCCTACTTCATCCCCGAAGCATCCTCCTCTAGCTCTGCTACCCAATACGCGGTTGAATCCAAAGACTTCCTCCCCACCAAGGTCGACTGGTTTAAGGACCCCATTCCTGCTCCTGATGCCTTCGAGGAAGGTAACATGGCCAACATCTCACCTGTCATCCAAGTTGATATCGCTGCCCCAGGACGTGCCCCTGAACTCATCACTTTAGGAGCATTCTGCAGTAAACAAGAGATTGAGGACTACATAAACCTTTTCAGAGAATTCCGTGATGTCTTTTCCTGGTCCTATACCGAAATGCCTGGTCTTGACCCTGCAATTATAGAGCACCACATTGACACATGGCCTGATGTACCCCCCGTTCATCAGAAGCATCGACCCATTCATCCCTCAAAGCTCCCAGCTGTTAAAGCCGAGATTGAGAAGCTACGCAAGGCAGGGTTCATTTATCATATTGCCTATACCACTTGGGTTTCAAATCCCGTTCCCGTTAACAAAAAACAAGGCACCATTCGAGTATGCACTGACTTCTGCGATTTAAACCGCGCTTGTCCCAAGGACAATTTCCCCACGCCATTTATTGACCAGCTCATTGATGCATGTGCGGGGCATGAAGTCCTCTCCTTCATGGATGGTTTTTCCGGATACAACCAGATTCAGATCCGTAAGGAAGACCAGTACAAAACTGCCTTTACTACCCCATGGGGAACCTTTGCCTATCGCGTCATGCCGTTCGGCCTCAAAAATGCTGGTGCCACTTTCCAGCGGGCCATGACTTATTTCTTTCACGACTTGGTCCATATCCTATTAGTCTACCTTGATGACCTTACAGCTCGTTCCCGGAAACGATCAGACCACCTTAACGACCTTCGGCAAGTTTTTCTGCGTTGTCGCAAATACCAAATCCGCTTGAACCCACACAAGTGTGTCTTTTGCGTTCCGGCAGGCCGGTTGTTAGGTTTCATTGTTTCCCAGAAAGGAATTACTATTGACCCTCTAAAAGTCGAAGCCATCTTAGACCTTCCTTCTCCTCGCACGCTCCGGCAACTCCAAAGTCTGCAGGGGCGATCCAACTTCCTTCGACGCTTCGTTCCTGATTACGCCACTACCGTTCACGGTTTCTTGCGCCTGCTCCGTACCCACATACCCTTCGTCTGGGATGAGCAAGCAGAAGCTGCATTCGAAGCCCTCAAGAAGGCTCTCACACAAGCCCCTTTGATCTCCCCTCCGGATTTCTCCCAGGACTTCATCCTATACGTCTCGGCCTCAGAGCATGCCATGTCCGGAGTCTTGGTTCAAGAAGACGCTTCTCACCAGGAACACGTCATTTACTACATCAGCCAGACCTTGTCTGGTCCACCCCTCCGTTACCCATATGAGGAGAGACTTTCCCTCGCCGTAGTCTTTTCCGTACAAAAATTGCGACACTACATCTTAATGAGTCATACCACCGTCGTTGCCGACTCTAACCCCATGGTATATCTTCTAAACCAGCGGCTACTGCAAGGTCGCGTTGCTAAATGGGTCATTATCCTCCAGGAATATGACCTTACCTTCAAAACACCTAAGAGCACTAAAGCCCTCGCGCTTGCCCAGCTCATTACTGATCTCCCTTCCCTTCTCCCGGCCAAACCAATCTTCGATGAGTTGCCCGACAATCACCTGTTCACTATCTCGTCCGATGACCCATGGTACGGTGATATCTTGTTATACCTGCGCACGCAGAAGTTCAGACCCAAAGTTACCCGTAATGGACTCTGTCGCATCCGTCACCAGGCCTCTCGATATCTCCTCTTAGGCGATGTCCTCTACCGGCGCGGAGTTGACACAATTCTTCGTCGTTGCCTTACACACGAGGAAGCTGAACACGTCCTTAATGACTGTCATAGCGGTGCCTGCGGAGGTCATTTCTCAGGGATGGCCACTGCCCAAAAGGTCGTCCGCGCCGGATACTTCTGGCCCACACTTTTCACCGACTGCATCACTGCGGTCAAACACTGCCATAACTGCCAACTTTTTGCCCCCAAGGCCCGGACACCTCCTGCTCCGTTACACCCAGTCGTCACCGTTGGTCCCTTTTGTAAGTGGGCCATAGACTTCATGGAATGTAGACCCCAGTCTGCCAACGGCCACAAATATATTGTTGTCGCTGTTGATTACTTCACCAAATGGGCGGAAGCCATGCTTACCTTCAATTGTACCGCCGACACTGCTGCCCGCTTCTTTTTCAACCATGTCATCGCTCGATTTGGGGTTCCTAAGCAGTTAGTCTCTGACCATGGTTCACACTTCGAAGATGCCGTCTGGCGTGAGCTATCCACCCTCCTTAAGTACGCACACCAATTTTCCTCTGCTTACTACCCCCAAGGGAACGGCCAAGTAGAGGCCATCAATAAAATCCTCAAAACCATCCTCCAACGAACGGTTGACAAGCATAAGTCCAATTGGCACCACATGTTGTTCCCTGCCTTGTGGGCTTACCGCACCTCCACTAAGACCGCCACTGGTTTTACACCATTTCATCTAGTTCACGGTGTAGAGTCTGTCCTCCCCATCGAGTGTCAGATTCCTGCCTTACAGATCACCGTTGAGCTTCTCCATGACACCTCCCCCATCGAGCAGCGTTTGCTACAACTCGAACAAGCCGATGAAGACCGTCGGGCCACTCTCCAGAACATCGAAGCTGCCAAAAACTGCTCCAAAGCCGGTTACGATAAACATGTTCACCCTCGAACTTTCCACGAAGGGGACCTCGTCCTCGCCTATGACCAAGCCCATGACAAAACTGGTAAAGGGAAGTTTGAATCTATGTGGCAAGGCCCTTACGTCGTGCAGACCTGCATCGGCAAGGGGGCATACATCTTAGCTGACTCCGAAGGCCGTCCTTTGCGCAACCCTCGTAATGGGTTGTATCTCAAGCGTTTTTACCCATAAAAGAGACCCGCGGCCTCATTGGTCTGCGTTGTATAGTACTTTCGTTTTGTTTTTGTCCATTTTCCACACCGTTTCCACCACTGGAATCAGCACGACGAGACCGTCATGATAGTCACCTCGTTGCATTATTTTTGTTCCGTCAATTTTTGCCCATTTTTCCGACGCCACTAGTTGCCTCGGTTTGCGTGCCACATCGGCCGTTCTCCGTTTTTCACATATTTTATATCATCGGATTCATTTTTCCGAGCCGGTGATGATGCTTGAGATCATTTCTCGCTCTCACCCCAAGATTTTTTGGGTCTTTTTCCAAAACACCCCCAGTCACCTCGGTTTGCGTGCCACATCGGCCGTTATCCATTTTTGACACTCTTTATATCGCCGGATTCATTTTTCCGAGCTTGTGATGATGCTTGAGATCATTTCTTGCTCTCACTTGGTACAATTTTAACATTGTGTCCCAAACACCTTGTTGCCTCGGTTTGCATGCCACATCGGCCGCCATCGGATTGTTCCACATTTTTACATGAGCCCTTCACTCCTGTCATACTGCAAATGTTTCGTTATTTTGCCACCATTTCATCTACCCCGCAAGGAGGCCCCACCAGTGTTCCCCCCAACCCTCGTTCTTGGTCATCATTACTGATCCTTGATTGAACACTTCCTCCTTGCCTGGCCATTCCTTTTGTTCGGTATAATTTTATCCCTTTTTCGGGCCGGACAAGTCCTTTACGAAAAAGGCACTTAGGGAGTTTCCGTTAAGCTCTTTTCTGACTCCTAAAAGAATGAAAAGATCGCCGAGCAATCTTGCTTCCTTTCATGCTCATTAAAGTACCTGAAAGGGCGTCTATCTGGTATAAGTTTAACCCTTTTCCGGACCTGGTAGACTAATTACGAAAAAGGAATACTTAAGTCACACCGGCTAGAAGAGTTCTTCATTGCATCCTTTTATGCTTCTTTGGGCCTTGGAGACTAAATCTACGAAAAAGCAACCCCCTGGAGTCTTCTTACTTGCTTTCAGACTCTCTAAAATTGAAAGCAACCACGAGCATGCACTGTCCTGGGCTCGGAAAATCCACACGACAGTACCATTCCATTACTTCAGAGTCTTCTTATCGCTTTCAGACTCCTTAAAATTGAAAGCAACCACGAGCATGAACTGTCCTGGGCTCGTAAAATCCACACGACAATACCATTTTACACACACTTCTTCTAGTTCCTTAACCCATGAAGAAGTTTTCCCCCGTGCCTCCTGGCACTTTGATCTATCATCTCGGCAGCACCCCCAATCAGGTCGCCTTTGTTCAGAGTATTCTGCAGTCTCCTGCCATTTTACCCCAGCTTGAGTCTCCCCCAGACCAATCATCTCCCCCGATCCAATACAGATATGATCCCTCTCCCCTTAATCAGTTTCATATGCTGCCAGATCATTCCCATTATCATACTCTGAACAAAGGAAGTTTGAGTCCCTCCACTCTACTTGCCCAGTTCTCCCCCCACAGTTTATCAGTCCTGCCATCAGCACTATCACATTTCGGTCTTGTACCTCGCGCTCCTGTCAAGGAAACATCATTGCCTTGATAGTTGCAGGTCTCCCTCTGTCGACGACAGCTCCTCTATTCCAGAGGATAGGCCTAGAGGTCCCTACGCCTTGGACTTATCACCATCTGTGGTAAGTGCCTACGGATCATTCCGAGAGGAATCATCATTGCCTCTCTGAGTGGTTGCTCCTCACATGCTCTACTTCAGCACCTTGATCGCATCGTTGAGGATCGCGTAGGATTATATCCCATCAGTTTTTAGTCGAAGACCCCGGATTTCCCTTGACTCTAGCACATTGGTAAGTCACTTCGGAACGCCCAGTTGTATGTTCCCGTGGATGTCCGGGCTGCGTTGGCGATTGTATTCGGAAGCCATCCAGTTCTCTGCTTCCTTGAGTACCCACTTCAGTTCCAGTCTAGTGTACCATGGAGAGTATGACCCCAGTCACTATGATCCAGCAGCTCATCAGTTCCTTTGGTACCACACTCAGTAGCACTGTTGATTGTTCCAGTGCACCAGTTCTGCAGTTCACACATGATCCGCTCAGCAGTATGTCCCAGATTTGTGTCCCCTCTGGACTCTTATGATGTACACAGTGGTCATGTATCTTACAGGTCCCCCTTTTCGGACCTCACAGTTCTGTTTATATATCTTGATACGAGCATGGGTATGCCCGCCTCGTCCATATATTGAGATTATACCTCAGTCAGTATTTGAGGTCATGTATATTTCAGGTCCCTATTTTTGGACCCCATTGTTGTTATTATGTTATATCCTGATACGAGCATGGGAATGCCCGCCTCGTCCATATGATCATATGATTCCTCATCCATTATTGAGGTTATGTACTTTTAGTTCTTGCAGTTGTTCGGGATCATTGTTCCGGTCTTCAGTTTGTTTCTTCTCTTCTCTCCACATCCCAGGAAAACCATTCATGACTTATGATGTCCATCGGCCATACGATGAGCTCCTGCCCTCGCACATCAGGGGGCAATCTGTTAACACCCAAAAAGTGTTCACTACCTCATCTACCACATTATATGGCTCATTTGTCCATTTTCCTACCATATTTCCCTTAAAATCCCAAAAAATCCCATTAAAAAGCCTCCAAAAGGCCTAAAATGCCTCCAAAAGGCCACAAAACCATGAAAATAGCCTAAAAAGGCTAAAAAACCCCCTTTTTCCTCTAAAAATAGCAAAAACCCCTAAAAAAGGAAGAAAAAATATAAAATAATGAGGAAAAGGAGGAAAAAACCCTATACAGCTGCACAAAACCATGTGTTTCCCAAAACCATGGGTCAGCACTCCACCACCAAAAAACTATAAATAGGTGATGGAGATCCCTTATTCCATATCCACAATCACAAGCACCCTTACTCTGCCAAAATCTCTCTCGAAACCCTAGTTCACCATTGAACTACTTTCACCTTGAGAGCCACTTTTGGCCCATTCCCACCATTGGAGAAGGAGAAGGAGCATATTGAAGCTTGGAGCATCCTCTTGGACACTGCAAAGGGCTTCATCAAACCTTCACATTGAAGGTAATATCAATACAAAAAGCCATCTTTTAAATTTATTGTTTATGTTTCATGCATGTTTTAGAAGTAATTTAATTTCTGTTTTAGCTTAATTATTTACATTTACTGAACTGCTACTAAGGAGTCCATTCTCCTTAGTAGGTGCTCATTTGCACAAGCTAGGGGTAAAACCCTAGCTACAAGCACGACGAACACTTAAGAATAATTCTGCAAGTTTTAAGAGAACATCAACTTTATGCTAAGTTCAGTAAATGTGACTTTTATAAAGATAAAATATAGTACTTAGGTCACATAATATCTAAAGACGGAATTTCTGTCGACCTAGATAAGATAAGAGCAATTAACGAGTGGCCTATCCCTAAAGATGTAACTAACATACAGTCATTTATGGGGATAACCGGTTACTACAGAATCTTTATTGAAGGATTTTCCAGAATTGCGAATCCCATAACTTCTTTACAAAAGAAAGGAAAGAAATTCGTCTGGGATAAAAAATGCGAAGAAAGTTTTAAAAAGTTAAAAGATTTATTAACAATAGCACCAATATTAAAAATTGCTCATCCTAATAAGGACTTCGTTGTATGCACTGATGCATGCAACGATGGACTTGGTGGGGTCTTAACTCATGAAGGTCATGTTATTGCTTATGAGTCTAGGAAGTTAAAAATCCACAAAAAGAACTACGCAACTTATGATCTAGAGCTGGCAACCGTGATACATGCACTAAAAATGTGGTGCCATGACTTGATCGGAATAAAGTTTTCACTAGTGACAGATAATAAAGGCTTAAAATACTTGTTGGATTAAAAAAATCTTAACATGACGCAAGCTAGGTGGCTAGCTTTCCTTAGGGAATACGATTTCGAGATTCAACACATTAAGGGTAATGAAAACAAAGTTGTTGATTCCTTGAGTTAAACTGCTGGTTTTGGATGAAGTTCATAAAAGTCCTTATTCGGGACACCCTGGTTATCAAAAAATTATAAATATGCTACGAAAGGATTACTTTTGGCCCAACATGAAGAATGAAGTGGCTGAATACATAGCTGGGTGTTTTGGATGTCAGACAATTAAGGATGAACATCAACACCCAGCTGGCGTATTGCAGCCATTTCCAATTCTGAAATGGAAATGAGAAATTATAAGTATTGATTTTATAACAGGTTTACCTAAGAATAAAAAACACAATGACTCAATAATGGTGGTTGTGGATAAACTTAGTAAGTCTGCTCATTTTATTCCTGTGAAGACTACTTTTAAAGCTGCTAACATTGTAGATGTGTTTAGGAAGAAAATCTTCCGCTTACATGGAATTCCAAAGGTAATTATTTCTGATCGACATTCCAAGTTCACTGGAAATTTATGGACAACATTGTTTAAAGGCCTAAATACTAAATTAAATTTCAGTACTTCTTTCCATCCACAAACTGACGGACAAAATGAAAGGGTTAATCAGATTTCAGAAGACATGTTGAGAATGTATGTTAAAGATCATCCAACTAAGTGGGAAGACTATTTGCATTTAGCTGAATTTGCTTACAATAACCATTATCAAGCATCTGCTAGACTTAGTCCATTTGAGATTTTGTATGGACGGAAATGCAGTACTCCTATTTCTTGGGATAACCTTATTGACAGATTAATGCTAGGACCATATTTGTTAGGAGAGATGGAGCTAACCGTGAAACATGTACAAAGCAATTTAAAAGTTGCACAAGATAGAAATTTTTTTTATGTAGATCTGAAACGAACTGAAAGATAATTTCAGGTTGGAGATCATGTCTTTGTAAAGGTTAAACCCAAGAAAATTTATTTTAAGGTTGGGAGTTGTGATAAAATAGCACTAAGGTACTGTGGGACTTTTGAATTCCTATCAAGGATTGGACCAGTTGCATATCAGTTGGCCCTACCATCTAATTTAAGAATCCATAATGTTTTTTACATTTCTGTTTTAAAGAAGTATGTGCACGATGCTACTCATGTGCTGAATTGGAATGAGATACAGGTGGAACTTGAAGGAGATTTTTAGGTTGAACCAAATCGTATCCCCGACAGGAGGGGAATTATGCTCCAGAATCGTACCATAGGGTAGGTAAAGGTGCAATGGAAGCACCTTTTCCTTGATGAAGCTACCTGGGAATTGTAAAGTAATATGCGGGCAGCATATCCAATTCTACTCCAAGGAGGTTCCAAGGAAGAATAAGAAACATCTAGGACAATGTTGAGCTTAAGTGGGGGTGTTTGTAACATACCACTTTGCTGAAACATTTTATGTTTGAAGAAAACATTTTCTTAACTTTTATTGTAAAGTTTTATATTTGGCCAAGTGGACAAGGATGACTGTAATTGCACAATATTATTATTTAAACAAATAAAATAGGAGACACTCACCCAAAGAGACTGTTGAATGAGTGTTTACTGACCCACTAGGTGGAATGGAATCTGGGATAGAAGGAAATGGACAAGTGGCAGCATCAGGAACTCAGTAACTAGCTGTTGTTATGGGACAACTCCCTTGAATTGTGGTAAAAGTTTCCTGAAATATGGGACAGGAGCTTGAGGCTCATTTATTTGGAAACTAACCACTAAAAGACCTAGGCATCTTTATAAGCCATCGAATTTGAGTAGAGGCTCACACTTTTTCTGACGAGAAAATTTACCTTATGGTTCTGTTGTATGCACACAAGAGATTCGATGAGGGGAAGCTATGTTTTGAGTTGTAGTGTAAGTCTGTTTCACTTCTACTAAGTGCATAGAGTTATTTTGCGGTGTATTGCAAGTATCCATTGATTGCTGGAAGTACAACTTGAGTGCCTTGTATCTACACAGAGTCTTCTACCTAGTGGTTCAGTAAACAGGCTCGGGGGTCCAAAGGAGCAAGTGATATTGGTTGCTTCTTCTAGAGAAGGTTGGGAGGAATAGGCCTCTTTGGGTGTTTGTCCACCCTATTTACATTATCAGGTTCTACTTGCTATTTCATTTCTAGTAATTACAACTTATTGAATTTTTGAGTTATTGTTTTTTGAATATTGTTAGTTATTTTGTTCAGAATGAATGAAAGATCTTCTGAACTATATGAAGAAGTAATATGATAATGATAGATCAAAATTACTTCCCTGCACTTTTCCACACACTGTCTTTGTGTCGTACTCTAGTACAGGGAAGGGTGTTTTAAAAATAGATGAATGATATGCAAACAGATATAATAATGTAATAGACAAACTCTTTTATATTTACTGTAGTTTCCTTATTTGTTTACGAATTGTAATTAACATATCTCATGTATCAGTCATAGAAAAACTAGAAACTATTTGTTTATCTAAACAATTTAATACATTTACAGTCGCAGCAATAGAAATAAAAATACATAAATATTTCCCATTTTTCTTTCTGCACAAAGCCTAACATTTAGTTTTAGGTTAAGTAGCCTTCATAGAAGACAAATAATAAATATTCTGTCTTACTATATTTCTTTTCATATGTTTATTCTATTTAAAACATCTTGACATTTTGTATTATAAATACTAGGAGAATCGAAATAATGACTGCAGATTATCATCATTATTTACGACTTGAAACAACAGTACAGAAGGGAAAAATTTACATACACAGTATACAATATCAATAATTTTATCATTGAATTTTTAAATCAAAATAACAGAACAAAGACAGAGGTTGAGTTTTCGAAACCCTATAGGTTACATGTTATATTCTTTAGAAACCCTTATCATACTTTTTAGTTAAAAATAATAAAAATAGTTTTTATTGTTGTTTAGGTTCCGTAACATCCTTACAGCCGAATCCCTTACACCTCTTTTATCATCAAAAACATTTTGACAGGGTTTTGAACGAGGTTTAATGCCTTTAAGCAACAAACAATATTAATATAGATATGATACCAAACTTTTCTTAAACACAAAAAACACAAACAACTAAATGTTAACCATCACGACTATAAGGTTTTTCAACCACAGTATAAAACATTTAGGAACTACAAAGATGAACTTAGTTCTCATTCTTTTTATTTCACCAAACATTTCATAGATCTATACAGATTACCGAGAGTAATTATCTTAGGCTCAGACTTTATAAAACATCTCCATAAACGTTTGCGAAAGTCTTAAATTCAAATCCAATACAGGGTCAAGGGATCAAACGCTTACTTTTACATATTTGTATAAACCAAACTAGGCTTAAGTACAACAAATTCCTACAAACAGTTTCCTTTTAAAAACATTTCAAAAACACATAGATGTTTCCCAAAAAGTCTCAATTTAGGACTCATTAACCTAAATAACAAACAGATTTTTAAACCGAACATTATCAACACTTTGTTTTTCAATTTATCAAAATGATGATAGAAAAATAAATCTTTTATAACCCTTTATAAACTTCAACCAATAACATTATCTCGAAGATACCCTTTATCGAAAGGAAACAAAACAAGGTTTACAGAGTTCGAAACCCAAACTACTATTCCTTTAAACAAAAGAAACAAGTTCTTATACAGACAATCACCATTTCATTTTATTCGAAATATAGAGGGTTAAACCCTTCTTCAAACACTGTAAAACTTTTGTAAATTCAAGGGTTACACAGTAAAACGTTGCAAAGCCAATGCAACAGTAGGTTGAGGGTACAATCCTCCCTACATTAAATAATTTCCACATGGCTTACAACAGTACAGTCCATAGCTAGACCACGAGACCAAAGTTTTGGCTAAAACCATTTAAGAACCAACATCATGCCAAAGACTCAACTGAAAGTTCCTGAAGTACTATGGATGCCACGAGGATGTCACCGAGGATTACTAGGATTTGCAATCTTCCATCGTTGGCACTACAACATTTAAACAACCATGCCAAGAAGTTCCTGCCACAAATCACACAACATGGTTAAAACTTGGAAGACAAAGCTTAAAAACAAAAACTCATACTGTTATACATCATCAACCTTCACAAGATAGTATTTAAAAAGAACCAAAATTACATGTAAAAGAACCTTGGCTCGAAACCGAATACTCCTACGACCAACGATGATCCAGAGTCATTCAAACCACAAAAACAAGTGTAGCAATGTTCACTGTAGTATTGGCTCATCTCTTAACACATGGAAGTGACAGTTTTACTCCTATAGCTCGCGGTTTTAAAATTTGGGGAAGGTGCCTTCAAAACCTGTTTTTGAAACCCTAAAGACCCGCAGACCTGTCGGCCTCTCCAACACTCCACTCTTAGCAAAATCAATGCTCAAGTTCATGCCTTCATCGAGGTAAGCCAAATTATCATTAGGGTTACACCACTATCGAGATTTATCACGTGAAGACCGCTACGATGGATTCCAACAGGCATTCCACCAACACCGCTTTTAATGCACTTTAATATTCATAGCTACCACAAGTACGTAGACCTGCCAGCAAACCATGCAACGGGGTTATCATTCGGTCTTACCTCGGTTTATCATTACAATTGCATCATAGTTGGGTTACAAATTATTAAGGTCAATATACCATTATCCAAGTGTTACACTACTACACGATGACCAAGATTAAGGTTTCGACCATCGCTATGGGAGACCTACAACCATAAGTTATTATGGTTATGTTTTATCCCTAAGTCCTTTAAAAACTTTGCATTGTTTCCCTTGTACATGTTAAAGAAACCATAAAGCGCATATCAAACTATTGTATAGTTAATGTACAATGCTCTAGCATTATAATTATCCATGGTTTAAATTTGTAGAGAAGGGTACATCTAGTATATAGTTCACAACTATGGACATTGGTTAAAACACCACAATAACACTATGCTTTCCATTTAGTGCCTAAAAATATGAATACAGGCTTAGGAACTGTAGTGAAAGCAATTAAGTTTAGGATATGATTCTTTTAAATTACATTTACAAATACTTTGCTTGTAGGTAGAGTTAAATGCCTTTGACCTGGAATTCAAAGCTAAATGCTTCCACGAGGACTTAATAAAATACAAGTACTCTAGAAATAAATACAAATGTTGAGATTCGAACTATAACTGAAAAGTTCATAAACAACTTGTGTAAAAAAAATAACAAATGTTGAGAATGGAGTGTAATGTTTATGAAAGCTTATAAATAACTTATTGTAGAATATAGCTGAAGAAACAACTGGAGTAGATCTCACCCTGAAATGTTTTGAAGTTATTCTATTTCTCTTTTTAAACTTGAAAGCTAACTGACGATATATAGGACCTCCGTATTCACTTTCTAAAATATTGTTTTCTCTTACTTGTGATCTGCGACAGAATGTTCAAATGCTTTAGCTAAAAATAACTAAGTAAGCCTCGGGGTAGCCATAGGACCCCTTCATCATCAACAAGAAACTGAAAAAGTTAGCACATACAATAGAATTAGAATCAAGTCTATAAAGTATCGACATTGACATAAGAAAACATAACTGAACTAGGATGCATGAATTGAGGTAACAACATCCACAATAGTGTACTATGAATATACAAACTTTATGCATATTTTGTGATACATTCTACACACATAATCGATGTAACATGTCAAGTACATTTTGATGCCTAGTCAAACAAAGAAGCATTTATTATACTTCCGCACAGTAATTATAGCAATTAATGCTACTCTGAAAAATTTTAAATTTTTGTGATTTTTGGGATGTTACAGCTAACTAGGCTCTCTAACCATCAAGGTCCACTTCAATGCTAAGACAACCTGCAATTGGGTTTATCAAGGATACAAAGGAAACATGGAGGATATTGCTAAGCCAGTGAGTTCAATCCACAGAACTATAGGCATCTCAACACTCAATAGACATGGCACCCCATTATTTACATCACCCAACACAAGGAAGGCCCTCTTCTCTACTACACAGTCCCTCAAGGCCCCTTCCCTTCCAGTGCTATTCAAGGTGGGCATAAGAAGGTCCAAATTCTAGTTCTATGAGATTACAGCCTTCACTGGGTTTATCAAGCATTCGAATCCCTAACTCTAACCTTCTATCTCTGTTAAACGAGCTGAAATATTCATAGGGTTGTGGATTCGACTATGTCTCACATATAAGCTCTCTGCAAACTGATTCCGGTCTTCTCATGGCTTCCTCAAGATATGAATGCTCTGTAACTTCTTCTATGGTTCGCTTACAAGGAAATTATCCATAGATAATGCTTCCGCATAGGGTTTTATATGACATTCCGCTCTATAGTTTCGGTTTTACACAGAATCGCGATTTCTTCTCTGTTTCACAACTGACTTTGCATTTCGTGATGGATAGGAAGTTCGAGTTCATCAATGCATAGTAAAAGTAGGGTTCCTGGTTTCCTAGGCAATCCAATGCTTCCAGGGAGAATTAGAAGAACCCCCATTTCAGATCTCGAGGAAATTTTTATCCCCCCTAACCCTCTTTATGCTGACTTTCCTTCCCCCCACTCTATGTAACCAGATTTTGGGTCATGATGGGGAATCAAAACGGTTTCTCCTGTACAAGTGGCGGCATGGGTCCCCATCCGATAACCCCCTCACCTCTCCCTAGTGGATACCGTATACCCTTCTCATTAGCTTCCTCACTTATCCAGTTTCCTTAGTATTTCATTGCAATATTAAATCCTTTACATCGATTACAATATCTCATGGCTTAGTAGCACATGAATAATTCAAATGTCAAATACTTTCCTATGCAACAAACTTTAAGTAGCCACTATTGGGGCCTTGTCGTTGAGATCCACACTAGGTAAAATAGACATTCCATATACACAATACTCATATTGAGGCCAATAATTATTAAGTCAAGGTAGGGGTATTACACTAGTCCTCAACCATCAGTGGATTTGGTTTACCTCGTAGCAGGTTTACCATAGTAATTTTGTACAATATGTTTTTCTCAGTTAATAGAAGGCCATGTCACTTGCTTATCAAAACAAAAAAACACTATAAATTCCAATGGATAACTACTATGTTACATGTCTCCTAGTCCTATTGCAGTATTGATAGAATGATTGCTTAACTGTAATATATTATATATAGATATGAAGTAAAAAATGTAGGTTGAAATAGGGATGGAAATGAAATACTTGGGGTAGCACTAAAAGCCTCTATTTTTTGTGTTTATGTTGAAATATACTTGGTTTCCCTTTCATTGGAAGGTTTTGAAGACTTTAATGTTTAATACTCTTTGGCCTCTTGAGCCAAACTAGTCTTCAATTATCGATAGACATGGTTTCCCTCACGGTAGATCTACCACAAAAATTTTGTACTATATGTTTTTTTGAGTTAATATAAATCCCCATCACTTGCTTACACAAAAAATATTTATAAATTCCAATGGATAACTACTATGTTTGCAATATTTTAAACCAAGAAAAGATAACAATTCAATTACATCATGACCATCCATATCGAAACAAATTTAGTCATATCAATAATAACAAGTTGGCAAAAGGGAGGTTTAAGAATAATAATGTTGATCACCGTGTTCCACAATGAAGATGTATAATTACAAATAAACATTGAATCCTTTATAACATAAATTTTATATAAAATCACGATCTTGAATTGTTGAATATTTCCCATATGGTCCACCCACTTAACAAGATGTGGAATCTCTTCTAAATCCTGAATTTTATATAATAATCACCATGTTGAACTCTTAAATACTCCCTACATGTTCCATCCACTTCACAATATTAGGAGTCTCTTCCAAACCATAAATTGTATATAAAAGTACCATCTTGAGTTCATAAACACTCTCCGAAGTGGAAGGATCCTACAAAGTATAAATTTTATATAAAATTCACCATCTTGAAGTTTTAAATATTCTCCACCATATAATTGTACACAACTTTGGAATATAAATAATACTCTGGTCATGGATTAGTGGAAGATAAAGATGTTGTACATCCACATATGTCTTCACCTTCTTGTGTGATACCAAAGCATGTGATCTTGTTACAATTATTTTCTTTTTTTTTATGTGCCCCATTGTCATGGAGGACACGCTTAATCATATGGACCTCAAAAATGTGCTTTAACTCTTCTAACAATTTGAGAAAACAATTATCTCCTTTTTGAAGGAGATGTCTTCATATTCTCATGTGAGACCAAATAATGTGCACTTGTTGCATTTATTTTCTTTTTTTTACATGCACCATCATCATGGAGTCCATGTTTAACAATATCAACCTAAAAATGTGCTTTAACTCTTCTAACAAATTAAAAACACATCCATCTCCTTTTTGAATGAGAATACTATTAGAGAAGGCCTTGGTGATTTTGGAAGGAGAAATGGATGAGTGAAATAAATCTTATACAAAATTAAAACAATCCATCCATCCTCTACCAACACTTGTAGGTGTCCAGAAATGAAACACTCCCACCAAGTGTTGAACTTTGGTTGTCATTGTTGTAAACTAATGTGAAAGAGGATGTCAATTGATGTCAAAGAAGAATCAGTATTCCTATGGCATTTTGAAGAAGTATATAGAAAGGCCACTTTGAAGAAGTATATCAAACATATCCAGTTTGAAAAAGTAAATAAGGAATGCATCCTACAATATGAAGACATCAAGTCCATCAAGTCATACTCCTTCAAGGTAAAAGCTAAAGAGTTGGTTGGACAAAGGTTCGAGTGCGCAAGCAAGTCAAGAGTTGATTGGACAAGGTTCGGGTTTGCGCAAGTAGCTTGGAAAAAGAAATGGTCGAGCATTTATGCAAGTACTGAAACAATGCAAGACTCACCAATCAGGAGAAGCTTTGAGTTGTTGAAGCACGTACAAGTACCAAAAAGGGTGTAGCCAAAATTGACACTTATTCGTCTGTGACAACACTTACATCTTTTGGTCGCATGATGACACTTTATGAGATTACTATGAGTCACACTAAAGGAAATTTGTTGATGGAAGAGCCATATTTTGGAATTTATATGAATGGAATTACCTAATTCATGGCCCATTTTATAGGTAGGAACCTTAGGAACATTTTTGGAGACCAAAATTTCTCCTGAATTTTTTTAGAAAAGGTTGTTTTTGACAATTTTTCCACAAAACAAAGGCAGGTTGAAGGCTTCTTCACCCGTGGGTTTTCCAAAAAAATGCAGGTTGCACATGGTAAAGTCGCAAGTACCCATGGGTTTGTCCATTGCAAAGTCGTGGGTGTTGGTTGTGGAGCCATATCTTCCAGTCTCATAGATGATATTGTATCAGCCGTGTTTGTACCCCAGTTTTATATGATATGTAGGTGGACTGTACAGTCACCCCAGCGGGGGGGGTGTGGGGGGGCATCGCCCCCCCACGGGGTTTTGTGGGCCCATGGTTTTGGGTATCCCGTGGTATTTTCCCATTGTATTTCCCTTATAAAATAAATACATTGTAATACGTATAGGGACGATGATGTATTAGGTTTTATGCATTGTAAAGATCTCTGAGATCAGGAGAGAGACTATGAAACAGAGAAGAGGAAGTGCAGCGGTTGTGCTACAGGTTGTATCCCTTCACCTTGCTGGACGGTAATAATAATAAGGACTGGCAAATTCAGTGTGGACGTAGCCCAAGTTGGGTGAATCACGATATATCTGTGTCTCTCTTGTAATGTGTATGTGTGATTATATTTGCATTTCTATTTATTGTTATTGCTCCGTGATCCTGTTTTTCTAACAGTGAGTAGTTCAGAAACACTAAAAAAATATATAAAATCACGAAAATGGTTGTTTTGGGTAGTTTTGGAACTTCCTCTTCGGTTGTAACTACTTCCTCCTCGAACCTATATTCTTCACTTGCTATATAAGAGAGGTAGAGGGACCATGAAAATGAGATCAATCTAATTATAATGTTATGCTAGAGGAATTGGGATTCACATCCCCCTCACTTGTTCCCTAGTTGCTTGTAAACCCTAGCACATCTCATCAAAGGTTGGTATCCTTGGAGAAGAGAAGCATGAGACCTTGAATGTTGGTTTCATGAAGTGCCATGATTGAAGGAAGGTATAATTTGATGTAATTGATTCATTCATAAATAAATATTGGACATTATTCCATTTATAAATAGATTTGTTCATGTATGTTTCAGATCTGATTACAAGTTGATGTTTTATTCTCTTATAAATATCAATCTTTTATTTGTAGTCAAATTGGTTTGAGGAAGGTTTGAAGTTGTTTTGTAGGTTTTTGCATTGGAGAAAAATAGGAGAAGCTTGGATAAACCTTATGAATAAGGTACACATTCTCCTAAACACTAATCTCTTTTCTTAATAATTGTACTTGCAAAACCTTGTATGTCTGTCTTTTACCCTAGTACTTTGGTAGTCTCACCCCTACTATAGGAACATATTCCCTAACAACAGAACCAATGACTCCGCTAGGGATAAGCCTATCTAATTTGGGGTATCCATGGCCATTTGTTCCAGTATATTTTAAGTTCTGAGTTTAATTTCATGTTAGGACCAGTCATTAAGCTTTGTTAGACCCTTCCTTGCTCAGTTTTTGAGTGGAATTTCACAAATTTTTGGACTTTTCTGCATACTCGCGAGTTTGTGGTACTTACAGTCATGGGTCTGAGAAAAATTCACAAATGTAATCCTTTTACACCCGCGGGCCCCTCGCGCTTGTACCCTTTCACACTCGCGGATACCTCCTAAACATGAGTTTTTCAATTTTGGAAGTTTTTGGGGAGTTTTGATTGCAATCTTTGGAGTCCCTACTGATCTTAGGTCTGTGTAGGACCCCTTGGAAGTGGTGTCTTATCTCTTGATTGATATTATTTTGATGTTTGGGATATTTTTGAAACAATTTGGGCTTGTTTGGAAGAATTTGGGTCTTGTTGACCCAAGTTGGGGGTTTGTGAACTAGTTTGGTGTTTTTTAAACTAATTTGAGTCTAATTGAATCTACTTGCTCCATTTTGACTAGATTTGGAACATATTGAGTCTATTTGACCCTATTTGTATCTATTTGAGTGATTTTCCTCTTTAGATTTGTTTCTTGACCTTCCTTATGATTTTTTTCTCTCTTTTGTAGTAAAAGCTCAAGTGTCTTTTCTGTGGTTTAGGACCTTGATTGCACTACTTGTGTGCATACCTAGATTTACCAACCATATTTATTAGTAGGTACTTTGCTTTGATTGGTTCTAAAATTACTTGGTGTATGGTTTTCTCAATTTTAGCATGCTTACATGATAAGAAGATGAGGGTTTATGAATGCTTTCACTGTTTAATAAGGAGATCTAAAAGTTTTTGCATTTTCTTTGGTAGTGTGTTACTTTGAATTTGATTTTTGTTCTCACCTTGAAAAACATAAAAATTTGGTTCATTTTATAAGTTAGTGTTGGTATAATACTTTCGGAAACTATGGATAGCATTCCGGTGAGCACCAATCATGGGATCCCTATTCAAGGGGCTCCTTGTGCTTTTCCATTCATTTGTAATGTTGGTACTCCCTTAATGGATACCTTGAATCTTCTGGGATTCACTATAGGGATACCGGTTTGGTTGTTTTCCACTCTGAATTCCTTGCATGCTCCTAATGATTCTCAAGTAAGCACCTCAAATCAAGAGCATTAGAACCCGATGCCTTATTTTCCAGTAGCATCTTATCCTCCTCCTTCTACCTTATGTGGTGAAAGTAGTAATACTAGTAACCAATAGTCTAAAAGGAATAGACGGAGGAAGAATAGGGAGAAGATGCCAAAGCAAGGGGGCACCCACACAACCTATATTGGAGGTCATGCTGGGGGAACCTACCCAACCTATGGAGGTCATGGTGGGGGCACCTAACTAGCCTCTAGAGGTCATGCTGGGAGAAAAATTTCAGTCACTGCGAATCATACTGAAATAATATCTTTAACCACTATTGGTCATGTTGAGGACGCGTCATTGATCAGTGTTGTTCATATTAATGAAAAGTCACCAGCTACTATGAGTTATATTGGAGACACTAAATCAACCACTGTAGGTCATGCTGAGAAATTTAACATTGTCCACAAACCTAATAAACAGAAACTTAAGTTCCCTTGTAATTTTTGTGAGGGAGACCAACTGAACTATTTGTGCCTTGTACTTCCAGAAGTGTAAAAAGCGTGGTCCGTAGTTCAAAAGTCTTATGCTTCTGAGAAACCAACCACTATAAGTCATGATGGGGGCAAGCTTTCAGCCAATGTTAGTCATGCTGAGATTACTGATGTTGTAAAAGAGTCTAAGCTTATAGGACGCAAGCCAAAGTTCCCTTGTATACTTTGTAAGGGATATCACCTTACTCACTTGTGCCCTGCTATTTCAGAGGTGCAGAGAGTGTGGTCCATGTCTGAATTTTCTATAGATTCCTAACAGCCTGGTCAACCTAGGGTTGAGAAAGTTGTTGAACCAAAACAATCTTTGGTCAACCCCACTCTTCCTTCGGAGAGTGAAGTGATCGAATTGATGCAATCTTCGACCGATCTCATCATGCCTTCGGACACTGATGCACCTATCCCTGAAGTCTTCTGCATTACTAGTTTGGATGTTTCTAAAAAAAGGGGCACTTCATCTGTGCTAAGTGAACCCCTACCAAGCTCTAGGATCATTTCCTTTGATTGGAATTGTCTAGCTGGGCCTTGTCTTCCTTCGTCTACACCCTTCCAGATAAGGGTTGATAGTGGAAACCATATGGTTCATTGATGTATTGTAGATGAATGAGCCTCTGTTAGTATATTATCCCCTTATGCTTGGATAGATTTAGGTTTCCCTAACCTTTTTCCAGCTGTTAATTGGCCGTTGACCTTCAATAGAAGACCTAGTGAACCGATGGGATTCCTCCCTTAGGTACCTATTAATTTGGGTGAAAAAATATTCTTAGTTGATTTTATGGTTTTAAAGGACCCTATGGACTTTTATATGATCCTCAGGTGTGATTACGTATATTCTATGCATGATGTGGTCTCTACGCTATTTTGTATCATGCATTTTCCTCACAATGAAAGCATCGTCACTATTGATCAGCTTGCATTTGTTGACCCCTCTTATTACCCAACTGTAGACCAAGTATATCCCTTGTTAGTAGGCACTACCATGTCACAAGAGAATTATGTGGCATATTGTTCCTTGATACCAATTTCTACCGAGAGGAAGTCTCTGAATTCATGCTTACCTTTTCGGGACTGGGTCCTGATAGTTAACCAGATGATACCTCCATCCGAATGTTTAGATATGTGTTTTATCTAGGATGATATACTTCATTATGATGAAGTTTTCCTAGAGTCTATAATGCAGTATTCCATTCATTTGGATGTTGATCCAATTAAAGTTACGTCCAACCCTTGTTTGAATTTAGTGTTTGAAATTCCTACTTGAGTCTTTTGACTCTCCCATAGAATCGCAAATTGGTGTTCCTGCTGAGTGTAATTATGCTTCTAGAATTTTCAAATCCTTCGATGACAAATTTGTTTCTGCAGATTCCATCACATTCTTTAACTTTGATCTTCATCCTGAAGTTGGTCTTGTTGATTGTAATTCCTCAAGCATGGTACTATAGAGTCTTCATTGGTTAACTATACCTACAATATGCCTGTTGTTGATGATAGCGAAGTTGAAAGTATTTCTACCACAATGACTTGTATCAGATCTTTCTATACATATGTTTTGGATATGGCCTTGGTACTAATGTTTCTTGGAGACAGGATTCTTAGCTGGACTTATACTTGCTTACTGGTCCTTTTTGACTCTTTGTTCGATCATGTCAGGTATATTCATAACCTTGCATATAGGTTTAGGCTTCCTCGCTATTATGATGCATTTGAAACTTTTTCCATCCGAATTCGCCATAGCCTATTGGATATTGGTGTGTTAGCCATCTCTATATGCATTGTGCACCAGTCCGACAGTAGATCCTACCTAACACGGGTCACCCTAGTCAGCACCCTTATGCCATTTTGGTTCCCATGATGAGTTTTTATTATAGGCTTGGGAGCCTTTATATATTTACCATGACTTTGAGAGAAAGCCTCATGTATTTCTTCCTCATATATTTTTGGCCATTCCTTACAAGGATCCCATTTTTGTGTTTAAGTCACATGTGCATTTATTGTTATCCCACTTGCATTTATGATCTTGATGCCGGCTTCCAGGATTTAAGCTCATTATATAAGCCTCCATCTCTGATCTCATTTCCGTTAAGCTATGTATCACTTTGCCTTTGTGATTTCACATCCTTTACTTGGAGGAGACACACCCTGAGTGTCCTTATTTTACTTATGTTACTTACATTATGCATAGCTTTGTTCCATGTGCTTGGACCTAGTATCGCATGTTTTTGACACTCGTCTCCTCCCATTATGAGAATTATTCCACCTTTCCTTTGAGCTCATTAAAAATAGTAAGCAGGCTATGAGCATTCTTTCATCTCTCCTTTGATCTCGTTAAAAATAGTAAGGAGGTCATGAGTTTACTTTTCGGGGTAGTTAAACCTTTACATAAAATATTTTTATGGAGTTTTCTCTAAGATCTTGTTAGACTCCTTAAAATTGACAAGATCACCGAGTATACTTGTTCACTTCAGACTCGTTAAAAGAATTGAAGGGACATCCACTTAGGTATAAGTTTACCCCTTTTCCGGGCCTTTGTGGATTATTTATGAAAAAAGGAAAACTCTAGTCATACTTGGCTAGAAGAGTTCTCTCTCGCATTGTTTTACCCTTTTTTCAGGTGAGGAGACTAACTTTACAAAAAATGACCCTTTGGATTCTTCTTTAGGATTTTAAGACTCTCACAATATGAAAACACTAGCGAGCATTTACAAACTCGAGCTCGATGTAAAATCCATGAGAGTGTGTATAAAGTTCTTGTTTAAGTTTTTTAGACTCTTTAAATATGAAAACACCGGCGAGCACGAACATATATGGGATCGATATTAAAATACACAAATCAATATCTTATCGAGTATTAGTATATATTTTCTTCAAACTAATCAAAAAAGAATAAAGTCTTGATTTTCCCTTCATGGACTCATAAAATTACACATGGTTGGGCCCTTATCGAGCATGCTTTAATTCTTTGTCAAGCTCGTTAAAAAATGAAAAAGGTATCTAAAAAGAGAAAAGGAAAGGGAAGGATGTTAAATCTCTTTCAATATAATGGCATCAAGTCAACTATGTCCTTGAAAAAAGCACCTGTTTTGAGTCTATCAAACAAGTTGGGTTCTAGTTTTGGCCTTAGGATAAACCCGATCTCTGATTGTCTTACTCCTCCGTTTGGTTACTATTCCAATCATATGGAGAATATCTTAATGTATCCTACATTGTAGATTTATATCATGGTCCCTTTGTGTTCAAATCTACCTAAGTCACTCTTCTGTCATGCTCACTGTTCAAAGATACAACCCGTGTCAGACATTCTGCAGTTTCCTTCATCTCATGTATCAGCCATTCCTTGGTGTCAGTATGTTTCATCATGTATTCAGTCCTACTGCAAAATCATATCAACCTTTGATTTTTCCTCGTGTTGGATGATGGAGGATGCCTTAAGGAATCCCTTCCAATGGATTTCTTCCCATCGACTTTAACTCATCTTGATCTGGGAATGAATTCTAGAGTTTTCGGTAGTACCTTGGGGATTGCAATCATCAGTGGAAATTTCCCTCGTCATTGAGTTATGAGAATACATTAATGTCCCTTAATCGATGGATTCTTCAGGTATTCCACTTCAAGAACATCTATTCACACCTATTAGAATGTACTAGGTACCTTGGGGCCCATATTCATTATTGGTGGGATTCCCTTGCGTTTGTTAATGGTTCAAATCAATGACCAGTAATCAAACGGTTTCCTCCATATTCAACATCAAATCATTTATTTGCATGGTTAGGATTCATACCTTGAGACAATTTGGATTGAATACCTTGGGATGATGGAAACATTTGTCATTTTCTGTTATAGCCCAAGTTGCGCAAGACTGAGCCATACTCTTTTTTTGGCTCTTGATGAGACATATATCTGGTTTGTTCTCTATGGATATGATCTCTAGTTTTTACATAGATCCACCTTTGTATTTCTGTGGCTATGTTCATATTTATACTTCCCTCATGTATCCACGCTTGTATTCTAGTGGCCATAATATATGCATCAGTATTGGATCATTATTGTATCCTCCTAGAGGTCATGTTCCACTATTTGAACGTGGACATTTATCCTAGGGATGAGTTTGTCTGATATTTCATTTCTTTCAGGTACTTCATTCTAGCCTACAATTCTTGGTTTCTCCAACTCCAAGACTCAACCATTTATTATTTATAATTCATTTCGGCCATCCCCTTCCCCTATGACCTCATACAGTAGGGGGCATCTGTTATAGCCAAAATTGGCACTTCTCTGTCCTTGACGACACTTATATCTTTTGGTCGCATGACGACACTTCATGAGATTACTATGAGTCACACAAAATGGATGGAAGAGCCATATTTTGGACTTTAGATGGATGGTATTACCTAATTCATGGCCTATTTGATAGGTAGGAACCTTAGGAACATTTTTGGAGACAAACAATTCTCCTGAAAAATCTTCAGAAAAGGTTTTTTGACCATTTTCCACAAAAAATGTAGGTTCAAGGCTTCTTCACCCACAGGTTTGCCAAAAAAATGAAAGTTTCACATGGTAAAGTCACAGGTACCCGTGGGTTTTTTCCATTGAAAAGTCATGGGTACCTTAGAAAGACTAAAAAACTATATAAAATTACGAAAAATGGTTGTTTTGGGTAGTTTTGGAACCTCTTCTTTGGTTGTAACTACTTCCTCCTCGACCCTATCTTCTTCACTTGCTATATAAGAGAGGGAGAGAGACCATGAAAAGTATATCAATCCCATTAAAATGTTATGATGGAGGAATTGGGATTCACATCCCCCTCACTTGTGCCCTAGTTTCTTTTAAACCCTAGCACATCTTATCAGAGGTTTGGATCCTTGGAGAAGAGAAGATGGAGACCTTGAATCTTGGTTTCGTGAAGTTCCATGCTTGAAGAAAGGTATAATTTGATGTACTTGCTTCATTCATTAATAAATATTGTACATTATTCCCTTTCTAAATAGATTTGTTCATGTATGTTTCAGATCTGATTACAAGTTGATGTTTTATTCTCTTATAAATATCAATCTTTTATTTGTAGTCAAATTGGTTTGAGGAAGGTTTGAAGTTGTTTTGCAGGTTGTTGCATTGGAGAACAATAGGAGAAGCTTGGATAAACCTTTTGAATAAGGTACACATTCTCCTAAACCCTAATCTCTTTTCTTAATAATTGTACTTACAGAACCTTGTATATTTTTATTTTACCCAAGTACGTTGGTAGTCTCACCCCTACTATAGGAACATTTTCCCTAACAACAGTTATCATATGCACAAATTCCATAGACAATGATACATCAAGTGCACAAGATACATAAGTGATAGTAAATAAAGGGCGCAAAACCAAAACAACATGGGTGCATGTCCCACAAGTCAAAGGACCAAGTATGCACAGGTACACAAGAGATGACACCTTAGTGGCACAAAAGATGACAAGTGGTGGAAGTGTAAAGCAAGAAGAACCATGAAGAAAGTAACAAAGGAAAGCCACAACCAACTTGTGGACATACAATCCATGTAGGAAATGTATAAATAAGAAGCAAGGTGGATATTTCAAGTAAGCTTGATGGAAATGATGAAGATATTGTAAGCATAAGGGAGGAAGATATAGATTTATATTCAATGCATCAAGGGCTCGTGAAATTAGAACATCATGATCTATCAGAGAGACGAGTGTGCACAAGTGGAGGAATGGAATAGATGGTGGTCCACAAAATTATGATGTGAATGTATGACGATTATGCTAAAGACAGAACGAAAAAATGCAAAGGATGCACAAGTGCATCAGGATTGAATGATAATATCGCATACATCATGCAGATAGTCACAGATGATCTAAGACATAAGTGCAAAAACAAATATGAAGCATATTGGAATATGTGTGAAGTGGTTGAACTGATGCATGATTATTGAGTTGATGTGTGCGAATTCCATTATATGCGAAAAGACAAAATTGCAGTAGAATCAAGGATGTGTGTCATGATAAGGTGTTTCTGAGACAAGTGTGTTAAACCAAAAGGATGAACCATATGATGCACATAAGGTCACATATTGTATGAAAGTCTGTGGCACTTAAATAGAACATAAATATCTCAGAAAGTACTCAGTTTCATCTGATACTAGTGCTCAATATCGGAATCTCAAGTTACCAGTTGATGCACATTATCAGTTGAAGAATGCAGTTGCACAGTAGCAGAACATAATATTGAATCTTAGTGCAGACTGCAGAATTTGATGAAGCAAGCACACAATATATAAAGTGCGATGTTAGTTAGAGTGAAGTATTGAAGTTAGAGTGAATTACTGAGTGGAATGAGAAGTCAAGTGATGTATGTAGCAAAGTGGCATCAAATTCTTCATCACATAGAAGATGCGCACAACAAAACGAGCATTTGAATATTTGAAGTGTGCGCACATCAGAAGTACTGCAAGGAAATATATCATTTTGTATACCTTGGAGGAAGGACGGGGAAAGGAGAAGGGGGTTGTAGCCTCCTTCCAATTGGTGCTAGAGATCTCAGGGAGTTGTAGCTTGCTTTGGGTTGGAGCCTGTAAAACTGGGGGGTTGGTGCTTCCTTCCAGTTGGCGCTAGTAAAGATAGGAAGTTAGTGCTTCCTTGAATGTAATGTTTTCATTATAAAAGAGCATTATGTGGTTTTACCCTGTTTGGGTTTCCACCTAAAAAGTCTGTGTGTTCTATGTTCTGTGTTTTGATGCATATGTATATGAATGATTTATTTATTATGGATGCACAATTGAAGATCAAGATTAAGTTCTGGTTAATCTGTTAAAGAAGTAAAAACTATTCATAATTGTGTTAATACTGATTCAACCCCCCTCTCACTATTAAATGGATTCCAATGCCAAGCATTATGGTCTCTAAAATACTACTCTTCAAATAGTCTGGTTATAACATGTAATCTACATGCCAACATAAATTTGAATAAAAATCAACATATTGAATAAGAAGAAAAAATTCCCTCCTCTAGATAAATGAGGAAGATACATTTTATATTTTAGTTGGTCCAATGAAAATAAATGGGTATTGGAAATAAATGTTTTGTAGGTGGATTTGGGAATGGATGAGTGCAATAAAATTGATATAAAATCAAAATGGTGCATCCATACTCCACCAAAGAAACTCTCCACCCAAGCCTGCAACACTCCACCCATGCAACCCGTCATTCATGCATCATGAACTGCCAAATATTTTCCAAATGGTATTCTTATAAACCCTAAAAGGCCCATGCATCCCACATGCATCCTCCACCCAAACCTGTAATTGACCAGAAAAAATAGTTCGACCAAGCATTGCAACCGTCCAAAAAGAAACATTTTAGCCGAGCATTATGGACTCTAAAAAAAGTAACCCAAATTCCAATATAAATTTGACATAAAAATCACCATCTTGAAAAAGAAGAACTACTTGCATCTTCTATATAGACGAGGGAGATAAATTTTATATTTTAGTTGATCCAATGAAAGTAAATACATCTTTATCCAATGAAAATAAATGGGTCTTGGAGATAGATTTTTTGTAGGTGGAGTTGGGAATGGATGAACGCAATAAAATTTACATAAAATCAAAATGGTGCATCCATATTCCACCCAAGAAAATCTCCTCCTAATCCTACAACACTCCCCCATGCAACCCTCCACTGAAGCATCATGAACTCTTAAATATTTCCCAAATGGTCTTCTTATAAACTCTTATAAAAGGTCCATGCATCCTCCACCCAAACCTACAACTCACTAGAAAACAACACTTTAGCCGAGAATTATGTAAAATATTCTCCAAATGGTATGGTTATTACATCCAACCCACTTATGAACATAAATTTGATATAGAAATAACCACCTTGAACTAGAATAGAGTTCCCTCCTCTAGATAGATGTGGGAGATAAATTTATATATAAGTAGTTGATTCAATGAAAACCAATGGGTCTTGCAACTAGTTTTATTATAGGTGAAAATGGGAATGGATGAGTGCAATAAATTTCATATAAAATAATTTTTTTGCATCCAATCTCCACCCAAGAAACCCTCCACCAAATCTTGCAACACTCCATTGATGTAACCCTCCACCTAATAATGAAACAATCCAACCATGCTACCCTCCTGTTAACACCCAAAAAGTGTTCACTACCTCATCTACCACATTATATGGCTCATTTGTCCATTTTCCTACCATATTTCCCTTAAAATCCCAAAAAATCCCATTAAAAAGCCCCCAAAAGGCCTAAAATGCCTCCAAAAGGCCACAAAACCATCAAAATAGCCTAAAAAAGGCTAAAAAAACCCCCTTTTTCCTCTAAAAATAGAAAAAACCCCTTTTTCCTCCAAAAATAGCAAAAATCCCCTAAAAAGGGAATAAAAAATATAAAATAATGAGGAAAAGGAGGAAAAAACCCTATACAGCTGCACAAAACCATGTGTTTCCCAAAACCATGGGTCAGCACTCCACCACCAAAAAACTATAAATAGGTGATGGAGATCCCTTATTCCATATCCACAATCACAAGCACCCTTACTCTGCCAAAATCTCTCTCGAAACCCTAGTTCACCTTTGAACTATTTTCACCTTGAGAGCCACCTTTTGGCCCATTCCCATCATTGGAGAAGGAGGAGGAGCATCTTGAAGCTTGGAGCATCCTCTTGGACACTGCAAAGGGCTTCATCAAACCTTGACACTCAAGGTAACATTAATAGAAAAAGTCATTCTTTTCATTTGATGTTTATGTTTCATGCAATATTTTAGAAGTAATTTAATTGTTGTTTTAGTTTAATTAGTTTAATATACTGAACTGCTACTAAGGAGTCCATTCTCCTTAGTAGGTGCTCATTGGCACAAGCTAGGGGTAAAACCCTAGCTACAGTTTTGGCGACTCCACTGGGGTTCGAATTTCTGGTTTCCATTTTTTAAATTCTTCCTTTCGGCTGTCCCTTTCGGCCGCCGCATACCGCATTTTTTCCCTCTGCAGTCGCGTCCCGACCGCGCCTTTCAGGCCTTTACCTGCGATCCGACCGTGGCTCTCAGACTGCTTCCGACGCCCTGCCGACAGATTCAAGTCTGTTACCTGCGATCCGACCGTGGCTAATCAGCCTGTTTGCCACGATCTGACTGCACCTGTCGTCCTTTTTCCGGCGTCCCGACTGCGGCTTTCTTCCTCTTTCGTGCGTCCCGACTGCGCCTGTTAGCCCTCTTTGCCGCGACCCGACTGCGTCTTTTTCCCTATTTTCCTGCGTCCCGACTGCCTCTGTTGGCCCGATAGCCGCGACCTGACCGCCGCTATTTCCCTTAAACCCGCGGTCGGCCTGTTCCAATTCGCCACAGACCCGCGGTCTGATTTCTGCTCTTTTCCTGTTTTGAGCCCAGCCCCTTTTGCTGCAATATTTTCTGCATCTGAACAGCCTTCTGTCCCACCTGCAGCCTCACTACCTTACAGCCTTTCTGCAATATAATTTTTGTTCCCTTTATAGAATTCTTTTAAAAATTTTAGTGTTTTTTAAATTCAGAAAATTTTGCAAGTTAAACTTTCAATTTCCATATTATTGATAGATTGGAAGTTGCCCCCCTTGTGGCACTTCTCTTTTTGGGTTCAACACCTCACGAGCACACACTCTGTCACATAAAATCAAGTGAGCCTTAAAAAGTACCTAACTAAACCAACATTCTAACCCCACTTGGGGAACACAAAAGAATCATTGTAGTTAGGTAGGATCAGGGGGATAGGCTTCCAATAACACCCCTTGGTTATTTCACTTGAGACATAGTTGTTGTCCAAATAGGGAACCAAAATCCCCTAGTACTTTTTGGCACGGTCACGACCAGTTTATCAGAGGGCCTCTCCCTTAGGAGGGTTGAAGTCGGGAGACTGGTTCCGGAGGCCTGAGTGGAATACCGCACTCCATTCAGTAACCGAAGGGCTACCTTTCGCGGTTCGCGGGATATCCCTGTATAGGGGTATTGCGGTCAACGAACTAAATGGCAGATTCACCTTTCTGGACGTGTCATGAACGGGGTATCTTAGTTTCCATTCTTCTAGGATTGACTACCCGGTATCCCTCCCGGTAGGGGGATATCATAGCCACTTGGCTTTCCTACTCATATTGTCTGACTTGGATTTCATCACCTTGCAGAGGATATGTTTAGTTGAGTCAGAATACTTTTAGTTAGGTGTTTGCATGCTCCTTTACCTCCCTTTGGTCTAGTGAGTCCACCATTTTTTCTTTTTAGGAAACCTGCTGCTTGTTGGTATTCTGACCATCTTTGTTGACACTCCACCTATTGTAGCACAGCTGTTACAGTGGGTGTTTTGAGTTGGTTGTTGGCCTGAGTGCCTTTCTTTTTAGCTCTCCTTCTGCACACACCGGTTGCATTAGGATTTTTTGAGCTGTTTTTATACTCACCTCAACCCACAGAGACTAGACACCATCTGTCACCATTGAGTCCCCGAGACATTCTCGGCGCCTCAGGGGCGAACCCCCACAGCACGGTTCTCTTGACACCACACGTCGTAGATTCCGATCATTATCCGTTGATACCACTCATCACCGATCTAGAGCCTTGTCACTTGACTCCACTCGTCAGCGACGTAGGTCTCCGTCACCAGATAGTGACGCACCTTACTTTACCTCAGATTCTGACGAAGAGTCTGAGAACCCTATTTATACTGCCCCTACTAGCCCCATGGCTGGCACGACTTCCACTCCGTTTGTCATAGGGACCATTGGTGGCACATCCACCACTACACCAGTTACTACACCTTGTTTGGGTATGCCCTCCATGGGGAACCCATCTACTGTACCCCTCACGGTACCTATACCCACAGCGGGAATACCCATCCCCACTACATCAGTGGCTCACACTACCCATGGTGGTGCTGGACCATCCTCCACTACCTCAGTTCCCCCACTTGGGGGCACCACCCTAAATCTTTACCCTCCACTTGGGGGCACTGGCCCCAACTTGGTCCAAAGCACTACTGTGTCGCAGCCTTCTTCCAATTTGCCATTCATGGCTAGCCTCAACCTACCTGACCTGGCCAGATTGACCAACGATCCTATTCGACACGACCCCACGTGGCCTCATATGCCTACCAAGCTCCCCTCGGACATCCCTAAGTTCGAGGGCAAGGCTGGTGAGGACCCACAAAATCATATCATGTCTTTCCACCTATGGTGTTCCTCTAACTCCATCGTGGACGACTCTGTTCTCCTCCGTCTCTTACAGCGCACCTTTACTGGCTCTGCAGCCAAATGGTATATTGAGCAACCACATGGGACCCACGCCACCTTTGCCTCCCTTGCCTCTACCTTCCTGCAGTTCTTCCAGTTTCCTGTCCGCTATGACGCGGGCGTTGAGATCCTCTTATCCTGCAGACAAAACACGGCTACCCATATCACGGACCATATCCATGAGTGGCGTCGACGCCGTAGCTTATGCAAGATCAAACTAGACGACCGTATCTTCCTCGATTGGTTCCTCAAGTCCCTGCTTCCTGTTATTGCTAAGGATGTAGCTTCCGAAAGACCCCAGTCTGAAGAAGAGGCCATCCTTAAGGCACAGCAGTTCGACCTCATTTACGCCCAGTCGGGTTACCTTTATACCATTATACCTGACGCCCCTCGCGGCGAGTCCTCCCAGCATGATGCGCCGGGGGCATCCCACGCTGCAGATGGTATCATTGGCCGTGTTTCTTCGCATCCCCAACCATTTTCTATAGCACGTCCTACCCCTGGCCCCGATCTGTCGCGGGCTACTTCACAGTCGGGAGCAACCAACTCGTATGCTCCCATGACACATCACCATTCCCATGGACCCTCATGTCCACCTCAGTGCTTCGGGTATGCGACTCCTGCTTATGCTCCTCCAGTCGCCCCTCAGCCTTACTACCATCAGCAGGCTGCCTCAGCTCCTGCGCCTTCACAAGCCCCACCAGCTTATTATCCGCCACAGGCAGCCCCTACGGCACATCCACAACCTGCTCCGCAGTCCTATCAGCCACCCCCTCAAGTTGCTGCACCTGCTCAGCCTCAACCTACATATCATCCTCCACAGCCTGCTCCAACACCTGCGCAACCTCAAAATCCACCTGCTGCCCAAGGGCAAGTTTACGCCCAACAGAACCCGCAGCAAAACCAGAATAACCAACGAAACTAGGGCCAACAGAACCGCGGCAAGGGCCGTAATCGGGGGAACAACCAACCTGCAGACCAAGCTGGTCAACCAGCTAATCCCCCTGACAACAACAATGCGGCCCCCGTTAATCAAAACCCTGATCGCCCGCCCAAGCAGGCCAAAAACCCCAATTTGCGAACGAACCACCCTTGTTCTATTTGCGGGGTCTATGGACACTACACACATGCTTGTCCACACTTGGAGCGAGCTCGGCAGCTCTGGGTTGATGAGGCCCATCGCCAAGGGCATGCGGCTCCCCAAGCACCGCCCAACCCCCCCCCAACCTCAGCAACCCCCTTTGGTGCTGCAAAACCCCTTACCAACCCAAGGCGTGATGAACACTCAGCCGTTGGCCCCTCCAGCTAACGTGCAACCCCAACAACAACAGATCACTTACGCTGCCCCTGATCAACCCATGTTTGACTCAGGTACCCACCACTTGCTGATGATGTCATCTGCTGATGTCAACCTACAGACCCGTCGGAACCAATATGGCTCCACCTCTGAAGCCACTCCCACGGATAAACCTACTAACGCCCATCCCACCGATCAGGCGTTACGTATACCTCCGCCTCCCATAGACGGCGCTGCGAAAGCACCTCGGTTCCCACTTCGCCGAATCAACAATAACCCTAATGCGCGGGCTGCGTCAAACTACAACATTGTAGACGACCTAGCCCAATCTCCCGCAGCCATGTCTGCGTTAGAAGTCTTGAAGAACTGCCCTTCCCAACGCAAGACTTTACTTTCCGCCATTGGGGGGATTGACCCAACTGATTCGCATTTGATGGCGTTTGATTTAGACCAGTCTGAACCATGCCTACCTTCCAGCTTAGCCTTCCAAGTTACTGTCTCCGTTAGGAACCTTGTTATCCATCGGTGCATCATCGATGAGGGTGCCTCCACATGCGTTATGTCTACATTTGTATGGCAGAAGCTAGGATCCCCTCCTCTCCAGCAGTCCACCACTGCGTTACGCGCCTACGACGGTCGTTCGGACCCAGCCCCAAGGCCTTCTACCCAACGTTCCAGTCCAGTTAGGTGGTAAAACCGTCCTTATTGACATAGAGGTAATCAATGCCCAATTGGATTACAACCTTCTACTTGGCCGCAGCTACATGTATGCCATGCGGGCGGTTGCCTCTTCTGTCTTTCGCACCATGATGTTCCCCCATGAAGGACGCGTGGTTAAGATTGACCAGCTCACCTACTATGATCCCAGTGCTCCCGCGGCTCCTGAAAATGTTCTCCCCATGGTTGAACAACCTGTTTCTCCTGCCACCACCTCGTTTGTTTCCTCTTCGGGGCCTGGAGTCTACTCAGACGCGCCGATGACCTCCACCTTTCAATCCATTCCTCCACCGTCATCTACGCCCGAAATGTCTGATTTATGTACCTTGTCCCACGACAACCTACCACCCAACACTCAACCACCCTTGTTGCCCAAACCACCACTGGTACCTAGCCACATTGGTGTTACACCGATCCATACGATCCCCTTCCTAGTCCCTCCATCGGGAGTAGTAAGCGCCCCGGTCATGGCTACCCTTAGCTTCCCTGGGTTAACCTTGGGATTACCTGTATGGTATCTTTCGCCTCCCGTTCGCCCGCCGACACCAGATGTCGTCCTCCAGCCGGTGCAACCCATGGCTACTACCACTCAGCCACCTCCCGGTGTCTCTACCCCTTCGTCCTCCACGACACCTCCTCCTACTCCCAAACCCACTGGGGGCAGAGGTCCACAACCGTACACTGCTGTCCCACCTCCCAAGACAGTCAAGAACCCTCCAGTGTTTCGTGCTCCTCCCAAATGCTCGCTGTGTGACGAGTTGGGCCATGCGACCCACCAGTGCCCACAGTTACCCGCATTGCAGAAGCACATGCAAATGCTCGATGATGACCCCAACATCCCAAATGTCGAACTAAATCCCACTCCTAAGCCTAAAGATAAGTCCCTACGTACCAACCACTCCTGCGCCATCTACGGTATTTACGGGCACTATTCACATCATTGTCCCGATCTCCCGGATTACAGAGCGGCTCTCTATGAGATGAACAATCTGGATCTTGAGACGGCACCACCTACCATTGAGGAGATATACCCCCCAGACTCTTCACCTTCCGGAGAGGTTAATACCATCTATATGATCTCTTCCACCACTACCCCCTCGTCAACCGATTTGACGACGCAAACTTTCCGTACCGATGAGGAGATTCTTGAGGCCCTTACTGCCCCGGATTATCCTTGGGATGATATGCATCATCGTTCCTACTTCATCCCAGAAGCGTCTTCCTCTAGCTCCGCTACCCAATACGCGGTTGAATCCAAAGACTTCCTCCCCACCAAGGTCGACTGGTTCAAGGACCCTATTCCTGCTCCTGACGCCTTCGAGGAGGGTAACATGGCCAACATCTCACCTGTCATCAAAGTTGATATCGCTGCCCCAGGACGTGCCCCTGAACTCATCACTTTAGGAGCATTTTGCAGTCAACAAGAGATTGAGGACTACACAAACCTTTTCAAAGAATTCCGTGATGTCTTTGCCTGGTCCTATACCGAAATGCCTGGTCTTGACCCCGCAATTATAGAGCACCACATTGACACATGGCCAGATGTACCCCCCGTCCATCAGAAGCAGCGTCCCATTCATCCTTCCAAACTCCCAGCTGTTAAAGCCGAGATTGAGAAGCTGCGCACGGCAGGGTTCATTTATCCTATTGCCTATACCACTTGGGTTTCAAACCCCGTTCCCGTTAACAAAAAACAAGGCACCCTTCGAGTATGCACTGACTTCCGCGATTTAAACCACGCTTGTCCCAAGGACAATTTCCCCACGCCATTTATTGACCAGCTCATTGATGCGTGTGCGGGGCATGAAGTCCTCTCCTTCATGGATGGTTTTTCCGGCTACAACCAGATTCAGATCCGTAAAGAAGAACAGTACAAAACGGCCTTTACTACCCCATGGGGCACCTTTGCCTATCGCGTCATGCCGTTCGGCCTCAAAAATGCTGGTGCCACTTTCCAGCGGGCCATGACCTATTGCTTTCACGACTTGGTCCATATCCTGTTAGTCTACCTTGATGACCTTACAGCTCGTTCCCGAAAACGATCAGACCACCTTAACGACCTTCGGCAAGTTTTTCTGCATTGTCGCAAATACCAAATCCGCTTGAACCCACACAAGTGTGTCTTTTGCGTTCCGGCAGGCCGGTTGTTAGGTTTCATTGTTTCCCAGAAAGGAATTACTGTTGACCCTCTAAAAGTCCAAGCCATCTTAGACCTTCCTTCTCCTCGCACGCTCCGGCAACTCCAAAGTCTCCAGGGGCGATCCAACTTGCTTCGACGCTTCGTGCCTGATTACGCCACTACCGTTCACGGTTTCTTGCGCCTGCTCCGTACCCACATACCCTTCGTCTGGGATGAGCAAGCAGAAGCTGCATTCGAAGCACTCAAGAAGGCTCTCACACAAGCCCCTCTGATCTCCCCTCCGGATTTCTCCCAGGACTTCATCCTATACGTCTCGGCCTCCGAGCATGCCGTGTCCGGAGTCTTGGTTCAAGAAGACGCTTCCCACCAGGAACACGTCATTTACTACGTCATCCAGACCTTGTCTGGTCCACCCCTCCGTTACCCATATGAGGAGAGACTCGCCCTCGCCGTAGTCTTTTCCGTACAAAAATTGCGACACTACATCTTAATGAGTCATACCACCGTCGTTGCCGACTCTAACCCCATGGTATATCTTCTAAACCGGCGACTACTGCAAGGTCGTGTTGCTAAATGGGTCATTATCCTCTAGGAATATGACCTTACCTTCAAAACGCCTAAGAGCACTAAAGCCCTCGCGCTTGCCCAGCTCATTACTGATCTCCCTTCCATTCTCCCGGCCAAACCAATCTCCGATGAGTTACCCGACAATCACCTGTTTACTATCTCGTCCGATGACCCATGGTACGGTGATATCTTGTTATAACTACGCACGCAGAAGTTCAGACCCAAAGTTACCTGCAATGGACGTCGTCGCATCCGCCACCAGGCATCTAGATATCTCCTCTTAGGCGATGTCCTCTACCGGCGCGGGGTTGACACAATTCTTCGTCGTTGCCTTACCCACGAGGAAGCTGAACACGTCCTTAATGACTGTCATAGCGGTGCCTGCGGAGGCCATTTCTCAGGAATGGCCACTGCCCAAAAGGTCGTCCGCGCCGGATACTTCTGGCCTACACTTTTCACCGACTGCATCACTGCGGTCAAACACTGCCATAACTGCCAACTTTTTGCCCCCAAGGCCCGGACACCTCCTGCTCCGTTACACCCAGTCGTCACCGTTGGTCCCTTTTGTAAGTGGGCCATAGACTTCATGGAATGTAGACCCCAGTGTGCCAACGGCCACAAATATATTGTTGTCGCTGTTGATTACTTCACCAAATGGGCGGAAGCCATGCCTACCTTCAATTGTACCGCCGACACTGCTGCCCGCTTCTTCTTCAACCATGTCATCGCTCGATTTGGGGTTCCTAAGCAGTTAGTCTCTGACCATGGTTCACACTTCGAAGATGCCGTCTGGCGTGAGCTTTCCACCCTCCTTAAGTATGAACACCAATTTTCCTCTGCTTACTACCCCCAAGGGAACGGCCAAGTAGAGGCCATCAATAAAATCCTCAAAACCATCCTCCAACGAACGGTTGACAAGCATAAGTCCAATTGGCACCACATGTTATTCCCTACCTTGTGGGATTACCGCACCTCCACTAAGACCGCCACTGGTTGTACACCCTTTCATCTAGTTCACGGTGTAGAGTCTGTCCTCCCCATCGAGTGTCAGATTCCTGCCTTACAAATCGCCGTTGAGTTTCTCCCTGATACCTCCCCCATCGAGCAGCGTTTGCTACAACTCGAACAAGCCGATGAAGACCGTCGGGCCACTCTCCAGAACATAGAAGCTGCCAAAAACCGCTCCAAAGCCGGTTATGATAAACATGTTCACCCTCGAACTTTCCACGAAGGGGACCTCGTCCTCGCCTATGACCAAGCCCATGACAAAACCGGTAAAGGGAAGTTTGAATCTATGTGGCAAGGCCCTTACGTCATGCAGACCTGCCTCGGCAAGGGGGCATACATCTTAGCTGACTCCGAAGGCCGTCCTTTGCGCAACCCTCGTAATGGGTTGTATCTCAAGCGTTTTTACCCATAAAAGAAACCCGCGGCCTCATTGGTCTGCGTTGTACAGTACTTTCGTTTTGTTTTTGTCCGTTTTACGAACCGTTTCCACCACTGGAATCAGCGCGACGTGACCGTCATTATGGTCACCTCGTTGCATTATTTTTGCCTTGTCATTTTTTGCCCATTTTTTCAGATGCCACTAGTCGCCTCGATTTGCGTGCCACATCGGCCGTTCTCCATTTTTCACATATTTTATATCATCGGATTCATTTTTTCGAGCTGGTGATGATGCTTGAGATCATTTCTCGCTCTCACCTTCAGTTTTTTCCGGGCATTTTTCAAAATGCCCCCGTCACCTCGGTTTGCGTGCCACATCGGCCGTCACCCGTTTTTGACATCCTTTATATCGCCGGATTCATTTTTCCGAGCTCGTGATGATGCTTGAGATCATTTCTCGCTCTCACTTGGTACAATTTCAACATCGTGTCCCAACACCTTGCTGCCTCGGTTCGCGTGCCACATCGGCCGCTATCGAATTGTTCCACATGTTTACATGAGCCATTCACTCCTGTCACACTGCAAATGTTTCGTTATTTTGCCACCATTTCATCTACCCCGCAAGGAGGCCCATCAGTGTTCCTACCTACCCTCGTTCTTGGTCACCATTATTGATCCTTGATTGAACACTTCCTCCTTGCCTGGCCATTTCCTTTGTTCGGTATAATTTTATCCCTTTTTCAGGCCGGACAAGTCCTTTACGAAAAAGGCACTTAGGGAGTTTCCGTTAAGCTCTTTTCTGACTCCTAAAAGAATGAAAAGATCACCGAGCAATCTTGCTTCCTTTCATGCTCGTTAAAGTACCTGAAAGGGCGTCTATCTGGTATAAGTTTAACCCTTTTCCGGACCTGGTAGACTAATTACGAAAAAGGAATACTCTAGTCACACCGGCTAGAAGAGTTCTTCATTGCATCCTTTTATGCTTCTTTGGGCCTTGGAGACTAAAGCTACGAAAAAGCAACCCCCTGGAGTCTTCTTACTTGCTTTCAGACTCTCTAAAATTGAAAGCAACCACGAGCATGAACTGTCCTGGGCTCGGAAAATCCACACGACAGTACCATTCCATTACTTCAGAGTCTTCTTATTTGCTTTCAGACTCCTTAAAATTGAAAGCAACCACGAGCATGAACTGTCCTGGGCTCGTAAAATCCACACGACAGTACCATTTTACACACACTTCTTCTAGTTCCTTAACCCATGAAGAATTTCTCCCCCGTGCCTCCTGGCACTTTGATCTATCATCTCGGCAGCACCCCCAATCAGGTCGCCTTTGTTCAGAGTATTCTGCAGTCTCCTGCCATTGTACCACAGCTTGAGTCTCCCTCAGCCAGTTATCCTCCCAGATCCATTACAGCTATGATCCCTTTCCCCTCAGTCAGTTTCATATGCTGCCAGATCATTCCCATTATCATACTCTGAACAAAGGAAGTTTGAGTCCACCCGCTCTACTTGCCCAGTTGTCCCCCCACAGTTTATCAGTCCAGCCATCAGTACTATCACATTTCGGTCTTGTACCTCACGCTCCTGTCAAGGAAACATCATTGCCTTGATAGTTGCAGGTCTCCCTCTGTCGACGACAGCTCCTCTATTCCAGAGGATAGGCCTAGAGGTCCCTACGCCTTGGACTTATCACCATCTGTGGTAAGTGCCCACGGACCATTCTGAGAGGAATCATCATTGCCTCCCCGAGTGGTTGTTTCTCACATGCTCGACTTCAGCACCTTGATCGCATCGTTGAGGATCGCGTAGGATTATATCCCATCATTGTTTGTCGAAGACCCCGGATTTCCCCTGACTCTAGCACATTGGTGAGTCATTTCGGAACACCCAGTTGTACGTTCCCGTGGATGTCCGGGCTGCGTTGGCGATTGTATTCGGAAGCCATCCAGCTATATGCTTCCTTGAGTACCCACTTCAGTTCCAGTCTAGTGTACCATGGAGAGTATGACCCCAGTCACTATGATCCAGCAGCTCATCAGTTCCTTTGGTACCACATTCAGCAGCACTGTTGATATTCCAGTGCACCAGTTCTGCAGTTCACACATGATCCGCTCAGCAGTATGTCCCAGATTTGTGTCCCCTCTGGACTCTTATGATGTACACAGTGGTCATGTATCTTACAGGTCCCCCTTTTTTCGGGCCTCACAGTTATGTTTATGTATCTTGATACGAGCATGGGTATGCCCGCCTCGTCCATATATTGAGATTATTCCTCAGTCAGTATTTGAGGTCATGTATATTTCAGGTCCCCATTTTTTGGACCCCATTGTTATTATGTTATATCCTGATACGACCATGGGAATGCCCGCCTCGTCCATATGATCAGATGATTCCTCATCCATTATTGAGGTTATGTACTTTTAGTTCTTGCAGTTGTTCGGGATCGTTGTTCTGGGCTCCAGTTTGTTTCTTCTCTTCTCTCCACATCCCAGGAAAACCATTCATGACTTATGATGTCCATCGGCCATACGATGAGCTCCTGACCTCGCACATCAGGGGGCAATCTGTTAACACCCAAAAAGTGTTCACTACCTCATCTACCACATTATATGGCTCATTTGTCCATTTTCCTACCATATTTCCCTTAAAATCCCAAAAAATCCCATTAAAAAGCCTCCAAAAGGCCACAAAACCATCAAAATAGCCTAAAAAAGGATAAAAAACCCCCTTTTTCCTCTAAAAATAGAAAAAACCCCTTTTTCCTCCAAAAATAGCAAAAATCCCCTAAAAAGGGAATAAAAAATATAAAATAATGAGGAAAAGGAGGAAAAAACCCTATACAGCTGCACAAAACCATGTGTTTCCCAAAACCATGGGTCAGCACTCCACCACCAAAAAACTATAAATAGGTGATGGAGATCCCTTATTCCATATCCACAATCACAAGCACCCTTACTCTGCCAAAATCTCTCTCGAAACCCTAGTTCACCTTTGAACTATTTTCACCTTGAGAGCCACCTTTTGGCCCATTCCCATCATTGGAGAAGGAGGAGGAGCATCTTGAAGCTTGGAGCATCCTCTTGGACACTGCAAAGGGCTTCATCAAACCTTGACACTCAAGGTAACATTAATAGAAAAAGTCATTCTTTTCATTTGATGTTTATGTTTCATGCAATATTTTAGAAGTAATTTAATTGTTGTTTTAGTTTAATTAGTTTAATATACTGAACTGCTACTAAGGAGTCCATTCTCCTTAGTAGGTGCTCATTGGCACAAGCTAGGGGTAAAACCCTAGCTACACCTCCACAAAGCATTAGGAAATATTACATATTTGGCAAATGGTCTACTAATTACTTTCAATCCACTACCAATCATAAAATTTATTTAAAAATCACCATCCTAAACTTCCATAAATTTTTATGTATGAGTAGTTGATCTAATGAAAAGCAATGGGCATTGGAGGTTGTTTTCGTTCATGTGGAACTCAGAATTGACGAGAGCAATTAATTTTATATAAATTCAAACTTCTCACAACCTTGTACTCAAACTTGCAACCATCCACAAATGTAACACTTTCATCCACAAATGAAACATTTCATTGAAACATCATGGGATTTAAAATATTTCCCCAATGGTTGCATTTTCCTTGCAACCAACCATCAAATCATATACTTTGTATAAAATCACCATCTTGAACTTTTAAATATTTTCTAGAACTATGGTACTTTATTACTTGAGAAAGGAGCATCTCCTCCATAGATAAATTTCATATCATTTCTCTTTAAAAAAACATTGTCTCCTCAAGAGAATAGATGACAGAGAATGGGAGAATAATCGAGTTCTATAAAGACAAAATCAAAATGTAATAAATTCATTTAAATTAATTTTCAGCATAAACATACCTTATAACTTCAAAGAAAATATATCATTAATTTTAAGAATAAATGAACTAATGTAAATGCATTCTTAGCATAAACATAACATCTCATCTATAACTTAAATAACCTTAATGAAATTCCATAAACTTTAAAACATAATAAATTGACATAAGAACAACTTTGACATAAACATAACATCTCATGTATAACTTAAATGACCTTATGAAAAACAAAAAATGATTATTTCAACATTCCACCATGATGCCTCTCCATTAGAATAAAGCACCTAGGGAAATTTGGGGTTCCTCACAAGGAGGTTGTAGGGACGTTTCTTATTGGGGTGAATGGGTGGTTTTTGCTAAGTCTAGGTTAGTAGTATCTTATGAATAAATGTCTTCATGTGGTTAAAAGTGTCAGTCCTGATAATACAATTATGGAGGAAGATGTGTGGGGAGGGCCATCTACTGGATACAAAGTGAAGGATTGATGAACCTTTCATCTGGATATAGCTTGATGTGAACAAACTCATTCTATAAGGGTTGGAAATTGGATATTGGTTTACCTTCCTAAGAACATTAGGCTAGTGTAAGTATCCGCTAATGCAATAAACCCTCCCTCATCAAGAATATGTCATCTTATCATTTTCCATTGTCTACAACATGAGAACACAACACTAAAACGAGTGTCGAGCAAACCAATTTTGATAAAACTAAGGAAAATAATGATCTCAATTCAAGTAACAACAGTTTGCAGAAATATCATCCTTACGAAAAATGTAACTAAAAATTTCCAGTAGATATATCAATTTAGGAAAACCATCAACACAGAAGTGTCGTTCGAGCCTTCTCCGAGGTCTCTATTGGCGAGAACAAAACATGGGTAAAAGTTTCGGTTGAAACTTATAAATACACTATGATGGAGGAAGGATTGATGAAAAATTATGCAACAAGAATTCGAAGAGAATACTATTTTGGAGGAAATGTCAGGAAACCCATCAACTAAATTCCAAAGAAAATAGTAGCCGAAAGATCATATACAAACCAATAAAGATGAAATTCATCCTTCAGGAAATGGTAGGGAAAAAATTTCAATGAATACATTGATATGTTGACACTGTCATCGAGAAAGTGGTGATTAAATATTCTACTTAATATTCCTCTATGAGAATATTATGATGGAAAAAGTGATGTCCAATCCCTCAAAAAAATATATAATACATGGAGTTTTGGCTGACCCTTCTAAATGCCCTTTATCCATAAAGAAACTATATTGGAAGAAGTGTTGTCCAAAAATTGTAAAGGAATTATATGATGGAGTAATAATGTGTTGGATAATGTTGGAAGGATAGGCTAAATTTTTTATTCGAAACCTCTTGATAACAATACCGTATTTCAGAAAACGTTGGGACAATTATTCCTCTAGTTACCTCCAAATGTCGGGAATATACTTGAGGACATGTCAGATCACTATTCTCTATGGTCTCTCTAGGAAAAGAGAATATACTAGGATATTTGTCGCTAGACCCTTCTACTAGAATTATATGATGAAGGCTAGATTGAATAAAAATTCCCCGATGACCCTTCAAGGGGGGATACAATTCTAAAAGATAAGGTTTCAAGCGACCCTTGTTCGACACCCCAATTTAGAGGAAAATACATTTCTAGAGGAGGATGGTTGGGACAACCAATGTACTGGCTACAAATGAAAGGATATGATGACCCTTATACTAGATTCCACTAGATGGTGGGCCAGACATTTGAGAGGTATCATTTGAATCTTCTAGTGCATACTTCAACACATTGATAACAAAATTTAAGAAGTGTCGGTTGACTGTTCTCCTGTATCTCCATCCGTAAGAATAATGTTCCATAGAAATAATCGGACAACACATCTACATGAGTTCTATTGTCTAGGAAGGATTATATGAACCTTCATATGGTTCCCTAAGTAGGGTAGTAAAATTATTGAAGAAGTATCAGTATCCCCTTTAGTGAAAAGTTCTCGATCAAATCTTCTATTAGAATTCTATTAGAAAAAGGGTCGATTGACCCTTCCATGGTGTTCCAATTTCGAGGAGAATGCAATTCCTGGGGATGATGGTTTGGATGACAGATATGATGGATACAATGGATGGATTGGCCCACCATTCCTTTGATTAATACCACTTGACAGAAAATAATACATTGGAGAAGGATCAACCGACCCTTCCAATACATTCCTCAGGGAATTGACACCCTCATTTTGAAAATGTCTAATGTTAATTCCCCATTGTTTACTGCATGATAACAATGTGCCACATGAAGTGGTGGTTGACCATTCTATGGGACCTCTATGATCGATGATGTATCGGTTGACCCTTTGGTATGCCCCCCAGGTAAGAAAGGACAATTATTTAAGTTGTGTCGAGGTACCTTTAAGGATACAATTTCGCTGACCCTTCTATGAGAATTCAATAATGGAGGAAGGGATGATTAAACCATCTGTACGTTTCCAAATTCAAGAAGAGTAAAATTTTGGAGGGGAATTTCTCAGGAGAATCAACAACTAGATACAATTTTAAGGGTTCGTCAACACTTCTTGAGGATAACTATCGATAGGAATCCAATATTTAGGAAGTGTTGGATGACCCTTTCAATGCATACACCAATTATTGGACACCATCATTTAGGAAGTGCCTGGAGAAATTTTTTCATTGTGACCCTCCATCAAAACAATATTCTAGATTAAGTGTCACACCATCCATTCTACGAGGATTATATGATTGAGAAACACCATCTCCATTTCCCTCTACCATGAAACATTATGATGTGGGAGGTTTTTTTCAACTCTTCTACGTTATTTCTATGATAGAGGAAGGATCAGCCAACCCCTCCAATACATATCATCTTTCTAGAGAATACAATCTTAGAAGAAGATGGTGCGGGTGACTAACTTAATGGTTGTTATCCCCATTTCCATCCCCCGTGAGAATACTATGTTGGTGGAGGTGTTGTTTGATACATAAACATTAATTTTGTGATGGAGGATGGATCAGTTGATCCATCCAATACAAATTATATTTGTAGGAGAATACAATCATGGAGGAGGATGGTTCGAGCGAACTCATTTAAAGGACACTTAGGAAAATGAGCTTACCCTTCGATTGGGTTCATTTGGATGGGAAAGATAACATTATAGAAGTGTATTATGGATCTTCTAATGTATATATAGAGGACTTGACACTGTCATATAGTAAGTGTCAAATATGCCTTCTCAATTTTCTCCCTAGAAGATAAAATTATGAGTATAGTTATGGAGACGAATCTACCAGATGTCAAAAGAAGTATCGATCGACCCTTCCATCAAGTTCACTTATATGGGAAGTTATACATTTGATAAATTTTAGTTGTTACATTTTCATTTAGTAAGTATCGACTAACACTTCTCCATTATATTCTGACTTGAGAACACTATGGAGAAATAAGTATTTGTTACACCTCCATATTTCACAGTATCGCATCTTCACCATAAAAATAGTTGACAACACTTCCCCTACTGCTTAAAACACCCAGAAGAGAAAAATGATGAATGATCCTTGAAGACAAACCTGTCCTGTCAAGAATCAACCCACCTGAGACTTCATATACCTACACTACCGCGCCTTGCTCATCCTTGAGGGAGCAGTAGTCCCCACTACCGCGATATGCTCCTTCTCTACGACACGGTACTACCGCGCTATGATCAGTTGAAGGGGTGCGGTACTCCTTTTTTAGCCTTTTTGCCATGGCTTGTGGGATCTTGATTTTCGAGAGATTTTTGAGGATTCGCATCCTTGATTCGATCCTAACTCAGTTTCTTAGATTAGTGGGCCTGATCCACTAAACACTCCCAAGATCCATCCTTCTCTCTTGTTGGTTAACCCTACTACACACTATAAGAGAGAGGCCTTCCATGAGCAAGGGGGAGGACTCTTGGAGACATCAAACCTATGATCTTGAATATTTGTGGAGATAGCTAGAGGAGAAAGCACTTGGAGCTAGGAGTTGGCTTGGACATCAAGCAACCATTGTAAGTGACTTCAAGTTGGTAATAAAACATAACTTGTCTTGTTTCCCGAATCATGTATGTTGATCTTGTTTCAATCATATGATTTGTATCTGTTATAGATTTAGATTCTAACTCATATTTTAAGTTGCTAGAGAATCGTATATGCTTGTATCTTGGTTTCATTCTGACAGGTTCATTCGCGAGGACTTGGAGATTGGAGCAACTGCTAGGACAAGCAATTGAATCGAAGGTCAGTTAGATCTCTTCCGTTTCTTTCAGCAATATAATATTGAAATGTTTGTTTAGATCTAGGAATTCAAGGTAGCATTTGTTATCTTTTTGTCTTAGTTTAGAGTTAGTTAAAGTCTACTTTAACCTAAGAGAGTTTCTACCTATCCGTAGGGAGAAATTTATACAACAAAAAACGGTGACTCTGCTGGTTTGAACCCCATTTGATTGATTTATCTCACTTTTAGTCATTTTTTATTGTGATTCTTCTTTCTCTTCAAACCAGTACCGAATTTTGGTCTCTTTGACCTTTATTCACCCCTCCTCTCTACATCTTTCCTCCCTCTATGATCAGTGAGTCCTCTGGGTCTGCAGCAACCTTGAAAAATTCAATCTCCTTTTCAAAAGTAGCATTTTTCCATCCTTTGCAACAATACAGCGCCCCCACTACTGTCTACAGCGTGGTAGTACCGCGTAACCAGCACTCTTACCTGAGTGGTAGTGTACCAGTACTGTGTTATAGCCTGTTTCTGCCACGCGGTAGTGTCTGCATTTTTTCAATTTTTCTTGCCTGTTTGGTTTCCTGAGTCATTTTTTATTTTCTCTGCTTTAGTTTGGTGTTTTTTGTTGCTTATTACTATCTTGTTCATTGCACAATCTTTGTGGTTTGTTTATTTCTCTTGTGATCTTGATTATTTTATGAGTTAGTGGCATTATTTGCACATTGGGTCATCCCTTCAGTCTGATTGCATTGGCTTGATCTTCCCATCACAACCAAACTGTTACTACTATCCTCTCTTACAGGATTGTGCATTTTCATAATCACATTGTTCTTATAAATATCATCTTTTCCATTATTATCATTAAAATCTATATTGGAAATCGTTATTGCAGAACATTTGTTTTTTTTGGATTGAAATGATCTAGCAGTATTATTGTGCATTAGGAAGTGAACCATTCAATTTGCCACATAAATTCTCATTTTTTGAAGCATTCTAGTTGCAAGATTAGTGAATTGGAAAAAAGTGTTTATTTCAGTTTGGCTTTACTTAGAAAAAGAAAACAAAAAATTTATTTTGAAGTGGTTTTTCATTGATTGTGAAAGTTTCATGCATTTATGATTGAAGAACTCTCTCTCTTCCATAGCTAGTTTTCATCGAATACAAGGCTTATTTCGATTCATTCTCACTTGCATGGTTTGGGTCGTCACAACACCACCAAGTTTCACGTCCATTTACCCAATTGAGTAATACAACCACTAAAATTAATCTCCTTAACTAAACCAACATTAACCTCACTTCAGGAAATCAAAAGAATTTGGTAGTTAGGTAGGACACAGGGGATATGCATCAAAATAATTCCCCCTTGTCATTTTCATCTGAGACATAGTTGTTGTCCTCTAGGGAACTAAAATCCTCTAGTATTTATTGACATGGTCATAGACTAGTTTGTGGAGGGGCCTCCTGACTGTTTTTAACTTTCATGGGTTAAACCGCCGTGAGATTGAGAACCAGACGGAGCCTGTGGAATGTCTCACTCCACTTAGCCCTAAGGAAACATCTATCATTGTATTCCTTGTATTCATAGTAATGCAAAAGTGATAAGGCATAAGTGCCGAAAACCTTTTCCAACGTGTCATGAACGAGGTAGATTAGTGACTTTTCTACTAGGGCTCTTTTACCCTGGATTCCTTTCGGTAGAGGGATATCCTTCTCATATTGGTCTCTCACGTTGTATTGTTCGACTTGGATTTCATCACCTTGCGAAGGATACAACTTGTTGAGGTCTCCAGCTCTTAGTTAGGAGTTTGCTTGTTATCTCATCTTTATAGAGGGTCATTTTTTCTTTTTAGTGACTGCTTGTTGGCATTCTGGCCATTGTTTTTCTCAGCTCGCTTACTGAGATGCCGGTTGAGGTATAGATTTTAGAGCTTGCTTTTTTGGCCCGTGAGCCTTGCTTTTTCTAGCTCCTCTTTTGCACACTCGGCTGCATTAGAGTTTTTGAGTTCTTTGTTACGAGACTGCCCCCAGATTCCGTATTCCTCCCATTATGTCAGAACCACCACGAAAATCACGAAGAGTATAGGGAAAAATACCTCCACCACCACCACCGCCACGGACCTCTGGTCCACCTGCATCATGTATTCCCGCCCCTCCTGGCCATGGTTCCAGTCGAGGGAACATTCCACTACTGATACGCACTACATCTTCAGTTCCACCTGTAACTGTTACTCACAGCACGGTCTTAGAACCTCTCGCAGTTTTTGCAACCACTAGTACATCTGAGACTCTCACTGTCACTTCACCCACTGTTATTCCATATATATCTTCCAAAATGGACAACACTACAGCGGCTGAATCTAGTACAACCCAAGATACTAGACCAGAGGCCATCCTCCTCCATGATGCCAGCACTTCCCTTCCACCAAATACTTTCCACGATGACACGAAAGGATCTGTTGGCACCACCGAAGGATCCAACATGGATATATCTGGATTGATTCCAATCTCGGGCGGGTACGTCGAAGTTATTGAAGAAACCCAACTTCCGAATACACCTTTTGAACCTGACTATGGCTTTATCACTTCCCAGGCAGATCCTCTGCCTGTTACCATGACGCCATCCAGTGTTCATCCATAGGAAACTAGTTCTTCCAGTAACATACCTCGTACCATATCTCTCCCCAACCTCCCTTTGGGACATGAGATCATGGCCTCCATTCAGTCTAGTATGGTTAGTCTAGATAATTCCCCATTAGCGTCAGCATAGTTTAAACATGATACAGAGCAAATGCTCTCGCCGGCTTCTAGATATCCCCCTGCTACTCATCCTCCTGACTTTCGGGCTCCCAACATTTCGTCTAGCACAGAGTTTCATCACTCCTATGCAGACAGCTCTGGACCTTTAGACGTTACTATACCTTTGTTCCCGTGGGACCCCGAAAACCTTTTGCAGGATATGAACCCGTAACCAGTCTTCGATAGTCCTCCTATTATTGAAGACGCTATGGATGACACCCCCGATACCCCTCTGTTAAATTCCCCACATTTACTACCATCACCCATGTTTGGCGCACATTCTATGAGGGATAACCCAGTATTTTCTCCATCCCCACCCGTCACATATGGAAGACCCCCTCCACAAATCGACACCTTTGGCGCCGTTGGCCAATCAACACTATCTTACCTTGACAGTGTCGAAAGAACACCAAGTCATACCGCTGGATCATCCATATTGACTGGAGGTTCACCTTCGGGCACTATCTACACCATTTTAGGAGGTGGACAACTGATTGCTGCGACCCCTAATCCCAACAACCAACCCCCTCCTGGCGGGCCATCAACCCAACCTCCTGGAGGACAATCCTTTGTTGGAAACCCCGCTCCTAGTCACCAACCGCCTCCCATCAGGCCATCAACACAACCTACTGGAGGACAACCCTTTATTGGGAACCCCGTTCCTTGTCAACAACCTCCTCCTATAGCGCCATCCAACCCATCTGCTGGAGGGAAACCCATCGACACCATCCAACAACCCTCCCAACTAGCAGCGACTGCTCAGTATGGTATGTACAACACACCTGGTAGTGGACAACCTTATACCGATTTCCCAACCAGGCCTCATCTTCAACATCCCTCATCAGGCACGCTTCCTTCTTGGGGATCTCAAATCCCATAGAGTGGGGGGTACTCATTGTTTGGAAACTGGAACCAAGCTGGGGGGCAATCTCAGATTCCCCCCAACTTGAATTCTGGCCTCCCCTATCCTTCAGCTGCAACAAATCCATGGAACCCATCCCTTCAATTCCCACATCTTCATCAAGGTGGAACCAACATTCCATGGACACCACTGTCGCACCCACCCCCCAAGCCTGCTACGGGAAACCCTCCACTTACTCAACATAGTGGTAACATTCCTGGAACACAACAACTCCAGGGAACCTTTCCCCAACCAGGAGCAGCAACCATTCCTGGGATACAACAACCCCAGGGTACCATACCTACCATCCCCACTTAGCAGAACATCCAACAATCGGTTACCACCATGATCCCTAGTCAGGTAATGACTTCCAACACACAACCGGTTAATCAGATGGCCTACTACCCCCAGAAATTCTAGCAGTACCCTGCGGGAAACACATATGGGTATAACATGTAGCAATATGCTATGCAGGGCCCCCCAGGTTTCTCTGCACCATACGGTTATTACTCATACCCGCAGACCAATCGTCAACTTCCCTTTTTGGCCACGCTAGATTTACCCGATTTGTTGAGGCTCATTAACGATCCTATATTGCATGAACCTCACTGGCCACCCATTCCAGCCAAACTTCCATTGGACATTCCTAAGTTCGATGCTAAGCTCGGGGAAGACCCCAAGAACCATGTGATGACCTTCCATCTTTGGTGTTCATCCAACTCATTGATGGACGATTCCATTCGACTACGGCTCTTCCAGCGTACGCTTACTGGCACGGCAGCAAAATGGTACATTGAGCTGCCACAACACTCTTTCCACGATTTCAACACCTTGGCTATGGAGTTTCTGACCCATTTCCAGCTCCCCATCCGATATGAGACTAGAACAGAACTGTTAACCTTGTTGCATCAAACCACTTCTACGCACATTTCGGATCACATCCATGAGTGGCGTCGACGTTGTAGTCTAATCAAGGTGTTGATGTATATGTAACTTCGGAATGTATTTCATCTATGTATTTCATATATATTTATTGTACCCTTATTAGAGATGTGTTATTCCTCTATAAGGAAGTGTCGTCATGTGGATTGACAAGTGTCGCAAGTGTGTGTACTTGTCGATGGGTTATTAGACCACCATGTGGGGTCGGCCCTGAATTATATATATTATAATGTGGATGTACCTAGCTAGACAAGTCGGTCCCATAAGGTCACTGGGAAAATAGATTAGTATAAATAGAGATCAGGTGATATCTATTTAGATCACTCAAAAAAGTATCTCACTCTCACTCAGAAAGTGGCGCACTAGTGAGGAGGAGGATCATCTGCTACTAAGAGACTATCTCAGTGTATATTTGTTGAGCCATTGCTCTCTCTATCTCTAAGGAAGTTGTGGGGTTTTTCATCTTAGGGTTTTCCCCATGGAAACTTTGTGTCTCTTGTCTCTCATGTTTTTGATTCTTGTGATGCTTGTCATGCTTATTATTATTTTCATGCATTGATATGCTGTATATGTTATTCTCTCAGTAAAGATCCTAGAGTATTGTGAATTAATGCTCAAAATTTAACATGGTATCAGAGCTAACCTGAGAAGAAGACATTTTGCAGTGACAGAAACTTGAGTTTCTTGTTTATCAGGTTTCTCTCCACATATTTTGGAAAACAAGTATAGTAGATTGACTCTACTCATCAAGGCGCATCTATCTGTCCAATCAGAATTCAATTCCGAGCATTTTCAGATTTGGCCCTAAAATTTAGGGTTTCCACAAAAATAGGAATTTCTGGAATCTGAAGACACATCTGGAAGCTCCTTGCAAAAATCGAAGTTTAGAGCTTTGGATCGATATTTTTGGCTGGGTAGATCTCCGGGAAACTCAAACCCTAATTCAGTGCTCTCCCTAGTGAACCCAGGAGGACAAAAAGTCAAATCTGAAGGGTAAAACTTTGCTGATCTCAAATTTTGAATGCACCAGGCTGATCAGGTCATCAAAGCGCATCTTTCTATCCTTTAAGAAATTTGAAATTCACATTTTGAATTTTTAGGGTTTTTCTGACAAACCCTAATCCGGGACCAGATCCAGTTTTCAGCATTTCAAGTGGTAAGACCTAAATATTTTCTATTTCCATTTGAAGTACTGTTTAAGATGTCTCTCCACACCAAGCTTGAGGATAAGCTTGAAGGGGTTGATAACTTCCGAGCCTGAAAGTATAAGATTGGGTTAATCCTGGAAGAGAATGAGTTGGACTCATATGTGAAAGAAGACATCCCTATCCCAGAGTATGAAGAGGCCAAAGTATTGCATAAGAAGAAATTGGTCAAGGCAAAGAGAATCATTGCTAATTCCATTAAAGATCATCTCATACCCCGTGTGTCCTCTCTTAAGACACCCAAGGAGATGTTTGACTCTTTGACCAAGCTATTTGAAGGGAAGAACATAAATCGGAAGATGACCCTGCGGAACCAATTGAAAGGAGTAAAGTTTCAGAATGGAGAAACCATTCAATCTTATTTTTCAAGGGTCTCCCAGATCAAGGAACAACTAGAAGCAGTGAATGAAATGGTGGAGAATGGTGAAGTGGTGATGACCACTCTACATGTCCTACCCAGGTCATGGGATTCCTTTATTCAAGGAATTTGTGCAAGGAAGAAGTTGATCTCCTTCAACAGATTGCGAGAAGAATGCTCTCAAGAAGAAGGTAGACTTATAGCTCGTGAGGAAAAGATGGGAGGTGAAGATCAAGCTCTTGCAGCTCACACCAAAAGAAGCAAGCCCAAGAAGGAGCACTCTCGCCACAAGAGATCCTATCAAAAGAATAAGAAGGATCTAAGATGCTTCACATGCAATGAGAAGGGTCACTTTGCTTCAGATTGTCCCAAGAACAAAAGGGATAATAACAACAACTCCAGCAAGAAGAAGAAGGGCAATAAAAGAAAGTTTCATGCTCATGCTGCCGAGGATGATAAACCTCCAAAGAAGAAGGCTAGGGCAGAAAGTGATGATAGTGATGTTGACTCATCAAGTGAAGAAGAGTATGTTCTAATCTCTACTCTCACAGGTACCATATCCCATGGTTTTAATGATTGGTTGATTGATAGTGGAGCTTCCAAACACATGACTGGGTTTAAGGAATCTTTTGTGAATCTATCTGAACATGAATCACTCCATAAGGTGAAACTTGGGGATGATTATCAATACCCAATCAAAGGAAGTGGTGAAGCCTCCTACAACCTAGATTTTGAAAAATCTTTGAAGATGAAAGAAGTCCTTTATGTACCTGGGCTCAAGAAGAACTTACTCTCCATCTCTGCATTGGATGCAAAAGGTATGAGGGTTGCATTTGTAGATGGCCAAGTCCTAATGTGGCCAAAGGGAAAGACCATAGATGATGCAGTAGTGATTGGAGAGCAAGAGGGAGGATTGTATAAATTGAAGGGACAACCTGAACATGCCATGGTGCATGAATCCATGGAGCCAAGTGAACTTTTGCATAGAAGACTTGCTCATATGCACTATAGGGCACTTCCAATTGCAAGCAAGGCTGCAGAAGGTCTTCCTGAAATCAAGACCAAACATGAATGTGTTTGCAAAGGATGTGCAAAAGGTAAGAACATTAAGAAGGCTTTCCCAAGCAGTGAAAGCAAGGCCAAATATATCTTGAAAATCATCCACTCAGATGTATGTGGTCCTATGCCATCCAGTTCTCTTAGTGGGTATGTTTACTATGTCTCATTTATTGATGACTTCTCCAGGAAGACTTGGGTATACTTCTTGAAGAACAAAGATGAGGTGTTTGATAAGTTCAAGGAGTTCAAAACCTTGATGGAGAATCAAACTGACAAGAAGATCAAAACATTCAGATCCAACAATGGTGGAGAATTCACCTCAGGTGACTTCAAGAAGCTTTGTAGTGATTTAGGGATTAAGAGGGAGTTGACTGCTCCTTATAATCCTCAATAAAATGGAGTTGCAGAAAGGAAGAACAGAACTATCATGGAAGCAGCAAGGGCAATGCTGCATGACCAGGATCTACCTATGCATCTATGGGCAGAAGCAGCTAGAATAGCTGTATATGTGCAGAACAGAACACCCCACAAGATATTGGACAATAAGACTCCAGAAGAGGTCTTTTCTGGTAAGAAACCTGAAGTCAACCATCTAAGAATATTTGGTTGTCCAGTATACACTCATGTCCCAAAGGAAAAGAGGACTAAACTAGATCCTTTAGGAAAGAAGGGTATCTTTGTGGGTTACAATGAAAGCTCGAAGGCTTACAGAATATACTTTCTAGGGTTCAAGAAGATTGATGTTAGTAGGGATGTAACATTTGATGAAAACTCAGCATTCATCAAATCAAGGAAGGCACCTATCGAAGTTTATGAAGAACCTAAGGAAACTAGATTTCAAGACACTACCATGACTGAAGTAGTTCTAGAAGTTGTTCATGAGTTTGAAGATCCACAAGAACCTGTAAATCCACCCTGTGAGGATAACTCTCACAAGAGGAAACCTGCATGGGATAGAAAGCTCATTCAAGATGCAGAAAGATTTGGAATTCCAGAAGAAGAACACAGAGCAAAGAAGAGAAACAGATCACATACCAGCTATGTTGCTTTACTCTGCGACATTATGAAGAAAGAGCCTTCCAGTTATGAAGAAGCAGCGGAAAAGAAAGAATGGAAGGATGCCATGATTGAGGACTACCAATCAATAATGAAGAATGATGTTTGGGATGTTGTCCCAAGACCTAAACAGAAGTCTATTGTGACTTCCAAATGGATTTACAAAATCAAGCATGTTGCAGATGGCAGTGTAGAGAAATACAAGGCAAGATTCGTAGCTCGTGGATTCTCTCAGAAAGAGGGAATAGATTATGAAGAAACTTTTGCACCTGTAGCCAGGTATACTTCCATCAGAACAGTACTTGCCCTAGCTGCAGCTATGAAATGGAAAATACACCAGATGGATGTCAAGACTGCTTTCTTGAATGGTGTAGTTGAAGAGGAAGTATATGTGGAGCAACCACTCAGTTTTGAATTACATGACATGGAGTTATATGTGTGCAGATTGAAGAAAGCCTTGTATGGCTTGAAACAAGCTCCCAGAACTTGGTATGGTAGGATGGATAGTTTTCAATCTAGTTTGGGCTTTACCAAGAGTAAAGCGGATTCCAACCTTTACTACAAGGTTGAGGAAGGGAATCCTGTGATTCTACTCCTGTATGTGGATGACTTATTTGTAATAGGAGATGATAGACTGATTGCAGATACTAAGAGGAAGCTTGCTGCTGAATTCGATATGAAAGATTTGGGAATGATGCACTATTTCCTAGGTATGGAGGTATGGCAGAGTGCAGGTGGGATCTTCCTTGGCCAAGGGAAGTACACAGTAGATATCCTAAAGAGATTTGGGATGATGGATTGCAAGGCCATGGCCACACCTATGGCATCGAATTTGAAGCTTCTATGTGATACTTCATCTGAGCCGGTTGATGTCTCTATGTATCGTCAAATGATTGGGTCCTTGATGTACCTGATGAACACAAGACCAGACATTTGCTTTGATGTGAACACATTGAGTCAGTTCCTGACAGATCCGAGGAGTGTTCACCGGATTACTGTAAAGCATGTTCTGAGGTACTTGAAGGGTACAGTGGATTATGGGCTGAAGTATGAAGCGAATCAAAAGTTTAACCTGCAGGGTTATGTTGATTCAGATTGGGATGGCAGTGCTGTAGATAGGAAGAGCACATCTGGGTGCTGCTTCAGTATGGGATCATGTGTGATCTCTTGGTTTAGCAGGAAGCAGTCCTGCGTATCACTGAGTATAGCTGAGGCAGAGTATGTTGCAGCTTGTTTAGCTAGGTGTGAGGCAATATGGCTACGGAAGCTACTGTCTGAGTTATTTGATCTCCCGTTGGATGCTACTGGTATCTTTTGTGATAACCGGAGTTGTGCGAAGCTGTCCGAGAACCCAATGTTTCATGACAGGTCGAAACACATAGAGATCAAGTATCACTATATCATGGATATGGTGCAGAGAGGAGCTGTGAAGCTCCTGTATGTTGCGACGGACGAGCAGATTGTAGATGTGCTGACGAATCCACTAGCCAGGGTGAAGTTTGAGTACTTCAGGGAGAGGCTTGGTGTTCTTCATATTGATGACACTTCGAGGAAGAAGGGATGGACACATTTGCAGAAGCCATTCCAAGCATTTTGGAAGGAGGATCCTTCACGTGGCTGTGAATGTAAGCGCTGGATGATGAAAATGATGATGATGTTCTGGTTTCTACTTTGTATGATCAGTTGGATCATTTTTATATGTATGCATCATGTTGGATGTTGGATATGATCAGTTGGATCATTTTTATATGTACACATCATGTTGGATGCTGGATATGATTAGTTGGATCATTTATATGGATATGTATGTACGCATCATGTTGGATGCTGGATATGACCAGTAGGATCATTTGTATGTATTTTGTATGCATCATGTTGGATGCTTGGACCATGTATCTGTATATGTATCAGGTGGATACATTGTATGATCGGGTGGATAATGTATGGTGATATGTATCATGTATTTGTATTTGTATAAGGTGGATACATTGTATGATCAAGTGGATAATGTATGATGATATGTATTAGGTAGATACTTGGTATGCATCAGGTAGATGCATTATATGACCAGGATGATCGTGGATGACGAGCTTCAGGATGTTGCTCCAGATGACATGCAGCAGGATGTTGCAGTGATGATGATCAGGATGATCATGTGTACATCAGGATGATGTATGGTGAGTATCAGGTTGATACTCTATGTCCGTGGATTAGGTTATGCAGATGAGCATATAATTTGGCCCTGGGATATTTGCAGATAGTCTTTCGAGGTTTTTCCTATGGCATGTAATTAGTGCCCTGGGATATCTGGCAAATGCTCTTTTGAGGTTTTGCTCTGGGATGAGCATATAATTTGGCCCTGGGAGATTTGCAGATAGTCTTTCAAGGTTTTTCCTATGGCATGTAATTTGTGCCCTGGGATATCTGGCAAATGCTCTTTTGAGGTTTTGCTCTGGGAGGACATATAATTTGGACCTGGGAGATCTGCAGATAGTCTTTCGAGGTTTTGCCTATGGCATGTAATTTGTGCCCTGGGATATCTGGCAGATGCTCTTTCGAGGTTTTGTCCTATGGCATATAATCTGTCCCTGGGAGATCCGATAGGTTGGGATGTGTGCCCGTAATAAGTCCTGGGATGCTCTTGCGAGGTTTTGCCATGACCACATATAATCTGTCCCCGGGAGATCCTATAGGTAGAGCTATGTGCTTGTAACAGCCTGGGATGCTCTTGCGAGGTTTTGTGGTGACCACATATAATCTGTCCCTGGGATATCCTATAGGTAGAGCTGCATGCTCGTAACAACCTCGGATTCTCTTGCGAGGTTTTGTGGTGAGGTCGCATATAATATGGCCCTGGGAGATCCTATAGGTAGAGACGTGTGCTCGTAACAACCTGGGATGCTCTTTCAAGGTTTTGTGACGCACGTAATAAGTCCTGAGGATTCCACAATATGGCTAGTGATGACGAAGACCTACAGGTAGTGGGCCTACATCCAGTATGAAAAAGGACTGGTTCTGTAGAACTTTCTATGGCGAGTAGAGTCAGAGATTGGTTGAGATAGCAGGAACAGTGACGATGACGATGACGATGCATCGATGATGATCCCGAGAAGAAGACTTGTCTAGTAGATCTGTGTCGAGAAATACCTTCCTCGTTAAGAGGGAGTGTTGATGTATATGTAACTTCGGAATGTATTTCATCTATGTATTTCATCTATATTTATTGTACCCTTATTAGAGATGTGTTATTCCTCTATAAGGAAGTGTCGTCATGTGGATTGACAAGTGTCGCAAGTGTGTGTACTTGCCGATGGGTTATTAGACCACCATGTGGGGTTGGCCCTGAATTATATATATTATAATGTGGATGTACCTAGCTAGACAAGTCGGCCCCATAAGGTCACTGGGAAAACAGATTAGTATAAATAGAGATCGGGTGATCTCTATTTAGATCACTCGAAAAAGTATCTCACTCTCACTCAGAAAGTGGTGCACTAGTGAGGAGGAGGATCATCTGCTACTAGGAGACTATCTTAGTGTATTTTGGTTGTACTTTGGTTGAGCCATTTCTCTCTCTATCTCTGAGGAATTTGTGGGGTTTTTCACCTTAGGGTTTTCCCCACAGAAACTCTGTGTCTCTTGTCTCTCATGCTTTTGATTCTTGTGATGCTTGTCATGCTTATTGTGATTTTCATGCATTGATATTCTGTATATGTTATTCTCTCAGTAAATATCCTAGAGTATTGTGAATTAATGCTCAAAATTTAACACAAGGCACCCATTCCGGATCAGTCACTCGCTGATAGGTTCACAAATTCATTCTTACCTCCCATAGCCAGGGATATCGCTATGCGCGGGCCGGTCATGGAGGAACAAGCCATCTCGGCAGCCCAGTACATGGATTTGGTATATACCCAATCTGGTACTTTACACGAACTTCTTCCCCATGCCACCTGTGTTACCATTGATCCAATGAAACCTACCACTTAACCCCCCATTGATGGTATTGTCGATTCAGTCAAGGCCCAGCCTACCTCCAACTCGATGGGGCAACAAGCTTCTGCTTCCCCTACTCTATCTCAGGCTGCTCCAAAATCCTCTACTTCTCCTACTGTATCCTCCGAAGTGAATGCAGTTCAATCTACATCACAACCATCCGGAGGAAAGAAGAAGAACAATCGTGGTAAATCCAAGAAGCACCAGTAAGAAAATCCCAAGCCACAACCCACCCACAACGACCTAAAACCATGTCGGAAGGCTAAGTTTCCCTGCCTAATTTTTCAAGATGATCACTACACACGTGACTGTCCCTACAAGGATGAAGTCAACAAATTCGTTAAAGGATCCTCTCGCCCAGCAGTGTTAATTGACCCTTTCCCTCAGTAGCAATAGCAGATGGTTGCAAAAGAAACCCCACAAGGGGGAAACCCGAGTAGCCCAACTCGCGGAGAGACTTCCGCAAATTGCGAAATCCTGATGACGATTAATGAGGAGATTCACATAACCAATCGTTCAAAGACATATGAGAACCCCCCAAGTTCAAAAAAATAGTTAGAGACAGCCAAAGGCAAGTCTCCTGTTGAAGATCCGTCTCCTACCCCTCCCCCTAACAACCATCTCCATATCGAGAGACCGTTCACGGACACAGTGCTACGCCCACCAAGGGCACCATGCGAAAGGCGACATTTAATCCCAATGCGCGAGCTTCCCAGAATTACAACATTGTTGAGGATTTAGCTCAAGCACCTTACGCCATGTCGACTCTCGAGGTTCTTCAACACTGCCCTGCGAAGCGTAGAACCTTACTTTCAGCACTGGGGGCAGTAGACCTAGATACTTAAAACACTATTATGTTTAACTTGGAATATGCCAAACCTCGGCTTTCCCACCAGTTAGCCTTCTAGGTTCATACAAAAATCCATGGAAATAGCATCCATTGCACTGTTTTAGATGAAGGTGCCTCCACGTCAATCATGTCTTTGAATTGTTGGAGAGCCTTAGGCTCACCCGAAGTCATGACGTCTCCCACCACTCTCAGGGAATTTGACGGACACGGTTTTCAACCTTATGGACTGATTCCTGCAATTGGTGTTGAACTGGGGGGAAAAACAGTATCCATACACATCGAAGTCGTGGATGCACCATTGGATTACAATCTTCTACTTGGTCGAAACTGGTTTTATGCCATGATCGCCATAGCATCTACTATCTTCCGGATCGTGCAATTTCCTCATGAAGGGAAAATCGTCACCATAGATCAGCTTGATTACTGTATCCCAGACTCTCATCCGAACTCTGCCAACACCATCCCGTTATTGGATCAGCCTTGGTACCGGTTCCAAGATGTTGGTGTTGGTCTTATGAAGAATTCTTCCCTTATTGGAGTTTTCCCAGAGTTGGGGTCCCATGTTCAACCAGTCAACATGATATCATCAAATGTCACCCCTTCCAATGATTCTTAGGTGATTCTGAGTCCCACTGAGATTGAAAACTACGGGAACTCCATGCCATTGAATGGAAACCTCGTAGCATACGAAGCGATCCAATCAACCACTGATTGGGTCGATTGTTCTACCCATCACATTATGGCACAGCTCTCGTCTGAGACTCATTCATCCCCACCACTCATCAATCCTCTCAATTTGATTTTTCCTACTGACGAATCCCTTATGGAGGTTATGTGCGGCGATGATCCACCATGGGGAGATTTTCATCATCGATATTCATTCCCCACCATTCAGACGATTGAGCCCAATACAAAATCCACCCCTTACTTGGAATGGTTCAAACCAAGTTTTCCACTTCCCTCGACGAAGTATTTTCCGAAGGAAACTTGGCCAACCTTATGGCAACCACTCCCATTGACATTTTAGTGAAGCTTGGTATTGTGGAAAACATTCATATTGGAAAAACATGCACTCTCCTCGAAATGGAGTTCTACACTGCCTACTTTAAAACCTTTCGCGATGTTTTTGCTTGGAGTTATGAAGAAATGCCAGGAATAGACCCCTCGATTGTGGTCCATGAGATTCCAACCTTTCCTGGCGCCTGACCTGTTCGGCAGAAACTCCGACCCATCCATCCTCATAAGGCAGCCGCTATTAAAGCAGAAGTTGAAAAAATTTTGCGTGTTGGTTTTATCTATCCTTTCCCATTGACAGAATGGGTATCTAACATCGTTGTCGTAGCCAAGAAACAGGGAATGATTAGAGTCTGTGTCGATTACCGCAACTTGAACAAAGCTTGTCCAAAGGACAACTACCCAATTCGGTTCATCGACCAGATCATCGATAACTACACCGGGAGTGTCATCTTTTCATTTACGGATAGCTTTTCTGGCTATAATCAGATCGATATCCTCCCAGTCGACTAGCATAAAACATCCTTTATCTGCCCTTGGGGAATTTTTGCATATCGAAAGTTACCTTTTGGCCTTAAAAATGCCGGGGAAACTTTCCAACGGGCAATGTCGTACGCATTTCACAATATTAAACATATTGTAGAACCATATCTTGATGACCTTCCCGTTCATTCTTAGACCCGAGAATACCATCCCGATCACTTAGGTGCCATTTTTGAAAGGTGTCGTCACTACAATATCCGTTTGAATCCACATAAGTGCATCGTTTGCGTTGAAACCGGAAAACTTTTGGGATTCATAATCTCCAAAAGCGGGATGCGCTTAGATCCTGTGAAGGTAGAAGCTATTTTAGCCCTGCTTTCCCCCATGAACATCCCAAAACTTCAAAGTTTGCAAGGGCACACAAACTTTCTATGCCATTTCATTTGTAGTTTTTCCGAGATAACAAAAGGCTATATGAGGCTTTTCAAGAAGAACACTCCCTTTATCTGGGATGACGAAGCCCAATGCTCCTTTGATAATCTAAAGGTAGCCTTAACTAAAGATCCAGTGATTCAACCCCCCAATTACACACGGGATTACATTCTTTATCTCGCCACTTCAATTTCCACCATCGGTATGGTGCTAGTCCAAGAAGACAATAACGACATAGAACATGTGGTATACTATCTTAGTAAGAATCTCCTCGACTTCGAAACTCGTTATTCACATGTTGAAAAACTGGCTCTGGCAACAGTTTTCGCTGTCCAGAGGTTCCGTCATTACATTCTACTCCGCCGGACCACTATTATAGCGGATTTCAATCCAATGTATTATATCCTCATGCGTCAAGTGCTTGGGGGAAAATATTCTTGTTGGATCTTCATCCTACAAGAGTTTGACTTGGAATTTGCCAAAGCCAAGTCCAAGAAGTCTTTGGTCTTTGCTGAGTTGATTTGTAACTTGACCCATGCTACCGAGAAAACTGAGCCCATCGATTCTCTTCCTGATGAATCGTTGTTCCTCATTAGCACGTCTGACCCATGATACGGGGATATTTTATTATATCTCCAAACCCAACGTTTCTGCCCCGACCTCACTCACAATGAACGTCGACGTATCCAACATCACGCCAAGTACTACCTCATAGTCAATGATACCCTTTATCGTCGTGGTGTCGATACTATTCTCTGACGTTGTTTGACCTTAGATGAATTGGAACATGTTCTTAATGACTGCAACGCTGGAGCATGTGGTGGTCATCTCTCTAGGATGGCTACGACCTAGAAGATACTACGAGTGGGATATTTCTGGTCCTCAATTTTCAAAGACTACATTGAAATGGTTAAGAAATGTCCACCCTGTCAATTCTTTCATAGTAAGACACTCTCGCATCCTTCTCCACTCCATCCTATTATTTCTGTCGGCCCCTTTTCCAAATGGGGCATAGATTTCATGCACTGTAAGCCCACTTCAGTCGGGGGGCATAGCTATGTCATAGTAGCTATGGATTATTTCACAAAATGGGCTGAAGCGATGCCTCCTTATGTTGAAGACGGAAAAACAACAACACAATTCATATTCAATCACATTATAGCTAGATTTGGTGTCCCACAATCCATTGTGACCGATCATGGCTCCCACTTCAGGAACCATATGATTGAGGAACTGAGTGCCAAGTTGAGTTTTCGCCATGAAAACTCAACCCCATACTACCCACATAATGGCCAAGTTGAATCCATTAACAAATTTCTGAAACGAATGATTCAACGTATTGTGGGTACTCATAAGTCCAACTGGCACTCAGCTCTGTTTTCGGCACTATGGGCATACCGAACCTCAGTAAAAAGTGCTACTGGGTTCACACCATTTCAACTGGTGTATGGCCTAGAAGCCATTTTACCGATTGAATTTGAAATTCCATCACTTAAGATAGCCATAGAGCTACTTCCCCACACCACTTCCGAACAGGAATGGTTTTTATACCTAGCCAAGCTAGATGAAACCCGCTGAGATGCTACTTTAGCCAACGAAGCTCATAAAAAATGCGTCAAAGAATAGTATGACAAATCCGTTCAACCTCAGGTTTTCAATGAAGGTGACCTCGTACTCACATATGATCAAATGCATGATAAAATTGGAAAAGGAAAGCTAGAATCTATGTGGTACGACCCCTTTGTTGTAAAACGTGTCTTGGAGAAAGGAGCCTATGAACTTGTCGATTGTGATGGCACACCATTGGCATGGCCCCGCAATGGGCTGTACCTCAGACGCTTCTACGTGTAGGGTTATCTTGCGCGAGATACTTTTTGTACATAATGTACCTAGCTTGTTTTCACTTATCTTTTTTGTGTGCACACATGGACCTCATGCATCCATTCTTACCTTGACTTGTGCTTTTATGCGCAGATGTCTTCCTGCATCGGATTCGCCGACGGTGCAAGCCAACATACTCAGAACCTCACTTCCGTAGCATGGGTAATCTGTTCTCCCACTGGTGAGTTGCTATCTTCAGGAGCCAATTGTTTGGGTCCCGCAACCAATAATATCGTAGAGTACCATGCAGTCATCGGACTCTTGACGGAGGTTACTTCCCTTGGAATTGACTGCCTATCAGTCTTTCTAGAATCCCAACTCGTGGTTTCTCATCTGAATCGTGTTTACGCAATTTACGATCTTATCATACTTCGCTTATTTCGAAGGGTACGCCTCTTGCAATGATCTTTTAATTTTATTTCATATTTTATACCTCCATATTTCATAGTGTCACATATTCACCATTAAAACAGTTGATGACACTTCTCGTGCTGCTTAAAACACCCAGAAGAGAAGTATGATGAGAGATCCTTGAAGACAAACCTGTCTTGTCAAGAATCAACCCACCTGAGACTTCATATACCTACACTACTGCGTCTTGCTCAGCATTGAGGGAGCAGTAGTCCCCACTACCGCACTATGCTTCTTCTTTGCCACACGGTACTACCGCGCTATGCTAAGTTCAAGGGGCGCGGTACTCCTTTTTTAGCCTTTTTTCCATGGCTTGTGGGATCTTGATTTTCGAGAGATTTTTGAGGATTGGTATCCCTGATTCGATCCTATCTCACTTTCTCAGATTAGTGGGCCTGATCCACTAAACACTCCCAAGATCCATCCTTCTCTCTTGTTGGTTAACCCTACTACACACTATAAGAAAGAAGCCTTCCATGAGAAAAAGGGGAGGACTCTTGGAGACATCAAACTTATGATCTTGAATCTTTGTAGAGATAGCTAGAGGAGAAAGAACTTGGAGCTAGGAGTTGGCTTGGATATCAAGCAACCATTGTAAGTAACTTCAAGTTGGTAATAAAACATAACTTGTCTTGTTTCCCAACTCATGGTTTCTCATATGAATCGTGTTTACACAGTTCACGATCCTATCCTACTTCGCTTATTTCGAAGGGTACGCCTCTTGGAACGATCTTTTAATTTTATTTCATATCAACACATACCAAGGGAATTCAATTGTATAGATGATTCATTAGCTAATTACATTTTGGATTGGCATCTTTCCCATACATAAAAACACATCATAAAATAAACACACAAGTCATTGTAAATAAATAGGTCATAAAAGTAGGTCCATATATATATCACTATATATAAAAGTGTTTTTTCAAATACATAAAGTTTGTGTTTTAAAGACAAAATTTGGGACCTAGTCCCATACAAAAATTTGGCTCTCAAAATCCTACATATCGTATACATGCCGCAAAAAGATAAAAGCTACCATCTAAGGAGATCTAGGAGATCTATCATGTTCTTCCTCGGATTCCTCACGCGTCTGGTGATAACACACTATAGCCCGAGCCACCCTATGGAGGAGTCGGCCAATACGCCTAGGCACACCTATAGTATGCCGCTGGAGATGCAAACTGATGTTGTCCATCCTCATAGCGGGCACAGCATGGGTTAAACCCTATAGGTTCCTCTCTATCTCATGGACCCCTCCCACCTCATCCTTGTCTTCTTCCTCGTCTAGATCAGCTCGGCGATCAACACCACCTCGGCGTAACAACGAATACCCTGCCGGTCTCTGTGGTCCACGATCTGCGACATGCACACGTATATATATTAAAGTCTTTTTACACATTCTAAAAAACAATAAAAATTATATATTCAAAAAATAAATAAAAAACATTTATGAAGGTCATACCTGAATTGTCCCAATCCTCATCTTTCGACAGTGCCAAGTCTATGTCCTCGTGGAAGTCCACCCCTGCATAGGGGTAGTCATCGATAATCACAATCTGTTCCTCGAGCCACGAGAATAAATCCTCACCGAAAGCCAAATGCTGCGGCCCTCCAAGTCATCCTGCATACTCGCTCCATCGAGCCATCCATGGCTCGGTGGGTGGACGAGGGGGCATGGTCAGCTGTGGGTGCAACAATGGCACCCTCGCCAAGAAGAAGGTGACCAAGATGCTTTCATACCCAAATTGAGAGTTCTCTCCAAGCCTACACTTGTTCACTTTCTCTTTGAGGTTGGTCAATACTGCCTCGCACCAGTTGAATACTGTTCCTGCCATGCAATCCACTACAAGATTAATATGTGTACGGGACGCCTGATGGGGACCCGTACTCCCTGCTTCACGTGTGATGGTGAACAACACGATCTTTAAAGGAAGTTCTACAATGTCCTTAATGACCACCTTGCTTCTTTTCTTCCCCGAACCTTAATGGAAATAACGAGCAATTAAAGCATCAGTGCTCTCCTTCGAGGCCGTGAGCCCAGTAAAACTCACTCGGGCTCCTCTTTTTGAGAGGCTCATGAGGAAATAAATGTCCTCGAGTTCAATCTCGAGGGTTTGTTCACCAACTCGGAAAGCTTGAATGTCGGGGGTCCCACATTTGAATAATGTGGGTTAGAAGTTTCCCCTGCTTACGGATACCTTTGGTCTTGAAGAATTTCAACAAACCACATTCCCGCAATGCAGTCAAGGTCTCTTGGTCATCTTCGTCCAACAAATCATCCGCTTCATGCTCTCTTTCTTTCCAATTGACCATTTTGCTCCAAAAGGTCATAGGAAACATTCATTAATCATTTAACAACTTGATCTCAGCTACAAATTTGAGAAAAAAATAATTTTTTTTATCTTAAAAATTGCCACTATCGCGCCTGGGGGCAACGCGGCTGTACGGTACTACACAGTACCGTGCCCCTATTTAACCTTATAGCGTGGTACTGTTACACAGTACCGCGTTTCCCGATATGACTGCCGCGCAGTACTGTGGAAGGCGAAAATTGCCTAATAGGGCTCACCCAAAAAATTGTTTTTCCCTACTGAAATCAAGTTATTCATATATGAAATGAAAGAGGGGCTTGAAAGCTCTTACCTGGTGCAGACGGCTGTTGAAATGGTGCTCCGGATCTCCAGATATGAAATCTTGAAGTTTTTGCTCGTCAATGGGTAAAATCTCCTCTTTTAGAAAATGCACAAGTGAAATGGTAACTTTCCATATTTACCTATTCCTTATATAACTTTTTCTCTTATTTTTTACTCATTATTTTATCTGGTTAAATTAAAACCCATTTCACATTACTAATATCTGGTTCCATGAGCATTTGTTGATAAGGTCTCCTTTAAAAATGTTCACTCTGGTGTTCATTTATTATTTGATATTCATTTTGAGCCTACTTTATCTTTTTCGTGCTCTGGATTAAAACTTGAAAAAGATTCCAAGCGCTTTTACACTCATGTCGTGCTTGTCAAACTTAAGTAAACAGTGTCGAGCTTAGTCAGCTTTACTCATGCTCGTTAAACAATGAGTAAAGTATTATCATGGTTGTATTTTATTCTTTTTTCGGACCAGAATAATTAAAAATTACGAAGAAGACCATTGGAGTCCATAGTTAAGCTCTTTTCAGACTCCCTAAAATTGAAAAGATTGCCAAGTGATTTGTCTCTTTCACACTTGAAAAAGTATTTGAAAGGTTGTCTATTTGGTGATAGGTTACCCCTTTTTCGGCCTGTCTAGACTATTTACGAGAAAGGTATACCTCAGTTAATTTTTGGCTGGGAGAGTTCTCTCGGGAATTGTTTTACACTTTTTCGGGATTGAGGGACTAAATTTATGAAAAGTACACTTTGGAGCCTTCTTTAAGTTTTTCAGGCTCTCTAAATGTGAAAAACTACCAAGTTTTCCTTCCGTGGACTTGTTAAAATTTGACATCGAAGGACCCACTTTTGGATGAACCCCTCCTTTCTCAGGTTTGTAAAACATGTGAGATTGGACTCATCTATGAGATGAGCTATACTGAGTATCTGTTGTCCTCTTCAAGCTCAAAAAACAACATAGAGGTACTCGTTTATCATGTCGGGGGAAAATGGGAAACAAGTCGTGTTTATTTTGTTGGCAGCTTGTCAGTCATAACCTTTGAACATGGCATGCCTCTGTCCCTTGTCTATTTTTGGTATCTATTTTCGCTGAGTTAAGGTCATCATCCTGAGTCATCTCTCTGGCCACGAGCCTACTCGTTCGATGTCTATCCTCTGCTATCAATAATCCCTGCTACCAAGTCTTGTTACACACCGTTATATGTTCAAAGGGTTGCATTGTTCAGAGTCGTTCATTTTGTCAGACCTCTGTTGTGTTAGTACATGTTCTATTGTTTCGTTGTCCTATACTATCTTTCGTTCTGATTTCGTGTCGATGATGTGGGAATCATTATGGCCCACCTTCGATGAGTCTATTCGCATCGACGCCAAATCACTATCCGAGAATTGGACTTAGGAATCAACCACTAGTACCTTGGTACTTGCATGCCTCGATGGCAGGTTTCCTCATGTTCGACAGTAGGTTTACATCATTGACCTTTGATCGAACAATTTTTCGAATGCTTGACATCAACCCATTCATTCACATTTTTTTGATATGTACTATAGATACCTTGGGGATCATCGTCATCATTGGTGATTTCCCTCGCATTTGTTAACGGTTCACATCACTAATCGATAATCAAATGGTTCTGCCATGTTTGACTTCAACACCTTGTAATCACATGGCTAGATTTGTATCATTTGCGATTGAGTAGAAGACCCTGTGTGTATCTTTGTATTTTGATTGTGTCCAGGCTGCGTGGAGATGTCCTTTGTATTGTCACACAGATCCACTTTTGTATTGGTTGTGACTGTGTCATTACTATCTCATGGATCTACGGTTGCTCATAGTAGCCATGATTTGTCTACGGTCTATATCATCTCAGTACTCATGGATCTGCAATGTATTGGTCGGCAGCCATGCTTTGAGTCAATTGTTTCCGAGCATGGGAATGTCCTCCTCGATGGTATATCTGACATTTTGTTTCTGTTTCAGCTCCTTATTTCTCTCCTCGATGCTATCTCCGCATAGTATTTTTAAAGTCTTTCGGTCATCACTCCCTTCTGACCTCACACTTTAGGGGGCATCTATTATACCTCCATATTTCACAGTGTCACATCTTCACCATTAAAATAGTTGACGACAATTCCCCTGCTGCTTAAAACACCCATAAGAGAAGTATGATGAATGATCCTTGAAGATAAACCTGTCCTGTCAAGAATCAACCCACCTGAGACTTCATATACCTACACTACCGTGCCTTGCTCAACATTCAGTAGTCCCCACTACCACACTATTCTTCTTCTCTGCCACGCGGTACTACCGCGCTATGCTCAGTTCAAGGGGCCCAGTACTCATTTTTTAGCCTTTTTGCCATGGCTTGTGGGATCTTGATTTTCAAGAGATTTTTGAGGATTGGTATCCCTGATTCGATCCTAACTCACTTTCTCAGATTAGTGGGCCTGATCCACTAAACACTCCCAAGATCCATCCTTCTCTCTTGTTGGTTAACCCTACTACACACTATAAGAGAGAATCCTTCCATGAGCAAAAGGGGAGGACTCTTGGAGACATAAAACTTATGATCTTGAATATTTGTGGAGATAGATAGAGGAGAAAGCACTTGGAGCTAGGAGTTGGCTTGGATATCAAGCAACCATTGTAAGTAACTCAAAGTTGGTAATAAAACATAATTTGTCTTGTTTCACAAGTCATGTGTGTTGATTTTGTTTCAATCATATGATTTGTATCTGTTATAGATTTAGATCCTAACTCATATTTCAAGTTGCTAGAGAATCGTATATGCTTGTATCTTGGTTCTATTCTGACAGGTTCATTCGTGAGGACTTGGAGATTGAAGCGACCATTAGGACGAGCAATTGAATCGAAGGCCAGTTAGGTCTCTTCCATTTCTTTCAGCAATATAGTTTTGAGATGTTTGTTTAGATCTAGGAATTCAAGGTAGAATTTGTTATTTTTTTGTCTTAGTTTAGAGTCATTTAAAGTCTACTTTAACCTAAGAGAGTTTCTACCTATCCATAGGGAGAAATTTCTACAACATCATATCAACACATACCAAGAGAATTCAATTGTATAGCTAATTCATTAGCTAATTACATTTTGGATTGGCATCTTGCACATACATAAAAACACATCATAAAATGAGCACACAAGTCATTGTAAATAAATAGGTCATAAAAGTAGGTCCATGTACATATCACTGCATGTAAAAGTGTTTTTTCAAATACATAAAGTTTGTGTTTTAAAGACAAAATTTGGGACCTAGTCCCATGCAAAAATTTGGCTCTCAAATCCTACATATCATGCACATGCCGCAAAATGACAAAAGCTACCATATAAGGAGATCTGGGAGATCTATCATGTGCCTCCTCAGATTCCTCACGCTGCTGGTGATAACACACTATAGCTCGAGCCACCCTACGGAGGAGTCGACCAATATGCCTAGGCACACCTATGGTATGCCGCTGGAGATGCAAAGGGATGTTGTCCATCCTCATAGCAGGGACATCGTGGGTTAAACCCTGTAGGTTCCTGTCTATCTCCTGGACTCCTCCCACCTCATCCTCGTCTTCTTCCTCATCCGGAGCGGCTCGGTGATCAACACCACCTCGGCGTAACGGCGAGTACCTTGCCAGTCTCTGTGGTCCACGATCTGCGACATGCACACATATATATATTAAAATATTTTTTACACATTCTAAAAAACAATAAAAGTTATATATTCAAAAAATTAAAAAACACATTTATGATGGCCATACCTGAATTGTCCCAATCCTCATCTTTCGATAGTGCCAAGTCTATGTCCTCGCGGAAGTCCACCCCTGCATAGGGGTAGTCATCGATCATCACAATCTGTTCCTCGAGCCACGAGAAGAAATCCTCACCGAAAGCCAAATGCTGCGGCCCTCCAAGTCGTCCTGCATACCAGCTCCATCGAGCCATCCATGGAACGGTGGGTGGATAGGGGGGCATGGTTAGCTGTGGACGCAAAAACGACACCCTCGCCAAGAAGAAGGTGACCAAGATGCTCCCGTACCCAAATTGAGAGTTCTCTCCAAGCCTTCACTTGTTCACTTGCTCTTTGAGGTTGTTCAATACTGCCTCACACCAGTTGAATATTGTTCCTATCATGCAATCCACTACAAGATTCATCTGTGTACGGGACGCCTGATGGGGACCCGTACTCCCTACTGCACGTGTGATGGTGAACAACACGGTTTTTAAAGGAAGTTCTACAATATCCTTAATGAACACCTTACCGCTTTTCTTCCCCGAACCTTGACGACAATAACGAGCAATTAAAGCATCAGTGCTCGCCTCTGAGGCTGTGAACCCAGTAAAACTCACCCGGGCTCCTCTCTTTGAGAGGATCGTGAGGAAATAAATGCTCTCGAGTTCAATCTCGAGGATGTGTTCTCCAACTCGAAAAGGTTGAATTTCGGGGTCCCACATTTGAATAATATGGGTGAGAAGTTTTTTCTGCTTACGGATACCTTTAGTCTTGAAGAATTTCAACAAACCACATTCCTGTAATGCAGTTAAGGTCTCTTGGTCATCTTTGGCCAACAAATCATCCGCCTCATGCTCTCTTTCTTTCCAACTGACCATTTTGATCCAAACAAGTTGCAAACTCCTGCAAAAGGTAATGGGAAACATTCATTAGCCATTTAATAACTTAATCTCAGCTAAAGATTGAAGAAATATCAAAATTTTCATCTTAAAAATTGCCACCACCGTGCCTGGGGGCAACGCGACTGCATAGTACTGCATAGTACCACGCCCTTGCTTAACCCTACAGCGTGGTACTGTTGCATAGTACCGCTTTTCCCGACATAGATGCCGCGCGGTACTGTTAATGGTGAAAATTTCCTATTAGGGCCTGCCCAAAAAAATATTTTTCCCTACTGAAATCGAGTTATTTATCTATGAAATGAAAGAGGGGCTTGAAAGCTCTTACCTGGTGCAGAGGGCTATTGAAACGGTGCTCTGGATCTCCAGATATGAACTCTTGAAGTTTTTGCTCCTCAATGGGTAAAATCTCCTCTTTGGGCAAATGCACAAGTGAAATGGTAACTTTCCATATTTACCTATCCCTTATATAACTTTTTCACTTATTTTTTACTCATTATTTTATCTGGTTAAATTAAAACCCATTTCACATTACTAATATCTTGTTCCATGAGCATTTGTTGACAGGGTCTTCTTTAAAAATGTTCACACTGGCGTTCATTTATTATTTGACCTTCATTTCGAGCCTACTTTATCTTTTTCGTGCTCTAGATTAAAACTTGAAAAAGATTCCATGCGCTTTTACACTCGTGTCGTACTTGTCAAACTTAAGTAAACGGTGTTGAAATTAGTCAGCTTTACTCATGCGTGTTAAACGATGAGGAAAGTATTATCTTGGTTGTATTTTATTCTTTTTTCCGACCAAAATAATTAAAAATTACGAAAAAGACCATTGGAGTCCATAGTGAAGCTCTTTTCAAACTCCCTAAAATTGAAAAGATTGCCAAGTGATCTTGTCTCTTTCACACTTGTAAAAGTATTTGAAAGGTCATCTATTCGGTGATAGGTTACCCTTTTTTCAACTCGTCTAGACTATTTACGAGAAAGGTATACCTCGGTCAATTTTTGGCTGGGAGAGTTCTCTCAGAAATTGTTTTACACTTTTTTGGGATCGAGGGACTAAATTTATGAAAAAGTACACTTTGGAGCCTTCTTTAAGTTTTTCAGGCTCTCTAAATGTGAAAAACTACCCAGTTTTCCTTCCTTGGACTCGTTAAAATTTGATATCGAAGGACCCACTTTGGGATGAACCCCTCCTTTCTCAGGTTCGTAAAACATGTGAGATTGGACTCATCTATGAGATGAGCTATATCGAGCATATGTTATCCTCTTAAAGCTTGAAAAAAAACAAACAAGTACTCGTCTATCATGTCGGGGGGAAAATGGGAAACAAGTCGAGTTTATTTTGTTGGAAGCTTGTCAGTCGTCACCTTTGAACATGGCATGCGTCTATCCCTTGTCTATTTTGGGTATCTATTCTCGCTGAGTTATGGTCATCATCCTAAGTCGTCTCTCTGGCCACGAGCCTACTCATTCGGTGGATATCCTCTACTATCAATCATCCTTGCCGCTAGGTCCTGTTACATGTCGTTATATGTTCAAAGGGTTGTATTGTTCAGAGTCATTCATTGCGTTAGACCTCCGCTGTGTCAGTACATGTTCTATCGTTTCATTATCCTATACTATCTTTCGTTCCGATTTCATGTCGATGATGTGGGAATCATTATGGCCCACCCTCGACGAGTCTATTCCTGTCGACGCCAAATCACTATCGGGGAATTGGACTTAGGAATCAACCTCTAGTACCTTGGTACCTGCATGCCTCAATGGCAGGTTTCCTCATGTTCAACAGTAGGTTTAAATCATTGAACTTTGATCGAACGATCTCTCGGATGCTCGACATCAATTCATTTATTCACATTTCGTTGAGATGTACTATAGATACCTCGGGGATCATCGTCATCATTGGTGATTTCCCTCGCATTTGTTAATGGTTCACATCATTGACCGATAATCAAATGGTTTCTACCATGTTCGACTTCAACACCTTGTAATCACATGGCTAGATTCGTATCATTTGCGATTGAGTAGAAGACCCTGGACACACCTTTGTACTTTGATTACGTCCAGGTTGCGATGGAGATATCCTTTGTATTGTCACACAGATCCACTTTTGTATTGGTTGTGGCTGTGCCATTACTATCTCATGGATCTACGCTTGTTCATAGTAGCCATGATTTGTCTATAGTCTATATCATCTCAGTATCCATGGATATATAATGTATTGGTCGGCAGCCATGCTTTGAGTCAATTATTTCCGAGCATGGGGATGCCCACCTCGGTGGTATATCTGACATTTTGTTTCTGTTTCAGCTTCTTGTTGCTCTCCTCGATGCTATCTCCGCACAGTATTTATAATGTATTTCAGCCATCAGTTCTTTCTGACCTCACACTTTAAGGGGCATTTGTTATACCTCCATATTTCACAGTGTCGCATCTTCACCATAAAAATAGTTGACGACACTTCCCCTATTGCTTAAAACACCCAGAAGAGAAAAATGATGAATGATCCTTGAAGAAAAAACTGTCCTGTCAACAATCAACACACCTGAGACTTCATATACCTACACTACCGCACCTTTCTCATACTTGAGGGAGTGGTAGTCCCCACTACCGCGCTATGCTCTTTCTCTGCCACGTAGTACTACCGCGCCATGCTCAGTTGAAGGGGCGTGGTACTCCTTTTTTAGCCTTTTGCCATGACTTGTGGGATCTTGATTTTCGAGAGATTTTTGAGGATTGGTATCCCTGATTTGATCGTAACTCACTTTCTCAGATTAGTGGGCCTAATCCACTAAACACTCCCAAGATCCATCCTTCTCTCTTGTTGTTTAACCCTACTACACAGTATAAGAGAGAGGCCTTCCATGAGCAAGGGGGAGGAATCTTGGAGACATGAAACCTATGATCTTGAATCTTTGTGGAGATAGCTAGAGGAGAAAGCAGTTGGAGCTAGGAGTTGGCTTGGACATTAAGCAACCATTGTAAGTGACTTCAAGTTGGTAATAAAACATAACTTGTCTTGTTTCCCAAATCATGTATGTTGATCTTGTTTCAATCATATGATTTGTATATGTTATAGATTTAGATTCTAACTCATATTTTAAGTTGCTAGAGAATCATATATGCTTGTATCTTGGTTTCATTCTAACAGGTTCATTTGTGAGGACTTGGAGATTAGAGCAACTGCTAGGACAAACAATTGAATCGAAGGTCAATTAGATCTCTTTCGTTTCTTTCAGCAATATAATCTTGAAATGTTTGTTTAGATCTAGGAATTCAAGGTAACATTTGTTATCTTTTTGTCTTAGTTTAGAGTCAGTTAAAGTCTACTTTAACCTAAGAGAGTTTCTACCTATCCGTAGGGAGAAATTTCTACAACAGTATTGTTCGACCCAACCTCTACAAAAAATTAATGATATAGGAAGGGATAGTTGACCATCTATAATATTTCTATGATGTCACAAATTTTGGTCCACCCTTCCGTAGAAATCCCGCTTCTGAGAAGATTAAAATTATTGAGGATGTTTGTTTAGGAGACCCATCCACGAGATTCCAAGGAAAGGATCATGCTATCAGCCGACCCTTTTTCCCAATTTACCTTGAATATTGACCCAATAGTGGGGAAGTGTTGATTTATCCTTTAAATTCATACCTAGAGGTCTTGACACCATTTTCAAGGAAGCTTTGATCATCATTTCTGGAGTCACTCCTTCCATGAGCACACTATAATGGAGGAAGTGTCAACTGTCCCTTCTAGGGGGATTCCATGATTGAGGAAGGGTTGGTCAACCATTCAGTCGGATCCCTTTTAAGGATAGAAGAATTCAAAATATTGTGCTAATGTCACTATGGCCCAATTAATATTAATAACATGGGAAGATTAATATAGAAGGATGTGCTAACGTTCACCCATTGAGCATTCCTAGAATCATCAGATTGGGAGCATTAATGCTAAGGTAAAAGCACATGAGATAAAATAGGGGATCCCCACATGAATGGATTATATTTCTCAGGTCAATTTGTAACTTTTAAACATATCCATTTTTGCTAAGGTACTTTCACAAGTATTAAATAAGACAATGCTCGTACAAATGATCCACATCAACCAAGTTAGACCAATGCTCATGGGACGTATTGTTACCTATTCTAAATCTCATATGAATATCAATATAGAAGGGTGTGCTAATGGTTATCCATTAGGAATCCCTAGATAAGCTTATCGAGACAATTCAAGCTAAGGAACAAATGCATGAGATAACATAGAGGGACCTAGCATGAATGAATCAGATTTATTAGGTTGAATAAAAACATTTAACCATTTTTGCTAAGATACTAGCATGAGGATTAAGTGTGGGAACACCCATGTGAATGTCCCGGGTTGATTGAAAATTCCCATAAATCTTAATCTCATTTGTTTGTTCTAAAGTACTAACATGTGTTATAGCTTGAAATGACACCTGTCACGTCCCCTCCCATCCAACCAGCTAGATGGAGAGGATCGTGACGGTTAAACCGGGCATCTAGCCCCCATATACATTCATTAAACAAGCATTCAAATTCAAATGAATAAGAATATATACATACACAAATGCATAACAGATGTGATATTAAACTGGGCGTCTAGCCCTATGAAACATTTAATCATAAGCATGAACATAATATAACAGAGATAGATGGGACTGTATGGTTTTAAGAAAATCACAGCGGAATATTGAGACTTTCACATCCATCATACATTTAAGGTGTTCATCAAATAAGTAATTGCAATTTAACACAAGAGAATACTTATCTTATACAAAAGTAGTCCCACGCAACTGGCTATGCAACTGCAACGTTCCACCCAACCGTAGGCCAGTGTGCTCCTCAATCTCTCAGCACCACTGCCACCCCCGAGCTGGGCATGATCTCTACAAGGAACCAGGGAACAGCAGACTCACACATAGCCAAGCATACACCAAGATGAGCCAAGCCAATCTGCAATTGGGTTTATCAGGCTGCTAGGAGATGGAAGGGAAGAGTTTCTAAGCTAGTGAGCTCCAGCACAGAGCTAGGGATAACCTTGCAAGATCTATCTAGCTTGGAACCCACAATACCTACACACCCAGCACAAGGAAGTATTCTTTTCACTGCTGTACAGTCCCTCAAGCCATACCTTCCCTATCTAGTGCTCTCAGGGTATGCATAGAAGAGTAACCAAAGCCCTCTTGATCTTCTTGAGAGGTTGCCTCCCCCACTAGGTTTATCAAGCCACTTCTATCCACTACCACTCCAAACTTCAATTCACAGGTTCAAACCAAAACGAGGATGCACATAACAGCAGAACCCCACTTGCTGGGCATGAGAAAAACGTTTTCCACAGTGGGATGCATGAGATGGGGTTTTCAGCTAACTCAGAAAACGTGGGAACCCACAAAAACGAAATGGGAAGTTGGGAAACAACCCTGTGGAGTCAATCCGTTTTTAGAAAAACGTCCTTGGGCAATTCGGGGCAAAAACGACCTTCATATAGTCCCCAAAAACGTGGCCCTTCTCTCCCAGGCTGCTATATATACAAAAACGAACTTCCAGGCATGGAAAAATGCAGGATTTTGCTGAAAAACGTGAAGGGAAAGACCCAGATAGCTCCTACTGCGTGAAAAATGAAGACTGCCCCTTCCCCCTGGCTTTGGGCACCATTTCGTGGGTGGTTTCTTGCCCCACAAGCAAAAACACGATTTTCCAAGTTGATGGCTTGCCCATGCACGAAAATGGCTTGCCCATACTCTTTCATTCCCAAGGCATTAACTGCCTTAACCAATTTCTTGGAAAAATTAAATGATTGGGTACATGAGACAAAATGGGTAGTTGGTGGTTTATGGGTTTCCCCATTGACACATGGATTAATACCATTGGATCAAGGGTTTGAATAGTTTCCCTCCCTTTTCCTTGTAGAATCATGCCCCATCTCTTTTGTTGCATTGCATAGCCGGTTGTGAGTTTTTCATTGAAATTCATAATTACATGATGTTTTATTTACATCGTGCCTATCTCGCACAAGAACCATAGGCATCTATTTTAATTGCCGATACATAAACGCTAAATCAATGGTGGGGCCTTGGCCTTGAGCTCCTCACCATGATTAAATATCAGTATTTACATCATTTACAAAAAGGGGGTCAAAATGGGGACGTGACAACACCTCTCCGTCCGTGACGATGCTTGCATCCCTTGGTCGCATGACGACACTTCTTGAGATCAAGTTTAGTCACACAACAGGACATTTGTGGATGGAGGAGTCATTTGGGACATTAAAAATGGTTTAAATTACCTCATTCTTGACCCATTTGATGTAAATGACCCTTAGGAACATTTTTCCAGACCAAACCATCTCCTGAAAATGAGCAGAAAAGCCTGTTTTTGGCCATTTTTCAATATGAGCGCTAGTACACAGGCATGATAGTAGCGTGTATACCCTTTTGAGTGCAACTCCACTGTTATAATAGTAGCGCCCAATTCCATGTGTACGCGACTTTGTCTACTGTAGAGTAGCGTACACTCTTGTTTTGGTCAAAATCTCGAAATTCGAGTAAGTTAAGTTGGTTGGGAAACCTCTCAAGCGGTTATAACTTCTTTTCCTCTTCCTCATTGACTATATAAGGAGGGTAAAAGGGTCATGTTAAGCCCAATTACAAAGTTATGCTGGAGGAATGGAGACCCTCATTCCCCTCTCTTGTGCTTCAGTTTTGGTAAACCCTAGCACAGTTGATTAGAGGCTGGAATCCTTGGAGAACGGTAGCAGGAGACCTTGAATCTAGGTTTCGTGAAGTGCCAAGCTTGAAAGAAGGCATAACTTTATGTACTTGCTTTCATTCATTAATAAAGATTAGGCGTTCTTCTCTTTCCAAATATGACCTATTAATGTGTCTCAGATTTGATTACTATTTGATTATAGTTTGATGTCTCTTTCTATTATGAATATCAGTCTTATATGTGTAGTCAAATGTATTTGAGAAAGGTATCAAGTTGTTTTGCAGGTCTGAGCATTGCGACACTGGATAAGCATTGAAGAGTGAGGGAGGCAAAGCTAGGATCAACCTTCTGAATAAGGTGCCTACATCTCTATACCCTAATCTCTTCATTTATTTGTTGTACCTGCAGAATGCTTGTAAGTCTATCTTTATCACCGTAAGTTGGTAGTTTCTCCCCTGAACTATAGGTGCATTTTCCCCACAACAGAATGGAGACTCCGCTGGGGAAAGCCTAACTGCTTAGGGGTATCCAAGGTCATTCCTTCAGTATTGTTTGATGGTATTTGTTCATTTCCTTGATTAGGATCAGTTAGTAGGCTCTATTTTACCCTCCTTGTCTCTTACAGACCCTTCCCAGCCCTTGCAAACCCTTGTGGACCCAGGTGTGGTGGTTTTAACCTCATTTTTCCAACTTTTTCCACTTGTACGCTACTGTTTGTACCACACAGTAGCGCCCATACGCCACTTTTCCTCTGCACAGTAGCACCCATACTGCTATGAGCGCTAGTTTCCTTCATACACAGTAGCGCTCAAAATCTGGGTTTGATTTTTTTGAGTTTTTGGGTTGTGAACCTAAATCTGGGGGCTGTGGCTGCATTTTTGGGGTCCCTGATGACCCTAGGTCTGAGTTAAACCACTGTAAGTGGTCTACCATCCTTGTACTGATCCTACATTCATGATTTGAACCTCTTTTGATCAATTTGGGCTTATTTGGAAAGTTTTGGGGTTTGTTGACCTAAGTTGGGGGGTTGTGGACCTGTTTGGTGTTTTGCACCCTAATTTGAGTCTGATTGAACTTGCTTGCCCCATTTCCACTGGATTTGAAACCTCTTGAGTCTTCTTGACCCTGTTTGTATCTATTTGAGTGAAATTTCTCTTTTAGGTTGGTTTCTTATCCTCCCTTATGCTTTTAGTTTTTCTTTTGTAGTGAAATCTCAAGTGTTTTGGCTGTTGTTCAAGACCTTGTTTGCATTTGTTTATGTGCAGACCTGACTTTACCAAACCATACTTCTTCGTAGGTCATTTGCTTCGTTTGGGTCTAAAAGTAGTTTGTGTACTCTTTTCCCAATGGTTGGCATGCTTACATCAATAAGAATTTGAAAGTCATATTTGGTAGCTTTTACTGTTTCATAAAGAGAACCTGAAAGTTTCTTTGCTTTGCTTTGATAGTAGGTTAGTTTCATTTTGTTTCTTACCTTTGAAAAGCATAAAGAATTTTGATTTATCTTCTGAATAGAGTACCTTGCAAGTGGCTTAAAATATTTTAGAGTGCTTTGCATCAAAAAGAACAAGTTTGCTTTTGCATACCTATTGGTTTGAGTAGCTGCATTCTTAGGTTTTTACATTTAGACTTTATTTTTACCCTTTTTTGCATTCGAAATATTAAAAATTGCATTTGCATATGCATTCTAGATCAAATATTTAAGACATGCATTGAAAAGAAAAAGATTTGTTTGGTGGTAAATATTTCATTTTCACTACTCTATCTCTATTATAACCACTCTCACACACCCACTACCTTTTTTGAGTAAGCAAGTAACCTTTAAAATGAACCCTAATAAAATTTACTAGTAACATTTTCTTTTTTAGGTTACACTACACCAACTAGTCTTGGTTAGGATCTTGGGTTTAAAACACCTTAAACCACCCAAGATCACACATTACGCAAAAATCATAGTAAGACTATCACAGGTAAACCCACCTCACTCAAAACTTGCCTGAGATCTATGCAGTAGGTCATTGCGAGATCAGATTGTTGGGAATACTCCTCCTACTTTCTGTTCGAGCATACACCAGGATCGGATTGTGTATTGGGGACTCTTTCGAGTTTCAGGCTTAGCTACCCTGCCCACGCTTTCTGATTCGACCGGTGACTGCTCCCCCAGGAGTTTTCGGTGTTGTGGTATCCTTAGTATCTGACTCTAGGTTCATACACATGTGACAACATAGGGTATATCTGCTGTACCTAAGACAGACGTGGGAGGAAACCCCTTGCAGGTCTTTGGGAGGGCGGTTGGGTGATTCCAGCGCTTGCACCCTTAGTCATTGTATTGTGGACCCCGGGTAACTATCTTTCTTCCTTCATTAATCTGTTCTGGGCCCTCATCATCCCAGACTCTTCTCTGGAAGGCATCTGTTTGCCTGGTTTGATTTACCTAGGACCTTTTTTAGTGGTGTGCTCTTTGTGCTACTTGTTTTACTTTGCCTTAGAGAACTTCTTGTTCATTTGAGCGAGAAACTATGTCTAGCATTATGGCGAGTGCCAATCAAGGTACCCCTGTTCCGGGGGATCCTTGTGTTGTTCCATTCATTGGAAACATTGGTGCTCCCTTAATGGCTACTCTGAATCTTCCTGGATTCACTATAGGGCTGCCGGTTTGGTTGTTTTCCACTCCGAATGCCTTGCATGCTCCTGACGCTTCTTTTGTGAGCACCTCAAATCAAGAGCATCAGAACCCTGTGCCTCCTTTGCCAGTAACATCTTCTCCTCCTCCTTATACCTCATGTGGCGAAAGTAGAAATACTAGTAGCCAGCAGTCTAAAAGGAATAGATGGAGGAAGAATAGGAAGAAGATGCCAAAACAAGGGGGCAGCAACCCAGCCTCTGTAAGTCATGCTGGGGGCAAGAACCCTGCCTCTGCAAATCATGCAGGGGGCACCTACCTAGCCTCTGGAGGTCATGTTGGGAGAAAACTTTTAGTCACTGAAAATCATACTGAAAGTTTGTCTTCAACCACTGTCAGTCATGGTTAGGACACGTCATTGATCACTGCTAGTAATATTAATGACAAGTCACCAGTTCCTGTGAGTCATACTGGAGACACCAGATCAGCCACTACAAGTCATGCTGAGGGAGTTGACATTGTCGACAAACCAAAAAAACAGAAGCTTAAGTTCCCTTGTAAGTTTTGCGAGGGAGATCACCTTACTTACTTGTGCCCTGTACTTCCAGAAGTGCAAAAAGTGTGGTCCTTAGTTCAAAAGTCTTTTGCTTCTGAGAAACCAGCCTCTTTGAGTCATGCTGGGGGCAAGCTGTTAGCCAATGCTAGTCATGCTGAGAGTACTGACGTTGTAAAGGAGTCTAAACCTATAGGACGGAAACCAAAGTTTCCTTGTAAACTTTGTAAGGGAGATCACCTTACTCACCGATGCCCTGCCATTCCAGAGGCACGAAGAGTGTGGTCCATGTCTGAAGGAACCTCTGTTCCTGAGTTGTCTATAGATTCCCTGTAGTCAGATCAACCTTTGGTTGAACCAATGCAATCTTTGGTCAACCCCACTCTTCCTTCGGAGAGTGAAGTGATCGAATCGATGCAATCTTCGACCGATCCCATCAGTCCTTCGGAGATTGATGCACCTACTGCTGAAGTCTTCTGCATTACCAGTTTGGATATTCCTGAAAAAGGGGGTCCTTCATATGTGCCATGTGAACCCCTACCAAGCCCTAGGATTGTTTCCTTTGATTGGAATAGTCTAGCCGAGCCTCGTCTTCCTTCTTCGATACCTTTCCAGATAAAGGTTGATATCGGGAACCATACGGTTGATTGATGCATTGTTGATGAAGGTGATTCTGTTAGTATCTTATCCACTTATGCTTGGAGAGATTTGGGTTTCCCTAATGTTATTCCAGCTGTTAATTGGCCGTTGACCTTCGATAAAATACCTAGTGAACCATTTGGATTCCTCCATCAGGCACTTGTTACTTTGGGTGGAAAAACAGTCTTAGTTGATTTTATGGTTTTAAAGGACCCTATGGACTTTGATATGATCCTCGGGCGTGATTACATTTATGCTATGCATGCTGTGGTGTCTACGCTTTTTCGTGTGATGCATTTCCCTCATAACGGAAACATTGTCACCATCGATCAGCTTGCATTCGTTGATCCTCCTTATTACCCAAATGTAGACCAGTCGGATCCCTCGTCATTAGGCACTACTATATCACATGGGAATGTTGTGGCATATTGTTCCTTGAGTTCAAATGCTACTGAGAAGAAGTCTCTAAATTCATGCTTACTTTCTCGGGACTTGGTCCCAGCTTTTGACCAAGTGACACCTCCATCTGAATGTTTAGATATGTATTCTATCTGGGATGATATACTTCCTTCCGATGAAGTTTTCCTAGAGTCTATAGTACAGTCTTATATTCACTTGGATGTTGATTCAGTCGCAGTTATGTCTAGCCCCGTTTTGACCTTAAAGTCTGATCTTCCTATTGTTGAGTCTTTGAATTCTCGTATAGATCCGCAAATCGGTGTTCCTGCTGAGTTTGATTCTGCTTCTAGAATTTTCAACTCCCATGATGATGAATTTGTTTCTCCAGATTTCATCATGTCCTTCAACTTTGACCTTCATCCTGAAGTTGATCTTGTTGATTGTAAGTCCTCGGGCTTGGGTACCATAGAGTCTTCATTTGAAAACTCTGCCTTGTTTATGCCTGTTGTTGATGATAGTGAAGTTGAAAGTATTTCTACCATAATGACTTGTATCGGGTCTTTCCTTACATATGTTTTAGATATGATCCTGGTACTAATGTTTCTTGGAGACAGGATTCTTAGCTGGATGTATACTTGCTTACTGGTCATTTTCGACACCTTGTGCGACCATGTCAGGTATATTCGGAACCTTGCATATAGGTTTAGGCTTCCCCGCTGTTATGTTGCATTTGAACCTTTTGCCATCCGAATTCGCCATAGAGTCGAACCTGTTGGATATTGGTGTGTTAGCCATCTCTTTATGCATTGTGCACCAGTCCGACAGCAGAGCCTACCTAACATGGGTCACCCTAGTCAGCACCCTTATGCCATTCTGGTGCCCATGCTGAGTTTTCCTCATAGGCTCGGGAGCCTTTTTAGATTTACCATGAATTTGAGAAGAAGCCTCATATCTTTCTTCCTCATATATTTCTGGCCATCCCTGATAAGGCTCCCATCTTCGTGTTCAAAATGCATATGCATCTGTTATGATCTCGCTTGCGCTAATGAGCCTGAAGCCGGCTTCCACGCTTTTAGCTCGTTATATAAGCCTCCATCTCTGATCTCATTTTTGCTAATCCCTGTATCATTTTGCCTTTGCAATTTACACCTTTTACCTGGAGGAGACACACCCTGAGTGTCCTTATCTTGCTCATGTTCCTTGCATTAGGCATAGCTTTGTTCCATGCGCTTGGAGCTAGTTTTGCATGTCCCTAACACTCGTCTCCTCCCGTTTCGAGCATTCTTCTTTTACTTCGAGCTTGTTAAAAACAGTAAGTAGGTTACGAGCATTCTTCTGCCTTCACTTCGAGCTCGTTAAAAACAATAAGTAGGTTGCGAGTATTCTTCTTTTACTTCGAGCTCGTTAAAAACAGTAAGTAGGTTTCGAGCAATCTTCTACCTTTACTTCGAGCTCGTTAAAAACAGTAAGTAGGTTACGAGCATTTCTTTCACCTTTCCTTCGAGCTCGTTAAAAACAGTAAGGAGGCTATGAGCATTTCTTTCATCTTCACTTCGAGCTCATTAAAAACAGTAAGGAAGTTATGAGCATTTTCTGTATCTCCTTTGAGCTCATTAAAAACAGTAAGGAGGTCATGAGTTTACTTTTCCGGACTCGTTAAACCTTTACGGAAAAGATCCCTATGGAGTTCTTTTAAGCCCTTTTCAGACTCCTTAAATAGGAAAAGTTTGCCGAGCATAGTTGTCTTTTCGGGCTCGTTAAAATAATTGAACCGACATCCACTTAGGTATAGAATTACCCCTTTTCTGGGCCTTGGTGGATAATTTATGGAAAAGGTATACTCTAGGTATACTCTTCTATGCGCTAGAAGAGTTATTCTTTAATCATTTTACACTTTTTCGGGGAAGGAGACTAAATTTACGAAAAAGGACCTTTGGAGTCGTCTTTAGGGTTTTCAGACTCTCGAAATGTGAAAACACCAAGCGAGCACATACCAATCTGGGCTCGATATAAAATCCACGGATAGGTGTATGGATTTTTCTTCTAGGTTTTTCAGACTCCTTAAATATGAAAATACCGTCGAGCATGCTTTAGTTCTTTGTCAAGCTCGTTAAAAAATGAAAAAAGAAAGGGAAGGGAAGAATGTCAAAATATCTTTTAATATGATGGTAGCAAGTCAACTATCTCCTTGAACAAAGCACATGTTTTGAGTCTCTCAAACAAGTTGGGTTCTCGTGTTGGCCTTAGGATAAACCTGATCTCAGAGTTCCTACTCCTCCATTTGGTTAATCTTTCAATCATTTGGAGAATCTGTTAATGTTTCCTACATTGCAGACTTGCGTCGTGGTCCCTTTTTGTTCAAAGATGCCTAAGTCACTTTTGTGTCGTGCTCACTGTTCAAGGATATAACCTGTGTCGGCCATTCTGCAGTTGCCTTGACCTCATGTGTCGGCCATTCCTTGGTGTCAGTATGTTTCATCATGTGTTTAGTCCTACTCCAAATCAGCTCATACCTATTTGATTGTCCCTCGTGTTGGATGATGGAGGATGCATTAAGGCATCCCTTCCAACGAATTTCTTCCCATTGACTTCAGCTCATTGTGCTCTGGGAATGAAGTTTATAGTTTCGGTTAGTACCTTGGGGATTGCAGTCATTAGTGGCAGTTTCCCTCACTATTGGATAGATAGGAATACATCAATGTCTCCTATCCGATGGATTCTTCAAGTGTTCGACGGCAAGACCATCTATTCGCACTTGCTTGAATGTACTAGGTACCTTGGGTTCCATTTTCATTATTGGTGGACACCCTCGCATTTGTTAACGGTATACATCAATGACCGGTAATCAAACGATACCTCCCATGTTCGACAACAACTCATTTATTCGCATGGATATGTTTGTACCTTGGGTTGTTTTTGGATGATGACCTTGGGATCCTCGATAGCATCACCTTATTTATGTTATCGCCCAAGTTGCGCAAGACTGAGCCACACTCTTTTTGGCTCTTGATGAGACATAGATCCAGCTTGTTCTCTATGGCTATGTTCTTCAGTTTTGACATAGATCCACCTTGTATTTATGTGGCTATGTTTACACTTATGTTCCTCATGGATCCACGCTTGTATTTTAGTGGCCATGATATATGCATCAGTATTTTGGATCATTATTGTATCCTCTTGGAGGTCATGTTCCACCATTTGAACATGGACAGTTACCCCAAGGACAAGTTTGTCTGACATTGCCTTTGCTTTCAGGTACTTCGTTTGAGCCTATGATTCTTGGTTTCTCCGTTCCTCCATGATTCAACTCTTTGTTATTTATAATATATTTCGGCCATCGCTTCCCGCACTCCCTCTAACCTCATACATTAGGGGGCATCTGTTATAGCTTGAAATGACACCTCTCCGTCCGTGACGATGCTTGCATCCCTTGGTCGCATGACGACACTTTTTGAGATCAAGTTCAGTCACACAACAGGACATTTGTGGATGGAGGAGTCATTTGGGACATTAAAAATGGTTTAAATTACCTCATTCTTGACCCATTTGATGTATATGACCCTTAGGAACATTTTTCCAGACCAAACCATCTCCTGAAAATGAGCAGAAAAGCCTGTTTTTGGCCATTTTTCAATATGAGCGCTGGTACACAGGCATGATAGTAGCGTATATACCCTTTTGAGCATGACTCCAATGTTATAATAGTAGCGCCCAATGCCATGTGTAAGTGACTTTGTCTACTGTAGAGTAGCGTACACTCTTGTTTTGGTCAAAATCTCGAAATTCGAGTAAGTTAAGTTGGTTGGGAAACCTCTCAAACGGTTATAACTTCTTTTCCTCTTCCTCATTGACTATATAAGGAGGGTACAAGGGTCATGTGAGTGGACTAATCCCAATTACAAAGTTATGCTGGAGGAATGGAGACCCTCATCCCCCTCTCTTGTGCTTCAGTTTTGGTAAACCCTAACACAGTTGATTAGAGGTTGGAATCCTTGGAGAACGGAAGTAGGAGACCTTGAATCTAGGTTTCGTGAAGTGCCAAGCTTGAAAGAAGGTATAACTTTATGTACTTTATTTCATTCATTAATAAAGATCAGACGTTCTTCTCTTTCCAAATATGACCTATTAATGTGTCTCAGATTTGATTACTATTTGATTATAGTTTGATGTCTCTTTCTATTATGAATATCAGTCTTATATGTGTAGTCAAATGTATTTGAGAAAGGTATCAAGTTGTTTTGCAGGTCTGGGCATTGCGACACTGGATAAGCATTGAAGAGCGAGGGAGGCAAAGCTAGGATCAACCTTCTGAATAAGGTGCCTACATCTCTAAACCCTAATCTCTTCATTTATTTGTTGTACCTGCAGAATGCTTGTAAGTCTATCTTTATCACCTTAAGTTGGTAATTTCTCCCCTGAACTATAGGTGCATTTTCCCCACAACAACATGTGGATTAAAAAGGGGAATTCCTATGGGAATGGCCTAGATTGATTAAGCAAGTTAAAATTTTTAATCATAACCATTTTCACTAAGGTACAAGATTGCAATAAAATGGGGAGATCCATTGTGCCAATGGTCAATATTTATTTACGAGATCCACATCAGGTCATCCTAGCCATTTTAACTATAGGTACCACTCCATCGGTTGAAGGTGGGGGTTGGAAATTCATAGGATAACAAATATGTTCCATTGCAAATCCTGTATTATAAGTGAATCCCAAGATTTTTCCTCGGAATAAAAATCTCAATAAATAAATGATGTGACTCATTAGCACCATTAGAACTTAGAATAGGTTAAGGTGCCACCTTTTGTCACCATGAATATAGCATATAAATGTTGGACATGCCAAATCAAATAAAAAAATATTTCCCCCTCATAACACCCTGAATTCCTCTATCAATTAAAATTTACCGAAGATTAATGATGTTCATGTTGTTTCTAATTGCCTCTAAGAGCTAATATTCGAAGCACCAAGCCTCCTTCACTTAATGAACGTGAATCATCGTCGATCAATACACCTCACATTGTGTCTGTTAGAATGCATCTAAGCTGGGAAAGTCCTTAAAAACTCCTTTCCCATTGCAGTAAGTCCCAATAAAATTGTTTTCTTTCTTTATACATTTTGGCAATCCCTTTGCATCTCCCGTTGTTAAAAACTAGCCATGCCTAGGAAGAAAAATACCACCTCTGGAAGTTCATCCTCCCTCTCCATGTACTCCATGTTTGAATCCAATGATATTTCATCCTCTCAAGGTCCCCCATTTGTAGATGGATTGGACTTGATAACCCCCCCCATAACCATAAAGTATACTGCTAAATTGTTCATTAGAGCTACCTAAGGTAAATCCATGCCACCACAATCCAAGATCAAGTTATGGCCTTAATCCAGGTTATCCCAAAACTTGGTCTCTAATACCTTCTCCTTCCTTGAGTTTACCCAACTTTGTGCAAAAAATTATAACCCTACCTTGTTCGTTGTCACTATCAAAGATGGCCAAACCATCTTATTTTATATCAATGATATCTCTATCTCTCATATTCTAAACACCACCCTAGGAAATATTGTGCTATCATATGCAGCATGGGAAAATATTTATAAGAATATGAATCAAAATCAACAAGACAAGTTTTTCACCCTACTCAAATGAAACAATGGAAGGGAAGAAATTCTTCCTACCCCTTGGAAGTTAAATAATTTCCCAATAATGGCTTAGGAAATCATCATTGCCTTTACTCATATTTTAGTCCAAGAAATTGATGAACAATTCGACTAAGGGATGGTATCCCTTGTGGAATCATACAACCTCTGGGATACACCATATTTCAAATATGTTGAATAAATAACCATTTACATGACGACTCAATTGGCTAGTTTTCCTATGATAGGGGTATTCATGTATCACTCTTATCTGGTCTATCTTGTCATTTTTCATCAATTCCATCACTTTGAATCCCGTGGGATCCATAAGACTAAATACAACAACCCAAACAAGGCATATGATTGGATACACAGGGTCAAAAAGGGAGAAAAGGAGGCCATCTAGTTCAATTTCATGGTGAATTTCATGTATGTGGCATACTTAGTAATATTGGGGAGAGAGATTCTTGCAAGGGTGCATACTGAGTTGTAATAGAGTGTAATTTTAAAAAAAACCTTGAAAATTCACATATTAAAACCTCATCTTACCCATGCCCCATGCTGGTGGGTTGTGAGGGTGAACCTAGGGGTGTAGTAGTATCAAATGGGAATCGATTCTATGTCACACAAGTACGATCCTCGCTCCATTTTTTTATTCCCCTACTAGAAAAATATTGGGGACAGAGCTAGACAGGATTCCATAGGAAATCAGATCATAAATAGAGGAGATTGCTATCCAGGACCTGATTAGATAGTAAGTAGGTTGCATGGTATGGAGGAAGCACCCCAATAGCTACCTAGGTTGTCCACTCCCAAAATATATGTATTGGAGTTCCTAAGGAAAATGATGGAGGCGACTGAACTCCATTTTATAATATCATAGAATTAAAAGAGGAATTAAAGTAGCTTTGTATACATTAACGGATTTGGAACTTCTCTTAGACTAGCCATGGAAGTATGATCCCCACCTCATAATTGGGAAGGAAAAAGAGAGGAAGCTCCCAAACCCCTAGGATCATGAGCCTAGGCCAGATATTGAAATTTTTTCCAGCAAGCGAACTTACCTAGAAGTACTACATATCATTAGAGGAGAGGTTGATCATGCCAAGGTATCTAGCTAGATTTTCCCTACACCTACTCCTTAGAAGCTCCACTATATTATACTTTTTATAGGCAAGAGGTTGCTATAGTAATAGAGGATATGGATTTTGAGGCCCCTACCAAAAAGAGATATAAGGAGTTGCTTCAAGACAACTTTGGCAGACATAAAAGGGGAGCATGGTAGAAGATGAGAAGATATTTGGGAAGAAGAATGTCCCCTCTCTAGGAATCCGAAAGGATGTAGAATTCAAGAAGATTTATGATGACTACCATGAGTATGAAGAAGAGGACATAGGAATTTTGAGCCAAGTACCAAGAGTATGGATAAGGGAAGTCATACTTTTGTTAGAAATCAAAGAAGTTGGGAAATGAATTAAAGAGAAACCATAAGATATAATCATTCATCCACCTCCTATGCAAATTCCCTTCCTATCATGCAATATATGGGATTCTCACAAGATAAAGGGATTGGAATAAACATCCAAGGAATCACCCAATCCATTTAGATTGAGAAGAGGCCTGCAAGGCCTAGGATTAGGTGCTTATGTAAACACACCAAGAGGCCTGCAAGGCTAGGATTAGGTGCTTATGTAAACACACCAAGAGTTGAAGAAAAGGGGTTGAAAAATACATTCTAATCACTAGTGCTTGAAATGAAACAAGATGAAACTATTTCCAAGTTGAGCACATCTACAACACTTGCTGCAAGATAATTACATATAACATAATTCCCTCCTAGTCTTCAGCAAAAGAAAATTGTTGAACACTAATTAGAAAAAATGGAAGAGATGATGGAGATGGAGAATCTCCTAGTAATTGAAGAGGCATCGCATCAACCGATAGATACATAATAAAGAGAGGAAACTTAGCTTCCCTTGGAACCAATATCCATCCATATTCAATCATCGGTGCAAGAAAAAGAGTTAAAGGTGTTGTTACAATCTGGGACTGATAGTTTAGGACAATATTTGTTACAAAACATAAAAGATATGGAAGGTTCAAATAAGAGAAAAACCGTAAAAGTAGATAAGGAAGAACCAAATGGCAAGTGGGGCATATTGGAATACCTATATCTAAGCAAACTGAGTATATTGCTCAGAAGTCCTACCCATACTTGAAGGTATCCAGTAGGAAATGGAACAATAAAAATAAATTCAACAAGAAGGGGGTGAAATACACCTTGCCTCTTCTCCTTATTCCATTTTTGGTTTTCCTAATATTTTTTGTTGTTGTAGCTTTAGAGGGTACATCAAGTATGTACATAATTAGCTCAACTCCAAAAAAGAGTCAACAGACTCCCTGGGAGAGAATTGTACACCCAATGAACATCAGTGATCCCCTGTATATTTTGAGAGAAGAACATAAGATAAGAGCAATGGCTCAAAAGGAAATACCAAACATGGAGATATTGGAGTCAAAAGCAAGAGCAATAATACTACCTAGATATGACCTAGCGACTAAATTTTTTTTATCACTATAATGGAGCCCTTGACTCAGAAAATATATAAGGAGACGTAAACCTATGATTGGAGAACAATGCAAGTCACCATATATACTATTGATGTGCCTCTAGAGGATGATATATCCATGGAACATGTGTCAAATAACATAGTACACAATAATTATCTTCATACTGCATATCTTCCACTAAGCACAAGAAGAAGTTCAACTTTGTCAATGTGAATAATCAAATTTTGAAGTGACGGGTAAAAACCCTAGAAGCTAAGAATATCATATTGTAGAATACAATAATGACAATGGGTAAGTGAAAATAAAGTTCAATAGAGGATATTTACCTACTTAAACAAAAAGATGACATAATAAAATCCTTGGAGAACTCCATGATGTCTCAATCCCTCCCTGTTACCCAATAGATGGAAGATGACTAGCATAAGCTCATTGAATAGATAAACCTTTTGAGGAAGGATCATGCCTCCTTTTCAACTTGGATTGTTGTTAGTGATGAAATAATAAATGAGCTAGAGGCAGAGAAGGAATCTACAAGAAATCTAAGCTTCCAATTGGAGGAAGAAAATAGAAAAGTTGATTCTTTAAGACATCATCTCATTGAGACAAAAAAGGAGTTGAGCCTAGAAACCTAAAGAAGCCAACAAACAAATTTATCAAGTTCAATGTCAAATTTTGGAAGAAAGGATTGAAGATTTGAATAAAGATCTCACACACTAGAACAACAATGCAAGTGACAATGCAATGAAGGTGGTAAAGATGTAATATCTAGTTGAAAAGAGAAAATATTACCTCAAGACTCAAGGAGAAAAACTCAGTTCCTCATAGAAAAGAGTGCAAGAACAAAGGAAATATATTGTTGTGCTGGAAGAAGACGTAAATACATGGAAAGCCAGGCATGACAATGCACTTATAGAGGCTATAATGGTAAATACAATGAAAGAGTCCAAATGGCCACGTGGATGGAGGTATCCAAAATTTTTCCCTCAATAAGAGACCATATTCAATTATTTTTAGAATTTTATATTATTTTTAAAGACTTAAAAAGATATCTAAGAACTAATAAGGAAATTATTTATACTAGGTACAAAACTATTAAGGAAGCAAGAGAAGGAATAAACTCTTTGACCACTAAATAGCTGAGAATATTAGGGATCACATATAGAACATCTATCTACATGGATATAGAGAATAGCATAAATAAATTTAAAGTGGCAAAGTCAGGAAGGTTACTAGTTCCTTTTTTCATGGATATCAATATCATAGTAAGTAATGGTTTTCCATGACCTTGGGACAACTCCCTAAATTTGTTCCTTGCTGATGTACATAAAAAATTGGTGCATGATTCTATGCATAATATGATTCATATACCAAATAAATCCATTATTCCCACAATCACTGAGGTCTTAAATCAGTTGAAAACTTCCATCGATTTTGCAACATTGCTTAGAAGTTTAAGTGAAAAAATGGGGGTTGTGAATTATGCACCATACTTTGAATTGGAAAAATCATTCAGGATCCTAAGGGGAGGGAAGGCCATAAGTCAAAAAGGATCGAACACCATGAGAACACTAGAGTATTATGTAGAAAAAACAGAAAAACATGAGGCAACAAAAAGAGTGGGAGGGTATTCACAACCTAGGACGTCACAACCCCCAAGGTATGATACTTCTAAGAATCCAAGGAAATAAATGTCATGGGGTCAAAAAGACAATACATTACATTTTTTCAATAAAATATGTGATTGGAGAAGGAGTGAAAATATTCATGAAGGTAGGGGGTATTTGTTGGCCTTCATATGCCTAATTTCATTTATGTTGGCTCATCGATGCCAAATGATTACATCAAGTAGGACAATGCATCAAGCATCATCTCAAGGGTATCATAATAAGGAAGGAGGCATAGAATGGAAACATAAGGGATATAAGAGTAGAAATTAAAGTAGAAAGAAAGGAGGTTGATAAATTAATATATAATAGGATACCAAAATTTTGATTGATTCACCAAGGGATCTACAACATTAGTTCTCATCTTCTTCTTTTTCAAAATTTTCATTGTAATTAAATTGGAGAAATTATTCTTTTAGATAAAGGAAACAGTCCCAGGGACAAGATCATTGGGTCCCCCTTAATGTATTCACTATTGTATTGAAGAAATAAAGAGATTGTTACCAAATTGAAGCCAGGATCGAGGCGATTTTCCCCTAGTTTTTGAAGAAATGATGTCTCATATGCGTTATTGGTTTTGTTTCTATAGTTGAAATTTTTTATTTCGTTGCTTGAATATGTGGATCTACATTTACTGTCCCCACATGATTTTTTGTGTGTGTCATGAATACATTTAATGGAAAGCTTATGAAGACTTTGTTGTTGAATAAAATTGTGGTACTACCTCTTCTTTCATAGAAATGAACTATGATTAAGGCACCCCTATTGTATTTCTTCATTAAATTGATGTTGGTCAAATGTATATTTTCTCCACCGCACTCAAAATAATGTTAAGAAGTCACCCATTAGTAGTTAGGTATAAATCCATGCACCACAAAACCCATCTTCAAATCAAGTTAATGAAAGTATATTCAAATCCATAGGAATATTAGTGTTAAATTTTCAGAATTTACTTCAATCTGATCTAGAATCTTAACTGAGAGAACAACATGTACAACAAATCTACAGCATATCAATCAAGGACACAATAATGCAAGCACACAAGAGACACAATGTTTACTTGGGGAAAACCATAAAGGTGAAAAACCCCAATAACTTCCTCAGAGATAGATAGAGCAATGATACAACCAGAATACAAGAGATAGTCTTCTCCTAGCAGCGGAGCTTCCTCCTCCACAAGTGTGCCACTCTCCAAATTGTGAGTGAGAGAATAGAATGTGTAAAATGAGAGAGACACGCTCTCTATTTATACACTAACTTGACTTGACCTTTACTCAACTAGGTCGGCCTCAACTTAACCACTTAACATAATGCTGACTGGGCCGACCCCCACTAGGGTGGTCTAATAACCCTTTGACCCACATGGACGACTCCCAATAGGGTGTTCTAATAACCCTTTGACCCACATGACTTATACAGGGCCGACCCCAACAAGGTGGTCTAATAACCCATCAAGTATAAGTTACAACACTTACAATATAAATGACGACACTTCCATATAGAGGAATAATAACATCTCTATAGGAATACAATATACATATATGTGAAATACATTCCGAAGTTACATATACATCAACAATTAGAGGCTTAGTGTGATAGACTAGGAACTCCTACCTCCAACATTTTGGGTACCCCACCTTGATTTGAGGAATAGCTAAAGAGGCCTAAGAAATGAATGCCTTAGCTAAAGAGGTGATATATTGAATATTGTCAATAAAAAGGGTAATGGTCAAAGTGGTGTAGGAAGATCCATGATGCACAACCTCCCTTGGACGTGCAACCCCCCTTGAGCAATATTTTCTTCCGACTGTGAGAGTGACCCATGCCTGAGATATCCAAGCAAGAGAATGAATCCTCCCAATCGAGGGGTACAACCTAAGGAAGAACAACACATTTCCATATGCAAAAGATATCTTAACCCTAATGATACAAGTGATCTCTTAACCCTAATGATATCAAAATCCTTTTTTTATCTACGTAGAGGACGAATTCCTTACTTGAAAAGTTGAAGCCATCACTAATGCCAATGTTCTTTGTAGATTTTAGAAGAAGTGTGTTGAATACTATTCCTTGGTTGAATCCATCATGAGAAAATATTATTCACGATGTGCAAATACGTTTCTCGCACTAATGTTTGCATTAAGCTCAATGATCTAGAATCACCATTAATACAAGCATGGTTAAAACTAGTTGGGTCTCTAGTACTATGCACTTTGGGTTTCTAGTCATGGATCGAGTGAGTAAGGATAGTGAACTACGATCACTAATAACATCTACCTGTGCTAGTTCTATGGTTCTCATGGAAATTCTCCTTTGCACAACCTACAATAGTATTTTCTTCATGATTGTTAGTTATGTTAAAATTTTGAATTATGATATACAAAGAAGATATAATGACTGACAATAGTACATAATTTGACAATTTATAAAATGAAAGAGATAATTTTGATACTTGATCACATTATACAATAATGTTATTAAACATGGTATTTGTAATGGATTCCCTTGCATTTATATTTTTTGTAGATATTCAATTTTCAATCCTTAATATTTTGATGCTAACTACACAAATCCAAATTTTATTAATGTCATTTTGTATACCTAACCACATTTTGATTAGGGTCTTACCACTTCTTTTCATAATCTAAGTTCTAAATCAGGATTTCAACCTCTTGTGGTATGAAAAGGGGTTTCCCCTTTCATTTGCAACTCTTTCAATATTTCAGAAATATAATCAATTTTCGTAGGGATGTTTTCCTCCATTAAACTCTTTTTCCAAGTGTAAACCAATTTTGATGTGTGAATTCCCTAGTACTATTTTTCTATCTCTTGTATGAACCCATGGTATAATTTTTGGAGGTAATGTTGAAGTGCATACTTGGTTGAACAAGTTCAATTAATCCTTCCAAGAGTTATAGGGTATTCATAATCAAGTGAGTAAGTTAAAAATTGACCTTTGGCACCTCAAAGGGTCGAACCATACATGGTGCAACACATGAATCAACAAACACATTTGAGGATATTTTAGATGGTTTGGAAATGCATTAACCCAAAGTGTTGATCGAAACTAGGTCAAACCTTATAATGTTCAATAGATGGACCCACTTTAGAAGATGTCTATGGAAAAAAAAATATTAGAATACATTTCCATACCCTTGACCTAATAAATGATATCTATATATCAAGGTTAAGATCAAAACATAGTCAAGGACTATTTGATACTAAATGTTTAGAAAAAGCCATTTCTGTAGCTATGGGAGTAGAATGTCTAATGTCATATTTTAGAAATTCATATGGAGTAAAGTATAAGAGACTACCAACAAGCTGACGATACAAGGTGGCATCTACTTCAGGTAAAGTACAAGTGGCAGAAAGTTTGACTCCAGACTGGAAGGGAGAAGGGGATGGTGTACAATCTTCCATGTGAAAGCTTAGGGTCACTACCAGTAAGAATAAGGTCATAAACATATAGAACAAGTATGATGAGATGGTTTCCTACTTTCTTGGTATAGACATTGGGGTCAGAATGGCATCTAGAAAAACCAGTGTCAAGGAGAAAGCTATCCATTTTGGCATACCAAGCTCTAGGAGCTTGCTTAAGGCCATATAAGGATTTCTTAAGGCGACAGACAAGGATTGAGTTATTCTGAACAAATCCAGGAGGTTGTTCCATGTAAATTTCCTCTTGTAAATCACCATGTAAGAAGGCAGAGTTGACATCCATTTGATGGACTTCCCAGTTATGTAAGGCTACAAGGGAAAGAACAAGGCGAATGGAGTTCATTTTTGTGACAAGAGCAAAGGTTTCATTGTAGTCAATCCCTTCAACTTGGGAAAAAACTTTGGAAACTAACCTTGCCTTAAGTCTTTTAACACTTCCATCTGATGCATACTTAGTTCTGTAGACCCATTTACATCTGACAAGTTTTCTTCCTTTTGGAAGAGGTACAAGATCCCAAGTATCGTTCGCCATTAAGGAACAATATTCTTCATCCATAGATGCATCCCAATCTGGATTTCCTGAAGCTTCTACAAAGGTTTCTGGATCATGATTCTCAGAAACTTGAGCCAAAAGAAAAGAGGCTTGCTGAAACTAAGAACGTGTTCGATGTTGATCTCTAGGATCACCAACAAGATCACCAACTTCTTCACATGTTGAATGGACCCATCGATGAAGCACTTGTGCTGGTGCAACTGGAGGAACATGAGCAGATGGATATGGATTTTCATCATCACTGTCATCATCAAAAACTGGAGTTGGAAACCTGTCAAGGAAGTTGGAAGAAGAAGAAGGCACAATTGCCGAATCAGGCTCGTAGGCCAAAGATGGCACATTCGCCGAGTTAGGTTCGCAGGCCAAGATATTTTCATAAAATTTAACATCTCTTCTAATGATTACATCATGAGAATGTGGTTGAAGAAGTATATAACCTTTTACATCTTCAGAATATCCAACAAATATGCACTTTTCACTTTTAGGCTGCAATGCTTTTCATTTTTTCATCCGGAATGTGAGCCCATGCTTCACTACCAAACACACGGAAGTGAATTACATCTGGTTTAATTTTACTCCATGCTTTTTTCGGTGTGATACCTTGTAAGGCTTTAGTGGGGGTGCAATTAACTATGTAATTTGCACAATTTATGGCTTCATCCCAAAATTGAAGACTTAGTCCCTTAGATTGGATCATACAATTAGCCATTTCTTTTAAAGTGCGGTTCTTTCATTCAACTACACCATTTTGTTGTGGTGTATATGGAATAATGTGTTGTTGTTGGATTCCTTGTTCAGTGCAAAAAGTAGTGAACTTTTTGTTAACATATTCTCCTCCACTGTCAAATCTTAACTTAATAATTTGATGACTAGATTGTTTTTCAACAAGGTCCTTGTAGGCCAAGAACATGTTAAATACTTCACTCTTAAGTTTTAGGAAATAAACCCAAGTGCGTTTGGTGTAATCATCAATGAAATTTAAGAAATATTTGAAACCAGAAAAGGAAGCAGATGGAAGAGGACCACACAAGTCACTATGCACAAGCTCCAAGGGAACCGAGGCGTGCCAAGAGGCACATTTGTCAAAACTGTCCTGATGATGTTTTCCGAGTACACAACTGGAACAAACACCATCCCTGCAAGATACCATCGGAATACCTATCACCATATTGTCTTTACATAGTTGTTGCAATGAGCGATAATTTAAGTGACCAAATTGCTCATGCCAAAGTTTGCTCAAGTTATCACTATGAGAAACAAAAACTGAAGGAAAAGGTGATGACCCGAAGTTGTTAAATTTGTACAACCTGGTAATATCGTCAATAATTCTGGTAGCTAGGACCTATTGAGGATCTTTAAAATCCTTGATTACAACTTGGTGAGGTGTAAACGTCATCGTTTTACCTTCAGCAGAATGAGTGATTTGATAGACTGATAACAAATTGCAGCAAATTCTTGGAACACATAGTACATCACTGAAATGACCATTATCTATTGAAACTGTTCCAGCTCCTACAACACTTAGAGATCTATCATCACCAACAAATATTTGTTTGGTGTTACATTCATGCATAGTAGAAAATATGGCTTGATCCTTAGCCATATGATAAGATGCTCCAGAATCAATGAGCCATTCATTTGAAGTAGAAGAAGAATATGCATTATAAGAATAACCAGAAGCACAAAGTGCATGTTCATGAGAGATAGATTCTGAAGGTGAATCTAGGCTGATGTGGTGCTTCTTCATTGCTACTTCCAAGGCTGCCATCTTCTTGAAACACTTAGATTCATCATGATTATCTTTCTCGCAATAGTTTCAATGACGCTCAGTCTTCTTACCTTTTAGATTGGATCCTTTGTCATTTTTTAAAGAAGGAGGTGACTGAGAGGGTTTGGGACCCTTGTTTGACTTATTATTGCGAAAGTTTTGTTTCTTGGGAGGCTTGGACTTTTCTTTCTATTGGGAAAATAAGGCTTTCCCAGATATATCTGCATTGTTAATTATTCCAAGATGGATGAGCTTATCTTTCTCTCTAATCAAGGAATCACAAAATGATTCAAGACCAGGCTCTTGATAGCTAGCTGCATTCAAGGATTCTTTCATGGAGTAAAATGTAGATACAAAAACATAATATGCAGGTCCAAGTTTGGAAAGAATATGATAAATGCATTGTTTGTCTTCCCTCTTAATCTTGCATTCTTCACATAAGAGTTTAAGAGTTTTGTACTTAGATAAATAATCTTGTATGCATGAAAAATCACTTGGATTTAAAGAAATCAACTCATTTTCGAGTTGGTGACCTCGAATTTCATTATGTTTACCAAACAAAGATTCCAACTTGTCCCAAGCAGCATCAGGTTCATAAATTCCAGATATGTGGAATCGCAAATCAGTAGAGATTGACATCCCAATCAATCCACGAGCTTCGTCACATCTATTTGCCCCTTTGATTCTCTTATCATCATCAGTGGGTTCTGTTTCTTTCCCTAAGGTAATTCTGAAAAGTCCTCTACTTCGTAAAACATCCTCCATACGAGATTTCCATGAGAAATAGTTGGAACTAGTAAGTAGAATATCACAAGGGACAGCCATATTTGTAAATTAATGGTTGTAAAAGTAGAAACCAATAGTCTGGATGTGAAGAGCTCAAAAAAAATAAGCGGTTTAAAAAAAATGGCACTGAAAACTGACTCCATATGATGAATTTATGCTTGATCAAAGAAAATATTGAAGATGTCCCCAATAGTGACGTGACAGATAGAGAATGACCAACTAAAAAAAAGGACCCCCCTCTTCCCAAGATGAACCTTTGACAATCACTTTATAAGAAAGTTGCTTTAAGTGAACCACTTTTGTAAAATAAATGATTTCACTTTTACAATGATGTTACTTTAAATAGCGCAGCAATAAAAAAGAACTTAAGTGAGTCACTTACAATAAAGTAACTTGAAAATAGAAATTGCATGCACTTGAACTCAAGACCTATTTAAGGTATGTAAAATATGGGAAGGAGGAAGGGTTTTTTATTTTTATTTTTTTACTCTTCTTGCTTGGTTTCCGTGCTTCCCTTTTTTTTTTCTACAAATCACACCATAAACTAAAACAAAAAAAACTTTTCTACACTTATGGGGTTAGATCTCGTTAGCTTGCTCGGAAAGTCTACATTTTCTCTCTGTTTCTGATTTGCCGAGATCGCACAAGGTGCATGACAAAGAGCATACGCAACCAAGAAAAACCCTTTCCCTTTCGGTTTCTGATTCGCCGAGATCACATAAGGTGCACGACAAAGAGCATACGCAGACAGAAAAAACAACAATCCGAAACTAAAAAAATCTAATAATAAAAACTGATAAAATATGAGATATTTTTTATTTTTTTAAAACAGAAATAAAACAAACGTCACTATATCATTATACCTTCAGATCTAATGAAATACGCGTTTCTGAAGCAATCGGGAACCATTTTCGATCAAATGAAAACTATTTCCCAATAGAAACGGTGCTCCGGACGCAATGGAACACTTTCCACAACCTATAAATGCACAGAAATACCAGAACAAGAAACCCTTTCAAATTTCGGCAACAATAGTTCAAGATCTAGATAATAACTGGAAGCAACTCTTCATAAAAGCTCTGATACCATGTTCGGGTACACAGTGTACTCCCAAAAGACCGAACACCTAGAGAAACCACTTCACACAAATAGATCACAGATCAATACACCGATGTTTTGACATGGTTTAAACCCTTGAGAGGGAAACACTCCATGGCCCCAGCCAAATAGCTTCTACAGAGCAATTTATTATGCAAAGAAAGAAAGTTACAAATGAGCTTCTCATAATCGATCAACTAGACAATGACCCTCCATGCTATTTAAATAGAGATCATGGACCAATCGGGTTCTAAGCCACGAATCAAGGTTAGGTACGATCTAAGAGAAGTTGAGCCGTCGAATCACTCTATGTCTAAAACATATCGTGACCATTGGATTAAATATTTACAAATGCATACTAATGCATACTAAAGAAACACACTTTTCCTAATGGATATATTACACAAGTTGATCTTAACTAACTCCTAAGTGTCTAAATATCCTAACAATCATGCATACAATGTAAATCATGTCCAACCTATACGTCAAAAGGTTCCCTCCAATGTCCAAATCCATGTCACGAAATGCCCTCAATGTGTTGGGCTAAATGCCATATTTATTCACCCACAGAAATCAATCTCACAATTTACAATCAATCTAGATCAAGATTTGAACTTATTAATGACAACACACATAACCTATATACTAGACCAATAACTACCCTTATTAAATAAATGATAGCCCTCGATATCCTTTGGTATGATTGTTGGACTTACTCATCTTGTTTCCTTCAATTTTTTTTCCCTCCAATTCAACAATAGGAGGCCCTAGTCATGGTTGATGTTAGATATACAACTAACATCATAAATAAAAAACATGTTGAAATATTGAGCCTCTATCTTGATACTTATGGTGTATTCCCCATCAACATCCCCAACTGTAAACATAGTCAAATTAAAGGTTTCTTGCATAATCTAAAACGTACAATTGTAGATTCCTTACTCCCTCAATGATGACTTTAATGTTCTAGAGATTGGAGGTTGGATGCAGTCCTTTGTATTTAGTGCTTGTATTCTTTGAATACATAGTCCACTGAAAACTGATAGAAATGGCATATTATACAATCAAATCCCTAGAAAAGTGTACTCCATTATCAACTAAGAGACAATTGTAACACTGCAGTTGAAGGTGCTTGTCGATACTCAATACTAAACCATTAGTAGGAGTTGGAACCTAATTTTCTAGGTTGTTATCCCTTACTTAGTATAGAACCTAGTAAATCACATACATAGCTTGATACTTCACATACCCCATATGCATTATCAACTCCATAGTAAATATCACTATATATCAATCATACACAAGGTATTATATCTCAAGGAACATAAAAACATCCTATGAGCACTATCAAAGTAATATTTGTTAAATGTTAGATACAACATAATGTCACTCAAATAATATTCAAGCATAATAATAGAAAAAATAACATAGTTGTTTGGTTATATATGTCATTTTCTTAATATGGTTTAAAATGTATCACTGTACAATTCCTCCTAGATTATTTCATGTACTATATTAAACATCACAACATTGTTACAATGTATTAGTTATGAAGCGATGAATTTATTAGAGAAAATATTGACATATTGTAATTCATATATGGACATAAGATGTTAAAGGAATTGTATCTCTATATTTTTATTCTATTTTGTATCTCTAACATCATTGGTCTCGATGACCTTGTCGTCATAAAATTTCAATGGTCTCTAATAAATTTATGTTGTAAATTCATTTCTCTAAGTTGATAGCCCTGGTTTAGTATTGGCCCTAATAGATAACATGCATAGCTTGATACTTCACATACCCCATAGGCAGTATCAAATCCATAGTAAATATCGATACATACACAAGTTATTGGATCTTGAGGGACATAACAACATCCTATGAGAACTTTCAAAATAATATTTATTAAATGTTAAATATAGAATAATGTCATTCAATTAATATTCAAACATAATAATAGAAAAAATATAATAGTTGTTTGGTTATCCTACTAAGAAAGGGATCACAATTTATGATAAATATTTAATATGTCATTTTCTTAATATGCTTAAAAATGTATCATTGTACAATTCCTCCTAGATTATTTCGCGTACTATATTAAACATTGCAACATTGTTACAATACATTAGTTAAGAAGTGATGACTTTATTAGAGAAAATATTGACATAGCTTAATTCATATATCGACGAAGGATGTTAAAGGAATCATATCTCTATATTTTTATTCTATTTTGTATCTCTACCCTCAAGGGTCTCCATGACCTTGTCATAATAAAATTTCAATGATATCTAATAAATTCAAGCTATAATTTCATTGCTCCTAGAAATATGTGGTTCACTTGAGCATTAGAAAAATGTTCAAAACTACACAAATTCAATTTTTATTAATGTATTTTTTATACCTAACCACATTTTAATTAGGGGATTACCACTTCTATTGGGAATTGAAGTTCTAAGTCGAGATTTCAACTTGTTATCGTATGAATAGGGATTTCCCCCTTCATTTGCAACTCTTTCAACATTTCAGAAATATAATGAAGTTTATTAGGGATGTTTTCCTCCATTAAGGTATTTTTGAATGTGTAACCCAATGTTGGTGTGCATATGCCCCAATACTCTTATGTCTATCTCTTATTTGATTTTTACACCTAACATGTTTTCTTGCTAGTAGTTTAGCTTCTTTTTAAGTTTAGTGTTGGTACCATTTTGGATGCATGGATACTATAAGTTACTATAATACCCCTATTTTGCCTTAGTGTTTATTGGATTCAATGCAAATATTGTGTATATGCAATGTGCGTTTACCCTAGTGTGGATCTCAAGGCCAAGGCCCCACTAGTGGATGTTTAAGGTTATTGCAGAGGCAAGTATTTGACAGTTTGATTATTCATGGGCTGTTAAGCCATGCATAAATGTAAATGATGTAATTATTAATCAATGCAATAAAATACCCAAGAAGTTGGATAAGGAGGCAACCAATGAGAAGGGGCCATGTGTATCCACTAGCGAGAGGTGAGGGGGTTATGAGATTGGTACCCATGCTACCACATGTCCAAATGTGAACCCTTTTGACCTACTTGCTGACATTAATTTAGTTGCAGAGGGTGGTTGGGAACCCTGTGCTGAAGCTGATGGAGTATGGAGAATGCCTGCAATTTTGTATGGCAGAGCATGGCTCTGATTACTTGTCCTTGAAGACACTCAAGCATCTGAGAACTGGAGAACCTGTTTTTGGCTACCCATGGTGGAAGGAAATCCCATTGATTCACAGGGGGGGGAGGTATTCACAGACCTGTAGATCCTAGCCGAGAGAAAGAAGGAATGAGAATCGTGTTTCCTGTGTGTGAGCGGAAGATCAAAAAATCCATTGCCATAGAAACTACTTGCATGAATCTAGTCTGATCCAGATACCTATGAAAGAACCCTGAGATGATTTACAGAGCTTAAGAATCCTAGGGAAGCCGTGAGAACACGGGATTGGGTTGTAGAGAGAGTTAGACTGCGGGACAGATCTTAGTCCGCAACTCAGAGAAGAACCAACTTGGTTAAACTGTTGTAGAAGGTCAATTTAGAGTTGGGTTGCTTGATAAACCCAGTGAAGGATATAATCTCACAAAACTAGCAACTGGACCTTTCTATGCCCACCCTAAATAGCACTGGAAGGGAAGAGGCCTTGAGGGACTGTGCGGTAGAGAATAGGGTCTTCTTTGTGTTGGGTGAGTTAAGTAATGTGGGTGCCATGTATGCCTGGTTTGGAGATTCCTGTAGCTATGTGGTTGAGCTCATTGGCTTAGCAATACCTTCCTTGTTTCCTTTATATGCTTGATAAACCCAATGCAAGTTGGCTTAGCATGACTAGTTTGCCTGGTATGCTTGATAAACCCAATTGCAGGATGGATTAGCATGATTGTGTTGCTAGTATGCTTGATAAAACCAATTGGAGGTTGGATTAGCATGACCAGTATATCCTTATATGCTTGATATACCCACTGTAGGTTGGCTTAGCATGGGTAGATACCCTGGAATGATTGATAAGCCCAACTACATATTGGCTTAGCATTTGGATGGAACCTTGACTGCGAGAGAACTTGATAGCCTCCTTAGTGGATACACATCCCATCTCAGGGGTGATTTCTTAGCTAAAAGAGTACAGGATGGACAGAGATCTAAGGTTGGGTGGAACGTTTCTCTCACTTAGCCAGTTGCTTGGAAGATTTAGAAATTAAATATATGTACTTACTTGTTATGTTAAGTGATGAAGTTCCATTGCTATGATATGGTTGCTTATGTTCAAGTTATTGAATGTATGTTTATACGAGTTGGATTGATAAGTACACCATGTGTAAGCCTGAGCAGAAGGCTGAGTTCATGTTATATACATCATTCCATTGCATGAGTTTAATGCATTATAGGTCTTGCATGTGGTAGATGTTGTTATTGGACAATATACTCGAGCGGACGCAAGCCAAATCTCCCTAGTTCAATGTGAATCTAGAACAAATACGGACAAAATACAAAGCTACTTTCTTAGATCTAGTTAAAGATTAAGTACTTAGACATCTTACCTTCCAGATAGCATATGTTCTTCGTCATTGTTTCTCCAAGTCCCGCGGTTGCCAGATCTTTAGCTGCAAGACCTGTCAAGACATATGGAAACAATACAAGCAGTAAAATATGTCTAAATAATAACTGATCTAAGTAAACGGTCAAGGAAGTAAACTACAAATAATATCAACACAATAACATTTGCGAAAGAGTTTATATTACTATAGTAAAAGAGGGAAAATACAAAGTAGAGGTATGATCACAACCCAAGCCTTAATGCTGCAATTATCCTCCAATAGGCCAAGCCAATGCCTCCAAAGGAAGTATGAGTCTCCCAAAATATGAGTAGGGATCTACTAAGCTAATTTCACCAGCATGCAAGTGCTATAGACTTCCTCCTTTTGGAATGGAGAGGGCCCTTGTATTTATAGTACCAAGTGGATAGAGTAGGTTGAGGATCATGGGGAGAGGGCTAAGGGATCCTCCCTTGATGTTAGGGAACCATATGACAACTCACCTAGGAGTTAGGGATAGGGATCCACCTCATCCAACTTCTAGAACTCACTCGAAAGCTCCCTTTATCCCATTTAACCAACCCCGGTGCAGGTTGCATGAAAACAACTAGCGCTTGAGAAGGAAAACACAGGTTGTACAAGATACTATGCGCTACCAACGCAGGCTGGCAGAATACATTATGTGTCAGCCCTAGTTGGGTGCTACTTTCTCAAGGAAATCATGCGCCGACCCAACTAGAAATGTGGACAAAGGGAATCAAATTTCTCTAACATGACTTGCTTGATCATAGGAACTTCAGGGAATGAGGCATTGAGTTAACAAGGGTGTTATTATGACAAGATTTAGGTGTAATAGAATGCCCCCCAAAGCATGAAGCTGGAAAAACAAGGCATGTGAAGTGCTTTGAAAGATAAATGGCAAGGACTTGCTAGCTGTAGGATGCTACTGCAGTACAACTGACTCTGAGATACCAGTATCATGTAATACCCCATTTTGACCCTTAGGATATATTAGCTTTTAATTTAAATATTGTATACATGTGATGTATGTTTTCCTAGCATGGAGCTCAAGTCCAATGCCCCACTAGTGGATGCTCAAATTTTATTTAAAAGGCAAGTATTAGATACTATGTTACCCATGTGCTATTTAGGCACGGAACATTGTAAAAATGAAGTAAATAAACATCATGCAATAAAATACCAAAACTGGCTATGGAAGCAACTAATGAGAAGGGGCCATGTGTATCCACTAGGGAGTGGTGATGGGGTTGTGGGATTGAACCATAGGCTTCCAAATGTCATCTTGAGAACCCATCTAACCTTCTTTGTTGGCATTTAATTCTGTGTAAGAAAGTGGTTGAAGAAATTAGTCCATGGCTTCAATGGAGCATGGCAGCCCATAAATTTGTATGGTAGGGTATGGGCTCTGTTTCCTTGACCCACAAGTCACTCTACCTCATGGGGATTTTTTTTTCCTCATTCCCATTCCATTGTTGAAGATACCAGCATCATTTTTCATCCATTACAGATGCCCAGCAGTGAGAAAAACCAGAAATTGCAACTTTGCAAGAACCCACATTTTGAAGAGCCATAAATGCCCAGAATTTGATATTGATAGTGAAATCCAATGGGGGATCCATAGATATGAAGCTTGGGAAAAATGTGAGAGTATTAGATACCCCGAAATCCATAGGAAAACCCAGTTTTTATAGCCTAGAAATCCAGTGATGGGATTGAGTTATTTGATGACAGAATTGTGAGAAATCCAAGTGTGGATGTTTGAACAGGAGATTGGATTGCTTGAATTTAGCTTGAGATGTATGTATCTCTGTGGTTGAGATCACTAGCTTAGCATCCTCCTCCTATGCTTATTGCATGCTTGATAAACCCAACTGTATGTTGGCTTAGCAAGACTGTTTGAGTGAAACCATGGCTGTGAGTGAGCCCATCTAGTTCCTCCTTAGTGGATACACAACCTAGCTCGGGGGTGGTCTCTCAGCTAAAAAAATATAGGCTCAGCTAAAAGAATATAGGCTGGACAAAGACCTATGGTTCGGTGGAATGTTGCTCTCCCATAGACAGTTGTTAGACAGTTTCATCTTAAAGATAAGTATTCTCTATGGTTTAAATTGAGATCATTATGTGCTCTGTTCAGAGTGTTAATTATTCATGTTAATGAAATGAAATGATTCTCTTAATATGGTTGATATGAAGCTTGTGCACAACATGATGATGGGATTGATTATTGTATGATTGTTTCGTTATTCTTCCTGGAAGAAATAGGCTGGTGTATTCCCTTCTGCATGTGTGTCATTATGGTTATTCTGTTGTATTGATATTGGGTATGATTTTGCACTACATTTCAAGATAAGTATTTTTTGTGGTTTTAATTATGTTAGTTCTATGCTCTGCAATGTTTTAATTAATGAATATTGTTGTATGCTGAATGCATGATGAAGTGGTGTGTGGAAAGTGTGTAATTCCGTTGTGTTTATTAGGAATGAGCTGCACGCAGAAGTTTTTATTTATCCATGAATTTCTTACTAATGAATGGGGTTGAGATTGTCAAATAAGACCAGTATGTTTGTTCATATTTCCTCCCTTGCAAGGGATCGACGGGAGGGGATATGACATATCACATGACTCACAATATGGCTTCCGGCCAATACAATGCAGATCCATGGTAGTAAAGACCGGTTGAACACAATCATGGCTACTAGACAAAATCGTAGATCCATGATGAGATGATAACACAACCACAACCAATACAAGGTGGATCCATGTAATATGAATCAAACAATCTCCATCACAACTTGGGTAGAATGTGACTTCCCCAGGATCTTCCAGCCGGACCCGCAATGATATGAATCTATCCATGTGATTACAATGTTTTTGAAGTTGAACATGGTAGAAACCACTTGATTACCGGTCATTGATGTATACCGTTAACAAGTGTGAGGGAAATCACCATTGATGTCAATGATCCCCAAGGTATTGCAGTACATATCACCGAGCATGAATAAAATGAGTTGAGCTTGAACACTCAATGAAATATTTCGATCAAGAGTGAATGCCATAACATCATGTTAAAAGTGAGGTAACGTTCCATTGAGGCATGCAGGCGCAAGGTACTTGATTGATTTCTAAATTTGATCCTCGGAGGATGTTTTGAAGTCGACAAAGATGAATCCGTCGAAGGAGGGCCATGATGAATCCCCCATCAATGACACGAAACTTGATGATAGATGTTTGGAGTAGATCGGGCGGTAGAGTAATGTGCAATACTGACTCAAGGTAGACTGACATGGTAGAAGGTTTATTGACTGCAGATGATGAGCAATGAACATCTTTTGAACATGGGCATGGCATGACTTGGCAGTATTGACATGACGGGAATGAAACTGACTCTCAATGAAATTGATGGTGGAAACATTCTTCGGATGACCCAAAGGAGTGACAAGACTTGTGGAATTAGTATCACTCGATGAAAAATGGATTATCCAAGTATTGAATGCAAATGTAGATGAGTGCCATGTTCAAGAGCAACGATGAAATTCCATAAATAAAGTGTAACACAAAATATTTCCTTTTTCCCCATCATGAATGATGAGTGCCTCATGTGTTTTTTAACGAGCTTGAGAAGGGTAACCAGATGCTCGGTATAGCTCATCTCATAGATGTGTCCAATCCCAAATGTTTTACAAACCTAGGAGAGGAGGGGTTTGTCTCATGTCGGGCCCTTCAATATTGAATTTTAACGAGTCGATAGAAGGTAAAATTGGCATCATTTCATGTTTAGAGAGTCTAAAAAGAACTAAAGAAAACTCCAAAGGTCCTTTTTCGTAAAGTTAGCCTCTTTCCCGGAAAAGGGTAAAACAACGTGAGAGAGGACTCTTCCAATCATGATTGGCTGGAGTATTCCTTTTTTGTACGTAGTGCCCCCTGGTCCGAAAAAGGGGTAAAATATCACCAGGAAGACGATCATTCAAATACTTTTACAAGCATGAACGCATTAAGTTCACTTGGCGATCATTTCGTATTTAGAGAGCCTGAAAAGAGCTTAAAGAAAAGACTCCGGGGGGGTTCCATTTTCGTGGCAGTTTAACGAGCCCGAAAAAGTGATAAACTATAACTTGGTAACTTATTCTCATCATTTTATGAGCACGAGAAAGAACAAAGAGTTAGCTCGGTTTCATTAATAATTGAATTTAATGAGCGGAATGATGACAAAAAGACGTTCTATGGGTTGTTCATACCTGAGAATACGTGCAAAAAGACCACAACTACGAGAAACAGGATCAAAGTGGTACTTAACTTCACCTACAAGCTTCAAAACTAGGTAAAAAATAATTAACTGGGTATAAATTAATCCAACTATAGAAAAATAACCCACATTAGAATAAATCAAAAAGGGAATATGCTCTTTTCCAATATAAAAAGGGGTAAATAGTAAAAAGAATTACTATTTATTTTTTAGCAAGTTGGAGAGGTGAATAGTGCCATTTGGAGTCGTTCTTGTTTTGCTGATTTCGGGGGATGTGATCCATCATTTCAGGTGTCGTCAGCAACAGGTAACCCTAAATTTGTCTCTTTAACTTTCTAGTGGATTATATTTTGCTTTTTCTTGCATTTAGGTAGGTTTTGGGCATGTTGGGTTGGGGGATTTGCACTCACTAGTCGACGTAGGTCGCCCTTTCAGGATCTGCACCAGTGTAGAACCTGAAAGGGAGTTCTGCACCGATGGCACACTATCCAAATGGATGTTGTGCACCGACGCAAATTGCCAAATCAATCCCAAAACCTAGCCAAATGGAAGCTTCTTTGAAGGTTGAGAAAAGTTCTAAAGGAGTTAAAATGACTTTCTTGATAGGTTTGGAGCGAGCACAATGGTTCTTGAGTGGCGAGAACGCAAGCATGAGCTCAATGATATACAAGTGGAAAATGATCTGCAATGTTTTGCAGCGTTGAGAAACTGTGGGCTACCCAAGTACTTTTGAGTGCTGGGGATGAGGTCCCAAGTATCACTGCTGACATACCTGGTCAAATGTTGGGACCTAATACAACAACATTTCCAGATAAGTGAGCATACGCTAACCATAGATGTCGAGGAAATATATTTTTTGATAGGGTTGTCCCAATGAGGAAACCCTGTGTCCTTTACTGGTTCACGAGGTGGTGACCACTCAATAGAGGACATGATCGATCAGTGTTGTACTCCAGGTATGCCAATGACTGGTGGGAAGATTCCCATCAAGGATGTCAGGGACTGGGTGGTTGGCAGCCGATTTTCTCATCTTGCAAGCGAATCACAAATGGAAAATGATGTATGCCGAGGAGTGCATGAATCCTACCGTGTTTAACTGGTGCGAAGGACTTCTCACCAGTCTTAGAGATAAGTTGACCAAATGCCAGCGTGGGGCGCTGAAGCAGTTTGGGTATGGTTCGGTGGTAGTGTCCTTTATGCTGGAGCGGGTGCCCAACTTGTGCCCGCATGTATACCTCGAGGATCAGGATGCATGCGATCCTCACATGACTAGGTGGGCATAGGTGATGGATCTCCATGATGGCGGGGGTCCCATCATCAGTTTTGGTACAGGGTTCTTCACATGGTTACAAGGACAGATCCTCATGGTGGAGGACTACCCATACCATGGTACAGAATTCTAAGGAGACCCAGACTTGGTGCTTCCCGAGGGAGCGCAGCGGGATCATATTGGTAAGAACAACTGCTTGTGTTTTTTTCATTTTATGCATTTTATGATTTTTGTTTTTGGAGTAGTTCTGATGACTTTTACATGTTTCTTGCAGACGTGGGTCCAGAGCAACCACTTGGAGTCTCTCATCTTGTACAGAGAGGAGCAGCACTGGAGGTGGGCCATGCGGTCTGTGATGCTCTAGAGGAGCTAGAGGCAGTCGAGGATGACCTTGGACATCCTAGATCTGGGTGTCCATGACCTACCTCGTTGCTATCAGAAGCTAATGGTTGGAGTGTCAGTTTGTTTCAGCATGCTACTCCAGAAGGTGGCGAGGGCCATAGTCTGCTTCCAAGCATAGCAGCCTGGGGCTTTGAGGCCTAGGGATGCACATCCTAGGGCTTAGGCACATGTTTTACTTATGTATATATTGAAATCTTATGAGCTCCATATTTTGTAGAGACGATTCTTACTGAAAGCTAGCATGCTTCAGACTTTTGTATCAACACTATCATTTTTGTATTGATATATATATATATATATATACAGACACTTCTGGCGGTTTTATACATCTTATGTTCTATTGGTGATTAATGATATCTTGTTTACATGTTTTCTTATACAGTGGATGATTTACATGTTATGTTTGCTTTTATATTTATAAATATGTTATGTGTGTGCAATGTACCAATCTAGAATGAAGTTGGCCATCGAGTCAACAACTGTATTCATGTCTCGTAGAATGTGCAGGTATTGAATAGATTCAAAGGACCTTTCCAAAAGATAGACTTGTCGAAAGAGATGGAGTAGAGTGGGGTTGTAGATAGCGTAGATCTGGTTAAGATGAGAAACCACTAGTTGTGAATCTAGATAGATGACAACGTGGTTCATACCCAAAGCATCAGTTAGGGTTCCAATCACTGCCTTATATTCTGCGATGTTATTGGTTGCGTATCCTAGACAACTTCCTCCTAAGATGATAAGATTTCCAGTGGGAGAGTAAACTACCTAGGCTGCCGAAGCAAGGTTGCAGGTATGCGGGCTAGCACCGTCTATGAATCCATAGCAAGTTTCCATCTGCACATGCAGAAAAAACATGGTATAAGTAGAGAAATAAGATCTAGACACACTAAAACAAAGCGTCACACCACACAAAACACATGCCATGTACAGTATATACAAGATACCTATGCATGAAAAAATCAGGCATAGTACCTCTTCAGGTAGATCCCATTGTGGGGCTCACCCAAAGATATCCCATCATAGTCCTCTAGTTTGTAGGCTCCCTTCTCCAGAACACGTTAATCTACATATGGTCTATGCCACATGGATTCAAACTTACTTGCCCCTAGCTTATTGTGATTTTGGTCATATGTGAGGACCAAATCCCCTCGTTAAAGACACGAGGTTTAACTAACCTATCATACTATTCTTTGATGCGTTTCTTATGTGACTCATTGGTAAGAGCAACATCACGGCGGATCTCGTCAAGTTTCACAAGGTAAAGGAAGCATTATTCTTCGGTAGTGGTGTTCGGAAGAAGTTCAACTGCGAGTTTGAGAGATGGAATATCACACTCTATAGGTAGGATTACTTCGAATCCATAAACTAATTGGAATGGTGTAAATCTGGTGGAAGTCTTGACGGAGGTCCGTGTTGGTTATGGAGCCAGATATTCTAGTCTCATAGATGATATTGTATCAGCCGTGTTTGTACCCCAGTTCTATATGATATGTAGGTGGACTGTACACTCACCCCAGCGGGGGGGTGTGGGGAGGCATCGCCCCCCCACGGGGTTCTAGGGTTGGACCATCCCCCCTGGCTGGGGGGTCCGGGGGCAGCGCCCTCGAGAAATGGGGGTTTGGGGGCAACGCCCCCGAAGAAAAATTTTGGGGCTGTTTTCGCCAGCTGTTTAGCGGGCCCATGGTTTTGGGTATCCCGCGGTATTTTCCCATTGTATTTCCCTTATAAAATAAAAACATTTTAATACGGCTAGGGTTGATGTATTAGGTTTTATGCATTGTAAAGATCTCTGAGATCAAGAGAGAGACTGTGAAACAGAGAAGAGGAAGTGCAGCGGTTGTGCTGCAGGTTGTATCCCTTCATCTTGCTGGATGGTAATAATAATAAGGACTGGCAAATTCAGTGTGGACGTAGCCCAAGTTGGGTGAACCACAATATATCTGTGTCTCTTTTGTAATGTGTATGTGTGATTATATTTTCATTTCTACTTATTGTTATTGCTCTGGTATCCTGTTTTTCTAACAATTGGTATCAGAGCCAAAGGTCTATTTGGCAGTTAAACCCGCAGGAAGCTAGGGTTTCTGGTTCGAGTGGGAGCAATGGCAGAAGAAGGAAAGTTTAAGGTCGAGAAGTTTAAGGGCCAAAACTTTGGGTTATGGAAGATGCAAATGGAGGACTATCTGTACCAGAAGGATCTATTCCTACCATTCGGAGGAAAAGCAAAGCAGCCGACGGCTATGAAGGACGAAGAATGGGAGGTTCTTGACAGAAAGGATCTGGGAACAATACGGTTGAGCCTGGCTTCGTCGGTGGCTTTCAATATCTCAAAAGAAACGACAACAGAGGGTTTGATGAAAGCATTGGGTAAGCTGTATGAAAAACCCTCGGCCTCGAACAAGGTATTTCTAATGAAGTGTTTATTTAATATGAAGATGTCTGAAGGTGGATCTGTTACTGATCATTTAAATGAGTTTAATATGGTTACAAATCAGCTAAGTTCTGTAAGTGTGAACTTTGATGATGAGGTTAGGGCTCTTCTAATCTTGTGTTCATTGCCAGAAAGCTGGAATAGCTTGGTCATGGCTGTAAGTAACTCTGTCTCTGGTTCAAACACCTTGAAATTTGATGATGTTATTGGTGTTATTCTTAGCGAGGAAATGCGAAGAAAAAGCACAGGTGAGACATCAGGTAATGCGTTGACCATGGAGAGCAGGGGAAGACAAAAGGAGAGAGGAAAGAGACAAGGTAATCGTGGAAAGTCTAAAATGGGCAGATCCAAGTCCAGACTGGGAAAGATAGAGTGCTGGAACTGTGGAAAGAAAGGACATCTGAAGAAAGACTGCAAATCTCTAAAGAAGAAAGGAGATGCATAGAAGGAAACTACCCAAGAAGCAAATGTAGCAGGTGATGTGTTACAAGATGCTTTGATTCTTGCATTAGATAATACTAGTGATTATTGGGTAGTAGATTCAGGAGCTTCATGTCATGCTACACCCATAGGAAATACTTTCATGAGTATGTTCCTGGCAACTTTGGACATGTTTTATTGGGTGATGATGAGCCATGTAAAATTGTTGGAATGGGTAAAGTATGGATAAAAGTTAAGAATGGAACTGATTGGTTGTTGAAAGAAGTTAGGCATATTCCTACTATGAAAAGGAATCTGATCTCAACAGGGCAGTTGGGAGATGGCGGCTGTATATCTACGTTCGGAGAAAAGTGGTGGAAGATCACTAAAGGATCAATGGTGATAGCAAAAGGAGATAGAGTAGGTACGTTGTATTTATGTCCTCATAATACTGACCATTCTATCTCTTTAGCTTCCACAGGAACAGATACAGCATTGTGGCATCATAGGCTTGGCCACATGAGTGAGAAGGGGATGCAGATTCTCCACTCAAGGAAGTTGCTGCCGGATTTGAAGCAGGTAAGTTTGGAATTCTGTGAAAACTGTGTTTATGGAAAACAGAAGAGAGTCATATTTCTCAGGGTTGGGAAACAAAAGAAGAATGAAAAATTAGAGCTTGTGCATACAAATGTATGGGGACCGGCTCAGGTACAATCTCTTGGTGGATCTCATTATTATGTTACATTTATTGATGATGCAACTAGAAAAACTTGGGTTTATTGCATTAGACAAAAATCTGATGTGTTTGCTACTTTTAAGAAGTGGAAAGCTTTGGTTGAGAATGAGACAGGGAAAAGATTGAAGTGTCTCAGATCTGATAATGGAGGTGATTACTGTGGCAAGGAGTTTGATAGTTACTGTTCATACCATGGGATTCGTAGAGAGAAGACAGTCCCAGGAACACCACAGAAAAATGGTGTGTCAGAAAGGATGAACAGAACGATCATGGAGTGTGCAAGGTGTATGAGCCTGCATGCAGGGTTGCCCTTACAGTTTTGGGCTGATGCTGTAAATACTGCTGTTTATTTAATAAACAGAGGACCTTCAAGTGCTTTGGATGGTGGTATTCCAGAGGAAGCATGGACAGATAAAAAGGTAAACTACTCATTTCTGAGAACGTTTGGTTGTGAAGCATTTGTCCATATTGATAAAGAAAATAGAACAAAGCTTGAAGCTAAATCCAAGAAATGTACCTTCATTGGATATGGGGTTGATGAATTTGGTTATTGTTTATGGGATTATGAAAATAACAAAATCATCAGGAGTAGAGATGTGATATTCAATGAAAAGTTCATGTATAAACATCAGTTGCAAGGAAAGAAACAGGAAAAGGAAAACACAGAGTACATAGTGCTTGATGAAATTAAGAAAATGAAGTTTCGAAGGTGCCAGAAAATCAAGAGCAGCAGCAAGTACCTGAAACTCCTGCAACTGTAAGAAGATCTACCAGGTTAAGTAGACTCCCTGAACGATACTCTCCTTCAATGTATTATTTATTGATGACTGATTCTGGTGAACCAGAATGTTATGAAGAAGCAATGCAGGTGGAAAATAGAAATAAGTGGGAACAAGGCATGAATGAGGAGATGGACTCATTGGTAGGAAACCAGACTTGGGATTTGGTTCAGTTGCATGCTGGTAAAAGAGCATTGCAAAACAAATGGATTTACAGGTTGAAGGAAGAAGAAGGAGGTAATAAGCGGTACAAGGCCAGACTTGTTGTAAAGGGGTTTGCACAGAAGAAAGGTATAGATTTTGATGAAATATTTCTCCTGTTGTTAAGATGACTTCAATTAGGACTATCTTAAGTCTAGTGGCAGTAGAAGATTTGCATCTTGAACAGTTAGATGTAAAAACAACCTTCCTCCATGGGGATTTGGAGGAAGAAATATATATGCAGCAGCCACAAGGGTATGAGGTCAAAGGTAAGGAGGATCTGGTATGCAAGTTGAAAAAGAGCTTGTATGGCTTGAAGCAAGCTCCAAGGAAGTGGTATCTAAAGTTTGACAGGTTTATGACAGAACAAGGTTATAGTAGATGTCATTCTGACCACTGTGTTTATTTCAAGAAGCTAGACAATGGAAGATATATTATCTTTTTATTGTATGTGGATGACATGCTTGTTGTAGGGTCTGACAAGCAGGATATAAATGTACTCAAAAGGAAGCTAGCTAATTCATTTGCGATGAAGGATTTGGGTGCTGCAAAGCAAATCCTTGGTATGAGAATAACAAGACACAGGAAAAATCGCAAATTGACATTGTCTCAAAGTGAGTACATACAAAAGGTGTTGGAGAGGTTCAGAATGCAGAATGCAAAACCTGTATGTACACCTTTGGCTAACCATTTCAGTCTAAGTAAGGAAATGTGTCCCAAGACACAAGAAGAGACAGATTACATGTCCAAGATTCCCTATCAATCAGCAGTTGGCAGCTTGATGTATGCCATGGTGTGCACAAGACCAGATATTGTACATGCAGTGGGAGTTGTGAGCAGATATATGAACAATCCAGGTAAATAACATTGGAAGGCAGTACAGTGGATTCTCAGGTATTTGAGAGGTACTACCACTGAGGCATTATGTTTTGGAGGTTCAGACACTGTTCTACAGGGATATGTTGATGCAGATATGGCAGGTGACAAGGATAGCAGGAGGAGCACCACAGGGTATGTGTTTACTGTAGGTGGAACAGCAGTAAGCTGGATTTCGAAACTATAGAAGGTTGTTGCACTTTCAACAACAGAAGCAGAGTATGTTGCCATTACAGAGGCTAGTAAAGAGATGATTTGGTTGCAGAGGTTTATGGAGGAAGTGGGTAAGAAGTAGAAGGATAGCAGATTGTATAGTGACAGCCAGAGTGCCATTCACCTTGCAAAGAACTCAGCATTCCATTCCAGGACTAAAACATATACAGCTCAAGTACCATTTCATACGCTCTGTTCTGGAAGATGAACTGTTAAAGTTGGAAAAGATACATACTAGCCAGAATTCTGCAGACATGTTCACAAAGGTAGTGACCAGAGAGAAACTAAGTTCCTACTCGGTTTCAGTTGGCCTTCTAGCATGAAGGTGAAGAGGATAAATTTGCCAAGTCCAAGTCCAGGAAGTGCAGCAGCGGTGGAGTTGCTGTGATTAGTCTCCAAGTGGGAGATTGTTGGTTGTGGAGCCAGATCTTCTAGTCTCATAGATGATATTGTATCAGCCGTGTTTGTACCCTAGTTCTATATGATATGTAGGTGGACTGTACACTCACCCCAGTGGGGGGGTGTGGGAGGGCATCTCCCCCCCACGAGGTTCCAGGGGGGACCATCCAGCTGTTTTTGCCAGCTGTTTTCGGGGTTGTTTTTGGGGCTATTTTCGCCAGCTATTTTGGGGGCCCATGGTTTTGGGTATCCTGTGGTATTTTCCCATTGTATTTCCCTTATAAAATAAAGACATTGTAATACGGCTAGGGTTGATGTATTAGGTTTTATGCATTGTAAAGATCTCTGAGATCAAGAGAGAGACTGTGAAACAGAGAAGAGGAAGTGCAGCGGTTGTATCCCTTCATCTTGTTGGACGGTAATAATAATAAGGACTGGCAAATTCAGTGTGGATGTAGCTTAAGTTGGGTGAACCACGATATATCTGTGTCTCTCTTGTAATGTGTATGTGTGATTATAACTGCATTTCTGCTTATTGTTATTGCTCCGCGATCCTGTTTTTCTAACAGTCTGGTATGCCCATAGTGCGGAAAAGAGCATGTTGTGCCAGTTAGACTTGTGCATACCCACCATGCGTTGAATCATGGTTTTCAAGACCTTGTTAATGACCTCTACTTGTCCATTGGATTGTGAGTAGTAAGGGGTTGAGTTCTCGTGATGAAAACCTAGTCTGGCCCTCAATTCATCTACCATATGGTTCTGAAAGTGAGATCCATGGTCGGTGACTATGGCTTGTGGAACTCCGAACCGTGAAATAACGTGATTAAACATGAAGAGTGCGACGGTTTTTCCATCTTCGCTGTACGTAGACATAGCCTCGGCCCATTTAGTAAAGTAATCCATGGATACTATGACGTAACCATGCCCCCCGGCCGAGGTAGGCTTACAGTGCATGAAATCTATGCCCCATTTTGCAAAGGGACCGATGGTAATAACCGGGTGTAACAGTGCTGGGTGGGATCATTTTTTTGTTTGAAAATGATGGCATGGGGGACATCTTTTTACAGCCTCAATGCAATCTTTGAAGATGGATGGCCAATAATATCCCGCACGTAATATTTTTTGGGTGGTATCCATCCTAGAGAGATGACCGCCACAAGCCCCAGAGTGATAGTCATCCAAGACGTGTTCAACCTCCTCATGTGTCAGACAACGTCGAAGAACAAAATCTACACCACGACGATACAAGGTATCGCTAATGATTTAGTAATACTTGGCGTGGTGGCGTATACGACGAGGATCGTCATGAGACAATTGGGGGTTGAACCATTGGGTTTGAATATATAAAGTAATATCTCCATGCCACGGGTCAAACGTGCTGATGAGGAACAATGATTCCTCAGGAAGGGAATCATTGGGCTCAGATCCTGAATCAAGATGAGGAAGATCACATATGAGCTCGAAAAACACCAAAGACTTCTTAGACTTAGCCTTCTCGAAGAGGAGATCGAATTCCTGAAGTATCACAATCCAATGTGAATACTTTCCCTTGAGTACTTGACGTGTCAAAACATGGTACATGGGGTTCGAGTTGGTGATAATGGTGGTGGTGCGGAGTAGTATGTAATGATGGAACTTTTGGGCGGGAATGATTGTCGCGAGAGCGAGTTTGTCAACATGTGAGTAACAAGTTTCAGAGTCAATAATACCCTTACTGAGGTAATAAATCACATGTTCCTAGGTGTTGTTGTCTTCTTGGTCCAGGACCATGGCGAGCGTGGTGGTAGAAGCAATAAGATAAAGGATGTAATCCTTGTATTAATTGGACGGTTGGAGCACAGGGGCATGGGTAATGGCATGCTTCAGAATGTCGAAGGATTGTTGCGCTTGCTCGTCCCAGATGAACGGGACATCCTTCTTCAGTAATCCCATGCAGCCCTATGTCTTCTAAGCGAAATTACAGACAAAACACCGTAGGTAAGTTTCCTTCCCTTGCAAACTGTGTAGTTCCATAATGTCAGTAGGAGGTGGAAGAGCGACAATGGCTTCCATGTCACGTCCCCACCGACACACCTGGCCACTGGAGACCATGATCCATTTTTTTTCTCCAAAACATCGACCTAATGCCCATACACATAGTCAGGAGAGTTCGGATCCGCAATCCGCAACCCGTAGTTGCGAACCGACAACTTTCAATCCGCAACAATGGATCCCGCAATATGCAACCTGCAATTATGTAATCCCAAAACACGTAATCTTGAACTTGACGATCCCGCAACCGAAAATAGATGATCCTGCAATCCACATCCCACAATTGCAGAGTCCCAAAACGTATAATTTTGAACTCAGTGATCCTGCAACCCGCAATCCGCAATTGCGGAACCATGCGTGCGAAACCTGCAAGGGCAACTTCATCAAATATTCTAATGGGCGGAACTCAGTGATCCTGCAAGGGCAACTTCATCAAATATTCTAATGGGCATAACTCCTTCCTCCAACATCCAAATGGTGCATGGTTGGTACCATTGGAAAGATCTTGGAGAGCTCTATCCAATGGTAGATTCCCCTGATTAGGTGAGGTATCTAACCTCCCCATTTTATTCTCTGAAATTATGTCTATATATCCACTTAAAAACTTCCAACCTTCTACCTGCCAAGATCTTCCTTTCAATCTGACCCACAGAGGTTTCTGAAACCACTTCCAGGCTTCTCCTTCTCCCCAGGGACCAGGTGTAAGTATACATCTCCTTCACATGGTTAGTTATACATAAACATTCATCTCCAAACAATGAAACACTATCATTCATTATTACATATAAAATGCATTAAACAGGTTTAATCGACACATCTATCATATGCAAGAATTACAGGGCATTAAATCATGCAATATAAGATGTACATATAACCATAAACTTAGTCCTTTACTCAGGCCTGCACATGACTTGATGTAAATCCCATTCATATACATGCATTCCACAGTTCCATAATTATACACGAGCATTCATCACAAAACAATGAAACACCATCATTTATTATAACAAAAATACTTATCTTTCAATTCCGAAGCAACTGGCTAAGCGAGAGAAACGTTCCACCCAACCTTAGATGTCTATCCAGCCTATACTATTTCAGTTGAGAGATCACCCCCGAGATGGGAAGTGTATCCACTAAGGAGGGCTAACATGTTCTCTCACAGTCAAGGCTCCATTCTCTTACTAAACCAGTATGTAGTTGGGTTTATCAAGTAGTCTAGGGCTCCTACCCATGCTAAGCCAACCTACAATGGTATATCAAGCATTCAGGGACAACAAGGAAGGTGTTGCTAAGCCAGTGAGCTCAACCACAAAGTTGCAGGCATTCCAGCACTCAATTGACCTAGCACCCACAATACCTACCACATCCAACACAAGGAAGACCTACTTCATTGTTACACAATCCTTCAAGGAATCTTCCCTTCCAGTGCTATTCTAGGATGGGCATCGAAAGGTCTAGTCGCTCTCATCCGACTTGGAACCCACAATACCTACCACATCCAACAGAAGGAAGACCCTTTTGCTGCTGCATAGTCTCTCACGGTCCTTCCCTTCCAGTGCTATTCCAGGATGGGAATAGAAAGGTCCAGTCACTAGTTCCTTGAGAATATAGCCCTCACTAGGTTTATCAAGCAACCCAACTCTCCCCCACAGTTCAACAACTTATTCATTACCAGGCTTGGGGTTTCCTCACGACTGCTCTGCCAATACCACTCTGTAATATCTTTCTGCCAATACCACTCAATCGTTGCAACTGGGGTTTACACACAGGGTGTCACGACTATTAGCTCTCAAGACTTTTCTAACACGCAGGAAGCACGAATAACCTCTGATTTCCCTCCCTTGGATTGGTTCGGTGTATACAGGAAATACATGAATGAATTCCTTGCGAGGGTCGATGGCTCGTGAATGGAAAAAATGTGTGAATGGGCGAGTGAGTGAGGAATTATTGTCCCCATCTCCCCATCCCCCTAGATAGTCAAATAGGTTCAGCGAGTTCCCCCAGACAATTGAGTGTCGTTCATGACAAGCAACCAGAGCCATGCCCTGTGTTGGTCGCAACACTATTCTAGAGGTTTTCCAATGTAGACCCAGGTACTTCACGGTACGAGATACCAACAAAACCCCTATTCAGCGGCCCTTTCGGTAATAGACTGCAAGCAGCCTGAGGTGTCACCTGAGGCAAAGTTGAGGGGGTGGTTGCAGAAGCAGGTTTCCACAACCTTGTGTTGTGAGTGTTTTCAATTGACTTATGTACAACACGGTACGAGTTGTGTGCTGTGGTCAATGACTGCACAAAGTCTTCTACTCCGCATCGAGTATTTCCAGGAACAAATATATTTGCACCTTCAGTGCATCCCCAATCCATGCAGTGGGTTTATGAGATTTGATCACTTCTATTCAATTCTTATTCGATAATCCTTAATCATTCATCATTACTTAGCTTGATAAACATCAAAAATTCTGCAAATATGCGAGATACACAGTGCTGTGTACTTTGATATTGCGATCCCATCCTTAACAATTAACCGTGTGGTTATCTCACCGATTCATTCATTCGAGACTTGTAGGTGCTTTATTGTTAATATTCCTCCATACATGAACTACTTAGCATCTTATTCCATCTTTTCCATGGCGAATATAGATAACAGTAAACATATAACAGACAATCGTAACCTCATGCATGTACTATAATTAAATTAGATCACGAATTAATGGCAATCATACACAACAATCACATAACACAATGGTTTAATGTGGTTCACCCCCCCGGATGGGAAGCTACATCCACAAGAACTATTATTTATTTATCTTGGAAAGGGTACAACAGTTCTTCTTCTACGCACTCAATTGCAGATGCTCTTCTCTTTCTCTCTCAAAATTAGGTCTTTGCGCACTTAGCTGCAGAGCCTTTACAATGCTTTACTCTAACAGATCACACAATATTCAATACTAATCGACAAAATGAAGAATTAACCCCTTTCATTTACAAAATTTCCTTCTTTGTAGATCAAGACCCGTAGGTCATGTCTTTTACATCTTGAAGGAAGAACCCTTAGGTTTACAAAACGGTCGCGGTTTTCCCAAAACCGGACTATTGATATCTGGCAGTAGATTTTCTGTTATATGTATGCCAACAGGTTGCTTCCACCGAGTTTTTCCTTCTTTTCCGGCCTTAGATGACTGGTTCGAGTAGTAGTAGTCTTCTGCCTGTTGTGATCAGTCACCTACCTCTGATCTGCACCTACCCACTGCTTGGTAGTTATCGACGATCTTTGCCAAAAATAGGTCTTCTGTGACCTAACCAAAATAACTGCCTTCATCCATCCATGCTCTGCTTAGCTGAATCTCCATTGACGTGGCACATTGTGGCGCTATACTCCTCGCAGCTCCTCTGACACTATGCTGCGCACAACTTCGCAGCATACCAAAACTTATCCCAAAATTGTTCAAACTTAACTGCGCTTAGCTCCGTAGTTCTCAAAATTCTTTCTATTCAAAAATGCCCCATCTAGGCCAGGCCCAACAGGCCCCTAACACTTACATGTGGCTCGCCGCCGAGCCACCTAGAACTCCTTGAAGGTGTTCCGCTGATTGTGGGATGATCTTCACAGCGAACTCGTTGAATCTTTCCATCAAATTTTCTACCACGGTCTTCGTATCCTATTCAATTTGCCCAACTGTTTCCACCATCTCTAATGTTATCTCTTGGCCGGTTTGGCCTTCCACCTACTCTTGATTCTAGTTCAACTCCTTCAACTTTTCTTCGATCTCTTGTGAGATCGTGCTAGCGTCTTCTAATAATAGCTATGACTTATCACCCATTTCTGTCTCCTTCTCCCGCAATGCTTTAACTTCCTTCTTGAGGTTGTTGATTTCCCTATATTTTAGGAGTTTCTCCCTTGCTGGCAGCGCCTTAACCTCGTCACTCATCTTTTCTAGTACTTCTTGTTTTTCCTTCAATTCCTTCTTTACTTCTTGTAATTGTTGATCTTCTTCAAGGGCACTAAATGCCTTCAATGCTGCTTCCAGTAGACTCTGGCACTTAGTGACTTCGATAGCAATATTCTGTTCCACAGTCTTCACTACTCCTTGTCTTAATTGTTGCTCATCTGGTGGAGTCTGTGCATTGATCTGCGCTTTTAGGGAAGAAATGTTAGATTCATGAAGAATCTCCATGTCTTCCATCTCAGTCTTCAGGCTATTGACCAAATCGCCAATCTTGACGATGGTATCTGCTGGTTTTGTTTGTATTTCAAATTCATCTATATTATCTGTAACGGAAAAGATCATGTTCTCCAATCTCAGTTGACGATCTCTTTCATATTGTAATTGCATAGTACTTTATGAGCTCTCTTCCTCGAGTTGCCTTTGTAACTCTGCTTGACCTTTCAGTGCTTCTATGGTTCTATCATGCATTTCTTCACCGAGTTGCGTCTGTAAGTAATGGAGTCTCGGTAATGGTATGGTTGCAAGATCAAGCTCTACGTGCTCTACATTATTTGTATCTAGCATTGCTTGATCTTGTAATGGCAACCTAATAGATAGTGGCTTCAGATGGACAATATGGGATCTCGTGGGAACCGTTATGTGCTGCCGCGGAGTCCCTGCGGACCCTTTTTTAGCTACTAACTCATGGTGCAAGGGTAATCTTTTGCTAACTTCCTTTTCCTTCTAATCTTTGTCTATTGAAAGTCCCTCCATTTTTTCAGTTACCCTCATAGTAATCATTAAATAATCATCTTCGCGAAGCACTGTGTCTAATTGGTCTTTGTTTGCTTTCTGCTTCTTTCTTTCTTCTTTGTTCCCCGAAGGACTTCCAACATCCTTCCTTTTGCCTGACTCTTTATCTTCTACAATGGGACATGGGATAGGGTTATCCTCACCAGAATCACTTTCGATATCCATGATCTCAACTAGGAAATCAACTGGCCATTCTCTCATTAAATTCTCAATATCTTCCTCGTACATATGGTAGTTTCCTGGGTACCAATCAGCATTATTCTTCTGCGCTTTGGGTGAAATGGAGATGCATTTCATCGTAGCATAAAAATTTATAATGTGGATATTGTTGATGTATATGTAACTTCGGAATGTATTTCATTTATGTATTTTATATATATTTATTGTACCCTTATAAGAGATGTGTTATTCCTCTATAAGGAAGTGTCGTCATGTGTATTGACAAGTGTCGCAAGTGTGTGAAATTGCCGATGAGTTATTAGACCACCACGTGTGGGGTCGGCCCTGATATATATATTATATGGTTGATGTACCTAGCTAGACAAGTCGGCCCCATAAGTTCACTGGGAAAACCGACTAGTCTAAATAGAGATTGGGAGATCTCTATTTTGATCACTCAGAAACTCACACTTCTCTCACTCAAAAAGTGGCGCACTAGTGAGGAGGAGGATCATCTGCTACTAGGAGACTATCTCAGTGTATTTTGGTTTTACTTTGGTTGAGCCATTGCTCTCTCTATCTCTGAGGAAGTTGTGGGGTTTTTCACCTTAGGGTTTTCCCCACGGAAACTCTGCGTCTCTTGTCTCTCATGCTTTTGATTCTTGTGATGCTTGTGATGCTTATTATGATTGTTATGCATTGATATACTGTACATGTTTTTCTCTCAGTAAAGATCCTAGATTATTGTGAATTAATGCTCAAAATTTAACATGGTATCAGAGCTAACCTGAGAAGAAGACATTGTGTAGTGACGAAAACTAGGGTTTCTTGTTTATTGGGTTTCTCTCCACATATTTTGGAAAAGCTGTATAGTAGATTGAGTTTACTCATCAAGGAGAATCTATTTGTCCAATTAGAATTCAATTCTGAGCATTTTCAAATTTGGCCCTAAAAAATAGGGTTTCCACAAAAATAGGAATTTATGGAATTTGAAGACATAGCTGGAAGTGCCTTGAAAAAATTGAAGTTTAGAGCTTTGGATTGAGATTTTTGGCTGGGTAGATCTCCGGGAAACTCAAACCCTAATTCAGGGCTCTCCTCAATGAATCCAATAAGATAGAAAGGCATTTTTGAAGGGTGTAGATTTGCAGATCTCAAATTCTGAATACACCAGGCTGATCAGCTAATCAAGGTGCATCTTTCTATCCTTTCAGAAAGTTGAAATTCACATTTTGAATTTTTAGGGTTTTTTCGACAAACCCTAATCCGGGACCAGATCCAGTTTTCAGCAATTCAAGTGGTAAGACCTAAATCTTTTCTATTTCCATTTGAAGTACTCTTTAAGATTTCTCACCACACCAAGCTTGAGGATAAGCTTGAAGGGGTTGACAACTTCTGAGCCTGGAAGTATAGGATTGCGTTAATCCTAGAAGAGAATGAGTTGGACTCATATATAAAAGAAGACATCCCTATCCCAGAGGATGAAGAGGCTAAAATATTGCATAAGAAGAACTTGGTCAAGGCAAAGAGAATCATTGCTGATTCTATCAAAGACCATCTCATACCTCATGTGTCATCTTTGAAGACACCCAAGGAGATGTTTGACTCTTTGACTAAGCTATTTGGAGGGAAGAACATAAATCGGAAGATGACCCTGCAGAATCAATTGAAAGGGGTCAAGATGTCGAATGGAGAAACCATTCAATCCTATTTCTCCAAGGTCTCTCAGATCAAGGAACAACTTGAAGCTGTAGATGAAATGGTGGAGAATGGTGAAATTGTTATGACCACTTTGAATGGCCTACCTAGGTCATGGGACTCTTTTATCCAAGGGATCTGTGCCAAAAAGAAATTAATCTCCTTCAGTAGATTATGGGAGGAATGTTCTCAAGAAGAAGCAAGGCTTGTGGCAAGAGAAGAAAAGATGGGGAATGAAGATCAAACTCTCATAGCTCACACTAAGAAGGGAAAGTTCAAGAGTGACCCAACCCATCACAAGAAGAAATCTTCTCATCATTATCACAAAGACAAGAAAGATATAAGGTGTTTCACTTGTAATGAGAAGGGTCACTTTGCTTCAGAATGTCCCAAGAACAAAAGGGACAACCACAACAACAACAACTCCAGTAAGAAGAAGAAGGGTATCAAAAGAAGGTACCGATGCTCATGCTGCCGAAGATGATGAACCTCCAAAGAAGAAAGCTAGGGAAGAAAGTGATGATGACTCATCAAGTGAAGAAGAGTATGTCCTAATCTCTGCTCTCACAGGTACAATCTCCCATGGTTGTAATGATTCGTTAATTGACAGTGGGGCTTCTAAACACATGACTGGGCTTAAAGAATCTTTTGTAAATCTATCTGAACATGAATCACCCCATAAAGTGAAACTTGGGGATGATTATCAATACCCTATCAAATGAAGTGGTGAAGTCTCCTTCAACCTAGATTCTGGAAAATCATTGAAGATGAAAGAAGTCCTTTATGTACCTGGGCTCAAGAAGAACCTACTCTCCATATCTGCATTGGATGCAAAAGGTATGAGGGTTGCATTTGTGGATGGCCAAGTTCTAATGTGGACAAAGGGAAAGACCATAGATGATGCAGTAGTGATTGGAGAGCAAGAGGGAGGATTGTACAAATTAAAGGGAAAACCTGAACATGCTATGAAGATAAAGATTCATCCATAGTCATGGATCACATAGAGGTATGTATAATTTGTTTTTGCAAAAGTTAACTAATGAGTTATGCAGGTCATTGAAGAGAACAAGAACACATTGCTAGACAGAACTAGCAAATATGATGACCAGGTATGTTTTGTTATATATATCGTATACTTTTGTATGATTGATAATGATTACTCTTGAAGTTACAACTTTGAGTAATCTAGGACTTATGCATATTATGTTTCTTACCTTAATTAATGATATGACTAACTAGAAGAGTCATAGGTTTGAGTAATCACGGGTTTAGGTATATTATGTTTATGACTAACCATAAGAAAGCTTATTATTTATGTTTGAAATGATCCTAACTATACATGCTTGAGATTATTGTGTTTTGATAATATTAAGATTATACTAATGATTATGTATGAGACCTCGAGGTTAACACAATGATGATACTAATAAGCATGCATAGGGACCAAGGATGTATATAAGTTCAGGGACAGGTAATCCAGGAAGCAAAGATCAAGAGGGAGCACACTCCAGTAGTTTCTACAAGGATGCAGATATCTAGAGCGAGTTGACCATCCCTCTACATTTCACAATAGAAAGGTGTAGAAGAAGCTACTTCAGCAGCTCCCGCAAGGAAGCAAACACTCAGAGGGAGTCCACCCAACAAAAAAACAAAGATAAGTATTTCAATTATCATTTCTTGCATATTTGTTTGTTTAAGTAATTGTGCATATTAGAATTATTGCATTAATGAACAGTATACTACTGATATGCATGTGATGGGTAAGTGGCCTATGGCACTGTACAACATTCAATTGCTACTTATATCTAGAATGAAACCTCTTTGCTGACATGTTGAGAGTTGTGCACACTCTTAACAATGTTCTGGTAGAGATTGGAAAGCATTTAGAAAAATTACAGGATATGGATAAATGTTGTATTGAAGCATTGGCTAAAATAATTGCATGACTGTGTGACATATTTCTTTATGTGTAAGAATTTGTTCTGAAAATTATGAGATGTTCCTAATCATGCAATTTAACTTGTTTTGTAGGAAAGACCGTATACCTTCACCTACGAAAGAAGGGCTACAACATTTGTTCCAACAACAAAGATATCTATTGAAGATATTGAAGTTCCCAAGATATAGGAAGAATGCCATGATCCGTCGATCATGAAGAATGATGTTTGGGATATAGTCCCAAGACCTGAAGGGAAGTTTGTTATGACTTCCATATGGATCTATCAAAATCAAGCATGCTGCAGATGGCAGCGTAGAGAAATACAAGGAAAAAATCGTAGCTCGTGGCTTCTCTCAGAAAGAGGGAATATATTATAAAGAAACTTTTGCACCTGTAGCTAGGCATACTTCCATCAGAACAGTACTTTCCCTGGCTGCAGCAATGAAATGGAAAATACACCAGATGGATGTCAAGACTGCTTTCTTGAATGGTGTAGTTGAAGAGGAAGTATATGTGGAGCAGTCACTTGGTTTCGAAACACATGACAGGGAGTCATATGTGTGCAGATTGAAGAAAGCCTTGTATGGCTTGAAGCAAGCTCCCAGAACTTGGTATGGTAGGATGGACAATTTCCTATCTAGTTTGGGCTTTACCAAGAGTAAAGAAGATTCCAACCTTTACTACAAGGTTGAGGAAGGGAATCCTGTGATTCTACTCCTGTATGTGGATGACTTATTTGTAACAGGAGATGACTGATTGATTGCAAATACAAAGAGGAAGCTTTCTACTGAGTTCGATATGAAGGACTTAGGGATGATGCATTATTTCCTAGCTATGGAGGTGTGGCAGAGTGCAAATGGGATCTTCCTTGGACAGGGGAAGTATCGAGTAGATATATTGAAGAGGTTCGGGATGATGGACTGCAAGGCCATGGCCACACCTATGGCATCAAACTTGAAGCTTTTGTGTGATGCTTCATCTGAGCCGGTTGATGTCTCTATGTATCGTCAAATGATTGGGTCCTTAATGTACTTGATAAACACAAGACCAGATATTTGCTTTGCGGTGAACACATTGATCCAGTTCCTGACGGATCCAAGGAGTGTTCACCTGGTTGCTGTTAAGCATATTCTGAGGTACCTGAAGGGTAAAGTTGATTATGGGCTCAAGTATGAAGCGAATCAAAAGTTTAACCTGCAAGGTTATGTTGATTCAGATTGGGCAGGCAGTGCTGCAGATAGGAAGAGCACATCTGGGTGCTGCTTCAGTATGGGATCAAGTGTGATCTCTTGGTTTAGCAGGAAGAAGTCCTGCATAGCACTGAGTATAGCTGAGGCAGAGTATGTTGCAGCCTGTTCAGCTAGTTGTGAGGAAGTATGGCTCCAGAAGCTACTGTCTAAGTTATTAGATCTCCCGTTGGAGGCTACTGGTATCTTCTGTGATAACTAGAGTTGTGTGAAGCTGTCTGAGAACCCAGTGTTTCATGACAGGTTGAAACAAATAGAGATCAAATATCACTATATCAGGGATATGGTGCAGAGAGGAGTATTGAAGCTCCTGTATGTTGCGACAGATGAGAAGATTGCAGATGTAATAACGAAGCCACTAGCCAGGGTGAAGTTCAAGTACTTCAGAGAGAGGCTTGGCGTTCTTTATATCGACGAAACTTCGAGGAAGAAGTGATGGACACATTTGTTGAATCCATTCCAAGCATGTTGGAAGGAGGATCCTTCACATGGTTGTGGATGTAATCGTTGGATGATGAACATCAGGATGATGTTTCACTTACTACTCAGTAAATGCATCAGGATGATGTTGGATATGATCAATTGGATCATTTATATGTATATGTATGTACGCATCCTGTTGGATGTTGGATATGATTAGTTGGATCATCTATGTATGAACGCATCATGTTGGATGCTGGATATGATCGGTTGGATCATTTGTATATATTTTGTACATGCATCATGTTGGATGCTTGGACCATGTATCTGTATATGTATCAGGTGGATACTTTGTATGATCAGGTAGATCATGTATGTTGATATCTATCAGTTAGATGCATTGTGTGAATCATGTATCTATGTATGTATCAGGTGGATACATTGTATGATCAGGTGGATCATGTATGATGATATGTATCAGGTAGATACTTGGTATGCATCAGGTGGATGCATTGTGTGATCAGGATGTTGCTCCATATGATATGTACCAGGATGGTACAATGGTGATGATCAATATGATCATGTGTACATCAGGATAATGTATGTTGAGTATCAGGTTGATACTCTGTGGCCGTGGACAGGTTGTGCAAAGGAAATCCTAGATTTGTTCTAGGTCACATCCAGTATGAAAAAGGACTAGCACTGTGTATCACATGTAAGACCTGGGAGATCCTACAGGTTGGAGTTGTGTACCCGTAACAGCCTAGGATGCTCTTTCGAGGGTTTGTGATAGTGGACCACATGTCAGACCTAGGAGATCCGATAGGTTGGGCTGTGTGCCCGTAATAAGTCCTGGGATGCTCTTTCGAGGGTTTTTGGTGGGCTGCTACATGTAAGACCTGGGAGATCCGATAGGTTGGGCTGTGTGCCCGTAATGAATCCTAGGATGCTCTTTCGAGGGTTTGTAGCAGAGGTCACATGTAATCAATCTTGGAGATCTTGCCGGTCGTGGTTAGGCACATAAATGTTCCTGGGATTCTCTTTAGAGTTCTTGTCGGTCATGTTATGCACATAAACATTCTTGGGACACTCTTTTAAGGTTTTGTGACAATCACATGTAATAAGTCTTGGAGATCTGGATAGGATGAAAAAGGCTTCAGATGCTCTTTAGGGTTTTTGCTAGGCAAGAGACTCTTTAAAGGTTTTGTGACGCACGTAATAAGTCCTGAGGATTCCACAGTATGGCCAGTGATGACAAAGACTTGGAGGTGGTGGGCCTACATCCAGTATGAAAAAGGACTAGCTCTGTAGAACTTCCTATGACGAGTAGATTCAGAGATTGGTTGAGATAGCAGTAGCAATGACAGTGACGATGATGGTGCATCGATGACGATGATTCCGAGAAGAAGACTTGTGCTAGCAGATCTATGTCGAGAAATACCTTCCTAATTAAGAGGGAGTGTTGATGTATATGTAACTTCAGAATGTATTTCATCTATGTATTTTATATATATTTATTGTACCCTTATAAGAGATGTGTTATTCCTCTATAAGGAAGTGTTGTCATGTGTATTGAAAAGTGTCGAAAGTGTGTGAACTTGTCGATGGGTTATTAGACCACCATTTGTGGGGTTGGCCATGATATATATATTATATGGTTGATGTACCTAGCTAGACAAGTCGGCCCCATAAGGTCACTGGGCAAACAGACTAGTATAAATAGAGATCGGGAGATCTCTATTTTGATCACTCAGAAACTCACACTTTTCTCACTCAAAAAGTGGTGCACTAGTTAGGAGGAGGATCATCTACTACTAGGAGACTATCTCAGTGTATTTTGGTTGTACTTTGGTAGAGCCATTGCTCTCTCTATCTCGGAGTAAGTTGTGGGGTTTTTCACCTTAGGGTTTTCCCCACGGAAACTCTGTGTCTCTTGTCTCTCATGCTTTTGATTCTTGTGATGCTTGTGATGCTTATTATGATTGTTATGCATTGATATACTCTACATGTTATTCTCTCAGTAAATATCCTAGAGTATTGTGAATTAATGCTCAAAATTTAACAGATATATTTGCTTGTCACTTGCTTTGGTATGCGAGGTGTAAGCATGATGGCCCTGCGCAGCTGGTCGTAAATGTGTAAAAGAGCAGTGATGTCTCATGCTGTCTTTCTGGATTCAGGTTTGCCCATGGATTTTGAAATCAAGCACCTCTGCAGTCCGAAGTGTTTGTGACCACTACGACATAGTGCTTCAGTTCCCTCCACCCCTGGAAACTGATCAATATGATTAGCCAGGTGAAATGGAAATATCCACGATTGATTTGTGTATCATTGAGTTCTTCGGGGAATTCATTTAATGGAAATTGGGACCAATTGAATTCTTGTCCCTCAGTGGCTGCAGCGCCAAGTAGTACTGCGCCTGCGTTTACTTCTAATGGTCTGCACTTCCTTAATATTTTTCTCACTAATAGCTGTGTGACAAACCTTATTGCCTCATCCTTTATGTCCTCCGTCTGGAAGCCTCGCTTCCCTTTGACCACAGATTGTGTTTGTTTCATCAATGTTGCTACCTCTTTATCCTTTGTCTTTCCCTAGAAGAACATTCTTGGGTCTTCTCCCCTTTTGCTTAATCCAGTTATATGGTGGATTAAGTCAATTGTCAGGTCGATATTCTAGTCTAGCCATAAATATACTTGGTGGATGCAAGCCACAAGAGTTCACACCACCGTGTTGAGCTCCGGTGATATGTCGAAATGTGGAAGCCTTAGCAGGTTGAGCAGCCCCGACTTGGCTACTCCTGACAACTAGCTCTCGGCGACCAAGGTAAGGTCACCCTTCGCATTCTTATTCCAGCACATGTATTTGTCGGGCTGGAACTATGGGAACTTTGGTTCAGCTGGCTTCTCCTTCTGCATTGCTACTAGATCATAGTCCTCCCATTTTCAATCTGGAATCTTTCCTAACAGATTTTTTTCCACCTCGACATGCTTCGATATTGGTGAGAGTGGTATCTCATACTTTGGGCTCTTCAGCAGTCTAATGGCCGGCGCATCCACTACACGTGGTGAGATGTAGTCTGGAGTCATAGTTAACGGTATCTCTTTATCAGCAAGGGGCTTTTTTGGCCCTACCGAACTTGTCTGTGGTAGTTTTTATCTAGGAGCTGTTGGATTTTTCCCTTTGTCTTGCATTGAGGGGTCGTGTCTTGGTCATCTCCTTGGATTTTTTTATGATTCTTTAATGATTTTCTTGTTTGGGGTTCATTAATTTGTCAATTCCTCCGTGTTGGAACAACCTCACAGTCTCTTCAACCATGAACTCTTCTTCAAATAAAAATCTCTTAGGCATGCAAACACTTTCACGGTTGTAGACAGCTTACGAAAAATAGCTCAGACAAAAGTATTTGCAGAAAATTCTAAGTGTTTGATATTCCCACAAGATGATATGCAGTGTTATTTATAGGCGCAGAGGGCCCTCCTCCGCACCCTTGAATGGCTAGATATGCATTTAATGGTGGTATCCATTGGCCAAATCTGGTTTCTTTTGCTATCTTGTCTTTGAAAATTGTGATCAGAACGGTTATCTGTGCTTTAAATGCCCGAGCGGTCGGTAGGGAATTACTGTATAACGACTATATTCCCAATCGACACTTGTAACGGCTATTTTATGGAGCTCTGCATTGAACTGCATAACAGGTCATCTTTGGTTTTGCGCAGTGATTTCGCGGCATTAATTTATTTTCTTTCCAGTTGCTGCTTTTTCAATGTCACAATAGCCCATTGTTTCTTTTCTTTTCTCTTTTTTTTTTCAACGCTGTGCGCTGTATAGATCTATCTCTATCAGTCTATGTACAGACTTTTCCATGGTTTCTAGTGCTGAATTCCGACTATATTTGGCACCTAGAAACTTTTCCTTATTTACAGTTATATCGGATGCTACGGAGCAGAACTATCACGGTAAAGCTTTAGTCTGCTTCCATTTATCAAATTGGGTAGTGTATCACCGGCTAAAGTAGCTAACTGGACTACGACACCGTTAGTAACATCTATTATAGTATATGGTCCAATACAATGCATTTTAAATTTTCCAAGAAATTTCATGAATTTACTATCATATAGTAGGATTGGATCACCTACCTGAAAAGACTTATTCTTGATGTGGTGATCGTGCCATGCTTTTTCTCGTTCTTTCTGCACTTGCTAGTGGAATCCCAGGATGAAGCGCTCTTCTTCCAACCCAACCAAGTGTGACAGCCTTTCTTCTAGTGCTGCATGATCTGCCATCCCTGTAAATGTAGCTATTCTCAAGCTAGGTATAATGTACTCCATTGGCCTTATTGATTCTTGTTCGTAAGCCAATCTGAAAGGTGTATGTCTAGTTAATTTCTTGCATGTCGTTCTTTACGCCCATAATACAGATGGAATGTGCAGGTCCCAGTCATCGTAGTTTACATTGCATACCTTGGTTAGCGCATTCTCAAGTACTTTATTAAATGCTTCAACAGTGCCATTCGCTTGTGGGTGATAAGGCATACTTCGCTGATGATGGATGTAGAACTCTTTAGTTAAAGCTTCAATAGTTCTATTTAGAAAATGGGTGCCTTGATCACTCATCAAAAATTTTGGGCATCCGAATCATGTAAGGATGTTCTCAAAAATAAATTGTGCGGTTGTAGTTGCACTACAGTATTTTACTGGTTTTGCTTCTGCCCATCCGGTGAGGTAATCAGTTGTTGTAATAATGTACCTCGCACCAGTTCTTTTTCCCGGTGGGTTAATAGGTCCCACAAAATAAATTGCCCATTTCTTGAATGACTGCAAGGTCAGTTGAGGGTTCAACGACATTTCATCCCTTCTTGACGGTTTCCCTATCCTCTGACAGACATCGCAGTTCTGGCAATGTTCTTTGGAGTCCTTATGAATCGTAGGCCACCATAGCCCTACGCACAATATCTTCTGTGCAGTAGCCCTTCCTGCATAATGACCTCCTGCGACTCCTGAATGTGCATAAGCTAATATAAATGGCTTCTCATGTTCTAATACACATCTCCGCAGCACTTCATCAGGTCCTAACTTGTAGAGTTGTCCTGCGATAATGGTGAAGTCTGTAGCTCACACTATCAGTTGCTTCTTTTGCTGCGTAGTGAACTCACTAGGTGTGAACCCGATAGTTAGAATGTCAATGATATCCTGATAGTAATCATCGGAAATTTGTATAGAAAATAATTTTGCATCGGGCAGATTGTCTTCTAGATTCATTGGTTCTTCTCCTGACTCGATCCTTGATAGATGATCAGGGCCTAAATTTAATCTGCCTAGTTTAACTATTATTTGAAAATCGTACTCTTGGAAGAGTAAGATCCATCTGCAAATTCGCCCCCCTAACACTGGCTTATTGACTAGGTATTTTAATGTAGAATGGCTAGTAAACATTGAGAAGTGCACACCAAGCAAATAATGTATGAATTTATGTAGCGCATACACCATTGCAAGTCCTTCACTCTCAGTAGTGGTGTAGTTTTTCTCAGCAAATGACAGCTTTCTGCTGGAAAATGCAATGGGATGATCAATTCCTCCTTCTCCTGGCTGCACAAGAATGATACCCAATGCTATACAGGAAGCATCAACAGGTACGTGAAATGGCTTTTCCCAGTCTAGAAAAACGAGGATCGACGTGGTGACCATTTTTTATTTCAATGTGTCGAATCCTTTCTCACAGTCCTCATTCCAAATGAACGATGCATCCTTTTTTAAAAGATTCTCCATTGCTGCAGTTATCTGTGCGTACCCCTTTATGAATTTTTTGTAGTATCCGGTATGCCCTAGTGTAGTGCAAAATTGCTTAATTGAATTTGGTGTGGGCAAGTTTACAATAACTACGATTTTCGCTAGATCAACCATCAACCCTTTCTTACACAAGATATGTCCCAGTACAATCCCATAAGGAACACAGAAAATACATTTCTTTAAATTCAATGAAATCTGATGCTGTCTACATTTTCCCAGCATCATTCTGAGGTTCATGGCATGGTTCTTTAGTAACCCAAAAATGGTCCAATCATCAAAGTAAACTTCTAGAAACTTGTGGATGAATTCTTTGAATGTTGCGATCACCACTCTTGAAAATATGGTTGGTGCATTCTTCAAGCCAAAAGGCATCATTGTATACTGGAACGACCCCCATTCTGTTGCAAAAGTGGTTTTTTTCCTATTGGATGGATCAATTTTTATCTGATGGTATCCAAAAAATCCATCAGTAAAGGAGTATGCTTCATTCCCTCCAACATTATCATGAACTTCATCGGTAAAAGGTGTAGGAAATGGATCATGCATAGAGGCATCATTCAAATTTCTGAGGTCAACACAGATCCTAATCTCACCCTTTGTTTTCTTGTCTTGGATGACCATTGGGCTTATCCATTCAGATTCTTCAACTGACTCAATAATTCCTGCATCAAGCATCTTATCGAGTTCTGCCTTAACTCGTTCTTTGTAGTGTGGATTCATTCTATATGGCCTTTGTTTAATAGGTTTCACTCTTGGATTAAGAGGAATTCTCATCACTCCTAAGTCTCCCAGGATACCTTTCATCTCTATGAACTTCGTTGGGAATACTTCCTGATATTCATGTAATATAGCTGTGATCTTTGCAACTGTGTCATCATCCCAATAGTCTCCTATTGTTGCGAACTTTGGCTCTTCACTAGTACCGATGTTCACTTTCTTTGTTTTGACCGGCCCACTCATATCAGGAATCTCTAATGGAGGCCCTTCTACCTCGCGTACTCCTTCTGATTCTGGGATTTTTATGTTGCGCGGGTCCTTCGCGTCACTATCTTCAACTTCTTCAGCTATGTTGTAGCAGTCTAAAGCCTACTCCATTTGTTCTGACCAATCTGGTTGTATACTCGCAAGTACATTGTTTGTGTCAAAAAACTCTTCTAGTGTTATATTTTCCTCCTTGCGATGTGGGATAAATATCTTTCGCTTGATCAGTTGCAACGCGTCATGTATAGTCAACTGGTCATATTGGAAACTAAAATCCTTCTGGAAGGTCACAGTAAGGATGGACCAATCCGTGGTTCCTATGTGCATCTCCTCCTGTAGGTACCACTTTTTTGGAATAGGATCCTCCAACGTATGCACAAAAAAGATGTAACCATTCTGTCTATGGTCTTTCCTTTCAAGTTTGTACACATGCTGCGATACAATCTCCTAGATCCCTCTGACCATTATATTTCTCAAATGGTAGTGTGACCTTATCAGCAAATCTAATTTGTAGTTTTATTCTGCATTGGTCCCAAGTTGTCATTGTCTTTTTGTGTGTAGCCCACCATCTGGCAGGTGTTTCTTTGAGTGCCATGTCTAATGCTGAGACGTGATGTTCATCTGCCACTGCTACAGTGTATTCTTTGATAAATGAATAAACGTTAGCTATACCATCATAAGTGGGGATTAGGCTTACCTACTTTCCAATGTAGCGGAGTGACTTTGTAATTGTCGCGCATCTCCTGGAAGATACTTCATGCATTCCGTGTTGCCATTTTTCTAATCCTGCATCTCAGTCTGAGATGCAAGAACTGTCGCAACGTCGGCTGAGCGTTCCATCCATAATAGGATCAATATAATCTGTAGCATTTGTTGTCATTTGATAGATACGGTCAAGGTCTTGATCTCTGTAGTCTCCTTGAATAGGTTCAACATATCGCTCCTCCTGCGAAGGATCCAATGGTGCGATGACCCTTATGTCGTTGCCTTCAAATGTCATTTTCATTGTCTTCAGGTTGATGATGGTAGAGTTCGTCATTTCCCAATCGATGCCCAACAGTGTTGGATAAGGATTTCTATCATCCACAATTTCAATTACTTCGAAGTCTGCATAACTTCGCACTCCATCAATGTCGACAATGGTATCGGTTAACCTTCCCAGCGGTATAACTATGCCTTGATTAGGAATTCTTAACTGTATAGGTGACCACTGTAACTTTGGTTTTCCCATCGCCTACCATGTCTTCTTTGTTAAGACATTCACTTCATATTCGAGATCAAGAATGATCTCATCCATCTCATAGTCTCCTATCTGTGTAGTGAACCGCATTTCCCTGTCGGTTCTTTTGGGACTTCTAATGTTATGTACTGCGTCATGTGCTATTCCTTTCTTACTACATGATTCATACTAATTTATCATTTTTTCAAATTCCATAAGGGTGTCCTTGTTTTTTAATATCTTAATGCAGTTGTGTAGAAACTACGCAACAAAATTAGAGGCATCTGGTGCAGTGCGCGTTTGATTATATGCCAGTGGCATGTCTTCTATTTGTGGTTCTTGACTTCGCAGCGGGATCCTTGGTGAAGTAGGTGGTTGTTGTTTAAACATGTCCCATGCTTCTTTAAATGTTTCCTTATTTTTCTGTAAGTTTAATGGAGGTGCCTTCCCAGGAGCTTTTCTAATCCCTACTGTTTCTCCATGGTTCTTCTTAGGATCAGTTGTTCCAGAAGTCAAGGCTTCTGTGTTGTTGTCTTTTCCTGTGTCTGTGCCACTTCGCATTACTGCGTTGACACTTTGACCTATAGGTCTGTTCTCTGATGCGATCAACTAGATGTTAGGGTTCGGTGTTTCTGTTCTTCTCCTCTTCTGCATTTCTACCTCAAGCACAGGGAAATATTCAATCACATGATCAAATGATTTACAGTAGTTACATGTGGTTCATGGATTAGTACATTCTCTTGATACATGACCTGGCTGACCACAGTTATAGCATATGACCTGGCCTTGTCCACTTCCTTGATTTTGCCCAATATTTCTTCCTCTCCTACAATATCCACCACCGCGGCCTCTATATCCTCCTTGATCATAGTGGGTGTTCTCTTGCTTTGGTTGATTTTCCTCTTGAATGCAGTACATTCCAGCACCTCGCATTGCTTCCATATCTCACTTCCTTTCATTCATCAGTTCATAAGTGCGACAGTTGGAGTCATCATGTCCAACTGACTTATAGAAATTGCAGTATAAGTTTTTAGGTTTCTTTACATATTTTTGTATCAGGTAGTAGTCCTCAAGTCTGTGTCCTCTGCTTCTACAAATTTCACACCACGGTGCTTGGTTTTGATTCATATTTATTGGGTTTGGTGCGCCATTGTTAAGGTATTCTTGAAATAAGGGGCAATGTTCTCTGGTGTGGCCCTCTCCTTTGCATCCCGTGCACCAAAATTCATGTCATTGTTCATGTCTCTACTCTTTTCCATTCTTCATACCTTGTAATTCTAATGTCAAGGAAGCCAATTGGTTATGGATCTGTATCATCCCAGAACTACTTTATCCAATTGGTGAAGCTTCCAACTTCATTACGATCTCCAAGGCCTTAGCTTGAGATACAACCTTATGTTTCATTAGTGGTTGTCTAATGTCGGGCAACAGCGTAGCAATGAACCATTCTTGATGCTATTGCGGAGCTATAACAAAGTTGACTTGGTCCAACAATGTTTTGAATTTTTGGTCGAATTTCGAGACCGATTCAGTAGGTTTCTGCTTGATTTCTTTCAACTCTATTATGCACTATGATTCTGATTTGGGTTTCTTAAACTCTGCTGCAATCATAATTTTGATCTCTACTAGGGTTCTCGGTTGTGCTTGAGAATACTTCATAAACCAGTGTAGCGCTTTGTCTCTAAAAGTAGTTATGAGTTGCGCTCTCTTTATAGCATCATCTGTCACTTGCTTAACACTCCACACGGCTTCGCATAGAAAACAGTGTTGATCAGTGTCTTCCTGACCCGTTCCTTTGAATATCGGTAGTTTTATATCGTTATCTGTCATTCTTCTTCCGGACTGTGTAATGTTCTGGAACGGATTCCTTGTAAAAAAAGTAGTTACATGCTGCTGGATTGTGCTAGGGACAATATTCTATGGAATAGTCTGAGTCGTAGTGCTGTGAGCACTCGCTCCTACGGTGTTAGTAGTATTATTGAGCTGTAGGATGGGCTGTGTGACACTCGCAGCGGATGGGTTCTAGACTAATTGATTTTGAGGTATAATATAGTGGATTATGGCTGATAACTGAGTGTTTGTATTATTGAGATCACATGGAATTTCGGTATCTATTCGATTTCTAGATGGTGTGGGTTTATTTTCATTAGTAGGCTTGTATTTCTTTCCACTTCTCAAAGTATGGTTTTCTTCATCAGAATCAATGTATGTGTTCTCTACCATGACAGATTTAGAACTATTGCTGCATTCATAAAACACCTTTCTCAGCTAAAAGCATTTTAATGTATAGACTAAGGTTTTTTAGGAACTTACGTCTGAATCCTTCGAAAAAGTATGCTTTAGCTTGGCTGTATGATTTCAGTGTATCTACACCAAACTAGGTCACAAAACCTTCTAGTATGCTATCAACCCAGAAGTCAGCTGCTCGTGATAGTGGGTTGTCGATTGCTTTGAGATGTTTAGTAAGCTCCAGACTCCACTCTGTAGGTACTCTTCCTTGGGAACAATTCTTTCTTTCTGCTAGGCGTGATATCCACTTGTGTAGCTTGTTTGGAAACGAAGCCCAAAAAATTTCGTGGATGTCCCTCCACGAGTATCTATTTAACCACTGTACATCAGATAGTTGCAAATGTCTATTTTCTTTCTTTGCGAAGTCTCTTTTGATCTTATCGCACCAAGCCCAGATTTCTTTCTATTCTGGATGCTACCTGTCAGACATTACTTTTCTGAGTACACTATCGCATCACTGGTCTTAGCACGACAATGGAACCATTTGTTGGTTACAGCACTGTTCTATAGGTTTTTTAATATTAGACCCAGGTACTTCGCGGTATGAGATACCAACAAAACCCCTATTCACTGGCCCTTTCGGCAACAGATTGCAAGCATCCTGAGGTCTCACTTGAGGTAAAGTTGAGGCAGTGGTTGCAGAAGCAGGTTTCCACAACCTTATGCTGCAAGTGTTTTCAATTGACTTATGTATAGCGCGGTATGAGTTGCGTGCTGCGTTCAATGACTGCGTGGAGTCTTCTACTCCGCGTCAAGTATTTCCAAGAACAAATATATTTGCACCTTCAGTGCATCCCCAAGCCACACAGTGGGTTTATGCGATATGATCACTTCTATTCAATTCTTGTTCAATAATCCTTAATCATTCATCATTACTTAGCTTGATAAACATCAAAACTTATGCAAATATGCGAGATGCGCAATGCTGTGTACTTTGATATTGCGATCCCATCCTTAACAATTAACCTTGTGGTTATCTCACCAATTCATTCATTCGAGACTTATAGGTGCTTTACTGTTAATATTCCTCCATACATGAACTACTTAGCATCTTATTCCACCCTTTCCATGGCGAATACAGATAACAGTAAACATATAACAGACAATAGTAACCTCATGCATGTACTATAAGTAATATAGATCATGAATTAATGGAAATCATACACAGCAATCACATAACACAATGGTTTAATGTGGTTCACCCCCCCGGATGGGAAGCTACGTCCACAAGAACTGTTGTTTATTTATCTTGGAAAGGGTACAACAGTTCTCTTCTGTGCACTTAGTTGCAGATGCTCTTCCCTTTCTCTCTCAAAATTAGGTCTCTGCACACTCAGCTGCAGATCCTTTACAATGCTTTACTCTAATAGATCTCACAATATTCAATACTAATCGAAAAAATGAAGAATTAACCCCTTTCCTTTAAAAAATTGCCTTATTTATAGATCAAGACCCGTAGGTCATTTCTTTTACATCTTGAAGGCAGAACCCCTAGGTTTACAAAACTGTCGCAGTTTTCCCAAAACTGGACTACTGATATCTGGCAGCAGATCTTTTGTTATATGCGCGCCAACAGGTTGCTTCCATCGGGTTGTTCCTTCTTTTCCGACCTTAGATGATTGGTTTGAGTAGTATTAGTCTTCTGCCTGTTGTGATCAGTCACCTACCTCCGATCTGCACCTACCCACTTCTTGGTAGTTATCGGCGATCTTTTCCAAAAATAGGTCTTCTGTGACCTAACCAAAATAACTGCCTTCATCCGTCCATGCTCTGCTTAGATGGATCCCCTTTGACGTGGCACATCGCGGCATTGTACTCCTCGCAGCACCGACCTCATAGCTCCTTCGACACTATGCTGCGCACGACTTCGCAGCATACCAAAACTTATCCCAAAATTGTTCAAACTTAACTATGCTTAGCTCCACAGTTCTCAAAATTCTTCCTATTCAAAAATGCCCCATCTGGGCCAGGACCAACACCCTGCCATACAAAATTGCAGGCATGCTCCATACTCCATCAGATTTAGCAATCCGGGTTCTCAACCACCCACTACAATTGCATTAATGTCAGCAGGGATTTCCAACGGGTTCTCAGTCAAACATGTGGCAATATGGGAAACCAATCCCAAACCCCCCCTTACCTCTCCCTAGTGGATACACATGGCCCCTTCTCATTAGTTTCCTCCTTAGCCAGCTTCTTGGTTATTTTATTCATTCAATAATAATTGCATCATTTACATTTCTTCACGGCTTAATCAACCCATGAATAATCAAATTGTCCAAATACTTACCTAAGTAATAAACTTAAACATTCACTAGCAGGGCCTTGGCCTTGAGCTCCACACTAGGGAAAATAGACATAATGTATATATATATATATATATATATATATATATATATATATAGTATTTACATTGAAGCCAATAAACATCAAGGGCAAAATGGGGTGTTACAACTCCCTCTCCCTTAAAATAACATCGTCCTTGATGTTCCCAAAACTGAACAAAAATGGGAATGCCTCTTTCATGGCATCCTCTAGCTCCCATGTGGCCTCTTCTGGGATAAGGTGCCTCCATTGCACCTTTACCTAGCCTATGGTCCATTTCCAGAGCAAGGTAACCTTCCTGTCAAGGATGCATGCAGGCTCCACATAGAACTCTCCCTTTGGTTCCACCTGTATCACATGCCAATCAATGATATGATTAGGATCATGTACATATTTATTAAGCAAAGATACATGGAAAATATTATGAGCTTTCATGTTAACATGCAATGCAATCCTATATGCAACTGGCCCTATCCTGTCAAGGATTTCAAATGTCCCATAATATCTGGGTGCCAACTTGACACAACTTCCCAACTTCATGGAACTCTTCTTGGGTTTCACTCTCAAGTAGACATGATCGCAAATCTGAAATTCCTTATGCATTCTCTTCATATATGCGTAACTCTTATGCCTGTCCTGTGCTGCCTTCAAATTCTACCTAATCTTAACAACTTCCCGTTCCATATCCTCAATCATTTCTATTCCAAGTACTACTCTGTTGACTGGGCTGTCCTAGCTCACTAGAGTTCTGCATCCTTTTCCATACAACACCTTAAAAGGACTCATCTTCACTGATGCTTGATGCCGATTGTTGTAAGCAAATTCCACTAAGTGTAAATAGTCTTCCCACTTATATGGATTATCCATCACATACATCCTTAACATATCTTCAAGGATCTAATTCACTCTCTCATTCTGACCATCTGTCTAAGGATGATAGGCTGTACTAAACTTCAATTGAGTTTCCAACTCTTGGAACAATCCTTTCCAAAAATTGGATGTGAACTTTGTTTCACGATCTGAAACTATTGCCTTGGGTAATCCATGCAATCTGAATATCTATCTCATGAAGATATTTGCGATGTCCTTAGCCTTGTGAGTGGACTTGACTGAAATAAAGTGAGCTACCTTTGATAGCTTGTCAACCACAAACATGATTGAATCATGTGTTAGTTTTTCAGAAATTTCAATCTGATCTAGGATCTTAACTGAGAGAATAACATGTACAACATATCTACAACATATCAGTCATGGACACAATAATGCAAGCACACAAGAGACACATAGTTTCACCGGGAAAAACCAAGAAGGTGAAAAACCCCGCAACTTCCTCAGAGATAGATAGAGAAATGATACAACCCAAGTACAAGAGATAGTCCTCCTAGCAGCAGCTTCTCCTCCTCCACTAGTGCACCACTCTCCAATGAGTGTGTATGTAAGAAGTGAATGATTAAATAGAGTGCCTCCCGCACTCTATTTTTACTTGACTTGACTTACCTAATAACCTTTACTAGGTCGACCTTAACTTAACCACATAACATAATGCTGACAGGGCCGACCCACAATAGGGTGGTCTAATAACCCTTTAACCCGCATGACTTATGCAGGGATGACCCCAACAAGGTGGTCTACTAACCCATCAAGTATAAGTTATGACACTTACAATATAAATGACGACACTTCCGCATAGAGGAATAATAACATCTCTATAGGAAAACAAATACTTCCGTATAGAGGAATAATAACATCTCTATAGGAATACAATATACATATATGAAATACATTCCAAAGTTACAGATACATCAACACTCCCTCTTAACTAGGAAGGTATTTCTCAACAGAGGTCTTCTAGCACAAGTCTTCTTCTCTGGATCATCATCACTGGATCATCGACATCGAATCATCACCATCATCACTGCTGTTTCTATATCAATCAATCTCTGAACTACTCGTCATAGGAAGTTATACATAGCTATCCCTTTTTCATGCTGGATGTAGGCCCACCACCTGTAGGTCTTCATCGTCTATACAAACAGTCTGATAGAGGTGGTCACTCAGGACTGATTTATGTGTTGATGCAATACCTGACAAAAGCATCCCAGGAACATTTATGTTCCTAAGCACGACTGTCAAGATCTCCCAGGACTGATTACATGCATCCCCTTCACAATACCTTTAAAGAGCATCCTAGGAACATTTATGTGCCGTAACACGACCAACAAGATCTCTAAAGAGCATACCAGGACTTATTACGAGTACACAGCTCAATCTCTTGGATCTCCGAGACTGATTACATGTGAATAGAAAATACCTTTAAAGAGCATCCCAGGAACATTTATGTGCCGCAGCATGACCGACAAGATCTCTAAAGAGCGTCCCAAGACTTATTACGAGCACATAGCTCAACCTATCGGATCCCCAAGACTGTTTACATGTCTCCATAGCAATACCTCATCCCACGACTGATTACGAGCACACACCTCAACCTATCGGATCTCTGAGGACTGATTACATGCTACTTACACAACCTGCCACATATAATCTCTAACCTCCAAGTATCAACCTGATACTCATGATCCAACTAATCATCATCGCATGAAGCATCATCCTGATGCTCATGATCATACTGATCATCATCATAGAGTACATCATCCTGATGTACATCATCCTAAGTATCATCCTGATACTCATCATACATGATCATCGTCACTACACCGTCCTAATGCATATCATCTAGAGCATCGTCCTGATACTCATCATACATGATCATCTTGATCATCGTCACTGCATCGTCCTAATGCATATCATTTGGAGCAACATCCTGAAGCTCGTCATCTATGATCATCCTGATCATACAATCCATCCACCTGATGCATACCAAGTATCTACCTAATACATATCACATACATGATCCACCTGATCATACAATGTATCCACCTGATGTATAGCACATACATGATCCACTTGATCATACAATGTATCCACGTGATACATATCATGCATCTACCTGATGCATATCACATACATGATCCACCTGATAATACAATGTATCCACCTGATACATATCAGGCATCCACCTAATGCATATCACATACATGATCCACCTGATCATACAATGTATCCACCTAATACATATACAAATAAATGATCCAATTGATCATATCAAGCATCCAACATGATGCATATACATATACATGATCCAACTCATCATGTCAAGCATCCAACATGATGCATCTACAAAGCAGTAACTGGAGCATCGTCCTGATGCTCATCATCCAGCGCTTACATCCACATCCATGGGAAGGATCCTCCTCTCACCATGCTTGGAATGGCTCCTGCATATGTTTCCATCACTTCTTCCTTGAAGTGGCGTCAATCTGAAGAACACCAAGCCTCTCTATGAAGTATTCAAACTTCACTCTAGCTAGTGGTTTTGTCAACACATATGCAACCTTCTCATCCGTCACAACATATAGGAGCTTCACTGCTCCTCTCTGCACCATATCCCTGATAAAGTGATATTTGATCTCAATGTGCTTCAACCTATCGTGGAACACTGGGTTCTCAGACAGCTTTACACAACTTTGGTTGTCACAATAGATACCAGTAGCATCCAACGGGAGATCAAATAACTCAGACAACAACTTCCTCAACCATACTGCCTCATAACTAGCTGAACAAGCTGCAACATACTGTGCTTCAGCTATACTCAGTGCTACACAGGACTCCTTCCTGCTAAACTAAGATATCACACCTGATCCCATACTGAAGCAGCATCCAGAAGTGCTCTTCCTATCTGCAGCCCTACCTTCCCAATCTGAATCAACATAACCCTGTAGGTTAAACTTTTGATTCGCATCATACTTGAGCCCATAATTAATTGTACCCTTTAGGTACCTCAAAATATGCTTTACAACAACCAGATGAACAACTCTCAGATATGTCAGGAACTGGATCAATGTGTTCACCGCAAAGCAAATATCTGGTCTCATGTTCGTCAGGTACATCAAGGACCCAATCATTTGACGATACACTGTGACATCAACCGAATCAGATAAAGCATCACACAGAAGCTTCAGGTTCGATGCCATAGGTGTGGCCATGGCCTTGCAGTCCATCATCCCGAACCTCTTTAGGATTTCTACTGCATACTTCCCTTGTCCAAGGAAGATTCCATTTGCACTCTACCACACCTCCATGTTTAGGAAATAGTGCATCATCCCCAATTCCTTCATCTCAAACTCGATAGCAAGCTTCCTCTTCGTGTCAACAATCAATCTATCATCACCTGTAACAAACAGGTCATCCACATACAAGAGTAGTATCACTAAATTTCCTTCCTCAACCTTGTAGTAAAGGTTGGAATCTGCTTTACTCTTGGTAAATCCCAAACTGGATAGAAAGTTGTCTATCCTACACCATACCAAGTCTTAGGAGCTTGCTTCAAGCCATACAAGTCTTTCTTCAATCTGCACACATATGACTTCTTGTCATGTGTCTCAAAACCAAGTGGCTACTCCACATACACTTCCTCCTCGACTACACCGTTCAAGAAGGCTGTCAGAGCAAGTACTGATATGATGGAAGTGTATCTGGCTACAGGAGCAAAAGTCTCTTCATATTCTATTCCCTCTTTCTAGGAGAAGCCACGAGCTACAAACCTCAGTTTGTATTTCTCTATGCTACCATCTGCACCATGCTTGATCTTATAGATCCACTTGGATGTCACAACAGACTTCCCTTCAGGTCTTGGGACCACATCCCAAACATCATTCTTCATGATCAACTGGTATTCCTTGATCATGGCATTCTTCCATTACTGCATCCCAAATCCTGGGAACTTCAGATTCTACAATATCTTCAATAGATAGTTTTCTTTGAATTTCATTTGCTGGAACAAATGTTGTAGTCCTTCTTTTGTAGTTGATTGTACACTATCTTTCCTCCAAGTCAAATTCAATTGCATGATTAGAAACTTCTCATAGTTTATAGAACAAAGTCTTATACATAAAGGCATGTTGGTTATAACTAACCCATAGGTTTTCTTATAAGACCCAGGTTCTTCACGGTTTCTCTTTAACCAACAAAACCCCTTTGCACTGGCGCTTTCGGCAACAACCTGTGAGCAGGTTGAGGTCTCACTCGAGGTGTATCTATGGGGTACTGCGGAATCAAGTTTCAACAGTAAGTGACGAATTGCTTGGGCAGATGTACTGTGCAGCGCAACAAGGTGTATGCGCTGCGACAGGGGAACGGCGCAGCAATGGACAATGCTGTGGTCCGCACCACTATGTTCTTCTACCGCGGGACTTCTACTGAACTGTGAACTATGCAGTTCAACTTTATACTCGACTACCTTGAAAATTCTTAAGGCTCTGAATTAAGTATCACTCATCCACTCATTCAACTACTCATCTGATTATCCATCTAATTGTTATGCATTTGTTCTATTACGCATAGGGATGTACTTAAGTGATCTCATAACACTTAACCAATTAATTGACTCACTGTTCTCAAACATAAGCTAAATGTTCACCATTCATCTATTCATGCAGAACTTAACATATCATCTCCATACTTCTTCTGATGGCAAATGCATACAACAGTTCTCTCATAACAACATGCAAGGAAACATCTAGACATTCATTTACAGAAAATACAGATAATCATTCATCCATAAAACACAAACGCACAACACAATATTTAATGTGGTTCACTCCCTCGGATGGGAAGCTACGTCCACAAGAATGGTTAGTAATATATATCTTTAAAAGGGATGGGGACAACCCTTCTTGGTCTACGCAGTCAGCTGTAGACTCTCCCTCTCAGATAGGTCTCTACGCACACAGTTGCAGAACCTTTACAATGGCTTCTTCTTCAGAAAAGATCTTACAATACATCATTCACACAAAGTCATGAGAGAAAAACCACCAAAAATTAACCCCATCCCATACAAAATTGTCTTCTTAAATAGACGATGCCCGAAGGTCATGCCTTTACAACGCCAAAGACCTAAACCCAAAACCCTTAGGGTTTACAAAACTGTGTCGGTTTCCCTAAACCGACATGCTGGCATTTGGTAGCATCTGCTTCATCGTGGCGGTTCCCCATGTCTTCAATCTGTCGCTATCGGCCTTCCTGTCGCACATGTGCCAATAGGTCACTTTCACTGAATCTGTTCATCTCTGACGGTCTTTCCCACTACGCATGCCAAGCCATCGCTTTCCCTGAGCTGTCCTTTCCTTAACAAACTCGTGCATTGGCCTCCTTCTTGATTTTCTCATACTCGCCACTTGGCACTCCTGGAGCATCTTTCCAAAATTAGACTGCTACTGGTCCATCCGGTACCTGTAGCTAATCCGCGTACAGCACTTCGCTTTGCTGGCTCCACGTGACCTGACTGCTTCACAGCACTGCTTCCTCGCAGCGCTGGTCTTTGCGGTACTTCCAAAATTTGGATGTTGTGCACAACTTCGTAGCATGGCCAAAACTTGGATGCTGTGCACAGCTTCGCAGCACCCTCAACACTTAGACAAAATTACTCCTGCTTATCAAAAGTGTTACCAAAACTTTGTCCCAACTTGGGCCCAACATGCCCCTAACACTTACATGTGGCTCGTCCCTGAGCCACTTGCTTCTTTGGTCGTCTTGATGCCCCGAAGATTGCAGCATCAAGCAAAAAGGGATTCTCCCTAGTAAACTATCCCAATTAGATTATCCGCAGTTTGGTATGGGGAAGCCATCCGGTTAGTGGTTCCAACTAACTCTAGATTTGGATTTGTTTTCTTCTGCACCAGTTATGGCCTGATCCACCATTCTTTTTTATTTTATGGTTAAGATGATATGCAAGTGCCTAAGCTAACTTAATCTAAATGCAAAACTTGAAATAAATCTGTGTCTAAAACTGAAATAAATCTAATCTATCCCTGCAAGGAGAAAAACTATAAGTATGAGTAATGTGCTGAAAGAAGCATCTGAAGATCAACAGATAACCATTAAATCATATAGATACACCTACAGCAAGAGATGAAGAATATAAAAGATACCTTTTAATACATGTGAAAGCAGTCTATTACTCATATAGGAGAAACATTATTGCACGGAGAATAGTAAAATCATTCGTTGCACAGAAATAATTCGAACAACAGAGAAAGATTTTACCGTAATACATATAAATGTCACTAGAAGAATCCAACAGAAATCATACACACATTCCCATGAAAAATGCGTCCTCTCCAGGCTCATATTAGGAAAATTCACTTTCTGGAAGCAAGTTCAAAACAGTTCGTACAAACTTGAGAAAATTCCTTTCCCTTCCAAAAGTATCTGTGACTATTCCCTAAGCCTCTATTTATATCTTTACAAAATGCCTCTTGGGATGCCACCTAGACTTTTACACTTGTCCTTTAAGGAATTTTCCCAGAAATAAACAATTCGTGGCCCTTTTCCCATAATAGAAATTCTTTCTCAAAAATAGAAAATGACAGCTGTCCTAGTGACTCAACACTCTAACCATAAGGACAAAAACAGAAGACCAAGACAAAACAACGCATTATGACTAGCGCATTTATCCTTGGGATGGTGCTCCTGCTGGGGATGATGTTCCTGCACTGGATGCTATTGCTGCTGCTGCTTTCTTCTCCTCTTATACAATGTAACTGAACCAGATACCAGTGTCCTTGATAACCACATTTGCTAGTGAAGGGAGCAGGATATTCTGTGAAGTCACATGCTTACCAAGTTCTACCTCAATACCATGAATTTCTGCTATTGCTGCCTAGTGTATCTCTTTAAGCAAATGATTGCATACTGATGACAACCTAATATAGTGATGGAGATCATCAATGGCCAGCACATCAATCTTCTTTACATACTCTATTTGAATGCCCAACTCTTCCTTCAAGTCTAACAAACGCTGCTCTTTGCTTGCTAACTCATCGAGGGACTGAGGAAAAATCAGCTTGCATTTTTCATGCACTTCATGGATCTTTTGATACAGGATGTTACCTTTCTCAATTGTTCCCTGGATCTTAGCCATCAGCTTGATGCCACAATTCTTGCAAAACTCCATAAGGGCTACATCTTCCTTAAAACCATCCATAGATTTGAACGGGAGAGGCTTAGGGAAATCCACCTTGCCTTCTCTCCACTCCATCTGGCTCAGGATGCTTTCTTTAACCCGAGTGTATTTTCCTTTAAGCCTGATGGCTTCGGCATTGACTTCTTTCAACCTCACCAGCATGGTCTTGAGCCTACACACCTCCTCAGTTATCAGTTCTTGTGTGGCATGCATTTTACTTAAGATGTCACAAGACTGTTCATGAAAGGGAGACATATCTATCGCTCTGCTTTCTGCTTGCTCTAACTGCTGAACCATTTCCTGCTTATCTACTTCTAGGTGAAAGACTCTAGCTTTAGAATCATTCTTTTCCACTTCTAGAACCATCATCTAGATTTCTAGGTGCTCCTTTTCTTCTTCCAGATGTCGATAATTATCCGACAACTCCTTATGATCAACAGACAGGCGATTATATTTGTTTACTACAAGATCCCTATAAGCCTGCTCATTAGCCACAGTATGTTGCAGCATGCAATCTCTTATCTTCATTGACTCAAATTCTTTGGCCATGTCAATCACATTATCTTCTGTTGCTTTTGCTACAGACACAACGGCAAATGCCATGGCTATGGGAGCTTTGTTTGTATTCTACATGACCGTGGTTTCTCGTTGGGTGACAATGTCTACCTAAAAAAAGTCTCTTTATCCTCTCTTCTGATTTCAGGACCACAACCTTCCTCTTCTTATAGTACACAAATTTATCCCGTCGGTACATAGTATGATCTTTGGATGGGGTGAAAGGGATAATCGGGAGGTCTCTTATATGGACTTCTGCCTCCATGGGTGGGGTCTGTACCACCTGAGATGAGTCTATTTCCATATCTTGGGTGCCAGATCCACCTGCTTGAGCATCTTCGTTGGCCTTAACTTCTCCCTCGGCATTTTGCTCTCCTTCGGGATTTTTCTCTTCTTTGGCATTAAGCCTTCCTTGTGCTTCCCCATCTTGCTGTTGATTCTCAATTTCTTCCCTCTGCTCTTGTCCCTGAGCTTCCCGCTACAATCTTGCTTCCTCTACTTCCCTCTGCTGCCTTGATTCTTCGGCCTCCTGCTGCAATCTTACTTCCTCTTCTTCTTTTCGTAACCTTGCTTCCTCTTCTTCTCTCTGCAATTTAGCTTCTTCTTCTTCTTGCTGCAATCTAGCTTCTTCTTTCAATCTTCGTTCTTCACGGTCCAGGGCCTCAACTGCTTCCTTTTCTTTCTGCAGAATGGCTTCCCGGGCTGGGGTAGAGCTAGAGCTAGCTCCACCATCGTGACGACAAATCTGCAATTCAGTCATGTTGGTGATTCCTCTGAACACTTCTTCTTCGGCATCATAGTAATGGGCATACTCAAAATGAGCATATATCTCCTTGCAATGCTCGGTAACCTTGCTCTGCCTGTCATTTCTATGGAATATTACCTCACCGAAGTGAAAATCTTTCAACTCCTAAATGAACTCTTCAGTTGTTGCAACTCCTGAGAATTTATAGGCTCCTATACAAAAAGGCAAAGGAGGGAAGGAAGCCTTATGCTGCTTATTAAGCACTCCTCCTATTCCATCAAGGAAAACTTGCATGACTACTTCTTTCAGGACTAAATAATCAGTGGTGTACATTAGAAAAATGTATGGTGTCTTGGTACCTCCAAACATCCTGATGTAAGTGCCCTCTTCTGAGAAGTAGAAATTGCCATAATTCTCCAAGACTTCCATGGCATTCTCTGACAGGCAATTGGGCTTTTCATTGAACATCTGCTCATACAGAGGCATGATGAACTCTTCACAGATGAGCTTATAGTTTGCTCTGTAATTTTGAGCCCACATTATTTTATAGGTAGTGTATACCAGGGTGTTGGCTTGATCCCATGAGCAACCTAACCTAGGGAAAGGGAGCTTTGCCAAGATGCAATCAATGAGGTACGAAGACATGAAGAACTCTGACCTTTTTAAGGCCAAACTTTCTCTAGCTACGACCACAGTGGATGCCAGACTATTTGAGAGGATGGTAGCCCAATCAAACACAGTTCCCTTGAAAGCTATGAAGTGGATTATGGGGGCCCACTGTATCCTATATACAGTGCCATCGGGCATACCGAAGATTCTGCTTAACATCAGGGCAATTAACCTAAAAGGAGGTCTTAGGCTCTGAATGTCATATTCATCATTATCTCTCTTCCTCAGCTGCTTTCCTGTGATTAACAACCTCTTAGCCATCTCAAGATTATTCATCTGTCCCAACCATTCATCATTTAGTGCTTGCTGGGGACGTGAGAATTTGTAGGCTGCCGCAATATAAGCTGGATGGAATGAAGCGAATGCCTCTCCCTTGCTGTCTTGCAACACTCTAGTTGGTGGGTTGGCATGTTCCAATATCCACCCAATCACTTCAGAGCACGGGAACAATTCAGGGAGAGTAGAATCCCTGGCTATGCCAGAGGTTCTGATGTTGAGGTAGATTTGCTCCTCTTCTATTAGCACGTCTGGGAAATCTTGGTCCTTGATCATCTGGTAAACATCTCCCCACCGAACCTCAGGAGGGACACTAGTGGTGCACTTTGTATCTTGAAAAAAAGTTTCAGTCCTTGGTTGCACTGGCTCTTGCTCCATCATTTTAGCTTTCTTTCTACCACCTTTTGGCATCGTGGCTTATCCCTGTCAGCAACCATATGTGAATGAATAAAAATTGTAAATCATTATGAGAGCGTAACATAGAGCAAGACAGATTTAGCATGCTGATGATAAATTTAAGAAAATTATAAGGTTGCATGATGTGGAAGCAAACCAAACATAGATTATCCAAGAAAACAAAATATGGTCATTAGACTTGATCGTTCTAGGGAGGAAAAGGAAGGAAGGAACCTTTTGAGACTTTTTTGAAAAAAGGTGACGCATAAAACTTATTTCCCTCCTCATATTTGAAGATAGGCTTCCCTAAATTATAGGTACTTCTAATTGTTAACGTGTGAAGGACAGGCTATCTTGGTTTGGGAAAACATATGAGGAAGCCGGAAACATATAACGAAGCTGTTTTTCAATAATCGGTATCTAGGCCAAATAAGTGAGCAGTTGAGTATCCAATCCAGCTATGACTGATATTGCTTCTTGTTCGATAGTATTTGAGAAGCGGCATATATCCGACATAAAACTTGGACTTGAGTACATCTGGGCAAGAGCACGACAGAACTGCAACCGGTGGAACTGACCAGGCTCGAATGACTCAGGAACAAAGGGCCAACTGGGAATGACTGGCATTGGTTATGACTCCTAGCTATCAGTAATGAGAATTCTACGGGGTTGCAACGGCTATGAAGTTTTAAGAATAGTATTCTACAAATTCCTACAAGCCACGTAATAAGACAAAGAACGACCAAGAAAGCCTCGACGTATAGATAAGACAATATTAATGGTTTAAGCACCTACCTGGCAATGAAATAACGGTTAAAATGGGGTTGGTTCGGCGGTAAATGAGCTGAGCTGGAGCAAAACGATTCGAGCAGCTTCGAACGGCATTCTCCGAATCCAAATCTATCAACGAGGACAATAAAACCCCCACTGCCCTTATATAAAACTACATATGTGCGGGCATTTAATTGGGTAGGTGGAGACATTAAAACGAGGTTGATTACTCATACGGCGAGGTCTTTTCAAACTTTCAGCATTTATGCGCAATCATCAATAACGGGAGGAAAAGGTGAGTCTCCTCCGCTGTTGCGGACGGATTTTGTGAGTTTCTTCCGAAACGCGGATGGACTTTATGAATTTGGGTGCGGCTGCTTGCTTATTGTGGGAAGGAAAGGAAAGATGCTCCGCTTTTGCGGAAAGGTTTGACGAGTTCTTCTGAAACCGTCGAGCTAAAAAAAATGTTTGCAGCGCAAGTTCATGACTTGTCTTGATGTTTCGGGAGGACTTTGCGAGTTCTTCCGAAAATGATTCTCCCAAAAGTTTATCGCGGTGGAGTTTCTTGATTCGTTCTGTCGTTGCGGAAAGACTCAGTAAGTTTTTCTGCAAATGACGAAGGAGTTTAGTAAGTCTTTTTTTCGCAAAGGGTATGGCTTGGGAACTCGCTAAGAGGCCACCCGTTGCGGCGAAACTTTTCAAGTGATTCCACCATTTCGGGAGAGAACTTTGAGTTCTATCGAAGTTCAAAGAATATCTAAGTGCTTTTGCTGTTTCGGGGAGAAACTTTAAGTCTTTCCACAATTGTAGGAGAACATCCTGAGTTCTTCCACCGTTTCGGGAGAGAGTTTTGAGTTTTGTCTTGGAAGAAAAACTTCAAATTTTTTAAAAAACCGGTTACCCACTTGAAACAAAAATAAGTTCAAAAAGTTTTGCAAAGGATGCTTAATTCTTTTAACCAGACTTTCTTAGGAAAATAAGAAGGAGGGGTCCCAATATCTACAAAATTTTGGGGAGGGATGTTGTTGCAACAACAATTGGCGAGTCGCTGGCGAACACAGATCTCTGAAAAATCCTTCTCGTTAATCATAAACTTTCTTAAAATATATCCATCTTATATGCAATATTCAGCTGAGCATTCGAATCTCGGCAAGGGAGGGAGTCATTTAATCTGTTGGCCATTGGGAAAAGGGTATCTTTGATGAAGACATCTTTAAAACTTTCAAAGGGCCAACATATGGGGTTCATTTTAGAAGATTCATCTTTCAGATGGCAATTGCTATCGGACTCCACAGGATTTGCAACATCTTTTCATAGACACTATTGCTCTTGTTCCTCATTCCCATGCCGCCTGCATCCTTTTGGATGTTCATTCATTTGACAGCTTTGTTGTTTGAGCCTTCCAAAAATATTTTCTTTAAAATATGATCTTTGATTTTGGCTCCTCAATCCATAATGTCCTTTTGTGTGAGTGAGAGATTTTATTGATTTATCCAGCCTCACGGACGGAGAGGAGCCTAGCTTGAGTTGAGTCTTTTGGATATCTTTCTTGACTTATATGCTTTGCTTTTGTCTCAGCCATGCTTTGATTGAGGTGAGAATTTTTGGAAAACATACCCTTGATTATAAGCCATTTTGGCTTTCAGATTTGCAACATGGAGTCATTTCAATACCCTATGTCTTCGAGATGTGCTACCTTCCGTGGGTCCAACTTCAATGATATTCTTGAGATGCTTTTAAGTGTGAGAGTGGATGGAGCCCGAGGATAGTAATAAAGATAATTATAGATCTCTGCTATTTAAACAAGGGTTAGTGTGACCAACAGAATAGACTCTCTTTATTCTGGAGAACGATCAGCCGAAGCAAGATGCAAGGATAAACTTTCATTTTGAGGGTATTTTCTGCTTCCTAATTCATGAGATTTCTTTGAGAGATCTAAATTTATGAGAGGCCTGACTGCAGGCACTTCAGGAAACAAATTGTACAAAAGTTCAAATGTCGAGAAAAGGGGACAAAATAGCTGAAACAAAGAAAACAAGGGACTAAGTAACATGAAAGAAAAGCTTTATTTATGTACAGAAAGTCTCATTGAGGCTACGGAAAGTATTGTTTCAAGGCGAGGTTGTTGAGAGGAAGGGTTACTTCCTCTCCCTGGAGGTCTATTAGCTTGTAAGTGGATGGGCTGAGCTTTGTAGAAATTTGGTAAGGGCCTATCCATAAGTGTTGAAATTTTGTGTGCATTCCCTTCAATTCGTGATTATGATCCCATTTTAGAACTAAATCTCCTACTTCAAAACTTATTTTCCCAGACTTCCTTTTATCAAACCACCTTTTGACTATGTCTTGGTGTTGATGAAATCGGTCTTTGGACCTCTGCCAGGCTTCTTCAAGTTGAAGCAAGGTATCAATTCTGGATTGTAGAACCTAACTACTGGATCCTTGAGAGGCTTGAGACAACTGTAAGGATGGGAGCAAGATGTTGGGGGGAAGAATAGATTCATTGCCATAGATGAGAGTGTAAGGGGAAACCCCTAACGCATTTTTTGGAGTCACCCTATCTGCCCATAAGGTGTTTGGGAGAGCTATATGCCAACTTCGTTGATTTTCTATCACAGTCTTCTTGAGAATTCGGATGAGATTTTTGTTTGAAGATTTAGCTAATCCATTTCCTTGAGGGTAGTAATTGGCTAAATAATGTAGTTTAATTCGCCAGTCATAAAAAAATTCATTTATTTTAAAAGACAAGAAATAGGTGGCATTATCAAATACTAGGGAAATTGGAACCATAAACCTGGTTATGATGTTCTCTTTCAAGAAACTGATGACTATATCTTCATTGATCTTGCGCAATGGGATAGCCTCGGTCCATCTGGTGAAGTAGTCCGTGGCTGTGAGGATGTATCTATGTTGAAGAGAAGAATTTGGCTTTATCTCTCCAATGACATCTATAACCCATTGTTCGAAAGGTTCTGAGATAATAACCGACTGCAAAGGTCTTGCTACCTTAGGTAATTTCCCAGCACTTCTTTGGAAAATGTCACAGTTCCGAGCATAAGCATGAGCATCTCGGAATAAGGTGGGCCAATAATATCTAGCTTTGAGTATTTTGTGAGCCGTTGTATCCCTTAAATAATGCCCACCAGCAGGACCATCGTGTAACTCTTTGACAACCTTGCTTGCATCTTCCTTCTCTAGACACCTGAGGAAAATTCCATCGTAATTTTTTCTGAAGAGTAATCCATCAATGATTTGATAAGCTACTGATTTCAAACGGAGTGCCCTTCTTTTCTTAGAAATCTAGTGTTCTGGTAGATATCCCTACTGCAAATAGTGCACTATATCTCTATACCACAATTCAGGAGCCATGAAAATGGGACATACCTCAACCGAATTCAGCTCGGCTTCATTCTTCCAGTGCTGCTCTTCATCAATTGGATGCTTTGTAAGCAAATTACACAGGCCTTGTCCCTTGATGATGGTGGCTAGTTTAAATTCTAAATCATATTCTTGAAGAGACGTGACCCAGTTCCCCCTCCTCTCTCCAAATTCCTTTTGAATGAAAAGGAATCTAACCGCTGGGTGAGGAACTATAAATTTAGTTCTGTTCTTAAGAATATATGTTCTGAACTGCTTGACTGATTTGAAGACATAATACGCATGTTTGTCGACAACAGGGTAGTTCAGTTCAACAACTTGCAGACCAGTGCTCATAAATGAGATTGGGTATTCATCCCCTAACTCTACCTTTTGCATGAGCATTGCTGCGAGTGAGTCATCTGAAGCAAAGGTATACAAGATAAAATATTTGCCAAAATCTGGACTTCTTAAGGAAGGAGCCTTAGCTACGACTGCCTTAATGACTTTGAATGCATCCTTTTCTAAGTTTGTCCACTTGAACTGTATGCTTTGCTTAACCATTTGCTGCAAAGGCTTAACAATTTGCGTGAAATATGGAACAAATCTTCAGACAAAATTGATAGTGCCCATAAATGACTGCATGGATTTCTTATTATGAGGCATTGGAATTCTATTGATAGCTTGTACTCTCTCTTGATCTATTGATACTCCTCTTTTGGAAATGATATGGACCAGCAGTTTACCTTCGAGAACAACGAACACACTCTTCTTGGGATTCAAAGAGATACCATATTTCCGGCAACGATAAAAAATATGCTTCAAATGAACAACATGGTATTCTCTTTTCTTTGAAAAAACTGTCACATCATCTAGATAGACCACGACACAATGGCCACCCAATCCTCGGAAGGCAATGTCCATTGCTCGCTGGAATGTAGCTCCTGCATTTATTAGGCCAAAGGGCATTCTTCGGTATGCGAACGTTCCCCATTTAGTGCGGAAAGTAGTCTTAAGACGGTCTTCTTCAGCTACCAATACTTGATTGTAACCGGAGAAACCATCATGAAGGGAGAATAGTTCAGATCCTGATACCATATGGAGAATTTGTTCCATTTAAGGGACCAGATAATTGTATTTATCTGAAGCTCTACTTAAACTTATGAAGTCGACACAGAGTCTTATCTCTCCTGACTTCTTTCTCACGGGAACTAGGTTAGAAACCCATTTAGAATGTCGGACCTTAAAGATTATTTTAGCATCCAGTAACTTGTTCAATTCCTTTTGGATCAGAGGTTCAAGAGTGGGATGCATCCTTCTTAATTACTGCTGAAATGGTTTGACAACTGCTCTCATTGGGATGACATGCTGAATAATACGGTTGTCATATATTTTCAGATCATCATAAGTCCATGCAAAAACATCCTTATATTGCCGAAACAACTTGATGAACTTATATCTTTCTCCCGGTGAACAACATTTGCCAAGGTTAACAAATTTTGGTTAAGCCTCGGTGCCCAAATTAACTAATTCATGCTGCATTGATGAGCTATTGGTATTGGTATTTGCTGGTTTTTTGAACTTGCTCTGAAGATCAAACAGCATTTCAAGTGACCTTACCCCTTTGGGGATGAAATTACCCTTAGCTGTATCTTTCGTTTGTAAATCAGAATCGTGTTCTTCTTCATCTATCATAGCTTCTTGGAATATGTCTTCGTTTGTTAGAAAAATGATAATCTGTTCGTCATCATCGAAAACTATGAAGTTTGTGATATTGTCAAGGACAGAAGGCCTAAAAATTAATTCAATTCAACAATTGTTATTAGTTGGCACCAATCTAGAAGCAAATGTTGCTAGTAAATCAACTGCAGAATTTTGCAGTCTAGGGACAGCTTTTATATTGAAAGCATCAAAATGCATAATTAAATCCCATACCTCAGCCTGATAACCTTTCAAATGAGGTGAGAGATAGTGAATGGTATCTCTTACCTATCTCACAACTATTTCTGAGTCACTAAACACCTTCAGGTTTTAACATTTAAACCGATGGCCTTCTTTAATCCGTGTACCAAAGCTTCATATTCAGCAGTGTTGTTAGTACAATCAAGTTCTAACCTACAGGACAAAAAATACTTATTTCTTTCCGGATCCATCAGAACACAACCGGCTCCAGATCCTTCCAAAGTTTTAGAACCATCAAAATACAATGTCCAAAAAAGATCGTTTGATCTAGCTAAGTTAGTATCTTTATGATCTAAGTCAATGACTAAACTAATTATATTACAGTCAATATCATCAGTCCGAGAAAAATGAAGGAGATCGGACTGTTTATCTGATTCATGGCTAACAGTTTCAGACTGATAATTACCCGGATCAATTTCTAAGAAATAATTTCCCAAGACTGAGGATGAGAAGGCTACAGCTTCATTCTTTCCTTCTAGTTGAGTTACATTTTGTTTCATGTGCGGTTCTCTCAGAACCTTGATATGATTCTGTCTATTTTGATATGGAAACCACAAATGGGACCAATTAGTTGCAAAGTAACCGTTCAACTTTGTGGATCGATCCCTACTTAGGATCAAACCATAGGCTTCGAGAATGTCAACTACCATTATATCAATGAGCTGACAAACTCTAGAATATGCTGACAACCTAATGAGGACGTCTTTCATTTCCCCGATAACCTTGATAGCAGTCCTATCTAACTGAATAATCTGGGTGGGAGATGGAATTGGTTGCCCATTAATTTTTTTACAGATTGACAGTGGCATGACATTCGAAGATGCTCCAGAATCTACCAGACAATTGTGAACATTGTGATTGAAGATTTCAAAAGTTAAAATAAACGACAATGTATGAGATTTGGATTTCCCGCCGATACTAGCCTCATTAATATCTTCTTGAGTATCTGTTAATGGAGTGCTGGGATGGGATTGAAGAGCATGCAACAACTTGTCTCATTGCTGAGGAAAACTGCACATATCAAATATTGATACATTTGCCTTTACTTTCTTTATATCTTCAATAATTTTATATCCTATATCAGATTCTTTTACAATTCTAGTTGGATGGTCTATCTTATTCATCGTGACCTTCGGTTGTTGAACTGTTGTGTCAATGCTTGGATGCTTGGCCGCTATTGGGTTAGCTTTAGGTTGTGGTGGAATGATTGTTATGTGTCTTCTTGGTAATTCTTTTGAAATTTTAGGCTTGGGAATAGTCGAGCTTGGAATTGGATCTGCAATGGGACCTTTACTACGAGTAGTAATGTTTAAAGCAGAGATTGGGCTTTCCATAGGATCATCTTCTACCAATTCAATTAAAGGTACCCAATCCCATAGCACCATGGTAGTGTCTGGAGATGGTTCCTCTACCTCAAGGCTTGATTCCTATGGAGGATCGTCTTGATCTGGAATATGTGAATCCAGCATTTGGTTCATGACTAAACTCATAGAGTTAATCCATTATGGGTAGCTCTTTTTCGAGTGTGGCTCTTGATGAAATGTGTAAAATTTTTCCATCCCTATTTCATTCAGAATTAAAATAGGGGAAGTGTTCATAGGTGGATGAGGTTGATCGTTGTCTTCTCTCTTCTTGTAGAATGGCTTGAAAGGTTTCCTAGATGTACTAGCTGCTTTATCTTTCTTGAGATCTACAATTTTATTGGACAATTTCTACATCATCTTAACTACATTCTCCATGTCTGCTGATGACTCTTCTTTATTCCTGGTGAGTAGCAAGGTTTTTTTACTAGTTGTTGGTTTTGTCTCTGCATCTAAGCCATGCTTGGCAATGTTGTCTGCTTCTTTTTCCACCTTTCTAGCTTCTTCAAAATTTTCTATCAGAGTGGTTTTCTTAGATCTTTTGACGAACATTGCTATAGGCCCTTCAAGAGCTATTGTATAATATTCGACTCGCGATTCTTCTGTTGGTTTATTTGCTTCGCTGAAATTATTTAAGAGTGTTGTGAACCTTTGGTTGAAGTCTTAAACTTTTTCTTTCTTTTCCATTCTCATGGACAATTATTCTTTCATGAGTGTAGCTACAGTCTTTTGATTTCCATACTTCTTTAAGGAACATGTTTCAAATTCATCCCAGCTGGAAATTGAGCTAGGTTGTAAGCTAAAATACCAAGAAGAAACTTTTGGCTCGAATGTGTATGGAAAAAACCTACAAAATACATCTTCATGTTGTACATTTAAAAGATTCAAGGCTAAATAAAAACTCTTGAGATGATCTTCAGCAGAAATGGCTTTTCCTAGGTCGAATTTAGGTAAGACTTTCTCTGGATTTTTAGGCAGATTGTGGAATGGCCCAGCTAGATTCAATGCTCCCCTCGCTCTCCAAGCAGGTACAACCATGTCTCTATGTGGAGAATTGTGTGGTGAATTAAATGGAGTTTTCTTTGGAGTAACAAGTTCTCCAAGATTGTCTGGATCTGAAATATTTTCTGGGTTTTCAAGATCGACTTCATTTAGGGGTTATGCAATTTCTTCCAAAGTTAAATTCACAAGCTCTTCAAAATTCTGCACAAGAATCAAATCACGGGTGTATTGTCGTTCTTTTCTAGGAGTATTTTTCCTAGGGAGGAATTGTACTGCATTTAAACCACCTAGTTGTCTAACATAAGATCGTGTATGTCTTCTTAAATATTCTATTTATGCAAAAGGCACAACATACAACACTTCTTCATGTTCAGAATCAGAGATGGGGTTTTCTTGATTTGTTACTTCAAGATTTGGGCTATCTGAAATTCCTGTTTCAAGCGGGTTTTCAGTAACATTTTTTACAATGGAAGATTTTTTTTTATCATCCATGCACCTCAGGCCCTCCTTCTAGCGCCAAAAACTGTTGATGCCCTGAAGATCGCAGCATCAAGCAGAAAGGGATTCTCCCCGGTAAACTGTCCCAATTAGATTATCCGTCGTTTGGTATGGGGAATCCGTCCGGTTAGTGGTTCAGGCTACTGTTGGATTTGGATTTGTTTTCTTCTGCACCGGTTATGGCCCAATCTAACGTTCTTCTTTATTTTATGGTTAATATGATATGCAAGTGCCTAAGATAAATTAATCTAAATGCAAAACTTGAAATAAATCTGTGTCTAAAATTGAAATAAATCTAATCTATCCCTACAAGGAGCAAAACTATAAGTATGAGTAATGTGCTGAAAGAAGCATCTGAAGATCAATAGATAACCATTAAATCATAAAGATACACCTACAGCAGGAGATGAAGAATATAAAAGATAGATTTTAATACATGTGAAAGTAGTCTATTACTCATATATGAGAAACATTATTGCATGGAGAATAGTAAAATCATCCATTGCATAGAAATAATTCGAACAGCAGAGAAAGATTTTACTGTAATACATATAAATGTCACCAGAAGAATCCAACAAACATCATACACACATTCCCAGGCAAAATGCATCCTCTCTAGGCTCATATTAGGCAAATTCACTTTCTGGAAGCAAGTGCAAAATAGTTCGTACAAGCTTGAGAAAATTCCTTTCCCTGCCAAAATTCTCTGCGACTATTCCCTAAGCCTCTATTTATATCTTTACAAAATGCCTCTTGGGCTGCCACCTAGCCTTTTACACTTGTCCTTTAAGGAATTTTCCCAGAAATAAACAATTCGTGGCCCTTTTCCCATAATAGAAATTCTTTCTCAAAAATAGAAAAGGACAGCTGTCCTAGTGACTCAACGCTCTAACCATAAGGACAAAAACAGAAGACCAAGACAAAACAACGCATTATGACTAGCGCATTTATCCTTGGGATGGTGCTTCTGTTGGGGATAATGTGCCTACGCTAGTTGCTACTGCTGCTGCTGCTTTCTTCTCCTCTTCTACAATGTAACTGAACCAGATACTAGTGTCCTTGATAACCACATTTGCTCGTGAAGGGAGTAGGATCTTCAGTGAAGTCACATGCTTACCAAGTTCTACCTCAATACCATGAATTTCTTCTATTGTTGCCTGGTGGATCTCTTTAAGCAAATGATTGCACACTGATGACATCCCAATATAGTGATGGAGATCATCAGTGTCCAGCACATCAATCTTCTTTACATACTCTATTTGAATGCCTAGCTCTTCCTTCAAGTCTAACAAACGCTGCTCTTTGCTTGGAAACTCATCGAGGGACTGAGGAAAAATCAGCTTGCATTTTTCATGCACTTCATGGATCTTTTGATACAGGATGTTACGTTTATCAATTATTCTTTTGATCTTAGCCATCAGCTTGATGCCACAATTCTTGCAAATATCCATAAGGGCTACATCTTCCTTAAAACCATCTACAGATTTGAACGGGAGATGCGTAGGGAAATCCACCTTCCCTTCTCTCCACTCCATTTGGCTCAGGATGTTTGATTTAACCCGAGTGTATTTGCCTTTAAGCCTGATGGCTTCGGCATTGACTTCTTTCAACCTAACCAGCATGGTCTTGAGCCTGCACACCTCCTCAGTTATCAATTCTTGTGTGGCATGCATTTGACTTAAGATTTCACAAGACTGTTCATGAAAGGGAGACACATCTATCGCTTTGCTTTCTGCTTGCTCTAATTGTTGAACCATTACCTGCTTATCTACTTCTAGGTGAAAGACTCTAGCTTCAGAATCATTCTTTTCTGCTTCTAGAACCATCATCTAGATTTCTAGGTGATCCTTTTCTTCTTCCAGATGTCGATACTTGTCCGATAACTCCTTATGATCAGCAGACAGGTGATTATATTTGTTTACTACAAGATCCCTATAAGCCTACTCATTAGACACAATATGTTGCAGCATGCGAGCTCTTCTCTTCGTTGACTCAAATTCTTTGACCATGTCAATCACATTATCTTCTGTTGCTTTTGCTGCCGAAACAGTGATGGATGCCATGGCTATGGGAGCTTTGTTTGTATTCTGCATGACCGTGGTTTCTCGTTGGGTGACAATGTCTGCCTGAAAAAGTCTCTTTATCCTCTCTTCTGATCTCAGGACCACAGCCTTCCTCTTCTTATAGTACACAAATTTATCCCATCGAGACACAGTATGATCTTCGGATGGGGTGAAAGGGATAATTGGGAGGTCTCTTATATGGACTTCTGCCTCCGCGGGTGGGGTCTGTACCACCTGAGATGAGTCTATTTCCATATCTTGGGTGCCAGAGCCACCTTCCTGAGCATCTTCGTCGGCTTTAATTTCTCCCTCGGCATTTTTCTCTCCTTCAGGATTTTTCTCTTCTTTGGCATTAAGCCTTCCTTGTGCTTCCCCATCTTGCTACTCATTCTCAATTTCTTTCCTCTGCTCTTGTCCCTGAGCTTCCCGCTGCAATGTTGCTTCCTCTGCTTCCCTCTGCTGCCTTGCTTCTTCATCCTCCTGCTGCAATCTTACTTCCTCTTCTTCTCTTCGTAACCTTGCCTCCTCTTCTTCTCTCTCCAATTTAGCTTCTTCTTCTTCTTGCTGCAATCTAGCTTCTTCTTTCAATCTTCATTCTTCATGGGCCAGGGCCTCAACTGCTTCCTTTTCTTTCTGCATACTAGCTTCTCGGGATGGAGCAGAGCTAGAGCTAGCTCCACCACCATGATGACAAATATGCAATTCAATCATGTTGCTGATTCCTCTGAACACTTCTTCTTCGGCATCATAGTAATGGGCATACTTAAGATGAACATATATCTCCTTGCAATGCTCGGCAACCTTGCTCCGCCTATCATTTCTATGGAAGATTACCTCACCGAAGTGAAAAGATTTCAACTCCTAAATCAACTCTTCGGCTGTTGCAACTCCTGAGAATTTATAGGCACCTATACAAAAAGGCAAAGGAGGGAATGAAGCCTTATGTTGCTTATTAAGCACTCCTCCTATTCCATCAAGGAAAAATTGCTTGACTACTTCTTTCAAGACTACATAATCAGTGGCGTACTTTGGCAAAATGTATGGTGTCTTGGTACCTCCAAACATCCTGATGTAAGTGCCCTCTTCTGAGAAGTAGAAATCGCCATAATTCTCCAGGACTTCCATGGCATTCTCTGACAGGCAATCGGGCTCTTCATTGAACATCTGCTCATACAGAGGCATGATGAACTCTTCACATATGAGCTTATAGTTTGCTCTGTAATTTTGAGCCCACATTATTTTATAGGCGGTGTATACCGGGGTGTTGGCTTGATCCCATGAGCAACCTAACTTGGGGAAACGGAGCTTTGCCAAGATGCAATCAATGAGGTATGAAGGCATGAAGAACTCCAACCTTTTTAAGGCCAAACCTTCTCTAGCTGCGGCCACAGTGGATGCCAGACTATCTGAGAGGATGGTAGCCCAATCAAAAACAGTTCCCTTGAAAGCTATGAAGTGGATTATGGGGGCCCACTGTATCCTATATACAGTGCCATCGGGCATACCGAATATTTTGCTTAACATCAGGGCAATTAACCTAAAGGGAGTTCTTAGGCTCTGAACGTCATATTCATCATTATCTCTCTTCCTTAGCTACTTTCCTGTGATTAACAGCCTCTTAGCCATCTCGAGATTATTCATCTGTCCCAACCATTCATCATTTAGTGCTTGCTGGGGACGTGAGAATTTGTAGGCTGCCACAATATAAGCTGGATGGAATGAAGCGAATGCCTCTCCCTTGCTGTCTTACAACACTCTAGTTTGTGGGTTGACATGTTCCAATATCCACCCGATCACTTCAGAGCACAGGAACAATTCAGGGCAAGTAGAAGCCCTGGATATGCTGGAGGTTCTAATGTTGAGGTAGATTTGCTCCTCTTCTAATAGCACATCTGGGATATCTTGGTCCCTAATCATTCGGTAAACATCTCCCCATCGGACCTCGGGAGGGACGCCAGTGGTGCACTTTGTATCTTGAAAAATATTTTTAGTCCTTGGTTGCACTGGCTCTGGCTCCATCATTTTAGCTTTCTTTCTACCACCTTTTGGCATTGTGGCTTATCCCTGTCAGCAACCATATGTGAATAAATATAAAATTGTAAATCATTATGAGAGCGTAACATAGAGCAAGACAGATTTAGCATGTTGATGATAAATATAAGAAAATTATAAGGCTGCATGCTGGGGAATCAAACCAAACATAGATTATCTAAGAAAAAAAAATATGGTCATCAGACTTGATCGTTCTAGGGAGGTAAAGGAAGGAAGGAACCTTTTGAGACTTTTTAAAAAAAAGGTGATGCATAAAACTTATTTCCCTCCTCATCTTTGAAGATAGGCTTCCCTAAATTATAGGCACTTATAATGGTTAACGTGTGAAGGGTAGGATAGCTTGGTTTGGGAAAACATATGAGGAAGCCGAAAACATATAATGAAACTGTTTTTTCAATAATCGGTATCCAGGCCAAATAAGTGAGCAGTTGAGTATGCAACCCAGCTATGACTGATATTGCTTCTTGTTCGATAGTATTTGAGAAGCAGCATATAGCCGGCATAAAAACTTGGACTTGAGTACATCTGGGCAAGAGCACGACAGAACTGTAGCTGGTGGAACTGACTAGGCTCGAATGACTCAGGAACAAAGGGCCAACTGGGAATGACTGGCATTGGTTATGACTCCTAGCTATCAGTAATGAGAATTCTATGGGGTTGCAACGGCTGTGAAGTTTTAAGAATAGTCTTCTACAAATGCCTACAAGCCACGTAATAATACAAAGAACGGCCAAGAAAGCCTCGACGTATAGATAAGACAACATTAATGGTTTAAGCACCTACCTGGCAATGAAATAACGGTGAAAACAAGGTTGGTTTGGCGGTAAATGAGCTGAGCTGTAGCGAAACGATTCGAGCAGCTTCGAAAGGCATTCTCCAAATCCAAATCTATCAACGAGGACAATAAAACTCCCACCGCCCTTATATAAAACTCAATACATGCGGGCATTTAATTGGGTAGGTGGCGACATTAAAATGAGGTTGATTACTCGTACGGCGAGGTCTTTTCAAACTTTCGACATTTATGTGAAATCGTCAATACTGGGAGGAAAAGGTGAGTCTTGTCCACCATTGCGGACGGATTTTGTGAGTTTCTTCCGAAACGCTGACAGACTTTATGAGTTTGGACGCGACTGCTTGCTTATTGCGGGAAAGAAAGGAAAGATGCTCCGCTTTTGCGGAAAGGTTTGACAAGTTCTTCCGAAATCGTCAAGCTAAAAAAAAACATTTGTGGCGCAAGTTCGTGAGTTGTCCCGACGTTTCGGGAGGACTTTGCGAGTTCTTTCGAAAATGATTCTCCCAAAAGTTTATCACAGTGGAGTTTCTTGAGTCGTTCCGCCATTGCGGAAAGACTCAGTAAGTTTTTTCGCAAATGATAAAGGAGTTTGGTAAGTCTTTTTCCGCAAAGGGGATGGCCTGGGAACTCTGTAAGAGGGCGCCTGTTGCGGTGAAACTTTTCAAGTGCTTCCGCTATTTCGGGAGAGAGCTTTGATTTCTGCCGAAGTTCAAAGAATATGTAAGTGCTTTCGCTGTTTCGGGGAGAAAATTTAAGTCTTTCTGCAATTATGGGCGAACATCCTGAGTTCTTCTGCCGTTTCGGGAGAGAGTTTTGAGTTTTTTCTTAGAAGAAAAACTTCAAACTTTTTTAAAAACCCAGTTCCCCACTTGAAACAAAACTAAGTTCAAAAACTTTTCCAAAGGAGGCTTAATTCTTTTAACCAGACTTTCTTTGGAAAATAAGAAGGGGGGGTCCCAATATCTACAAAATTTTGGGGAGGGATGTTGCTGCAACAATAGGTCATCTCGCTCTGCTCCGGGACCGGTGGAACTAATTTGGCCATGAACTCGTTATATGTGCCACTACTTCTCTGGTATCTTGCCTAACTTGTTTTACAGTCTCAAACAGTGTTGGAGTTATCTCTTCTCCAATCTGTCCTTGTACCTACTCTTGGTTGTCGCGCAGTTCCTTCAGCTTGTCTTCTATCTGCTGCGACACCGTTGTGGCATCCTCTAGGAGTTGCTGTGACTGATTATCCATCTTAGTCTCTTTTTCTCTTAATGCTTGGAATTCCTTCTTCAAGCTTGATATCTCCTTATACCTCAGCAACCTCTCCCTAGGTAGCAGAGCCTTGAGCTCTGCGTCCAACTTTTCTAGCACAGTCTGCTTTTCTCTTACCACGGTCTTCACCTACAGTAGACCTTGATCCTCTTCAAGGTCAGTGAATGCCTTTGAAACCTTCTCCAAGAGATATTGGCACTTAGCCATCTCACTTGTTATGCTCTGTGCGGTGGCACTCACTGCTTGCTCTCTCAACGGCTGCTTAGTTAATGGTGTCTATGTGTTCAGTTTTTCCTTCAAGGCGACAAGATCAACCTCATAGAGGATGTCCTTATCCTGCATCTCCATCTTCAAATATATCACCTTGTCTCCGATCCTCAGAACTGTGTCCGCAGGATTATCCTGGAGTTCTATACATTCAATATCTTGGGCAACAGTAGATATGTTAGTCTCTAATTGTTTTCGGTGGTCCTGCTCATCACGTAGCCGCATTTCTGTGCACAACTCAAGTTGCCTGTTTGCTACGTGCAGCTCCGCTTGTGACTTCATGGATTCTACTATTCTTTCATGCATCTCCTCAACGATCTGCGTGTGCAAAAAGTGTAATCCTGGAAAAGGGATCTTGGCTAGGTTGAGCTCTACCCGCTCGACACCCTTCGTGTCCAGGACGATCTGTTCTACCATTGGTAACGCTATGGTCATTGGGTCCAAATGAACAACCCTGGTCTTTGAAGGCAGCGCTATTGCTAGCTGCGGTGGTGTCTACTGCGAGGTTCTTTTCGACCTCCCTTCAGCTCCTGCTTCGCGTGACAAGGTTATGCTCTTCTAGACATCGTCCATTTTCTTCATAAGACCTTGCAGTGCGAGCCTAATATTTTGCAGGTCATCCTGGATGACCTTGTCCTTCTTATCTTTTTATGTCATTAGCTCCCCCATCTACTCTGAGACCCTTTCTGCAATCATATCGAAGTCGTCTTCGTTCAGCACTATCTCAGATTGAGTCTTTGTGGCCTTCCTCTTCTTCCGCGCCTTCGGCTTCTGCAAGGTATCAGGCTCTTTCCGCTTTCCTGTTTCTTCCACAATCGGGCATGACAGTGGGATTGGCTCGTCTTCTTCAGAGTCTGTCTCAACATCCATGACTTTGACATAGAACTCGGTCAGCCAGTCCTTCATGAGGGTGTCAATGTCCTCCTCATACATATGGTAGTTACCTGGGTACCATTCTGGTTTCTTCATCTTTGCCTTGGGTAAAATAAAAATACATCACATGTCAGCCTCAAAATAAATAACACGAATGTACTTCAACGTTACCTGATTTGTAATGCACGACGTACGGGTGATCGCCTAGCGCGGTTGGGTGTAATACTGATAGAATACCTCAATTGTCGCATGCTGCCGCTCTGCGTTCATATTTTCCCAAAGGTTGGCATAGCGGAATCCTCTGGGATCGTTGGTTTCTGCAATTACACCAACATATTTTTCTGGTTCCTTCCAGCCTACGAATGCGATGAAGATAATCAACCATGTAAAGTGGAACTATCCGCCATTCTCCTGGGTATCATTGAGTTTGTACAGGAACTCATTAAGAAGATACTGACACCAATTGAATTGGGTTCCTTCAGCCACTGCAGCACCGAGTAGTACTGCACTCGCAGGCACCTCCGGAGGCCTAGCTGTTCTGAGGATCTTTCCTACGAGCAACTGGGTAACAAATCTTGTCACTCTGTCTTCAATTTCTTCTGTGGGAAAACCTCTTTTCCCTTTCACCAATGCATGGATTTTCTTCATCTTCTCGACAACTTCTTTTTCCTTACTCTTCCCTTGGAAGAACTACTTGGGATCCTTACCGTGCTTGCTTAATCCTGTGATGCGGTGGATTAAATCAATGTTGAAATCGACATTTCTGTCGAGCCACAAATATCCCTGGTGGATTCGCGCCATCAGCTTGCGAACCACTACATTAAGTCCTGGTGAATGATCAAAATGAGGTAGTCGGAGCAGGTTCAGCAATCTGGACTCCACTACTATGGTCAACCAGCTTTCGGCAACCAAGTTAAATATGCCCTTAGCATCCTTCTTCCAGCACATGTACTGGTCAGGCTGGAACTATGGGTACTTTGGCTCATGGGGTTCTTCCTTCTGCACTCCTAGAAGGTCAAAGTCTTCCCACTTACAGTCCGGTATCTTTTCGAGAAGGTTCATGGCAACCTCTACATGTTTTGAAATCGATGACAATGGGATTTCATATCTAGCATTCTTGGCCAATTTAAAGACTGGGGCATCCAATGCCCACGATGATATATAATCCGGTGTCAACTTCAAGGGTTCCTTCTGAAAGAACGATAATCTCGTTGTCATCTGGCCTGTCTTTGTCGTCTTGCTTCGTGGTCCAGTTGTGGCTTTCCCTTTGTCCTGCATGGCTATATTATGTCGAGGTGACCTTTTGGACGCTTGACTGGGTTTGAGTATTGTCTTCTTGACAGGGGTTTTCATTAAATCTACAATCCCTCCATGCTGAAAGAGTCGGATTACTTCTTTGAGTGTAAACTCTTCTTCTCTGTCTGGTGATTTGGACATTCACTAGCGAGAGTAGGCAGTTGTTTCTGAGATATGACTAAGGATTGCTAACACAAGAGAGAACACATGAAAATTCTAAGTGTTTGGTAACGCCCGCGAGTCCTAATGCGATGTTATTTATAGGTGAAGCTGGGTCCTCCCCGCACCTTCCAATGGCTAGATGGGCATTTAATGTAGTGTCCGTTGGAGAATTTGAACGAATCCTTCAGTCCCTTCTGCCGTTAGCGTGTTAAATGACTATCTTTTCGTTAAATGTTGAAGTGGTTCATTGCAACGGTCATATAACGGCTATTTTTCTGAGTCTTGCACTGAGCTATGTGGCAAGCCATCTGCGATCCTACGCAGCTACTTTGCAGTGCCAAAATTTTTCAACTGTGTGGTTTCAATTTTATTTTTTCTTTCCTTGCACAACTTCAGCAGTGTTGCGCGGTACATACATTGTTCCCCTTATCATACATGTATAGACTCTATATTTCCAGTGTCCAATTTCAACTGTACCTGACACTTGGAACTTTCTTCCTCTGCTTGTTACTCAGGATTCTGCGAAGCAGGACTATCGTGATACAGCTTTAGTCTGCTTCCATTTATAAAAGTTGGTAGGGTATTGCCAACTAAATTGGCTGACTAGACTGCACCAGTGTTAGTAACATGTACCACAGTATATGGGCCAAACCAATGCATCTTAAATTTACCAGGAAACTTCATGAATTTGCTATCATATAGGAGGACTAGGTCACCTACCTGAAAGCACTTGTTCTTTATATGGCGATCATGTTAGGCTTTCTCACGGTCCTTCTGAGCTTGCTGGTGGAAGCCGACAATGAAGCGATCTTCTTCCAACCCAATGAGGTGTAGCAACCTTTCTTCTAATGTTGTGCGGTTTGCCATCCCTGTGAACGTAGTGATCCTCAAACTAGGGACAATATATTCCATTAGCATTATAGCTTCCTGCCCATAGGCCAACTAAAAAGGTGTATGTCCTATCAATTTCTTGCATGTAGTCCTGTATGACCATAACAAAGAGGAGGCACGCAGATCCCAGTCATCTCTATTTACGTTGCAAACCTTAGTCAGCGCATTCTCCAGTATTTTATTGAAATCCTCAACAGTGCCATTCGCCCGTGGATGATATGGAGTACTGCGCTGGTGACGAATGTGGAATTCCTCTGTAAGTGCCTCAATGGTCTTGTTCAAAAAGTGAGTACCTTGGTCACTCATCAAAATCTTTGGACAGCCAAATCTTGACAATATGTCTTCAAAAATGAACTGCGTAGCAGTACTAGCACTGCAGTCCTTTACTGGCATTGCTTCTGCCCATCTAATGAGGTAATCAATAGCAATAATAATATACCTTGCACCAGTTCTTTTTCCTGGTGGGTTTATAGGACCCACAAAATCAATTGCCCATTTCTCAAATGCCTACAAGGTCAACTGTGGATTTAATGGCATCTCATCTCTTGATGAAGGTTTCCCTGTCCTCTGACAGACATCATAGTTCCTGCAGTGTTATTTGGAATCTTTGTGGATTGTGGGCCACCATAACCCTACGCGCAATATCTTCTGTGCGGTAGCCCTTCCTGCATAGTGACCTCCCATGATCCTTGAATGCACGTCTTCTAGAATAAATGGTTTCTCATGATCTAGTACTCATCTGCGCAGGACTTCATCTGGCCCGAGTTTGTATAACTGACCTACAATTATAGTGAATTCTGTGGCGCCACTAGCTGCTTCTTCTGTTGGACAGATAATTTCGGTGGTGCCAACCCTGTTGTTAGAAAATTAATGATATCCTTATAATAATCATCAGTAACCTGTACAAAAAATAACTGCGCATCAGCCAAACTCTCTTCAATGTTCGTCGGCTCTTCTCCTGACTCAATCCTTGACAAATGATCAGGTCCCAAGTTCAGTCTACCTGGCTTAACGATAATCTCAAAGTCATATTCTTGGAACAGCAGTAGCCATCTGCATATGCGTCTCCCTAACAAGGGCTTATAGACCAAGTATTTCAACGCAGAATGGTCAGTGAACATAAGGAAGTGCGCACCAAGCAAGTAGTGTTTGAATTTATGGAGCGCATACACCATCGCAAGGCCTTCCCTCTCAGTAGTAGTATAGTTCTTTTCTGTTGTTGAGAGCTTCTTGCTCGAGAATGCAATAGGGTGGCCAATACCTCCTTCTCCTGGCTGAGCTAATACGATTCCCAGGGAAATGCATGATGCGTCAACATGGACATGGAATGGCTTCGTCCAGTCTGGAAAGACTAGAATCGGTGCAGTCACCATCTTTTCTTTTAGTATATCAAAACCCTTCTCGCATTCCGCGTTCCAAATGAACGGTGCGTCTTTCTTTAGCATCTTTTCCATTGCGGCGGTTATCTGCGCGTAACCCTTTATAAATTTCTTGTAGTATCCAGTATGGCCTAAGGTAGAGCGCAACATCTTAACGAAAGTTGGTGTTGGAAAATTCACAATAATGGCAATCTTCGCAGGGTCCACCATCAATCCCTGCTTACAAACAATGTGCCCAAGTAGAATTCCATAGGGAACACAAAAAATGCACTTCTTCAGATTCAAGGAGATTTGATGTTTTCGACATTTCTCAAGCATCATTCTGAGGTTCGCACAATGGTTCTTTAATAGACCAAACACAGTCCAATCATCAAAATAGGCTTCGAGAAACTTATGCATAAACTCTTTGAATGCTGTGACGACCACTCTGGAGAATATGGCAGGTGCGTTCTTCAGGCCAAAAGGCATTACTGTGTACTGGAACGACCCCCATTATGTAGAAAAAGTCATCTTATGCCTATCCGTGGGATCAATCCTTATTGTATGATACCCTGAAAAACCATCAGTAAAAGAATAAGCCTCATTCCCTCCAACATTAACAAGCACTTTGTCCGTGAAAGGAGTAGGGAATGGATCGTGCATGGAAGCATCATTCAGTTTTCTGAGATCCACACAAATCCTGATCTCACCTTTTGTTTTCTTGTCTTGAACGACCATGGGACTAATCCACTCTGATTCCTCGACAAGTTCAATGATTCCTGCTTCAAGCATCTTATCCAGCTCTGCGCATACTTTTTCTTTGTAGGGTGGACTTAGTCTGTACGGTCTTTGCTTCACAGGATTTGTGCCTGGATTCGAAGGTATTTTCATGACTCCTAGGTCTCCCAAAAAGCCTTTCATTTCTGTGAATTTAGTCAGAAATAGTTCCTGATATTCATGCAAGGTGTCTGCAATCTCTGCAATAGTCTGATCGTCCCAATAGTCTCTGATTGCTGCAAACTTTGGTTCTTCGCTTGTGCCAATATTCACCTTCTGTGTTTTTACTGGTCCGCTCATATCTGGGATTTCTAACGGAGGTCCTTCTACGTAGCGCACACCCTCCGATTCTGGTATGTTTATGTTGCGTGAATCATTGTCATCATCTTCATTTCTATCATTAATGTCTTCAGCTAGGTTGTAACACTCAATGAGGTGTTCTTCGTGTTCCTTCCATGTTCTTCGTGTTCCTTCCATTCTAACTGTAGGTTCCCAGGAACGCTATCTGCCCCGAAGAATTCCTTCAATATCATATTTTTGTGAGGGCAGTCTTCCCTGAATATGCATTCTTTAATTATTTGCAATGCATCATGGATCAACGTGTTCTCATCATCAAAGTTGAAGTCCCTCTGGAAGTTCACAGTTAGCATGTCCCAATCAGTGGTTTCTCTGCGCAACTCCAGGTCTAGGTACCATTTCTTTGGAATGTCATCATCGAGCATATGTACAAATAGATGTACCCATTCTGTGTGTGGCCTTTCCGCCCATGCCTGCGAACAAACTTCAATGTGCTAACTAGGATCTATCTATCCATTAAACTTCTCAAAGGGTAAAGTAACCCTGTGGGCGAACCGAATCTGCATCTTAATCCTGCATTGGTCCCAAGTGGTCAATGTCTGCTTATGAGCATCCCACCATCTGGCGGGTGTGTCGTGCAGTGCCATATCCAAAGCTAGTAATCTATGCTCATCTGTAATAAGTGCAGTATATTCCTGGATGAAATTGTAAACATTAGCAGAACCATCATATGTGGGAATAGGACTTACCTCCTTCCCGATCCAGCGCATTGATTTCATAACCTACGCGCATATTCTTGCTAATAATTCATTCATCCGGCTTTGCCAATTTTCCAACCCTGCCTCCGAATCAGAGATGCAGGAGCTGTCACATCTCCAGCTGAGTGTACCATCTGTAGTAGGATTAATGTAATCTTCCTGGTTCGATGTGAGCTGGTATAGTCTGTCCAAGTCTTGAGCCTTGGATTCCTCTTGAATTGGCTCGCTGTATCTGTCACCATCTATAGGATCCAACGGTGCGATGACCCTAAGATGCTTTCCCTCAAATATCATCTTCTTTGTTTTTAAGTTGATGATAGCCAAGTTATCAATAGCCCAATCAATTCCTAACAGTGTAGGAAAAGGCTAACTATCATCCACAATCTCGATAACTTGAAAGTCTACATGACTTTGGACTCCTTCGATGTCGACTATCATGTTAGCTAACCGGCCAAAAGGTATGACGTTCTCTTGGTTAGCCATTCTCAGCTGGATAGGTGACCATGATAACTTTGGTCAACCCATCTACTGCCATGTCTGCTTAGTCAAGACATTTACTTCAGATCCCAAATCAAGGATGACTTCATCCATTTCAAAATCTCCAATCTACACGGTAAGCCTCATTTCTTGGCTTGTTCTTTTATGCTTCCTTATGTGATGTACTGTGCTATCAGAAGTCTCTGTTGCTGTCTGTGGTTCATATTGGTTTATGAGATTCTGCAGCTCTACTGTGGCATTTTCACTTTTGAGTAGCTTCATGCAGTTTCACAGGAACTGCGCAACGGAAGTGCTGACATCCGTCGCAATGCTTGTTTTATCATAAGCCGCTGGCATGTCTTCAACATGCGGTGCTTCACTGCACAACGGGATCTGTTGTGACTCTATTGCTGGTTTTCTAAAGGTATCTCGTGCATCGATAAAGACTTCTTTGTTCTTGCGTAGGTCGAGAGCAGGTATTTTTCCTGGAGCTTTCCTTATCCATACTGTCTCAAGAGGAGTCTACTTTTGTGAGCCTCCCCTGACATAGAAGCTTCTTCTCCCCTATCGCGGCATGTCCCAGTGCCACTACGTGTGACCACATTGATGCTCGGGTCTATTGGTATGCTCTCCACTGCGATCCACTAGACGTTCGTGTTTGGTGCGTCCGTCCGTCTTCTTTTCTGCATTTCAACCTCTTGTACTAGGTAATCTTCAGTAACATGCTCAAATGATTTACAATAATTGCACGTAGTGCATGGGTTAACATAATTTCTAGATGCGTGACCTGGATGGCCATAATTATAACAAATGACCTGGTCGTAGCCTCTTCCCTGCGTCGGGCCAACATTTCTTCCTCTGTCGCAGTATCCAGCACCATGACCTCTATATCCTCCTTGGTCATATTGTGCATTCTCTTGTTTCGGCTGGTTATATTCTTGTATGCAGTACAAGCCAGGGCCTCTCATTGATTCCATATCTCATTTTCTCTCATTCATTAGATAATATGTGCAGCAGTTGGATTCATCATGTCCAACTGATTTACAGAAGTTGCAGTATAATTTTTAGGTGTTTTCACATACTTCTGTATGAGATAGCATTCTTCAGGTCTGTGTCTTGTGGTTCTACAAATTTCACACCATGGGGCCTGATTCTGATTTATTTGGTTGGGCGCACCACTATTAAGATAGTCATGGAATAAAGGGCAATGCTCCTGGTCATGGCCTTCTCCTTTACAACTTGTACACGAGACCTCATGTCTAGGTTCATACCTTTGTTCTTTGCCATTCTTCATGCTTTGCAGCTCTAGTGTCATGGTGTTTAGTTGGTTCTGGATCTGAGACATCCCAGAACTAGTCTCACCAATCGACAAAGCCTCTAGCTTCATTGCGATCTCCAAGGCCTCTGCCTGCGACGTAACCTTCTGCTGCATCAATGGTAATCTAATATGGGGTAACAACGCAACAATAAACCATTCCTTGTGTTGTTCCAGAGCTATAATAAAGCTCACTTGGTCCAATAGGGTCTTAAACTTCTGATCAAACTCCCAAACCGTTTCAGTCGGTTTCTACTTTATTTCATTCAACTCAGTTATACACTGAGATTCAGATTTGGGTTTCTTAAACTCAACCACGAGCGTAGCTTTGATCTCCGCAAGGGTTCTAGGTTGTGTCTGAGAGTATTTCATAAACCAATGTAAATCTTTGTCCCTGAAAGTGGTGATGAGCTGTGCTCTCTTCACTGCATCATCCTGGATTTGTCTTACACTCCATACGGATTTGCAAAGGAACCAATGCTGGTCAGGGTCTTCTAGGCCAATTCCTTTGAATATTGACAGTTTCATATCAGTGTTTGCAATTTTCCTATCAGGTGGTGGAGTGCCCGGATTAGTGCGCGGCTGTTGTAAAGGGCTCTGTGCAGTGAAAACAAATGGGCTTATCGGGATAGACGTACTGGGATGAGTATTGTGCGGGGTGGGATGTGTAGCGGGTGGGTTTTGAGATAAGGGTGGTGCAGTATCTGCAGTTGGTGGGTTCTTAGGGGTGAATGGTGATGCGGCTTCGTTTTCAAGGTCACAAGGAATCTCAGTATAAATATGAAGTCCAGGGTCTCCAAGATTCTTATTAAATTTATACCTCTTACCACTTCTAAGATTATGGGTATCTTCGTCAGAATCACTATATATACTGTTTACCATGACAAACTTAAGAATATTACTGCATTCTTAAAACACCTTTCTCAACTAACAGCATCTTAATGTATAGACTGAGATTGTTCAGCAACTTACCTTGGAATCCTCTGAAAAAGTATGCTTCTGCTTAGCTGTAGGATTTGAGTGTGTCTACAGCAAATTCTTTTACGAAGCCTTCTAGCATATGATCAACCCAAAAATCAACTCGCGTGTCAACGGGATGTCTATTGCTTTGAGCTGCGCTATGAGCTCGGGAGTCCACTCTGTAGGAACTCCTCCTTGAAAATAGGTTTTCTTTTCCGTGAGTTGCGAGATCCACGCATGCAGCTCGTTTGGAAATGATGCCCAGAAAATCTCATGAATGTCTTTCCACAGATATCTATCCAACCACTGTGTGTCACATAGACGCGAATGTCTATTCTCTTGCCTTGCAAAGACTCTTATGGTCTTGTCCCACCAAGCTTGGATTTCTGTCTTTTCGGGATGTCAATTGTCAGAGCCTTCCGGGAACTGGTATTCTTCGTCACTCATTACGGTTACAACTCATCATGGATTCTATCCTAGAAACTGAACCATTTTTTGGCTATAACTGACCCAGAGGTTTTCTTATAAGACCCAGGTTCTTCATGGTTTCCCTTTGACCAACAAAACCCCTTCACACTAGCCCTTTCAGAAACAACCTGCCAACAGGTTGAGGTCTCACCCGAGGTGTATCTATGGGGTACTGCGGAATCAGGTTTCCACAGTAAGTGACGAGTTTCTTGGACAGACGTACTGTGCAGTGCAACAAGGTGTATGCGCTGCGAGGGGCGGACTGTGCAGCGATGGACAATGTTGCGGTCTGCACCACTATGTTCTTCTACCGTGGGACTTCTACTAAACTGCGAACTATGCAGTTCAACTTTATACTCGACTACCTTGAAAATGCTGAAGGCTTTGAATTGAGTATCACTCATCCACTCATTCAACTACTCAGCCGATTATCCATCTAATTGTTATGCGTTTGTTCTTTTGCACATAAGGATGTACTTAAGTGATCTCTTAACACTTAACCAATTAACCGACTCATTGTTCTCAAACATAAGCTAAATGTTCACCATTCATCTATTCATGCAGAACTTAACATATCATCTCCATACTTCTTCTGATGGCAAATGCATACAACAGTTCTCTCATAACAACATGCAAGGAAACATCTAGACATTCATTTATAGAAAATACAGATAATCATTCATCCATAAAACACAAAGTCACAACACAATATTTAACGTGGTTCACTCCCTCGGATGGGAAGCTACGTCTACAAGAACGGTTAGTAATATATATCTTTAAAAGGGATGGGGACAACCGTTCTTGGTCTACGCACTTAGTTGCAGACTCTCCTTCCTCTCAGATAGGTCTCTACGCACACAGTTGCAGAGCCTTTACAATGGCTTCTTCTTCAAAAAAGATCTTACAATACATCATTCACACAAAGTAATGAGAGAAAAACCACCAAAAAGTAACCCCATCGCATACAAAATTGTCTTCTTAAATAGACCATGCCCGAAGGTCATGTCTTTACAACGTTGAAGACCTAAACCCAAAACCCTTATGGTTTACAAAACTGTGCCGATTTCCCTAAACTGACTTGCTGGCATTTGGTAGTGTCTGCTTCATCGTGGTGGTTCTCCATGTCTTCATTCTATCTCTATCAGCCTTCCTGTCGCATGCGTGCCAACAGGTCACTTTCACTGAATCCGTTCATCTCTAACGGTCTCGCCCACTAGGCATGCCAAGCCATCGCTTTCCTTGAGCTGTCCTTTCCTTAACAAACTCGTGCATTGGCCACCTTCCTGATTTTCTCATGCTCGCCACTCGGCACTCGTGGAGCATCTTTTCAAAATTAAACCACTACTGCTCCATCCGGTACCTGTACCTGTTCCGTGTCCAGCACTCCGCTTTGCTGGCTCCACGTGGCCTGACTACTTCACAGCATTGTTTCCTCGCAACGCTGGTCTTTGCGGTACTTCCAAAATTCGGATGTTGCGCACAACTTCGCAGCATGGCCAAAACTTGGATGCTACGCACAGCTTCGCAGCACCCTCAACACTTAGACAAAATTACTCCTGCTTATCAAAAGTGTTACCAAAAATTTGTCCCAACTTGGGCCCAACAAGGCATATGTCATACAGTCATGCAATTATCTTAGCTAATGCTTCAAGTCTTATATCGTCGAATTCAGTTTTTCGCGCTCGTGATGACACTTGAGATCATTTCTCGCTCTAACGCCCATATTTTTCGGGCATCTTTCACATGCCCCCTCGTTGCCTCGGTTTGCATGCCACATAAACCGTTGTCCGTTTTTTACGAGTCTTATATCGCTGGAGTCAGTTTTCCACGCTCGTGATGATGCTTGAGATCATTTCTCTCTCTCACCTCCATATTTTTTGGGCATTTTTTCCATGCCCCATCGTTGCCTCGGTTTGCGTGCCACATCGGCCATTGTCCATTTTTGACAAGTTTGATATTGTCAGATTCAGTTTTCCACGCTCGTGATGATGTTTGAGATCATTTCTCGCTCTCACCCCCATAATTTTTGGGCATTTTTTTCAAAATGCCACTCATCACCTCGATTTGCGTGCCACATTGGCCGTTGCCCATTTTTTACAATCTTTATGTCACCAAATTCAGTATTCCGCACTCATGACGATGCTTGAGACCTTTTCTCGCTCTCGTCAATACCTTTTTGTTCGATATAGTTTTACCCCTTTTTCGGGCCGAGCAATCCCTTTTACGAAAAAGGCACTTAGAGAGTTTCTGTTAAGCTCTTTTTTGACTCCTAAAACAATGAAAAGATCACCAAGCAACCTTGCTTCCTTTCATGCTCACTAAACATATCTGAAAGGGCATCTACCTGGTATAAGTTTACCCCTTTTCCGAACCTTGTAGACTAATTACGGAAAAGGAATACTCTAGTCACATCAGCTAGAAGAGTTCTCCGTTTGCATCATTTTATGCTTTTTCGGGCCTTGGAGACTAACTTACGAAAAAGAACACCAATGGAGTCCACTTACCGCTTTCAGACTCTCTAAACATGAAAGAGACCACGAGAAATCACCATCCTGGGCTCGTAAAAACCCACAAGACAGTACTCACAACCACTGCAGAGTCTTCTTATTGTTTTCAAACCCCTTGAAAATGAAAGCACCCATTGGTACGAACAGTCCTGGGCTCACAAAATCCACAGGACAGTACCATTTCAGAGCACACTTTTATCCCTTCTTGGAGCTCATTAAAACTATGAAGAAGGACCCAATGGTGCTTCTAGGTGCCACAATAGATCATGTCTACTCATATGGCAGCTTCCCCATTTTGGTCGCCTTTGTTCAGAGTATTCTGCAGTATGTCACCCTAAGAATCCCTCGACAGCACCCATCAGCTCGCCCCCCCCCCCCCAAGAGTTAATACATACCCTTTATTCCTTAAAAGCTATGATCCCCACACCTACAAATCAGTTCCCTACACTGCCAGGTCAACCATGTCATCATACTCTGAACAAAGGAAGTTTGAGTCCACCCACTCTATGACCCCAGTTACTTCCCATCCCCACAAGTATGTCAGTCCTACCATCAATACCACCACACTTCAGTTCTACACCTCATTCTCCTATCAAGGAAACATCATTGCCTTGTTAGTTGCTAGTCTCCCTCTATCGACAACAACCAAATTTATTCCAGAGGATAGACCTAGAGGTCCCTGTGTCTTGGACTCATCACCATTTATGATGAGTGCCTACGAATCATTTCGAGAAGAGTCCTCAATGCATCTCCAAAGGATTGTTTCTCACATGCTCGACTTCAACAACTTGATCGCATCGTTGAGACTCGCACAGGGTATTAGTCCTTTCAGTTATTTGTTGAAGACCTCGGATACCACCTGACTCGTCCACATTAGAGAGTCTACTCATGGAAACAACCAGTTACATTTTTTCCTATAGATATCTGGGTTGCGCATGGCGAAAGTATTCAAATGTACCCCAGTTTTATACTCCATTGAGTATACAGTTACATATACTCCTCAGAGTTGACTCAGAGTCATTGAGTCCCTACAGATGTTGGACACCTTCAGATTCAGCAGTTCAACAACCCTTCTGAGACGTTGTTCAGAATGGTTGTCGCTTTATTCCAGTGTATCAGTTATTGAGATCAATCATGTTATGATCATGAGTACATCCCAAAATAGTGTCCCCTTTGGACCATTATGATGTACCAACAGATTTTTTATGTATTATTCAGGTCCCCCTTCTTGGGACTAATTGTTATGTATATGTCTTGATACGAGAATGGGTATGCCTGCCTCATCCATTATCAGAGATTATTCCTCATTCATATTGATGCCATGTAATATTTTTTCATTTTGCAACTTCCAAGGGCCGTGGATCCAGTCTCCAACCAGTCTCTTCTCTTCCCCAAACCCCAAGAAAAAGATAAAAGAACTATGATGTCTATCGGCCATACGATGAGCTCCTGCCCTCACACATCAGGGGGAAATCTGTTAACACCCAAAAAGTGCTCACTAACTCATTTCCTTATTCACACGACCCATTTGTCCACTTTTCCACCATTTGAGCCTCTAAAAGCCATCAAAAGGTCACCAAAAGACCATAATACACCCCTTTTTCCCCTCAAAATGAATATTTTTCCTCAAAAAGCATAAAAACCCTAAAAAATGGTCTAGAATTCCCAAAAATATTAAAAAGGGAATAAAAATATTCAAAAAATGAAAAAGGAGGGAAAAGGTACCTAAACTGTGTTGGTCAATACCATTGGTTTCCTCAAAACCATAATGGTATTCCCCACCACCAAAAACTATAAAAAGGTGGTAGAGGCTCCTCACTTTCCATCCATCCATCATCCTATCCTCACGCTGTCAAAATCTCTCATGAGGCTCTTGGCCATTTTCAGCATCTTGGAGAAGAGACCTTTGGAGCTTGGAGCTACTCACCTTTGGAGCTTGGAGCTACTCACCTTTGGAGTTGCTCAACACAAATCCTCACCATTTGAGGTATCTTAATACAAAATATCTATTCTTTTATTTCTTGTTCTTGAATCGTTTTTAAATTTATTTGTTATGTGCACATGTTAGTTTAGATTTAATTCATAATCGTTTTTGCTTTCAATATTGAAACTGTTATCACATTGTTGATAGGTGCCCATTGCACAAAGCTTGGTTGCAAAACCAAGCCAACAATGATTATTCAGAGGGTTGATACCCTTGACATTGTTGATGGATACTAGGACATATTTTATCTCATTTTGCAGACGGATCGAATCTGGTAGAATATGAAAATTTACTTCATTCTGTTTTTCCTGAAGTTTCATCATTTTTCCAAGGCTTTCTTGGAAAAATTTACCATGATCTAAAACATTTCTTCAACAAGGTGGATAATTCTTTGATCAACCACCATCTTCAATTCATATCTTTCCTCGGTCCTCTTTACTCTTTAAGGAAGCAACACCAACTTCCAAATGAAAGCTTTCCTTTGCAAATAATTAGCATGAATTCATTAGGCCATCCTTTTATGAAATACCAACCATATTATTATTTGATCCAAATGATTTCATACATTTCATGTTTAACTCAACACATTCATATCAATGAATCCATTCACCTTCATTTCTTTTACATAAATTTAACTATTTGAACATTCATTGTCTATTTCATACAAAAATAAATACAACAATTTTAGTTGTAACATGAATTTTCAACACTTTCTTTTCCTAGAAAGTAATAACATAAGTAAAAAGATAAGAGTAAGAGTTTCCTCCTCTTAGTTTTGTCCCAATCAGGAGCTCCACAAACAATTGCGGCATTGTTTACTCCTCAATCTCTTTCTCTTTGAAATGCAAATACTCGATTTGCAAAAGTTTAATTAGAGGAGATACATCCTCAATGCAAGTAGCTGAGGGAAAACTCATCCTCAAATTTGCATAATTTTAGTTAGAGGAGACACATACTCAATTCAAGTAGCTGAGAAAAACTCATCCTAGACTTTGCATGGTCTTCTTGTTCTTTAGCTTTGCTTTCTTTCTTCAAAATGCAAGTGATTGGATTTACCATATTCCTCTTCTTTAGCTTTGCTTGTGTACCTGCTGAATACACAATAACTAGCAACATTCATCAATATCATGATGTAAATCAAATACATTTATCATAATGTAATATCATAAAAATAAAAAACATATTATTATGTAAAATCTACTTCTCGACATTGAAACACTAGGAATGCATCCACTCCTTATGATGTGTGCCATGTAGGATGGAATTGCAGCTTATGTATCTTTTCAAAGAAAAAAACATTTTATGAACATTAATTCCTATACAAAAAATCAGTATTAAATTTGAGGTTAGGGTAAAGATTACTCCCTTCTCCCCTTCTTCACGTTTATGTTAAACACCATGATGTACACATGGAATTTCTGAAATTTCGAGAGAGCTTTAATATTGCATTTTTTTTAATTCTTTACACAAAAGAACTTTACATTGCAGACTCATTCCCTGCATTAACACTTTTAACATTGTATGTTCATAACAACAATTCATACAAAATAGAATCAATTAACAACTGTTAACAAGTTCAATCAATTAGCATTTTCACCAATTAACAAAATTCAACAAGTTGTAATTAGTTAACATCCACATTAGTTAACAATTTATATCAGCTAGCATCACATTCATAGCTTTTACTTTCATAAATTATCATAAGTATGGAAGTCTCAAAAATTCATTTACAACTCACACAACCATGGTGAACAAGAACCCAAGCATCCAAACCCAAAACATAAGAATGCAATTTTCAATAGAGGAATCGTTTTAACTGAATCAAAGCACTTCATTGCTCCTTCGGAATCTCTTCCACATTTAATATTGCATTCAAATATATAATTATGCAATTACACTAATTGCCATTAAATAACAACATTCCAATATTGCATAAACATAAACCATTATTGCATAGATGGACTCAGGAATAGGCCCATCCAAAGAATTTAGTTAGTTGTCCAATAAGTTCGTCCTACATGGACTTAAAGACTACAAAATTAGGAAATGGTATAGTAGCCATACTTAGCATAGCCAAAACAATTCATCTAGAGATACTATTCAGCTAGAGAAACCACTCAGAATCAATACATCACTATTGCAATTCATACTCAACCAGAATAATTATTCTAACTGAGCATAATAACATGGAAATAATTCTTTAATAAGAAATTTAAAGTTCATGCAACACATGCATATAGAACTTATGCATTTTCCAACAGTTGTTGTACCCACTATGTAACTCTGACATTACTCTAAAATAGAATACATGAATAAACCAATCATAAATATCCATGCTATTGAATCATTCACTTCAAGCAATAAATTTCAAAATTCAATAACAAATGCAACCAATCAATAACCAAATTTGCATATTCATACACCTCGATCATAATTGATTAGGATAAATACACATGATAATCCAGCTTAGGTTTTCCCTAGATGCAACATGGCATAATAGAAACAAGCATCAACATGCTTAACACACTCATGCATCAACATGCTGTAAATAATTCCAAACACGCACACCAACTAGCTATCAAGCATTCAAGCATTCAACTAGCCATTGAAAATCATTTAACAGGTCCCCAACCCTATTACCAGCTGGAGACTTGGGAAAAATACAGGGGTATGAGGATGAAATAAAAACAATGGACATAAAACTATGTCTAGGCCAACATTCCCCAAACATACAAACCAATTAGCCTTCTTATGAATTTAAATGCAACTGCCAAGCATTTAATGTGAACCCTATAGGTTATCAAATCTATGCATACTACCAAGATCAACTAGATTTTTAGATTTTTAGATGTGAAGAACTTAGAAAATCTAAGATACATGATGCTACTCAACAAGACAGGGGATTGGCTACAACCATATTCATGCCAAACAATGCATTTCCCCTCCTTGGCTTCCTTCTGATAGCACAACAATGAGGCACATCATTATTTTCCACTGCTCAAGGATTCCATAAGGGTTGGTGCATACACCTTTCACCATATCACCGGTCATTAGCTCTGTTTTTGACAACAATAGCCCACATCCAGCATACAACAATTAATTGATTTAGGAATGCGGTACAGTTACAAGAACAACCAGAGACAATTTACAAAAAAAAGTGACCATACACAATAATCAAAGATCACAATGGGATTTAACCAAGGAACAATAAGGAAAATATCCCTCACCATGAAAAACCCAAGACAAGGGTCTATTAGAGACCATCTTTAATGTACCAACTTAGGATTGTGGCACAAAAACTCAATGCTTCTCGAAATTGACTAAAACAGTGATTGTCGAAGCTAGAATTGTTGGGTATGGGAAAGATCAATGGATATGGGTGAATGGAAAGTTCTAATATGATTTAATACCTATGCACAATGTACTGAGACCATTTATGTTTCAAGAACAGCCTGGATGAACTCTACTCCAATGCTCCTGGGGTTCTCAGCATATGCAGACTAGTATGGGTGGGAAACTTTACTGAGGGTTGGAGAAGGTTGTTGTAGACATCAAAGAGGTTAATTAACATTCATTTACAGTCATATAATCATTAAATATCATCTCAAAAATTTATATGCATATCTGGGAAAGTATTATGACAAACCTAGTGAAATGGCAATTGTGGACAACTCAACTAGTTCGACTTTTGGACTCCCAAACAATACTCAAATGAATTCAAAATTCTGAAACAGAGGTTTGATTATGAAAAATGATATGTTATATAACTATAGGAACATGAATGACTTCATTTGGACCTTTACTCATTGACTTATGAATCGTTCATTGAAAGCTAGTCAAATTCTAGCTAAATCTAGAAGGGGTGCATAAATTGGAGAATAAATCGGAGTTCTGTAATTTGTATTGAAGTGAATGATATCAGAACATTACATACTCTGATATTACATCATAAATAGGCCAATATTCCTCTCAAAAGATGAAAGAATATTCTCTCCTCTTGCACATAAGAAACTAGCTATAGAATAGAAGGAGGAGGAAGGATTCGATTTCTGACTTTAGTGAGTATGGTTCTAAACTTCCATTTCAACCTGGGAAGCTTCAATACTCTGTTATAAAATTATTAATAGGACAATATGCCTCTCAGAAGATGAAGGAAGAATCTCTCCTCTTGCACATAAGAAACTAGTTGTAGAATAGAAGAAGGAGGAAGGATTCGATCTCTAACTTTGATAAAGATAGCTTTGAAATTCTTATTCGACCTGGTAAGATTCAGTACCTGTAAATAAAATTAGTTACAATGGCTGGATGCCATCATCCTCTCATAGAAAGCTGGGGCACATCTCCCATGCTTGACTAGGGGCACACCTCCCATGTCTTGGATGCACAAATGCATTCATAAAATTCCTCACACTAGCAAAAGATGTGAAATGGAGTTGGAATCCTTCTTTTATAGAATTCATGTTGACCTATTAAGCAAGTTACTTGTATTGGTGACCTGTGAGAATAGGTCACCCATGAGTGGACATACTTTCCTTGCTTTGCATTGCATTGCTTTTCTTTGGATTTCCTTCTTTTTCTGACTTTCCTTCTTTTATGAACTTTCCTGCTTTTCATACTTTCCCGCTTTCTGGATTTATGCTGCTTTTCCTTAAATATTCCTCTTTTCTCATTTTTGGCATCATTTTTGGACTCTAGAGCTTATTTGACTTCTACTCCAAGTAATTCCTCCAACCTTATCCACTAATTCGAATTGGTGGAACAATTTCTCCATTTATTCAACATAACAAATAAAAATATTAATTGCACCAATAATATTAAATGCTCCATAATTATTTATTCCAAGTAGGTAGCAAACTATGGATAAATTTAAATGCACACTCCTAATTAATTAATCGTCTCATCTTAACCCCTCATTAATTAATTAATTCAATCTATCACTAGGATCCATGGGGTTCGATCTTCTTCATGGTGCTGACAAAATGGGAACATGACAATACTCCCCTCCCAAGATTACTTGTCCTCAAGCAAAATATCCCAAGAGGTCCATCATGCTGTTGCTGCACTACTCTGATCATAATCATCTCTCCAAGAAAATCTTCACTACATCTGTCACTGAACATGCCTACTTATATCCAAGTGAAGTAACTGGAAAGTGTCCCAAGATCCCATAATAATATCAGAAATGCAAAGATACCATTACTGTGTAAACTATAAGTCCATCAAAGGAGGTGTTCCCTATGTGGGAAACTGAAATCAAGTGCAACATAGGTGAACTGGTGCAAAAGAGGGTTGGCTTGCTCCATCATGCCAACATGCAAACAAATTCCCAAAGGACAAACAATGCCAGGATCCCATTGGTTGCATGGCACCCCCATGGATCGGAATACCATCCAAGAAAATCTGTTAAGCAAAAGAGTGCTTGGATCCCACTGTTCATGCTGCATCTCCCCAAAAATTAGTAACAAAAAAAATCAGCATCATATGAAATGTTGGGAAAGATGGAAACATCGTACCACCATATTGGAAAATCATCCTTTCCAATGTGAATCCGAAACTTTGAAGGCCCCTCAATCAAGATATGCAACTCTCCAATGTAGGCATGAATCAAAGAAAGACTATACTTCCCCAAATATTCCTCCAAAAAGTGAGGCCACAATTCCACCATTATTTCCATGCCAACTGAAAATTTCTCATGTGACCAATGCACACAAGGAACAAGTTTGTTATCCATGAAACTCAAGTGACAAGGGTGAGGATCCCATGTCCTAAAATGTTGCTCCAAAAGAGAGTAAGTTGTATAAAAATCAGTCATGTTCATGTTTCCCTCAAATAACGAGGTATCATGGTCTCTACGGAACTCAACAGGTGCTCCCCTCTTCATCTAATGGCTCAACTCTCGGTCATTGATCCAAGGGTGCAAAACTCCATCAATTGACCCACACATTGAAGGTAAGTGTAGATCTGATGCCTTCTTGTCAAATGTGGCTGCACACACATGCCTTTTCTGCTACTTGTAAATCATAGAAAAATCAGCAATATTAAAAACAATTTTCTTGCAACAAGACATAAAACTTTTACCTTCCTTGCTTTGCATTGCATTGCTTTTCTTTGGATTTCCTTCTTTTTCTGACTTTCCTTCTTTTATGAACTTTCCTGCTTTTCATACTTTCCCGCTTTCTGGATTTATGCTGCTTTTCCTTAAATATTCCTCTTTTCTCATTTTTGGCATCATTTTTGGACTCTAGAGATTATTTGACTTCTACTCCAAGTAATTCCTCCAACCTTATCCACTAATTCGAATTGGTGGAACAATTTCTCCATTTATTCAACATAACAAATAAAAATATTAATTGCACCAATAATATTAAATGCTCCATAATTATTTATTCCAAGTAGGTAGCAAACTATGGATAAATTTAAATGCACACTCCTAATTAATTAATCGTCTCATCTTAACCCCTCATTAATTAATTAATTCAATCTATCACTAGGATCCATGGGGTTCGATCTTCTTCATGGTGCTGACAAAATGGGAACATGACAATACTCCCCTCCCAAGATTACTTGTCCTCAAGCAAAATATCCCAAGAGGTCCATCATGCTTTTGCTGCACTACTCTGATCATAATCATCTCTCCAAGAAAATCTTCACTACATCTGTAACTGAACATGCCTACTTATATCCAAGTGAAGCAACTGGAAAGTGTCCCAAGATCCCATAATAATATCAGAAATGCAAAGATACCATTACTGTGTAAACTATAAGTCCATCAAAGGAGGTGTTCCCTATGTGGGAAACTGAAATCAAGTGCAACATAGGTGAACTGGTGCAAAAGAGGGTTGGCTTGCTCCATCATGCCAACATGCAAACAAATTCCCAAAGGACAAACAATGCCAGGATCCCATTGGTTGCATGGCACCCCCATTGATCGGAATACCATCCAAGAAAATCTGTTAAGCAAAAGAGTGCCTGGATCCCACTGTTCATGCTGCATCTCCCCAAAAATTAGTAACAAAAAAAATCAGCATCATATGAAATGTTGGGAAAGATGGAAACATCGTACCACCATATTGGAAAATCATCCTTTCCAATGTGAATCCGAAACTTTGAAGGCCCCTCAATCAAGATATGCAACTCTCCAATGTAGGCATGAATCAAAGAAAGACTATACTTCCCCAAATATTCCTCCAAAAAGTGAGGCCACAATTCCACCATTATTTCCATGCCAACTGAAAATTTCTCATGTGACCAATGCACACAAGGAACAAGTTTGTTATCCATGAAACTCAAGTGACAAGGGTGAGGATCCCATGTCCTAAAATGTTGCTCCAAAAGAGAGTAAGTTGTATAAAAATCAGTCATGTTCATGTTTCCCTCAAATAACGAGGTATCATGGTCTCTACGGAACTCAATAGGTGCTCCCCTCTTCATCTAATGGCTCAACTCTCGGTCATTGATCCAAGGGTGCAAAACTCCATCAATTGACCCACACATTGAAGGTAAGTGTAGATCTGATGCCTTCTTGTCAAATGTGGCTGCACACACATGCCTTTTCTGCTACTTGTAAATCATAGAAAAATCAGCAATATTAAAAACAATTTTCTTGCAACAAGACATAAAACTTTTACCTTCTAGATTTTCCTTTTTCAGTGATTCCTCTATCCAACCATCCAGTGGATGAATCGGAGATATTGCTTGTTGATTTATATGAGCTATAATCAGCCATGTCTTCTGCAATAGGATCTATGTACCATAGGGACAAATCATGATCCCCCTGTTGTACATGTGACACAAACCATAAAAATTTCTTCACCCACTATTCATTCCCCATTGGTGTTGTTGAATCTAGGACATGTGGGAAAGAACTGTGAACCTTCTTTGCATGTATGCAACCTTTAGTAATCAGACTTATGGTTGCAACTTCTTCATTATTGGACGGCCCAAATTGGGTGCTCTCATCCCACTCTTCCATGGGAGAGTGTCTGTCTTCAAGGAACAACTCAAGTTTCCTTGGAAAGAAACCAAGTGCTTGGTTCTCATCAAACTGTTTAGCACACTCTTCAATCACATGTAAAAATGAATGATCTTCATGATCCACCAACTCATGAGGTTCCTCCATATGATCAAGAATGCTTTCAACCAAATGAAGTTGATTGAATGGTGTGTAGGAGGGTAGGGGGGGTCTTTGCAACTTTTCATGAAGTTGCAATATATCTGTCTTGGATTCTTGGAGGGCACTTTGAGTGCTTCTCAAAGAATCTTGGGTGTCCATCAATTCATCATTGAGCTTTATGATCTCTTCATCATCTCTCAAGGATGCACCATGAAACAATTCTACAAGCTCCAACAAATCTCCATCAAAAAGCAGGTTCAAGAATTTACCTTTTATGCTTGTCATGGCTTTTTGAAATTCTTCCATGTCTCTCATGGAAGACTGCTCCCCCAACTTACAACAGAGGTTATTCATTAAGGAATGGATGTCATTGAGGGTTTTAAGGGCTTCTTGTATCTTTCATTCATTCATCTTCAGTTTTTCTTCAAGGAAATGAGGTTCTGGCAGATGAACCTTCTCTTCTTCTAGCATCCTAGGATCAACTTCAATTGATTCTGTTGAAGTTATGAAAACTGATCCATACTTTGGGGCTGCAAGATATTCATATTCCAGATCATGAATATCATATCTTTGGCTGCAAATGGGGTGCTCATTCATCTCTGGTGCACCAGTAAGGCTTTCTCTCCAATTTTCAACCTTCCCAATTCAGGAGTCTCAACCCCTGGGGGTTAACCAAGCCCATCTTATCCTCTGAAGTGGATGCCCCATCATACTAAAACATAGGCATATAAAAATCAGAACTTAAAAAATTTCGATGTGTTATGTTCTCATTGATCCCCATTGTGTTCATCTTTAATGGTCCAGTTAAGGAAAGAGGTTCTTGCAGATGAACTTCTTCTTCTTGTTCTTGCAATTCAACCTTCTCAATGTCATGAACTACAACACCTAAGGGCTCAACTAAGCCAAAATTCTTAGTGGAAGTGGCTACCATTTTGGGCTGCAACAAAATCATACAAAAATCATATTTTGAATCATAACTTTGAGCTTTATTCTCCTCATCAGGTAGTGTGTTTATGGCAGCATGCTCCTTCTGCAACTTCCTTGGATCACACCCAACTAATACGAGCTTGTCTTCTACTTCATTATGGATTTCAAGTGGTCATTGTGATTCTGATTTATGTCCTTCTTTTGGATATGATCCAAAATCTATCTCACCACCCTTAACCAAATTACCCTCCTTTTCAATAATCTTGAAATCACCAACAAAGAAATTTGAATGTCTTGAAGTGGAATCTCTTTCCACACTGTTCATAAATTTGGCACCTTTGGATTGGTCCTTGGATGCTTCTTCTTCTCTATCATCCTCCTCCAAGTGGCTTGTGGCTTCTTCAACTTCATGGCTGCCACAATCATGTTGACTTATGCATTCTTCATGCTCCTCTGAAGGTTGATGTAACATCCCTCAAAATAAACCCTATTGTTATTTATTCTTGTAAAAATAATTATGAATTTTGTAAATGGCCATGGTGAGGAGCTCAAGTCCAAGGCCCCACCAGTGGACCTCGAGCTAATGCTATGTTTATAAGTCTTAGTTTAAACCTAGAAGAGTAGGAGTGGTATTGCGACTAAATGATAAGTAACCAAAACCTACCCATAAGAAAAGGTAAGGAAACCGTGAGATTCATGTTTTAAGTCGAAAAACATTGAGGGTGAAGAACTACTGATGTTTTAATTTCTAAGAAGAGACTAATGATTAGGTGAATATTATATATATAAAGGGTTAATTAATAATTGTGATAACTATTAAATAAAATACTATATAAATTATATTTTGTCATATCCATATATATATATATATATATTGTGGTGTCCCAAAAGATTTAAGAGATTTACATAATATATTACCGGAAACTAATATTATAACGTATGATACAAAGACAATTATTTTATATATATATAGGTGTTATTTATAGAAGACCTATCGCTCCTAGGATGTGGGTCATACTTAATATATCTTAATCCATCTTAAGATAACTGGGTACTAATAAAACCTTATTAGTTATTATGAGGGAAACCTTATAATCTAAATTATTACAATAAAAGATATTTTGACAAGGATAAACAAGCTTAGTAGTTGTCACATATATATATATATGAATGAGAGGGTGTTATATATATATATATATGTGAGAGGGTGTTTTGATATATATATATGGAAAATAAATAAGTAATAACCTTTAGCTTTGGCAAAACCGCCTCATTTAAGAAAACCACTACCTCTAACTACGAATTTTGGCGAAGACTATGAGTCCAACTCGGGTAGGGCTTCTTTCTTATTGAGAGTGTTGAGCTTGTGATGTGCCATCTGGCCAAGGGTCAGAGTGGAGGAAACTGACAGAGTGGAGGAGAGTGCCTCCTTATTGGAGCACTCTAACCATAAATTCTTCTTTTGCCATTTGTCGAAGTTCGAGTTCTACCATCGCCAGGTAGAGAGGACGCGACTAGACATCGTTGGGGTTGGTTGTGGATAGCTGGGCTTTATTCATTCTTTTTATACTTCTTTGTACAGCGCAAGAAAAGAGGGGATCCGACGGTGAAAAGTTTTATTTAGAGAATAGATGGGGGTGATTTTTTAGAGAGATCGTTGTGTATTTAAGGGGAATAACAACTCTGGAAGGGGAAAAATCTAGGATGTGAAGTAGCAGAGTTAGTTTGGGGGAAAGCCACTCAACAGTAGGAGCTCCTTACAGAGAAAAGAAACCTGTTGTTATGCGACCTCCGTGTGGTTTCTATCGCTGTACAGTAAAAATCTCCCAGTACTCCTCGATCTCTGGTAAAATCGTTGCGTGATCAGTCTCTGCATTTTTTCTTTCTTTCTTTTCTATGAAGATGTTTAGGATAGTGATTTATTCGTTTAAGTTTCAATGGAGGATAGCGGCCTCTTTGCAAACGCTTGACTGAAGTTTGTGATATCAAATTGTATGCTTATTATAGTTTCTATGCTCTAATTTTGTTCTTTATAAACGTAAACAATCTCTTACTGATCGAGCAACAATTATTTCAACATAATGGGTAGCGCTATGTGAACCTTTACGTTTAGTTTATGACTCGACAAAACTCTTGTTAAGGGCGCATCCTAGATCGATCTACGAAGAGGTTTGTGTATTTCATTTTAGATCCTTCGGTTTAATGACAGCGAAGGCATTTTGCATTTTGAAATCCCTGTAGCTGCGGTTGTATCGCCTAAACTTTGTGAGAGCGGTTAGCATGCAATCCATATAGATATTTTCTTGTCTGTTTAAACCTTGTAGGAAGGTCATATGATTTAGTAGTTCCTTGTAGTTTATAATGATAATATGATAATCGAAAGTTTATAATGATAATATGATAATCGAATTATTTGGCTTTTACCCTGGCATAAACGAGAAGGGAAGACTCGGTAAAAAGGCTTGTTTCGAAAACAATGTGCAAATTTATAGAATCCTGTAGATATTTTCTCCCTCTGAAGAGCCTTGGTTATCTTAGATCGTAACGTTGTTTATGAATGCTGAACGTAGGAGATTATTGATGTTTGTGATTTTAATCTATGCAAGCATGTTTGTTTTATCACTTGTAAAATTTTATTTCTCTAGTCTCCGGCATACTGTGGTGAATCTTGTTAGGATGGGTTCTTGTGCCTACTGGATTTATTGCGTTTGGCTGTACCTATTTACGAGGATTTAACATCCTTGTGCGGACAGAGTTTACTTTGGAGGTGCTCTGTATAAAATTCTGTCTTAGATCTCGATCTCGTTGGAGTAAACCCTTAATTCATAGATTGCCGGAATTTATTTTTGTGATCAGAATAAATCCTTGCTCAACATAAAGCGTGATGTGTATAATGGACCTCATCCGTACTCTGCAAGAGCAAAACCTAGGCATGCATCTGGATAGTGCGTGTGTATCTTTCCATTTACTATGTCGCATAGTCTAAAAGTATTTAGTTCGAATTATAACGCTCTTGATCATATTTGAGATAAGAAAATATTACTTTAAGTCAAAGGATAAATGTATGTTTGGTGTAAGCAATGTAGTAAGGTTCAATAAGCTTTTATATATATATAAATGTTAAATAAATATTAACTATGCTCTGTACTTCTGTTCGAGGAGGGATCTTTGCAAACAATTATAATCTTATAAAGGTTCCATAAATAATATATATATATATATAGTAGATATATATATAAATACTTTGTACATGTTTAATGAGAAATCGTTGAAAACGATTGTATTCCTATGAAGATTTTCTTCATATATAAATATGTACTTTATATACAAATAAAATCATCATAAATTTTATAAAATCAATGAAACTATTGGGGTTTTATGTAGAATTATTTATATTTATAAATGGTCCTTTAGCACGTACTAGCCTGTTATATAAATATGTTAATTATATGGAGAGTACATATAAGTTAACAAATATCACCATCTAAGATATTAATATATTAAAATATACATGAAGTTTTATAATTGTGTATGACACGAGAAGAATAGATGTATGTACTTTTTGGAAACATTAAGATGATAATTGTATCATATATATATACTAGTTCATTTATATTATAAGTAACTTTTTTTATTTTAAGAATAAGGTTTCTTCTAACTTTTTTGAAATTTGTGTTACGGTTATATTGCCATCATGAAGTTAAACAAGTTCCAATTTTAGGGTTCGTTATATATATAGTTACAACATGTAAAGCTCTATATGATAGAGGTTTAGTGGAAGTAGAGAGAATCTTGTTGTAGCAACCATGTTGCTCGTTGTAAATCTTATTATTTTTTGCCTAATAATAAATGATGCATACACTTTTGTGGACTAGCCCATGTATGGGTGAACCACGTTATTTTGGTCTCGTTTGCTTGTCTATGGCCTTTATTATATGTGTATATGCCTTCATGACAATTGTATGATTTTCTTCTCATACGTGTTATTTTTGTTATATAACACATTTGTCGAATGCATCATGGCAAGGATATTTCATGTTAAATGTTGTTAAAAGATATTCCATGTGTTTGAGTAAGAACCATAAAGATGTAAGAAACATGTTGATTCACGTTTGTAATTCTTCAGTTTAGAATGGTAATATGTGGTAGTATGTTAAACAATGTTTGGAAGGTCTCTATGGTTGAAATAATATTTTTGTAAAACATATTATACAATCACTTTGGTCCCTACATACAAAGGTTTCATACGAGAACCAATGAAGGGCATATGAATCACTTCATATTAAAAAGGTAATTTCCACCTGTTGTAAGTATGTACTAACACCCTTGCATAAATATTCAATGATAAATTTTATGAATCATTACATGTCGCATTTAATAGAAATTTAGATATTGATTTTATATTTATAATTTCATAAAGCATTTTACTGGCGATTAGACCTTTTGGAAGGGAAATAAGGCCACTTAGAAAAATTTTAAATTTTTATGATTTTTTGGTACGTGATAGTTGATCCCCCATTGTGGATCCTTCTTCCATTCTGTCAACAATCTCATGATTGGTCTATGGGTCTTGCTTCTCCTTGGTTGTCTTAGGATAAATATTCTTGGAGGCTCTTCTTGAAGAGGATCCAAAAATTCTTGTGAAGTCACATGCATCCAATGAAGCTTTCAAATTTTTTATTATCTCTTCCATAGAAGTTTGACCTTTGACTGTAGAACATGCAACTTTTTCCTGAATATGGCTATCAGAATAACCATAGTCTCTTATGCCAATCATGATCTCATGGGAGATACTTGTGGAAGGTACTTCTTGGAAATTCTCTTCCTCATACTGTCTGCAATATTCTTCATACTGATCATCATAGTCATCATCATATTGTTCATAAAAATAATCTTCTTCTTCATGCAACTCAAACTCTAAAGCTTCCATGACTGTAACTAATTCCACAACTGCAACTTAAAGATAGTGCTGAGCTACTTTTCCAATGAGAGTTAATTTCCACAGGGCGAGCCAAGGAAAGTGCTCCAATACCACTATAATGTACCAACTTAGGATTGTGGCACAAAAACTCAATGCTTCTCGAAATTGACTAAAATAGTGATTGTGGAAGCTAGAATTGTTGGGAATGGCAAGATCAATGGATATGGATGAATGGAAGGTTCTGATATGAGTTAATACCTATTCACAATGTACTGAGACCATTTATGTTTCAAGAACAGCTCGGATGAACTCTACTCCAATGCTCCTGGGGTTTTCAGCATATGCATACTAGTATGGGTGGGAAACTTTACTGAGGGTTGGAGAAGGTTGTTGCAGACATCAGAGAGGTTAATTAAAATTGATTTACAGTTGTATAATCATTAAATATCATCTCATAAATTTATATGCAGATCTGGGCAAATATTATGACAAATCTAGTGAAATGGAAATTGTGGACAACTCAACTAGTTCGATTTTTGGACTCCCAAACAGTGCTCAAATGAAATCGAATTTATGCAACAGAGGTTGGATCATGACATATGATATGTTATATAACTACAGTAACTAGAATTACTTCATTTGGACCTTTACTCATTGAATTATGAATCATTCATTGAAAGCTAGTCAAATTCTAGATAAATCTAGAAGGGGTGCATAAATTGGAGAAGAAATCAGAGTTCTGTAATTTGTATTGAAGTGACTGATATTAGAAGATTACATACTCTGTTATTACATCATAAATAGGCCAAGATGCCTCTCAGAAGATGAAGGAAGAGTCTCTCCTATTGCACATAAGAAACTAGCTGTAGAATAGGAGGAAGGATTCGATTTCTGACTTTGGTGAAGATGGTTCTAAACTTCTGTTTCAACATGGGAAGCTTCAATACTCTGTTATAACATCAGGAATAGGCCAATATTCCTCTCAAAATATGAAAAAAGAATCTCTCCTCTTACACATAAGGAACTAGCTGTAGAATAGAAGGAGGAAGGATTCGATCTTTGGCTTTGATGAAGATAGATCTGAACTTTGATTCCACCTGGTAAGCTATAGTACCTGCAAATAAAATCAATGATAATGGATGGATGCCATCATCCTCTCACGGAAAGTTGGGGCACATCTCCCATGCTTGACTAGGGGCACACCTCCCAAGTCTTGGATGCACAAATGCATTCATAAAATTCCTCACACTGGCAAAAGATGTGAAATGGAGTTGGAATCCTTCTTTTATAGAATTCATGTTGACCTGTTGAGAAAGTTACTTGGCTTGGTGACCTATGAGAATAGGTCACCCATGAGTGGACATACTTTCCTTGCTTTGCTTGCTTTACTTTGCTTTGTTTTTCTTTGGCTTTCCTTATTTTTCCTCTTTTTCTAACTTTCCTTCTTTTCTGAACTTTCCTGCTTTTCATACTTTCCTGCTTTCTAGATTTATCCTGTTTTTCCTGAAATATTCATCTTTTCTCATTTTTGGCATCATTTTTGGACTCTAGTGCTTATTTGATTTCTACTCCAAGTAATTCCTCTAACCTTATCCACTAATTCGAATTGGTGGAACAATTTCTCCATTTATTCAGCATAACAAATAAAAATATTAATTGCACCAATAATATTAAATGCTCCATAATTATTTATTCCAAGTAGGTATCAAACTATGGATAAATTTAAATGCACACTCCTAATTAATTAATTTTCTCATCTTAACCCCTCATTAATTAATTAATTCAATCTATCACTAGGATCCATGGGGTTCGATCTTCTTCATGGTGCTGACAGAATGGGAACATGAAACCATGTAGCAACCAAGTTCCATACAATTTAGCGTTTAAGGATAAATCCCTTACACAGTCATTTTCATGCCATTAATTAGAAACATACAACATCAAGCAACAATTTCTCACTTGAGAAAATCATCTTGGAAATTATAGATAGCTCTAGAGCTTCACACTCTTGAGGAGACAAACAATCTTACATTTTCTCTTAAACTTCCATCATATAGCTACATGTACAAACATGAACCGTCATAAGATATTTATATATTATACAGATAAGTTGGGAATGCACATAACATTCCAACAAGGGGACAAAATCTTGTTTGGTCTCTACCTGCAAAATATTATTTCATAATTTCAAAAACTCAGAAATTATACTTCTATCTAGGAACTTAATACATAAAAGATCTTAAACTTTAAGAAAAACTTATGATGAAGTTCCCAGAAACTCAATAATATGGGAGTTGTAACCTCAACTACGCTTTGAATTTATATTCATAAACTGAATGTTGAAACCCAACTCTGTTAATTATCATTAGTTACATTTACCCAGATGCTAAGTGTTGTAGCTTTGCTCTGCTAATTAAAATTAGCTACATTTACCCAGGGCCTGAGTGTTGGAACACTCACTCTAATACCAATTTGTAATGCAACCTTCTTTACACTAACATAAAACACACTAATTGTTTTTTCTAAAATGTTACATGCATAATGCTTATATGAATTCATATAAGAATGCATAATATACATAAGTATTTTAGCAGAAATATAAAATATTCCAAGAGCACATAATCAAAATGTATTCATATAAAATAGTTTTTTTATGCATACTTGCGGAAGCATGGTATTTCCACGTGTCACACTTTTTGAACCTATAAATTTGCACCATTTTTAATTCGCATAATATATTTTCTATTAAAATTCGTTATACAAGACCAAAATAAACTAAGGCTTGTTCCAACCTTTCCCTATAAATTCTTTCTTGAGAGTTGCAGAGTAAAACCTGAGCAATATGGTTCACATAAATGGAACTCAAAAGCCAATTATAACTACATACATAGAGCAATATGGTTCACATAATTGGAACCCAACAACCACTTATAAATACATACATAGACATTCTTAAGTTATGTAATTTCCATTTATTATGACAAGGAAAAACAATTGCGTAGTAAGAACTACACGGTAAGAATGATTGTTCACACAAATGGAACCCAAAATGTCATAATAAAAAATATTCCAATATATTAACTAGAACTATCTTAATATTTCAACAACCAATAACTGTGCATTGAAAATTGTCTTAATATTCTGAGAACACATAAATGATTTATGATTATAATTACCAAACCCATAGTATTTTGCTTGCAACCCATATGATTTCAATTCTTGTAAATAAAACAAATACCACCCATTATTATCCCATGGTATTTGTAAATATGACAAACAATTTCAACCTGGGTAAATTAATGCAAAATATTAACCAATGCAAAGCACAGTAAAATTAAACAAGCAAAATCAGCATGTGGTTTTTAAAAACAAAAATACCAATCAATGCAAGGCACAATAAACAAGCCTTGAGCACATGGCAATTGTTTACCAGTATACCTATTACCCAAAAATGGGTTGATCCCACCATATTAACTACACATTAAGAATGTGCAGTAAGAATTGCCTTAATAACTATTTTCTTCCAATTATATGGAAAATAATAATTTAAACTCCTAAAAATATTTTTAAAACATTTCATTTACAAACCCAAAAATTAGCCATTACTATAGGAAATAAATTTCCCACACTTCGACTTAATTAAAGATTTGGCATTCATAAAAAGTTAGTTTCAGTTATGTAATTTCATTATTAACAAGCATATCGTGGAGTTAAATTTGCACTCATTCCATACATAGGAATTCAACCAAGCAAGCATGAATTCATTCTTTATATTCGAACTCATAAATTAAACAATCTAACCATTTAAACTTTTACAAGTCATCAATTAAATAACATTGAGAGCTTAAAACACTATTTCCAGGAATTGAAACTTATCCGTAAAAATACTTGAAATGGGAAACTCGATGTGTGTGAGGCACACTCCACCCAACCATAGGCAATTTTTCTCATTAATCTCTCAGCAAAACGCCACCGTCGATATGAGACTCGTGCATTCACCAAACAAACATCTCACCAAACACAACATTTATGAATTTTACACTGTGACAAACAAGAAATTGGATTAACTACAACTTCATGCCCAACCGTGCATTTCACCTCCTCAGTTTCATACTGAAAAGCACAACAGTGAGATACATCATTGTTCTGGGTGCTTAGAATTCCACCAAGTTAGGTACCTACACCATTTTCCATGTAGTTGGGATGACTAAAGGAAAAAATAGACACAATTTTCTACAGTACCAGACTCAGAATTGATTCTTAGATTCAAGATTCAATACCAATTTTCTTTCACAGAGAAAAATTGCTCCCCCTCTTTTCTCTGAATCTCCACATGCATGGGTCAATAGTCATGGATTCTCACTAGGATGAAGGAATGAATTTTCTTTGGCATGCATTAGTTTAATGCATGGAAAGATGGAACCATGTGGGTTCTCCAAGAGACCCACATTTCTTTTTTTTAATTAAACACTAGCTTTTAATCCCACTCAAATCACAATTATGATTTTACATTAAGTCTAAAGTCATTTAAATGGGATTATGACTTAATTAATATTTAGGATACTCTAAGGGTCTAAAGGATACCAAAGGGTCATGGCATAATTCCCCCCTAGGACACTTTTAACCCCCTTACTATCGTTGGTGAATACATGAATACCCGGTCTCTTCAGCATACCTCCTCAACACATGAAGTTGTAGATTTTAATATTAATAATTGTAAAAATACAATATGTTCATCCTTGCAGGCATTCATAGAAAATACTTACATATGGCCATCATAAGACAAGGGGTTTCAAACGATGGGTGTTACAGTTTTGCTCATATATTTAGATCTGTGACGGGTCATTCCATAGAAGGAAGTTTAAGGTTGTAGATCCAATTGTATGACAAACCAATAGAGAAATATAAAAGATGATTTGGCGCCTAAAACTTTTGTGTATATGCTATGTGTTATGGATTCTTTATGTGTCTTGTGTTGTTTGCTTTATACTCGTTGCAAAACTCTCTTCTGAACATATATAAGCATGTATGATGAATGCATGTCATGGTATGGTAAATCAATATGTGATCTCTCAGTTTATCTCTTAACTTCAATTAATCCTCCTTATCATAAACATGTCTAGGTTGTGTTGTGAGTGAGATCTTCTCCTTTGGGGGATTGAAAATTCCAGCACACTAGACTATAGTATCCCACTTTCTTGGCCCATATGCAAGAACCCTATACTTAATTTCGCACAAACAAAATCCTTGAGAAATGTGATCCTTGTTCTCTTTCCTTCTTATAATAAGTAGGTTCTCATGGAATTCATAAGCCTTGTGTCTTGGTTTTTGAAACTGATAAAACATTACTTAGGACCTTCCAATCCCTATGCATCTAAAATTTCCTTTTTCCACTAGCATTTCCTCTACCTTTATAGGCTTAATTGATTATTTTAGAATCTTGGGTAGGAGTATTGGCACTACTAGTGTTCTCTTTTCCTTTGGTTCCACTACTTTTACCTCTTGCAAACAGAGTTTTGCCTCTACCTCTAACTATTTTTTTTCGTCTAGGAGCAAGGTTCTTCCTATACAACTTCTCTTCTTTATTAAAAGCAAGTTGGTATGCTTCCTCAATTGTCCCAATTTTCACAATGTTCAATTCATCCCGAATGGCATACTTTAACCCATATATATATATATATATATATATATATATATGTACATATATACATATATGTATATATGTACATATATATGTATATATGTACATATATATGTATATATGTACATATATACATATATATATATATATACATATATGTACATATATATGTATATGTATATAGATATACATATACATGTATATAGATATATATATGTATATCTATATACATGTATATGTATATAGATATAGATATACATATGTATATCTATATCTATATACATATACATGTATATAGATATACATATATATATCTATATACATGTATATGTATATCTATATACATATACATGTATATAGATATACCTATATATGTATGTATATGTATATGTATACATATATATGTATATCTATATCTATATCTATATACATATACATATATATGTATACATATACATATACATGCATATATATGTATATCTATATACATATACATATACATATACATCTACATATACATACATATATATGTATATGTATATCTATATAGATATACATATACATGTATATGTATATCTATATAGATATACATATACATGTATATGTATATCTATATACATATACATATACATATATATATATATGTATATATGTATATGTATATGTATATAGATATATATGTTAAATTTTCAAAATTTACTTCAATCTAATCTAGAATCTTAATTGAGAGAACAACATGTACAGCATATCTACAGCATATCAATCATGGAGACAATAATGCAGGCACACAAGAGACACAAAGATTTACTTGGGGAAAACCATAAAGGTGAAAAACCCCAATAACTTCCTCAGATATAGATAGAGCAATGATATAACCCAAACATGAGAGATAGACATAACCTAGCAGCAGATCCTCCTCCTCCATAAGTGCGCCACTCCTCCTTGAGTGCATGAGTGAGAAGTGAGTAAACAAATAGAGTGCCTCCTGCACTCTATTTATACTTGACTTGACTTTCCTTTTACATAAATCATGTAGGCTCGAACTTAACCACATAACATAATGCTGACTGGGCCGACCCCCAATAGGGTGCTCTAATAACCCTTTGACCCACATGACTTATACAGGGCCGACCCCAACAAGGTGGTCTAATAACCCATCAAGTATAAGTTACAACATTTACAATATAAATGATGACACTTCCATATAGAAGAATAATAACATCTCTATAGGAATACAATATACATATATGAAATACATTCCGAAGTTACATATACATCAACACTCCCTCTTAACTAGGAAGGTATTTCTCAGCACAGGTCTTCTAGCACAAGTCTTCTTCTCTGGATCATCGTCACTGGATAATCGTCATCGAGACATCATCATCGTCATTGCTGCTGCTATCTCAATCAATCTCTGAATCTACTCGTCACAGGAATTTCTACAAAGCCAGTCCTTTTTCATACTAGATGTAGGCCCACCACCTGCAGGTCTTCGTCATCACTGGACATACTGTGGAATCCTCAGGACTGATTACGTGCATCACAAAACCTTAAAAGAGTCTCTTGACTAGCAAGAACTCTAAAGAGCATCTGAGGCCTTTTTCATCTTGTCCAGATCTCCAGGGCTTATTACATGTGACCCCTACCACAAAAACTCGCAAGAGCATCCCAGGATGTTACGAGCATGCAGCTCTACCTATAGGATCTCCTAGGGCACCGAATTACATGTGGTTATGGCAAAACCTTGCAAGAGCATCCCAGGACTGATTATAGGCACACAGCCCAACCTATCGGATCTCCCAGGGAACCGAATTACATGTCGTAGGACAAAACCTCGAAAGAGCATCTGCCAGATATCCCAGGGAACCGAATTACATGCCATAGGAAAAACCTCGAAAGACTATCTATAGATCTCCCAGGGCACCGAATTACATGTCCTCCCAGAGAAAAACCTCGAAAAAGCATTTTCCAGATATCCCAGGGAACCGAATTACATGCCATAGGCAAAACCTCGAAAGACTATCTGCAAATCTCCCAGGGCACCGAATTACATGCTCATCTGTACAACCTGATCCATGGCCATAGAGTATCAACCTAATACTCACCATACATCATCCTGATGTACACATGATCATCCTGATCATCATCACTGCAACATCCTGTTGCATGTCATCTGGAGCAACATCCTGAAGCTCGTCATCCATGATCATCCTGATCATCATCACTGCAACATCCTGTTGCATGTCATCTGGAGCAACATCCTGAAGCTTGTCATCCATGATCATCCTAATCATATAATGCATCTACCTGATGCATACCAAGTATCTACCGGATACATATCATCATACATGATCCACCTGATCATACAATGTATCCACTTGATACAAATACAAATACATGATACATATCACCATACATGATCCACCTGATCATATCCAGCATCCAACATGATGCGTACATACATATAAATGATCCAATTGATCATATCCAGCATCCAACATGATGCGTACATACATATAAATGATCCAACTGATCATATCCAAGCAGAAACCAGAACATCATCCTGATGCTCATCATCCAGTGCTTACATCCACAACCATGTGAAGGATCCTCCTTCCAACATGCTTGGAATGGCTTCAGCAAATGTGTCCATCACTTCTTCCTCGAAGTGTCCTCGATCTGAAGAATGCCAAGCCTCTCTATGAAGTACTCGAACTTCACCCTGGCTAGTGGCTTCGTCAGCACATCTGCAATCTGCTCGTCCGTCGCAACATACAGGAGCTTCACAGCTCCTATCTGCACCATATCCCTGATATAGTGGTATTTGATCTCTATGTGTTTCAACCTGTCATGAAACACCAGATTCTCGTATAGCTTCACACAACTGTGGTTATCACAAAAGATACCAGTAGCATCCAACGGGAGATCAAATAACTCAGACAGTAGCTTCCATAGCCATACTGCCTCACAACTAGCTGAACAGGCTACAACATACTCTGCCTCAGCTGTACTTAGTGCTACGCAGGATTGCTTCCTGCTAAACCAAGAGATCACACCTGATCCCATACTGAAGCAGCACCTAGATGTGCTCTTCCTATCTACAGCACTGCCAGCCCAATCTGAATCAACATAACCCTGCAGGTTAAACTTTTGATTTGCTTCATACTTGAGCCCATGATCCACTGTACCCTTCAGGTACCTCAGAACATGCTTTACAGCAACCAGGTGAACACTCCTCGGATCCGTCAGGAACTGGCTCAATGTGTTCACCGCAAAGCAAATATCTGGTCTCGTGTTCATCGGGTACATAAAGGACCCAATCATCTGACAATACATCGTGAAATCAACCAGATCAAATGAAGCATCACATAGAAGCTTCAGGTTTGATGCCATAGGTGTGGCCATATCCTTGCAGTCCATCATCCCGAACCTCTTCAGGATCTCTACTGCATACTTCCCTTGTCTAAGGAAGATTCCATCTACACTCTGCCACACCTCCATGCCAAAAACAAATAGTGCATCATCCCCAAGTTCTTCAACTCGAACTCAACAGCAAGCTTCCGCTGTGTGTTGGCAATCAATCTATCATCACCTATAACAAACAGGTTATCCGCATACAAAAGTAGTATCACTGGATTGCCTTCCTCAACCTTGTAGCAAAGGTTGGAATCCGCTTTATTCTTGGTGAAGCCCAAACTGGATAGAAAGATGTCTATCCTACCATACCAAGTTCTGCACACATATATAACTACACCATGCTGTCTTGAAATCCATCTGGTGCATCTTCTATTTCATCACTTTTATATTTCTCAATGCTGCCATCTGCAACATGCTTGATCTGATAGTTCCATTTGGAAGTCACAACAGATTTCCCTTCAGCTCTTGGGACCGCATCCCAAACATTGTTCTTCATGATCGACGGATCATGGCATTCTTCCCATATCCTGGGAACTTCAATATCTTCAATAGATAATTTTGTTGTTGAACAAATGTTGTAGTTCTTCTTTTGTAGGTGATGGCATATGATCTTTCCTACACAACAAGCTAAATTGTATGATTAGAAAACATCTCATAGTTTTCAGAACAAATTCTTACACATAAAGAAATATGTCATACAGTCATGCAATTGTCTTAGCCAATGCTTCAATACAACATTTATCCATATCCCGTAACTTTCTAGATGCCTTCCAATCTCTGCCAGAACATTGTTAAGAGTGTGCACAACTCCCAACATGTCAGCAAAGAGGTTTCATTCTAGATAAGTAGAAATGGAATGTTGTACAGTGCCATAGGCCACTTACCCATGCATATTAGTAGTATACTGTTCATCAATGCAATTATTCTAATATGCATAATACACAACCTAATTCTATGAACATCAGTATATACATTATTGAACAGTATTATTTAAGAAATGACAATTCAAATACTTATCTTTGTTTGTTCGTTGGGTGGACTCCCTCTGAGTCTTCGCTTCCTTGCAGGAGCTACTGGAGTCCTAATCTGAAGTAGCTTCTTCTACACCTTTTTGTTGTGGAATGTAGAGAGATGGTCAACTCCCTCTGAATATCTGCATCCTTGCAGAAGCCACTGGAGTGTACTCCCTCTTGATCTCTGATTCCTGGATTACTTGTCCTTGAACTTATATTCATTCTCGATCCTTATGCATGCTTGTTAGTATCATCATTGTGTTATCCTCTAGGTCTCATATGTAATCAAACATTCATTAGTATAATCTTAATATTATCAAAACACAATAATCTCAAGCATGTATAGTCAGGATCATTTCAAACACAGATAATAAACATTAGTATTCAAGGTTTCAGGGAAGTCTTCTTTTACTCATGCATATTCTTATTTGATCATAGGACTCTTTTGGTTAGTTAAATCATCAATCAAGATAAGAGATATAATATGCATAAAACCCGTGATTACTCAAACCTATACCTTCATGATTCTTCTGGTTAGTCATATCATCAATTATGGTAAGAAACACAATATGCATACAACCATGACTATTCAAACCTATGACTTCATGAATAATCATTATCAACAGCACAACAGTATAAGATCCTAACACAAGGTAGGATTCTAGCTTGATATAGGAAAAACATACCTGGATTAGCATGCTATCTATTTATGTCTAACATACCCGCATAATGTCTTTTGGTTCTCTTTAGTGACTTGTGCTAGTAACCTGCATGTCTCATAAGTTAACCATTGTAAACACAAGTTATACTTACCTCGAAAGTAGATCTTCTATGTGATCCATGACAATGGATGAATCCTTGTCCTCATGTCATCATGATCATATGTTCTTGAACTAGAACATGATTTGTCTTTCTTGGTGTACCTTTCATGTTAGTAGACAACATAAACCTCATACAACACCATAATGTATTAGTACAATCATAAGTGTCAACACCCTAATCAATGAATATTTTCTATCGTTCATTCATAATTTTATTAAGGTGATATGACAAGTCTAAAATCAAGATTGTACTAACCATAATAACATGAAAACAAACATACCATAAACTTAATCATGAACAAATCTCAAAACATACCTCGATGAGTCATACCTGTCGAGATCGCTTGTAATCTTCTTATGTAAGGCCTTAGCCTCATCTCCCTATGAAACAAGAACTTCTTCACTTATGCAGGTGACCAATCCATCTTCTTCTAGGATTAACCCAATCCACTTGATTTTCAAGAACTGGACCTGGAGCTGGATATGGGTTTGTCAGAGAAACCCCAAAAATTCAAACTTTGAATTTCAAACTTCCGAAAGGATAGAAATATGCGCCTTGATGAGCTGATCAAGCTGGTATATTCAGAATTTGAAAACTGCAAAGTTTCACTCCTCAATTTTTCCTTTGAAACTTCTGGATTCACTGGTCGTGACCCTGAACTGGGGTTTGATGAAGCCCACTCTTCTTCCCAATCAAAAGGTTTGATCCAAAGCTCTAAGCTTCTATTTTTCTGAGGAGCTTCCAGCTGTGGTCACAGATTTCAAAAATTCTCATTTTTACAAAAGCCCTAATTTTCCACTTTTCTGATCAAAGTCCCGAACTAGGGTCTGATCAAGCCCAGCCTTCTGCCCAACCAAAAATTCTGATCTTGGTCTCTAAATTTCTATTTTGATGAGCAGCATCCAACCGTGGTCTCTGATTACAAAAATTCCAACTTTCTCCGAAGCCCTAAATTCCGGAAGCCATGAATGAAGGTACTCAAAAATAATTATGTTTTGACAGAAATATGTACCTTATTGTTTCTGGTGTAACTCCGAACTTTTCTATTCACAGGGTCTAAAAACGTTTCTTGAGATAGCCCGACCTGTTATCTTTCCATCCTGACAGGTCTGACCTCAATTGGATTCTCTGAGAGAGAGTTATGCCAAATGTCGCAACGTGACCTGTTTTGGGATAATACAGGAGAGCGAACTTGTACAGCGTGCCACGTGTCACTATTTCAACTTCAGACTCTGAAAACATTTCCTGAGATAGCTCAGCTTGTTATCTTTCCATCCTGATAGGTCTGACCTCAATTGGACTCTCTGAGAGAGAGTTATGCCAAGTGTCGCAACGTGACCTGTTTATGAGATAATACAGGAGAGAAAACTTGTACGGCATGCCACATGTCACTGGTTCAACTTCAGCTTCTGAACAATTTTTTTGAGATAGTACCATCTGTGTACTACCTGTCACTTTTTACGAAATTTCATTTGGAGCTTCCTAGCCCAAGTTATGACCTTTTTCCCAAGGTCACCTGATTTTGACTCAGATCTGGAAGAGGCAGAAACCCTATATTGTATAGATAATAAATCACAAAGTAAAGCGAATTAGAGGTTTTCCTTTGGACACAAGGTACATGTGGATTTAAACTTCGACCTGTAAAGATTTCAGATCCGAAAACTTCGCCAAAACGGATTTATAGCGAAAGTTCTACGATGACTAGTTTTTGCTATATCAAGCCCTAGCATCATAAGTGCAACAAGTGTCATACATGCCATATCATGCCTTCTTTCAGGCTAGCTCTGATACCATGTTAAATTGTCAGAATTTACTTCAATATGATCTAGGATCTTAATTGATAGAACAAAATGTACATCATATCAATCATGGAGACAATAATGCAAGCACACAAGAGACACAAAGATTTACTTGGGGAAAACCATAAAGGTGAAAAACCCCAATAACTTCCTCAGAGATAGATAGAGCAATGATACAACCCAAACATGAGAGATAGACATAACCTAGCAGCAGATCCTCCTCCTCCATAAGTGCGCCACTCCTCCTTGAGTGCATGAGTGAGAAGTGAGTGAACAAATAGAGTGCCTCCCGCACTCTATTTATACTTGACTTGACTTGCCTTTTACATAAATCATGTAGGCTCGAACTTAACCACATAACATAATGCTGACTAGGCCGACCCCCAATAGGGTGGTCTAATAACCCTTTGACCCACATGACTTATACATGGCCAACCCCAACAAGGTGGTCTAATAACCCATCAAGTATAAGTTACGACATTTACAATATAAATGACGACACTTCCGTATAGAGGAATAATAACATCTCTATAGGAATACAATATACATATATGAAATACATTCCGAAGTTACATATACATCAACAATATATATATATGTATGTATATATATATATATATATACATATATATGTATATGTATGTATATATATATATATATATACATATATATGTATATGTATATCTATATACATATACATATACATATATACATATATGTATATATGTATATGTATACATATGTACATATATATACATATACATATATATGAATTCATCTCCCTCATCTCTATGTCCAGATCTAATGGGAAATCTATAAAAATACTTTGTATACTCCTTAATAGTCATTTCCTTTTGTCTCGGGTTTTACAACTTCCTGTACAAATTCAAAGTATAATCAGTAGGAAGGAACCCACCCTTCAATTTGGCCACCATCTATCCCAAGTTCTAATTTTATCCCTCTATATATCCAACTGTACATAGTACCTATTAGAAAACAGGATCGCAAAGCAACAACAATAAATAGAAATGCAAATATAATCACATATACACATTACAAGAGAGACACCAATATATCGTGGTTCACCCAAGATGGGCTATGTCCACACTGAAATTTGCCAGTCCTTATTATAATACTGTCTAGCAAAGTGAAGGGATACAACCTGCAGCATAGCCGTACCACCATAGATATGTGTGACCTTTCAACTTTAGGAAAGCCATTTAACCCTATTATGATCCTCAATTTGTTCTAGATCAAATAATTTCTCCATATCTCTGATCCGATCAGTCAATTCTTATAGTTTCAGACTCCCATAATATATAGATGTATTCATCTTATGATTCATTCTCAAACATGCCAGGGCCTTAATAATCCTTTCCCCATGGTATTCAACTACTTTACCCTCTTCTTCGGGATTTTCAATCTCTACTTATTCATCACTTATGTCCTAAGCCTTAGTTGCAACTCATCTCCTCTAAGTTGTTTTAATGGATTCCAATCTAGCTTATACAACCCTCACTACTTGAGCTAGTTCCTCAAGTACATCACTACTACGTTGTCTTCTGCCTCTGCCTTGGACATTTACACATCTATTGGCCATAATTTCCTTTCTCACAAACTCTATTTACAATTCTACCCAGTAATATTCCAACTAGAACTGTAATTCCTTAGAATAATTCTACCCAACACTCTCCCTCAGCCGAAATTGTTCACATTCATAGGACACTCCTCTTGTACCAAATATGGCACAATTTCCTCCTATGAGACCTATGGTTCAAAGTACATAGGCAAAGAGAACACAAACACACACAAGAAAATAGGAACTTAGAGACTCCATTCAACATGCCAATTCGTTTTTGGCTTTCCATTAACTCAGAAATATGTACAATTACAATCAGCTTAGAACATGGAGTCTCAACCTCAAAATTCGTGGTCTCAGTTTCAAGTGGTTGTTATAGTAATATCATATGTAAAATAGATTTATTTTGCTAGTCTTGCTAGCCCTTTTATTATTCATCTGTGAACTCTAATGTTTTTCCTCATTATTCTTTCCTTGTCCTTCTCTTCTTCTTTTGGAGCTTCCTCTTGAATCTTCCGCACCTCCTCTCTTTTTTCCAAAAGTTTCTTCACACTTTGCATGGATTCTCTTATATGGTTAATTAAAATCCTATCTTTTCAACTAAAGGGAAATTTGAATTCATGTTGAGATCTTTAATCCTTAGCCAAAACCTAGCCTTAATCATACAGGTCATTGGCCATGAAAATCCTCCATAAATTCTTGTACAAACTACAATTAATTGCCATAAATAGCTTTCATTGTAATGCACCCTTCATTACACTATACTTAAGACACAATAATTTATTTTTTTTAATATAAAACATATATGCATAACAGCCACAAGCATAATGCTTATATGAATTCTTATGACTAGTGCATATTAAAATTCATAATAATTATAAGTAAGTAGCGGAAGCTTAAACTATTTCGTAAGACCCAAGAAATATTATATCAAATGCATAACAAACGCATAACAAATAAAATCATATTAGTGAAAGCATAATTATCTCCATGTGTAGCACATTTCAAACATATAAAATTTATACCATATTTAGTACCCATAATATATCTTCAATTAATATACATTAATAAGCTAAATTTTGGAAGGCAACACTTACAATCCTTCCTTATAAATACTTTCCTAAGAACTTTGTGTCAAACCTTTTGTTGAAAACTACGCAGTAAAAACTTTTGCACTATGACCTACGCAGTAAGAACTTTTGTACTATGACATGCACAGTAGAATTCATATAAATGAAACAAAAACAATTAAAACTATATACCTAGTTCAACTTCAAGTTATGAAATTTCCATAATTTTCATTTTAACATAATCCAAAATATTCTTTTAAACTTACTACACAGTAAGTTATGTGAGGAAGAACTACACATTAAACATTAATTGTGTAGTAAATACTAACTTAAGACCTACGCAGTACTCTTCACAAGAAAAATGGAACAAATGCGAATAAATCTATTTGCATAGCTAATCCTTAAGTTATGCAATTTTCCAAAATTATTATAACAAAGAAAAAAATTAATCCAACATATTTACTAAAATTACTGTTCCATAAGAATTGCCCAGTAAGAACTATAACATAGGAGCTGCGCACTATGGTTCTCATAAATGATTTATTATAATAAGTACCAATATTTTTAATGCACATAATGCAATGACCAATTCCTTACAAATCCAACCCATGGTATTTTGCTTATTTCAACATGTGGTTTGGTTTTCAAAACATTAGTATCAATTCATGCAAGGAATAATAAATTAGGATCCATCTAAACTTAGACTTAATCATTTAAACTTTTTTGGAATAAATAAATTCAGCCTGCGGTTTTGAAATACAAATAACATCCAATGCAAATTCTGCTTGTGGATTTCAAAAAACCACAATACCATCCAATTGTTTACATTTTACTTATTAAGCAAAAATGGATCAAGCCCATCTGCGACATAAATGTTTATACTTCTTTGAATAACTATTTTAAACATTTCATTTAACTCTTTTAGGAGCTATTTTTCTCCCAATTAAAAATATTAACTAATTGTCTTAATAACTATTGTTCTTTCAATTATATGGAAAATAAGGCATTTAAAAATCTTTGAAATAATTTGAATAAACATATCATATATATTTTATTTTCGAACCCGTAAATTAAAAATTTCTACAGGAAATAAAATTTCGCGACTTAGACTTAATTAATGAATGGATATTCATAAAATTTTAGTTGCATTTGTGTATTTTACCCATTATTATCAAGCATATCGCAGAATTAAGCTTGCACTAACTCATACATAGGAATTCAACCAAGCATTATATGCACTCATTCTTTGTATCTAATTTCAAAAAATTTAAACAGGAAACCATGGAAATTATTTACCGTTCATCAAATAAACAACATTGAGAGATTAAAACATCATTTCCAGGAATTAAAAATTATCTAGAAAAATATTTGAAAGGGGAAACTAGCTATGTGTGAGGCATGCTCCACCCAACCATAGGAAATTTTTCTCATTAACATGTTATCAAAACACCACCCCCAAGCTGAGACTCATGCATTTACTAAGAAGAAATCTCACTAGTCCCATAATTTCTCAGGATTAAACTCTTGGAAATCAAGCATTTGGATTGAATCTCATTCCATGCCAAACAGTGCATTTCACCTCCTTGATTTCCTTCTAACTACACAACAGTGATACATGCCACTTCCATCTGTGCTCAGAATTCCACCAAGTTAACTGTCTACACCATTTTCCATTTCACTGGACTGACCCGAGACAAAATGGACATAGTTTTCAGCAATACCAGATTTAGAATTTGGTTTCCATGATTCAGTATTTGATTCTCAGACTTAGAATTCAATATCACCCTTTTCTTTGCAAACCAAAATCACCTTTTCTTTCTCCCCGACCCTCCCCAGACCTCCGTAGCAATGTATATTTTTCTTCGGATGGGGATCAATTTTGTTCGTTTGCATGCATTAGTGTAATGCATGTAAGTTTTTATCCACATGGTCTCTCCCATCAGCCACACTTTTTCCCTTTTAATTAAAAACTAAACTCCCCCTTAATTACACTTAACCCCTATAATATCATAAAGAAATATTAATTAATAAAAGGGAAATTTAGGCTTAAATCATAATATAAGGTAATTTTAGGGACTTAAAGGTTTAAGAGGGTCATAACATGGTTTCCCTCCTAGGACATTCTAACCCCCTTACGTTCTTTGGTGAATATACAAGTCCTCGATCTTTCCAGTGTATTGCCTTAACAAATCCAGTTGTGGATTTTTAGTATTAATATTTACAAATTAAAAAATGTTTAGCCTTATAGGCATTGTAGACATTAATTACATCTTGGCATAGCCATACTAGGGCTTCCAAACCACGGGTGTTACATTCCCTTCCCCCTTAAAGTTTACACTATCCTCGGCGTTCTAATGCTTATAGACATACAATATTTACATATATAAAAAAAATTCAAGATATTGCAGGTGCTTCTCCTTCACTACATCATTCAAGATGGTATTTCAAAATTGGGCCAAGTTGATTGGACCTCTTGATCATGTTGCTCTTGCCGGATTGGAACTTCTAGCTTAACATATGGACCGTTCACTTCATCAATCATTTCTTCTACTCTACTTTCCAACTTAGTCATGGGTTTGAAAACTTTGTGGATTCCATCTTTCTTGTTACATCTTGTTGCGCATTTATTGAGGTAATGGTTACTTGCACATTTCCAAGATTTAATAGTTAGCTTGGATTTCTTTTCAACAGTAACTATTATTTGCTCCTCATTTACATCAATCTCTATTCGAGGATGTTTCTTAGTCATATGACCAAGCATATGTTCTTTTATAAAATCTTGGCACTCACCCTTTTCCATGGCTACTAAAACAACTTTTACTTCATTTTTCAATTCAATCGAATCCTACAAAAATTTAAGATTCATTTCATTATGTTTCCATTGCAGTTTTATCATTTCCCCGAGATTTTCTTGGGTCTTTCTAATTTCTTAAAGCAATTCTTCAGCAAGGTGGAAGAACTTTTGATTAGCTGCGATTTTTTATGTATGTGAATTCCCACACATGTCCACTATAGGAGTTCATCCCGCTCTTTTAATAGCAGTAACCAATTTTTTGGTCCAAAGGTTACCTGTGAAATTCATTAACATGAATGGGCCATTAGGCCAAACATGTACATATATATTAAAATCATCCATCAATGTTTTCATTCCTTCACAAAATGATTTTATGCAGTTGCACTTGCATATTCTTCATGCATATAGATGACTTCAATCATAAAAAAAATCCTTCACATAAGTTTATCAATTTCAGCATGCATTATTTATCAAAATAAATACAAAAATTTCAGTTGTAACATGCATTTCAACACTTTCTGTTTTTGGAAAGTAAAACATAAATGAAAATAGAAAAGAGTGAAATTTTCCCCCTCTTGGATTTATTTCAAGTCGTAGCTCCACCATGCCCATGGATTCCTTTGATCCTTGATTTCTTTCTCTTTTCGTTGACTTTGAGGAAAACACATCCCCAAATGCTTAATTGCATGATCTCCTAGTTGAACGCACTTGTATAGGCCAAGATACATGTTCAAGAAAAGTATGCCCGTTAGACTAGGTCTCCGACCTACATCTGGACTAGGCCTTTCCATAGGAAAAGTATGCATGTTGGAATAGATCTCCCACCTGCATCCGTACTAGGCCTTTCCCATTTAATTTGTACTTTCTTGGGAAAATTCACCCTGTCCAAATAATATCTACCACCTAATCCGGGCCAAGGAATTCCCCAAGTGAAACTTGTCTTCAACATGCAAGAGCTCTTCTTGCATTGCCTTTGTCTTAAACCAAAGGAAATGACATCCTCAACGCAAGTTCCTAACTTGCATATTCTTCATATTCATCTTTACTCCCTTCTTCAATATGCAAGCACCAACTTGCATATTTATATACCTGATGATCACATGATAATCAGTAAAGCTTAATCGGTATCGCAATAAAATCATATCATTCTTAAACATCTTACCATGACACTTAACCACTTTGCTTCTTAAAACTTGGTAACTATCTGATTGCCATCCTCTCCACCTAGGCACAACACCAGGAATGCATCCATTCCCTTTGCGGTGCTAGTAGCGATGGCAGAAAGGTTGCACACATATGCCTTCTATATTAAGAGAGTCAAAATTTTCTAAATATAAATACTTTTAATTAAGAAAAAATTCTTCCAAATTAAATTGACGTTTGGGTAAAGATCACTCCCTTTCCCCCATGGCTTGAATTAACTTTTGGTTGATAAGTCAAAATAGCTCTAATATGATAGTCTCTTTTTTCTGCATTCAAAGTTTTAGTTTTGTAGTTTCATTCTCTGCATCACTTACTAGTAATAACATTAGATGAATACACAAATTCAGATCAGATTCCCACAATTACCAACTAGTAACAAGCTATAACCAATTATCAACTTTACCAAATAAAAACAATTAACAAGTTCAATCACTTAGTATTTCCACCAATTATCAAAATTCAACATGCTATAATTAGTTAACATCCACATTACTTAACAATTTATATCATCCAACAATTCATCATAGCTAGCATCACATTCATAGCTTTTACTTTCATAAATTATCATAAGTATGAAAGTATTAACAATTTATTTACAACTCACACAAACACGGTGAACAAGGCCCAAGTATCTAGACCTAAAACATACGAATGCAATGTTCAATAAAGAAATATTTTAAACTGAATTCAAGCACTTCATTGCTCTTTCAAAATCTCTTGCACATTTAATATTGCATTCAAATATATATAGTTGTGCAATTAAACTAATTGTCATTAAATAACAACATACCCATATTGCATAAACATAAAAACATTATTGCACATATGCGCTTAGGCATAGGCCCATCAAAAAAATTTAGTTAGCTATCCAATATGGTCATCTACCATCAAACTCAAAATACAAACCAAACATAGGCCACCATTAGTGAGTAAAGGAAATGGGATTTCCCAACTAGCGACTCAAACATAGAACTGTAGGCACCCCAAGGTCTCATCCTTCACTATGGTGTTTATAGGTTCAACCTGAGCCTTCCTCTACTTTTATTAATTAACACAACCTTATTATTCATAGTAGTCATAAATAATTCACATGACAAGACAACTCTGTCATACATATTAGCAAATACCACTCTTTAATCAAGGTACTAGTCAGTAACCCATACCTAGAAGAACTAGAAAACTCAGCTAGAGATACCACCTTGATCACATCATAATACTCTAGAATACACTATAGCCAACAAAAAAACAGCTAAATTCATTACTCTACAATCCATATTCAACCAAAGGATTATGATCCTAAATAAGCTTAATAATCATGAAAATAATTCTTTAATAAGAAATTCAATGTTCATGCAGCGCATGCCTATAAAACTTATGCATTTTCCAAAACTTTGTTGGACCTGTTGTGCAAATTTGACACTACTCTAAGATAGAGTACATGAGTAAACCATTCATAAATAACCATGCTATTGAATCATTCACATCAGGCGATAAATTTCAAAATTCAATAACAAATGCAACCAATCAATCACCATATCTGCATATTCATACACCTAGACCACAATTGATTAGGATAAATATCCATGATCATCTAGATAGATTTTTCCCTGACTACAAGATGTAATAATTGAAACAAGCATCAACATGGTTAACACACTCCTGCATTAGCATGCTCTAAAGAATGTCAAACACACACATCAACTGACTATCACACATTCAAGAATTTAACTAATCATTGAAAATCATTTTCTATGTCCCCAACCCTACTACTAGCTAGAGACATGAGGGAACATAGGGGTACAAGAAATACAAAAAATGTACATGAAAATTAAGACTAGGACAACATGCCCAAAACATACAAATCAACCATCCTCCTTATGAAATTGATGCAACTGCCAAGCATCTAAAATGTGATCCCAATGGTTATGCAATATGTGCATACAATGCCCGTCTAAGCTATCGAGTTGTGAAGGAAGATAAATACCAGAGACACATTCTACTCAACATGTCAGGGAATCAGATACACCCAGATTCACACAAAAAAATGCATTTCTTTTCCCTGCCTTCCTTCGGACAACACAATGGTGAGGCACATCATTGTTTTCTAGTGCTCATGAATTCCATCAGGGTTGGTGCATACACCACTCACTATATCACCGGCCATTAGATCTTGTTTTGACAACAACAATCAACATCCAACATAAAATAATTAACTGGTTCAAGAGTACAGTTACAAGGACAACCAAAGACAATTTACAGAAGTAATGACCATACACAATAATCTGAGATCACAATGGGATTTAACCAAGGATCAATAAGGAAAAGATCCCTCACCATTAACAACCCAAGACAAGGGTCCACCCAGAGACTCCATGCAACAACCAAGTCCCATACAATTTAGGATTTAAAGATAAATCCCTTATGCAATCATTGTCATACAGTTAATCAGAAACATGCGACATCAAGCAACAATTTCTCGCTTGAGAAAATTATCTTACCAATTTAGATAGCTCTAGAGCTTGACACTCTTGAGGGGACAAAAAACCTTACAGTTGCAATTAAATTTCTGTCATACAGTTACATGCACAAACATGAACCATATATATATATATATTGGGAATGTACATAACATTCCAGGAAGATGCCAAAATCCTATTTGGGCTCTACCTGCAAAATATTCAATCATAATTTCAAAACTTAGAATTTATATATGTATCTAGAAACATAATACCAAAATGTTCTTAAACTTCAAGTTTTGCTTAAAGTTCTCAGATTATTCAAACATCTTGGCTATCAAAGATTAACTAGATGGAAACTAAGTTAATCCATCCTTATCGGCCATGCAAAATAACCATACAAGGTTTTCCTTTACTTCACAAAATCAATAAGACTAAGAGCTGTAATCTTAGTTACTATCTAATGATCATAAAATATATTTACCCAAAGGCTGAGTGTTGAAGCCTCAGCTATGATACCAATTTGTAACGCACCCTTCGTTACACTAGACTTAAGACACAATAATTTTTATTTTTAATATAAAACATATATGCATAATAGCCACATGCATAATGCTTATATGCATTCTTATGACAATTGCATATTAAAATGCATAATAACTATAAGTAAATAGCAAAAGCTTAAACTATTTCATAAGACCCATGAAATCTTATATCAAATGGATAACAAATATAGACATATTAGCATAAGCATATTTATCTCCATGTGTAGCACATATCACACATATAAAATTTATACCATATTTAGTACCCATTATATCTTCTATTAATATACATTAATAAAACTAAGGTTTGGAAGGAAACACTTCCAATCCTTCCTTATAAATACTTTCCTAAGAACTGCGCATTAAAAAAATTTGCACTATGACATGTGCAGTAAGAACTTTTACACTAGGACTTGAGTAGCAGAGTTTATATAAATGAAACAAAAATAATTAAAACTATATACATAGTTCAACTTCAAGTTAAGAAATTTCCATAATTTTCATTTTAACAATAACCCAAAATATTCTTTTAAACTTAATGGGAAGTAAGTTGTGTGCAGTATGAAATGCAAGAAAAATGGAACAAATGTGAATAAAGTTATATGCATAGCTAATCCTTTGAGTTATGCAGTTTTCCCAAGTTATTATAACAAAGAAAAACATTAATCCAACATATTTACTAAATTTACTGCGCAGTAAGAACTATATCATAGGAGTTGTGCACTATGGTTTTCATAAATGATTTATGATAATAAGTACCAATATTTTTAATGTACAAAATGCAATAACCAATTCCTTACAAATCCAACCCGTGGTATTTTGTTAGTTTCATCCCGTGGTTTTAAACAATAATACCAATTCATGCAAGGAATAATAAATTAGGTTGAATCTAAACTTAGACTTAATCATTTAAAATTATTTGGAATAAATAAATTCAGCCTATGGTTTTGAAATACAAAATACCATCCAATGCAAATTCCGCCTTTGGTTTTCAAAAAACCACAATACCACCCAATGCAAGGCGCAATAAACAAGCCTTTTAACTTCCCAATAAGTAATGTGCAGTAATGATTGTCTAAATGACTATTGTTCTTTCAATTATTTTAAAACTCCTTGAAATAATTTGAATAAACATATACAAGAATTCAACCAAGCATTATATGCACTCATTCTTCATACCTAATTTCATAAATTTTAAATAGGAAACCATGGAAATTATTTTACCATTCATCAAATAAACAACATTGAGAGATTAAAACATCATTTCCGGGAATTAAAACTTATCTGAAAAAATATTTGAAATGGGAAAATAGCTACAAGTGAGGCACGCTCCACCCAACCATAGGCAATTTTTCTCATTAATATCTCAGCAAAACACCACCCCCGAGCTGATACTCATGCATTCACCAGACATACTTCTCACCAATCCCATAATTTCTCAGGTTTAAACTCTTGGCAATCAGGCAATTGGCTTAAATCCCATTCCATGCCAAACAATGCATTTAACCTCCTTGATTTCCTTTTGACTACATACCAATGATACACATCACTACCATATGTGCTCATAATTCCACCAAGTTAACTGCCTGCACCATTTTTCATTTCAGTTGAATGACCAGAGACAAAATGGACATAGTTTTCAGCTGTACCAGACTCAAAATTTGGTTTCCATGACTCAGTATTTGATTCTCATACTTAGAATTCAATATCACCTTTTTCTTTCCATACCAAAATCGCCTTTTCTTTCTCCCTGACTCTCCCCAGACCTCCGTAGCAATGTAAATTTTTATAGGGATGGGGATCAATTTCATTTTTTTGCATGCATTAGTGTAATGCATGTAAGGTTTTATCCACATGGGCTCTCCCATGAGACACACTTTTTCTCTTTTAATTAAAAACTAAACTCCCCCTTAATTACACTTAACCCCCATCATATCATAAAGCAAGATTAATGAATAACATGAAAATTTAGGCTTAACTCATAACATAAGGTAATTTTTAAGGACTTAAAGTTTAAGAGGGTCATAACATGGTTTCCCTCCTAGCACATTCTAACCCCCTTATTGTCTCTGGTGAATACACAATTCCTCGATCTTTTCAGCGTACTGCCTCAGCATAGCTAGTTGTGGATTTTTAGTATTAATATTTACAAAATACAAAACGTTCATCCTTACAAGCATTATAGAAATCAATTACATCTTGACATAACCATACTAGGGGTTCCAAACCAGGGGTGTTACATTGGCCCTTTGACCCCCTCTGTTCATCAACAGGCTCCACGGCTTCATCAAGGGCCTTCATTCTTCCATTTTTTTGTTCGTTAGCTTCGATCTCTCGAGTTTCCCCAAAAATTTACCTCCAAAATTATCCTTCTGATACCCTTGGATCCGATACGTCGGATATCTCCTATTGGCATTTTCTATCATGCCTTGGATCCTCCATCGAATATTACATTGGCCCTTTGACCCCCTCTGTTCATCAACAGGCTCCACGGCTTCATCAAGGGCCTTCATTCTTCCATTTTTTTGTTCGTTCGCTTTGATCTCTCGAGTTTCCCCAAAAAATTACCTCCAAAATGATCCTTCTAATACCCTCGGATCCGATACATCGGATATCTCCTATTGGCATTTTCTATCATGCCTTGGATCCTCCATCAAATGTTCTCTTCAATAGCTCACCTCCGATAAGGAACTTCTAAAACTCTCGGGCCCAATATATCAGACCTCTGCCCATCAAGCATTGTCACACATACTCCCATGACAAATATCTGATACCTAAATTTTGATAAAACACTCCCAATATGACATTGAGTTTCGTCCCATTGACTCCCTCACTTCTCTTCTCGACTGCAACTCATGATTCTCCATGACCGATATGTCGGATCCTGATACATCGGGACTCCTAAATCGGTCGACACTTTCAATATGTGATCTCGATTGTTCTTCCTAACGTTGAGCCTCCGATGAGGCACTTCTGATGGCATTGGTCGGGTGCTCCTGCATCACAATGCGATTTTTCCCTGAACCATTTGCATGTTTCCTTTTCAAATACAATATGCACACCTACAACACCCATATACAAATATTAGGTATCTTGTTATATTTGGAAAATGAAGAACCCTATCCGAGAGTTATAATCCTTCCATCTTTAAGTAGTAGCTTGACCCTTCCACATATTATGATCTTGGTTGTTCAATCATCTCCCAAGAAAACATCACCTCCATTGTACTTTTCATAGTGGCCAAACAATTCCTTATGAGGAATCATATGAAATGAATCACCCAAGTCGTTCAACTATACATCATGATCTACATGTGTACATGTAGAATCCAATTAAACATCACCTCCTTCCATGGATATTTTCAATTTTTGGAAGGGGCAAAATCATATCCATTACCTTTATCAACATTCTTAGATTTGCAATCTTTCTTATAATGCCTAGCTTTACCATATTTCCCACATTTCCTTGCAAATTGTCTTGGAGATGTAGGTATACCTCTAGATTTATATCTTCCCCTTGAAGACTTATTTTTCCTCTCTTAGGGACAACTTCTCATAGAAAAAATTGTTGATTCCCAACATCGACATGAATTTATAATGACAAAGGAAAACATATTAAACTACGTCACTTTGTTATTCTTCCTGGACCATCAAGACCAAAGCAATGATCAAGACCAAAGCAAAGTCCTCTTCGCATCCATACTCATTTTCGCCATAAGCATCATCCTTTTGTTCACAGCAATGTCTACCATGTTGGTCAATTTTCGTCAAATTTATTTAAATGGGTATCCTTTTAAAAATTTATTTTTCAACTACTTCTTTTATTGTCGTCGCCACACCATGGTTGCGAAAAATTCAAAAATCCCGGAACTTAACTCTCTAATTTTTATTTTACCCATTTTCCCCTAAATTCTTTTTCTCATATCTAAAAAATGTATCATTACAATGATATTTTTCTACCATGCATCCTTGCCAATTTTCTCCCCAAGGTAATAAAGATATCTCAACAAGAGCATCATGTCACTTACAAGAATTGAACCCAGGTGGGGAGGGTAATAATCATAGAAAAAATTGTTGATTCCCAACATTGACATGAATTTATAATGACAAAGGAAAACATATTAAACTAAGTCACTTTGTTATTCTTCCTGGACCATCAAGACCAAAGCAATGATCAAGACCAAAGCAAAGTCCTCTTCGCATCCATACTCATTTTCGCCATAAGCATCATCATTTTGTTCACACCTAATGTGGGAAGTTGTGTCATGTGTAATTGTGTCGAGTTTTTATTTGGTCGGGTAGCCTTGATGAATGTCTCCCGGTGCTTCCCATACGTGTCATCATGTTACCTTTTACAAACCGTTGAGTCTAGGTTGAAGCACTCATTACACCCATATTTTCATTTCGTAAAATCCGTTATTGTTTGACCCTCATGCTCGTCATGGAAAGTTTCACCATGTCAAAGCAATGTCTGCCATGTTGGTCAATTTTCGTCAAATTTATTTAAATGGGTATCCTTTTAAAAATTTATTTTTCAACTACTTCTTTTATTGTCATCGCCACACCATGGTTGCGAAAAATTCAAAAATCCCCGAACTTAACTCTAATTTTTATTTTACCCATTTTCCCCTAAATTATTTTTCTTATATCTAAAAAATGTGTCATTACAATGATATTTTTCTACCATGCATCCTTGCCAATTTTCTCCCCAAGGTAATAAAGATATTCCCCCCTTCCCGTTATCTTAAGGAATCAAGGAAAGCTAGTCAATACATAGGGACTCAACAAGAGCATCATGTCACTTACAAGAATTGAACCAAGGTGGAGAAGGTAATAATCATTCCTCTCAACCACCCAAATTACATCCAATGAACCCCATCCCTTTTACTCCTACTCCTCCTCATCATCATATTTTAATTATCCCCTTTAATAAAAGATACTTTTTTATTAATATCCCTATAGCTTGCCACTTCATGATGCTTGATATACGTTCCCTCTCTTCCTTCCAAATCTTTGGAAGTCCCATTGACAAATTCACGCAAAGAATCCACATATTCACTAGTCTGGCCGCAGAACCCACGTCGTGCACAGGTAGCGAAGTATGACAACCACTGGCAGAGAAAAGATGGCCATTGGCATAAAGAGTGGTAGCAAAACGTGGAATTGGCAGTTGGCCACACGAAGTATACGCAGCTAATAAACAGGGATGGAAGACTGCCTCACAACCCTAAAAAAACGATCAGTCAAGCAACGCAAGGAATATACAGCCCGACAGGTGACAAGCATATGGACAGGCATCTCATGAGAGAATGGATGAAGAATAACTTGTAGGAGATTGACAGAGGTAACGATAAGCATGCAGCTCCACAGGGATTCGAACGTGAGGAGGTCAATGCACTTGTAGAGTTGGACACCCTGCGATCGTAGTGGTCATCTTTTTTATGACAGTGGTTAGACAGGACCAAGCTCCACTCCGTTCAAGAGTATTCGGCAGCTCTGGTGTTGAGGATATAACTGAAACACGAAAAGAACCATGCAGCAGGAAGATGCACAAAGTCTGAAGTCTTTATGGGAGATTATTGGAAAACAAGCTTCTTGTTTCAGACAAGTTTCCTTTTGAGGACTGGTCTTTTTCTCAGGAGGTAGAAAACCTTTTACATTATCATTTTTGGTGAGGGGGTTGTGTTGAACTAACCATAATTGGATTATCAATAAGATTTCTTCAACAACTAAAGATAGGTCGAGAGGTATACATGATACACAATTTATCGTTCGTATTGATGTAGCCAAAGGCCAAGATAGTTTTTTTTAAGCCCATGTATATAAAGTATAACCTTAATCCCCTGGAGAGGCCGAGCATAACTCGCAGCCATCGAAACGATGATTACCGTTAATGGGAGATTAGTTCAGAATCCTATATACCGAAACAACAACCCTTCAGTTTTTCGAAGCTGTTATTTTCCTTTGTTCACCAAACGGCAAGCAGTTCCCCAGCATTTGAGATCCTCACCAAGCGAACCAAACACTTTGGTTATCTTGTTCACTTCTTTAAATGCAATATGAAGGCGAGTGCCAAAATGATGAAGTAAGGAATAGGTAAGACTACGTCTAGGTAGGCGTGTGATAACTGGTACTCAAATCGTCTCTGTGGGTGATGGAAAATTTGTTGGCAAGGCACAGTTCCATCCCTTAGTTTTATTGTTTTGGAATTTTGATGATTTGGATCATCTTAAAATGGGCCAAAACCTCTAAGGTTACAGTTTTATGGCATAGTTCCACAATAAATAGGATGGAACTACAATTCTCCTGATTTTTTTCTATCATTTTAGATTTGGTTAAATTCGTAAATATTCAGAATGGTATATTTTTTTAAACTTTATATATATATATTTTTAAACTTATACATACTTGATAAATTTTCACTTAATAGATGTTTAGCTTTCTAATTTACTTTTTGAAAAAAGTAAATAGCTACTACTTACAGTTTTCCATGCTCTTCAACATAACCCTAATTTCCAAATAAAATAATTTCATTTTATAAAAATGTTCACGACAAAGTTTATTACCTCACGTAACTAAAAAAATGCACGACATTAATGAAATTATTTTTTATATTCTACAAATTTGATTTTGTATTAACTTATGTGTTCTTTTTGCATATTGGAAGCAACGAAATAATTGAGTATACATCATAAATATTTTAATAATTTTTGCTTTTTGTTTGCTAATGCCTTCAATCTTATTTATTAGTTGATTTTTTGTACAAAATTATTTCATGATTTTGTTTATGTAGTGTAAATATTGCAACTAATCATGTGTAGAGGGGATCATTCTCGATCCTAGTAGAAATACAATCTTAACCTATGAATGGGGTTTAGTAGAAATACAATCTTAACCTATGAATGGGGTTTAGGAAGAGCAAGTAACAACTAAGCAAAACATCATGCACTTAACCTTGGATTAGACTTCATTGTTTCACTAGGGATCCAAAAGGTAATCATTCTTGGGGACACTCTTTTTATGATTTCACAAACTAGAAAAATAGAGGAACTAGTGGATAGAATTGTCAATAAGCTACATATCTCTAAATCTAATCTAATGAATATTCAGCATGAGAATAATATGAAGACTGACACCTTAGCAAAGAAGGAAGTGTTACTCAAACAAGGTAAAATGGTTAAAAATGGGGGCCAACATATAACTTGTTGGATCCCCTAATGTTTATTAAGCATGGATATAGGTCTCCACGACCCAATGTCACTTGTCACACTATTAAAGATGAACCCCACACAATTCAATTCTATTAATCATCATTATGACACCTGAGGACAACCCACAACTGATCACGTTCCTTTGGGCATGGAAGACCCTTCGAGAAGCTTTGCCACGGATCAACCACACTAGCAATTTGGTAATATTTCATCCTGGCCTCTTCCATTCAATGCATTCAGGATTGAGAACCACCGAAAAATTCAGACTAAGTTGGGTGAAGTTGTGGACTGGAGCAACATGGTAATGGTGACTTTGTATCTCTGGGATAACACTGCCTTTCCCTCTAGAGCTCAGGGGGAGTGGATTTCAGTCCAAGCAATCCGCAAGCTACTGAGAGACACTTGGTTAGTGCAGTTGGTATTTGAATTTTGTAGGAAGAAAAGAAAGAAACTTGGATCTTCGTTGGAAAATTACAGGAAGCTGAATCCTGGTGGGGGATAACGATAATTCCTAGCATGAAGATAGAATGGGAGGCCAAATTAGTAGAGCTCATAGTGGGTAGGAATCTCCAAGCTAATATAAGGAAAATAAAAAACAACCTGTCATGGATGAATTCCCAATTGGTTGGATTTCTAGAAGTTGTGCATCAAAATACCTCTCATACCCTCGGGCTTAGATACTCGCTTGGGAGATGCAGAAGAGCATATCTATGTGTATGTTCATCAAGTAAACACCATGAGATATTGGCTGTGAACCACTCTAAGGTCACCTAGAACGTTGGAAGTAAATGTGTAAATGAGGACTTTGGTTTGCAACCCCCTCGCGCCATAGTGGACATCTCAAGCTCCAAGGGGTAGGCAGGCGATGAAGCTGCTCCACAAGTCATGAATAGTGGGAGTAGTTCTGGTTAAAAATATTTTGTTATGTTATGTTTTTTTGTGTTATTGCTCAACCAATATATTAGAGTATATAGCAATTTAGTAGATATAGGTTCTTTAACAAAAGAAACATTTTTTTTGGAAATTGTAATAGAGTAGAATTACGCTCAAGAGAATCCTACTACAATTTTTTGAACTAATGTAAATTATTCTACTGATTTTTTTCAGTTGTTTATAATATCAAATTACCTGTTTTAGTTTAAAAATAAATAAATTTTGCAACTAATTTTTTCTATTTTATTTCATTAGTTAATCATTTCATGTTTTTTAAATTTTATTTCAAATTTGTTTACTTAATTTTCTACATAACTAATTCCTTTTAACTATTTAGTCATTTTACTTTTATTTCACGAGCCACTCAATTCATCAATGCACATAGGTTCATCAAATAACCTTGTGAATTCATCTAACGGATTTAATTATCATCCGAGTTTCCATCCCTAGCTTCCCCTTGACCAACCATTCGAGGGTATTTTTCAATGTTCTTTCCCGAACCATGTCAATTTGAGCATCAACAAAAACATCCTTTATCACACCCTCCATAATTTGTTTGCTCATTTCCTTTGATAACAAGGATGTAACTACATCCTCAAACTTTAACGTGGATTGAGTCATACTACAAATTGTTTCAACTAGAGTACCCCAAGAGTCTAGCAAAAACATAATAAGGTAATGCATGTATCTTCTTTCTCTATATTAATATCAACATAGACAACTTGACTTACCATAGTATTAAAGGAATTTAGGTGCTCTATCATGGATTCACCATCCTCCATCGTAAGATGATACATTTTATTTAGAATAAATAAATTGTTTACCAGGGACTTTAACTAATACAAATTCCCCAACTTATCTAATAGATTATTTGCACTTACTTCTCTAGAGGCATTCAACAACCTCGAATATGAGAGCCAGAGTCAATTTGTGCTTCTCTCATTTCCTTCCATCTTTTCCTATCTTATTTTGGCACACCAATAGGTTTTGTACCTAGATTTGCAGCAACCCACTATTCTCTATCTATAAGAAGAACTTCCATATTCAACTTCCATAGCTCCAAGCTCTGGTCATTAAACTTCTCTATTTTTATTCTTAAAGTTCTCATTATTTCTTTGCATAAGATTCATTTTGTAAAGTTCCCACTCAAACATAGGTTCATCGCAAACCCAATATACCCTTGATCTTCATGGAATGAGATGAACCCTAGCAACAAAGGTGTCCCCATAAAACCAACAGCCACATTATGATACCATATGGATATTTTGATAAACGTGTGCAAGAAAATCAAACTAACAGAATCTAAAAACATATGAAATAAAACTGGCACACACACATAAAATACATATATGTTACCTTAGAAACCCTTTACTAACAAAACCAACTTAACTAAGGGTGACTCCTATCTCTATCTCATTATATTATATTCACCATTTAAAATACAATATTATATCATATGTAACCTTAATTTGTTAACCTGGATTAGATTTCAACCATAATTCCTCAATTGTAATTACTTTACAATGGGTCAAAAAACCATTAATCGAAAAAACATATAACAGAGAAAAAATAAACCAATTTTTTTCAAGGATTCCACCCCCTAGTCATAGAGTGATCACCCCCTCGAACCCCCTCTTCTCTAGGGACCCACAGAGAGTACAACACGTCCAATACAAGCTATAAGGGAGAATAAAGAGAGGAGGGAGGCTTCACCCAAAGGAGGGAAAGGTTAATGGAAACTCCCCTACAGAGTCACCAAAATGAAGAGAATGAATGGTTCTATTCTACCACAGACAATGTGAATGCAGGGATGGAATACCACCCAAAGAACACACAAAATAGTAAAGGGAGAAGAGAGGAAAGTGGAGTTACCACTTGGTTTTAAGGCCAAATTGAGAAACCCTAGAGTGAGAAAAAAGAGGGCAAAAACCATAGGTTAATCCACCAGATTAATTAGCACCTTAATATCTTGTTAATGATAGCCTAGGGATATAAGTGATTAGGGTAATTGGATTAGGTTTTAGAATCATTTTCAACAACAAATTAGTAAAGGAAAACAATTTGGGCATGTAGATTTTCATAGTGGGTAATCATTGTGATGTTTTCTTATGGATTACACTGTGTTGGAATTTTGGAAAGCTTTATTTTCTTCCCCTGATGATGGGTGGAGTGTCCACCCGAAACGTTGGGTTCCAAAATTCTAACACAGTGTAATACAAAAGCAAACATCACAAAGTAAATCAAGCTAACTGACTAGGTCTAATTGAGCTTTTAAGGGTGCTCAAAGAATTAAAATACTCAAGTAAATTTCTAGGGTCCTTTAAATACACTTTTATTGCATTAATCCGCAATAGGAATGAACCAAATCATTATGAGTATTTTAGGCCCATATCCCTCGATAGTCTCATATACAAGCTCATTTTGAAGATTATTGCAAATAGGCTCAAGGTTATGTTGTCCAAAGTAACATCGATAGAAAAATTTGGCTTTCTTCACAATTGACAAATTCATGATGTTGGGGTATGGCCCATGAGGGATTACACTAACTCAAAATTGACAAGATTCTAGTAGTAGGGATAAAGATTGATTTAGAATAGGCTTATGATAAAGTGAGTTGGTTGTACAGTGACATTGGTTCTACTTCAAATGGGTATGAATTTACACATAGATAATTGGATCTTAGGGTTGTCTCTTCATCCTCCTTTGTTAGTTAATGGACATCATTCCAATTTTTTCAATGTTTCAAGAAGACTTAGATGGGGATGCCCTCTATCACCTTTCTTATTTATTTTGTTTATGGAAGGATCAAACATGATAATATTTGAAGAAAAAAGGATGGTTTATTTAAAAGGTGTGAGTTGTAGGCCCTATGTTTCTTTCCCAGTTATTGTTTGTTGATGATATCATGTTTTTTAGTCATGGTTTCCTCCAAGAAATAAGGATTTTAAAGGGTATCCTTGAACCAAGTACAATGCAACTAGGATGGAGGTAAATGTAAAAAAATATTATAAGACTTTCATTGAATTAGAAATTGATTTAGAAAATCAAATTTCATAGATCTTTCCCCTTGCTTCAAATCACATAAACCAAGGAATAAAATATTTGGGTTTCAATTCAATTCCTAATGACTACAATTTCAATGATTGGTTGTGTATTTGTTTAAAAATCCATTCTAGAATGACATGTTGGTGTCACAAATACTTATTTCGTGGTGGAAAGTTGATTCTTCTATAGTATGTCTCGGAAATCATACCCATGTATTGGTTAGCACATGTGCCAAAAGGAATTCTTTATAAGATTACAAACAAGCAAAAAAGTGTTTTAGTTTTCTTTGGTTAGGGAGGAAGAAATCATAATGAATTCCTCTTCAAAAATATAAAAAATAAGGCAAGCCAAAAGAGGAAGGAGGATGGGGTGAAAGAATATAAATGTTTTTAGTTAGGCCCCAATTGCAAAAAGATTGTAGAAATTCCTCTTTAATAAAGTACTATAGGGCATAGTCATGAGAACTAAATATCTTAAAGGAATCACAACAAAGAATTGGATAAGGTTTGAATAAAACTCTGTAGAGGGGTCTATTGAGCTCTGGATTTGACATATTTTGAAGGATTATTTTACAATTTTTGTTATCATTTCTCTTATATATTTCACTCATTTCCGCATTCATTGTCACATGTTTACCTACTTCATCCTTCATTATCCATTTTCACTCACATGAACTTCAAAAAGCCTAATAATTCTAAAACAATCAATATTCCATGTATTAATGATTATTTGAAGCATACGAGTTTGATTCTTAACCAAATCCTTAAAGTTGTAGCATGATTCAATGACTTCCACATTGCTGCATGAACCAAATTCCCTGTAGATGGCAATTTTTTGCAGGTCAACTTGCAACGTGTTTTTCGAACAAATGGTGAGGAATCTTGAAAATATATTCCAAAACCCACTTGCAGAATATGCTAATTTAGGTCAGTCGTTTGGAAATTCCCCATCAAATGTGGAACAAGTGGTCTAAGGATCAGATCTTTAAATCCTATTTTCCTATTGTTGATCCTGCAACAATGCAGTCTAATCTTCCAGCAACACAAATTGATTTTGTGACAATATAGTCTATTCTTGCAGCAACTGTTTGTTCCTACAATTTCGGCCAACAGTTCTCCCTTATCATTCTCTCAATGAATTTGGTGATATATATGAATTTTGTTATGTTCTTAATGCTCATAAACCAATTCAAATAACCTTCATTTTGCTAATTTAACTAAGTCCAAGATTGGGTTGGTTATAGATCCACTTGTATAGGATTTGATCTCATCTTGCTATAACTCCTTTCCTTTTTGTGAAAGGAGAGATTTATGTATAAATAGGAGAGCATAGAAGGATGATTGGAGAATGTAAAGGAGAAAATTTGGGCAGAAGTAGAGGTTGCACATGTTGAAAGAGGTTGAAGAGTAAGACCATGATGTAATTTCTTTATGTTGGAATAAAGATTTTTTGCTGCAAATTGTAATCCTATTGTCATAGTCTTTCTTGGCAGTGTATACCAAAGGAGGCATGCCCCCCTCCTTTTGGCATATGCTGCCCTAATTTCCTTTTTACATTTGTGTGACTATAGGTATGTGTTCATTAGCTTAAATGCTTAATTTTCAGTTTTCGCGGAGCTTGTGGCTTTCAAATTCATAGTTACTATTTCAGTTTATGAGCATATTGCAATGGTGTGTTGATTTATCATTATAATCTATGTGGAATTAATATCAACAGTCAATATTTTATAGATATTTCAAAGTTCGGCTTCATAACTATGTTGGATAGTATTGGTTCTGAAAGATCGCAGGATGCTTTAAGAAGTTGTTTTAGAATTACATTTGTTTCTTCTTAGATTCTTTCGAGTTAGCATCAACAAGAGAAAGCTTGCAGAGAATCTAACATTCTACCTGATAGCCTATGTAGGAAAATGTTGATTCTTCATAAACCTTAGTTTGTTGGTTTATCATCTTTATGGGGTTAATATCAACACGGGAATACTCACAGAGGATCTGGCATCCTACTTATATGAGCCATGTTTCAATAGTATTAGTTCCAAAATATTATATATTTATTTGAAGCATTATTCATATTTGCTTTGGTGTGCTCATGGTTTCTTTTGGGATTAGCATCACGAGTTCAAAGGTTCGCAGAGGGTCTAAGCACTCTGCTCATATAGCCATGTTGGATAATGTTTAATTTCAAAAGAAGTGTGATTATTGTATGAATATTTTATTTGAGTGTGAGGGATACCAGTTTTATTATTTTTCAGATTTGGTCGTTGACTATTAGAGGTGTGATTTAGATAGTTTTTGAAGCACTTTGACATTTAATTATGCATATATTTTTCCAAGCACTTCAACATCTTACGAGCCCTTGAGTTGACAATTTAATGTGTTGAATTATGCTATATAATTTACCCCACATTTTGGCGTCATTGTTGGGGAAGTGCTTAAGGAGTTAATCTTGAAGTGAGTATTTATTTTAGCTGATGGTAGTGCTAGCATTTTAGAATAGGAGGAGGGGGAGCGATAAGACGAGAGGTAAGAACATGCGCATCTGTTGTCGATGTTAAAATTATAGCTTTAGAAGCTATTACATATTATCACTAAACTTCTGCTATGTGTCTTCACTTTCTCTTGTCACATGTCCTCATTTTCTCTTGCCAAGTGTCATCTCCAGAAGATGTTGTGTGTCCTCTCATATATAGGGGGTTGCTTTGCATGCTAAATGACAGGTGTCATATATAGGGGGCTACTTTGCATGCCAAGTGACATGTGTCATACTTTTAAGGGGTTGCTTGGTGCAGCAAACCCAAACTATAAATAGGAGCCACCCCTACCCATTATTTCACTCAATAATTTTGTATCCTCTTGAAGTCGATGTGAGGTCTGCTCTTGAAGCTGATGTGAGGTATGTTGTTGAAGTTGATGTGAGTTATGTCCATTGCACTAGAAGAATAGCATGTGCAGTAGTGAATAGAAGATAATAATTGCAATAGAGTTCTAGTATGTCCAGCAGCAAAACACAGGATAATACTTACAGCAGACAAAGGATGTAGTGAGCAGAGTTCAAGGTTGTCATTCAATTCTGATGTAAGTTGTTACTTCTGCTATTAAACTTTGTCCTAGCACAACAAAGATGAAGTTTATGATGATGATGTAATCTGAACCTGATATCTTATATAAAAAGATTGTTTGGCTGGAGTTTTTTCTCCCTTCTAAGGGTTTTCTCCAGGATAAAATTACTGTGTACCTATGGAATGAATTTGTGCATTTTAATTTGACATGTATTGCTGCTTGAATTAAAATTGACATGGTATCAGAGCTTTGGGTGTGAACAGAGCTCAATTATGTAGTTCTTGGGCCTTCACGGGTCCTAGGATTTAAGTTCTATAAAGCACAGTCCTAAGTTTCATGTTCAAAGCATGTCTTCTTCTATTTATGTTTGCCTGAAGATAGGCTAGAGGGAGCTTCAAACTTTAATGTTTAGAAGCTCAGGATTATGAATATTCTCTAAGAGTTAGAACTAGATCAGTTTGTGACTACAGTGGTGGAAAAACCAGTTTCTAATGCTGGTAAGGCAGCATTCTGAAGGAATCAAGCTAGGGCAAAGAGAGTTATTTTTTATTCTGTAAAAGATAGTATCATGCTTGTACTAACTTCTCTAATCACATCTAAAGACTGTTATGATACTTTTGTGAAGTTGTATGAGAAGACTACGCCCAGTCAAAAGAGAAATCTAAAGAACAAATTGAAGTTTTTACAAATGGAGAAAGGTGAGTCTGTTGCATCCTTTTGTTCTAAAATTGCTCAGATTTGTGATCAGTTACTTGTCATAGAGGTAACAGTTGATGATGACGATCTTGGTCAAACCATATTTGATGGTCTTCCATCTTCATGGAGTACTTTCCTTTCCAGTGTGAATGGTAGAGAGATTCAACCTACTTTTGAGCGTTTATGGCATGATTGCCTTCAGGAGGAAAGTCGCATGACTTCAAGAAATCATGTTGCTAATGATGACAGTGTTGCTTTGGTTGCAAAAAAAAGAAGAGGAAAGAAACCTTTCTTTAAAAGGCATTTCCAGGAAAACAAGCTCAAAGGAAACTTCAAAGGTAAAAATTTTGATATGTCTAAGATTACATGCTATAGTTGTAACAAGATGGGACATTTTGCTAAAGACTACAGATCCAAGAAGAAAGTCTTTCACAAAAGGAAGCATCATGCATCTACTACTGAAGAAAGAGGATCAGGTAAGAAGGCAAGTGAATCTCCTAAGAGACAGGAGAACATAAAAGAATACTACCTAGCGTCTGCTCTTTCTGGTCATCTAACTACTGATCAGAACATGTGGTTGGTTGATAGTGGAGCTTCAAAACATATGACTAGTTACAAAAATATTATTTCAGATTACAGGAAGAAATCTTGCTCAGTGCAAGTTCAGCTGGGTGACAACTCATGTTATGATATCAAAGGGGTTGATTCCATCTCTCTTCAGTTAAAGTCTAGATCCATCATTCATATTGAAGAGGTCTTATTTGTTCATAGCATGAAGAAGAACTTGTTGTCAGTCTCTACACTTGAAGATAAAGGCTACAAGGTGGCCTTCATGGATGGTAAAGCAGTTCTCTGGCCGAAAGGTGGCCAGCTAAGTTCACCTGAAGTCATTGGAATTCGAGAAGGAGGTCTCTACAAGTTAACGAATCATTCTGCCTGTGCTCTTGTTCATTCTACAATCAGTCCCAGCGAATTGTGGCACAAAAGATTCAGTCACCTTCACTTCAAAGCTCTTCCTAGACTTCAATCTATGGTAAGTGGTATGCCTTCTATTTCTTCTGATAAAATTGAAGTATGCAAAGGTTGTTTACTTGGAAAAAATGCAAAGAAGTCTTTTCCTCACAGTAGTAGAAAAACTGAAAAGATCTTAGACCTTATTCATTCTGATACTTGTGGACCAATGTCTTCTCCTTCCCTAAATGGTTTTCTGTATTATGTCATATTTATTGATGATCTTTCTAGAAAATGATGGATTTATTTGTTGAAGTTGAAAAGTGAAGTTTTTTCTAAATTTAAAGAATTCAAAGCTTTAGTAGAAAACCAGATAGGAAAACACATTCAGATTCTAAGATCTGATAATGGAGGGGAATATGAATCTTGTGAGTTCGAAAGTTTTTGTAAGGAAGCTGGTATCAAACGTCAGTTAACTGTTATGTACAATCCTCAGCAAAATGGCATGGCTGAAAGAAAGAACAGAGCTATTTGTGAGGCTGCAAAAGCTATGATGTTTGATCAAGATCTACCCAATTCTCTTTGGGCAGAAGCTACAGCCACAGTTGTATACATTCAGAATAGATGTCCACATGCTATCCTAGAAGATAGAACTCCTGAAGAAGCTTTCTCTGGTAAGAAACCAAATGTAGGTCACTTAAGAGTATTCGGATGCCCAGTTTACATCCATGTGCATAAAGAGAAGAGAACGAAGATGGAACCCTCAGGAAAGAAAGGGATCTTTGTCGGATATAGCGAATCTTCCAAAGCTTACAAAATCTATATCCCAGGTCAGAAACAGATCGAGGTTAGTCGAGATGTAACTTTCCATGAGGAAGTTGTTTTTAAACGATCTAGAGAGCTTCAGACCGATGTTGAGCCAGACTCTCCTCCAGCCGAGACTTTTGGTTATGACTTTCAGAGGGAGGAAAGTCATGATGATCCAATGGATCAAGACTCAGTGTTGGAACCTATTGAGATGTTAGAAAGGTCTCTTGAAGAACCTCCTATCAAGAGAAGACCTACTTGGTTCAAAGAAACTTTGCAAGAAGCAGTGAAACATATAGCCCCTTCAGGAACCTTTAGAGAGAGCAAAAGGACTCAAATATTAACAGGGTATGTTGCTTTGGTAAGTAACATTAGTGATGTTGAACCTTCTTTGTTTAATGAAGCTAACAAATTGCAGGTTTGGAAAGATGCCATGTTGGAGGAATACAAGTCCATCATGAAGAATAATGTATGGGACATAGTTCCCAGGCCCAAAATTAAGTCAATTGTCTCATCCAAATGGTTGTATAAGATAAAACATGCAGCGGATGGGAGTGTTGAAAAGTACAAAGCAAGATTTGTTGCCAGAGAATTCTCCCAAAAGGAAGGTATAGACTATGATGAGATATTTGCACATGTAGCCAGGTATATTACTATCCGCACAATTATCTCTCTTGCTCCTGTACTTGGTTGGAAATTACATCAAATGGATGTAAAGACTGCTTTCCTTAATGGTGAAATAGAGCAGGAAGTATATGTAGAACAACCTAATGGCTTTGCAATGCATGAAAAGGAAACTCATGTATGTAAGTTTAAAAAGGCCTTGTATGCTCTTAAACAAGCACCCAGAGTTTGGTATAACAGAATTGATGGCTTTCTGCAGGGATTAGGGTTCAATAAAAGTACCACAGACTCTAACCTCTATGTTAAGGTTGTTGAAAATCAACCTCTGATTTTGGTGTTATGTGTAGATGATCTTTTCCTTGCAGGAGAAGAAAAGCAGATTGCCAAATGCAAAGAAAGACTCACTGCTGAATTTGAAATGAATGATCTAGGAATGATGCACTATTTCCTAGGATTAGAAGTTTGGCAGAAACCAAACAAGATTTTTCTATCTCAAGGAAAATATGCAGTAGACATATTGAAAAGGTTTGGTATGATGAATTCCAGGAGTATGTCAACTCCTATGGTTGCAAATTTAAAAAAGTTACATGACTCAAGCCCAAGAGAATATTTGGTGGACCCCACCATGTACATGAAACTTGTTGGGTCATTAATGTATCTAACTCATACTGTTGTGAATATTTATTTAATATTATTATTTATAAATTAATAGATTATTAGGTTACTAGTGAAAGGGCGTAACCCTTCACAATGTTGGATCAAGCCCTATAAAAGGTGATCTTATTGTAATTTATCATCATCTAATATAATATTATCTTTTATCTCAAATATGGAAGGTGGATTCGCTTCTTAACTTAGTGAACAGATATGTTCACTGCATTTGGTATCAGAGCTCGGATTCGGCTCCTTCGACCTGAGCTCAGATTCGGCTCCTACACTCAGAGCTCAGTTTTGGCTCCCCCTTTAGAGCTCGGTTTCGGCTCCTCTCACTCCCGTATTTCTTCTCTTCTCCCTGTCAACTCCCTGTCAACTCCCTGCTTGCCCTCTCCTCTTGCTGTGTCGAACACCACCTCTTCCTACGACTCCTCAACAGCTCAACTTCCCTACCCTGCATTTTCCCTCCGCCCTCATCACATACTCCACCTCTCCTCCCTTCGCCTTATGCTGCTGCCACCTCCTCCCTTTAATAACAGCTCAACTTCCCTACCCTACATTTTCCCTCCGCCCTCATCACATACTCCACCTCTCCTCCCTCCGCCTTACGCTGCTGCCACCTCCTCCCTTTTCTGCATCTGCGTTACTCCCACTTCCTATGCATCTCCCTTCCCCCCACCATCGGCTGCTCCTTTTCTCCCTGTGTGCTCCTCCCATCCCTCGTCCCTCGTCGACTGCAACCCTCACCAATCACCACGCCCTCCTTCTCCGTTCACAACCTCCTGCTACTCCAGCTCCGGTGCTTCCGCACTCTCACCTGCGTCCACCATCTCCACCCCTCTTCCGTTCTATCCATTACACCAACGCTCTCACTCTATTCCACCACCGTCGCTTGCTTCTCCACATCCCCTTACTCCAAGAACCCACACAACCTCCACTCACGTTTCCCCACGCCAGTCCGTTCACTCCCCTCTCCACTCCATTGACTTCCCTCTCCCCCTCTGCATTTGCTCCTCCCCACTTCTCCACCACCTCAACGCCACCCTTAACCCTCATTGCTCCATCTCCCTGCGTGCTCCTCCTTCCCCAATCGCCAACACTTCACGCGTCTCTCTCTGCACATTCCTCCCCGCGCCTATTTCCACTCTCTCCTACCATCACTGCCCCCCAGTGCTATGCCTTCCTTCCTCCTGTCCTCTCCCCCGTCATCTCCACGGCCGTCCCATCTCTACTCAGTCTCCCTCCCCCACTCCAGCCTACACGATGTTCTCGCCACGCCTGTTCTCCATTCAATCCCACTCCCCACGGCTCCGCCTTCTCAATCCCCTACGCCTGTGCTCTCACCACCATTCGCTCACATCCATAGTCAACCCTAATTTTTAATAAAAATTAAATATTGTTATATTAATATTTAATTTTATTAAATGTTACATTCCCAAATTATAAAATAAAATATAATATTTAAATATAATAATTATTATTATATTTATTTATTTTACCTATATAATAATTATTTGTCCTTACAATTATTATTAATTAATTAAGTTTCAAACTTTTAACCATGAAGTGGTTCAATAATGAAGATGAAAGCTATGAGGAAAAGAGACTTAAAGCCATCATCTCTCGTGGAATTGGAACAAGTAAATATGACATTGCTCACAATACCGAGGAGAGTCAAACCGGTGTTGCTGATAAGTATCGAAAAGATTGGCCCGTTCTTGGTGACGACGATGACAGTTTTGAGGAAAAAAGACTTAAAACCTATGTCTCCCATGGAATTAGCACGTGTAGAGATGACATTGATAAGAGCCAAGCCATTTTTGATAAATATCCAAAAGATGACATATACACAAAAGATCAGGAAGATAGAATAAGAAAACCTATTGTAGAAATTGAAGAAAAAGATGACATCAAAGCGACAGAGCATGTATATGCATTAGATCAACATCCACCAGTTGTGGATCATGAAGTTGTAGATTATAGGTCTACAATAGCAAGTGACATTTCAAATGCAATTGTTCTTGTTGAGCAGGAGAAGACACTTGAACATTGTTCCCAATTAGTTTTATTAGATAAATCTATCGATCTGATTGATGAAGTTCGAAGCCATGGAAGTAGTGAATGTCTACTTAAACATGTTGGAAGAATTAATGATGGTTCTACAAACACAAGTGTAGATGGTTATGTAGAAATTGTTTCTTTTCCCACTGTCACTTACGTTCCAAATGATGGTGAATATAATAATGGGCCTAATTTTGGTAAGCTAGAGGACATAAAACGTATTTCATCCACGTCATTAGGAAGCCCTGTGGAGCAGGTTACTACAGATGAACAACATTTATGTTGTTTCAGAATTAGATCCTTGGACACAGTCATATGGAAATCAAGAATGAAGGTCCTTAAAGTTCCTTCCAATAAAGAAGCCATGAAGGCTACGATTCAGAGGAAACTAGTACAAGACCTAAAGATTTCTAATCAGATTGATGTCAGTTTAGATGTGCATATTTCTTGTGACAACCACCACATATCTTTGAAATTGTTGGAATTTAAGTGCATAGATACTAAGATTGTAAGATGGAATGCATCTACAATAATATGGCTCCAGGAAATTGAGAAGACTCATATGGAGATTTTCAAACTTCAAAATCTTAAGAATGACCATTGTCATAATTTCCAAGATCGAAGAACATCTTTTAAAAATACCTCCATCATTATGACATTCAATGTTGGAACCACAACCAATGCAAAAAGTGGAAATAATGAAGATCCACAAGTGTTCATACATGAAATCCAAAAGGCGATATGGAAGACAAATAATTACAAATTGTATTGTTTCAAAAACTCACCACTCAAGCAGAAAGGATTACAACACAAATCCAAGATAAAGTTGATACTAGAAAAATTAGATTTGAGGACGAAGCTCCTTAAAAGGGAGTGGCAATGTTGTGAATATTTATTTAATATTATTATTTATAAATTAATAGATTATTAGGTTACTAGTGAAAGGGCGTAACCCTTCACAATGTTGGATCAAGCCCTATAAAAGGTGATCTTATTGTAATTTATCATCTTCTAATATAATATGATCTTTTATCTCAAATATGGAAGGCAGATTCGCTTCTTAACTTAGTGAACGAATATGTTCACTGCACATACCAGACCAGATATGCAGTTGGCAGTGAGCGCATTAAGCCAATTTATGGCTGAGCCAAGAGAACGACATTGGGTGGCAGGCAAGCATATTCTGAGATATCTTAGAGGTACCATAGCCTATGGGATAAAGTTCACATCCAGTGATGGTGTGATGCTACATGGTTATGCAGATTCAGATTGGGCGGAAAGTCCAGTAGACAGAAAGAGTACCTCTGGTTACTGCTTCAGTTTGGGATCAGCCATGATCTCCTGGTCCAATCGAAAACAAGAATCTATTGCTCAAAGCACAGCTGAGGCTGAATACATTGCTGCAAGTAATGCCAGCAGAGAAGCAGTATGGCTCAGAAAACTCATTTATGGGTTGTTTAATGAAAAGCTTGAGACTATGATTATTCATTGTGATAATCAAAGCTGCATGAAGCTCACATAAAATCCGGTATTTCATGACAGATCAAAGCATATTGATCTAAAGTACCATTATATCAGAGATATGGTACAACAAAATGTGATCAAGCTGAAGTATGTTGCAACAAATGATCAGGTAGCTAATATCCTGACAAAACCACTGCTGTTGGTGAAGTTTGCGCACTTCAGATACAAACTTGGAGCTACATAGAATGCCTCCATCTCTGAGAAACAGAATGATCAAAAAGGCATACTCCAAGGTCTGAGGTCATAAGTGACCACCTTGAAGCTAGCCAAGGAGACTTGGAGATTAATCAGTTCTGTGAGTCATGGCAAAAGTCAAAGTGAATATAAAAACTTTGTGAGCCAAGACAAAAGTCAGAATAAAAGTGATAATGCCTTTGAAAATCTTGTGAGATTATGACAAAAGTCAAGGCAAAAGGACAAACCTTGTGAGTCATGTCAAAAGTCAAGACAAGCAGCCTTGTGAACATTTAGCAAAAGTCAAGGTGTCTAGCGAAAGTTAGGAAGAACATACAATTCCTATAAGCTAGAAACAAACAATCTTTCTTATAAGATAATATCAATTAATAATTTAATAGCTTCCTTGCTAAGAGGGAGTGTTAAAATTATAGCTTCAGAAGCTATTACATATTATCACTAAACTTCTGCTATGCGTCTTCACTTTCTCCTGTCACATGTCCTCATTTTCTCTTGCCAAGTATCATCTCCAGAAGCTGCTGTGTGTCCTCTCATATATAGGGGGATGCTTTGCATGCTAAATGATAGGCGTCATATATAGGGGGCTGCTTGGGGCAGCAAACCCAAACTATAAATAGGAGCCACTCCTTCCCATTATTTCACTCAATAATTTTGTATTCTCTTGAAGTCGATGTGAGGTATGCTCTTGAAGTTGATGTGAGGTCTGCTGTTGAAGTTGATGTGAGGTCTGTCCATTGCACTAGAAGAATAGCATGTGCAGCAGTGAACAGAAGATAATAATTGCAATAGAGGAGTAGTATGTGCAGCAGCAAAACACAGGATAATACTTGCAGCAGACAAAGGATGTAGTGAGCAGAGTTCAAGGTTGTCATTCAATTCTGATGTAAGTTGTTACTTCTGCTATTAAACTTTGTCCTAGCACAGCAAAGATGAAGTTTATGATGATGATGTAATCTGGACCTGATATCTTATATAAGAAAGATTGTTTGGCTGGAGTTTTTTCTCCCTTCTAAGGGTTTTCTCCAGGATAAAATTACTGTGTACCTGTGGAATGAATTTGTGCATTTTATTTTGACATGTATTGTTGCTTGAATTAAAATTGACAGTAGACAGGTTCGTCCATGCTCTTGTTGTGCTGGATGGTGAGTAAAGTTTGTTTTGAAAGTTTTTCAAACATTTAAGATTGAATGCCAATGGTATCTTTGCAAGTTTTTATTCAAGAAAAAAGAAAACCCCAGCAATAATCCATGTGTAAGACGAAAGGGATTATCAACCAGCAAGGAGCATTTATGAGCGCTCAAGAGTTGTTAAGTAAGGAGGATGTTACTCCAACGGATCTCTCGAATACTAGCAGCTGCAGGAATCCATGCATATCAGGAGTAGATCCTGACAACCATTAGAAACATATCTGCACTCCGGGAAGTGCTAGAAGATCAAAAGGTTCATGGACAACCAATAGATCTAGGATTTTTACCTGAATCTCCTTGCAGATATGGAGAAGAAATCAGTGAGCCATGGACAACATTCGATGGAGAGCATGCATTGGAATATGAGGTTGAGGAGTCTCTTGATGGTTTATTCCCAGATCCTTCTTGCAAGAGCCAAATATTTGAAGATCTTAAAGGTATCAAAACAGAGGATATATGAGATGATAATATTAATGAAAAAGAGAACCAAGAAATGAAGGATTATATTGAAGCATGGTTGCAAACAGTCTTCAAGACAAGGCAATACTTCATCCTTTAATAGTTATTGGCACCACATCAAGAGGATTAGCTGGTTCTTCATGTTCAGGTACATTTCAGAGTTTATATTTCAAATATGGACATGAATTTTTTTGTATTCATTTTGCGCACATGGCTCCACTGGAAATATGCCTACACTTGAAAAAAGGATTTTCCACTAGGGTAGGGTAGTGCAGAAACAAATGAATAAAATAAATAAGGAGGTATCCTCCAGTTGGATACATTAATAGATTATTGATTTACTAAGATTAATGAGTATTCAGACTTGGTGTGCAAACCAAGAAGCAGTAGAGGTATGAAAATCAAGCAATCGGGTGTATATTATGCTCCAAGACATACTTTCTTGTAGAAATTTGTTGTGCATATTTTGTCTTGAATTTTTCCACTTCAACAAAACAGAAATGACATCAATCAATATTGGTAGCATGAAAATAAGAAATGAATCTGTAGGGATGATCAACATTTTCAATGGAATTTCTACATCAGAGATAGGTTAAGTGAAGTATTGATTACCTAAAAGGTCCAGCCTACAGAATTCACAAACAAATGGGAATTGAAATTCATGTAGCAGTACGTTCTAGGAACATATTTATTTTCTCAGGTGCCAATGAAGAAATGAAGCTTATTTACCAAAAGGTAATTCTTGAAAAAATGAACGTATTCAAGCATTATCAGGTACATTTCTTGACCCTACAACATCTTAATGGAACAACAAAAGAATAAAGCTTTTAATTTCAAATAGAGCATGAACGGTTGATGAGTATAAAAAAGCAGTCAAATTGCGGCTTGAATTGTAGGAAAATGAAGCAGAGTATCAAAAAAGGTCCAGCCTACAGAATTCACAAACAAATGGGAATTGAAATTCATGTAGCAGTACGTTCTAGGAACATATTTATTTTCTCAGGTGCCAATGAAGAAATTAAGCTTATTTACCAAAGGTAATTCTTGAAAAAAAGAACGTATTCAAGCATTATCAGGTACATTTCTTGACCCTACAACATCTTAATGGAACAACAAAAGAATAAAGCTTTTAATTTCAAATAGAGCATGAACGGTTGATGAGTATAAAAAAGCAGTCAAATTGCGGCTTGAATTGTAGGAAAATGAAGCAGAGTATCAAAAATCCGCCAAAAACCCACTTGCAATACATGCCCAATTAGGTCTATCATGGGATTCTTGCCAAAATTCGGCGCAGATCAAGAGAAATTGGGGTTTTTTGAGAAAACAAATTCCCAAAATTGTGGGTTGCAACCGGTTCTCCATAAATGCCCAATGTTCAATCAGTTGAATTAGTCAACATGGAGGAAGATCCTTGGTTCTTGGCTAAATTATGGTAAGGAGAACAATCCTCTTAATCAACAAGTCAGCAAAGCATAGCCAATCATGTCCATTTCTCATGTAACAATGGTCAAGCTTCTTGGAGCATTGTCCTGCATATCTTTGAATGATGAAAGATTTCGAAGATTTGGATTAATATTATTGTGTAGTGTGATGTGTGCTTGCTGTGTGTTGTTTCCGCTAGAGCCGTCATTGGCGTGAAGGAGTGCATTTGTTGAAATGAATGTCGTGTAGGAAGCCTCCACATACACGTAGGTTTGGTACTCCCATTCAATATGTAATTGCAGAAATTTGGTGTTTATCTTGAAATAATCAATGATCTTCTCAAGCGATTAGAAATTCAAATTTTCAGTACGTAGACCTACTGTAAATATTTCAAGCTAGAAATTCCTACCATAATGGGTGGATTGAGAAATCATTGAGTAAATGCAGTAAGTATGATCAAATCTTAGTAATAAATTTCATGCTTCATTCAGTTCATCCTTGGCATGAACATGTGGAATTAAGATCGACTTTGCTTATCTTTTGGTTAGATCTTTGTGATCACAGTAAGTATGATCAAATCTTAGTAATAAATTTCATGCTTCATTCAGTTCATCCTTTGCATGAACATGTGGAATTAAGATCGACTTTGCTTATCTTTTGGTTAGATCTTTGTGATCAAATCCCTGTAAATTGTAATAATAATAATCTATTTTTAAGGTCACCGCTAAGCGATACACCAATTTGATGTATGAGACCCCCTTGTTTGTGGGACAAGAGACCCCCTCTGCGCAACGATTTAACTGTTAAAATCTACAGAGGTGTACATACTCTACCCCCCTTTGGATTTGAACCTGTGACCTCTTAGGAAGGAACACATGTTCTTAACCGTTAGGCCCACTCAACCTGTAATGAATTTCCCAAGCAAATTCAAACCTTTCAATTTGACAAATCCAAATATTGGGATTGCTATTGAAAAATGATTCTAAGAAGCAGATCACACTCCAGACTTTCGACAATATTAGTAAATCAGATCAACCTTTCAGAGTAGTATGCAGATCTTCAGCAAGCATGCAGAAATTTATTTTAGCATTATTTTATTTAATAATTTTCTTGCATCTATTTCAATTTAGCAATGCCTATTTTATCTAACAAAATATGCAGAGCATTCAAGATTCCTTTAGAAGCAGGATTATTTATGGCCTCCATAGTAGCTTCGGGGAAATCAAATTTTATTATAGTTTCTAAAGAAATTTCCATCTTACATGAAGCTTCTTGTACAACGATCTTGGTTTTTTCCGTGCATGTGGACATGCAAAACTTTAAGCACGTGGGAGATGGGATGGTTGTAGCAGCAGTTATATTCTTTGTTAAGAACCTTGTATTTGCAGCTTGTTTTATTTCCTGTAGCAGACTCGGTTCTGCTGTGTTATTGCAACAACTCAAGGTGTGGATCCAATTCAAGTATTCCCACAACAACCACAATCCAAAGCATCTCTAGCAGTACCAGTACTCACAACAACAACATTTTTAGCGCAGACAAGTATATTTTGGACATTCTACATAATAGTCTGTTCCTACATCACTGCAGAAACCTGTAGCATCACATTCATGTTCCTGCAATGCTTTCCATTTTCTATTTTTGCAGCATATTTCTCTTCATAGCAGCCAAGATGTTTCAGCAGCAAAAAACACTACAACAATTTACCCCTTTCGGGGCAGTTTTGACTTGAGGCGGTCTTGGTAAAACTGCCCCCAAAAGGTTTTTTGGGGATTTAGGGGCGGCTCTTAAAAACCGCCTCCAAAAAATTTCAAAATTTGACCTTTGGAGCGGCCTTTCAAAAACCGCCCCCAAAATTCAAATTCTTAGGACTTTTGGAGGCGGTTTTTGAAAGACCCCCCCCCAAAAAAAAGGTGTTTTTGAAGGCAGTTGTTTAAAATCCCACCCGCCCCAAATTCCAATTCTCAAGACTTTTGGGGACGGTTCTAAAAAGACCCCCCTAAAGGTGTTTTTGAAGGCGATTATTTAAAAAACCCCTAAAAGTCATGAGAATTCTCATGACTTTTGAGGGGGGGTATTTTTAGAACTGCCCCCAAAACTTGCATAACTTTTGAAAAGATTACCCACATGACATAGCATCAAAAAATTTGAGAATGTTAGCAAGGAAGAGAGGGAGAATGATATCATCAGCTCGAGGACTTGCAACCCAGAGCCAATATCATCAAATCGAGGTTGAAGTCACCCTAACTGGCATTTAAGACCTAATAATTTGCTTTAGGCCTTGTGGCCTTTTGTTATAACTTATAATGCGATATCAAGCGTCCTAGCACTATGGCTTTATTGCGAAGTTATGGGCTTGTATGAAAAATAATTTGTTCACGTAGGATTCATAACATTTCGTGTTCAAAAAGAGCCTCTCCAAAAATCCAAGGATTCATTTGGAAGACACAGTATGCCACTGATCCTACACTAGTATCTAAAGTGCTCATGACTAGGCATATTGTGCTTTGAATTTAGAGCATGTAAGGGGGGACACCTATTTTGATCCTTCAAAACCTCCTTTAATATGTTAATAATTTAGCATGGTATCAAGTATACATTTTGTAGTTATTACCTTGCTTGGATAATTATTGGATTTTCTAAGGGTGATCATTGTAAATACCCAAATCCTAGTTGTTTAAATTTTCATTATTGTTTCCTTGTTTCTATTTTTTTATTGAAATACATATCCTGTAGAAATCCATTAGACACTTCCCCTTAATCTGAGGATGGTACTCAGGGTAAACTAGATTTCAAAGAAGCTTCAGGCTTTACAAAAAACACTCATTTAAGATTTCAACATGTCACTTGTGGGAATTCAACCTAGGTGGGGAACTTCCCATATATATATATATAAAGGTTCTAATTGGTAGGAACTTCTCATATATAGAAAAAATTCATATTTTTCAACATTGACATTTCCCCAAGCAGAATATAACTTGTGTTGTGCTAGCAAGAGTCCCACTCAACAACCTTGGTTCCTTCCAAACACACGATAAAATGATGTCAAGTTATTTAAACTTACAAACATTCACAACCTCAAAAGATAGAATGAGGCAAGCCAAATCAATTTTTCTTTTATGATCATGTGAAAGTTATGACAAATATGACCAGGACCCATCTCAAAAATACCTTTATTTGAAGAAAACCTATAACCTACGACCTGTATATCATTATGTACAACTAAACAAGAAATCCTCAACCATACATCATTAGCCATTATTTAAAAAAAAATCATAGACTTCCTAACATTGGAAACCCAAAGACGATGTCAAGCCAGCTAGAGATATAGGCTAGGATCGCAAACTTGAGAAGATGATAGGCACCAAAATGAGCATAGGCTATATCATTTCAGAATTAGGTATGGGTCTCTAGGCCTCAACATGGTTAAGAGAAGAATCGAAGCCCTAACTCATAAACAAATCTTCTAAGAATCTAGGGATAAACATGATACATCAAATCACCACACATGACCTCCCGAGGTTATCCTTTGGCTACAAGTGGGGGTATAAATGTCATTATGAGGTTTTAGCACCAGGTATGGGTCGTAGGGTTGTAGACATGATTGGTGGAGGAAACTCATATCTTAGGTGTTGTTGTTCGCCGAGATGCACACCAGCAGCAGAAATCTTTCGAAAGTTGTCTCCTCATTACAAGTGGGAGAGGTGTGGCCTTGGGGGCAAGCAATGAGCCAGGTATTGTCACCTGAATCCCAGCTCCTCTGTGTAGGCTAACTCCTAATGAATCCAAGGGGGGTTGTCCCTAACAAAGAGTTGTCTATGGCTCTATGTTTTTTAGATGTTTTAATGGTGAAATGATGCGGATGGGTGTTTTTTAAGAGTTTTTTAAGATGATCACAGATTTATAATAATAAACTTTAAATAAACAAAGATACAGATTGCAAGATAACTTGATGCACAACCACTTCATGAACTTAAGTACAAGACACTCACATATGGAAATTTAACAACAAGTGCTCTAGATAGATAATAAGCAAAAGAAATTATGATGTTAAGGATTAGTGCCTTATGGAGTCAAAACGTCTAAGTGCTTGGATTGCTTGATACAAGAGTTCAAAAGATAAGTTTGTGAGATCGTTTTGCAATTTGTTCTTGGTTTATTTTAGAAAGTTTTAGTGATCTTGATTATTAGGGTTTAGAAAGCAAGGATGAAGTCCAACCGGAAAAATATACCTTCAGTGGCTCCGTTCGAAGACATGACGGACCTGTCTGGAATCATAAGCTAGGTGTTCAAAAAATTTAACTAGCTAATGTCCAGATTGGGTTGCCCGGCGCCCACACTTAGAATTGCCCCACTACCTGAGTATTTCTCGAAACAATGCCGGTTCGTTGGTTATGGGGGTGAAGATTTTATTATGGTTATCACTTGCAAAATTAACAAATCCAATCACCGTTCTGAGTATGAGTCCAACTTTTTAGGGTCGGCAGAGCATACTAAGTGATGGAAAGCAACGAAGTAAATATTAAAGGGAAAATGTGAAGTTTGAAATGTTTTAACTTAGAGCACATAGTAAAACTCTCCGACAGAGAGTGCTCTTGAGTTCGTCTTATGACAGAAGTTCAAGAGACTTTAACTAATCTATATGTTGAATGCAAGGAAAATGCAATGCTTATGCTCTCCGACAGAGAGTGCTCTTGACTTGTGTTATGGCAAGTTCAAGAGTCTTTGGTTCTTTTTTAAAAGACAAGCAGTTTGTAAACAAAGAAACCAAATGATAGCTTAAATGAATAAAGGAAAATGAGATCTAACAAGTTAAGATGCTAAGTAATGAAGATATGAACTAATCAGGCAATTAGTATCTACTTGCAGAAATGAAACTATTCTAAGTACTTGAAGCAAATCTAAGCTAAGAAACACAAGACACTCTTCCCCAAATGGGGAAGAAAAACCAAATATGGGAGGCTTTATCCCACTTAGCCTTATTTTATTAATCAATTACAAAGTGAGGGAGTAAGGCCTTTGAAATGAAAAGCAATTAAGAAATGAAACTAAAACCCCTTTTTTGGGTTTGTACAAAGGAGAATGATTATAGTTTTTTCTTGTTGGTTCAAATCTTCTTTTCTTTGGGTAATCTCCAAATGGTTTTGGTTCAAACTTCTTCTTGCTTCACTTTTCAATGACTTGTTCTCTTCTCAACACCTACAACAAACAAAATCCCAACACTCATGCACCCATTAGCATTAGTGCAAAATCAAAACAAACTTGAAACTAATTAGATCTAGGTTAACAAAAATGAAACTAGATGCAAACTAACCATTTATCTATATGCTCACTCTTTTTTCAATGCAAATTTTAACTTTTGAAAAGAGATATAAGATGCCAATACCACTACCAATGAACAAAGTGCAAGATCTAATCTATCAACAATGCAATGCAAATTATGATAAAAATGGATCTAACTACTAGCTTTTAAAATAATGCAACTAACTACTAATAACAAAACCTTGATGCCTTTTGTGACATTTTTAGAGTGCTCAAAGGGAGACGAAAGGAGAAGACTTGGAGCAAACAAAAAGAGAAAACGAAAGGAGGAAAGGAAGCTAAGATGAGAGGAAGAGAAGATAAAATAAGACGAAGTGAAGGAGAGGAGAAGAAATGAGGGGAGAAAAGGGAGAAAGAGGAGGAACGAAAGGTAAGAAGGGAAGACAAGGAGGAAGAGGAAGTAGAAGACTAGGAGTAGGATGGACGAATGGAGAAGAGGAGATCTATGGAGAAGGGGACGAGAGCTTAGCAAGGGAAGAAACAAAACTTGAAAGGAGAAAAACGAAAGTTAGAGGAGGAAGAAAGTGAAGCGGGACGAAAGCAAGAAAATCAAGGTAAAATCAAAGGGAAAAACGAATGGAAGAGGAGAAGCAAGGCCAAAGCAAGTCAAAAAACCAATGCAAAAAACAAACAAGGTGGGATCAACCTTGGAACAAGGTGACCACTAGAACACTAGTCCTGAAAACCTTCCAGCTAGCTGGATGCATGCAAGGATGCTAGTGGGGAAAGAGAAGTAGCCACAAAACTATGTGGCACTTGGGATCAAATCCCAAGCTACTTTCTCAAGGCAAAACTTACATATGAGAACACAGAGAAGAGTATGGGAATGATAAACTTGAAGATCCATTACTCAACAATATAACCAAGTAACCAGAAAGAGAGATAGAGTGTTTGTAGTTTGATGGATGAGGCAAACAAGCCCTTCGTTTCTCGATTTCTTAAAGTAAAAGACTCCTTTGGTAGCTTGTGGAATGAATGTGTAAACCAATCAAGAGCTCTTGCACTTGGGAGAATACCTGAAAGCCACACACTTAAGAGAAAAGCAAAGATCAAACAATATCGTGCTAGATTGTTAGCCTTCTAATCACAAGATCATATGCTTAAGAATCAAAAGTAAATAACTAAGAATGGTATCACCTTAAACAAGATGAAGCATGGCACACAAAAAGCTCCCACATGGACCTCCAAAGTCTTCAACTTTATTCAAATTCTAAACAAGATTACAAATTTCTTTAGAGTTTCTATGCACAAATATCCATGAGAAAAGAGGAGGCAATGCCTTCCTTAAATAACAAAACAAGAGACCCAAACCCCTTATTTGAATTGGCTTCAAGGAGAGAGCCAATGGCACTTGACAAATTCGAATTCCAATCAAATCCTCCAACAAACCAAAGCTTGGAGTGAGATCCACCATAAACTTGAGTTTGCATTCAATGAAGAGTGGGGAGGTGGCCTCCACCTAGGCAAGGCACCCCCCACTCCTTCTTGTTAACTCCACCGTCACATCGTAATGTACACCCATCAAATAGGAAGCCTCCATGCAGGATTGACGTGAGCATGAAGGAGATACGTGAATGCTTTGTGGGAGATCAAGTCCATGTGGTAATGAATGCTAACTCGTGACTTGAAGGGAGCCAAGCCATGAGGTGGCCCCTAAACAAGGAAAGCACCCACCTTTTCCATTAATACAATTCAACAACCCATTTACCAAGTGCCACATAACCAATTCGCAGATTGCATGAAGGAGGGCGAATTTGCTCACATGGATTGACCTCTAGTGACTAGATACTTCACTGAATGTGATTGGAGTTGACTGGAATCTTCATTAATGTCTTGTGCCATGTCATTTAGCCACTGAAATAATCCAATTTGGATTATTTTGGAGAGAATTGGACTATCTCCAATTATTAATTTTTTAATTTAATTAATTAATAATCCTCTTTTATTGATTTTTTGAGGATTTATTAATTAATTGGCCAAATGATGATTTGAAACTTAGGATAACAGTGTCCGGGGTCTAAGTATGATTTTTGGCTTAGGAATTAAGCCTCCAATCACTGAAAAACACCCCCAGACGACTGACATATTACAATTTGAATTTTTCCATTTAAACTATGGAAAAATTAATTATTAAAAAATAAAATAATTAACTGTCCAACGCGTCCGGTAAATTTTTTTTGGACAACGTTTAAAAACCACTACAGACCTAGGAAATGACCACTGACTTGACCCATAGTGTCTAGTAGGTTTATATTCATCAGTTGGACTCTAATAACCCCCCATGGCCAGAATTTCAAAATGGGGCATTCCAACTTTGGAGGAAGCGGGAGAAAACCATGTCAATTATATCTCGGCCGAAGGCAAAGTATAATTGGTCAGGGTAAAAAACTCCCTGGAATACCTTAGTTGATAAACCAGTCATGGGTGACCGAGTCACTCAAACCCTACTAGCACACTTTTATTACAAAAACCCGTGGGGGATGGTCATTTCAAGACAAACAACAAACTGACTAGCCAAAATTGTCTAGGCACAAAGGATGGATCATTTGATACACTGGAACACAAACACTTATCATGTTTGTCATATGGCGGCTCTTTAGATAATCCAGCTATGGTACAAATAAGTTGGTAACAGGTGCTAAGGGAAGATTAATCTAGGCACACAAGGCCATGATCAGCACCTGGAAGCATCACACATGACCTCTTGATGATATATCTAGCTTGCACTGATGATATGTGTGCCATTAGGGGTTTTTGAGCACTAGGTATGGCTATTAGGGCCCTAAATATGGTTAGGGGAGAAAATTCAGGCTATAAGCGATAAAGGAATATTTTAGGCATATAAGACCATAAACAATTCCTCAAAGCATCGCATCTAACCTCTCAAAATTATATATGATCCTTGAGTCAGGATGTTGACGCTGTTACCAACTGAGTTGCACTACAGTTGGACTTCAGTGAGCCACCAATATTGCACATTTACTTGTGCCTTTTTCAGAGTTCAGAAGTTCCAAGTTTGGCCTTTTCAGGGCCCATTTGTCATCTTTTTGTAGTACATGACTGTGCCCCACGGGGTTTGTAATAAGCATACTAGCATGGTGGTTTCTGAGTAACTCGGTCCACTAGGACTTAACAACCAAAGAAGGTATTCCAAGGAGTTTTTTCCCTTGTCAATTATGCTTTGCCTTTAGCCAAGTATAATCGATGAGGTTTTCTCCCACTCCTCCAAAGCTGGAATGTCCAAAGTGGGGGTTAGGCCTTAGGGGATTATTAGAGCCCACTTCATAACATTTATAAACATGCTATGCGCTAGAATTTCATCGTTTTGTCATGTACTAGGTTCCCCTGAAGTTTCAGTCGATTTCGAGAAAAAATATTTTTCGCATTTTTTTAAGCCATTTTTTAATGGTTTAATTAAAAAATTTCAAAAAGTGATAAAAGTCTTATCCGGAGTCGGAATTTGACACAAGGATGCTCGTTTTCAAGCTAAGAGCGTCCTCTTTACCTCCGTACCCAGTTTTCCTACATTTCGGGCGACCGAGAACCCCCGTGGAGCAGTTTTTCCTATCAGAGCTATAAAGTGGCACTTTAATGCCAGAAATGCATAAAATTGCACCATTGCAAAATTTTAAAATATTAAAAAAAGGGAATTTGGCACATGCCAAATGACATGGCACTAGTCACTTAAGATGAGCGACTTTACTAAAGTACCAAGGCATTTAATTTTTGGCAAATTTAAGGTTTATGACATTAAATCACAAAACCGTACGGTTGCCTCACGTGGGGCCTTCTCCACTTGGCCGTGAGCGTTGTGATTGGAGGAGAGATATGGTATTTGATGGGCGTTTAAACCATGCCTCGAAACCTTTGTCATAAGTTAGCAATTGGAATATTAATTCATGCCACGATTTGAATTTCACGTGGGCCATGCATCTACACGGTTGTATGCTTTTTGGCTTGAGTAGTGGTTCGTATTGGTGGAGTGGCCACCTCATATGGCATCACCCACGTGGGTGACCTTCTAATTACAACAACCAATCAATGTTTTCAGCATAAAGCTTCTCAACTTGGAAACATCAAATGACTTGCCAACATGCTCTCCTTTTTCCTCACGCGTGAGCTTCACAAGGGGGCAGCTTGTTCATCAAACTCAACAATTTCCGTTTTGAGGTGTTTTTGTCTCTTTGGATATGGTGTTTTACCATTGGTTGAGAGCTTTTCTTGCTCTACAAGTTAGGAGTTTGGTCTCTTAGGGTTTTACGCCCTAGCTCACTTGCCATTTGCTATAAATTGAGGAGCTCGGCTCCATTGTAATGATTGGAAGGTGGAACCTCTGCTCTGATATTGTTGTATTATTTATGTGTTCTTGAGAATAAAGTTAAGGCTTTGGAGGCTATATTGTGGACTCGTGTTAAATGTGTGGATGTCTAATGCTTAAATCCCATGGAGGTAATCTGTGTCTCTTCATAAGCTTTGTTTATTGTTCGGATTCATGCTGATCTTTGAAGGAAATTTATTATTTCAGTAGGGTAAAGAGTAGGATCTATATTTTATTCTTTATTATCAATTGTATGAAGTATATCTTAAACATTGTTCATATCTTGTTTGAATGTCCATGTTTCAGTTTATCTTTTATATGATTTATATCGGTGTCTCTTAATCCGCTTGTGGAAGGTTTGTTGTGAGGTTTCTTGCAGGTAATCTGATCTCAATGAGAAGGCATACACGCTAGTTTGCCAATCTTTGAAGTTATAAAGGAAGCGTAGTCCCTCGTGTGTTCACTTGCATATGGTCTCCACTCGCCCAGTCTTTCTCACTCAAAACCGGTTATATCACCTTCGTTCAAACCCTCATTTATCCTATCTTGGTTACTGTTTCTATATTGTTCTAGATCTAAAATTTTGATATCCTAAGAAGTGGATCTAGTATCCTTTACTAATGCTTTCATTTTATCAAAGTCCAAATCTTGAAGGTTCATTAGTGAAGAAGTGCTTATAAAATATTTATCTAGCATTGTTAGGCTTGTAATTTGGCTTGCAAAACTCGAAAGAGAGCAGCCAAACATCCTAGCAAGGCAAGCTCCCTAGCTTGTCTTCCTAGTTACCTTTTGTCTCATTTCATTGCACCTTTTAGCTTCATTTTTCAGACTTAGTTTGCATTTCGAAGAAGAGTAATTTCTTAGTTGTTTTAGGCATTTTACAAACTTTTTAGCTCGCTGGTTTTTTGGTTCTGCACATAAAAAGTCATTTGAAAGTTAGTTTAAAAACCCAAAAAATTGCTCAAAAATACGTTTTCACATACTAGTTGCATTAGATCTCATTCTGATAATTTTCTAGCATTGTCAGAACACTCTTAAAGTGTTCTGATTGTCATTTTCTAACCAATATAGCTCGCTGATCTGTTTTGATTTCATCACAGGTTGGAGTAAAAATTTTTAATAAAATTTGCATTTGGAGCTTCCTGAACCACCCAGAGAGAACCAGTTTCAAGCACCATCGTTATTTCTCTCAAACATTGTAAACTGACTTGTTCCCTATTAATAAAGGGCAAGCAGTATTTCTCTTAAGTCTCCAAGTTGTAATAAAATATAAAAAGAGCACAGCAAGCAATTCCAGCGCCTGACCCCAATCCCCCTAGGGGGGATTCGCACATTTTCCATTTTTTTTTGTTTTTTCACTTTTTTTTTTAGTTTTCATTTGAACAGTAGTAATTAAATAACTCACTCAAGCACACAACGTCCTCCGAGGACCTGTTCATCAATTTATATGCTTTTGTGTTTATTTCAAATTATTATTTTATTCTTAAAATTTAATCCTAAAATTAACCCCCCTTGTTTTATGCTTGGGGTTTAGTGTAGAATAATCATCCACTCACACGTCTTAATAAAACGAACAACGCCCCAAACCCGGAGTATGCTCTTGAATACTGCAGCTTAGTCGGAACAGCTGGCTCAATCAGAAACGGGTGCAAGGTAATTAGTATTAATAGGACAATCCATTAGAATCCAATCCTAAGAACTCGGGAGGTTGCATGGACTGAATCCACAGAGTCAGCAGGTTCTTAAGCGGGTTCATCCTCGCCTGGTTGGACACTTGGTAAGGTTGCTAGAGCACTCAGTTCGAAGTTTAGTTTTCTTTTGGGCCAAACCAAGAATTAACCCACTCCTTAACCATTCATTTAATAATCATAAAAATTACCAACCGAGCCACTGCAATACTTTCACTGAGACTACACAAGCAACCCTACATAACAGCAATTGCAAGCATTTTTACTTTCTCGGCACTGGTCTTTAATTTTCTATGTTTAAGTTTCAATCACAAATGTCGTGAATGCTTATCTATCTTGTGTTGGATTAATCAATTGATTTAATTTGCAAGCAGTGGTTAGTTGTTAATTTTTCATCTCATCATCTTTTTTAACTCCTAGAATAGACTTTTATCCTTTGTTGTAGATTAAAAGCTTTAGATTATTTTTCATAGGGACCACCCCCCTTGGCTTCGCTAGGAGTAAGCCTAGACGGAGGAGTCGAGTAATCAGGTGACAACACTTGACTCTCACTTGCCCCCAAGGACACACCGAGCGGCTTGAAGGTTTCCTGCCGTGTCCCCCCAGGTGTGTATTAGGCGGCAACATTTTGGCGCCGTTGCCGGGGATAAACCTTTCTATTCCCGGGTCACGACCTTTGTTTCTTTTTGCTTTTTTTACTTTGTTTGATGTATCCTGTGAATATTTAAATTTTACTCGATCCATCTGGCGACTCCACTTTTAAACAATTCAATGAAGTATTCAACAAGAAGAAATTCGGAAGGATTATTCAATTTTATTCCTGAACCTGAAAAGGTATATAGAAGAAGATTGAATAAACAAAACTCTCGGAGAATACTCGAAAATCTTAGACTTGAGTCAATCTTAGATATTCACCATCTGTTTGAAGAGTCTAATCCACCAGAAGACATGGGAGATTTTTTTAGCCCTCTAGACTTTACTGCAATCGTAGGGTACCCTCATGTCGTAACTGAGAAGGCAATTGAAAATTTGCCTTCATTTCAGGGTAACAATGCCATAAGTGCTAAGGCACATTTAAAGTCTTTTTCACAATGTTATAATAAATGGTGTCTTAATGCTAAACATGAAGATGTGCAGATGAAGCTGTTTGCGCTACCCTTAGAAGAAGATGCCTTTGATTGGTTCTCAGACCTAGATGCTGGCAGTTTCAAAACATTCAAAGAGTTTGAGAAGGGTTTCCTAGCCAAGTGGGGAGACAAGAAAGAAGATAGGTACCTGTTAGCATCCCTAAACAACATGAAGAAGAATGAGAATGAGACTATGGAAGAGTTCAACAAAAGATTCAACAATCTCATCTCAAGCTTGCATGCCGAGATTAAGCCTCCTGGTGGCTCAATCCTCATACATTATATTGAATCTTTCAATGGAGAGATGAGATATCAACTTAGGGATAAAGAACCTGTTGATCTTAAGAAAGCCCAAGTTATAGCTGAAAAGATTGATAAGAACATGCAGTCATCCGGAAAGTCCAATCTTCCAGGTTTCACCATAGGTACTACATCAAAACAATCAGACAACAAAGACAAGTCAGCATCAACAGATAGCAAGGACCTAGCAAAAGATCCTTTGAGAGAATTGATAGATGTAATCAAGGCTATGGAAGCGAATCATGCTGCACAAATGAATTCCATGCAAAACAGACTCATTGCTATGGAAAGAGAAAAATCTCACATGCCTTCCAATAGGTTTCCTCGTAGACAGAACAATGAATGGAAGCAAAAGTATCCATCCAACAATCAGAGGATTCCTAGTCAACTTGATTTAGCCAACATGGTTATGGAAGAGGTGCCCCCTTTCTGTAGGGCTTGTAATGAATTTCATGATGAGTCAACTTGTCCTAAGTTTAACTACATAAATGAACAAGGTCTTCCTGAAGTCAACAACTTTGTAGGGTATTCAAATCAACTTGAGTATATCAATCATGTTGGTAAAACTCACATTTTTCCAAAGGATGTTTGGAAACAAGCTAAGGAAATGGCACAGGAAAAGGACAATGTTACAAAAATTTATGGAGAGAAACCTACACCTAAAGAGATCAAAGAATTAGCAAAGTTCAAAGGCTTCACCTATCAGAGAAGGAAGACTGCCATTCCCATCAAATCAGATCTGCATATTCCTAAGGTAACTCATTTTCCTTCCCCGGAACTAAATGTTGATGTAGTTAGCTGGCTAGCTGGTGCTAAAATGCTTGTTCCTGTAACTAAAGTAATTAAAATGCCAGGTCAAAAGGATAGATTGATAAAGTCTTTAGAAGCTAGTGGAAATATTGATGAAGCACCTACGGAAGTTATCTATGAAAAACCTAAGGAAAAGGTCCTAGAAAAAACTAAGGATAAAGTTCAGGAAAAACCGAAAGAAGTCATTCCTGATGTTCCTAAGAAAATCAATGAAGATCTTCCTATTATACTACATAGTATAGATCCTCGTAAGGAAGATCATCCTCCCTTCTATGTATCCTTAGTCGTCAACAACATGTTTCTCCATAACTGCATGCTTGATTCAAGTGCCACATCCAACATCATAACTAAAAAAGTCATGGAACAATTGAACCTGAAAGTCACAAGACCTTATCAGAATGTGTGTGCAATGGATTCTAGAGAAATTGACACCATAGGCATTATCATGAACTTACCTGTTAAGTTAGCTGCATATCCTGATGTGAATTTGACTATGGATGTAGTGGTGATCGATGTCCCTAACATTTGGGGCATGTTGCTATCTAGAAAATGGGTTGCTTCCCTTGGTGGTTGCATACAGATGGATTGGACCTATGCCATGATCCCAGCTAATGAAGATGCTCATGTCAGGTTATATAGGGAAAAGGAAAGAAAATTTCATGTTGAAGACCCTAATGTGCTAGATAATGAGTATGTTCACGAGTCAGATGGTTCTGGGAACTATTCCATTTTCGCAAACACATTAGCTCCTATTAAAGAAAAGATTAAAGATGATAGAGTAAATGGGTTGTGGAGGATGAGTTTTGATGGTACATTTTCCAAATCAGGAAAGGGTGTTGGAATTGTGATTACTTCTCCATCTCAACAGACTTTCAAGTTTGCTTTCAGACTTGAGTTTGATGCTTCAAACAATGTTGTAGAGTATGAAGCACTCTTGCAAGGCCTTGAAATAGCTAAAGATATGGGTATAAAAATTCTAAGTATAAAAGGAGATTCAAACTTAGTTATATGTCAAATCAAGAACACCTTTGCATGCAAGAATCAAAGGTTAAGGAAGTATAGGAATGCTTGTTGGGATACAATGGAATTATTTGATGCCCTAAACATCACATCAGTACCTAGGGAAGAAAATCAGGAAGCAGACCAACTAGCAGTAGCAGCCTCAACCCTCCAGCCGACTGAAGAGATAATGAATGGTGAAGGATAATTTGAGATCAATTTCAGACCCTCCATCCCGGATAATGTAGATCATTGGCAGGTGTTCAAAGATGACAAGCAAATCCTTAGATTTATACATAATGTCCAAGAATTCACTGATTGTAAGATAGGCTATAAGGAAGAAAAGTATGACTACAAGGAAGATGAGGATCAACCTAGGAATGCCATACCTAAAAGTATAGTTGAATGGGAGCACATCTTTGACAGACAGGACAGGCATAAGCCAGAAAAGGAAATATTAAAGGCTGGAAATTACATAGAGATCAACATTGGGACTGAAACTGAACCTAAGCTAATCAAAATTGGTAAGGGTACAAGTGAAAAGGAAAGAAATGACCTTATAGCCCTAATTCGGGAATATCGAGATGTTTTTGCCTTTTCATATGATGAGCTCAAGTCGTATCGGGAAGATGTTTTCCAACATACTATCCCTTTAAAAGAGGATGCCAAACCTTTTCGCCAGAAGTTGAGACAAATGAATCCCAAGGTGGCCCCCATAGTTTTGAAAGAGCTTCAGAAGATGCTAGTAGCTGGAATCATAGCCCCAACTAGACATTCCTCATGGTGTTCAAATCTGGTTGTTGTAAGAAAGAAAAATGGAAACCTAAGACTGTGCATTGGCTTTAGAAACCTGAATTGGGCATGTTTAAAAGACAACTACCCTCTCCCCAATATGGAAACACTGCTTCAAAGAGTAACTGGTTCTGGAATGATGTCAATGTTGGATGGTTTTTCGGGGTATAACCAGGTAGTGGTCAGTGAAGAAGACAGGCATAAGACAACTTTTACCACCCCATGGGGTACTTTCGAGTATCTCAGAATGCCTTTTGGATTGCTCAATGCTGGGGCAACTTTCCAGAGATCCATGGATTATGCTTTCAATGAGCTAATCGGTAAGATCATAGAAATATATCAGGATGATCTCACAGTTTTTTCTAAAGAAAGAACTGATCATGTTGGCCACCTAAGACAAATCTTTGAACGATGTCGAAAATTCGGCATATCTTTAAACCCAGCTAAGTCTGTCTTAGGTGTTGATGAGGGGAAGTTACTTGGTCACATCATCTCCAAAGATGGGGTCAAGATTGACCCAGAGAGGGTAGAAGCCATAAAGAAAGTTCCTTTTCCTTGTAATAAAACAGCTTTACAGTCATTCAACGGGCAAATCAACTTTATCAGACGCTTTATTCCCAACTTAGCAGAGTTAATGAAACCCATGCAAAGATTGCTTAAAAAGGACGCTAAGTTTGAATGGAATAAAGAGGGTAAAGAAGCTTTTAGTGGAATAAAGGATGCTATTTGTAGATCACCTGTCTTGATCAGTCCTGATTATTCCAAAGATTTTCAAATCTTTTCATTTGCATCACCAGACACCATAGCCGGAGTTTTGTTGCAAAAGAATAAGGATGGTCAGGAGCAACCCATAGCCTTTATGAGTAGAGCCTTACAGAATTCTGAGCTTAAGTACACTATCATGGAAAAACAAGCATATGCCTTAGTTAAATCACTTAAGCATTTTAGAATGTATATCGGATACTCGAAAGTTATAGGGTATGTGCCTCATGCGGCGGTTAAGGACATTTTATCACAACAAGACTGTCTTGGTATAAGGGGTAAATGGGTCTCTAAGATCCAAGAATATGACTTAGAAATCAAACCCACCAAGTTAGTTAAAGGTCAGGGTTTAGCCCGCATGATGGCTGAAGGGAATGAGCAAGCCTTAGGGGTGGTATGTCAGAACAATGAGTCAGTACAGGTCAGATCAGAAGAACTTCAACGTTTTGAGCAGGTTCCTTGGTATTCAGACATCATATATTTTCTAACCAACCTCACATGCCCAGATCATCTTATTGGCCATAAAAGAAGGGCCTTGAGGTTAAAAGCCACAAAGTTTTGTATCACCCAGGATGGGCTGGGATGGAAAAATCCAGATGGTCTAATTCTTAGATGCATCGATGAGCCAAAGTCCAAAAAACTCATGGCTAAGTTCCACTCTGGATTTTGTGGAGGCCATTATGCGGCCAAGACAACAGCCCATAAAGTCCTTTGAGCAGGGTATTATTGGCCCACTTTGTTCTCAGATGTTCACAAGCATGTCAAAAGTTGCCAACAATGTCAACTCTTCACAGGAAAACAAAAGTTAGCATCCTTGCCTCTTAAACCTGTAGTTGTCCAAGCCCCTTTTCAGCAGTGGGGTCTTGATTTCATTGGTCAGTTTAAGGACAATTCTAGCAACGGTTATTCTTGGATCCTAACTGCCACTGATTATTTTACGAAGTGGGTGGAAGCAATCCCCACGAAAACGGAAACCGAGAAAGTGATCATGGATTTTTTAGAAGATAAGATTATCACTAGATTCAGTGTTCCCACTAGGATCACCACGGATAATGCTAAGGCATTCAGCTCAGCAGAAATGTCATCCTTTTGTTTCAAATATGGTATCATCCTATCACATTCATCAAATTATTATCCCCAAGGTAATGGTCTGGCATAATCAAGTAATAAAAACTTAATGACCATAGTCAAGAAAATTGTTGGAGATAATAAAAGAGCTTGGGATAGCAAGATCAGATTTGCACTATGGGCAGATAGGATTACTAAGAAAAGTTCAACTGGAAAGTCTCCCTTTGAACTGGTTTATGGATTAGATGTTACTCTACCTGTTCACTTAAAGTTGCCAGTGTATCAGTTACTAGAAGAGTGTAGCACAGATCTGGACGCATCTCAGTATAGAATGGATCAACTAGTTGAGTTGGATGAAATCAGACGAAAGGCGATTGATCAAAGCATAAAGAATCAGGAGAATGTTAAAAAGAATTTTGATAAGTCATCAAAGTCAAGGGTATTTCAGATTGGTGACACAGTACTACTTTGGGACAAAAGAAGGGAAAAACATGGAAAACATGGAAAATTTGACAGTTTATGGACAGGCCCTTATCTCATTCATGAAGTAGTAGGCACAAACGCTTTTTACCTAAGTAGTATAGACGGCGAGAAGTGTACCCTCCCAATCAACGGAGGCCTTCTCAAACTATTCTACACTGAAAATATCTGATGCCCATGGGGGCATCTTTGTATCAAAATTTCTAAACCCTACTCCTGCATTTCATTTTCTAGTTAGATTTATTTTATGTATTATTGTTTTGTACATTAGATTGAATTTGCTTATGTACAATAGTTTCCTTTTATGAATAAATGTTGTAACTTAGATGTTTCATTTGTTTATTTTTCATATATATATGGGACTGATGCACTTATGTTTCCATGCAAAAAACTGAGAATCTGGAGTTCTCGAATGATCTCCTTTCCTAGGAAAGATTAATCACACGTCCCACAGTTGGAGCCAGATGTTACCTACTAAGTTGCACTACAGTTGGTCTTTAGTGAGCCGCCAGTATTGCACATTTACTTGTGCCTTTTTCAGAGTTCAGAAGTTCCAAGTTTGGCCTTTTCAGGGCCCATTTGTCAGCTTTTTGTTGTACATGACTCTGCCCCACGGGGTTTGTAATAAGCGTACTGGCATGGTAGTTTTTGAGTAACTCGGTCCACTAGGACTTAACAACCAAAGAAGGTATTCCAAGGAGTTTTTTCCCTTGTCAATTATGCTTTGCCTTTAGCCGAGTATAATCGATGAGGTTTTCTCCCGCTCCTCCAAAGCTGGAATGCCCAAAGTGGGGGTTAGGCCTTAGGGGATTATTAGAGCCCATTTCATAACATTTATAAACATGCTATGCGCTAGAATTTCATCGTTTTGTCATGTACTAGGTTCCCCTAAAGTTTCAGTCGATTCTGAGAAAAAATATTTTTCGCATTTTTTTAAGCCATTTTTGAATGGTTTAATTAAAAAATTTCAAAAAGTGATAAAAGTCTTATCCGGAGTCGGAATTTGACGCAAGGATGCTCGTTTTCAAGCTCAGAGCGTCCTCTTTACCTCGATACCCAATTTTCCTACATTTCGGGCAACCAAGAACCCCCGTGGAGCAGTTTTGCCTATCAGAGCTATAAAGTGGCATTTTAATGCCAGAAATGCATAAAATTGCACCATTGCCAAATTTTAAAATATTAAAAAAAAGGGAATTTGGCACATGCCAAATGACATGGCACTAGTCACTTAAGATGAGCGACTTTACTAAAGTACCAAGGAATTTAATTTTTGGCAAATTTAAAGTTTATGACATTAAATCACGAAACCGTATGGTTCCCTCACGTGGGGCCTTCTCCACTTGGCCGTGAGCGTTGTGATTGGAGAAGAGATATGGTATTTGATGGGCGTTTAAACCATGCCTCGAAACCTTTGTCATAAGTTAGCAATTGGAATATTAATTCATGCCACAATTTGAATTTCACATGGGCCATGTATCTACACGGTCGTACGGTTTTTGGCTTGAGTAGTGGTTTGTATTGGTGGAGTGGCCACCTCATATGGCATCACCCATGTGGGTGACCTTCTAATTACAACAACCAATCAATGTTTTCAGCATAAAGCTCCTCAACTTGGAAACATCAAACGACTTGCCAACATGCTCTCCTTTTTCCTCACGCGTGAGCTTCACAAGGGGGCAGCTTGTTCATCAAACTCAACAATTTCCGTTTTGAGGTGTTTTTGTCTCTTTGGATATGGTGTTTTACCATTGGTTGAGAGCTTTGCTTGCTCTACAAGTTAGGAGTTTGGTCTCTTAGGGTTTTACGCCCTAGCTCACTTGCCATTTGCTATAAATTGAGGAGCTCGGCTCCATTGTAATGATCGGAAGGTGGAACCTCTGCTCTGATATTGTTGTATTATTTTTGTGTTCTTGAGAATAAAGTTAAGGCTTTGGAGGCTATATTGTGGACTCGTGTTAAATGTGTGGATGTCTAATGCTTAAATCCCATGGAGGTAATCTGTGTCTCCTCACAAGCTTTGTTTATTGTTCGGATTCATGCTGACCTTTGAAGGAAATTTATTATTTCAGTAGGGTAAAGAGTAGGATCTATATTTTATTCTTTATTATCAATTGTATGAAGTATATCTTAAACATTGTTCATATCTTGTTTGAATGTCCATGTTTCAGTTTATCTTTTATATGATTTATATCGGTGTCTCTTAATCCGCTTGTGCAAGGTTTGTTGTGAGGTTTCTTGCAGGTAATCTGATCTCAATGAGAAGGCATACACACTAGTTTGTCAATCTTTGAAGTTATAAAGGAAGCGTAGTCCCTCGCGTGTTCACTTGCATATGGTCTCCACTCGCCCAGTCTTTCTCACTCAAAACCGGTTATATCACCTTCGTTCAAACCCTCATTTATCCTATCTTGGTTACTGTTTCTATATTGTTCTAGATCTAAAATTTTGATATCCTAAGAAGTGGATCTAGTATCCTTTACTAATGCTTTCATTTTATCAAAGTCCAAATCTTAAAGGTTCATTAGTGAAGAAGTGGTTATAAAAGATTTATCTAGCATTGTTAGGCTTGTAATTTGGCTTGCAAAACTCGAAAGAGAGCAGCCAAACATCCTAGCAAGGCAAGCTCTCTAGCTTGTCTTCCTAGATACCATTTGTCTCGTTTCATTGCACCTTTTAGCTTCATTTTTCAGACTTAGTTTGCATTTCGAAGAAGAGTAATTTCTTAGTTGTTTTAGGCATTTTACAAACTTTTTAGCTCATTGGTTTTTTGGTTCTGCACATAAAAAGTCATTTGAAAGTTAGTTTAAAAACCCAAAAAATTGCTCAAAAATACGTTTTCACATACTAGTTGCATTAGATCTCATTCTGATAATTTTCTAGCATTGTTAGAACACTCTTAAAGTGTTCTGATTGTCATTTTCTAACCAATATAGCTCGCTGATCTATTTTGATTTCATCACAGGTTGGAGTGAGAAATTTTAATAAAACTTGCATTTGGAGCTTCCTGAACCGCCCAGAGAGAACCAGTTTCAAGCACCATCGTTATTTCTCTCAAACATTGTAAACTGACTTGTTCCCTAATGATAAAGGGCAAGCAGTATTTCTCTTAATTCTCCAAGTTGTAATAAAAAATAAAAAGAGCACAGCAGGCAATTCCAGCGCCTGACCCCAATCCCCCCAGGGGGGATTCGCACATTTTCCATTTTTTTTTGTTTTTTCACTTTTTTTTTTAGTTTTCATTTGAACAGTAGTAATTAAATAACTCACTCAAGCACACAACGTCCTCCGAGGACCTGTTCATCAATTTATATGCTTTTGTGTTTATTTCAAATTATTATTTTATTCTTAAAATTTAATCCTAAAATTAACCCCCCTTGTTTTATGCTTGGGGTTTAGTGTAGAATAATCATCCACTCACACGTCTTAATAAAACGAACAACGCCCCAAACCCGGAGTATGCTCTTGAATACTGCAGCTTAGTCGGAACAGTTGGCTCAATCAGAAACGGGTGCAAGGTAATTAGTATTAATAGGACAATCCATTAGAATCCAATCCTAAGAACTCGGGAGGTTGCATGGACTGAATCCACAGAGTCAGCAGGTTCTTAAGCGGGTTCATCCTCACCTGGTTGGACACTTGGTAAGGTTGCTAAAGCACTCAGTTCGAAGTTTAGTTTTCTTTTGGGCCAAACCAAGAATTAACCCACTCCTTAACCATTCATTTAATAATCATAAAAATTACCAACCGAGCCACTGCAATACTTTCACTGAGACTACACAAGCAACCCTACATAACAGCAATTGCAAGCATTTTTACTTTCTCGGCACTGGTCTTTAATTTTCTATGTTTAAGTTTCAATCACAAATGTCGTGAATGCTTATCTATCTTATGTTGGGTTAATCAATTGATTTAATTTGCAAGCAGTGGTTAGCTGTTAATTTTTCATCTCATCATCTTTTTTAACTCCTAGAATAGACTTTTATCCTTTGTTGTAGATTAAAAGTTGTTCGGGTACACAGGGTACTACCAAAGGACCGAACACCAAGAGCAACCACTTCACACAAACAGATCACAGATCAACACACCGATGTTTTGACGTGGTTTAAATCCTCTTGAGGGAAACACTCCACGGCCCCGGCCAAATAGCTTCTACGGGACAATTTATTATGCAAAGAAAGAAAGTTACAAATGAGCTTCTCATAATCGATCAACTAAACAATGACCCTCCATGCTCTTTAAATAGAGATCATGGACCAATCGGGTGTTAAGCCACGGATCAAGGTTAGGTTTGATCTAAGAGAAGTTGAGCCGTTGGATCACTCTATGTCGGAAACATATCGTGACCGTCGGATTAAGTATTTACAAATGCATACTAATGCATACTAAAGAAACACACTATCCCTAACGGATATATTACACAAGTTGATCTTAACTAACTCCTAAGTGTCTAAATATCCTAACATCCCCCCTTAAGAACAACTTGGGATAGGATTGAAGGATTTACAAAGTGACACTATTAGGAGAAGGAAGGAGGCATTAGAGCCTATCCCCCCTTAATGACAAGTTCCTGAACTCCTAACATAGATCGAAGTTTAGAAAACTTCGCTTCTGTAAGAGACTTGGTGAAGATGTCTGCAACTTGATCATCTGTAGGGCAAAAGAGCACTTCAAGAACACGATCATGAACAAGATTTCTGATGAAGTGCATATGTAGCTCAATGTGTTTGCTGCGTTGATGTAGAACTGGATCTTTGGCAAGCTTGATGGCACTTTGATTGTCGCACCAAAGTGGAGTAGGATGCTGCTGCTCGAATCCAAACTCTGAAAGGATCTGTCGAAGCCATAAAGCTTCCTGACTGGCATTAACTGCTGCTCGATGTTCTGCCTCTGCTGAAGAAAGAGCAAGAGCTTGTTGTTTCTTACAAGCCCAAGTAATAGGTCCAGATCCCAGACTGAAAACATAACCTGCAGTAGAATTTCGATCATCAGGATCGCTGGCCCAATCTGAATCAGTGAAACCAACCAACAAAGGTTTCCCCCCTGTACTATAATGAATCCCAAACTGAACTGTACCTCAAATATATCGAAGTATTCTTTTAGCTGCTTTCCAGTGACTTTCATGAGGTGTCTGCATATAACGGGCAACTCGACCAACGGCAAAGGAAAGGTCAGGACGGGAATGAGTCAAGTATAAAAGACTACCAACAAGCTGACGATACAAGGTGGCATCTACTTCAGGTGAAGTACAAGTGGCAGAAAGTTTGACTCCAGACTAGAAGGGAGAAGGGGCTGGTGTACAATCTTCCATGTGAAAGCGATGAAGAAGGTCACAAGCATACTTAGATTGAGAAAGAAAGATTCCTTCTTTGGTTTGCAGAACTTGGAGACCAAGAAAATAATGCAAATGTCCTAAGTCTGACATTTCAAAAGTTTGTTTAAGACTGGATTTCACATGGGTTATAAGCTTAGGGTCACTACCAGTAAGAATAAGGTCATCAACATATAGAACAAGTATGATGAGATGGTTTCCTAATTTCTTGGTATAGACATTGGGGTCAGAATGGCATCTAGAAAAACCAATGTCAAGGAGAAAGTTATCCATTTTGGCATACCAAGCTCGAGGAGCTTGCTTAAGGCCATATAAGGATTTCTTAAGGCGGCAGACAAGGCTAGAGTTATTCTGAACATAGCCAGGAGGTTGTTCCATGTAAATTTCCTCCTGTAAATCACCATGTAAGAAGGCAGACTTGACATCCATTTGGTGGACTTCCCAGTTGTGTAAGGCTGCAAGGGAAAGAACAAGGCGGATGGAGTTCATTTTGGCGACGGGAGCAAAGGTTTCATTGTAGTCAATCCCTTCAACTTGAGAAAAACCTTTGGCAACTAACCTTGCCTTAAGTCTTTCAACACTTCCATCTGATGCATACTTAGTTCTGTAGACCCATTTACATCTGACAAGTTTTCTTCCTTTTGGAAGAGGTACAAGATCCCAAGTATCGTTCGCCATTAAGGAACGATATTCTTCATCCATGGCTGCATCCCAATCTGGATTCCCTGAAGCTTCTGCAAAAGTTTCTGGATCATGATTCTCAGAAACTTGAGCCAAAAGAGAAGAGGCTCGCTGAAACTGAGAACGTGTTCGACGTTGATCTCTAGGATCACCGGCAAGATCACCAGCTGCTTCACATGTTGAACGGACCCATCGAGGAAGCACTTGTGCTGATGCAACTGGAGGAACATGAGCAGGCGGAGGTGGATTTTCATCCTCACTGTCATCATCAGAAACTGGAGTTGGAAACCTGTCAAGGAAGTTGGAAGAAGAAGAAGAAGGCACAAACGCCGAATCAGGCTCGCAGGCCAAAGATGGCACACTCGCCGAGTTAGGCTCGCAGGCCAAGATATTTTCATCAAATTTAACATCTCTTCTAATGATTATAGCATGAGAATGTGGTTGAAGAAGTCTATAACTTTTTACATCTTCAGAATATCCAACAAATATGCACTTTTCACTTTTAGGCTGCAATGCTTTCCGTTTTTCATCCGGAATGTGATCCCATGCTTCACTACCAAACACACGAAAGTGACTTACATCAGGTTTAATTTTACTCCATGCTTCGTCCGGTGTTATACCTTGTAATGCTTTTGTGGGGGTGCGATTAACTATGTAATTTGCACAATTTATGGCTTCAGCCCAAAATTGAAGACTTAGTCCCTTAGATTAGATCATACAATTAGCCATTTCTTTTAAAGTGCGGTTCTTCCGCTCAGCTACACCATTTTGTTGTGGTGTATATGGAACAGTGTGCTGTTGTTGGATGCCTTGTTCAGTGCAGAAAGTAGTGAACTGTTTGTTAACATATTCTCCTCCATTGTCAGATCTTAACTTAATAATTTGATGACTAGATTGTTTTTCAACAAGGGCCTTGTAGGCCAAGAACATGTTAAATACTTCGCTCTTAAGTTTTAGGAAATAAACCCAAGTGCGTCTGGTGTAATCATCAATGAAAGTTAAGAAATACTTGAAACCAGAAAAGGAAGCAGATGGAAGAGGACCACACAAGTCACTATGCACAAGCTCCAAGGGAACCGAGGCGTGCCAAGAGGCACGTTTGTCAAAACTGTCTCGATGATGTTTTCCAAGTACACAACCGGAACAAACACCATCTCTGCAAGATACCATCGGAATACATGTCACCATATTTTCTTTACATAGTTGTTGCAATGAGCGATAATTTAAGTGACCAAATCGCTCATGCCAAAGTTTGCTCAAGTTATCACTATGAGCAACAAAAACTGAAGGGAAAGGTGATGACCCAAAGTTGTTAAACTTGTACAACCTGGTAATATCATCAACAATTCCGGTAGCTAGAACCTGTTGAGGATCTTTAAAATCCTTGATTACAACTTGGTGAGGTGTAAAGGTCACAGTTTTACCTTCACCAGAATGAGTGATCTGATAGACTGATAAAAAATTGCAGGAAATTCTTGGAACACATAGTACATCACTAAAATGACCATTATCTACTAGAACTGTTCCAGCTCCTACAACACTTAGAGATCTATCGTCACCAACAAATATTTGTTTGGTGTTACATTCATGCATAGTAGAAAAGATGGCTTGATCCTTAGCCATATGATAAGATGCTCCAGAATCAATGAGCCATTCATTTGAAGTAGAAGAAGAAGATGCATTATAAGAATAACCAGAAGCACAAAGTGCATGCCCATGAGAGGTAGATTCTGAAGGCGAATCTAGGCTGATGTGGTGCTTCTTCATTGCTGCTTCCAAGGCTGCCATCTTCTTGAAACACTTAGATTCATCATGATTATCTTTCCCGCAAATTTGCAATGACACTCAGTCTTCTTTCCCTTTGGCTTGGATCCTTTGTCATTTTTTAAAGAAGGAGCTGACTGAGAGGGTTTTGGACCCTTGTTTGACTTATTATTGCGAAAATTTTGTTTCTTGGGAGGCTTGGACTTTTCTTTCTGTTGGGACAATAAGGCTTTCCCAGATGTATCTGCATTGTTGATTATTCCAAGATGAATGAGTTTATCTTGTTCCCTAATCAAGGAATCACAAAAGGATTCAAGACTAGACTCTTGATAGCTAGCTGCATTCAATGATGCTTTCATGGAGTAAAATGTAGATACAAAAACAGAATATGCAGGTCCAAGTTTGGAAAGATTATGATAAATGCATTGTTTGTCTTCCCTCTCAATCTTACATTCTGCACATAAGAGCTTAAGAGTTTTGTACTTAGATAAATAATCTTGAATGCATGAAAAGTCACTTGGATTTAAAGAAATCAACTCATTTTCGAGTTGGTGACCTCGAATTTCATTGTGTTTACCAAACACAGTTTCCAACTTGTCCCAAGCAGTATTAGGTTCATCAATTCCAGATATGTGGAATCGCAAATCAGTAGAGATTGACATCCCAATCAATCCACGAGCTTCATCACATCTATTTGCCCATTTTATTTTCTTATCATCATCAGTGGGTTCTTTTTCTTTCCCTGTAGTAATTCTGAAAAGTCCCCTACTTCGTAGAACATCCTCCATACGAGATTTCCATGAGAAATAGTTGGAACTGTTAAGTAGAATATCACAATGGGCGGCCATATTTGTAAAGTAATGGCTGTAAAAGCAGAAACCAATAGTCTGGATGTGAAGAGCTCGAAAAAATAGGCGGTTTAAAAAAAAATGGCACTGAAAACTGACTCTGTATGATGAAGTTATGCTTGAACAAAGAAACTGTTGAAGATGTCCCCAATAGTGACGTGGCAGCTAGAGAATGTCCAGCAAAAAAAGAACCCCCCTCTTCCCAAGATGAACCTTTTGACAATCACTTTACAAAAAAGTTGCTTTAAGTGAATCACTTTTGTAAAATAAGTGATTTCACTTTTACAATGATATTACTTTTTAAATAGTGCAACAATAAATAAAAAACTTAAGTGACTCACTTGTATTTTTATTTTTTATTATTTAAGTGAGATGCACTTTTACAATAAAGTAACTTGAAAATAGAAATTGCATGCAATTTTCTTTTTAAAAGTAACTTCCTAAGACTTGAACTCAAGACCTATTAAGGAATAAAGCAACTTTGAACCAAATGAACTAGATTAAAAGGTATGTAAAATATGGGAATGAGGAAGGGGGTTTTTTTTTTTTTTTTGTAACTCTTCTTGCTCGGTTTGCGTGCTTGCCTTTTTTCCTGCAAAACAGAGCACAAATCGAACCAAAAAAAACTTTTCCACACTTGTGGAGTTAGATCTTGTTAGCTTGCCCGGAAAGTAGACGTTTTCTCTCTGTTTCTGATTTGCCGAGATCGCGCAAGGTGCACGGCAAAGAGCATACGCAGCCGAGAAAAACCCTTTCCCTTTTTGTTTCTGATTTGCCGAGATCGCTCAAGGTGCACGGCAAAGAGCATACGCAGACGGGAAAGCAACAATCCGAACCAAAAAAAATCTAACAGTAAAAAAAAGATGAAATATGAGATTTTTTCTTTTCAAAAAACGAAATAAAAAAATGCGTCACTGTAACATTATACCTTCAGATCTGATGAAATACGCGTTTCTGGAGCAACCAGGAACCGTTTTCGATCAAACGAAAACTATTTTCCAATGGAAACGACGCTCCGGACGCAATGGAACACCTCCCACAGCCCAGAAATGCACAGAAATACCAGAACTAGAAACCCTTTCGAGTTTCGGCAACAACATTTCAAGATCTAGATCATAACCGGAAGCGGCACTTCATAAAAGCTCTGATACCATGTTCGGGTACACAAGGTACTACCAAAGGACCGAACACCAAGAGCAACCACTTCACACAAACAGATCACAGATCAACACACCGATGTTTTGACGTGGTTTAAACCCTCTTGAGGGAAACACTCCACGGCCCCGGCCAAATAGCTTCTACGGGACAATTTATTATGCAAAGAAAGAAAGTTACAAATGAACTTCTCATAATCGATCAACTAAACAATGACCCTCCATGCTCTTTAAATAGAGATCATGGACCAATCGGGTGTTAAGCCACGGATCAAAGTTAGGTTTGATCTAAGAGAAGTTGAGCCGTCGGATCACTCTATGTCGGAAACATATCGTGACCGTCGGATTAAGTATTTACAAATGCATACTAATGCATACTAAAGAAACACACTATCCCTAACGGATATATTACACAAGTTGATCTTAACTAACTCCTAAGTGTCTAAATATCCTAACAAAAGCTTTAGATTATTTTTCATAGGGACCACCCCTCTTGGCTTCGCTAGGAGTAAGCCTAGACGGAGAAGTCGAGTAATCAGGTGACAACACTTGACTCTCACTTGCCCCCAAGGACACACCGAGCGGCTTGAAGGTTTCCTGCCGCGTCCCCCCAGGTGTGTATTAGGCGACAACAGATGCCATTAAGAGGTTGTAAGAACTAGGTATGGGTCTCGGGGCTATGGACATGGTCGAGGGAGGAATCCATGTTTAAGAATGTCAAAGGATCATAACATAAGCAAAATCCATAAACACCAAGGAATCATTAATTGCAATGTCGTTGTTGTGCCTGACGACGGTTGAGCCACCCTCCATTCATCTATTATGAGGAAGATGAGGGGATCTCGTTTCCTGTCATGCAGTTACCAATAACGTCATTACTCTTTCCCTTACCATATATAACACTCAATAACCACATCTACGCAAACTCATCCCATACCCTCATTAATCCCCATTAACAACCTCAAAATATCTTATGAAGAATACCGATCAATAATCAACTAAGGCAGAGAAAACATTTCGCAAATGAGATTTTAACCTAGGTGGAGAGGACCTGGAAAACCATAAATTGTAGAGTTTATGCTAGTCATTTAATGTAGAGGATCCTCTATGCTAACTCATAAATTGTAGAGTTTATGCTAGTCATTTAATGTAGAGTTGACACTAGCAGTTTAGCCCACCTGAGAAACTATAAGCATGATCTAATAACTTTTTATTAGAAGAACAATAATCATGCTTTTGAACATATCTACGGATAAAAGGAGAGGCACTAGGCCATAACATATATTTTTATGGGGCTCACATGTCGTGTTTTGTCGCTCAGGGTATTACACATACCCATAATGAATAATATTTGGCCTACAAGTTTGATATGGTGTTGATTTAGCAGTTTGAAAGACTTGATATGTTTCTTGGGGAAAAGGGCATAGTTTGGTGCAAAAACCTAGGTTCTAAATCCATGGAATCTATCTATAAGCCTTGCATGCCATGTGTAGGGCCTCAAGCCACAACATAGGCTATGCATAGGCAATCTTCAGCATGTGAGCAAGATGTGGTGTCACATTTGAAGGTTTAGTACACCAAGGATGGTTCTCACAACCCAAGTCATGGTCTAGGGTGAATATTTAGAGTTTTAGTCCATAACATGTGGCTTTCGGGTTCTACATTGACCATCCATGAGGCCCTAGCCCATAGTTTCCTTATGACAAGGATATGGTGTCAATTTTCAGGTTTGGCAAATCATGGATGCTTCTTGGTCACTAATCCATGGTTTGATACCAAAACCCATGTTGTTGTGATATAACATTTGTCTATGGGGCTCATGGTCTTTGCATGGTAACCCACATCATTGCATAGGCCTATGTAGGGAATCCTTAGCCTACATGTGATATATGGCCACCACGTTCAGGAGGGACACACCAAGGATTGGTCCATTGAGGGGCTTTGACTTGTCGGATAGGACAACTAAGTGGTCACAACTAGGTTGACTATAAATAACTAGCACAAAAAAGGTCAAGACATGTTGATTGTTTAAATTGTTTTTGGGTCTTCTTGAGTGATCAATCTTGACTAAATCAACCCTATTTTAAGGAGATCATCTATGCACTAAAGTGTATAAATAGATTGTCTATATCGATCCAGATCTAGATGATGGTATTCAAGACATTGACATGATCTTCGAGTTCTGATCCAAGTGTTCTCTTGTACTTTGTTACGACTAACTCAGTCCAAGTTCATGTCTAATGCTTTGGATAAGTTTGTTGTTGTGAACAAGTGTTGATATGGAATAAGGGCATGTTCACCTAGCTCAATGCCCAAAGAAGGAAATGACCCAAGAATGCTTATCCATCTAACTTGGAGGACAAGGAACGCTACTTCCTTGAGGGCATAGCCTTCTATGAGATTATTATGCATTTATGTGTCAATTGGGAAATTAGTTAGAGGCATCCCTTTCTAGTTTTTAGTACTTTGATTGAGCATAATGGTTTAATAATAATTGCCCAGTTTTTTAGTGATGTGCAATTAGTTATTTTCATTCATATAATAATATTTTCTAGCCATGCTAAGGCTTCAAGGGAAATAATAACAACAAGGACGTGTGAGCAAGATATGGTGATTGGTGATTGATCACTGGGTTGGCAGGTGCAAGAGGAGTTCTCTTTGATTCCACTGGAAATAAGATGAAGGACTACGCTTGGGGTTTAGGCAGACACACGAATAACAGTGCAGAATGGTTATCCCTAACGAAAGGTCTGGAGATTGCAAGGGAGGATGGTATCACCGAGTTAGCAGTTTGTGGCGACTCAATGTTAGTCATCAGGGAGGCTAGGAATTTGATAATGAACAGAAAGAGCCCCACTTCCAAAATCCACAATCTTCTTAAGTACCTCGTCAGTGAATATAATTCTATCATCTTCTTTCACATCATGAGAACGAACAACCAAGCAGCTGACGCAATGGAAAATGAAGGTGCAACACTTGATAGGGTTGTTTTAATCAGTAACTCCTCAATCAAAAATAAGGTATGGATCCCTTGACATTCTAAGTTCCCACAACCTTTCTTTCTATGATTTTATTCTATGGGGAATTGCCTTGGTCACCACCCCTTGCCGAATTCGAACTTCATCAATTTTTAGGCTATGGTCCCAAACCCAACTGGGGTTTTCGAGGCAAGGGACGCTCACACAAAAGTTTCACATGGTGTCCACATGGGACGCATGCAACAGGTCTCTTCGGAAGATCGTTGCAGCTCCATACTATAACTAGCAGCAAGACGAACAGGTTAGCAGCACACCGGGTTATATTGGTCTTCGCCGCTACAGGTTATCAAGCTGTCTGGGAAAAAATAGCAAATTCTGGTTTTGCTTTCCGCATGAGCACGTTACCGAACCATGGAAGTGTTGCTTTGGATTTTCAGAAGCATTCTCCCTCTTGGCCAGGGATTCAGGATGGCTTGCAGGGCAGAGAGCAACCTTGGGAAATTGCGAATGATGGTGGTGGAGTAGTTTGCAGGAAGCGAATTCGCACTTCGTCTGGTGTAAATGAAGGCGTGGCTACAGGTCCGATCAAGGAGTCGTCTCAGGGCTTTGGCCCCTATAAATTGCAGGGTAATTCGGGCTCCCTAAGTGTTATGGACGACCACCTGGCAATTTTGGATGCACAGGTCCATGTTTTAAGAATTGAGGTATCGAAAATGAAAAAAACTCTGTTTCACATTTCCATTTCGGAACAAGCAGCAAAAATGGAGATTCGTGAGCTACGAGAGAAAGTGGAAGTATTGACAGTGGCAATGGAGAGAGGCGAGATTCGGGGAACGGCTCAACTCAAGGAGATCTGGGGCATCCCTAAACAGATTGACGAGAACGTTAAAGGAATCTGCGATGAAAGCATGGAATTGAAGCAAATCCTGCTGAACAAATGTGGCAAGGACGTTGAGCTCTGAAGCTGTTTCTGGGGTCATGTCTCCTTTCAAATACCTAGTAGAATTTTGGTTAAGCTTTGTGTAAATGAATTTTTTTGTCTATAATCTTTGTTTAAGTGTTGGATAGATGAATTTCAGTCGGGTTAATGAACTTCTAGATAGTCATAGTAGTAGCTCTGTAAGGCTGAATGTCCATCATCCTTTAAGTATTTTGGACAAAGATGAAGGTAGAGTCATGGCCGCCTAACGTTGTTGGTGTGCAGGCCTGCTCATACACTATGTATCCCGATTTCATATCTCTTTTTATATATAAAAAAAAGTCTCAACCGTTTATGTTAAAAAAAAAGTATGGTGATTGTTTCGAGGTTGCACACAACAAGGATGTTTCTCACAACTTAATCAATGGTTAGGGATGTCAAGGGGCTATGCATATAAGTTTAGAGTGGGTTAGGGGGTATTTGGTTACACGTAGGGGTTGTGGGGGTATGGGGTTTGAGGGTTTGAGGGTATATTGGGGTTAGAGATAATGATTATAGTACACTGTATATATACAATTTATATTAACATCATAGGGAATATTTGTCTTACAAGCAAGTTATGGTGGTCATTTCAAGATTTTTAACCCCTGGGATGGTTCCCATTTCCCATGGCATGGTTTTTGGTTGAAAGTCATGGTATAAGGCCATACCAATTTCCCTTAGGGATTGTGTTCAATGTGTGATTCCCTAGACTACCACATAGGGACCACATAGGGAATTTTTAGCCTAAGAGTGGGATATAGTCAACGTATTGACTAGCCTAGACACAAAGAAGCATATCACAGGGTCTATAACCTCGATTTTGCTTCCCAAATTGTGATAAAGCCCTTGAGAACCATCCTTGATGCGCAAAACCTAGCAAGATTCACTTTACAAGGCCTCCGTGGTGGTTTCGGATTATAAATGTGGTATATATTCCTTGCATGTAGGGAATGAATTAGATTTTGGAAAAAAATAAATTATGTGAACACCATACTCAAGGATTTAATCCCACTCCCACCTTTTGAATATCACCAACAAGTCATGCCAAGTGATCTCTAATGACATGATATGCCTATGCCTAGATAATTCTTAGTCATATTTGTAATCCACTCCTCTATGATTGCTTGGAGGATGTACTTTCTCCTCAGAACATCCTACTGCATTAACCCCTCCAAAAAAATCATTCACCAAATGTCTTTTGTTGCCAAAGATTTCGAGAGGAGATTTAGTTTATTCAACCCTTATCCTTATAATGGTTTTGGATAAGCTAAGGTATACTATTTGACCAATGGGATACTTTCCTACTCCCTCCTTCTCAACCACATACACCTACATGCCTTCTACTTGGTTTGTTAAAATATACTTTTCAAAATAGCTAAAATGGGCATCCAATGAATCGATATAGACTTAATGATGTTTTTAATAGGAAGCATAACCCCATTAGAAATGACCTATTGCTCTAAAAAAAAATATACAAACCCAAATGCTTCAAATTGTATTCAAAATATTTGAGTTGGTAAGGAAATAGGATCTGTAACCTATAAAACAAAGTCTCTCTACTACGATGGAAAACTAGAAAGGACTCGTGGTATTTTATCATCATCCATGTAGGGCCATCATCTTTTGTGTTTTGTGAATGTTATAGCCACCAAAAAATTTCAATTAAAATTTAGCTATATTAAAAAAAATTTAAAAGCCCATCACACTAAATTCAAAAAACAAAAATCCCAAATTGTGAGGTGCCAAATTTTGTAAAAAATCCCTCTTCATCTTTGTTGAAGAAGAGGGCACCAAATTTTGTGAAAATTGCCTCCATTGGTAAACCTGCTTCAAGCACTCGATCGGGGGGTCTCAACAAACCTCGATCATCCAATTTAGTTGCAGAAAATATGATCACGTTATTCAAAAATTTCTTGACATTGGTGGGGTAGATGGGATAAAGAGACCGTGTGGACCACTGTGGGGGCCATATTCATCATATGGAGGCCACCTCTCCTTATCAGGGCTGTGTTGTTCCCTTGTTGTCTGATTGTTTTTAGTGGGAGGGTTGTGTTCTTCCCTTGTTGTCTGAGTGTTTTTTGTGGGAGCGTCGTGTCAACCTCCTAGAGGGCATAGACCTGTTTGGAAACCATTTGGAGGAGGATTGGGTCGTTATACACCTACTGGGCATTTTATTTAAAGTTTGTTATTTACCAACAATCTCAAACATCAACTCTGGGCAGTAGAAGAAGGTTGTTACAACCATATGGTATTTGCTACTTCTTGTTATTCCTACATAGATATTTCTGAGTTTGTAGAGGACGATTTCCCTTGTGAAGGTTGCACTCAAGTTGTTAGCAGTCCATTCATTCCAGATCTGATCTGTGGTGACACACAGAGGATAAAAATAATGTATATTCAGTATATCAATTCATGCATGCCCAAATCTATGATCAAAGGTTAGAAATAATTATCTAGTTTAAGTTCTATATTAGTTTGTTGTTCATGAGACTTTATATCAGTAGTTGCTGGATGAAAACTTGCCTATTTCATGCAATGTAATGAGAACGTTGTTGGTATATATCCTTTATGGTATCTATGACAGATCACTTGGAGATGCAAACCAAAAATACACAAACTTAAATCAGTAGCAAGCAATCAGATATGCCACAAAAAAATTATAACAGCAGCAAGAGGGGATAATACAGTGGTTTAATAGCAATAGTGCCAGGTGTTTGACGAAAGTCCTAAACCATACATTCTTGACATTGGTGGGGGTATCTAGGATAAAGAGACCATTTGGACCACTGTGGGTCCATATTCATCATCTGGAGGATGACTCTCCTTATGAGGGTCATGTTCTTCCCTTGTTGGTCGAGTGCTGTTTGTGGGAGGGCAGTGTCAACTTCCTAGAGGGCACAGACCTATTTGGAAACCATTTGTAGGAGAATTGGGTCATTATACACATGATGGGCATTTTATTTAAAGTCTATCATTTACCAACAGTCTCAAACATCAAATCTAGGCAGTAGAAGAAGGTTGTTACAACCATACGGTATTTGCTACTTCTTGTTATTCCTACAGATATATTTATGAGTTTGTAGAGGGTGATTTCCCTTGTTAAGGTTGCACTCAAGTTGCTAGCAGTCCATTCATTCCATATATGATCCATGGTGACACATAGAAGACATACACAACATCTCTCTAGTCAAATACAAGACCTTATTAATCAAACTATCATATGGAGATCCCAAAATGAAGGAAAGAGTCATGAACCACCTCCCGGTCTTCTTTCAATCAGAGATGCCATAATTATTTCAATTGTTGGGTATTCCTTGGCTGGGGAAAGTTTCAAAAGTTATGGCTTGGAAGGCCCATGCTCATGGGAAGAGGAACATTCTTTGAAAGAAGCAATTTTAGATGCAATTCTTGAATGTTCTCCAGGTGCCAATATTGGTTTCCTCCATGGTTTAGAGGGGGAAACACTAGATGCGTGCACAGTTCCAGGTATACACTCTATCCCAGGAGCACGGAAGAGCTTAATTTGAGTACCTTATAATAGATCTGATTATTCTTTTGCACTCCAGACATAGATCTCCTCATGAGTCATCTGCCTAAGTTCAATCATTTTCCTCTTTTCTTCCAAGTATTACTAATACTTATGGGGTCATCCTATGCCTAGAATCCCTTATGTAAATAATTATGTGTACAAAAAAGGTTAACCCAAGTTTGGGACGCAAAGCACTGGATGCGTGCACAATTCCAGGTCCACACTCTAGACCAGGAGCAAGAAAGAGATTAATTTGAGTACCCTGTAGTAGATCTGATTCTGCTTTTCACTCCAGACATAGATCTCCTCATGAGTCATCAGCCTGAGATCAATGATCTTACTCTTGATTTTCTAGGACACATGCACAACTCTAGAGGTGCATCCTAGTTCGGACTGTGTCCAAATAAGGTACTACTTATTACCCTCTACGTATTCCACTTGTCTTAGATACACATCCATGGTTCTTACACCCCTAAAACAAAAACCTTAAATTAAATTTCTTGTCCTACCTTATAGCTAGCTAGATCTAGTGGAAACTTACCTGTTCCTGGCTATTCCGATCAATAAGAAACCTAGTTGCTAGTCTCTTACATTAGTCTACATCTATTTATTTCTCTCTCCATGTTTTAGTATCAAGCCTTAGTTTGGTTACTACAAATATGAAGAAACTCCTATATATATTATATATTGATGGTGCATGCTTGAAACCTAGTCTAGACACTTTTATAGGAAAACCGAGAAACTCCTTTAGGTTGTATTTCCATACATACAGAGATACTCCAACATCATATACTTTATGGCTCTTTCAAATTTCAATGGATTGCAATAGGCATGTTCATCATGGAATTAAATTTATCAAAATCAATTTTTAAGTTTTGCATGTCCATTCCTAGCTGTGACTTTTCGGCATCATCAAGTCCTTGTAGATTATGAAACAAAGTTGTTTTCCATAATTTAAAATCTTTGTCTTCAGACTTGGATACATAATATTTGTCGTCATCTATTTTTTCATATCTGTATTGCAAGCAGGAAAGGAATTAATGTAAATAAAGGGGCTTCATGCTTACTAAAGATCGAGTGCTATCTCTCTCGACAACCAACATGCATGCAAGAGCCAGTTCAAACTTTCTGGAAATCCTGGGATACTGACAAGCCGATGGAATTAGTGAATGCATTTGGGATATCCTGCTGATTAGGAACTTTGGACACCTCAATCTTCTTCTTTTTGAATCATTCACATTTTTTTGAACATATCCTTTCCACATGTCCTTGTAAATAAATTCTCCCAATTCACTATACAACAGGATTATACTATAAGACACAAACTTGTTGATGTTACTCTCTTCCATGTCGATGTTCGTTTTCATGCGAGTTTGAGAATCTCCAGAGTTTGCTTTGCTTAATACATCGCACCTCACACGAATTGCACATTAATTTTCAGCCACATGACAGTTAATAAACTCACGTCCACAGTTGTCCATGGCTTTCATGCACAACTAACTCATTCTCATATTTTGCAAAACTGTAGGGCGTAGTTTCCTTGTACAATGGAAAATTAATATCCCAGATACCTGATGTGCCTGTAGACAGTACTTTAGAAATTGTGTTTTTGTCTGTGATATGTTTTCAGGGTTGGTCTCCTTCTTTATCTTGCCATTGCCGGGAAACATCTACGAAAGGTTCTGTGCTAGTGCAGGGTGAAAATTAAACCCACCTTTGTTCCTTTTATAGTCACAAATGAACATATTATTGTAATAATCAGGTGCTTATAAGTGTAAAGTATAAAGAAATCGATTTTCTGACAATTTATCAGCACAACCACCATTCCATGCATCGACATAATTCCCACATGGCATGGATGATACATCTCCATTCACAGGAGTTATACATTCAGTGTAAGGGCCAGACAAGTTAGCTATGTGGATATAATTATAGCTTGCATCCATCCCATTAGTCAGTACCGCATCAAGGCTACCCTTTTGAACATTCCCATTAGAACTAAGCTAATAATACTCAAAACATTTTAATAAATTTCCTTCATATTGGGTTGTCAACGACATAGGGCGCTTCAAATTCATAAGATTTGGGACTGCTAAGTGAATCTTCTGCTAACTGCTAGCTGTAATGATGGAGGTAATCTCAACTTCATGAAATATTTTACCATACACAGGGAATAATACTTGCAAATAATTGTTTACCTTTAAGATAGGGCTGAAGGTTTCACTTCTGCTATAATGTTCATATTTTCTCCCTTTTATGAGTAGGGATGGTTCATAGATCAACTGTCATGTGGCTTGTCATTTCATAGAAACTATTTGAACAACGTTAGGTGAACTGTTTCTTACTTCAAAATCTCGATGATGCTCAGGCTATTAACATTATACTTTATGCATGAAGCATACCTAAGCCTAAGAAATGGAGTTTTTCCTTGTGGCTGTCTAAAGTTCCCCTGTTAATAAACACCCATGCGGTCTCCAGTTCCCCTGTTGATGCTGCAGATAACATGCTTGAGATATTGGATAGCCACGTTTAACAGAACGCTAAGGATGATCATTTTGCTGGAGCTGTACTAGATATTGGCATAAGGCATCCTGGTTGTGATCAGAGGATAGTTGTAGGAAAAAAACTGATTTTGAGTCTGTCAAGAATGTTGATTTGCAAATTGATTCTGGACATACCTTTGGATCCATTGATGGTGTGCATGATATTGTTGGGAAATATGGTGGAGACACTGCTTCTATTACATACATAGAGCCTTCTAATATGGAAAAAATTTCTCCCAAAATACAGAGCCATTTGGATACTATATCTGGGACGATATTGGATTCTGATAAAAATCTCAGTCACGATCCTATCATAATTTGCAATAGTTAGGAAAGGAACTAGGAAGGGATGGGGAAACATAGGAATCTCGGTGAACTACCCCACCTACTATCATTGTTACTAAGCATTACTCCTATAGGGTGTTATTGACTTAAGTACGTGAGCTTGGACCTTATGGAACAAAATTTATTTCCATATAAAAATCCTCATCATAAGGATTGGACAAATTTTTCCAGGGGTCTTTTTCTTTTTACCTAATCAACAGGATAAGCTAGACCAATCTGAGACAATGAATACAGAACAATACTCCATGTATGGTAATAACTCTTAACATGTATGTAATAAATACTACTAGTAATTACACTTATCCTGGTTCTTTTGGGACCTCCACATATAAGCTTCCTTCAATGGATCCTATTAGCACTCCAAGTAAAGTCATACAACTTTTCACAAGCTTCAGAAATTCATTATTGTTGCAAGGTCTAAAATGGCTTGGTGCGTGGAATGTAATATGTAACTTACATGTTATTGTGTAAATTGGACTTATCAGGACCACTTAGTAACTATCCCATTTGTGTGGATTCATTCACTGTATCTAATGGATTTGATTGAGGTGATATTTTTATGGATGGACTACATTTATTTTTATTTTACCCTAAATTTTTACATACTTGTACAGTTTCTATGACAAATGAAAAACTTGTTTCTGATTTAAATCAATAGCAAGATACACAGTTCATGATTCTGCACCTCTCAAATTCTATTATATGTTTCCTTTGCATTAAATAAATAGTTGGATTTAGACCTCTTCCTGTTACTAGTGGAAATATTTGCTAATACTTACAGAAGTGGGCTAAACTCTAGACCATTTGCACCTTTACTGGCAATTTTCACCGGAATCAGGCGAAGGGGAAATTGCTGAAACTGCGATTTAGGTTGCTTGAATTGCAATTTTGGTTGCAGGAATGGATTCAGCGACCTCGATTACCCCTGGGGGACCCCGATTATGCAATTCTAGCAACCCAAAACTGTCATTTAAGCAATTTCATCCGGATTTTCGCCAGAAAAATTGCCGGATTCTTGGTGCAAACAGTCTAGAGTTTAGCTTACTCTATACTTACACCTATATGTGAAGGCAACACAAAATCCCGATAAAAATAGTGGTGGAGAGGTACTTGCTGGTCAGAAAGTTAGAAAAAGGTTTGGAAATAGGCAGTACATGGGTGAAGTGGTTGAATTTGATCAAAAAAATTCTTGGTACAAGGTAAGATGATTTTTCATGTTCATTGCATGCAATTTTTCTTTTCCTTTTCTTCTGTTTCTATCTTATTCCTGCCATACTATCTAGGATTTCAAAATTCCCTGCATCTTCGCAACTAGATGATCAATCTATGTCCTTAGAATTTATGGTCAACCAAATTATATTTTAAACCTGCTCAATAGTGATCTATGGACGTGTCTGAAGCAAATGGAACTGGCCTTTCACTGCTCATATCCATCAACAGACTTTCAACTTGGTTATTGTGCAAATCTGCACCACTTTCAACTTGGTTATTGTGCAAATCGTTGCATTCTTTTAGGGAGCCAAGGTGAATCTTTTAGCTAGAACAACAGAGTGTGATAAATCAAATCCTAAGCAAGAAGGCTCAATGCCAGGATTTTTGAAGGAGTTGTGGGCAGGGGGTGCATGCAGCTGAGGTTTTAGTAGTAACAAATCTTTGGTGGTTATAGGTCGGTGGGTGCTCTAAGTTAGAAGTGATACCAAGTATGGAAACATTGGTATCTTTGGAGGTGTTGTGGGTTATAAGGATGCGTGAAACTAAAGAGCATATTGGGCTATAGGGTTAGAGTGCCTTTGTAAATTTCCACACAGTGGGATTCAGTTCAATCTTTGTTATGAACCCTATGATAACACAGAGTTCAAGTAAAGCAACTACATTGTAGAATACCAAATGCTCACTGCCTAATCCATCTTATTTTAGCTGGGACAATACATCATTATGCAGTAAAAGGGGGAAATGGGGTATTCATATCTTATGAATAATGCTCGTGAGCCCAAGAACAATGGCAGTCATGATATTTTTATTGGTATATCAATTGGGTATTCATGTTCTCTTCCCTGAAAATAAGTTTTGAACATGGATATTTTAAGCAGAGTCATGTATTGGGAAAATGTTTTGAACTATTAAGCCCTTTGTGGGCATAATGTGACCCCTTTGTAGGCATAATATGACCCTCTTGCGGGCATAATTTGACCCCCTTTGCGGGCATAATATGATCCTTATGCGGGCATATTCATCACACCAGGGTTTGACAGATTCCACAATAGTCAACACTCCCATGTAGAAATGAGAAATGGTGGGCATTTTCCTAAGGCCATTTAGGCCAATTCAAGGTGAAAAACAAGATGGGTGGTTGTTTTGGCAGGCCAATATTTTCTTGACCATAGACTTTTTTTCAAAACTAAGCCAATGGTCAAGTGCATAAATCATCCACCTGCAAGCTGATTCTTTCAGAAAATTTTTATCCCTCACAGGTGAGAAATGGTGGGCATTTTCCGAAGCCTACTTAGGCCCGTTTTCCAATACTTAACCAATTTTTCCAATGGCGAGCATTTTTTTGGCAGAGTGAAAAACAGGTTGAATGGATGTTTTGGCAGGAAAATATCTCCTTGACCAGAGACTTCTTTTCAAAAATGAGTCAATGGTCAAGTGAATAAATCATCCACCTACAAACTCATGCTCTCATAAATTTTGTATCCCTCACAGGTGAGATATGGTGGGCATTTTCCTAAGGCCATTTAGGCCAATTCTAGGTGCAAAACAGGATGAGTGGTTGTTTTGGCAGGCCAATATTTTCTTCAATGTAGACTTTTTTTCAAAACCGAGCCAATGGTCTAGTGCATAAATCATCCACCTGCAAGCTGATGCTTTCAGAAAATTTTATCCCTCACAGGTGAGAAATGGTGGGCATTTTTCCAAGCCTACTTAGGCCCATTTTTCAATACGTAACCAATTTTTCCAATGGTGGGCATTTTTTTGGAAGGGTGAAAACAGGTTGAATGGTTGTTTTGGCGGGAAAATATCTCCTTGACCAGAGACTTGTTTTCAAAAATGAGTCAATTGTCAAGTGAATAAATCATCCACCTACAAACTTATGCTCTCGGAATTTTTTTATCCCTCATAGGTGAGAAATGGTGGCCATCTTCTTAAGGCCATTTAGGTCAGTTCTAGGTGCAAAACATGATGAGTGGTTGTTTTGGCAGGCCAATATTTTCTTGACCATAGACTTTTTTTCAAAACCGAGCCAATGGTCAAGTGCATAAATAATCCACCTGCAAGCTAATGCTTTCATAAAAATTTTATCCCTCACAGGTGAGAAATGGTGGGCATTTTCCCCAGCCTACTTATGCCCGTTTTTCAATACTTAACCAATTTTGCCAATGGCGAGCATTTTTCTAGCAGGGTGAAAAACAAGCTGAATGGTTGTTTTAGCAGGCAAATATCTCTTTGACCAGAGACTTCTTTTCAAAAATGAGTCAATGGTCATGTGAATAAATCATCCACCTACAAACTTATGCTCTCATAAATGTTTTATCCCTCACAGGTGAGAAATGGTGGGCATTTTCCTTAGGCCATTTAGGCCAGTTCTAGGTGCAAAATAGGATGAGTGGTTGTTTTGGCAAGCCAATATTTTCTTCACCATAGAATTTTTTTCAAAACCGAACCAATGGTCAAGTGCATAAATCATCCTCCTGCAAGTTGATGCTTTCAGAATTTTTTTATCCCTCACAGGTGAGAGATGGTGGGCATTTTCCCAAACCTACTTAAGCCCGTTTTTAAATACTAAACCAATTTTGCCAATGGCGGGCATTTTTCTGGCAAGGTGCAAAATAGGCTGAATGGTTGTTTTGGCAGGAAAATATCTCCTTGACCAGAGACTTCTTTTCAAAAATGAGTCAATGGTCAAGTGAATAAATCATCCACCTACAAACTTATGCTCTCAAAAAAAAATTATTACTCACAGGTGAGAAATGGTGGGCATTTTCCTAAGGCCATTTAGGCCAATTCTAGGTGCAAAACAGGATGAGTGGTTGTTTTGGCAGGACAATATTTTCTCCACCATAATTTTTTTTTTTAAACTGGACCAATGGTTAAGTGCATAAATCATCCACCTGCAAGCTGATGCTTTCAGAAATTTTTTATCCCTCACGGGTGAGAAATAGTGGGCATTTTCCCAAGCCTACTTAAGCTCATTTTTAAATACTAAGCCAATTTTGCCAATGGCGAGCATTTTTCTGACAGGGTGCAAAACAAGCTGAATGGTTGTTTTGGCAGGAAAATATCTCCTTGACCAAAGACTTCTTTTCAAAAATGAGTATACACTTCTTTGAGGGTTCCCATTTCAAAGATGAAGATTCAGTTGATCAAAGATCTGGATATATGTCTCAAAATGGTCCTGTTCAAGAAGATTTTGGTGCACATACAGTGATGGTTCCATTTTTAAATAATCAAGGGCAGGACTATGATCAATTTGCTATTGGTATTTCCCTGAGGATAATCATGAGAGTCAAAAGAATGTGATTGAATTTTTTAAAGGAATAGAGTCTCCTGATATTTTTGAGATCGATGCGATATCTACTGCTCTAGACTATTATTTTGTTGTTTGTAAATTGTTTTATGAAGGGGATAAACACAGGTTGGTAGAATGGATTCTTAATGATCTTACATAGTTTTGATGTTCAAGTACATGAGGAAGACTCTCTAGATGTTGTAGCTACCCATTAAGATCAAATTCAAATGCTTACAAAACCTATAGGAAATCAGCAAGATGACATGGAATAGTGAAACACATTTTGTTGCTATATAAGTTATCTCTAAAAATTCAATTCCAAAGGAAATAGGTCAAAGCTCAGGCGTACAAAAGAAATGTTATTTAATATTTTGTCATTTTCAGAAATTGGCTACAAAAATCTTGTTCATGATGAGTATTTAGAGAGACTTTACCTCACTCAACAGAAAAATGTCTTCCTTCATTTACTTGTATTCCTACCAGATTATGAGCACATAAAATAAAATGTTGATAAGGTTTCATATTATGATCTGTGTTGATGTATTTGTAACTTCGGAAGATATTCACTTATATATTGTATGTATCAATGTTGCACACCTTGGACTTGGCAAAGACTCGGCTGGCATGTGACTCGCCGACTCGGGAAAAACTCGGGAAAGACCCAGGACAGACTCGACAAATAGAAAAAAAATTAAAATACTGTAAATTTGGGCACAAAAAAGAGGTTAATGGCATTTCCAATCTTGAAGTTGAAACTTGATGACAGCCCTCGATTCTAATTCAAACATTGTGATGAGATTCGAATTAGATTTGTTCATATCAATATTATTAAAACACAAATTATATTTTATTACATTATTTATTAACCTATCATGTATAATTATATTTAATATATTTTACATATATTAAAAATAAATAGCACTTAATAAATATAATAAATAACACTTAATAAATATAATAAATAATATATCATAATTTATAACATAATGCAATGTATAAAACATATTTATAATAAATAACATTTAATACAAATATATCATAGTTTATAACATAATACAACTTATAAAACATATGAACATTGAAAAAAGAAAATAATATATATATAATATTATAAACTTTATGATATTATAGTATAAAGTTAAACTAAGTTGGCTGAGCTCCGACCGGATGAAACCCGATGAGTGTTCCATACGACCAGATGACTAGATGAGTGTTCCGGATGTCCAAGTCCACTATCAATCACAATTCATTCACCATTCTGTCTACAATGACTGTCCAGTCACTATTCTGTCCTGAGTCAATATTCTGTGGCTACCGGCTGTCGTTGCTCACTTGCAAGTTGCGACTCAAAGGGATAGAGGGAAATACTAAATAGCATACGTGATTGCCATCGATTACCATCCACCGTCGATTAAAACTGATGAAACGCAGGGCAACAAACTATTTTCCGATTACCCATTTAACAAATCGCGAATTGTTAAATAAAAACCAGTAATTGAAATCTGAGCATTGTGTTGTTTAACGAACCTCTGTACTCAACGATTCATCACCCATTACCCATTTAACAAATCGATTCATCACCCATTTAACAAATCGATTACCCATTTAACAAATCGTGAATTTGCCTCCATATCCGCGGTTTTTATTTTTCCTCTGTTTGCCGAGTACGAACGATTCATCACGATTTAGGGCAAGTACGCCGAGTTTAGGGCGAGTACCACGATTTTGCTGAGTATGGCGAGTTCAAAGGCGAGTCTTCTTCGAGTGCTCGGCGTGGGGTTTGACTCATCCTGACTCACAAGTACTCGCGAGTCTGGGGCGAGTGGTGCTTCACTGGTATGTATTACATTTGTACTTTATTGTACCCCCAACGGAGATGTATTATTCTTCCAATTGGAAGTGTCGTCATTTGTACTTGCAAGTGTCGCAAGTTATATTGTAAATGTCGTAACTTATATTTGATGGGTTATTAGACCACCTTGGTGGGGTCGGCCCTGTATGAGTCATGTGGGTTAAAGGGTCATTAGACCACCCTAGTGGGGTCGACCCAGTGACAAGTGGTAATGGGTTATTAGACTCTCCTAAGTTGGGGCCGACCTAGTTAGAATTAAAAGTCAAGTGAAGTAAAGTATAAATAGAGAGTGTAACTCTCTCATTTGTTCATTCACACACTCAGTCACTTTGCATTAGTGAGAAAGAGGAGGAGTGTGTACAAGTGGAGGAGGAGCAGCTGCTAGGAGAATATCTCTTGTTGTGGGGTTTGATCTTTGTGATCTTTGTATTGATGCTCATTCTATCTCTAAGGAAGTTCAGGGGTTTTTCATCTTCTTGGTTTTCCCCGATGAAATGCTTTGTGTCTCTTGTCTCTTGTGTTTGATATGTTGTACATGTTGTTCTCTCAATTAAGATCCTAGATCAGATTGAATTAAATGTTGAAAAACTAACATGGTGTCAGAGCTAGCCTTAAGGAAGGCATGGTATGGCATTTATGACACTTGTTGCACTTGCGACAAATTGGAAGCTAGGGCTTGGTATCATAAAAACCAGTCATCGTGGTACTTTCGCTATAACTCCGTTTTGGTGAAGGGTCAGAATCTGAAACTTTTACAATTCAAAGACGAAATGTCCATGTACCTTGTTTCCGAAGGACAGCCTCAGATTCATTGAACTTTGTGAGATATGATCCGTACAAGTTAGGGTTTCTACCTTTTCCAGAATGCAGTCCTAAACAGGTGACCTAGGAAAAAAGGTCATATCTCGAGCTAGGAAGATCCAAATGGAATTCCGTAAAAAGTTTCAGTTAGGGCACGGACTGTAGTTTCACAGGTCTGGTTTTCAGAGACCGAAGTTGAAACAGTGACACGTGGCACGCCGTACAAGTTTTCTATACTGTTTCATCCCATAAACAGGTTACGTTGTGACACTTGGCATATCTCTCTCTTAGAGAATCCATTTGAGTTCATATCTGTGGGGTTGGAAAGATGACAGATCGGTCTACCACAGGCCGAACTTTCAGACATTGAGAATGCGAAATTTCAAAGATACATTAGAAAGAATGTGGCATATATTTCTGTCCAAACAAAATTGTATTCTAAGCACTTTCATTTTTGGATCGTCACTGTTGTGGAAAATTAGGGTTTCTGCAAAAGTTGGAATTTTTGGAATTTAAGACCACGGCTGGATGCTCCTCAGAAAAATCAAAGTTTAGAGCATAATATCTAACCTTTTGGTTGGGCAGAACCCTGGGCATTATCAAACCCTAGTTCAAGATTTTGACCAGAAAACCAGAATTTGACAGAAGCTGCAGATCCGAAACTTTCAAATTCAATCTTGAGGGGTCAAATTTTGGAGATTTCAAAATTGAAGTATGCCAGCTTCATCAGCTCAACAAGGCACATCTTTTCATCCAATCAGAAATCTGAAATTCAAAGTTTGGATTTTTAGGGTTTCTCTGCCAAACCCTAGCCAGCTCCAAATCCAGCTTCAGCAAATCAAAGTGGATTGGGTTAATCCTAGAAGAGGATGAATTGGACACCTACATAAGTGAATAGATTCCAGTTCTAGAGGGAGATGAGGCTAAGGCCTTACATAAGAAGACTACAAGCAATCCTGATAAGTATGACTTAAGGAGATACAAGTATGTGTTGAAATCTGTTCATGATTAAGTTTATGATACGTTTGTCTTCATATTATTGAGGTTAGTACAATCTTGATTAATTTTATACTTGTCTTATCAGCCTAGTAAAAGTCTGAATGCATTCATTGATTAGGGTTATGACACTTATGATTGTACTAATACACTGTGGTGTTGTATGAGGATGATGTTGTCTACTAACATGAAAGGTACATCAAGAAAATCAAGTTCTAGATCAAGAACATATGACCATGGTGACATGAAGACAAAGACTCATCCATAGTCATGGATCACATAGAAGCTCTACTTACGAGGTATGTATAACTTGGTTCTACAATGATTAACTTATGAGATATGCAAGTTGCTAGCACAAGGTCTCTAAGAGAACAAAGAAGACATTGTTTGGGTATGTTAGACATAACTAGAAAACATGATAATCCATGTATGTTTTTCCTATATCAAGTTAGAATCCTACCTTGTGTTAAGATCTTATATAAGTATATATTTGTATGATTGATAATGATTATTCATGAAGTTATAAGTTTGAGTAATCATGGGTTTATGCATATTATGCTTCTTAATGAAGAGTCTTATGGTCATATAAGAATATGCATGAGTAAAAGAAGTCCTCCTTGAAACCTTGAATACTAACGCTTGTTATAAATTACCTGTGTATGAAATGACCATAACCATACATCTTTAAGATTATTTAGAATCATAATGTTTTGATAGCATTGAGATTATACTAATGCATGTATGATTATGTATGAGATCTTGAGGATGACACTAGTGCACACTTAAGCATGCATAGTGGTCCAGAATGGATATAAGTTCAAAGACAGATAATCCAGGAAGCAAAGATCAAGAGGGAGCTCACTCCAGTAGTTCCTGCAAGGAAGCAAAGATTGAGAGGGAGTCCACCCAACAAGCAAACAAAGATAAGTACTTGAATTGTCATTTCTTATTACCAAAATGATGTTGTTCATTCATGTACATATTTATGTTCCTAGATTTAGGATGTATATTATGCATTTTAGAAAAGTTGCATTGATGAACAAGATACTACTAATATGCATGTGATGGGTAAGTGGCCTATGGTACTGTACAACATTCCATTGCTCCTTATCTAGAATGAAACCTCTTTGCAGACATGTTGGGAGTAAGGCATCTAGAAAGTTACCGTATGAATACAGGATATGGATGAATGTTGTATTGAAGCATTGACTAAGATAATTGCATGATTGTATGGCATATGCCTTTATGTGTAAGACTTTGTTCTAAAAATTATGAGAAGTATCTAATCATGCAATTGAATTTGACTTGTAGGAAAGATTGTGTACAATCACCTACAAAGGAAGGACTACAACATTTGTTCCAGCAACAAAGTTCAAGAAAACTATCTATTGAAGAATCTGAAGTTCCCAGGATCCGGGATGCAGTAATGGAAGAATGCCATGATCGAGGAATACCAATTGATCATGAAGAATGATGTTTGGGATGTGGTCCCAAGGCCAGAAGGGAAGTCTGTTGTGACTTACAAGTGGATCTACAAGATCAAGCATGTTGCAAATGGCATCATAGAGAAATACAAGACAAGGTTTGTGGCTCGTGGCTTCTCTCAGAAAGAGGAGATAGATTATGAAGAAAATTTTTGCACCTGTAGCCAAATAAACTTCCATCAAAACAGTACTTGCTCTGGCTACAGTGATGAAGTGGAAGATACACCAGATGGATGTCAAGACAACTTTCTTGAATGGTGCAGTCGAAGAGGAAATGTATTTGGAGAAGCCACTCGGTTTTGAGGCACATGACAGGGAGTCATATGTGTGCAGATTGAAGAAAACCTTGTATGGCTTAAAGCAGGCACCTATGACATGGTACGGCATGATAGACAGCTTCCTGTCCAGTTTGGGCTTTACCAAGAGTAAAGTAGATTCCAACCTTTAATACAAAGGTTGAGGAGGGAAATCCAGTGATACTTCTATTATATTTGGATGACCTATTTGTGACAGGTGAGGATAGATTGATTGTCGACACGAAGAGAAATCTTGCTTTCAAGTTCGAGATAAAGGACTTGGGCATGATGCATTACTTTCTAGGTATGGAGGTGTGGCAGAGTGCAGATGGAATCTTCCTTGGACAAGGGAAGTATGCAGTAGAGATCCTGAAGCGGTTCAGGATGATGGACTACAAGGCCATGGCCACACCTATGGCATCGAACCTGAAGCTATTGAGTGATGCTTCATCAGAGTCAATTGATGTCATGGTGTATCGTCAGATGATTGGGTCCTTGATGTACCTGATGAACACGAGACCAAATATTTGCTTTGAGGTGAACACCTTGAGCCAGTTTCTGACAGATCCTATACATGTTCACCTGATTGCTGTAAAGCATATTCTGAGGTACCTGAAGGGTACAATTGATTATGGACTCAAGTATGATGCGAATCAAAAGTTTAACCTGGAGGGTTATGTTGATTCAGATTGGGCAGGCAGTGGTGCAGATAGGAAGAGCACTTCGGGGTGCTGCTTCAGTATGGGATCATGTGTGATCTCTTTATTTAGCAGGAAGCAATCCTGTGTAGCACTGAGCACAGCCGAAGCAGAGTATGTCACAGCTTGTTCGGCTAGTTGTGAGGCAGTATGGCTAAGGAAGCTACTATCTGATTTATTTGATCTCCAGTTGGATGCTACTTGTATCTATTGTGACAACCAGAGTTGTGTGAAGTTGTCAGAGAACCCGGTGTTCCATGACAAGTCGAAGCACATCGAGATCAAATATCACTATATCGGGGATATGGTGCAGAGAGGAGCAGTGAAGCTCCAGCATGTTGCGACAGATGAGCAGATTGCAGATGTGTTGACCAAACCACTAGCCAGGGTGAAGTTCGAGTACTTCAGAGAGAGGCTTGGTGTTCTTCAGATAGAAGATACTTCGAAGAAGAAGTGATGGGACACATTTGCAGGAGCCATTCTAATCATGGTGGTAGGAGGATCCTTCCCATGGCTGTGGATGTAAGTGTTGTGTGATGAGCATCAGGACGATGCTCCGGTTACTACTATGTATGATGATCAGGATGATCATGTGTGATGAGCATCAAGATGATGCTCCAGATGATAGGCATCAGGACAATGCTATGATGATGATCAGGATGATCATGTGTGATGAGCATCAGGATGATGCTCCAGATGATAGGCATCAGGACGATGCTATGATGATGATCAGGATGATCATGTGTGATGAACATCAGGATGATGCTCCAAATGATATGCATCAGGATGATGTTGTGTACATGATCAGGGTAATCATGTGATGATGATGTGCATCAGGATGATGTACTATATGACGCTGATAGTATGATTATGAGTATCAGCTTGATACTCCATGGCCATGGACAGATTGTGCAGGTGGCATAGAAAAGATCCTAGTAGATCCGATAGTCTGAGCTCGGATACTCTTTCGAGGTTTTTCTATAGGTTGGTCGTGGATAGATTGTACAGGTAGCATAGAAAAGATCCTGGGAGATCCAATAGTCTAAGTTCGGATACTTTTTCGAGGTTTTGCTACAGGTTGGTCGTGGACAGATTGTGCAGGTAGCATAGAAAAGATCCTGGGAGATCCGATAGTTTGAGCTCAGATACTCTTTCGAGGTTTTGCTACAGGTAGCATAGAAAAGATCTTGGGATATCCGATAATTTGAGCTCGGATGCTCTTTCAAGGTTTTGCTACAAGAGGCATGTAATCAATCTTGGAGATCTGATAGGTTGAGCTGTGTGCTCGTAAAAGTCCTGGGATGCTCTTTAGAGATCTTGCAGGTTGCAAGACACTCTTTTAAGGTTTTTCCTGACCACATGTAAAAGATCCTGGGAGATCCGATAGTTTGAGCTCGGATGCTCTTTCGAGGTTTTGTGGTGGTCACATGTAAAAGATCTTGGGAGATCCGATTGTTTGAGCTCGGACACTCTTTCTAGGTTTTGTTGATGCACATTCCACAGGATGGACAGAGATGTTGAAGACCTATAGGAGGCTAGGCCTACAAATAGCATAAAAAAGGGCTGGCTCTGTAGAACTTCCTATGACGAGAAGAATTGAGAGATAGCCCAGTGATCGAGATGACGAGTACAACAGCAGTGACGATGATGCTCCGTGATCCAATGACAATGATCCAGCTCCAGAATTGAAGACTTATGCCAACATGTATTGATGACCTGTGTCAAGAGAATACCTTCCTAGTTAAGAGGGAGTGTTGATGTATTTGTAACTTCAGAAGATATTCACTTGTATATTGTATGTATTACATTTGTACTTTATTGTACCCCCAACGGAGATGTATTATTCCTCCGATTGGAAGTGTCGTCATTTGTACTTGCAAGTGTCGCAAGTTATATTGTAAATGTCGTAACTTATATTTGATGGGTTATTAGACCACCTTGGTGGGGTCGGCCTTGTATGAGTCATGTGGGTTAAAGGGTTATTAGACCACCCTAGTGGGGTCGGCCCAGTGACAAGTGGTAATGGGTTATTAGACTCTCCTAAGTTGGGGCCGACCTAGTTAGAATTAAAAGTCAAGTGAAGTAAAGTATAAATAGAGAGTGTGACTGTCTCATTTGTTCATTCACACAGTCACTCACTTCACATTAGTGAGAGAGGAGGAGTGCGCACAAGTGGAGGAGGAGGAGCTGCTAGAAGAATATTTCTTGTTGTGGGGTTTGATCTTTGTGATCTTTGTATTGATGCTCATTCTATCTCTGAGGAAGTTGCGGGGTTTTTCACCTTCTTGGTTTTCCCCGATGAAATGCTTTGTGTCTCTTGTCTCTTGTGTTTGATACGCTATACATGTTGTTCTCTCAGTTAAGATCCTAGATTAGATTGAATGAAATGCTGAAAAACTAACAATCTGGGAGAAGGACATATCAATCAATTTCTATGGGATGAGCATGTAATAGGGTATCAATCACAAAGAGGTTTCTCTTGAAAGAAAGTTGTAGCAAGGTTTGAGATACAGGTTTCAAGTCAAGGTTGCAAACCTGGAAGTTATTTGGTGTCTCGTGATATCTCAACTGAAGCACAAAAGCAAGAGGGATCCATTTCCAATCTACAAATTTTCTACCATATCCTCGTGGATTCTGTAGCAACTTACATGGAATCCACCTTCTCAGGGGACTCAAATGTCACAATTTTTAAACCACTAACATTTTTTGTTTGTAGGATCAAGCTACAAATGAAAATTTTATTGCAGCTATTATATTTCTTCTACCCTTCCTCGTACATCTACAAGCAGCAGGTTCATTCCATCATGATGATGTTGACTTGGTTTCATTGGAAGTTGTCCTATACTTAATCAATTTCTACTAGTTGGTTAATCTAGGATGTATGGAAGGGAAATAAACTCACATCGAGCATTTATTTTGATTAGTTCAATAATTCATTGATTAGTGATAAGTATCACTTAATATTTAGTAATTACAAGCTTAACTAGAGATTTCAGATTACCAGTTAATCTCTTGTAGGATTTCAGATTTTATTCTTGTGATATTTCATTGTTTCAGATTTATCATTTCCTATAGGGTTGTATATGTATGAGTCCCAGTTAACTTTTAAAGTCTTAAGTTCTAGTGAGAACCTAGAACTAAGAATTGTTGTAACTCTTGGACAGCCTCTGTCTGACCCATAATTGTTTTGGACCTCCTCTGTCTAGATCAACAGCCCTGAGAAACCCAAAATATCCATGGTTATTGAAAGAACCTTCAACTCAAAGTGTATGTATGCATTTTAAACAGAATCATCACTCATTCTTGGTGAAGTAAACACAAATAGCATAGCTTCATAGGATAAGCATGAACTTTACTTCACTCGCGCTTGGTGAACTCAGAACTGTAATAGGATTAGCATGAATTAAAGCCTAAAGGATGTTTCAAAGCATGAATTGAAGGTTGTTCCAAGCATTAATTAAAAACCGACAACTGAACAATGAATGCATTTTCAATTTTTGAACTCAAGAATTTTATAGGATTAGCATGAGAACTCACAACTCAAAATATTCAAGAACAAAATTAAGAATATTGAGCAGTGAGGCATATTACAAAGCGTCCCAACTTCCTTGGCATATTGAGGTTATAATTTTATTATTTCTATAGACTAATAGGTAGATTCAAAATTAGTACTTACTAGATACTAAATGCTAATAGAAAAGAATATAGAAAAGAATTATTAAAGTATGTGGAATTCAATCACCATATCATGGCAACACTAAACAGTGAGCACAAAACTGAAATTGTATCCCGGTTATGCAAAAAAGAATTCAGTTCAACTTTTTCAACAAGCATTTTATGATTTGATTAGTAAATTGTTTTAATTTACTAATTTTTATATTTAATTTTACTATGGTGACTTGCAAACTTGCATTATTCATAGTAGTCATGTGTCATTATTTCAATTCCAAGTTGGCAACCACCTTGGAATGGGTGAGTTTTGCGAATCGCTTTACCTACCTCGCTTACTGGCACAACCTTACTAGCACAAATGAAACCATGTGTATGGAAAATATCCTAAGCTTACTGTTTGGTAGTATGTTGATGGTAAGAAGATGGGTTTCCTTTGTCGTTTTCTTGCATTCCATGCATGAATTATATTACCTGTAAGGTGAAATTTTCATGTAAGGATGTGGGATATGTTTTGGACCCTTCCTACCCTTTTCTAGAAATTTAGGTGCCTAGAATTATATGTATTTTGAAGCTCAATTATTTGTAATTTTTTCAACCGATGACACTACTCTTTTGAAGTGCAATTATTTTTGTTATGTTTCTGCCAATCCATGACAAACTAGTTATCTTGACTAAATATATATGCATCGCGACAGAAGGTGTTGTTAATGTTGATCTAGTACTCCTAGTAATGACAAGGCCAATGACTGGGAATACTCTGGCCTGGGTTGTGGCATGTGAGCATGATCAATGGGGCCATGCAATTGCAGGTAAGTTGCATGCTTATGTATCATTTCAAACGTGTTCAACTGAAAGTTGTTATCCGCCATAGTTTCATTCTTCAAAAACTTATTTTTTGGCAAAAGTATTTCATTTAACAGGTAAAAGTACATTATTTGTTCAGGTCATGTAAATGTAGCACCTTGACATCTAACAATTGAGGCTGAAACATTACTTTTTGCAACACTAATACATGAGATAAGCCCCAAATCTACTAAGAATGTGTACACATACACCATGGGTTGCCCTGATGGGCTAGCTGTAGGTTCCACCATATATGGACAGTGCATAATCTGATGATCTGAAGTAATAATAAAACTTGCTGAACTGCATCAATCACCATCTGAATCATATGTCCATCATATAGTATCATCATCAAGAGTATGTGGGTCCATATATCATCATCAATAAGCCTACATGGCCCACATCATCACGGATCCCAAGAAATTATCATAGTCAAACTGGGTTTTACTAGGTCAATATACAACCAAGGATAAATCATATCAATAGACTAAGACATGTTCCTCTAATCATACTCATAGCTTAACTTAAAGCATAACATCATTTAGTGGCATTAATCATATTTGTTCATTTCGTTGTTATTTATATTTACTTGCACAATAGCTTAAATGACAAACTCCCATTGGACATGGTCTAACTGCTAGCTAAGGATAAAGGCTAGGAACAAGGTTGGGCAAAGGGGGTGACTTGTCTAAACTCAACTAAAATACATTTTGGACTGGGAGAAAGGGGAAGCTACAAACTCTGTGTTGGACAAAATAAACATGGGGAATGGTTGTGCCTCACAAATGGGTAAGTTGTTTAGAGAGTGCTTATTCAACTTAGGCATCATGTCTACTTTTATTAAAGATGATCCAATTTCATTAGTATCCATTGATTTCATTTCATGGCCTTTTTGGCCTACATAACCCTTCGGATCTCAGGTGTGCTGATAAGCACAACTAATCGTAGCTTGCATCCAAGGCATGTTTATACATATATGAGGTCACCAATTGTTTAGATATAGACTTTAAGAACCATTTCTTTTTTGGACCTTTCTTATACTCTTCGAGGAGTATGTTTAGCAGTTCATCGCTCTTGCCCTTTTTTAGTTTCCATGGGCGAATCAATATAAGTTTCCATAAGTAGTACATGAGCTTTCAGTTTTAGCTAACAACATCTCAAGTGACTAGGGGGAGTTCGTGCCAGTGCCAAACATCGGGACAACCGACCAAAATGATTTAGGCCTACAATCTAACTTACCAGAGACAAGTTCTGTCACCAACTCAGAGCCGAGACACTAAACAAACAAGGATGCGGTCCAAACACAGAGGTAGTAAAAAGGGGACGTCCTCAATATCAAAAAGTCAAGTAAGACAAGTCAAGGGTTAAAGCCAATTAGGAAAGTCATGGATGGATGGAGTCAGGTGAAAGTGGAGCCTAAGCTAGCAGACAAATGGTGTCAAGAAAGACCATATCTATGCAAGGTAGTAAACCAGTGAGTCTTGTCAAACAACCTAAATGTGCAAGTAAAATGTCCATTTTATAATTCATCATCAAGATAGTCCATTTTAAGTTTACAAAGTTTGCCATATCATGAATCATATACCAAGCTAATGTTGTGAACATGACTAAAACAACAAAATAATAATTCACAGTCAATGATCAGAAATCCATGGGTCATACAACATCATCATAAGAATAATCATCATATATCATCTGAAACACTGTTGTAATACATCTCTAGGCACTGAACTGAAACTGTATGGAATAAAGGGTCACATCGGTCATCAAATTTGAACTCTCAAGGCTCATCCTTGTCACAAGGTCTAACATAAGTCTAAATAATACACTGCTCTGATCATGAGTGATCTCAAAATATAAAGTCATCATAGCCAAGCTCTGGAATGTGCAAATATCTGCTAAGCAAGAATAGTAGCCCTGCTACTATGGTTTGATAACAAGTACTATTTTTCTGAATCCACTAGTCACAAGTATATGTACCAATCCTCCTATACCTACAGGGATGGCAATGACATCAGATTCTACCCTATGATTACCGAAGCTTCATGGGATGGGTAAAGATGATGCACAACAACATTGGTTTACCTACAAAGCAATTTGTACTATGAAGAATGTCACAAATGAGGCTTCCAATATTGTGTAGCTAAATACCACGTTCAGAGATAGAGCTTTGACATGGTACATGAAGTATAAGACCATGGTCACTGCATTTCATATCCATTAATTGGATACAATTAAAACTGTTGTTCTGAAGGAATTTCAGAAGCCGAAGTCTGAGTTGTAATGTACTATCAATATTAAGGAAATCAAGAAAAGAGTAGGCAAGTTTGTTTTGGACTACGAGCAATAGTTCAATATTTTTCTAGACCGATTGAACTTTCATATCCTAGACATGTAGCACCATGAATGGTTCATCGCAGGGTTTCTACCACATATTAAAGTTCCTTTAACACAATGGAAGGTGAAAACTCAGTTGTATTTGATTGATATCACAATCAGATTGGAAGAGAATCCTAGTGGAGAAGCATTGCCAGGGATGGTGCGGGTTTAGACATAGCTTGTTGCACCAACTAAGAAGATACAACAACTACCTACTGGTAAGTCAAACAGAGAAAGCATGTGGTGTAGCTTTTCTACGATAGAAGGACACCATAAAATGAATGCTTGACACTAAATAATTATCTAGGTACCGATTCTCCAACTCCTTTTCCCATAGTGCCTAAGTCTGAGTGGTGCCATATTTCTAGAAATTGGGGTCATGTGCCTCTCAACTACCCAACACTGTAGAAGTACCAGAGCTCTATGCATGCACCATTCTATGAGTTTTGCAATTCAGTGGGCCATGACATGAACAAATTCCGTGCTCTACAATTGATGAAAGACAATACAGTGGATGCCTACTACGTTCAAGGCACAAAAGAAAATAGACCACCTGAACCAATAGGACAACATGGAGTAGCACACAGTGGGTTCTGAGTTCATGGAAGAGGCTATGGTGGTGGTGGAAGACAAGTTATTTTCTTCAATTGTGGATAATTACGCCACTTGGTGAGATATTGTACTAATCCCCATTCTCTTTGCACCTACTTCCATAGCATGGACCATGTGACAAAGGATTTTCTAGAGCTACTCAAGAAATGGGAAGAGAAAAAGGGTCACTACAACCTTATGATGGTTGAGCCAAGGAAAGGGAATAATGGAAAGTGTCCAGTGCAAGTAAATATAGTGACCCGAGGACACTTAGAAATGTGAAGATCTTCTTGGAGATTGCAGTGTGGGAGTACCACTGGAGCAGAATATAAAGAAAGCTCCACAACTTCCACCTAAGTTTCAAGCAAAGGACCAGCTATAGATCCTGCATGAGGCGAAAGAGAGGTCAGGGAATCTGTGCAACAAGAAGATGAACCAGAGATATTGTGCAAAGAAGAGGATCGCAAAAGAATACTGCATGAGGAAGAGCTACTGTGAAATAAGGCGTACCACACAGTGCAGAGAAATATAGTGCAAAGAATAACAACTTGGAGGAATGTACAAAAGTTGCTAGGAAGATCCAATAAGTACTTTCCTACAAAGTTGTATACATATATTGAATGATCCTCATGTTGTCAATAGAAGAACTAGTATGCTTACAAAGTTACTACTGTATGATATTGGAGATTGCTTACAAAGTTACTAATGACTGATATTTCATATGTGGGTGTGATATGGGTGAACTTGATGCATGTTGCTGATTATTTCAGGTAGATAATGCAATTAGAGTAATGCACATTTGAAGCGTTATATTGGAAAACAACAACAAATTCTATGTGGATGTGGAACTCATATTGTTAAATCACACGGACGACAATGAGTAGAAGAGAATATGACATTGGAGTCTGCAGATACAATAGAAAAATATCACTAAAGAAAAGGTGGTTCATGATGATACTATAGGGGATGAATACTTTGAGACAATTCTTGTTTTTGAATCTTATGGATGTCATGGAAATAGAAAATTCAAATGGGGAAGTACAAAGATATTACATAAATGGTGACCTTCAAGTGTGTACTATGTTGAGATATTGTAACTTCTAAGAATATTATATATGTACTTTATTATTCCGGAGATGTTTCATTCCTCCGTGAAGACCTTATTGTATATCCGGAGATGTTTTATTCCTCTTAGAGAATGTGGTAACTTGGGTTATTAGACTTCCCTAGTGGGGGTCGGTCCTGTGTGAGTCATGTGGGTTAAGGCATTATTAGACCACCCTAGTGGGGTCGGCCCTGTCACATTATGTTAAGTGGTTAAGTTGGGGCCGACCTAGTTAATGTAAAAGACAAGTCGGAGTAGTGTATAAATAGACGAGGTGTGTTCCTCATTTATCACACTCACTCATTATTCACTCACTTGTGAATGGCGCATAGGTGAGAGAGAGAGATCTGTTATGGAGGAGAGAGAAGGAGCTCATGTTTGGGATATACATCTCTGTATTGTTGATCATCTATATTGAGGAAGCTTTGTTGGGTTTTCTACCCCATGAAGGTTTCCCAGGATAAATCTATGTCTCTTGTGTTTATGCTGTGCTTGTTGTTCTTTCAGTGATCCTATATATGCTATTGTTGTGAAATGAAATGCAATGCTGATATTTTTTGTCTTAGCATATTGAATCTTAACATGGTATCAGAGCTAACCTGAAGGAAGGCAATGTATGGCACTTACGACACTTGCTTCACTTACGACAATTTGAAGGTTAGGGTTTTATATAGCAAAAACCAGTCATCGTGGAACTTTCGCTATAAATCCATTTCGGCGAAGGTTCAGGATCTGAAACCTTTACAGATCATAGATAACATCCCCCTGTACCTTTTGTCCGAAGGACAGCCTCAAATTCGTTGTACTTTGTGAGTTATGATCAGTACAAGTTAGGGTTTCTACCTCTTCCAGATCTCAGTCATAAACAGGTGACCTAGGAAAAAAGGTCACAACTTGGGCTAGGAAGCTCCAAATGAAATTTCGTAAAAAGTTACAGGTAGATCACGGACTATAGTTTCTTAGGTAAGTTTTTCAGAGGCCGAAGTTGAACTAGTGACACATGGAACTCCGTACAAGTTCTCTCTTTTGTTTTATCCCATAAACAGGTCACGTTGCGACACTTGGCATAACTCTCTCTCAAAGAATCCAATTGAGGTCAGACCTATGGGGTTGGAAAGATAACAGTTCAGGCTACCACAGGCCAAAGTTTCAGACCCTATAGATTCGTAATTTAATAGATGCACCAAAAACAATCAAGTGCATATTTATGTCAAAACATAATTGGATTTTGAGCACCTCCATTCTTGGCTTGTCACTGCTGCGGGAATTTAGGGCTTCGAAGAAAGTTGAAATTTTTAGAGTCGGAGACAACGACTGAATACTCCTCATCAAAATCAAAATTTAGAGACCAAGATCGAATTTTTTGGTTGGGCAGAAGGTCGGGCTTGATCAAACCCTAGTTCAGGATTTTGATCAGAAATGTTGAAAATTAGGGCTTCTGCAAAAGTTGGAATTTTTTAAGTCTGTGACCATGGCTAGAAGCTCCTCAGAAAAATCGAAGTTTAGAGCTTTGGATCAAACCTTTTGATTGGGAAGAAGGGTGGGCTTTATCAAACCCTACCTCGGGGTCCTGTCTAGTGAATCCATAAGTTTCAAAGGCAATTTTGAGGGGTCAAATTTTGCAGTTTTCAAAATTGAAATATACCTGCTTGATCAGCTCAACAAGCCACATCTTTCCATCCATTCAGAAGTTTGAAATTCAAAATTTGAATTTTTAGGGTTTCTCTGACAAACCCTAATCCAGCTCTAGATCCAGTTTCAGAGGGAGATGAGGCTAAGGCCTTACATAAAAAGACTACAAGAAATCTCAACAGGTATGTGTTGAAATCTGTTCATGATTAAGTTTATGATATGTTTGTCTTCATATTATTGAGGTTAGTACAATCTTGATTAATCTTAGAATTGTCTTATCTCCCTAGTAAAAGTATGAATACATGTGAATGATAGAAGACATTCTTTGATTAGGGTTATATGATTGTACTAATGTACCTGTGGTGTTGTATGAGGATGATGTTGTCTGCTAACAAGATACAGGTACATCAAGAAAGACAAATGAAGTTCTATGACCATGATGACATGAAGACAAAGACTCATCCATAGTCTTTGACCACATAGAAGCTCTACTTACAAGGTATGTATGACTTTGTTCTACTATGCTTAACTTATGAGATATGCAAGTTCTGGCACAAGGTCTCTAAATCATTGAAGAGAACAAAGAAGATATTGTTTGGGTATGTTCAAACATAACCAAGCTTGATAATCCAGGTATGTTTTCCTATATCAAGTTAGAATCCTACTTTGTTAGGATCTTAGGTAAGTATACCTGTGTATGAAATGATCATGACCATACAAACTTAAGATTATTTAGAATTATAATGTTTTGATAGTATTGAGATTATACTAATGAATGTATGTTTGTGTATGAGATCATGAGGATGACACTAGTGCACACTTAAGCATGCATAGTGGTACATAATGAATAGAAGTTCAAAGACATATAGAGATCAAGCGGGAGGCAACCACACAAACATAAAAGATAAGTATTTAAGTTGTCATTTGAATTACTTCTTGAATCTCTGAATAGTAAATGATAATGCTTGTAATAGTTGTATGCATATTTGTATTCCTAGAATATATCATGCATATTGTAAGCATTCATATAGCATTGAATAGTATACTACTAATATGCATATGATGGGTAAGTTGGACAAACATTCCATTATTGTTTATCTAGAATGAAACCTCTTTGCTGACATGCTGAGAGCTGTGCACGCTCTTGACAGTATGTTCTGGTAGAGATGGAAGGCATCTAGATAGCCACTATATGCATACAGGATATGGAAAAGTGTTGTGTCAAAGTACTGGTCAAGATAGTTACATAACTATGTGAATCATATCTGTATGCATAATATATTATCATGTCAAACATGATTTGATGATTATGAAGTATTACTAATCATGTAATTAATTTTTATTTGTAGGAAAGATCATGAAGAATGATGAACACCGAACAAGTGATGGATATTCAACAAGAAGACTTACAAATCAAACATACTATAGAAGGCTCGTGGCTAGAAGATTCTCTTAGAAAGAGGAACAGGATCATGACGCAATGCTTTCTCCAAGTGGCTAGATAAGACCGTTCTCTTAATGGTGTAATTGAAGAAGAAGTGCGAATCGAGAAAACTCCCAGGATTCAATTGAAGAAAGCTCTGTACGGGTACCCAGGATCGATAGTCATTTGATGAGCTTAATGATCACCATGGGTGATGCGGATTTCAACCTTTGCTACAAGGTTCAAGATGGTGTCTATATGCAAATGACATTCTTCTCTTAGATGGATGCAAGAAGGAACTCACCACTGAGTTCGAATGATCTTGAGGCTCATATCAGTAGACCCATCTGACAAGATATGGCACGGATAGATATGCAGAAGATCACTCAATGCAGAGTGTGAATGATGTTCAGTCACAAAGGGAGAATCGATAGCTTCTTGACAAGATTAGGCTTTACCAAAAGTAAAGCTGATCCTAACCTTTACCTTAAGGTTATGGATAATACTATTACTGTATGTGGATGATCTCTTTCTGACAGGGAATGAGAAATAGATCATGGAAAGCAAGAAGAAGCTAGCTACAGAATTTGAGATGAAAGATCTCAGATTGATGCATTACTTCCTAGGTCTGGAAGTATGGCAAGGCCCAGAAGGAATCTTTCTCAACCAGGGAAAGTATCCTGTGGAAATCTTGAGAATATTTGATATGTTGGAATGTAAGGACATGACCACTCCCATGGATTCCAACTTGAAGCTATTAGCTGATGACTCATCAGAGTTAGTGGATGTAACTCTCTACAGACAGATTATTGGGTCATTGATGTATCTGACGAATACCAGGCCAAATATATGCTTTGCTATGAACACCTTCAGCCAGTATCTAGTGGAACCTAGGCATGTTCACCTGATAGCTGCAAAGCATGTGATGAGGTACCTAAAGGGTACGATAGACTTTGGTCTATGTTGGAGATCATGACTTCAGATTGTATGGCTACACAGATGTTGATTGGGCAGGAAGTGTATCAGACAGGAAGAGTACATCGAGTGGATGTTATTGTCTAGGATCTGCCATGATCTCGTGGTTTAGCAAGAAGCAGTCAAGTGTGGCTCTCAACATAGTTGAAGTGGAATATATATAGTTGTTTTCTCTGCTAGTTGTGAAGCAGTATGGCTTCGGAAGTTGTTATCAGGATTGTTTGATCTTAGAGATGGACCCCGCTGTGATCCTGTGTGACAACCAGAGTTGTATCAAGATGACAGAGAATCCAGTGTTCCATGATAAGTCAAAGCACATATAGATCCGATATTTCTATATACGGGATATGGTGCAGAAAGGAGCTATCAAGATCAAGTATGTGAGCACTGACGAACAAGTTGCTGATGTATTGACCAAACCTCTGTCTCGAGAAGAGTTTGAGTATTTCTGAGACAAGCTTGGTGTAGTTCATAAGGACCCTCCTCAAAAGGGGGAGTTATATAGTCGATGATGATAATTTTTGGATACTGTATCGTTGATGTGGATACTCTATTGATGAGGATACTTGTATCGATGATGAGGATACTTGTATTGATGATGTGGATACTTGTATCGATGATGAGGATACTTGTATCGATGATGTGGATACTTGTATCGATGATGAGGATACTTGTACCTATGATGAGGATACCTGTATCGATGATATGGATACTTGTATCGATGATGAGGTTACCTGTTGCAACGATGAGGTTGATGATGAGGTTACCTGTTCCGACGATGAGGTTGATGAAGTGGTACTTATACTTTGTCTAAGAGGACTATTGGGATTGCATCGTCCCTGGACTTATGTCCTAAAGTTATAGGGATTGATCATCCCGTAAGTGGATCAAGATTACATCGTCCTTGGACTCATGTCCTAACGTGATAGGGATTGATAATCCCGTAAGTGCATCAGGATTGCATCATCCTTGGACTCATGTCCTAAAGTGATAAGGACTAATCATCATGTAAGTTGATTCGGGATTGCATCATCCCTAGACATGGTGAGGTGTCTTAAATTGATAAGGATTGATCATCCTATAAGTTGATTTGGATTGCATCGTCCATAGACATGAGAGATGTCTTAAATTGACAGGGATTGATCATCCCATAAGTGGATCAAGATTGTATCATCCTTGGACCTATGTCCTAAAGTGAGAGGGATTGATCATCCCGTAAGTGGATCAAGATTGTATCGTCCTTGGACCTATGTCCTAAAGTGAGAGGGATTGATCATCCCGTAATAGGATTTTGTACATTGCAGAGTATGCTACTATGTTGATGTTGTTGATCGAGAGGATCCAGATGCTGATCATGATGGTCTAGATGACGATGCTGATGATCGTGATGGTCTAGATGACGATCTTGTTGATCGTGATGGTCTAGATGAAGACGTTGCTGATCATGATGGTCTAGATGACGATGATGTTGTTCGTGATGGTCTAGATGACGATGTTGTTGATCGTGATCGTCTAGATGACGATGATGTTGATCGTGGTATAGATGACGATGATGTTGATCGGTAGATCCAGACGATGAGGCTGTTGATCATGATGGTATAGATGACGATGATGTTAATCAGTAGATCTAGACGATGAGGTTGTTGATCGGTTGATCCAGATGATGATGATGTTGTAGCTGATCGATTGCTACAGAAGATGAAGACTCAATACTGACGATGTTGATGTTCCAGTATTGATTATGTTCCAGTAACTGAATGAGTTACTGATGATGATGTATAAAGAAAGCTTCCAATTATTTATAGATGTATCATGTATCATGTAGTTGATGACTCCTTGCTCGTGTAGATGTTGTTATAATATCCTTCTCGTTAAGGAGGAGTGTTGAGATATCGTAACTTCTAAGAATATTATATTTGTACTTTATTATTCTGGAGATGTTTCATTCCTCCGTGAATACCTTATTGTATATCCGGAGATGTTTTATTCCTCTGTGGAGAATGTGGTAACTTGGGTTATTAGACTTCCCTAGTGGGGTTCGGCCCTGTATGAGTCATGTGGGTTAAAGGGTTATTAGACCACCCTAGTGGGGTCGACCCTGTCACATTATGTTAAGTGGTTAAGTTGGGGCCGACCTAGTTAATGTAAAAGACAAGTCAGAGTAGTGTATAAATAGAGGAGGTGTGTTCCTCATTTATCACACTCACTCATTATTCACTCACTTGTGAATGGTGCATAGGTGAGAGAGAGAGATCTTCTATGGAGGAGAAGGAGCTCATGTTTGGGATATACATCTCTGTATTGTTGATCATTTATATTGAGGAAGCTTTGTTGGGTTTTCTACCCCATGAGGGTTTCCCAGGATAAATCTGTGTCTCTTGTGTTTATGTTGTGCTTGTTGTTCTTTCAGTGATCCTGTATATGCTATTGTTGTGAAATGAAATGCAATGCTGATATTTTATATCTTAGCATATTGAATCTTAACATACTATGCCTCCTACCATTGATTCAAATCCAATATGAATTGTGGTAAGTAATTTTCAAATTAGAAATAATACATTTGTATATAAAAGTAATTCACATTTTCAATCTTTTGAATAATTGTTTTTTCATAATAAATAGTTGCAAGAGATATTTTGCGGTTTAAAGTTTACCAAAGCACCTGCTTCTATCCTAGAGGGCAGTGGACATTTATCAAATGATACATTTAACAATAATATGTGCACATATAATAACTCAAAGGGTGAGGAAGTGATGAAAATGAGTAAGAGAACAAGAACAATTTTAAAGATGCATAAATTGCATAAAGACAAGGGAAAGGTGGAGAGAATACCATATTATAATGAATGTGATGGATATGATGAGTTTCCCCTGCAGTTGAGATCAATTTACAAAGAAACATTTGATCTTTAATTGATTTTTCTTGGCTTGGTGATCGACAACTACATGTTGTATATGAGGTGATTTAGTTCTTGGTATACAACTACATGATACAATCCTCCAATATTCATGGAGAAAATTCAGGCCTCTTTATTGTCAATAATGTCCATGTGGGATTAAATCATAGAAACACTTCACAAAAAACCACTAGTAGATTCAGTGCATATTATGGTCCATCATATTGTAGTACTAAATGGAGGATTCTAGTGGAATATAAGCATAGCATATTATCATATGGTCTACATTCAAAATGTATACATATCATCTCCAATTGGAAAGAGGTGATGGACTGAATAGAGAGAATATCATGTATATTGATGGTCATACATACACACATAAAATTATTTCAGGATCTATAAATTGTCAATTTGTTGAGGTTATAAATGACAAAGATGGAGACATTGAAATACAAGTTGATAGATTGATAACGTTTGACGATATTTCAAACCTTGATATCGAGGATGAGTTATTTATTAACTACCCCTTTATAAAATCCACTCCTACACGAAAGAGGATAGAATAAGAATGTCTTCCTACTGATCTTCTTAAAGGAATAAAACCAAATAATAAGAAATGAGTGTGGCTTGTTTTCAAAACTATGAAGTCAAAATTTTGTTTTTTTCAATGAATGTATAAAAGAAGTATGTACTCAAGATGATATTCAGGATATATATATATATATATGTGTGCACACACACACACACACGTGTACATAGATATGTACACACACAAACAAACACACACACACACAAACACACATTTATCTTGAGGATTAGAATGTGTATCATTAACATATAAAATGTAGTCATGTTGAAGGAATTCATGTTGTCCCTTGATTTGGGGGGATTCCGAATGAGAGATGTTATGATTGACTTGGGGGAATATGTGAACATTATTCCTAAGAAGACTTGGGAGTTGATGGGAAATCCAAAGCTGGTGTGGTATCCCATACGACTCAGACTAGCTAATCGGTACAAAGTGTCCCCCATTGGAATTTTGAGGGATGTGGAAGTAAACATAGATGGAGTAAAGACAATGGTGGAGTTTGAAGTTATTGAAATACTGGAAGATACTAATCCCTAACCAGTGTTGTTGGGGATAGATTGGGCATTTGATAATAATGTGATTATGAACCTGAAACAAAGAGACGTGTCCTTTGAATCGGAGGAACTACGTGTGGTAGCCCTGTTGGATTCCACATAAGGAGAAAGATATACAGAGTTAGTTCAGGATGACATTGGCAATGTGTAATTAGAAAATATATACAATGTCACTGCTGGAAAATAGGACTATACAAACCACATAGTGGATGGAGAGATTAGTTGGTGCAGTTTTATTTCATTTGATACAGATTCAGAAGATGCAATGGATCTGTAGCATAACCAGTTGTATGAAGTATCCATAAGGATATGTATCATAATCAGTTGTATGAAGTATCCATAAGGATATGTGCACACATTACTAAGTCAGTGCATTGGATTGGGTATGAGATACATGATCCACTAGTGTTCAATGGAATAGAGAAATTAGATGCTTTCCTCGAACAAATGCAAGCTCGAGTTTCAAAGGAACGATGGGTAGAAGCAATGGATGTCGTCACCCGAGGGACATGTGCATAATGGTGGAAGAGGCACATTGAGGATCTGAACAACTAGGACGCCATGCAGACATATTAAGGAGAGGTTTCAGCCTATTACAGACTTGGAGCTTCTGAACAGATTCAAAGTAATTGAGAATCCCATCAAACACCTGGAATTATGTCGCATAGATGGGAGGTGAAGAGTGTACCCCGTAGTCAATGGGTGCACCAATTCTACCATACAATGGATGTCATACTGCGTAGCTAGTATGTTCAACAAGAAAGAAGAAGGAAGAATAGAATTTGGGAGAAGGTTTCCACAGCATTTACTTCCACATTCAGGTTCAGTACTAGAGATCTGAACATGGCCAAAGTTCTCCATCGGATCAAGCAGGTTATATTTGGAGAAAGACTATAGGAGAATCTGATGCAAAGGATAGTCTACACTTACCATCAATATTTGGAAACGCTGAACAAACCAATGTATTGCTGGAAAATTGATAGTAAGGAGTTTGATGAATATGATGATACATACAACATACAGACTGAATAAACTACTAGAGAATGTGTGGTGCAGGATGAGCCATCTTCTAGCACTGCGCCAGAATTTTTGAAACCCCTCAAGGAAAAGAAACATAACATTGGAAATGAGAGGATCCCAAGATGGCTATAATAGGAGCATACTAGGACCAGGATACAGTCACCCAGATAGTCGAACTACTGAAGGAATATGAAGATATTTTTATGTGCAGCTTCTTGGAGATGAAGGGGATTGCAGGAATGAATATTTAGTTGAAGGAGGGGGTGAAACTAATTATAAAAGGCCATACAGACTAAACCCCTAGTACAAGGAGAAAATGCACAAAGAGATAGACTACATGTTGGATGCGGGGATCATATTTCCGATGGATGGATCAGAGTGGATTGGTCATGTGGTTATACTACAGGACAAGAAGATGGGAAAAATGTGCATCTATGTGGATCTACACAATTTAAATGCAACATGTATACATGAACAATTCCCTACACCTTTCACATACGAGGTACTAGAGAAAGTAGGGGGTAGAGAAACCTATTCATTCACTGATGGATTGTTTGGTTACCATCAGGTGCATATAACAGAGGAGAACCACACGAAAACCACTTTTGCGATAGAGTGGGGCTATTTTTCCTACAATGTCATTCCCTTTGGATTTAAGAATGCACCAGCTGTGTTCTTCAGGATAGTGGTGTCCATGTTCAAAGAGTTCATGCATAAGTTTTTGGATGACTGGACAGTGTTCAGTTTGTTGAAGGATCATCTACAATTCTCGCAACTCATGCTAGATCAATGCAGGAAAATGCATATCTCATTAAATATGAAGGAGTGCATTTGTTGTACCCGATTTGGTATATTGATGGGGCATGTTGTGTGTAAGGAAGGCCTATTAGTTAACGTGGATAATATTGTATTCATAGTCAATATGTCGGTCCCAACACATGTGAAATTCTTGCACACAACACTGGGACATATGGGATACTATAAAAAGTTTATCATAAATTATGTTAGCATAAAAGCGCCTTTGGAGGAGCTGTTGAGAAAACAAGTTAAGTATGAATGGACGTTGGACTGTTAGCAGGCACTGGATACTCTAAAGGAGAAACTGATGACTACACCAATTCTCATATTTCTGGAATGGACATGCATATTTCTCGTGCACAAAGATGCATCTTCAGTTGCACTGGGAGTAGTCCTAGCCCACACTAGGGAAAGAGACATTGATCATCCTGTCTCCTTTTCTAGCAAAAAGTTGTCTACAGATGAGAAGAATTATACCACAGCTGAGAGGGATGGCTTGGCGATGGTATATTCCTTTTAGAAGTACCGACACTACTTGTTGGGGAGTTCCTTCAAGTTTTTTACCGACTACTCTGCATTAAGATACCTATTCAATAAGCTAGTTTTGGGGGGGTGCATATGCCAATGGCTGCTTCTATTTCAAGAGTTTGATTTTGAAGTGGTCATCAAACATGGTAAGTACAATGTTGGTCCAAATCATCTGTCAAGACTTGAATCTAGCGAGGAAGGAGTAGTCTGGATGACAATATACCAGATGCGTAGTTGTTTCACATTAAGGTTGTACCAAATTAATTCAACAACATAGCATCATTTTTTACTTCTAGTCATGCATTGGTGTGATAATATGCAGTAGGATCTGAGAGTTGTAACAAACCTCACACAAAACTCACTCAAGAAGTGCAGAGAAGAAGAGAAGAATGTAGTCAATAATCACTCATGAACACAGAAAATGGAGAATAGCAGTATAAGCATACATCAGCTATGAGCTGGCACTATGAATAATTAATACAATACAATAATTGTTAAGAGAATTCGAATTAACCAAGGAGGTCATTCGAATCATGCTCAAAGTGTGGCTTGGACAACATTGGAGACATCATCCAATCAGTAGTATCAGTCATAAATGATCAATAGTCAGTCAAATGAGTCTAACTGAGTCTAACAGAACCATCTAGGCACAAATCAGGGGATGGAGACTCCAAGGAGGGCGCATGAGGCTGCCAGAAGATCAAGTGGCACTCCAGAACTAGCTAACTAGGAGCTACAGGCAGTTAGGATGAGCAATCAGTGGGAGAACTACTCAATCAATGCTCTAACTGACTGTCAGACTCCTGAAAAGTGAGATAAGGCGCTCTAACTAAATGATAACTCCAGGTAGGTGAGAAAAGGCACACATTTCATGCAGGTGAGTCAAACAAGGCACATCGGGTAGGTAGGAGGGCTACTGGGGGCTGAAGACAGGCTCTAGGGAGCTTAAATTAGGCTCTAGGTGCTGGGGAGACCACCAAAATGATGACTGGATGCATGCATGATGACTGGATGCATGCATGATGACTGGATGCATGCAAATCTGAAAAATGATGGTGAGAATATTCCAACACCCCCCCTCAAGCTATAATATGAGGTAATAACTGAAAACTGAAAAATAGGGCCCTGGTGACTGAGACCAAAGGTCATCCCGTACAACAATCTAAATAATAAATGAGGAAAGAGGGAAAACCCAGTGGGAAGAAATCCCTCCCTCAAAATAGATTGAAGGATGCTAATGTAGCATGCCATCACTCACCCCAGAAGGAGGAAAGTGTCCTTTTCTGAAGAAGGATCGACCGATCAGAAATGGATCAGTAATGTGAGAAGGATGAAACCTTCCATTCTGAAAATCTGATCTGGTTCTCCGTCGATCAGCTAGATCACCAACCAAATCACTGGCATATCTAAGAGTAATGGTTTCCCATTGAGGAAGAGGAGGTTCATCATGTTAAAGATCATCAAGTTCTTGTGGAACTGGATATACCATTCGCTCATCATCATCCGTTGCTAGACCTTTAGGTTCTTGTGGATCTGGATCTAGCATTCGCTCTTCATCATCTCCATCTTCAGATTCTGAATCTGAAATCTCATGTGATGATGCTTCACTCTCTTGATCATCAATCAAAGGAGGAGTAATAGGTAAGTTGTCTTGCTCAACAGAAGGAGTATCATGAAGAGGCCATTCCTCAAATTGTACACTCCTTTCCAAGAATGTGGTCATGGTAGTAAGATCAAGAAGCTTGTAGGCCTTTGCATCCAATGCATAGCCCACCATAATTCTTTGCTTTGTGGATCTAGTGCTCTCCTTTTGTTAGTTGGAACCCTTCCCCATGCTATGGATCCAAACACTCTAAGATGAGATACATCAGGTTTGTATCCCATCTGTTATCACACCATAGTAGCTGGGCTACTATTCTTGCTTAGCAGATATCTGCACATTCCAGAGCTTAGATTATTCAGAGCATGGCTATGATGACTTTATATTTTGAGATCACTCATGATCAAAGCAGTGTATTATTCATACTTATGTTAGACCTTGTGTCAAGGCTGAGCCTTGAGAGTTCAGATTTGATGACCGATGTGACCCTTTATTCCATACAGTTTTAGTTCAGTGCCTAGAGATGTATTACAGCAGTGTTTCAGATGATATATGATGATTATTCTTATGATGATGTTGTATGACCTATGGATTCCTAATCATTGACTGTGTATTATTATCTTGTTGTTTTAATCATGTTCACAACATTGGCTTGGTATATAATTCATGATGTGGCAAACTTTATAAAATGGACTATCTTGATACTAAATTAAAATGGACATTTTACTTGCACATTTAGGTTGCTTGACAAAACTCACTGGTTTACTACCTTGCATAGATATGGTCTTTCTTGACACCAATTGTCTGCTATCTTAGGCTCCACTTTCACTCGACTCCATCCATCCATGACTTTCCTATTTGGCTTTAAATCTTGACTTTCTAATATTGAGGACGTCCCTTTTTACTACCTCTGTGTTTGGACCGCATCCCTGTTTGTTTAGTGTCTCGGCTCTGAGTTGGTGACAGAACTTGCCTTTGGTAAGTTGGATTGTAGGCCTAAATCATTCCGGTCGGTTGTCCCAATGTTTGGCACTAGCACGAACTCCCCCTAGTCACTTGAGATGTTGGATAAAACTGAAAGCTCATGTACTGCTTATGGAAACTTATATAAATTCGCCCATGGAAACTAAAAAGGGCAAGAGCGATGAACTGCTAAAAATACTCCTCGAAGACTCGAAGAGTATAAGAAAGGTCCAAAAATCAATGGTTCTTAAATTATATCTAAACAATTCCTGACCTTATATATGTATAAACATGCCCTAGATGCAAGCTACGATTAGTTGTGCTTATCAACACAGCTGAGATCCGAAGGGTTATGTGGGCCAAAAAGGCCATGAAATGAAATCAATGGATCCTAATGAAGCTGGATCATCTTTTATAAAAGTAGACATGATGCCTAAATTGAATAAGCACTCTCTAAACAAATTACCCATTTGTGAGGAATAGCCATTCCCCGTGGATTATCTTTTATAAAAGTAGACATGATGCCTAAGTTGAATAAGCACTCTCTAAACAACTTACCCATTTGTGAGGAATAGCCATTCCCCGTGTTTATTTTGTCCAGCACAGAGTTTGTAGCTTCCCCTTTCTCCCAGTCCAACGTGTCTTTTAGTTGAGTTTAGACAAGTCACCCCCTTTGCCCAACCTTATTCCTAGCCTTCATCCTTAGCTAGCAGTTAGACCATGCCCAATGGGTGAGTTTGTCATTTAAGCTATTGTGCAAGTAAATATAAATAACAACGGAATGAACAAATATGATTAATGCCACTAAATGATGTTATGCTTTAAGTTAAGTTGTGAGTATGATTAGAGGAACATGTCTTAGTCTATTGATATGATTTTTCCTTGGTTGTATATTGACCTAGTCAAACCCAGTTTGACTATGGTCATTTCTTGGGATCCGTGATGATGTGGGCCATGATAATGATTGATGGTTCCACATACTCTTGATGATGATGCTATATGATGGACATATGATTCAGATGATGATTGATGCAGTTCAGCGGGTTTTATTATTACTTCAGATCATCAGATTATGCATTGTCCATATATGGTGGACCCTACAACTAGCCCATCAGGGAAACCCATGGTGTATGAGTACACATTATTAGTATATTTGGGTCTTCTACATCCAATGAAACACTTATCTTTAAGTTCCGGGCACTTCTGACAGTGATAGATGCAATTTTCCACTTGTTGACCAGATTTGGGTTGATTTCCCAACCTAAGCAGCAGGGGCCATGAGAGGCCAGTTCACCTAGGGAGTTGTATGAGGAGGGAGTGGTCCAACCACTTCATATTACCATTTACCCCCCCTTCTGGAGATCCTGGTGGGCTCAATTTAACAACGCAGATGCCCTAGGAGGCAGTTTCAGCACTTTCACAGTTACCGAGTGTAACATCCCATATTTTCGTAAAAATTTAAAAAAATTATTAACAGCAATATTAGCTTAATTTATGATAATTTATAATTGTGGAAGATAACAATTGTTGAATGTAACAATGTTAACTAATAGTTGTTTGTACTAAACACCAATATATTTCTGAAGAAACTAATGCGACAGTGACAACTTAATTACATTTGTAACCTCTACCATTAAGATAGTCAAATGCATGGTTAGATTAGACTTTTGATGTGACACTTTTTAAAGCAATGCAATGTATGAAATATGTAATAATGAAATGCTAGGTTAGAAGTGTGATGTGGTACTATTTCTTTGAGACAATACTGACAGTTTGCTTCTTTGCTGCCCAAGGGAGTCCTATGAGGGACCCCGAAGCTTACTTAGTTGTAATGCTAAAACATTGGACTTGTTCTATGTGCAGACATCAGGTAAGAAGTTTCATGATTGCAATAAATTCCAATTCGCGTGAGTTCAACTTCATCGTATGAAAATAAAATAGAATCAATAGAGACTGTTGTGTTAAATTTTTAGAATTTACTTCAATCTGATCTAGGATCTTAACTAAGAGAACAACATGTATAGCAAATCTACAGCATATCAATCATGGACACAATAATGCAAGCACACAAGAGACACAGAGTTTACTTGGGAAAAACCATAAAGGTGAAAAACCCCAATAACTTCCTCAGAGATAGATAGAGCAATGATACAACCAGAATAAAAGAGATAGTCTTCTCTTAGCAGCAGAGCCTACTCCTCCACAAGTGCGCCACTCTCCCAAGTGTGAGTGAGAGAATAGAATGTGTAAAATGAGAGAGACACACTCTCTATTTATACACTAACTTGACTTGACCTTTACTCAACTAGGTCGGCCTCAACTTAACCACTTAACATAATGTTGACTGGGCCGACTCCCACTAGGGTGTTCTAATAACCCTTTAACCCACATGGCCGACCCCCAATAGGGTGGTCTAATAACCCTTTAACCCACATGACTTATACAGGGCCGACCCCAACAAGGTGGTCTAATAACCCATCAAGTATAAGTTACGACACTTACAATATAAATGACGACACTTCCGTATAGAGAAATAATAACATCTCTATAGGAATACAATATACATATATGTGAAATACATTCCGAAGTTACATATACATCAACACTCCCTCTTAACTAGGAAGGTATTTCTTGACACAGGTCTTCTAGCACAAGTCTTCTTCTCTGGATCATCGTCACTAGATAATCGTCATCAAGACATCATCATCGTCACTGTTGTTGCTATCTCAATCAATATTTGAATCTACTCGTCATAGGAAGTTCTACAGAGCCAGTCCTTTTTCATACTGGATGTAGGCCCACCACCTGCAGGTCTTCGTCATCACTGGCCATACTGTGGAATCCTCAAGACTTATTACGTGCATCACAAAACCTCGAAAGAGCATCCCAGGCTGTTACGAGCACACGGCTCTACATATAGGATCTCCCAGGGCCATATTATATGTGACCTCACCACAAAACCTCGCAAGAGCATCCCAGGCTGTTACAAGCACACAGCTCTACCTATAGGATCTCCCAGAAACAGATTATATGTGGTCACCACAAAACCTCGCAAGAGCATCCCAGGTTGTTACGAGCACACAGCTCTACCTATAGGATCTCCCAGGGACAGATTATATGTGGTCATGGCAAAACCTTGCAAGAGCATCCCAGGACTTATTACGAGCACACAGTCCAACCTATCGGATCTCCCGGGGACATATTATATGCCATAGGACAAAACCTCGAAAGAGCATCTACCAGATATCCCAGGGCCAGATTATATGCCATAGGCAAAACCTCGAAAGACTATCTGCAGATCTCCTAGGGCCAAATTATATGTCCTCCCAGAGCAAAACCTCAAAAGAGCATTTGCCAGATATCCCAGGGCCAAATTATATGCCATAGGCAAAACCTCGAAAGACTATCTGCAAATCTCCCAGGGCCAAATTATATGCTCATCTGCACAACCTGATCCACGGCCATAGAGTATCAACTTGATACTCACCATACATCATCCTGATGTACACATGATCATCCTGATCATCATCACTGCAACATCTTGCTGCATGTCATCTGGAGAAACATCCTGAAGCTCGTCATCCATGATCATCCTGATCATACAATGCATCTACCTGATGCATACCAAGTATCTACCTGATACATATCATCATACATGATCGACCTGATCATACAGCGTATCCACCTGATACAAATACAAATACATGATACATATCACCATACATGATCCACCTAATCATACAATGCGTCTACCTGATGCATACCAAGTATCTACTTGATACATATCATCATACATGATCCACCTAATAATACAGTGTATCCACCTGATACAAATACAAATACATGATACATATCACCATACGTGATCCACTTGATCATACAATGTATCCACCTGATACATATACAGATACATGGTCCAAGCATCCAACATGATGCATATACAAAATACATACAAATGATCCAACCAATCATATCCAGCATCCAACATGATGCGTACATACATATACATATAAATGATCCAACTAATCATATCCAACATCCAACATGATGCGTATACAGAGCAGTAACTAGAGCATCATCCTGATGCTCATCATCCAGCGCTTACATCCACAGCCATGTGAAGGATCCTCCTTCCAACATGCTTGGAATGGCTTCTGCAAATGTGTCCATCACTTCTTCCTCAAAGTGTCATCTATTTGAAGAACACCAAGCCTCTCCCTGAAGTACTCGAACTTCACCCTGGCTAGTGGCTTCGTCAGCACATCTGCAATCTGCTCGTCCGTCGCAATGTACAGGAGCTTCACAGCTCCTCTCTGCACCATATCCCTGATATAGTGATATTTGATCTCTATGTGTTTCAACCTGTCATGAAACACTGGGTTCTCGGATAGCTTCACACAACTCTGGTTATCACAAAAGATACCAGTAGCATCCAATGGGAGATCAAATAACTCAGACAGTAGCTTCCGTAGCCATACTGCCTCGAAACTAGCTGAACAGGCTGCAACATACTCTGCCTCAGCTGTACTCAGTGCTACGCAGGACTGCTTCCTGCTGAACCAAGAGATCACACCTGATCCCATACTGAAGTAGCACCCAGATGTGCTCTTCCTATTTGCAGCACTGCCTGCCCAATCTGAATCAACATAACCCTGCAGGTTAAACTTTTGATTCGCTTCATACTTGAGCCCATAATCCACTATACCTTTCAGGTGCCTTAGAATATGCTTTACAGCAACCAGGTGAACACTCCTCGGATCTGTCAGGAACTGGCTCAATGTGTTCACCGCAAAGCAAATATCTGGTCTCATGTTCGTCAGGTACATCAAGGACCCAATCATCTGACGATACATAGTGACATCAACTGGTTCAGATGAAGCATCACACAGAAGCTTCAGGTTCGATGCCATAGCTTCGCAGTCCATCATCCCGATCCTCTTCAAGATCTCTACTGCATACTTCCCTTGTCCAAGGAAGATTCCATCTGCACTCTACCACACCTCCGTACCTAGAAACTGGTGCATCATACCCAAGTTCTGCACATATATGACTCCCTATCATGTGTCTCAGAACCAAGTGGCTACTCCACATACACTTCTTCTTCAACTGCACCATTTAAGAAAGCTGTCTTGAAATCCATCTGGTGTATCTTCTATTTCATCACTTTTATATTTCTCTATGCTTCCATCTGCAGCATGCTTGATCTTGATAGATCCATATGGAAGTCATAACAAACTTCCCTTCAGGTCTTGGGACTACATCCCAAACATCATTCTTCATGATCGACGGATCATGGCATTCTTCCCATATCCTGGGAACTTCAATATCTTCAATAGATAATTTTGTTGCTAAACAAATATTGTAGTTCTTCTTTTGTAGGTGATGGCATACGATCTTTCCTACACAACAAGTTAAATTGCATGATTAGAAAACATCTCATAGTTTTCAGGACAAATTCTTACACATAAAGAAATATGTCATATAGTCATGCAATTATCTTAGCCAATGCGTCAATACAACATTTATCCATATCCCGTAACTTTCTAGATGCCTTCCAATCTCTACCAGAACATTGTTAAGAGTGTGCACAACTCCCAACATGTCAGCAAAGAGGTTTCATTCTAGATAAGTAGCAATGGAATGTTGTACAGTGCCATAGGCCACTTACCCAAGCATATTAGTAGTATATTGTTCATCAATGCAACTATTCTAATATGCATAATACACAACCTAATTCTAGGAACATCAGTATATACATTATTGAACAGTATTATTTAAATAATAAAATATGCAAGTAATGACAATTCAAATACTTATATTTGTTTGTTTGTTGGGTTGACTCCCTCTCAGTCTTTGCTTCTTTTCTGCAACTCCATTCTTATGTGGATAGTGAGAAGTGGTCAACTCCCTCTGAATATCTGCATCCTTGCAGAAACAACTGAAGTGTACTCCTTTGCTTTCTTGCAGGAACAACTAGAGTGTGCTCCCTCTTGATCTTTGCTTCCTGGATTACCTATCCTTGAACTTACATCCATCCTTAATCACTATGCATGCTTATTAGTATCATCATTGTGTTATCCTTGAGGTCTCATACATAATCACACATTTATTAGTATAATCTTAATACTATCAAAACACAATAATCTTAAACATGATTATTCATGATCATTCACAGATAATAAACATTAATATTCAAGGTTTCAGGGAAGTCTTCTTTTACTCATACATATTCTTATTTGATCATAGGACTCTTCTGGTTAGTTGAATCATCAATCAAGATAAGAGATATAATATGCATAAAACCCGTGATTATTCAAACCTATACCTTCATGATTCTTCTAGTTAGTCATATCATCAATTATGGTAAGAAACATAATATGCATACAACCATGATTATTCAAACCTATGACTTCATGAATAATCATTATCAACAACACAACAGTATAAGATCCTAACACAAGGTAGGATTCTAGCTTGATATAGTAAAAACATACCTGGATTAGCATGCTAGCTAGTTATGTCTAACATACCCGCATAATGTCTTCTGGTTCTCTTCAGTGACTTGTGCTAGTAACATGCATGTCTCATAAGTTAACCATTGTAGAACCAAGTTATACATACCTCGAAAGTAGATCTTCTATGTGATCCATGACAATGGATGAATCTTTGTCTTCATGTCACCATGAGCATATGTTCTTGAAGTAGAACATGATTTGACTTTCTTTGTGTACCTTTTGTGTTAGCAAACAACATAAACCTCATACAACATCACAATGCATTCGTACAATCATAAGTGTCAAAACCTTAATCAATGAATATCTTCTATTAAGGTGATACGACAAGTCCAGTAATTAATCAAGATTGTACTGTAATGATATGAAGACAAACATATGATAAACTTAACCATGAAACATACCTGTCAAGATTGCTTCTAATCTTCTTATGGAAGGACTTAGCCTCATCTCCCTCTGAGATAGGAACTTCTTCACTTATGCAGGTGACCAATCCGACTTCTTCTAGGATTAACCCAATCCACTTGATTTGCAAGAACTGGACCTGGAGCTGGATTAGGGTTTGTCAAAGAAACCCCAAAAAATTTAAACTTTGAATTTCAAACTTCCGAAAGGATAGAAATATGTGCCTTGATGAGCTGATCAAGTTGGTATATTCAGAATTTGAAAACTGCAAAGTTTCACCCCTCACAATTGTCTTTTAGATTTCCGGATTCACTAGGGAGGACCCTGAATTAGGGTTTGAGTTTCCCGTAGCTTCACCCAACCAAAATATTTGATTCAAAACTCTAAATTTCGATTTTGATGAGTAGCATCCATCTGTGGTATCTGATTACAAAAATTCCAGCTTTCTCCAAAGCCCTAAATTCCGGAAGCCATGAATGAAGGTACTCAAAAATAATTCTGTTTTGACAGAAATATGTACCTAATTGTTTCTGGTGTAACTCCAAACTTTTCGATCCATAGGGTCTGAACAATTTTCCTGAGATATCCCGACCTGTTATCTTTCCATACCGATAGGTCTGACCTCAATTGGATTCTCTGAGAGAGATTTATGCCAAGTGTCGCAACGTGACCTGTTTATGCGATAATACAAGAGAGCGAACTTGTATGGAATGCCACGTGTCACTGTTTCACCTTCGGCCTCTGAACAATTTTCTTGAGATAGTACAGTCTGTGTACTACCTTTCACTTTTTACAAAATTTCATTTGGAGCTTCCTAGCCCAAGTTATGACCTTTTTCCCAAGGTCACCTGAGTTTGACTCAGATCTGGAAGAGGCAGAAACCCTATATTGTACAGAGCATAAATCACAAATTACAACGAATTAGAGGTTGTCCTTTGGACACAAGGTACATGGGGATCTAATCTTCGACCTGTAAAAGTTTCAGATTCGAAAACTTCGCCAAAACGGATTTATAGCGAAAGTGCTACGATGACTGGTTTTTGCTATATCAAGCCCTAGCATCGTAAGTGCAACAAGTGTCATACATGCCATATCATGCCTTCTTTTAGGCTAGCTCTAATACCATGTTAAATTTTCAGAATTTACTTCAATCTGATCTAAGATCTTAACTAAGAGAACAACATGTATAGAAAATCTACATCATATCAATCATGGCCACAATAATGCAAGCACACAAGAGACACAGAGTTTACTTGGGAAAAACCATAAAGGTGAAAAACCCCAATAACTTCCTCAGAGATAGATAGAGCAATGATACAACCAGAATACAAGAGATATTCTTCTCCTAGCAGCAGATCCTCCTCCTCCACAAGTGCGCCACTCTCCCAAGTGTGAGTGAGAGAATAGAATGTGTAAAATGAGAGAGACACACTCTCTATTTATACACTAACTTGACTTGACCTTTACTCAACTAGGTTGGCCTCAACTTAACCACTTAACATAATGCTAACTGGGTCGACCCCCACTAGGGTGTTCTAATAACCCTTTGACCCACATGGCTGACCCCCAATAGGGTGGTCTAATAACCCTTTGACCCACATGACTTATACAGGGCCGACCCCAATAAGGTGGTCTAATAACCCATCAAGTATAAGTTACGACACTTACAATATAAATGACGACACTTCCGTATATAGGAATAATAACATCTCTATAGGAATACAATATACATATATGTGAAATACATTCCAAAGTTACATATACATCAACATGTTGCAAATGTAAAAGCATACAGGTATGGTTCACGTGCTTACTCTTCAACTTTCCAAGGTTCGTCTTGTATCAACTTAATAAACATCGTTACTGTAGTCATCATTATACTAGCTGGTTCTGGTGTCGTCATTGTGCTAGTTGGTTTTGTCGTCGTCATTTTATTAGCTGCTTTGTTGTTGTCATTTAATTAGTAGTACTAGGATAGTACAGTACCATTGTATTGCATGAATAAAATGGATAGGAATCCGGAGGACTTAATGTTCCAAAATACCAAACTATATGTGATAGCATAATTGTAATGAAACTGTGTGTGAGTGAAATATATGCATATGAAATCTGTGTGAAAAACTATTGTTTTCCAGCTTATTACAAAGAATATTTTATTCAATGTTAGCAGTCTTAAAACCATGTACGGTGTGTAATTCATCTACCTTTCATGGATATAATGTATGTGTTTTGTAGGATGATTGCATAAGAATTATTTAATTGACTGATTATTATAAAAATGAGGAAATATTATATATATTAAATATTATACAGACCTCCTACAATTATTTAACTTAAGAATAGAAAACTGATGCATACCAGATTATTATCTAGCTATCGAATTCAATGGCACATTTTGCCTATCTTCTATTCTATTTTAATTTGCATATCTCTACTAGAGTACGATGTTGCCAAATAGCATGTGGAAAAATGGGCATATTTATTTATCAATTCATCTTTGCCATTAAACTTAAACATTCAGACTTAGAACAATTCTAGGATTAGATTTTTCTTTCAAAAACAGAAACACAGAAAATATTGTTTAAACATAACATAAATTAAATAAGTAAGAAATTGTAGAACCTGAATAAAACCTATAGGGAAACAAACAACTCAGGAAGACCGTTCCACCCAACCAAACTCCTGAAAATAGTCAAATATTGTCTTAGGACCCCCGAGCATGTTCGCTGAACCACCAGGAGGAAGAAGCTTCAGGAATATGGACTTCTTCTTGTTGTAGTAATCTCCTGAATCTTCAATAGGTAGCAATCCAAAAGACTTGCTCCTACAACTCTGTTTCTCTTCAATAATAAGCAAAAACTCAGTTTTTCAATCACCACTAACCTCCCTTATTCGAATCTCTCTTGAAATCACCTGATTTGCAAGAGGAAAACATTCTACACAAATGTTGATTAAGGGCTGCCTGCCCAATTCGAATTTGTCTTTATAGGCTGCCTAGGCCTTTTCAAATGTTACTGGGTCATTAAATGAGCTTCCTGCTCACTCCCTCCACCTGGGGGATAATGCCCTATTTAAGGGGAAGTTGTCCCATAACCAATAGTTAGTGGTGTGATGTAACTGCTGCCATGTGTCCCATACCTTCCAACAGCTTCCATTCCTCCTAGTGGGTCAGTGAACACTCATTCAACAGTCCTCCTGAGTGTTTGTCTCCTAATTAATTTATTTAAATAATAATATTCAGTAATTACATTCATCCATGATCAAAACTGATCATAATTACAAAACTTGTAATTAAATTTAACATAAAGTATTTTTGCAAATAAATAATAATGTTCAGAAATTTGGGTAGGTGACACCAAGGCAGTCATGAAATGGGATAAAAGGGTCACTGGGGAATTTGATTTGGGTAATTGAGGCAAGGTTTTGGCACTTGGTTTTCATATAGGTCTTCCAGGGTGAACCCCCTATCTTCCAGCCAGTTTTCATCAATTAGTGGGGTCCACATAGGCCACAGAAGGCCGTTTACTGCATGTCTCTCACAGATTTTGAGGACAGATTTGATCATTTGTATTTACTTTGGACATATTATATTATTTTATTGTGCCATGGGGATGAGCTAGCAAGGATTGATGCCTCCTAGCCCCACCATGTGCTTTATATGTCATGTCCTAGTCATATGAGGTGGTCCCCCTCTAGAGGATGACGTCACCCTCCATGAGTACTTTCTAGCTATGACATCATCATTGTTTTGAGTGATCCATGTGTTATGTTGTTATGATTCATCTTAGCCATTGATTATGTATTGAGATCTTTTAATCTCAACCACTCATTTCAAAAAGTGGTTTTGAGATCTAGGGTTTTGGTCTTTATTATCCTATATAAGGAGGAGACCCCCTATTGTATAGCTCACCTTTGGGCTCTGGAAAACCTGGAATGAAAAGAATATTTTGGAGATCTACTTCTTGGCTTTGATTGGGTTGCTCTTGTATATGTTCTTGCATCTTGTTTCTAGACATTCTTTGCTTTTATAGGTGAAATCGACATCAAGAGAGGGAGGCTGAATTGCTTGAAGCTAGCTCAACGATTTGCTTTGTGGGAAGATTATAGGGGTTGCTCACATCCCCCATGAGCAAGATGTCTTCATAGAGAGGGAGTTTTTCAATTGTGTTGTGTCCATTGATTGCTTTCTTGATATGACATGCTTAGATCTTATGGATTTGTGGATCAAATCTAACTTCTTGTAGTTTGATTTACAGGTTTTCATGAGACATCTCTCCTCCTAGGGCTTGGACGATTTTGGTTGAAGACACTTGTATCAAGCTTGGAATTGTAACTAGGGAAATATTTCTCCATATGCTAAGAGGCCGCAAGCTTTGAGGTAAGATCTACAAGGTACGTATTGATTTCGCTTGCTATCCATCCTATTGGTCAAAAACTACATTAAAATCAAAACCCTCATTTTTGTTTTTCTTAGATCTACTTGGATCTAGCTTGGCTTTTGAAAATATATTGAAAACCCACCTCTATAGTATCCACGGCGATTCGGATCTATAGTTTGGTGTGGATTGGGCTACATTTGACACACTTTTCAAGGCACTTAGCCTTCCTTGGGTAAAGTCGCCCTCCTTGGGTGATTGAGTTAAGCTAGATATAGTACATGGGTAGGTGACATCCCACTTGATTCATGATCCTCATACTTGATAACCTACCCCTAGTGCTTCACTTCATTGATTTCTGCCTTGTGGGCCCCATTCCTAATTTTGAGGGTTGTGCCCTACTTGGGTCAATTTGGTGATGCGAGTTCAATCTCAGATCTATGGAGATCTAGCCATTGGATCCCTTTGATTTTCTAGATCCACATTGATAATTGACTTAACTACCCGGATCTAAACTTTGGTGGCTTTTGGACTTGATTTGACACATTTTTCCATGCATTTATCCCTCCTTGGGAAAAGTCGCACTTCTTGGGGGTTTGAGTTGTCCCACTTCTAGGACATGGGTGGTTGTGACCCCGCTTGATTTGAAAAGAGCATACCTTGAAACCTACATCTAGTGTCTCACTTTGTGAAGTTCTGCCTTGGGGGTATCATTCCTCATTTTGGGAAATTGTTGTCCACTTGGGTCACTTAGTGAAACATTAGATCTAGTAAGATCTAACCATTTTATTCACTTGATCTTGAACAATACCCTTGATTTTCTCCTTAGGTGTCCCAATCTACATTTTGACTCCATTTTCCCATCCATTTCAAGGCACTAGTCCACCTAAGGAAATTCGCACTCCTTGGGAGTAGTGTCAAGTGCTAGATCCCATATGTGGGTATCTCTAATTTCATCTTAGATCCATAGATATACCTCTTGCATACCCCTTGGTACCATTTGCACCCTTAACTTCACCTTGTGGGTCCCATTTGAACCATTTCCATATCCCAAGGAAGTGGGTCCCACTTGTGTATTTCATGGTACTAGATCTTGTCAATTGATCTCATTATGTGGCCTAAATCATTCATTGGTTGAAACACTAGTCATTCAATAAGCCTCTTTCAACCATACTTAAACTTCTAGGTCCACCTAACCTTGCATTGGTTTCCGTAACTCATCTTTCACACTTCCCTAGAAACCTTTGTCTTGGCCCAATCACCTTTTATTGGCTATAGGATCTCCCCCTTGGTCTTGATTCATCTTGATCTAAAGTGAAGATTGCCTCGATTGTCGTGACTCCCAACTTGCATTGGGAACCGTGGCATCTCTTGGGTCACCTCTTTAGTTGTCCATCTCCTCTACCATCTCGGATGGGATACCACTAGGGACAACTACAAGTTGTGTGATAACACCATCCATGCTTCGAAAGGAGTAATGTCATTGAGTCCTTTGTGAGGAACTCTGTTCTGAAGATACGAGGCACAGTTCATGGCTTTTGCCAAAGACTAGGGTGCAACCCTTTCGACTTTAGCATGCAGGTGGCCATTTCTTTCAATGTTCAATTCTTCCTTTCAGCAACACCATTTTGTTGTGGTGTATAGGGAACAGTATGTTGCATCTCAATGCCCTCTTCATCACAAAAGGCTTGAAAATCACCTTTAATGTACTCAACTCCATTGTCAGTGCGAATGGATTTTATCCTTCTATCTGAAAACGTTTCTGGAGAAGACTTGAAAAACTTAAAGAAACCAAATACTTTTGACTTCAATCTAAGAAAATATACCCATGTAAATCTGGAATAATCATCAATAAAAGTGAGTATATACCTTGCTTTGCTTAGAGATAGATCTAGAAATGGACCAGCAACATCACTATGGATGAGATCTAGAGGATGAGAGGCTCTCCTTGCCTTCCCCTTCTCAAATTTCTTCTCAGGATGCTTCCCCATCAAACAACCATGACAGTTGCCTATGGAAAACTTGATCTTGGGAAGCCCATCCACCATCGCCTTTGAATGCATGTCATGCAAGTACTTATAGTTAAGATGCCCAAATCTTTCATTCCGCAATCTGCTTTCTTCATCGGCATGAATATGGAGAGTTGATTTCTTTGAAAGAGGTAAGAAGTGTGAGAACTCATACAGTTTAGAGTTGTGATTTGCAACTCTTTTGCAATGATTTCACCTGAAACCATGTTTTGTATTTCAACTTAATTTGGAGAGAAGATCACTCTCTTGGGCTCTCCAATATGAGTCATTTGGTACACTGAAAGTAGATTTGCTGTGAGAGAAGGAACATAAATCACATACGAGAAGTACCTGTTATCACCTAAACTGTAGTTACCCCTATGGATGTATCCATTAATGGATGGCAATAGGGAAGGGCAACTCAAAAGGTGCAACCACGATCACCTCGACCTCCAATAGATGGTTGTCACGCCAGTCGAGACAACCTTCGCTTTATTTTATCTAGCCCAGACAACAAAGGGGGAGACCCGATCTACTCCTGACATGAGAGATCAAAACCAAGACACCAAATCAAGGTAATACTAAGTGAAGTAAGATGTATGGTTTATCCTAGACCTAAGGATGAAGTCACAATATAAGTAAAGGGTTCAATGAGTATAGCTTTGGTTCATTTTTGATGTGAGAGTGACTTATAGTATTTGAAGTGAGATCCAGGATTAAAGTACTAGTCAATGTGAGAAAATCCACTGCCTTGGGAACCGTGTCCAATGCAGGGTAGTTTAGGGGTTGAATTGGGGCTAACTAGTACAAGTGACAAGCTTGATCATGATATATGATGACATCAAAGGGTTTAGTCCACCAAACAAGGATCAAACCACAAGTTAATCCAACAATCTAGGAAAGTCGAATTGACTTGAAGAGAGATCAGTGCCTTGGGAATTGGGATAATGGAGTCAAAGTGAAGTTAACTTGTGGTTGATGACTCCTATTGTATGAGATAAGTGGGCAGTTAAAGTTTTGATGGATGAATAGGTCTAGATCTAGAGATTCAAGGTTTGACCTAAGTGGACCACAATCCCTTAAAACAAGGAATGCTATCCCGAAGGCAAGATTTGATGAAGTGACCCACTAGACATAGGTTTTAAGGTGTGCCCATTTCAAATCAACAAAAATCTCATGTACCCACGTCCTAGAAGTGGACCAACTCCAATCTCCAAGGTAGTGCGACTTTGCCCAAAGAGGGTAAAAGTGGGGATAAATGGATCAAGACAAGTCTAATGGCATCCAAAATTTAGATCCAAGTAGGTTGATCAAGTGAGAGTATGGATCTACAATTTCACAACAATCCGATGGCTAGATCTTACTAGATCTGAGTTTTAAGATACCAAGTGGACCAAAAATGGGATTAAATCCCTTAAAACATGGAATAGGGCCCACAAGGTAGAAATAAAAAAAGTGACAATCTAGGGATAGGTTATTGGATATGTAGATTGTAGATCAAGTGAAATCTCAACTACCCACGTACTAGATCTAGGTTAACTCACCCAAACCAAGACGTGTGCCCTTGCTTGGAGAGGCTAAATGCCTTGGGAAGAGGGTCAAATGGAGGCCAATCCTCACCAAACTATAGATCCGGGATGCTGTGGATACTATAGAGGTGGGTTTTAAATTTCTTACCCAAGAAGCCACTAGATCTTAGTAGATCTGAGAAAATGTAAAATGGGGGTTTTGATTAATTAGGGTTTGAAATATTTTAGACAAGTGGATAGATCATGGAGATAGAAATTACCTTGAGATCATACCTGAGTGATGAAGAGAGATGCGTTGATGTTGGGGAAGATTCCCACAGAGATCAAATGAGAAATTATTGATTTTGCTTGCCAAATTGATTCCCTAGCCCACAAGTGCGCCCTCCTCTACCTGTCAATCCAAGGAAAGTCGATTTCAATCAGAGAGGTCAAGTATGGAGGAAATACAAGTAAAATGCAATGATAACATGAAATAGAAGGTCCTGGGACAGTAATACTCCCTGTTACCAACGAAGAGATCCAAAGAAGAAGTAGGGAGGGTCTTCCCCTACCAATACTTCCTCCTCAAAGCAAATCGGCCTCCACCCGTAGATGCAAAAACGTGGTACAAAAGATATGGCAAAACAAGATATCCAATAACTCAGTGCAAAGGAAGAACCAACGAACGAACACCAAAAACATTCACCACAACACTGGAGATAGATGCAATAATAATTTTCTATTCCAATAATCCAGAGCCACAAGTCCCCTTTACAATGAGAGGCTCTCTCCTTTAAATAGATAGGAGAGGCACCAAAATCCTAACCACTTTTTGAATGAGTGGCTAAGATTAAAAGATACAAATGTCTAATCAATGGTTGAGATGAGCTCAATAATAAAATACATGGATCACTAATAAAATATAACATAAGTGGACAAAATCGCTCTAGGAGAGGGGAATCCCACCATATCATGATGACAAAATATAATAAGAAGCTTATGGTGCATTCAAGGGGTAATTTTAGACACCCTTGGTCAATCCCCATAGCACAATAATAATAAAATAGTCATCAATATACCAAATCATGCCTCTATGGACAAATCGTGGGCCTTAAGAGGCCTCAAAAATCCTCAAAAAGTGTTATAAGTGATGGATGCGGGTGTTGATGTATATGTAACTTCGGAATGAATTTCATCTATGTATTTGATATATATTTATTGTACCCTTATTAGAGATGTGTTATTCCTCTATAAGGAAATGTCGTCATGTGGATTGACAAGTGTCGCAAGTGTGTGTACTTGTCGATGGGTTATTAGACCACCATGTGTGGGGTCAGCCTTGAAATATATATTATATTATGGATGTATCTAGATAGACAAGTCGGCCCCATAGTGTAACTAGGCAAACAAGTTAAGTATAAATAGAGATCGGGAGATCTCTATTTGGATCATTCGGAAAGTCACACTTTTCTCACTCAGAAAGTGGCACACTAGTGAGAAGGAGGATCATCTGTTACTAGGAGACTATCTCAAGTGTATTTTGGCTGTACTTTGGTTGGGCCATTGCTCTCTCCATCTCTGAGGAAGTTGTGGGGTTTTTCACCTTAGGGTTTTCCCCACGAAAACTCTGTGTCTCTTGTCTCTCATGCTTTTGATTCTTGTGATGCTTGTCATGCTTATTGTGATTGTTATGCATTGATATACTGTATATGTTATTCTCTCAGTGAAGATCCTAGAGTATTGTGAATTAATGCTCAAAATTTAACATGGTATCAGAGCTAACTTGAGAAGAAGACATTTTGCAGTGACGAAAACTTGAGTTTCTTGTTTATTGGGTTTCTCTCCACAGATTTTGGAAAAGAAACATAGTAGATTGACTTTAGTCATCAAGTAGAATCTATCTGTCCAATCAGAATTCAATTTTGAGCATTTTTCAGATTTGGCCCTAAAAATTAGGGTTTCCACAAAAATAGGAATTTCTGGAATCTGAAGACATCGCTGGAAGCTCCTTGCAAAAATCAAAGTTGAGAGCTTTGGATCGAGATTTTTGGCTAGGTAGATCTCCGGGAAACTCAAACCCCAATTCAGGGCTCTTCCTAGTGAACCCGGGAGGACAAAAAGGCAAATCTGAAGGGTAAAACTTTGCTTATATCAAATTCTGAATGCACCAGGCTGATCAGCTCATCAAGGCGCATCTTTCTATCCTTTCAAAAAGTTGAAATTCACATTTTGAATTTTTAGGGTTTTTCCGACAAACCCTAATTCGGGACCAAATCCAGTTTTCAGCATTTCAAGTGGTAAGACCTAAATCTTTTCTATTTCCATTTGAAGTACTCTTTAAGATGTCTCACCACACCAAGCTTGAGGATAAGCTTGAAGGGGCTGATAACTTCCGAGCTTGGAAGTATAGGATTGGGTTAATCCTGGAAGAGAATGAGTTGGACTCATATATAAAAGAAGACATCCCTATCCCAAAGGATGAAGAAGCCAAGGTATTGCGTAAGAAGAAATTGGTCAAGGCAAAGAGAATCATTGCTGATTCTATTAAAGACCATCTCATACCCCATTTGTCTTCTCTAAAGACACCCAAGGAGATGTTTGACTCTTTGACCAAGCTATTTGAAGGGAAGAACATAAATCGGAAGATGACCCTACGGAACCAATTGAAAGGAGTAAAGTTTCAGAATGGAGAAACCATTCAATCTTATTTTTCTAGGGTCTCCCAGATTAAGGAACAACTGGAAGCAATAGATGAAATAGTGGAGAATGGTGAAGTTGTCATGACCACTCTGAATGGCCTACCTAGGTCATGGGACTCCTTTATTCAAAGAATCTGTGCAAGAAAGAAGTTGGTATCCTTCAACAGACTACGGGAAGAATGCTCACAAGAAGAAGCAAGGCTTGTGGAACGAGAAGAAAAGATGGGGAATGAAGATCAAGCTCTTGCAGCTCACACCAAAAGAAGCAAGCCCAAGGAGCACTCTCGCTACAAGAGATCCTATCAAAAGAATAAGAAGGATCTAAGATGCTTCACATGCAATGAGAACGGTCACTTTGCTTCAGATTGTCCCAAGAACAAAAGGGATAATAACAACAACTCCAGCAAGAAGAAGAAGGGTAGCAAAAGAAAGTTCCATGCTCATGCTGCCAAGGATGATGAACCTCCAAAGAAGAAGGCTCGGGCAAAAAGTGATGATAGTGATGATGACTCATCAAGTGAAGAAGAGTATGTTCTAATCTCTGCTCTCATAGGTACTATCTCCCATGGTTGTAATGATTGGTTGATTGGCAGTGGGGCTTCCAAACACATGACTGGGTTTAAGGAATCTTTTGTGAATCTATCTGAACATGAATCACCCCATAAGGTGAAACTTGGGGATGATTATCAATACCCAATCAAAGGAAGTGGTGAAGCCTCCTACAACCTAGATTCTGGAAAATCTTTGAAGATGAAAAAAGACCTTTATGTACCTGGGCTCAAGAAGAACTTACTCTCCATCTCTGCATTGGATGCAAAAGGTATGAGGGTTGCATTTGTGGATGGCCAAGTCCTAATGTGGCCAAAGGGTAAAACAATCAATGATGCGATAGTGATTGGAGAGCAAGAGGGAGGTTTGTATAAATTGACGGGTCAACCTGAACATGCCATGATACATGAATCCATGGAGCCAAGTGAACTTTTGCATAGAAGACTTGCTCATATGCATTATAGGGCACTTCCAATTGCGAGCAAGGCTGTAGAGGGTCTTCCTTAAATCAAGACCAAACATGAAGGTGTTTGCAAAGGATGTGCAAAAGGTAAGAACATTAAGAAGGCTTTCCCAAGCAATGAAAGCAAGGCAAAAGATATCCTGGAAATCATCCACTCAGATGTATGTGGTCCTATGTCATCCAGTTCTCTGAGTGGGTATGTTTACTATGTCTCATTTATTGATGACTTCTCCAGGAAGACTTGGGTATACTTCTTGAAGAATAAAGATGAGGTGCTTGATAAATTCAAGGAATTCAAAACCTTGATGGAGAATCAAACTGACAAGAAGATCAAATCATTCAGATCCGACAATGGTGGAGAATTCACCTCAGGTGACTTCAAGAAGCTTTGCAGTGATTCAGGGATTAAGAGGGAGTTGACTGCTCCTTATAATCCTCAACAGAATGGAGTTGCGGGAAGGAAGAACAGAACTATCATGGAAGCAGCAAGGGAAATGCTACATGACCAGGATCTACCTATGCATCTATAGGCAGAAGCAGCTAGAACAGCTGTATATGTGCAGAACAAAACAGCCCACAAGATATTGGACAACAAGACACCAGAAGAGGTCTTTTCTGGTAAGAAACCTGAAGTCAGCCATCGCAGAATATTTGGTTGTCCAGTATACACTCATTTACCAAAGGAAAAGAGGACTAAACTAGATCCTTCAGGAAATAAGGGTATCTTTGTGGGTTACAGTGAAAGCTCAAAGGCTTACAGAATATACTTTCCAAGGTTCAAGAAGATTGATGTCAGTAGGGATGTAACATTTGATGAAAACTCAGCATTCATCAAATCAAGGAAGGCACCTGTCGAAGTTTATGAAGAACCTAAGGAAACTAGATTTCAAGACACTACCATGACTGAAGCAGTTCCAGAAGTTGTTCGTGAGTTTGAAGATCTGCAAGAACCTGTAGATCCACACTGTGAGGATAACTCTCACAAGAGGAAACCTGCATGGGCTAGAGAGCTCATTCAAGATGCAGAAAGATTTGGCATTCCAGAAGAAGAACACAGAGCAAAGAAGAGAACCGGATCACATACCAGCTATGTTGCTTTACTCTGTGACATTATGAACAAAGAGCCTTCCAGATATGAAGAAGCAGCGGAAAAGAAAGAATGGAAGGATGCCATGGTTGAGGAATACCAATCAATAATGAAGAATGATGTTTGGGATGTTGTCCCAAGACCTAAAGAGAAGTTTGTTGTGACTTCCAAATGGATCTACAAAATCAAGCATGCTACAGATGGTAGTGTAGAGAAATACAAGGCAAGATTTGTAGCTTGTGGATTCTCTCAGAAAGAGGGAATAGATTATGAAGAAAATTTTGCACTTGTAGCCAGGTATACTTCCATCAGAACAGTACTTGCCCTGGCTATAGCAATGAAATGGAAAATACACCAGATGGATGTCAAGACTGCTTTCTTGAATGGTGTAGTTGAAGAGGAAGTATATGTGGAGCAACCACTTAGTTTTGAAATACATGACAGGGATTCATATGTGTGTAGATTGAAGAAAGCCTCAATCATATCTGAAATAAAATTGGAAGCTGGTAAAGAAACTAGGAACACTAGTTCAATTTTGGCCACACTGAACACGAGGCTTCCAACTCTTCCCAAACACTACCAGAGAAACTCGAATTCTCCCAATATCAATTTAATGGGAATCAAATAGACTCAAATTAAACTATATGACCCACTAATAGACTCCAAAGAACTTCCAAAGAAGTATGAAAGGCACCCTCTCAAGACTAGTGAGGAACTAGCTCGATTTCCCCCCACATTGGAATACTAGTTTTTCAACTTGACCCAAACACTTCCCAATCAGCCCAAGTCTTCCCAAACAGATACAATTCGACCATGAAACTCCAAAATAGACAAAAATAACTTAATAACAGATTTTAGGGAGCTTATATGAAAATTTAATACACATTGTCTTAAGATTACTTATGGCATACTAGCATATTTGCACATAAATCACCCATAAGCTTGAACTTTGAACACCATATGATGAAAAGATCTGTAAATATTTATTATGAATGTATGGAGACAATAAATATATTGATTACAAAAATATATGTCTCTTACAGAAGCTCGAAATCCAAGAAATATAGAGATACTAAAGTAGTGGTCCCCCCTCCACCAGAAGAGATGTCGAATAGAGTAGATTTAGTAAAATGATGATATCTCGGGCATACAGAAACCTTTTTGAGTGAAAAAATAAGTATTTCCCACTGGAAATGATTCTATGAATGCAATGGAATATGTCTCATATCCCAAAAATTCTCATAATTATCGAAACCAAAACCTCCATTTCGTCCCACCAACACCGGTCCAAGCTCTAAATCAATAGAAAGAAACACCAAATGATAGGAATTAGAACCTATTACTATATATGAACATATACCTTGCAATAAATCTCTGTATATAAATCTGAAATTTATTTCTCCCCTCAATAATCAGCTGCAATGAAGCACAATGAAAATATATGGATGATCTCCTCCTCTCTACTAGCTTGGGTGGAATCTTTCACCACCGAAACTAGATCAATGGCAGGGAAGGTAAACACCCACCGTGCAATGGACAAGATAATCTCTACAAGAGTGAAAAACAACAACAATGATCCAAAATCTCTTTCACTTGTGTCTTCATCCCTTTTCGAAATCTTCATGGAGCATTTCTCCCTCATTCTAGAATTCTCTCACAAATATTTAAGAAAATATTAATAAATATTATTTTTATGAGAGAATGACACATTGGGGCCCATTTAATTCCTCTCTAATGTTATTTGGACAAACAATAACTCCATCTACCTTGGAAATTCGAATTTGAGAGGCTTAGCTTGATTTTGGGGAAGTTACATTAACACGTGGGCCCACCCTTCTCCTCTAGTGCCCTCCTTGGCTAAATTTAGGACCTGCAACATGTCATAGGTTGTCATAGGTTGTCATAAGTTGCCATATTTGTCATAGGACCTGATTCTTTTCATAAGTTGTCATATATGTCATAGGTTGTCATAGAATCTGTCATTAACTAAAAATAGCCCTGTGACTCTTCACCTTCCCCATGGGAGTTACTTATCCTTCCAAATTCGAATTTGAGGATGGTGCCATGTGTAAAGGAGGAATATTCCCTCATGTGTACCCCACATATCCACTTATGCGCCCCCAAGTCCAACTAGGATGTCACTTCATTTGGAGCAATTAATGATTTTTCCATAATTTTTTGGCCTATTTTCCACCATCAATTTTGAATTCTGAATTTCTATGAGAAACTACAAGCCTTGGGGTTAAATATCAATATTTTAATTTTCCCACATAACCCTTAGGAATTGGATAGGCCAACTTAATTTTTTATCTAAAAAATATTTAATTAGGGACATTACAAATTTTCAAGACTTTTGGAGGCAGTTTTTAAGAACCACCCCTAAATCCCCCCCAAAAAATTTAGGGGTAGTTTTACCAAGACCGCCTCAAGACAAAACTGCCCCTAAAGGGGTAAATTGTTGTAGTGCATGTGAAAAGCGAAGTGGTGAAAAATGTGCACCCATTAATTATTTTCTGAAATCTATGAGCAACTTCCAATTTATAGCGCTCCATGAGATATAGCTCAGATCTCCAGTGATTATAGGGGCCTTTGGAAATCAACTAAGGAGTGCATACTTCATGATTCTTTACCAATTACTCTTTTGGCACATTAAACATGGACATACACAACTCCTTCAATCCTTCTTCTTCCTATTGCAAATCTAGAGTTTCTTTGATTTGAATAACCCAACAATTGCATATAGGAGAGTTTACTTGACTTGAATGATTTGTCAATGCATTGAAGGGCATTCATGCCCCGATAAGATAATTATGTGCTGAGAGAAAGCATGAAGCAAGCAACATGAAGTGATAGGGAGATGGATCCAGAGAAAGCGTGAACAGAGAAATCAGACACAACCACGTGAAGTGATAGGGACCTAGGATCTAGACAGAAGGCATGTAGTAGAGAAATGTAAAGAAGTGAGAAGGAACTAATTGGATCCAAACAGTGGTGCAAACCTATTCACGAAAAAGATAAGGAATACAAACTAGTGGCATGCATGTCGATCTCGCAATGAAAACGCCTTAGGCGTAAATATGGGCTTTACAAAGTTAGAAATCATTTATTAGTCATCAACACATGGTAAATTATTAATTGTAGTTTGTCTTGTTTTTTCTTTCTTGTAAGCAATCCATGCCTACCGCAAGAAAGACAACAAAACCCTGATAAAATCCATCACCTATTTGTATTTTATAAGTTTTTGTCAACTTTTTGGTTGAGTTGTTTTGTCTTTCTTTTAAACAATTTTGTGTAGTACAAGAAATCCAACAAAATCATGTTAAGATTTGCTATATTCCAAGTAGACAGACTTTTAGAAGAGCCTTGTGTAATAATTTAGATTTTTATTTTTAAATTAGATTGTAAATTGGATTATTTTTATTATTAATAAATTTTAAATAAGTATATTATGATGATTAATAATTGTTTTTTAAATCAAAATAAACAAAATATAAATAATAGTTAAATAAACCCAAAATTTAAATGAATTTATATTATGATAAATTATTTTATTTTTCATTTTTAATGGATATCATTTTTTTTTCAATTTCATTTATTGATGTTAAAAATGTAACATGTCTACTTAGACTACAAATACAACTAGCTACTCTATATAAAAATCAAATAATTATATTTAAACTTAGAATTTAACACGTGCATAATCTAAATCTTATCTCTCTTTTTCACAAATAAAGATATATTTCACATTATGAATATAAAGAGATTATAGACGTGAATCGTCATTGGATGCCATATGGTGTATCATTGAAATTAAAGCCATACTATCACAAAAAAATAATCATAATGTATATCCTACTTTTGCCTACTTGGACATAACTTGTACATAATGTATATCCTACTTTTGCCTACTTGGACATAACTTGTATATGCATTATAGTTACATTTAATAATAACAAAAACAAAACATAAATAAGAACCTATTTATTGTTATTACATATATCCCTGGTTGGAGTTTAAGTGGTGATGAGCATCTCAACAAAAAGCTTCCAATTGATCCTTCTTTAATTTGCAAAATCAAAACAAGATCCGTATATATTCTTCATGGTAGAGCAACGTCTAACTGTAAGATGGACAAAATCACATCTCACTTGCTTATATTATTTAAGAGTATACTTGGATCTTGTAAAGTTGAGAAAATATAGTTTTACTCGCCATTTTAAAATCAACATCAAATCTCTATGAACTTCAATCTTTTATTTCCACACCACAACATCTAATTATTTTAAAAACTTGAAGGTGAAAAAATATACATATTGTGCATAAATTTATTCTCACATAAGCGAAAAATAGTTGGACTGCCTCCACAAAAATTAAGATGATATATCCATGTGTCAACTAATTGATGAGTTAAAAGAGAATTTATTCATAATATTTCAATAAATAGATTACTTGGGTTCGTGATGAGAGACGAGTAAATATAGAGATTGAAAATATAATCGCGTCCACATATAGTTATGTTCAAGCTCTAACATTCATTAGCTGAAAAAACAAATACAAATTGATTATCCACAATAATTTGATATATATAAACATAAATTTACAAAGAAGGGGAGTGAAAACAAGCTTATACAAACTTATAACAGAGCGAGATGCATGTGATGGACTTCCAATGTGACGCAGGGTGAAGTTGTTGGATGATAGAACTTGCTGATACAAGATTAAAAAGACTATATTGTGTATTTGATATTATTTGGTTGTTGAAGTACATTTCTTTTGGATGAAATCCAACTCTTTCCTTCTCCACATCATACACAACATGGAAGTTGTGTTGTTGATAATTGCCCAAAATTGTAGCAGGTCCATGCACTCCATCTCCACTACTCAAAATGATGAGGTGTCCCACTACATTAGCAGCAGTAGCACTAGAACTAGTCCTACTGCATCATTAGGATAAGACATCATACACATATTTTTTTTGCATGAAGTGTGATTGTAGCATTATTCTTGAAGTGCAATTAAAAGGTTGGCAACATAGGAGAAGGCCCCTTTGTAGTGGGTATCTCATACTCAACAAACTTGGTGTACCAAACTATGGATTTGAGCTTGTTTAAGACCTTTTTGTGCAGAGATGCAAGAAGCATGGTGAAGGTCGTTCCAGAATCAATAATCAGTCCACCATTCCCTTCCTTGTCAAATTTAGTCAATCTAGATGGGATTTTGAGCCTCTAACCCCTTATGTTGATTCCTTCTATACCCAAGTAGTATAAATAAGGATACTTGAAATTATTCATCATTGGTGTGAAGTGGATCTTACCTTGTTAGGGGATTGTATATTATCTGAATAAAAGATGGTTGGAAATGTGGAGATTGTCATCAAATCTATGGCTAATAAGGTAGTAGGAGAATCCCTTGTTCCCCACTTCACCTAATTGTGAATTGAAGGCCAAGACTCCTCTGCTATGCACTACAACCCCAATGGCCTCTAATAGTGAAATTCTTACGCACCCAAATATGAATTTTTTGGTTTTTCTACTACCATCTTTGGATAAATGGACTAAGAGCTTGACTCTCATCAGTTCACCCCTTAAGTTGCCATCCCCATAGGCATAATAAAATCTTGGGCAAGGGGTCAGGCAGGATCCATGCCAATACTTTCAAATGGGCATCCTTCCATGGTGCAAATATCTTTGGGGTTATTTGAGTTGTGAATGGTAGAACACAAATCAGAGCTGCAAACTGTAGGCCTGCTTGAATCAGATAGAAATGTTGAGGATGTGAGGATGTTTGAATCCTCCAACATGATGCATCCAGATGAAGGATTTGAGGAGTTTATAGACCATGGAAACCATACATGGTCACTTCCAATGTCCTTGAAGACTTCCAGTCTCTGCAACAAAATTACCAACATCAATGGCATTATGTAATTGATTAGGTGTGCGGGAGAAAATGTGTCAATCATCGGTCTGATTCCGGATCTAGTAGAGTAAGCAAGCATGTATTTTTGTTCATAATGCTTTCCTTCTCCACCACATATACTCTTCTGCGCAATTGTCATTCACCTGACCATCCAGCGACCAACAACATCCATGAATGCTCAACAGCCACATGAAGTGATGGCAAAGGACGATTCAAAGAGAAACTGTGAACCAAAAACCACATGCTAGATAGAAACCACATTTAAACATACAATTACATAGTGGATGAAACAACGTGACAAAACAGACAGACACGTGGTGGGATTTAAGTGGTTTGAGAGACTAGGAATCCTGGAATAGTGCCATGTGAGACAATCTCATAGTGAAAGTACCTTCGACATAATTAAAATGTCTGAGATAATGATTCTTCATTTCATTTATGTTTTTGGCCTAATTGCATTTTTTTACGCTCTTTCCACCTTAATTGATATGTGGTTAATGACCAAATAACTAAACTTAATTGAACTTCAATATAGCTGCAATTGAGAACTAATAAATAACCCCAAAAAATTCATTGGTACTTTAATATGATGGAAACTAAGAATTCTTAAAATTCTTTGTTCTAGCTTTGTATGTTAGTGAATACTAATAACACAAATATTTAATGATTATCAAATCCAAGAATTAAACTAATTTTACATATCACATTAGCATCATAGAGGATGTTAATTAATACAAATATCTTGGAGTTGACTTTCCTTGCAAATTCAAATGGAACTATATTGTTTGAAGAAAATAACGAGAACGGGAAAAATAAGAATAACCATAAATACAAGAAGATTGAAGAAAAAGGAGAGGACAAAAATCAATGATGTATTCACAAATAAAGTACATGCATATAATACAATATTCAATAGCCACCTTTAATGGTCCACATAACTAACCATATTTTACTTTGGATAATTAATGCATCCCAAGATAATAATAAGGTGGTTTAGGACTTAATGGTTAGGAGTGATATTGCTAACAATCCCCCCCTTAATAGATGTATATCTCGATTCATATTTTATGAGAGGTAACAAATATTTTGAAAGGAGAGAACGGACTGCTGCGAGGTCGCGATCCAGCTCTAGGGTTTGAGCAGCCGCTCTAAGGTTCCTGCGTTTGCAGCCTCCATGGTTGTGCCTGGGGGAGGGTCCCCCCCTCCCTCCCCATCCATCTCTGTGGAAGAGGCCTTCAGAAATATTACAAATCCGCGTGGTAAGAAACCTGTGGCCAACGTGATTCCCCAATTCATCAAAAAACTGGACGAAATTCCTGAAGTCGAGCTTCCATTGGAAAGCGCCATTAAAACTGCTCTGGCCCTCTCATCTCGTGGACTGGTAGGCCAGTTCATGGGCCTGTGGCCAACGGCGCGAACTACAGATGATTGGATACAACGGAATTGGAGGCCTCACCTGAAACACAGTGTAACGTGCTACCCAGTAGGAAGAGGATTTTACATTTTTGAATTCATCTCAAAAGATGCCAGAGACCTAATCTTCAGAAATGGGCCCTATTTCATGGGGGCACAAGGACTCTACCTCAACAGATGGACCCCGGATTTTGATCCTAGCATTGATGTCCCAAAGGAGGTACCGGTCTGGGTAAGGCTTCCAAACCTACCTGCTCATTGCTGGAACCCTGATGCGCTGGAAACAATTGGAAATCGCCTGGGAAGGTACATAGATAAAGCGGACCCAAAGGGGCAATATTCGTGTGCCCGAATCTGTGTGGAGGTTGACCTAGAAGCAGGTCTACCAGAAGCACTCAAGATATCTATCGGTCCCTGGAGTCATTTTCAAAAACTGGATTATGAGCAACTGCCATTTAAATGCAGGCTCTGCCATGAGCATGGACATTTTCAAAGATCCTGCCCAAAATCCCAATCCCAGGTGGAGACTGAGGGTTGGCAACAAGTCAAGAAATCAAAAACAGCAGCCAAGATCCCAGAAAAAAGATCCATGAACGCAGGACAAAATCCATCGTCAAAAGAACCTTTCAAAGCCAAAGAGACTGTTTCGGGGAAAAAAGCAGCAGATCAGACCAATGTCCCCACATCGAGCAAGGTAAACCACTCTCAGGACTCAGATATAGAAATAATCGGGCTGGTTGAAAATACAAATACTAACCATGAAGATAATCTAGAAGCTGGAGAAATCCCCCAAGGAACAAACGAGGGAAAGTCTTCCCAAGATCAAATAGACAACCAAACTCCAGACTCCCCGAAATTCTTATCTGATCCAAAGACTCCAAAAGATCTGGATCACGAGCCCACCAATCTGGACTCTGAATCAGGGGGATGCACAGATGAAGACGCCTCAGATTCTAGCAGCTCACATGCTACCCCCAATCAACTTGCTAAAGCTCTAGGCCGCAAATCCAAAAAAAAACACAGGGAAGAGAAAGCCATTCAAGATATAAACAAAGGAGCACAGCAAACCATTGATTCAATGATTACCAGATCAAAGCAAGGCAAGGGCCGCAAAAAGGCCCCCACCCCTAAGAGAGTTTAAATGCGATACGTCTCCTGGAACTGCAGAGGTCTAGGCACCAAAGCTAAGCAAGAAGCTATGAAGGACATCATAAAAATCAATAAGCCTGACATCCTCTTAATTCATGAGATGAAATTGGAGGATTTAAGCCTCCATCAAGCTGCATTCAATTTCTGGAAGAAAGGACCGGGGAAAGCTATCAGTTCTAGAGGAGCCTCGGAAGGAATTGCCACATTCTGGGACGAGTCCAAATTCAAACTCATATAAGATCACTGCAGCATGCATTGGATCTACACCAAACTACAGCATATTGACTCTGGAATACAAGTAAGTCTGTTCAATCTCTATGTTCCAAATCTGGCCCCTGACAAAGCTCAATGCTGGGAGTCGCTGGAAACCTTCCTCTCCTTGCACGACCCAAACAATATTATCCTAGCAGGAGATCTCAATGTAACCCTGTCTGCTGATGAAAAGAAAGGAGGCTCCCCAATAAGAGACCAATCCAGAGAATGGGTGGAGGATCTTATAATGGGATGGGACCTCATAGATATCAAACCGTCGGTAGAAAATTTCACCTGGACTAACAAAAGGCTGGGCTCGGGCCACATAGCGGCTAGGCTTGACAGATTCCTGATCCATTCTGACTTCCTTCTGCTAGGACTTTTAGCAACCTCCAAAATCCTACCTAATTGCATCTCGGACCACAAACCCATCCTGCTGGAACTCTCTTCTGAAACTAATCTGGGCCCTATCCCTTTCCGTTTTAGCCCTCTTTGGCTTCTTCAAGAGGACTTTCACCAAGTCGTCTATAACTCTTGGTCAGTCCCTATCCCTGGTTCCCCTTCTTTCTCTTGGGAACAGAAAATTAAAAGACTGAAATCGGACCTTAAAGCCTGGGCGAAGAGTATCACCTCTCCTACCACAGGCAGAATTGAATCCCAAAAAGTCCTGGAAGACCTTCAACTCTCCCTGGAATCTATCACCCCCACCCCTCAGACCCAAGCCGCTGAAACTGAACTCCAAAAGCATTTCTACCAAGCTTGTAGGGTAGAAGAAGAATATTGGCGTAAAAAATCTAGGAGCCTGTGGCTTGAATGTGGAGACAAAAACACCTCCTTTTTCCACAAACAAGCGGAGGCCAAAAAGAACTATAAAGCAGTCACAGAGATCAACTACCAAGGCTCCATATTCAATAATTTCAAGGATATCAAAAAAGCCGCTTACAACACCTTCAAAGACCTCTTTTCGGCTCCAATTGATCATCCCCTGAATCCCCTTGATCACCCCTTTGATTCCATCCCAACCCTGGTCCAAAATTCTGATAACATTTTTCTCACTGCCCCCATATCCATGAAGGAACTAAAATTAGCCCTCTTCAGAATGAAACCTGATAGCGCCCCAGGCCCGGATGGCTTCACTGCAAGATTCTACACCAACTGCTGGGACCTGATAAAGCTGGACCTTCTGAGAATGGTGAGACATACGCAAAAAACCAATAAATTGGGGGGAAGCACGAATTCTGCCTTTCTTACTCTGATTCCAAAAGAAAAAGGGGCCATTCATTTTTCCAGATTTAGACCTATCTCCCTCTGCAATCTGAGCTACAAAATTGTAACCAAAATCATAGCTAATAGACTCAAAAAAGTGCTGCCACGAATAATCCCTGAAAACCAAGGAGGTTTCATAAAAGGTCGACAGATTCAAGACAATATTATGCTAGTCCAAGAGGCAATACACTCCAGCCATCAATCCAGAGAAGGAGGCATGGTGATCAAACTTGATTTACCAAATGCCTTTGACAGAGTCAATCATGAATTCCTGCTCCTGGTCATGAAGAAACTAGGGTTCTTAGATCCATTTGCAAATTGGATCCAAGGTTGTATAAGCTCACCCTGGATAGCTCCCCTGGTCAATGGACGTCCCACTGATTTCTTTCAAGCCTCTTGGGGCCTTAGACAAGGCTGCCCTCTATCTCCGTTGCTCTATGCAATCCAAGCCTCGGTCCTAAGCTTCCAATTGATAAAAGCCCAGCAACTGAATGTTCTCCCAGGTCTTCATATGGCAACTAATGTGAACAAGATCAATCATGCTCAATTCGCAGATGACACACTTCTGCTGGGCGTAGCTAGTACCCATGTTGCAAGGAGATTCAAACAAGAGCTGGATATCTACAGACATGTCTCTGGCAGTAAGATCAACTTCCAAAAAAGCAAAATTTTTGGCTGGAATTGCACTACAAGAGAGCTGGGGGATATAGCTAGAATCTTAGAAATGGAAGCAGTCCATGAATGGGATTCCATCACCTATCTGGGGGTTCCAATTGCTAAAGGCATTCCCAAAGCAAACCAATGGAATCCAATCCTGGATAAAATTAAAAACCGAATCCAAAACTGGGGCTCTAATTGGCTAAATCAGGCAGGAAAGACAGTCCTAATAAAATCTGTCCTGATGAGCATCCCGATTTACCAAAACTCCATCCTCCTCGCCCCTTCCCTGATTATTGGGAAAATGGAGAAACTAATCAGGAAATTCCTTTGGGAAGGAGGAAAAGGAAACAATCACAGACTTCACCTGGTAGGATGGGATAAAATTCAAAAGCCTTACAAGGAAGGAGGACTACATTTCAGAAGTATGGCTAGACAGAATATGGCCATGGGAGCAAAAATACTCTGGAATCTAGTATCAGGCCGAGATACTTGGAGCAAAAAAGTCATAAGGAAAAAATACTTCCCAGGCTCTAGATTAAATTGCCTTGATAAGCCACCTCAAAGAAAGAAAGGATCCCCAATCTTCACTCTCTGCAACAAGGTCCTTGAACATTTCGCAAGCCTCCTTTACTGGATCCCTGGTAACGAGAAAAAGATAAACATATGGAAGGACTCTATTATGGGAGACCAGCCCATAGGTGAGGCTAATGATATTGGAAACCTGAAAGTCTGGATGCAGCACAAAAACAAAGTTACTCTATGGGACATATCCAACTGGGAGGAGGAAGGAAAAAAAAGTTGGACTGATTGGAATCTAGGCGAGGTCCCTGAAAATCTTTTAGGGGAAACCGAGATCCTGTTACAATTGCTTCAAGGTAAAGCCCCCCTCTCTGAGACCGCCAAAGACAAAAGAGGTTGGGGCCACGGATCTGGTCGCTATACAGCCGCAGAAGGGTACAGATCTCTCCAAACGGTGCATCAAGCCCCCAATAATCATGCTAAGTGGAACTTCATCTGGACATCACCCATCATTCCAAAAATAGACCTTTTCTGCTGGATGGTAGCACATAACAGCATCTTAACGGGAGACACGCTAAAGAGACGTGGAATGGAAGGGCCTACAAGATGCCCCCTGTGTCTCACAGATGAAGAAACAATAACACATCTGTTGCTAATGTGCTCTTTCTCAAAAGAGGTCTGGCAGCAGGTTCTCCTTCCAAGCCATGGGAATCTTGACAGATTTGGGAGCCTATATGATCTCTTCTCCAACTGGAGTAAAAATTCCCCTTTTGATCTTCATAAGAAAAACCGTCTCAAATCCATCTGGATGTGGATCCCAAAAGTAATATGCTGGAAGATCTGGCTGGAACGCAATAACCGAATCTTTAGAGATAAAGCAAACTCCAGTTCCAGGGTAGCTACCAATTGCGTGGCCTTGTTGGGGGAAGTGGCGGATTCTAGAATTATCTCCAACACAAGAAGTCTTAGCCCTTTGGAGGCAACCTGGCTGGCTAAAATTAAACTAAAAGAGGCCTCTGAAGCAACCTCAACTATCTCTCACGAAAACTGGGAAATTCGGATGAGCGCTCCTGAGTTCAAAAACTGGAGATCGTCACTAAAGGAGTATTGCCTTTTCTTTGACGGGGCCTCCAAGGGCAATCCTGGAAAAGCTGGAGCGGGGGGAATCCTCATCAACAATCATAATGAAATCCTCTCTTCCTTTGCCTGGGGCTTAGGGACGGACACTAATAATAATGCGGAAGCACTGGCCCTCTGGCAAGGGCTAAAGCAAGCCATTGATAATAAAATTTCCGAGCTCACCGTACTTGGAGACTCCAGAATCATAATTCAAGCCATGAATTTGAACAAGCCACTTCCACAGCTTAATCTTTCTAGGGTCCTGCGCAGAATCTTCTTGCTCAGTTCCAAATTCAACAAAATCAACTTTTATCATGTCCCCCGTGATCATAACGGACTGGCTGACTCAGAGGCCAACAGGGCCGTGCTCCTGGGCAGGAGTATCTTGTCGACTAATGACAGAGAATCATTTTGCTCTATCCCATAAGACAAACAAGATCCTGACAACGAATATTTGCTGGATTGCTGTGACATTCGCTGATCAGCTGTGCGCGATGGTCAAGATTGCCATCGAGGATAATCCCCATATCAGCCTGCTACCCCCGGACGGTGTACCTGTGACCCGTGACTCTACTGATCGTCTCTCCTCCTACTTAACCAGCCCGACTGGGAATAGATCTCTCCATTGCGCCAACGCTAGAAGCAGAAGCAAGAAGACTAGGAAATGACTGAGCAGCTCAACATGGCTTCGATGGGCTCAACTTCAGGAAGCAAATCGGTGGAGGACAGACTGGACGAACTGCAACAGTCAATTGATCTCCTTAAAGCAAAATCAGAGGAGCATGAAGGGCGACAACAAGCCAACAATGCAGAAGATCTCCAAAAATGGAGAAAGTTCAACAAAGATCTCCAGAGCATTAAAGAGGAAATTAAAGACTCCAAGGGAGAAGTCTCCTACTTCGAAGAGGTGGTCTACACCCACTTCAAGGATCTGGCCAACACCTCAGGGAACTACGGGAATCGAATTGTCGCACTGGAAGCTGCTGTCCAAAAGATTCTGGAGAAGTTTAATGGCGCTTAATCTCTGCTCAGAACTTTCCCGTGCTCTCTTTGTAACTCCCAGTCCTACTTCTTGTTTCACAAACTTGTCCTCTGTAATTTTGCTTCATAAATCTGAAACTTCTGGGCATCTTAAGCCTAAGAATTTTGTTATTTCAGATAGCGATAATTATGTATCCAAGCACACGGTGGCTGTTTCACCGGTTATTAATTAAAACTACCCTATGTTTCTGTCAAAAAAAAAACAATCCCCCCCTTAATCATAAATACATACAATTGTGTCAACAAGGGAACAAAGATTAGTGAAAATGTTGATAACATATCCAAGTCTTCAATCTGATATTCATGGTCTAAAACCTTATGCGTGTTGATGAATATATACCTAAAAAGGCCTGCAAAAAGTCGATAATGAAAAACATATATGGAAAACCCACTATGAAACAAATGAGCTAGATATCCTCTAAGTGTTCACCGATGTAATCCCAAAACCAATGAGAGAAAAACTTGATGAGAAGTGAATTGGATACAAGCCCAACACATCCCATATCAAGAAAATTTCTGACAATCCAATGTGCTACGAGAAAATACAAAAGAATCACATGTCCTCTACAAGGTCAATAGACCATCCCTGTGAAGTCCAAAGACTATGAAGTGAACAAATGTACTCATAAAAATACTCTCAAATATTTACACATAAAAAAACTATCAATAATCCAACTGACAGAAAATGGTGTCGATTAGCATCTAGATCATGTTACCTATAAAAACATGTTTATGAAAAACCTATGAATGATTCAACAATTAGTGAATCATAATCCTGCCAAAAAATTGTCTAGAAGTAAACCGAGAGAACAACTAGTACTAACCCAAATCCAAAAACTAAAATGTTGATCAAACATGTTTAATAATCATGCTAGTCACAAATATGTAAGTGAATAAGTCCTCAAATGTCCTCAAATGCCATCATCCTATCTGAAATCAATTATCAATCCATCATGATCCTTAGAAAAACAAAGTAAAATCCTCAATCAACCATCCTATTTGGAATCCTTCATCATGTCCTGAAACAATCCTTGATCCATCAACATTCATGTTTGAATCCATTCCTAAATCCATCATCTTGAATAAGCCATAGTATGTAAAATCACTTAATAGGATTTGAAACTTGAGGTCTGACATCATCAATATCACCCCTTATCAATTGAAAGGTGAGAAGTCTTGGAACCTATAAATAATCAATTTCAATATACCCCTTTGAAATTTGAAAAGGGTAATCATATTATCTTTAAGACAAGTCTGGAGACTCAATATTCAACTCAAAAGACTATATCAAGTGGGCCCTGTTCATACCCTGAATTGTCAAATCCTAAATCAAACATTCATGTACATCTGCCATAAAATCCTCTCCAATGAAGCATCTATGTACCTATGTATGAATCCGATGATAAGACTACTCCAACAACTTGACTTCCAAAGTCTAGCACCACGCACCTAACCATCCAAAACTTACTTGTTTTCTTTGAATCTTTGTTCACTTCCAACACCTTTCTGAAAGATGATTTGTCTTCCCACATAAACTAAATGGAGTAAGATCAAAGGAATGTAATGAAATATGGCCAACTCGTTGACAATGTTGGAACGGTTTGGGTACACCATGTAATTAAGTTATATCAAGTGTATCATTATCATCCTCATCATCCTTATCCTTTTGTTCCTCGTCGTGATCCTCAATTTTAGGTACTTTATCCAACTTATCATAAAAAATCCAACACTCACAAACTTCACATGTTTAGATTAATCGGGAATATGAAATAAGTCAAACTCTATTCTATCATAATCCTAAATTAAATATCCCCGGATGTGGGTAGACAAATGGAACATGGGCCACATGCAATAGGGTACATGGTGACCAGTGGACGAGAGGAGGTGTCGGACATCAAAGCTACATCTAGTGGCAGGAGGGAAGAATAAATGGCAGGCATGCAAGGGGAGTAAAGTTATGAGGGTAAGGGAGAATGAGGGTCAAGCCATTTAAATGGACATGACATCATGGGGGAAGACAATAGCGACATAATGGTGTGGTTATGGAGGAATGTTTGGGTAACAAATGATAGTGGTTATGGAAGAATGTTTGGGTAACAAATGATAGGTACTGTGAAAGCATGGGAGCCAGTGGCAGCGAGGTAGATGAGGGATGCAGTGCAAGTGAGGTCATTAAGCATGGAAATAATGTTAGTATAGGTTCCATGATGAAGGAATTGAATGGAGGTACTAGTGGAGTGGTTTTAAGAAGGGAGTTAACGGTAGAGGACGAAGGATGAGGTGTGGAGATGAATGGAAGCTTTGTTGGTGTGAAGGAGGCTCGATGCACTAGCATTCTGGAAGTTGGCGATGGCTCCTCGCTAGTGGATTCAAAGTCATCGTGGAGGGATAGGTTGAAGCGAGCAGGGGGTGGAGGAAGGCGATCAGGGGAATGATTTTATGGAGGGGATCCCCCCTCATGTTGACAACACAATCTCAATTATGGATGACGAGGATATGCAAGAGAGGATGGAGGAACATGGCACGTCCGCGATGCTGAGTCCTTACTGGGTAATGAGGAAATTACTGGCTAAAACGATGATGGAAAGGGAGAGTTTTGGTGACCTGGTAACTCGGGTTATTAACAATTTGAATGAGGACTTGTTAAGGAATCTAGTGGACATGGAGGGGGTCCTGGACCTCGAGAAGGCTCTTTTTACAGATGCTCGGGGCATGTTGATTCTCCTCCGACGGTTCCTATTCAGCCAATGTCGGTTCACGTGGAGAACTCTCTATATGATGGCACGCCTCTTGCGGCGGGTGAGGGGTAATGTTGGTGGTCTTTTCTATTTTTGATTGTATTTTTTCGATCAGGGTGATGTGTTTTGTTCTTGGTTTTCATTGTAAGGGCCTAGTGCCAGAGGTATGGGATAGTTTTGTCATGGCCTTGCACCAAGTTTCTGGGTTTAGGTGTGTGGAAAGACTCTGGCTTGTAAAGGGAAGTTTTTTTGGTTTTATGCTCAAAGCGACTGGTATGTTATGTAATGGGAAGGGAAGCATAGTTGTTTTAGGGGGATCTGGATAGCATTAGGTTTGAATCTCAGAAAGGCCTTTTTTGTAACATTATGTACAGTTCTTTTTTATTAGTAATTGAAGGAATTAGTATCTTACTCACAAAAAAATCCTAAATCAAATATGTTTCTCTTGAATTGAAACTCTTCCCAATGTCTAATAATTTTGTATTTATCCTTAAACTATTCATCATCTACCAAGTTATCTTTTATTTCCTTAGTGTCTTTATCAAATTTAGTGTTCATATCCTTAGTGCTCTCATCATATTTCTCTATCGAATTCGTAATTATATGATGCTCAATGTCCTCTTTTCACTTTCAATAACATCTAATCCAAACAATTGATTATGCTAAAGACGTATGGGTTCAGAATGTTGTTTCCAAAGAAGGTGTAATTCATCAATTGACAACATGTTTTGAGTGTGAAGTATATCAATCTTTTTATGCATAAATTGCAAACAAGTGGTCACGTCATGAAGGAAACGTTTGCTTATTTGAATAGTTGTTCCTTGTTAATTGTTGATTAAAGTGTATAGAAGAATGATAAAGTATTCAATATTCACCATCCTCATCAAAATAAGTACTTCGCTGTACCATAAAAAATGTGTCACAAAAAACAACCGAGTGTCAAAAATAATAATCACCAGACACCTTTGATCCCCCTATTTAATTCCATGTTAGATAAATTTCAACAATGAAGCAAAAATAGATTCTATACTGTGACAAGTATGCCAACTATATCATTCTAAATACAAAACCTGGTAAGAGCTTCTTACAACTCTACCCTAAGTAAGACTTATGAAATTTCAATGAAAGAATTGTAGATATCCCAATCATACAGGATGCTTCAAAGTTACATGAATTTGTCTTCAGTGCAAGTGGTTGTTTTTATTCTTTAGATCATTCACTTGCCTTCATTAATATTATTGTTCTTTCTTTATAGGATAATGATGTATTCCTTTTCTTGATTATTTATTGTTCTTTCTTTATAGTGGCGATGTGTGTGGTCTGAATGTGTTTTTCCAAATAACAATATAAGCACAAAATGCATATGATTGCATCAATAGTCACTATGACACACACACACACATATTCCTAAGATCCCCTTATTCAATTTATGGCAGGTCTAGGATTGAAGACAAGAAAAAAATCATGTTATTTAGTTTCAAATACAGCTCCCCTTGTAGCCTTGAAAAACACCTTATAACACTTTCATTATTGCTTTCAAAAAACTCCTCCTTATAGATTTAATTTTAAGGATCAATATTTCATTACAACTCATGTTACAATTTACAATTAAGAAGGTGTACCTATGGAAAACTTCCTTACATTGATGAAAAACTCTGTATAATTGTCACAATGTGTTTTATTGTGAAAAATACAATACTACCTTTATTTTAGATAATACCAAATATCCTTATACCTTCCATATTTACATGGAAACCTTATAACTTCTCATTTCAAAACTACAATGTATATAATCAAGCACTCAAGTCTCCCTATAACTCAAAATTTGAATTAATTATAATTCCATTACCATATCTTTTCCGCTTATGTTATTATAATCAATTACCATATCTCTTTCGCTTATGTTTTTTTTACCCTCACTTAAACTTTCAAATTTTTATAAAATTATACAACCAACTTTTACCAAAAAAAAAGCCATAAAAAATATTTTACAAATATTTATGGACCCTCCTTGTGATTTAATCCCAAATAATCATTGGTTGGTGCTAGAAAAGAGGAATGTTGACATAGATCTATCAACAGGGGTTCACTTCACACTATTGTCAACAAACGTCAACCAAACACCCTTAAGCATCGGCCTAGAAAGGTTTTACCCCTTCCAGCAACACTCGTGGAGCCAGTGAAGTCTCACCCGAGATGTTTAAGGGGGGTTGCAAGAACTAAGTTTCCGTAGTTGGGAGAGGACATGCATCTACTATCACTCAGTCGCTACAGAAATCAGATATTTATCTTCGCATTATACTAACAATTCAAATATATATTCGACATCTGCATCAACAACATGTAATCAAGATTCGCATCAGTAATATGTAAATGACATTCACATCAACTAACATTCACCTAACATTATAGATTAATTGACAGACCAACAAAACCTTAGATACATTGCATCATTAATATGTCACTTATCATCCATAACATGGCGACAGAAATAGAAAACATGGAATAGAGACATAATCAAACATCCTCATGCATTAAATCATCTCAAAACCTGCGGTATAACCTTCGCAACAACAGTTCCAAACGACCTAATGTGAATCCATATACTTAGATCAAAAATTTCCGAAGGCAGAAAAATACATAGATGCAAGATATCACCGTCTAAGATCAATGCCCTTAGGCTTACAATTGTGGTTCTATTTATAGTCAACTGTGATTATTAAAAAATGGTCAAAATGACCCATTCTAACTAACTAGACCAAAACTTGCGCTTTCATCGGCTTCTTGTCCTTCGTGAATGGTCCTTTCCTCCATTGATGACCCCTTTGTTGTTGTCAGCTTCTGCACTTCATGAACTCTAACCCCATGCCAATAGTCCCCCAACATAAACTTTTGGCTTGCCCTCAAGCCACCTCAGCTGGACACTAACGGTACTGCTCTGCTTCGTTGTTGTGTACTTCTCGAACTCATCCTCCAGTCTCTTTGAAACCTTTGTCATCTATCCCTTCTGCGCCACCTATTGCGCTCCACCCTTGCTTCAGTCTGGACAAAAGTTCATCGACATCGCCAAATTGTGAAACAGGCCTAACGTTATGGCATATTTGTTTCACACATTTGATCATCCTTCGCTGGGACCGGCGTGCCCTTGGCCTTGGTGCTTCTATGGTTGAAGGGATCGCTTTTCTTCCAACAATTGTAATTCGCTTAGATATATTGGGGGAGACTTCACCTTTGTTCTTCCTGGTTGTTGGCACATCTGTGTCTGCTGGTTGCTCATGAACACTTGTCGTCCTTTCCTTTAGCGCACCTCGGGTGCTTCCACGGGAAACGAAATGCACCATTGCAACCCTCTAATATCACTTCCTTATTCTACAACTTCCTAAGAACCTCGCATTCGACTCAATTACTTTCACCCGTAATGTGCATAAGACTTAATCCTTCGATTTATCTGTCCGCTTTGGGTATTTATAGCTTAACTTGCTCGTTCCCCATCCATCTTGTTGTCCTTGATCAATGATTAACGAATCTTTCACCGATTTACCAAATCATGTCGTCGAGTGTGTCATCATCAACCTCCATCTTCTTTCATCGATGCTTAACTACTACAAATATGATATGATTTGAGTCCCGCGTGCTAAATGTCGCCAGGTGAGTAGCCTCATTGCTTACGTTTTTTTTTTAGAGACTTTGTCGCACTATCCCGGTAGGGCTTTAGCTGAATCCACTTTGCCAACCCTTTGCTCTATTTCGACTTTCACACACTCCTTATACCTGGGATTCAATCTGAAAGGTCACCATTTTATGGGCTTCGCATCAGGTTTCAGTGGAATCTTCATTTCGCCCAGTTCCCCGGAAATGCCTTTCATTTCCAAAAATTTCATTGGGAACAAGTCTTGAAACTCATGTAGCAGATCGGTCATCTTTTCAATGGTCGAGTCATCCCAGTAATCTTCGATACTTGCGAACTTGGGATTTTCCTCCGACCCAAAATTAACTTTCTTTATTCGAAGTGGTTGTCGGAATTTGTCGAAGGGAATATCTGGTGCTTCGACATTCTGGCTTCCTTTCGACTCTGGTATGTAAATAGCTCATGGATCATCTTCGTCATCAGGTTCTCTTGTCACGTTGTAGCATTCCATCAACATTTCCAGTGTCGTAGTCCACTGTAATCCCATTGGTTTTTCTGTTGGAACTGCTTTGAGTACTTTATCCCAGATATCTTGTAGTGCGTTATGGATGAAGGGGTTTTCATCCGAGAAGCTGAAAGTTTGGCTAAAACTAACAGTCAGTTCTTCCCATGTAGTTTTCCCGCGTTGCAGTTCTGCTGCAATATACCAGCTTCGTTGTACCTCATCCAATGTATGAATGAATGCGTGGACCCATTCCTATTTTGGCCTTGTTCCCCATTTGCTTTGACATTCATCCAGGTTCTCCCTTGGGTCTCCTCTTCCATTGTATTTTCTTCCGCAGTATCCTTTAGTGTCATCGAACCTGGCCTCCATTAGTTGTCGACATAATGACCAGTATGTTATCATCGACTTGTGCTTTACCCACCATCGCACTGGTGTAGCCTTTAGTTCTTCCTCTAATGCCAACAATCTTCGCGGTTCTGCTACTCTTTCTTCGAATTCGGCAATAAATTCATTCAGATTAGGCAAACCTTTGTATGTTGGAAATTCGCATACTTATGTCGCCACCCATTGCAACAACTGGGTAATTCGTGCACACCTCCTGAATGATACTTCATGTAGTCAATTCTACCATTTATCAAGTGATTCATCAGAATCTGATGATGTTGAACTAACACTCTTCCATCCTAACTCTCCATTAGTGGTGGGATTGATGTACTCTTCTGAGATGTTGTAAACATTGTCCCATCCTTCTGTGAATTCATCCCACATTGGCTCGACATACCGCTGTCCTTTTACTAGGTCGAGGGGTACGACACCCTCATGTCACGATTCTTGAACGACATGGTTCTTTTCTTAAAGTTGATCATGGCCTGATTCTCCATTTCCCAGTCTATCCCTAGAAACACCGTATAGGGGCTTGTGTTGTCGACGATTTCTATGACATCAAAGTCTGCTTATGTTTTTAGTCCTTCTATTTCAACTAGGATATGGCATAATAGACCAATGGGGGTGACCTTGCTTTAATTTTCTAATCGAAGTTGTATAGGGGACCATGCCAGCTGTGGTTTCCCCATTGTCTCCCATGTTTGTTTCGTCAAGATGTTTACATCTGATCCCAAGTCTATAATAATATTGTCGACGTCGAATGCACCAATTTGCGCAGTCATCCTCATCTCTCTCCCTGTATTCTTCCTGTGCAATCAATTTACTATTCAAATTTTCCGTTCGTCCTCCTGTCGGTGTAGTAGGATGGCTATCTCTATTAATGCATCCTGATGTTTCACCAGCTCCAAACAGCTCTTTAGGAAATCCCTCAAAGTATTCATCGTTCCTAATGGCCTTTGTGAATTCGTTGTATTGAATGTCGACGGCATCTCATAAGTGGGTTCTTTCTGGCTAATAGTGTTAAATTTTCAGAATTTACTTCAATATGATCTAGGATCTTAACTGAGAGAACAACATGTACAACATATCTACAGCATATCAATCATGGAGACAATAATGCAAGCACACAAGAGACACAAAGATTTACTTGGGGAAAACCATAAAGGTGAAAAACCCCAATAACTTCCTCAGAGATAGATAGAGCAATGATACAACCAACCAATAGAGATAGCCATAACCTAGCAGCAATCCTCCTCCTCCATAAGTGTGCCTCTCCTCCTTGAGAGCATGTGTGAGAAGTGAGTGAGTAAATAGAGTGCCTCCCGCACTCTATTTATACTTGACTTGACTTGCCTTTTTACCTAACTCATGTCGGCTCGAACTTAACCACATAACATAATGCTGAGTGGGCCGACCCCCAATAGGGTGGTCTAATAACCCTTTGACCCACATGGCCGACCCCCAATAGGGTGGTCTAATAACCCTTTGACCCACATGACTTATACAGGGCCGACCCCAAACAAGGTGGTCTAATAACCCCTCAAGTATAAGTTACGACACTTACAATATAAATGACGACACTTCCTTATAGAGGAATAATACCATCTCTATAGGAATACAATATACATATATGTGAAATACATTCCGAAGTTACATATACATCAACACTCCCTCTTAACTAGGAAGGTATTTCTCAGCATAGTTCTTCTAGCACAAGTCATCTTCTCTGGATCATCGTCACTAGATAATCGTCATCGAGTCATCATCATCGTCACTGCTGCTGCTATCTCAATCTCTGAATCTACTCGTCATAGGAAGTTCTACAGAGCCAGTCCTTTTTCATACTGGATGTAGGCCCACCACCTGCAGGTCTTCGTCATCACTGGCCATACTGTGGAATCCTCAGGACTTATTACGTGCGTCACAAAACCTCGAAAGAGCATCCCAGGATATTACGGGTACACAACTCCAACCTGGAGGATCTCCCAGGGCGCTATTACATGTGACCCCACCACAAAACCTCGAAAGAGCATCTTAGGATGTTACGGGTACACAACTCCGACCTAAGATCTCCCAGGTCACAAATTACATGTGGTCCACCACAAAACCTAGCAAGAGCATCTCAGGATGTTACGGGTACACAACTCCGACCTGAGATCTCCTAGGGCACAAATTACATGTGGTCATGGCAAAACCTCGCAAGAGCATCTCAGGATGTTACGGGTACACAACTCCGACCTGAAATCTCCCAGGGCCCAAATTACATGCCATAGGACAAAACCTCGCAAGAGCATCTCAGGATGTTACGGGTACACAACTCCGACCTGAAATCTCCCAGGGCACAAATTACATGTCCTCCCAGAGCAATGTCTCGAAAGAGCATCCCAGGCTGTTACGGGTACACAACTCCGACCTATAGGATCTCCCAGACATGCTCATCTGCACAACCTGATCCACGGCCACAGAGTATCGACCTGATACTCACCATACATCATCCTGATGTACTTATGATCGTCCTGATCATAATCACTGCAACGTCCTGTTGCAAGTCATCTGGAGCAACATCCTGAAGCTTGTCATCCATGATCGTCCTGATCATCAATGCAACATCCTGCTACAATTCATCTGGAGCAACATCCTGAAGCTCGTCATCCATGATCGTCCTGATCATCAATGCAACATCCTACTGCATGTCGTCTGGAGCAACATCCTGAAGCTCGTCATCTATGATCATCCTGATCATCACTGCAACATCCTGCTGCATGATCTACTTGATCATCAATGCATCTTCCTGATGCATACCAAGTATCATACATGATCCTCCTGATCATCAATGTATCCACCTGATACAAATATATGATACATATCATCATACATGATCCTCCTGATCATCAATGCATCTACCTGATGCATACCAAGTATCATACATGATCCTCCTAATCATCAATGTATCCACCTGATACAAATATATGATACATATCATCATACATGATCCTCCTGATCATCAATGCATCTACCTGATGCATACCAAGTATCTACCTGATACATATCATCATACATGATCCTCCTGATCATCAATGTATCCACCTGATACAAATACAAATACATGATACATATCACCATACATGATCCACCTGATCATACAATGTATCCACCTGATACATATACAAATACATGATACATATCACCATACATGATCCACCTGATCATACAATGTATCCACCTGATACATATACAGATACATGGTACATATCACCATACATGATCCACCTGATCATATCCAGCATCCAACATGATGCGTTCATACATACATAAAATGATTCAACTGATCATATCCTGCATCCAACATGATGCGTACATACATACATAAAATGATTCAACTGATCATATCCTGCATCCAACATGATGCGTACATACATACATAAAATGATCCAACTGATCATATCCTGCATCCAACATGATGCATATATACATACATAAAATGATCTAACTGATCATATCCAGCATCCAACATACATAAAATGATCCAACTGATCATATCAAGCAGAAACTAGAACATCATCCTGATGCTCATCATCCAGCGCTTACATCCACAGCCATGTGAAGGATCCTCCTTCCAACATGCTTGGAATGGCTTCAGCAAATGTGTCCGTCACTTCTTCCTCGAAGTGTCCTCGATCTGAATAACACCAAGCCTCTCTCTGAAGTACTCGAACTTCACCCTGGCTAGTGGCTTCGTCAGCACATCTGCAATCTGCTCGTCCATTGCAACATACAGGAGCTTCACAGCTCCTCTCTGCACCATATCCCTGATATAGTGATATTTGATCTCTATGTGTTTCGACCTGTCATGAAACACTGGGTTCTCGGACAGCTTCACACAACTCTGGTTATCACAGAAGATACCAGTAGCCTCCAACGGGAGATCAAATAACTCAGACAGTAGCTTCCGTAGCCATACTGCCTCACAACTAGCTGAATAGGCTGCAACATACTCTGCCTCAGCTGTACTTAGTGCTACGCAGGACTGCTTCCTGCTAAACCAAGAGATCACACCTGATCCCATACTGAAGCAACACCCAGATGTGCTTTTCCTATCTGCAGCACTGCCAGCCCAATCTGAATCAACATAACCCTGCAGGTTAAACTTTTGATTCGCCTCATACCTGAGCCCAAAAACCACTGTACCCTTCAGGTACCTCAGAACATGCTTTACAGTAACCAGGTGAACACCCCTCGGATCCGTCAGGAACTGGCTCAATGTGTTCACAGCAAAGCAAATGTCTGGTCTCGTGTTCGTCAAGTACATCAAGGACCCAATCATCTGACGATACGTAGAGACATCAACCAGCTCAGATGAAGCATCACATAGAAGCTTCATATTCGATGTCATAGGTGTGGCCATAGCCTTGCAGTCCATCATCCCGAACCTCTTCAGGATCTCTACTGCATACTTCCCTTGTCCAAGGAAGATTCCATCACTCTGCCACACCTCCATGCCAAAAACAAATAGTGCATCATTCCCAAGTTCTTCATCTCGAACTCGGTAGTAAGCTTTCGCTGCATGTCGGCAATCAATCTATCTTCACCTGTAACAAACAAGTTATCTGCATACAAAAGTAGTATCACTTTTATATTTCTCAATGCTGTCATCTGCAACATGCTTGATCTGATAGATCCATATGGAAGTCATAACAAACTTCCCTTCAGGTCTTGGGACTACATCCCAAACATCATTCTTCATGATCTACGGATCATGGCATTCCATTTCTTCATCCTAGATCCTGGGAACTTCAATATCTTCAATAGATAATTTTGTTGTTGAACAAATGTTGTAGTTCTTCTTTTGTAGGTGAAGATATACGGTCTTTCCTACAAAACAAGTTAAATTGCATGATTAGAAACATCTCATAATTTTCAGAATAAATTCTTACACATAACGAAATATGTCATACAGTCATGCAATTATCTTAGCCAATGCTTCAATACAACATTTATCCATATTCCGTAGCTTTCTAGATGCCTTCCAATCTCTACCAGAACATTGTTAAGGGTGTGCACAACTCCCAACATGTCAGCAAAGAGGTTTCATTCTAGATAAGTAGCAATGGAATGTTGTACAGTGCCATAGGCCACTTACCCATGTATATTAGTAGTATACTGTTCATCAATGCAACTATTCTAATATGCATAATACATATCCTAAGTCTAGGAACATGAGCATATACATCATTTGAACAATTTTATTTAAACAAACACATATGTAAGAAATGATAATTAAAATACTTATCTTTGTTTGTTCATTGGGTGGACTCCCTCTGAGTCTTTGCTTCCTGGATTACCTGTCCTTGAACTTACATTCATCCTTGGTCCCTATGCATCATGATTGTGTTATCCTTGTGATCTCATATAAAATCATACATTCATTAGTATACTATTAAAACACAATAATCTCAAGCATGTATAGTCATGATCATTTCAAACAGAAATAATAAGCATTAGCATTCAAGGTTTATGTAGGAATCTTATGGTTAGTCAAATCATAAGAAGCATAACATGTCTAAACCTATAATTACTCAAACCTATGACTCTTCGCGTTAGTTGAATCATCAATTAAGATAAGAGATATAATGTGCATAAAACCTGTGATTATTCAAACCTATACTTTCATGATTCTTCTGGTTAGTCATATCATCAATTATGGTAAGAAATATAATACGCATACAGCCATGACTTATTCAAACCTATGACTTCATGAATAATCATTATCAAACAACACAACAGTATAAGATCCTAACACAAGGTAGGATTCTATCTTGATATAGGAAAAACATACCTGGATTAGCATGCTAGCTATTTATACTCACATGATGTCTTCTTGTTGTTCTTCAATGACTTGTGCTAGTAACCTGTATATCTCATAGGTTAGCCATTATAAAACCAAGTTATACATACCTCGTAAATGGATCTTCTATGAGATCCATGACAATGGATGAGTCTTTATCCTCATGTCATCATGATCATATGTTCTTGAACTGGAACATGCTTTGTCTTTCTTGGTGTACCTTTCATGTTAGTAGACAACATAAACCTCATACAACACCATAATGCATTAGTACAATCATAAGTGTCAACACCCTAACCAATGAATATCTTCTATCATGCATTCATAATTTTGTTAAGGTGAAACGACAAATCAAAATTGTACTTACCGTAATAACATGAAGACAAACATACCATAAACTTAATCATGGACAAATATCGAAACATACCTCGATGAGTCATACCTGTCGAGATCGCTTGAAAACTTCTTATGTAAGGCCTTAGCCTCATCTCCCTCTGAAACACGAACTTCTTCACTTATGCAGGTGACCAATCCATCTTCTTCTAGGATTAACCCAATCCACTTGATTTGCAAGAACTGGACCTAGAGCTAGATATGGTTTTGTCAGAAAAACCCCAAAAATTCAAACTTTGAATTTCAACCTTCCGATAGGATAGGAATATGCGCCTTGATGAACTGATCAAACTAGTATATTCAGGATTTGAAAACTGCAAAGTTTCACTCCTCAATTTTTCCTTTGAAACTTTTGGATTCACTGGACGTGACCCTAAACTGGGGTTTGATGAAGCCCACTCTTCTTCTCAATCAAAATGTTTGATCCAAAGCTCTAAGCTTCTATTTTTCCGAGGAGCTTCCAGCCGTGGTCACAGATTTCAAAAATTCCCATTTTTATAGAAGCCCTAATTTTCCACTTTTCTGATCAAAGTCCCGAACTAGGGTCTAATCAAGCCCGGCCTTCTACCCAGCCAAAAATTCTGATATTGGTCTCTAAATTTCTATTTTGATGAGTAGCATCCAGCCGTGGTCTCCGATTACAAAAATTCCAACTTTCTTCAAAGCCCTAAATTCCGGAAGCCATGAATGAAGGTACCAAAAAAATAATTCTGTTTTGACAGAAATATGTACCTGATTGTTTCTGGTGTAACTCCGAAATTTTTGATCCACAGGGTCTGAAAAAGTTTTCTGAGATAGCCTGACCTGTTAGCTTTCCATCCTCACAGGTCTGACCTCAATTGGATGTTCTGAGAGAGAGTTATGCCAAATGTCGCAACGTGACCTGTTTTGGGAAAATACAGGAGAGCGAACTTGTACGGCGTGCCACGTGTCACTGTTTGACCTTCGGCCTCTGAAAAAGTTTTCTGAGATAGCTCGGCCTGTTATCTTTCCATCCTGACAGGTCTGACCTCAATTGGATTCTCTGAGAGAGAGATATGCCAAGTGTCGCAACGTGACCTGTTTATGGGATAATACAGGAGAGCGAACTTGTACGGCGTGCCATGTGTCACTGTTTGACCTTCAGACTCTGAAAAAGTTTTCTGAGATAGCTCGGCCTGTGTACTACCTGGAGATTTTAGCTTCGACCTGTAACAATTTCAGATCCGAAACCTTCGCCAAAACGGATTTATATCGAAAGTGCTACGACGACTGGTTTTTACTATATCAAGCCCTAGCATCGTAAATGCAACAAGTGTCATACATGCCATATCATGCCTTCTTTCAGGCTAGCTCTGATACCATGTTAAATTTTCAGAATTTACTTCAATATGATCTAGGATCTTAACTGAGAGAACAACATGTACAACATATCTACAGCATATCAATCATGGAGACAATAATGCAAGCACACAAGAGACACAAAGATTTACTTGGGGAAAACCATAAAGGTGAAAAACCCCAATAACTTCCTCAGAGATAGATAGAGCAATGATACAACCAACCAATAGAGATAGCCATAACCTAGCAGCAATCCTCCTCCTCCATAAGTGTGCCTCTCCTCCTTGAGAGCATGTGTGAGAAGTGAGTGAGTAAATAGAGTGCCTCCCGCACTCTATTTATACTTGACTTGACTTGCCTTTTTACCTAACTCATGTCGGCTCGAACTTAACCACATAACATAATGCTGAGTGGGCCGACCCCCAATAGGGTGGTCTAATAACCCTTTGACCCACATGGCCGACCCCCAATAGGGTGGTCTAATAACCCTTTGACCCACATGACTTATACAGGGCCGACCCCAAACAAGGTGGTCTAATAACCCCTCAAGTATAAGTTACGACACTTACAATATAAATGACGACACTTCCTTATAGAGGAATAATACCATCTCTATAGGAATACAATATACATATATGTGAAATACATTCCGAAGTTACATATACATCAACAAATAGGTGGCAGCTTAGTCCGTCTCATTGTCTCTTGTGCCTCTAAAAAGTTCTCCCTTTCCGCTTCCACATCAAATCGAACTTGTTTCCTTATTGTAGGTCGATTGCTAGGTTGTGGCCTATCTTCCCCTATCGCAACCCCTCCTCTGGTCACTACTATGACGTTCAACGGTCGAATCCTTATCTCTGCTAAGATCTTCTGTACATTCGAAGGTCGATTCTGATTCGGATTCGGTTGCGGTTGAGGTGGATTTTTAGTTTTCCATTTCACAATTAGCTGGGGACAGTCCTTGACACCGTGGTCCGTTGTGCTGCAATAAATACACTGTGGAGGTGGGTTTAGAAAATCCCTTTGATAATGTCCGGTATGACTGCAATATAGCATATGACAGGCCCTCAACCTCATCCAAAATCCGCTCCTCAACCTCCACAAAATCCTCCTATGAAACCTCCTCGTGGCTGACCATACGGCTATTGCTTATATTGCAGTGGCGGATACTGCAATTGACCATACTGCAGTTGTTGATACTGCGGTTGTGGTTGGTTTTACAACGACTGCGGTTGACTATAGTGGAGCTGTTGCTGATTGTATTGATTTTGTTGTTGTACAAGCGGTTTCTCCTCTCCATTCATAAAAAATGTATATGCAGTCCTTTCTTGGAGTAGGTCATACGCTACAATCCTTTTCTTCATGACCGATCGATCGACATAAATTACAGAAAAGGTTGGATGGCTTTGACACCATCTTCTGTAGGTACACACATTCTTCTGGTCGATGTCCCCTCATCTGACAAATCCGACACCATGGCATCCCTCCCTGACTAAGTGGATTAGGTGTGCCAGCTTGTAAATATTCATGGAATTTTGGGCACTGGTCCTTATGATGTCCTTCTGATTTACATTGACTGCACCATATTTCCTCACAAACTTCTTTTCCCTTTTTGATGTCTTGTAACTAGATCGTCATATTTGCTAACTGCGCTTATATCTGGTTCATACCTATGCCTGTTTCGCCGACTGGTGAAGCCTCCAACTTCATCACAATATCCAGTGCTTCTTCCTGGGATGTTATTTTCTTTTGAATTAACGGCCCACAAATGTGTGGCACTAACCCTGCGATGAACAATTCCTTCTGTTGTACGTCGCTCATTCCAAAACTTACTTTTTCCATCAGGGTTTTATATCTTTGGTCAAAATCCCACACTGATTCATTTGGAAATTGCTTGATCTCCTTCAGTTCTGTGATATATTGTGACTCGGATTTCAGCTTCCTAAACTCATCAATCAGTCCTGCCCTGATCTGTGGCAGTGTTTTCTCAGGACCCCCTGTAGGTACTTCTATGAATTTTGTAAACTAGTCTAGCTTACGTCCCCTGAAGGTCGTCGCTAGTTGTCCTTTTTCGATATCTTCGTCTTGGACCTACTTCATTGTCCATACTACTTCGCATAAAAACCAATACTACTCAAGATCCTCAGTCCCATTACACTGGAAAATTGGCATCTTTACACTGTCACCTAGCATTCTTGGTCCCCTGTTGGTATTTACAGAGCCATTACCCTTACTGCTATTCTGACATGGATGACAACCCTGCGAAGAACTTGTATTTCTTCCTACAAATTTTGGCATAGTGCACAGAGTTGTGGGTACGTCGTAGCTTTGGGTCCCTCCCTTTTCGGATTCAGGGGTATCCTGGTTACTTTCTTCATCATAATAAGTTCTCTTAGTCCCTTGTGGTCCTGTTTCACAGTTTTCCATTCTGGTCTCCTTAGGAGACTCTCCCCCAATCTCAGTCCTCCTCTACTTCTCTGGACGCCAGAGCCTCACCCCACTTTGCAGGGTGCCACAACCTTCCTTAGAATTTCGCTTATGTCCATCTACCCCACATCATTCTACCAAACCCACATTCACGCGGTACCCACAACCTCCACACACCAATCTCTACTTGTCGAAATTCATGTTTAGTATACCTTTTTCGCAGATAAGCATCTTAATCCACAACTTCAGCGGCAGTAAAAACCTCCCTTTGGGTCCTTTGAACAACTTTCTTTCCGCGTCGCTGTATGACTTGATTGTGTCAACCACGAATTCAGTGATGTATCCCTCTAGGATACTATCTACCCAAACTTCGACAACCCTAGAGGCTCTGTTATCTACTCGCTTCAATTGCTGGATCAATTCTGGTGTCCGTTGTTCAAGCTCATCGCCCTGGAAGTTGTTCTTTTGGAACGTCAGTTGTGCCAACCACTCCTGTAGCAATATCGGGAATTCGCAGAAGAATATCTCATGAGTGTCAGAATAGATATACTTATGTAGCCAGTCTGTTGTTGATCATCTAGGGTTTTGGTTTTCCTCCTCAGCAAATTCTTGTGCCATCTTATCGAACCATTCCTCGATCTCTGGTTTTGTCGGATGCCACAGCATCTCCTCTCCTTTCTTCTTCAAGGTCCCAGGAACGGAACCATTTGTTGACACAGATCTGTCGACAGGGGTTCACTCCTCACTATTGTCAACAAATGTTGACCAAACACCCTTAAGCATCGGCCCAGAAAGGTTTTACACTTTCCAGCAACACTCGCAGAGCGAGTGAAGTCTCACCTTAGATGTTTAAGGGGGGCTACAGGAACCAAGTTCCACAGTTGGGAGAGGACATGCATATACTATCACTCAGTCGCTACAGAAACCAAAGATTTATCTTCACATTATACTAACAATTCAAATATATATTCGACATCCGCATCAACAACATGTAATCAACATTCGCATCGGTAATATGTAAATGACATTCGCATCAACTAACATTATAGATTAATCGAAAGAGCAACAAAACCTTAGATGCATTGCATCATTAATATGTCACTTGTCATTCATAACATGGAGACAGAAATAGAAAACACAGAATAGAGACATAACCAAACATCCTCATGCATTAACTCATCTCAATACCTACGGTATAACCTTCGCAACAACAGTTCCAAACGACTTAACGCGAATCCATATACTCAGAGCAAAACTTGCTGAAGGCGAAAAAATACATATATGCAAGATATCACCATCTAAGATCAATGCCCTCAGGCTTGCAATTGTGGTTCTATTTATAGACAACCATGATTATTACAAAATGGTCAAAACGACCCATTTTAACTAACTAGACCAAAACTTGTGCTTTCACCGTCTTCTTGTCCTTTGCGAATGGTCCTTTCCTCCGTTGATGACTCCTTTGTTGTTGTCGGCTTCTGCACTTCATGCGCTCTAACCCCGTTCCAACAAGCAATGACGATGACCATCCCACATCAGTGTGTAGAGTTGGGACAACATATTCAATCTAGCATTCAATGTTTGGTTGAATTCTTTCTTCTGAAAATGGAAGCCTGCCGACAGACTTGCAACAGTATGTGGTGAGCGCTTTATTAGCCTTTTCACTGTAGGAATATCAAATTCCTCAACAATATTTATCTTCAAAAAATGCATTGTCCGTCATATGATGAACCAATAGATTTACCAACATTTGAGTTGTGGTTCTTCGTCCCCATGTTCAGGTACTTGAACATATATACAGAGATAACTACTCTAAGATTACTATTGACTCTGGCGTTGGAAAGGAGACTAAGTATGAGACATATGTTTTTCCTCCTTACAAATGATATTTTGAATTTTTGTGATCTGAGATCTGGGAAGGGAATCTTGAAATGCAAACAACATTTGCAATATGTATTTTTCTTTCACATAATGAAATTTCTATTTTTTCTTTATTTTTGTTTCTTTTGGGGGAGGGGGTAGAAAAATAACATTTTACACTTACAATGTCATTAGTACATTTGTCAATTTGGTTTAGGCAGAGTGGTTATGGGATGGAATGTTAACCCCCCACCCAAGTTCTATTCCCCTAAGTGACATGTTGAGCACATAATGAGAGTATTGTTTTAACAACTTCGAGCCCTATTGTTCACCTGGCCTTGTTCCCTAAAATAATCTAGGGTTTACCTTGGTTACCCTCCTTGAAATGAGGTGAAGTGCTCAAGGGTTTGCCCCGAGATAATTACATGGAAAAAATTCATTAGTACATTTAGATGTGGTCTACAAATTGGTTACAAAAATGATATAATTTTGTCCTTCATTTTCCCCTTATTTCAATGTTAGAAGTGTAAAATCGATGTTACAATAGTTTTCAAAACCAATGTTATTTTGACATTTTGATATCGACACAATTTACAACATGGTATTAACCATTCAAAATTAATTTTGTTATCAAAATGGCATGATATTTGACATAATGTTTGATACAACTAAAAACTTCACAATAAAATCTCTAATTACCACTTAAATTTTGTCCAAATAGACAAAAGATGAAAAAATAGAGAAATTTCAACTAAATTTGACTTAAATTGGGTGGTAATTTTGGACTCAAATCCCCTAAAACATAGTCAGTTTTATAATGTGAGTATCTCTACACTTTGAAACTATATAAGGTGCCATTTTGGGATTCCATTTCCCATTCCTTTGATTTAAAAGGGTCTTTAGGTCATATTTTTCTCTTGGTTACTACTCTCGTCTCGGGTCAAACCCTTCTTTCCAATTTACGCATTCTTATGATAGGTTAAGATGAGCAAAATGGGAGAGAATATAAAAAAACCACGGTCATGAAAACTATCTCACTAGCTTGGATATCAAACCCAACACCATTAAACATGAAATGAGTGTTGGGACTCTGTGGAAGAATATACCACCTTCACTATCTCACATTTGTTGAACTTAGGGAGATATCCACCGCATATTAGATATCTAATGAGGAAGGGTTGTCCCATCAACATGAAGGGGGGAGTTCAAAGAGGGAAAGGTATGATGGATTATGGTCAAGGATACCTATGTGAGTAGACTATTATTCTTTCCTCCCATATTTTTCCAGCAAGGAGGGGCACATATAGTTATAACCTAATTGTTTTTCAACAATTATACCTAGTTTTCCAACCAATTAACCACCTATTTGATACATCTTCTTACATTGAAAAACTTAGAATTAATCAAAAGATAAAACAAGGCTATGTGGTAGTAGATACTTGTCGTAGCCTTTAATAAAAAATTTGGTAGAAGACATTACGCTCAATGACAAGTATTTTGCACAAGTAATATAAACAATATTTCTATGATAACCATGTGGGGTCGATGACAAATGTTTTGCCAATTTTTTTAGGTTTCATTTAATGCATTTCGTTTGCAAAATGGTTCACCAACTATGTTCAGTAGCTGATGCAGATATGGAGGTAGAAATGACTCTCAGGAAAATAGCTAGGCATTTTAATTTACAAGCCAATTTGGAAACATTCAAATGCACAACATATTTACAAGATGAAAAGGTAGTATGAAATCATGGACATTGATAGAGCCCATACTTGATCATATCTTTGAATACTTATTGCCCCTCTCCATGCGAAGTTCACTTTCTCTAGATATTATGACTTAGTTGGTAAATATGTTGTGTTACTGATAGTTGGGTTCAACTTAAAGATATGAGATCTAATTAAATGCAATGAATATTGATCGATCGGCTCCAGCTCTAAATATATTCTTATAAAAATGAGTTGAAGAGGAGGTAAAAGATCACTTAATCTAGTGAGCAATCAATCAATCACCCCTTCTCTGAATTTCACTTTCATGCATAAGTGAAGAAGAATCATCATGCTTAACACCTTCAGAAAGTAATTATCTCTTATGTTATGGGTCCTCGATTGAAGCAAGTCAAAATATCCTTTTCTGCAAGAGAAAAAATTTAAAGAGTAAAATAACCATCAGAATGACAAGCATGGGAAAAAAACAGCAACAAGAAGCACACAAAAAAGCAATGTTAACATGTTTAAAGTCATTTGAACATGGAAATAAATAATGTTTCTTAGTAAAATAGCATGTGAATTCAAACAAAAACATTGAAATCTGGTTTTTAAATTGGCAAGTTTTGAAATGAAAGGGTACATTATAAATAAAAGGATGAGTTATAAAAGCAGCTTATTGTTGTTTAAATAGAAAGATCTAGTTGTCCCAAGTTCTTTTTACACATACAATTGAGTTTAGAAGAGAATATATATCAATATGTGCCTAATTCTTATCCACACAAGCAGCTACAAGAAAATTTATTTCCATCTGTCACTAGTTCTTTTCTTATAATCGTTGTTTATAGAATTAATATCTATATGTAGGAATGTAGTACCTTTCCATTATTTCATTGCAGAACCTTGGTATGAATGCACAATCAAGTGATAAAACTAGTCACAAATGTTCATAAATTCACAATATGGTGATTTATAATGAGTCGTTGCGACAATGGGTCGTCGTAACTCACCTAAAACATATATTATACCAAACTCCAAGTCACTCGATACAAATAATTGTTGTTGAACTTTGGTTGTCATTGAAGTCAAATAATGTCTAAGAGGAGGTCAACTAATTCATTTTGAGTTATTGATGTAAATTGAAGTCAAGTGGATTCGGTATTCCCATGCCAGCTTGAAGAAGTATGGAAAAACCACATTGAAGAAGTATATGCACAAGCAAGGTGGTGAAGGATATGGATGCCAGTCTGAAGAAGTATATCTAGAAGTTGCATCTAGTCTAAAGAAGTGTGTCGAAGGGTACATTGTGCATATCCACTTTGAAGAAGTACATAAGGAAAATGTACTTGAGCAGGTCACAAGTACATCCAATCATAGTCCTTCAAGGTACAAGTTAAAGTGTTGGTTGGAAAGAAGTTTGAAGAATGTACAAGCAAGTCAAAGAATACATGGGACAAAGTCTAGTATGCACAAGCAAGTCCAGAGAAGATTCAAGAGTGTGCAAGTAATTCAAGTGGAGTACGCAAGCAGCATGGAACAACAGATGGTTGAACAATTATGCAAATCCTAAAAGCGTGCAAGTCATCACCAATCAGAAGAAGCTTTCAATTGTTGAAGTGTGCACAATTGCCAAGAAGAGTGTAGCGGTTGAAGTTAGCATATGCACAAATTCCACAGCCGACGACACATCAAGTGCATAAGATCCTCAAGTGATAGTAACACAAGGGTCAAATTCCAACCAAGTCGAGGATCATGTATGCACAGAACCCACAAAGAAAGGACACATCAGTGGCGTAGAACATGACATGTGGCAAAAGCACAATCCGTGAAACAAGGAAGAAGGAATGGCACAACCAACTTGTGGACATACAATCCATGCAGGACATGTATAAATAGGGAATCAAGTTGGATATTTGAAGAAATCTTGATGGCAAGGATGAAGAGCTTCTAAGTGGAAGATACAGATTTATATTTGGGGCATCAAGGGCTCGAGGAAAAGAACAGTATGATCTGGCGAGGAGTCGATTGCACATAAGTAGAGGAATGATATAGCTGATGGTGCGCAGAATGATGTTGTAGATCTGTGACGGTCGCACAAAGATAGAAAAGGTAGAATGCAAACTGGATGTACAAGTGCGTGAGGAATAAATGACAGTATTGCAGATAGCATGTAGATAGTCATAGATGTTTTAAGAAAGAAGCAAAGAGACATAACCGAATTATATCAAAAGATGCGCAAGAGTTTAGTTGATGCATGGAGGTTGAAGTAAAGTGTGCGAAGTAGAGAATTCCATCAGATGCGCGAGGATAGAACAATAGCATAATATCGTATGTGTGTCATGATGAAGATGATCTGAGACAAGTGAGTTAAACCGAAAGGAAAAATCATATGATACATAATACATTGCAGATTATATGAAAGACGGTTGCACTTAAACTGAACAGACACACCTTAGTAAATGCACAATTCCATCTGATACCGCTACACAATCTCAGAACAACAAGCTATCAATTGAAGCATAGTATCAGTTGGTGAGTGCAGTTGCACAGCAGCAGAACGACAGAGTGAACCATGGCGCAGATTGCAATATCAGTTGAAGTAGCACACGATTTATGAAGTGATCCATTAGCAGAATTGAAGTGTTGAGTGGAATGAGAATTCAAGTGATGTATGCAGGGAAGTGACAATAATACGACTTCATATTGAAGGTGCGCACAGTTGAATGAACATCAGAATATCAGAAGTGTGCACGTGTTGGAAGTTTAGGAAGGCAACATCTTATTTTGTATAGATAGGTGACAGGATGTGGCAAGGAGCAGGAGGTTGTAGCCTCCTTCCAGTTGGTGCTAGAGAACATAGGGAGTTCGTGCTTCCTTCAGGTCGGTGCCTGTAAAACCATGGGGTCGATTCCTCCTTCCCATTGGTGTAGTAAAAACGGGTAGTCGGTGCTTCCTTGAATGTAATAGTTTCATTACAAAAGAACATTCCATGGTTTTCTCCTGTTTGGGTTTCCACGTCAAAATTCTGTGTGTTGTGTGTTCTTTGTCTTGGTGCATATATGGATGAATGTTTTATTTATGTTGGATGCGTAATTGAAGATCAAGACTAATTTAAGACTAATCTATTAAAGAAGTTAAAAACTGCTCATAACTACGCTAATACTGATTCGCCCACCCTCTTAGTATTAAATCAATTCCAACAATTGGTATCAAAGTGGGTACCTTTAGTAACAACTTAACCACTGGAAGATATATCCATGCGTAGATATGGACAAGCAGGAAGGTCTTTCCACCAAAAGAGCACTAATGTTTGATGGTACCAACTACACCTTCTGGAAGGTTGGGATGGAAGTATATCTGCAATCACTAGGAGCAGATGACTGGAAGTCCATTGTTGATGATTACAATGTCCCAACAATCATGCCAATTAATCCAGCTAAGAGGAGAATATATGAATGTAAAGCAAAATCCAGAAATGCACTGATGTGTGGTTTAATGGATAATGAATTCATCAAGGTTATGCACTATGCCTCAGCCAAGGAAGTCTAGGAGAAACTCAGAGGTGTCTATGAAGGTGATGAAAAGGTAAAGAAATCAAAGTTGCAGAACTACTCTGGGTTATTTGAATATTTGAGAATGAAATATGAAGAGAACATTACCTCTTACTTCTTAAGTTTTGATGAGATAGTTAATGTTATCAAAAGTCTTGGGGTCACTCTGGAAGAAGAAATCGTGGTATAGAAGATACTGAGAACTCTGCCCTCAAGATTTGATGCAAAGATGTATGTATTGGAAGACAGAGCTAATATTGAAGACTTGACAAAGGACGAGCTTTAGGGGATTCTAATAGCATATGAGATGAAAAATAAGAAAGAGATTCCCGTCAGAAAGGAAGCTTCTTTTAAAGCCACTAGAAAGGATAAGAACAATCATCACAAAGACTCTTGCAATGAATCAAATGAGGAAGAGTCAAACTTTGTAAGGAAGTTGAAAAGAGGATGAGGTAAGTACAAAAACAAATTTGCTTTCAAATGTTTCAAGTGTGGAGGAATAGGCCATTTCGCTTCTAAATGTCCCTGTAGAGAAGCTAGAGATTGTGACAGTGACGAAGAACCTAGTTCTCATGAACGAAGAACTGCGCGCATTCAGTACAAGCCTGGAAATAAAAGGAGGATTCCAAAACAAAAGAAAAGTATGTATATTGAGGAAGACAGTAATGTATCTGAAGGAAGTGACTACACCGAAGATCCAAAAGAGGTACTTGTAATGGCCTTTGTGGAAGAAAGCAGTGATGAAAAGAAGAAGAACAGCTCGAAGAATACTCAAGTTGCACAAAGCAAACCAGGATCACTAGAAAAATACTTCTTTAGTGGATCGTTCAAAACACCTGCAAAGCCAGTTCAAGCAATTAAGACAAATAATCAATCTGAAGAAGAAGAAGATGTTGCAGATGTTGACTGGGAAGGTGAATTGATTAGTGACCTAGATGAATTAAAGAAGTCAAGAAAGAAGAGAATCTTGATACAAAGGTTTGTGAAAAAATGATTAACTATGAGAAACAACTGACTTGCGCACAAGATAAGGTCAAAGAGCTTCAAGAAGAGAAACTTGCATTAAAGGCATCTTTGGAAGAATTAGTGAAGATAAATAGGATGCTGACAAGTCAGCTTGAAGAGAAGGACAAAAAGATATCTCGTCTAGAAGACAAGCTAGGTGAAATGAAGGGAAATAAACAAGTCCAAGATCCCATCGAGAATTGTGCACATCCAGAAAGCATCAAGACTAGTTTTGAAGATGAAGTGAAGAACAAGTTCAAAGGCAACACATCAATTATGAACAAAATCCTAAATGATCAAAGATCACCTAAAGACAAATCAGGTCTTGGTTATAAAAATGCATCAAAGAAGGTCTGCGACAGAGAACATTTCCCAAATCATGTTAAGTCTTACAAGTATGATAGTTCCTTCAACTACAACCCTTTTCAATGTACTAACCAAAAAGGGATCAATATGATGAAGTGCGCAAAATGCAATCACTTTGGTCATGTTGCAAAATATTGTCAAACTATGAGATGTTATGGGTGTGATTGTTTTGGACATAAGGCTATGTACTGTTGAAGAGTAGTAAATTGTCCAGATGAAGACTTATTACGCAAAGACAATCACATTTCAAGGAATCATAGTGAAATTTCTCAAGTGCAGAATCAGGATAGAAGTGCGCACAAGAAAACTTGGGTAAGGAAATCTCCTCAGAAGAAGCAGACAATCCTAGTACATCCAAAGCGGAAATAAATTGTTGGTCCTCCTGTTGATCTTGAGAATATCAGGTGATACCCTTGAATTCGAAACAATGCATCTTAGAATTCAAGGAGAATGTTAATAAAGGAGGGGGTTGAAGGTGTATGTCGCATTAATTATCAACAGTGCAAAAAAGTTATGTGTTGAGTTAGATTGTCGTAGAAAATAACCTCAGTGTTTTAGGCAAAGTAAAAATTGTGTGCATATATTCAGTTTCTTAATAAGTTATGATTATTGCATAAAGAGCTCTTGCATGTGATAAAGTGAAGAACGGATTTGTTGATTTAAGTGTTATGGCACAAAGAAAAATTCATGCATGAAGAAAATCTACAAACATTGCAGAAATATAGACACGAGTTTGTGCAGAAGGTGTGGTTTGTATTACATTCAAAATCAGTGTTTTTACAAAATTGCATGAGCCTTCTACAATGTAAATGTTAGAAGGGACTCCATGCCGAGACCAAAAAGGCATGTACAAGAAAAATGAGTGAAGACAACAAAATTGAGAATTGTTGAAGTCATCCACAGCCGTAGTTCGAGGTCAAGTTTTGAGTCTATCTATTGTGCAAGATGAAGCTCCAAGTCCAGTGGAACCAACACGGTACATTCAGAAGATGGGCACATAGGAATAAGCTGTAGACTTGCAAACGATAATGTTTCGGAACGCTGAGACCGAAGTGAGGACATTTCATCCAGAATCTGTCGTTGTTAGCACTCCAGAAATTCCACCTGATGAGTCAAATAAGTCAGTTGTTCAGCATGCCCATAATTCACCTGCGATTGAGCATATTAATGTTGGAACTCTATTTCCTCCATCCAATTTTTCCAGACTCCTATACCAACTCTCAGGCATGCAGATTCGGACTGTTGTGATTGAACAACTTGTCACACACTCTTAAGGGAATTGTTCATTCTCTAGTAAAAGGAATCCATTAGCAAGAAAGGAAAATGAGAAATCGGGAAGCAATTCAACGAGGCCTTGTGACTGCGTAATAAATGTGATATATAAAACAGTCAGGCGCAGAAAGGAAGTCAATGGAAAGGATAGTGCAAAAATAGTAAAGGATTGAGTTTAGCATTGCATAGTTGGCACAGAAGGATGATTGCATGAATCATTGCGCAAAGATTGATGAAGTGTTGCGACAGGAACAGGAGATCAAGATAAAGGAGTAATATAGCAGTTGTACAGGGAAATAAATCAAAGATAATTATGAAAGAAATATACAGATTGTAGGATATAGGGTAAAGGTAGGTGCAAAACAAAACAAAGAAAAAATAGTAATTGTGCAAGTAATGGCACCTCTTTTCCATTGATGTCAAAGGGGGGGGAAAGCATGAAGTTGAATGCAACTGAGAAGAAACAGTATGAAGCAGAAGATACAAGAAGTTGATAAGCAACACCAAAGACATGAAAGAGTGTGAAGTAGATTATTGAAAAAATGCTATGAAGATGAAGCTAATCTTGAAGCATGCAAAAGTACAGTGAAAATAATCATAAAACATGCTATATGCGCAGAGGTAATAGAAAGCAGAAAAATCACTAGTAGCAGAATGCGCAGATGTCGAAGGTTCAAACTCGAAAAGAACTCAGGGGGGGCATATACACATGGGGAGTACTACGACAAGTACAAATGAATCATACAATTTTAAGAACATGATTATGCACAACTTCATAAGGTGTTGACATCAATGCCAAAGAGGAGATTGTTGAACTTTGGTTGTCATTGAAGTCAACTAATGTCAAAGAGGAAGTCAACTGATTCAGTTTGGTTTATTGATGTAAATTGAAGCCAGGTGGATTCAATATTCCCATGCCAGCTTGAAGAAGTATATGTGCAAGCAAGGTGGTGAAGGATATGGATTCCAGTCTGAAGAAGTATATCTAGAAGTTGCATCCAGTCTAAAGAAGTGTGTCCAGGGATATATTGTGCATATCGAGATTGAAGAAGTACATAAGGCACATGTACTTGAGTAGGTCACAAGTCCATCCAGTCATAGTCCTTCAAGGTACAATCTAAAGTGTTGGTTATGAAGAAGTTTGAAGAATATGCAAGCAAGCCAAAGAATACATGGGACAAAGTCTAGTATGTGCAAGCAATTCCAAAGAAGATTCCAGAGTGCGCAAGTAAGTCAAGCGGAGTGCGCAAGTAGCATGGCACAAGAGATGGTTGAAAAATTATGCAATTCTTGAAAGCATGCAAGTCATCACCAATCAAAAGAAGCTTTCAGTTGTTGAAGCATGCACAAGTTCCAAGAAGGTTGTAGCGGTTGAAGTCAGCATATGCGCAAATTCCACAGCCGATGACACATCAAGTGCACAAGATCCTCAAGTGATGGTATCGCAAGGGTTAAAGTCCCACCAAGTCGAGGACCATGTATGCATAAAACCCACAAAGAAAGGACACATCAGCGGTGCAGAACATGACATGTGGCAAAAGCACAATCCGTGAAACAAGGAATGAGGAATGCCATAACCAACTTGTGGACATGCAATCCATGCAGGACATGTATAAATAGGGAAGCAAGTTGGAGTTTGAAGCAAGCTTGATGGCAAGGATGAAGAGCTTCTAAGTGGAAGATACAGACTTATATTCAGGGCATCAAGGACTTGAGGAATAGAATAGTATGATGTAGCGAGGAGCCGAGTGCGCACAAGCAAAGGAATGATATAGTCGATGGTGTGCAGAATGATGTTGTAGATTTGTGACGGTTGGGCAAGGGCAGAAAAGGCAGAATGTAGAGGAAGCGCAAGTGCATGAGGACTGAATGACAATATTGTAGACATCACGCAAATAGTCACATATTTTTTAAGAAAGAAGCGCAGAGACAAAACTGAATTATATTAGAAGATGCACATAAGTTCAGCTAATGCACGTAGGTTGAAGTAAAGTGTGCGAAGTAGAGAATTCCATTAGATACATGACGATAGAACAACAAGAGAATCTAGTATGCATGTCATGATGAAGATGATGCGAGACAAGTACGTTAAATCGAAATGACGAATCATACGATGCACAATACATCCTAGATTGTCTGAAATACTATTGCACTTAAACCGAATAGAAACATCTTAGTATGTGCACAGTTCCATCTAATACCGATGTGCAATCTCATAACAACAAGCTATCAATTGAAGCACAGTATTAGTTGACGAGTGCACTTGCACAACAGCAAAACAACAGAGAGAACCTTGGCGCAGACTACATGATCAATTCAAGTAGCACAAGGTTTATGAAGTGAATCATCACTAGAAGTGAAGTGTTGAGTGGAATGAGAAGTCAAGTGATGTATGCAGGGAAGTGACCGCAATACAACTGCATATTGAAGGTGCACACAACAGAACGAACATCAGAAGATAAAAAGTGTGCGCATGTTGGAAGTTCGGGAAGGAAACATCTTATTTTGTATATATGGGCGGTAGGACAGGGCAAGGAGCATGAGGTTGTAGCCTCCTTCCAGTTGGTGTTGGAGAACACAGGGATTTGGTGCTTCCTTCAGGTCGGTGCCTATAAAACCAGGGGGTCGGTGCCTCCTTCCAGCTTTTGGTGGTAAACACAAGAATTCAGTGCTTCCTTGAATGTAATCTTTTCATTACGAAAGAGCATTTTGTGGTTTTCTCCCGTTTGGGTTTCCACGTCAAAATTCTGTGTGTTTTGTGTTCTTTTTGTTGGTGCATACGTGGATGAATGTTTTATTTATGTTGGATGCATAATTCAAGATCAAGACTAAGTTAAGAATAATCTATTATAGAAGTTAAAAACTGCTCATAACTATGCTAATACTAATTCACCCCTCCTCTCAATATTAAATTGATTCCAACAATTGTCACATTTAAATTGAATTCATTAGAATTTTGTTTAGTTTTAAATCCCAAGTGTAGATGCACTGCTCAACGATTATTTTATTACTATCAATTTGAGACAGTTGATAGTTGTGGACCCACAAACTCACATGCCTTACATCTAGTCACTTGGAATAATTGTTGTTAATTCAAACCTACAACACATATCAAACATAATAGTTATGAGGATCATAACCCCTCGGCTACCCAAAACATGTTGTCAAATTTAAATTTCTAAGCATTTTTATTGTAGAGTGTCAATTTCTCTGTCTACTGATTGCTACGGGAAAATAAGTGGATTTAAATGCTCAGGATCTATTAAATTTTGCTGCTCTCATCCTATCTAGTGACCAAAGGAAGGAGATTTATCTTCTTTTTACCGACCCTATCATTAGTTTCTAAAGCAAATTTTCTACCATTTACATCAAAATACCTAAACCCTAGAAGATAAACCGTCATAAAATTTGTGACACCAGGGTGGTTAGCTGAACAATCAACTTCCTGGGGTCATAACTTTTGCATACGATCTTTGTTTGGGATGCTCAATAGCCCATTGGAAAGGTTTATCTGAGATTTAAAACTTTCTATTTTGAATAATAAATTCCATTGGAAACCGGTGGCCCCCAAAATTACCAAAAAACATCATTTAGGGCCTCAAAACAGCCCCAGAAGTTCAGGACCCAAAAACCGTAGAAAAATACTAGAAAATTGCCAAAATGGAAAACTGCTTTGAGCTAGTGAAATAGGTGGGTGGCCATCTATATCCATCTATATCAGTCCTCCCCCTTAGGAAGAAACAGTCTCCATTGTGTTGATTTCCCTCGTCAAATGGGGAAACTTCCATTGAACTTGACTCTTGGTGAGCCACTTGGTGGAGTAGCTTCCCTGCTTTAACAAACTAATATAGTTGAATCTTCTGCTGGAGGGTTCCCTTAACTTATGTGTCCATGATCCAATCAATGGTTTCATGTTCCATGCAGTCAGGGTTAATATCTATAGGTTTTAATTGTTCTGGTACCTCTGGTGTGCCCATCAATGGTGGAAAATATGGGTGAACGAGCTCCACATTGGATACTAGGTGCAAGCCAAGGAATGGAGGAATGCTTAATTCGAAGGCATTCTCGTCGATTTCCTAGGTGATGGTGTACGACCCATATCGAAGTGGATGAAGCTTTAAATGGGGTCCTATGAGCCTCTCTTTCTGCAAATGTAACCAAACCTTATCACCCACCTGGAACTTGTGTGGAACTCGATGCTATTTATGTCGTTGCTCGTAGTTTGTATTGGATTTTTCCAAGATGTCATGGACCTATTGGTGGATGTACTATATTCATTATGGTGGCCTTATCAGCCTCAGTCTAAGCATGGGAAGAGTCCTCCCATGTGGATGCAATGGGTAGAGCTACATCAATTGGGGCCAATTGTTGGAACGTCGGGCACACCTAAAAAGGGATGTGGCTCGTAGAGCTATGAAGGGATTTGTTATAGTTATGTTGAACATATGGAAGGATCTCATCCCATGTGTGGGGATGTTTATAATTGTACATTCTTAGAATATGCACAATCAACTAGTTGACTACCTCAGTTTATCCATCGGTTTGGGGGTGGAAGGTAGTCGATTTGGTGAGCTTGGTATCCATCAATGCCCATAGGTTGGACCAGAAGGTTCTTATGAACCTATTGTCCCAATCTGAAATGATATTTTTTGGCAGCCCGAAATGAACCCAAATACGCTCGAAGAAGAGCTTAGTAGTGGCTTTGGTGGAGATGCTCTTCTTGCAAGCTATTAGAATGACCAACTTAGAGAAGCGATCCACGAACACAAGCACACAGTCATTAGCATGCATGGTTGAAGGTATTCCTAACATGTAATACATGGATATGTATTCCCATGGCCCATTGGAAGTAGAAAGAGGGGTGTACAACCCTCTGCTTCTTGATGGCAGGTTTCACGATGGCACAAGCAGTGCAGGATATGATATATCGGTCGACATCTTGTCAGAGATTAGGCCAATAAAAATACTTTTTCAATACATCCACTATATTTTGGATGCCAAAGTGCCCTGCGACTCGACTGTAACGTGCTTCCCAAATTATCTTCACACGCTCACTCGAAGGAACATAGAGATGGCCAAGGTGGCATAAAAATCCTTCCTAGAGATGAAATTTTTCCACTAGTGTGCCTGCACATAAGGCTTGATAGATGGAAGCGGATTCAGGATCACTTCCATGTAGTTGAGGCCACCTGGAGGTCTTGTGGCCACAAGAGTTGAGAATTGTCGTCACTGCTGCTACTGGAGGTCAACTGAGGCAATCATCGACCTGATTTGTGTTGCCCTTCTTATGTTTAATGTTCAGGTGGAATTGTTGCAAGTAGGTGGACCACTTTTGGTGGCGTTCATTATGTAACTTTCCTTGGGTTTGCATGAATTATAGGGGCTTGTGATCAATGTGGATGACCGTCTCTTTTCCTAGGATGTAATGCTTCCATTGGAGGTAGGCTTAGATAATGGAATACATTTCCTTATCATATGTGGGGTACCTTGCAGACTATATTTGAAAGAATCTCACCATGATACGCCACTGGATGGCCATGTTGTGTGAGGACTGCAGCAACAACATAGTTTGAAGCATCTATCTCAATCTCAAAGAGTTGTTGCAGATCTGGTAAGATAAGGACGGGAGCCGGACATAGGCATTGCTTCAACTCTTCAAATGATTTTTGTTGTTGCTTGGACCAAACAAACTTGGCCTTAGACACCCTTAGATACCCATTTGGTCACTAGGATAAGGGACCAAGCAATATTAGAGAATCCCAACACAAATCTGCGATAGAAGTTGGCAAGGCCTAGGAAGTTGCAAAGCTCTGTGAGGGTTGTTGGGGTCAGCCAATCACAAATGGATTGGATCTTGGCCAGATCCACATGCACACCATGTTCATCCATGATGTATCCTAGATACTGAACCCTCTCTATGCCAAATGAACACTTCTCTAGATTGGCGTATAACTTGTGCTATGGTAGGGTGCTGAGGACTTGGTGGATATGATGCAAATGTTCTTCCCATCTTATTTTGTAGATGAGGATATCATCTAGATATACAATCACAAAAGAATTGGTGAATGGACGGAGAATATAATTCATAATCCTCATGAAGGTTGTTGGAACATTAGTCAAGTTGAAAGGCATGACCAACCACTCAAAAAGGCCTTCTCGAGATTTGAAGGCAGTCTTCTAGACATTGCTATGCTCAATTGGAACCTTATGATAGCCAAAATTCAAATCAATCTTACTAAAATATTTGGCACCCTTAAGTTGGTTAAGAAGGTCTTCAATCCGGGGAATGGGATACTGATTCCAGACTTTGATTTTGTTTAGAGCTTGGTAGTCAATACAAAGTCACCATGTACCGTGTTTTTTTTGTACGAACACAATTAGGCTCCCACAAGGTGAGGAGTTGGGTAGAATTTTCCCCTTTTGGATTAATTCTTGAATATGGCATTTGATTTCTTCATTTTCCATGAGGGAACACTTGTATAATGGCCCATTCAATAAAGGCGCCCCAGGGACCAAATCAATTGAATGCTTGACCTGGCAATGCAATGGCACCCCAATAGGTGTGGTGAATATGTCTTGGTATGCTTCCACTATCTTGTCCACATACTTCTATTGTGTGGAGAGACCCCATGTAGAGGTGGTGGTCATTGCTGTGATCTTTAATTCACCTTTATAACGAATCATAAAGAGGACGAATTTCCCTATTTGGGAGATTACCTTCCCGCATTGCTTAGCTATGATGAGAGACACTGTAGTAGTGGGAATTGTCTCTGTTATCCTATAGATTTGTTTTCCCAAATTAATGATGACACTACGAGGTCCAGACTCATACACAACATGATGTTTCCACATATATAGTTGTCTTAAAAGAAAATCACAAATTTCAAGTGGGGAAACATCACACATTACCTCATCTTTGAAGGGCTTGATGTCATAGGTTAGGCAGCACTGTTGATTAACGTGGATGTCTCATTCCTAGCTCAACCAACCGATGTTGTATGGTTGGGAGTGAGGAACCATTGACAAATTCAATATTTTGATGACCTCGACCAAGATGAGGTTCTTTCGGCTACCACTGTTAACAATGAAATGTAGCGGATTCCCTTACACCCAAAGTTGTGAATGGAAGAAGCGCTCCACTTCCTTTGTCTCCTCTGACTCTTCTGGTTGGATATTTGTGGTTGTAATGGTGGCACTAGGTTCTGCATCATTGATCCACATTCCCATTTCTTTCCCTGAATCGTAGCCTGAGCCAGAGTCCAGCTCTGGGGATTTCGTCTTAGCCAACAATGATTATTTTGAGCGGCATTCATTTGCTAGGGGATTTTGTGGAACTCACACTACTTATCGGTGTCCTTCTTCGATTTCCTATTACCCTTCTTTGCTTGCAATTTGGGATGGTTATTAGGATTTTGGTCATCCTTACTTTGTCCTATGCTTTGTTAATTAGGGCCACCTTTATATGATTCTGTTGTTGTTGATTTGCGAACCCAAACTCCCGCTTATTCTTTTGCTTAAATTTTTGCTCAATCTTAATAGCGTAGTGATAGTCGCTCCCAGTGAGGATATATCAAGGAAATCCATCTCTGTCTAATTGTACCTGTGTAGGCCACTGCGGTACTTTAGGACCAAGTGCCATTCAGAGTCTCTAATACCCAATTTTGAGCACAAGGTATGGAATATGTTGGTAAATTCTTGCACTGTCTGGTCTCTTTCTTAGCGCAAAGTTGTCCACCTAATGTACTAGTCATCATAGTTTCCGACAAGGTAGATTTCCTCCTTGACAACATCAAACAAAGATTCCCAAGTGGGTTATGTCCTGAATATTCCAAACTCATCCCTCGCATGCCTCTCATAGTACCCTTCCCACCAATATTTAATATGGGGGAGGGATTTAAGGAGCACAAAGGTGATCTTTTCTCTATCGGAAATTTTTTGAACAAAGAGGTAACCCTCTAACAAACTTAACCATTTCTCCAAAGAATCTGTATATATCTTTCCTTCAAATAAGGGGATGTCAAAGTTAACTTGTATCTTGCAGGGAGTTTTACCTTTGAAATGTTTGGTCGTTGAAGGTGCGTATGCCACCGTCATCATTCGTCGAAGCATTTGGGAAAAATTATCCATCATCTCGTTCCTCTATCATGCAAGTGCTTCCTCGAGAAAAAACTTTATAGGATCTCTTGCTCCTTCATCTCTCTTTTCTTCCCTCGCCATGTGAGGTTGCTTGGGCCCACGAGAGTAATTTTCCCCAAGCTCAACTAGTTCAAGACCCAACTCTCAATATTCAGATCTCGTTGGGAACATATGTTGATAAACCACAAGATCATATTGTTCTAACACCACTGATCCATATTTATGTGAGAACGAAATGAAAGAGCATGTATATATTCACATACACGAATATATTGCAAGAAACATAGTGATACAGTAAACTTATATTCTATTAAAATGAATGAAACAAAACATACTATAAAATAAAAGCAACTAGAATGGTGGTAGCTATATCTCTAAGAAGAGATGTAGAGGCAACACTCATTCGTGACAAGATGAGTTACAAAAAGAGGTTGAAAGGGCCTATTTATCATAATCACTAGGGTAGGAACCCTAAACATACAAAAACCTAAACCTAGAATATGAACCGACATAAAATTTGCAGCCCCAAGTTGGTTAGTTGAACAATCAAATTATTGGGGTCATAATTTTGCATACAATCTCTATTTGGGGTGCTTTATAGCCCGTTGGAAAGGTCTATCCAACCTCTACAAGTTTTGAATGCAACCAATGTATGTCAATGGAAACCAGTGGCCCCCCGAATCACCAAGAAACATCATTTAGGGCCTCAAAACGTCCCTAGAAGTTCAAGACCCGAAAAACCGTAGAAAAATTACTAAAAAATTGCCAAAATGGAAAACTGCTTTCAGTTGGTGGAATAGGTGGGGTGGCCACCTATATCCATCTGGATCAACTACTACCAAAATATTTTGAATAATTCCCTGTATTGCAACCACCTCATTAAACCTTCAAAATAGTGATGTGATGCCCATAAAGAAAAGGGACTATTCGACACAAGCAATTTCACTCATAGAATAAATGTCAAATCCCTTCCTAAAATGAGTAAAAATGGAATTCAATAGAATCATAATTATCATCACCATTGCAAGGAAACATAGATACCAACATGGTTACAAATTTGGCAGTGAGTTACATTTCAATATTCTCATAATTGATTTAATGTCCCTCTCCCATTTATCACCCCAGGAGGTCTTAATAGCCTATTTAAGTCTCGTGGACTATAGTAGATGCAAGGGAATTGATTAATTTGATTATTTAATGTCATTGGAGCAAAAAAACAACATTAATGGTGACATTTAATAATTAAATTAAATGACGAGAAAAGTTCCTTTGGGGGAACATTAAATAAATCATTTATTAAGTCACTTATATTATTTAAGTGAGTGGAAAAGACAAAGGAGTATATAAAGTGAAGTTGGGGCTCATTTTCTCATTATTCATGGTTATTTTCTCAAATTGACTTTGGAGAGCTCTTGTGGATTTTTGGGTTCCGAGGTCGGAACCCTTGAGCAAATTGGTTTTGGTGGTGAAAATAATCCACCCTAGCTAATCAAGATGAATATATCACACAAATATTTCAATGGGATTCATTGTTGAAGATGATAGATCCATCATTTTTCCAAATCGTGTGGATTTATAGAGTTTTTTAGAAGCTTTTTGGAGGGCACATTGGTTTGTGTAGGGTGTAAGGAAAAGATCCCTCATTTTTCTTATTCTTTCTCTCATATACTGATGTAGAAGGGTCGATCTGACCCCTTTCCATAGAGGGTCGCTACTAACGAAGGAGATCATTGTTTGTTCAAATTGTGGGCATTCAAACTGAGGTCATTTGGTTGTTTGCAGCGTGCAATCCACTATTATCCTTTTTTCCATCTACCATTTCTGCTATCAATGTGAGAAGGGGGCATAGGGACTATTGGGATGTGATTTATGAAGGTTAAGAGGTTACATACCCTCATGACTACTTTCTCTCTTGTGTAGTTCCAAAATCAAGCAAGTTGTGACACCAAAAAGGGGTTGTATCATTACCAAGAGGGAGCTACAAATAAATGTCTATATACAAGTCAGATTATGTATTTTAGATTATCTGCGATATAAAATTATTGTTGTTATTATTTTTCTGAGATCAATATCTTCTGCAAACATTGAAATGGTTGTTTTTGTGTTGAATAAAAGAGAACCCTCTTGTTGTGTGCAAATTATAATGTTAATTGGTTATGAGAATGAAATATGAAACATATCAAACACAAGACATAACATTAGATTGCAAAAAACCATATTTGACAAATGGGCATAGAAATATCGTTCAAACTAAGGAGAGATTTTACAATGGTATCAAATCCATGTTCCTACCAACTTATTATTTGCATGCTTTTTCATGAATATGGAGGACAATAGATATATCACATACATGAGAAGAAGGCATAAAGGGTCTGAAATCATAGTTCAATCAAAATTAGAGGAACAGGATCAACCAAAATCGGAAGAAGAGGAAGACATGGGAGATAGGAATGATCCAAACAAGAATGAGCCACATGAGGGAAGTACTATGAGCATTTTTAATGAGTTGGCTAGGGGTAATCAACAATTGGTCTAGCTTATGACTTAACTTATCACAAGTACTCAAGAAAACCAAAACCATGTTGGAAACAATGTCCCGAAAAAAACTAATGGACACAATGGGAATCACATATAAGGGAGAAACACTCATATTCCTGAACAAAACAACACTCAGACAACCAAAAGAGTGACTCCTAGACCTCTCTTACCTCAGTTCTTAGAGGAGCGGCAACCTGGAAATTAGAGGCAACTGGGACAAGGTGACAATTTTAATTATTATTTGAGGGAGTATCAAACTCTTGGTGATGAGTTTCAGGAGGCTATGTCATTACAGGAATTATGTACATCAAGTATAGGAATAGACCAAGTGACTACAACAAGGGCCAAAAAAAATTGGATCTTTAGTGGAAGGTTGTGAAATTTTCTATCCCTTCCTTTGATGTCTCTAGAAAATGCACTACTAGAGCTTGGGTTCAGAATTTGGACACATATTTCGAACACAAACCCATGAGGGAGACAGAGATCGTTACATTTTCTACACTACATTTGGAGGGAGAGGCTCATGAGTGGTGGTACGATGGGCTATTCACATTGGGGAATTCTATCATTACCTCATAATTGGACTTTACATAGAGATTGATTGATATATTTCATAAGAAGGACCCAATGTTACATTTCAGAGAGTTGGCATAGCTCAAGCATGAAGGTGCAACATATGCTTACATTTCATAGTTTCGAAGGATTGTAGTCATGGTGACAAATGTTTTGGAGCATAGGTTGATTATGCTTTTCATCGAAGGACTATCTAAACCCTTGCACAGTTGGGTTAAGGCATTCAAACTAGTATCTCTATAGGATGATATCATTAGAGCATGAGACATGGAGGACATAATACAAAGAATAAATTTCAGTCCAAATCCTTCATTCCTCAAAAAAGAAAAAAATACAAGAATCCCTTCCAAAAGGAGTGTTCTAGGAAAGATAGGTTGGATGATTAGACTCAAAAAGAATTGAGAAGAAATAAGCTCTATTTTAGCTCCAATGAGCCTTGGGAACTGGGTCACAGGTGCATGGTAATAGTAAGTTGCATTACATATAAGTGCTTTCAGACAATGATGGGGAGGAAGAGGCAGGACAGGCCTAGGGCAATGAGAATAGCAATACAAATGATGAGAAGCTAAAGAAGCCATGTGTGGATGCTAAGGGTGGAACTATCACTACTCTAATAGGTGTTCCTAGATATTACACCTTTGGGATCATGGGAGTATTACAGGGACAACATATCATGGCCTTGGTTGATGGTGGGGAAACCCACAACTTCATAGATGCAGCATTGGTGGCTATAAGAGGCATTTTTATGGAGGACATAGAGGGATTCACTGTTGTGGTAGTTGATGGATACAATCTGACATGGAAAAAAAAGGTTCTACGGTTGGATGTGAAATTGGGTAACTACACTTTGACATATGACTTCTATGTGGTTGAACTAGCAAACACTAATGATGTCTTGTGTTAAGCCCTAAATTTTGGCACATTACCCCCTATCTTGTGGCTCATTACATATTATTGAGATTGGATTGGGTTTATTAGTAGTAATTTTCATTAGTATTATTATATTAGTTATGTCATCTTTGGTCTATTAGTTACAATTGTGCCTCTTTGTCTCGTATATATAGGAAATAGATCTTTTCATTTGAATCATCTCAACTTGTATTGTCTTGTGTACTTAGTACATTGTATAAGGAGGTTTCCCCATCAAAGAGGCTTTCGATTCATCTCTTTTATTCATTAATTAAGGAGTGGATTACTCTTTATAGTCTATTTATGCTCTTTTCATGCCCTTTTGGGGAATTTGTTGCATAACATTTGGTATCAGAGCTTGGACGCTTCCAAAACAAATCATCTTGGAATTTTTGCTATAACTTTTTTCTATGATGTTTTAGATAGTGAAACTTAGAGGAGATGCAGAGGATAGAACTAACTATCTTTGTTCTGAGTTTCATATCTTGATTCATTACAGATTTGGAGATACACCCTTTGGAAGTTAGGGTTTCTAACTATTCCAAAAACTAGTCTAAAACAGGGGTTCTGGGAAAACAATTATATCTAGATAATTCAAGATCCAAATTGAGTGAGACCTATTGCATCATAAATAATACAAACCACACTATATTGGGTATCAATTTCATAATCATAATAAAAAAATTGGACACGTGGCAGGTTGTACACTCTCGCTCTTTTGAAAATGCCAAAAATATCAAGTGTTGGGAAAATTGGCACAACTTTTTTGGGGCACATCCAAATTCAATGAAACCTGTAGCATTGGAAAGAGAACATATCAGGATACCAGTGGCCAATATTTCAGACTCATAGGGGCTGAAATTTCAAGGTTACCTCGGTTGAAAGTTTGTCCCAAAAACCAATCTTCAAATCAAGGTTGGAAAAAGGTACGCCATTTTAAATGTGAATAACTTTTAGTAGAAGGATCTATTTAAGGTGAACCAAAAGTGTGATATCTATTTATATTGTTCAAAATTCCACCAAAAGGTAGTGGAAAAATCACACTCCAATCAAACCACTAGAGGATTCATCCCTGATCTATGGTGAAAGTGAAGACATATCTTTTAGGGTGTCAAAGTTGGAAGATATGATTAAAAGGACCTTGAAAATGGTTGATTTAGCTAACTTGAAAAATAAGTTGTCTAGTAAAGAGGATCTAGTAAAGATGACCAATGAGATGGCTAGTTATAAAGAATATATTCAATATTTGAAGGTACTGCTAAATGAGATAATACTTAGCTTTCGTACACATTCATCTACTCAAGAAGAGGATAAGGAGGAAAAGGGGGACTTATTCCAGTCACACATTGAGAAAATTGAAAAACAATTAGAGAATAAGAGGTTTCCCCAAAATTTGATGATCCACTGCATCATCACAAGTTCAACTTAGGTCGAAAGAACTACTTTATTCCTAAGATTGACATGAGAAATTTTGATGGAAATGATCCAATAACATGGATATTTCAGATGGAGAAATTCTTTGATTTACACCAAGTGCCAACTTTGAAAAAGGTAACTATTGCATCATTATATTTAGAGCCTGATCAATGTGTATGGTACCAATGGCTTTGTGATCATAAAAAGGACTTTATTATCTCTTGGTCTATATTCACAGAATAACTGATTGCGCATTACGTCAATATTAATAGCAACACTTTCTTTAATCGATTGATAAATATCAAACAAAAAGGTCCAGTTACATAGCACATCAAGTTGTTTCAAAAGTTAAGTCTTAGAGTGGAGAATATTTCAGAAGATAATTTGTTGGATCTCTTTATGGGCACTTTAAAGGAGAATATTCAGCATGAGATACGTATCCTTGAACTTAGATAATTGGAGAATGCTTTTAGTTTGGCAAGGGAAATTAAAAGTAAAAATATGGAAATGATTACTACAAGGACCACCTCCAACACATATAGAGAGAATAATGTTCCTTCTTCTAACCAACGTCAAAGGTTGACACCTCAACAATTGGATGAAAGAATAGAAAAAGGTCTATGCTTTAATTATGACATCAAGTATAGTAAGGGACATAAGTGTGGTGAGAAGAAATTATTCTACATGGATTGTGAAGATGAAGAAGCAAAGGAGTAAGAACCATCTCAAGCTGAAGAAATAGAAGAGATTACTCCCACCATATCTTGTCATGCATTCGCTGGAATTAGCACTCCTTAAACTCTCAAGATCGAAGGATATATCAAAAAGAAAAAGGTAACAATGTTGATTGATTCCGGTACTACTCATAATTTCATTTAGTCTAAATTAGCCAAAGTTCTCAATTGCTTTGTATATCCAGCACCAAAGTTTCAATTTATGATTGCAGATGGAGGAACTATCAATTTCTCAAGGAAATTCCATAATATCAATATTACTAGGGGTATATGTATTGAATAGTCCAATGATTGCTATCCCAATGGATGGTTTTGATGTTGTCTTAAGGGTTCAATGGTTACAATCATTGGGAACAATGGCCTTTAATTTTCATGAAATTTTCTTGGGAAGGAAAATAATTTGAATAAATGGGTATCATATTGAATCCAAGCCAAGTGATAAGCTCTAATGGTATGACAAAATTGTTGAAAAAGGGACATCAAGGTGTAATTCCACAATTATGCTCATTAGATGTTCAAACATCTAAGCCTCTCATTCTCCTGGATATCCAAAGGGTCATTGATAAACACTCCAAGGTATTTGAAGATATTCCAAAAGTTCTTCCACCTACTTGAGATTTTGATCATGCTATTCACTTAATTCCTAGAAGTGTTTCTCTTAACATGTAATGTCCCTTGTTAGGAATTTTATTAAAATGGCAATTTTTCACTTTTTTTTCCTAGTTAGACATTTGACTAGTTTTGAGCTCTAGGTCCCCAAATTGTTCCAATTGCTCCCAAATATTTTGAGAAGGTATATGGATTATGTTAGAACATAAATATGTGTTTCAGGGATGCTTTTAGTCCTTTAAAATACTCCTACAAATTCTCTTTCAATTTTGGCCAATGTAGGGAACTTTACTAGTAATTTCCCTTTGACTAGTATTGGTCTCTAGGTCTCAAATTGACTCCAAACGCCTTCAAATATTCAAGGAAGGTGTATGAATGATATTAGGACTTGAATATGATTTTTAGGGATGAGATATGGCCACCAAAAGACCTCTTAAAACTCTATTAAGATTCTGGACCGAATATGCAATTTTACTAGTAATTTGGGGTTCAAATCCCCCTAGGGTAAGTATTGAAAATGGCTTCCCAAATGCCTCCAAAACCACTCAAATTTATGAACAGAGTTAGGAAATGTATTAAGGATGTTATTAAGGTATCATGTGAATCATTAATTGATTATTATATATATTCCAACCCTCTCCCATTCAGCTGCAAAAATCACCAATTCGACCCCTGGGGAAATGACACTATTTCTTCTCCCAATGCAATTAAACTGAGTACAAATACTTAAAATGCTCAAGTACAGTACATGAAACTTGTAAAATACATCTATGGAAGTCTATTAATCATAAATGTATTATATAACCATCCGTTCATTTGAAATCATCAACATTATCATGCTATACATCAATGTAGTGGGGAAATGGCACTGTTCTTTCATTAAAAATGAGATTTATACATTTCTACTTGGAATTTCGACCTGAAACTTTCTGGAGATGAATAACATAGTATTTAATTCATATTAAAAAATAAATTGGGTATGAGAAGCTCCCCCAAAGAGTACAATATCTCACCAAAAACGCCCTCCCTCAAGGATCAAGAATATGCCATCAAAACTGGAAATGGTTGAGAGAATGTGCTACAATAGAAGAAACCATGAGCTTCCCTATAGATTAAACTTGAAAATAAACACTCCATTAAATCTCCAAATGAAATGTCTGAATGGCTTTCCAATTACCAACTTGGATGGGAATCTTTCACCCTCGAAATTGGCTAAGGCAAGAAACTAGTCATCCACTAGCTCTCCCTCTACACAAATGCAATTGCAAATTCTACAAATGATCAAAATCTGGTTTAATTTTTTGTTATTGACATTTATAAAGTTCTAATGTCCTCCATGGGTCGAATTCCTTCCAAGAGACTCATGCCAACTCAAGTTGGGAAGAGATTCCAAAGGACGCCACTTGTACAACAATTCCTAGTCTCCCACTTCCACCAAATCACATGTGGAAGCATCTTAGCTTCCCTAACACCCTTGAGCGACCTCTTGGAGTCTATTTTTAGCCCTGACTTGTCATATATGTCATATGTCATCCTTCAGGTCTGATTTGTGTCATAGCTGTCATAGCATCTTCATCATTGTTGTCATAGAGCTAGGGAATCTAGCCCAAGTGTCTCACTAGCTCCAAATTGCTCTTCCTCTTCCATGGGAGTTACTCTTCCTCTATATTTCGACCTCATTGACTCATGCAAAGTATTATTGACCTTATAACTCATCCCAAGAACATTAGGCTTCCCATGGATTCAAAATTGCAAGAAGAGGATGCCATGTGGCACATAAATTATAACTTGTGTAGGTCCCACTTCCTCCATGTGTCTTCATGATCAAATGCCACTTTGATTTTCACTTGTATATATTTATTTATATCCTTTATTAAATATTTATGCCATCTTAATGTTCCAACATCATTTATTATCCCCATTATTCCAAATCCCAAAGCTTCCACCCCAAACCTAGGAAACTAGTAATTTTCCTCCTTGGCAATTATTTGACGTTTAGCATCAATTTGACAAACTCTAATGAATAGGGCCAATTTTCTTAAGCCATTGTGACCCAATGCCAAATTTGGGACATGACAAATCCTCCCTTCCCAGTATTGCTTGTCCTCAAGCAATTTAAAACATAGGTGTTGAAGAACCTGCTTTCTATATAATTCTTTGAAGTTGCCATTGAATTGCCCAACCTTGAGTCTTTGAGTTTCCATGAAGATTTTAGATAGGAACCACCATGCTTGCTGCTGCACTACTCTAATAAAATCACTTTATTAAGTGGGAAATCCATCTCCTATACTTCTTGTTTCCCCAAAAAATTGAAACCAGTGAGACAAAAATTATTCCAGGGTGCCATTGCTTGTATTGCACCCCACCCAACAATTAAGAGTGCTCTCCAACCCACACCATTAGATAAGAGGATTCTTGGATCCCATTTTCTTGTATGCATTCTTCCAAACATCATGAATACAAAATATATATCATCAAAGTACATAAAAACATAATGAAAATGTACATCAAGGAGGTGCTTCATCGAAGAATCATGAAAGTGCTTATACCTCCAAGCAAGTAGACCACCATTTTCCAAGTGCATACAAGCTTCAAGTGACCAATCAAATCTGCTCCAATGACATAGGTGAGGATCCCATGTCCTCTAATGCTGCTCCAAATGGATTTTATATGCATCAAAATATTCAGCTATGTATTCTTTCATCCAAGAAGTGAATGAAGAATCTCCACTAAAATCTGAACCAAATAATGAGCAGAAAAAACAAGGACACTTCAAATGACTCAAAGAAGTGTCGCCCATACATCCCTGAATGTGAGAATCATAGAGATATAACAAATTATGTGGATTCCAACAAAAATGTTCTCTAATCATAAATCTATTCACCCAAGTGTTGGACGAAGTTCCTCCAACATCAAATGAATCAAGTGTTGAGCAAGAAAAACCATGAGTCTTCAAGTGACTCAAATGCATATCATAGGTGCATCCATGTAGATGTGCATCATCATAAAGTAACACAGGATGCTGCTGCAAATGTGAATAAGAACGTGTTCCAACCATATCATCATAAAAATTAAATATAGGATTTCCACACTCCTCATGTGGCACCATCAAAAAGAACCCTTTCACCCATTCTTCATTGAGACTAATGCTGCAAAACATGGAATTGTAGGATGTAAGAGAATTAACTAACTCACCCAAATGATCAAAAAGTGCAGAAGTTTCATCATGGAAAGGATCCATATGGTTAGTATTATGCAACTCCTTCAAAAGTGTGAAACCTTTGTTGTAGATTAGTTCCAATGTAGAGGAATCATGCTCTTCTTTAAAAATTGCATAACCTTCATCAAGCGACAATTCAAGTTCCTCTTCCACCACATCAAGTGTTTGGATCTCTTCAAGTTCGTCTTCAAACACATTAAGTACATTCAAATTTTCACATTTCTCATGATCCACCATGTCATGAGAATCCTCCAAACAATCTACCATTTGACAATCTGAAATATAGGAAGAAAAACAAGTGTCTTGCAACTTTTCAAGAAGTTGCTCATTTTGAATTGTGAGCTTATGATTATCCTCATTATTCTTCAAGTATGCATCATGTAACAATTCATTAAGCTCAAACAAATGGTTTTTATAAAAAAACAAAGACATCAAATTACCTTTGATGTGGCACATTGCTTTTTGAATCTTCTCCATGTCTTCAAGGAAGGATGTTTCCTCCAATGAAGTAGCTCTCCAACAAGAATTTGACACCAATGCTTGAGTGTCATGGAGAATACTGAGGGACTCTTGGATCTTCTTTTCATTCATCTTTAAGGATCCTTAAAGAAAATGAGTCTCTTGCAAATGAACCTCCTCATCTTCTTCATTTTTGCTTGGACCAACTTCATGAAGCTCAAGTGGTGATGGGGAAGTTGATCTTGGTTCTTCTTCAAATGCTACAAGGTCTTCATTATCATGCTTAATGGAACTTGGGCTTGCAGCAACACTTTCAAAAGTGATCTCTATGTCACCAACATAGAGGTGTGAGCACCCATCAGTAGGTACTCTTTCATAGTTTAAGCATCCATCAGTAGATGCTCTTTGGTTCATGTCTAAGCTAGAAGGTGTCTCGAAATGATCTTCCCTATTGTCAATAGAATATTCTTTATGCTCTTGTGATGTCTCTTCCTTTTGCTCCTTCAAGCAAGATGATGCATTTTGCCCCTTGTTTTCCTTAGGATCAATATCTTTGGAATCTCTTTTTGAAGAATTCCCAAAAGCTCTCCTCAAGTAGGACATCATTTCCTGCACACATATATGATATTCTCTCCAAGGTTCTTTACAAGAAGGGCATAAACCTTTCTTTACTAACTCCACATCTTCATTTTTGGGCCTATTTTCAAAAATATGTTCAGCAAAGTACTCAAAAGACATGACATTTTGTGTATTTTTGCTCAAAACAAGATATTCTTGATATTTTTGATATTGTTGGGGCACGGTGTTATATGTTGCTTTCCATCTTTGGAACTCATTCATAGAATTATCCTTGGTTGGTGTGACACACTCATATTCATCAGATTTAAATTCATAAGAATAATCTTCATTTCTCCTGAAATTATAAGAAGTTTTTCATGATGGCACCTCTTCCTCGTATCATTCACATTCTGCTTCATATTGCTCATAAGCATCTGCATATTTATCATAAGAATTATACTCATAGGATTCATCATAATAGTAAGACATGGTTTCCAATTATTCTTGAATGTATGTACCTAATCCAAAGGTGCAAGGACCATGCTCTGATACCACTGTAATGTCCCTTGTTATGAATTTTATTAAAATGACAATTTTTCACTTTTTTTTCCTAGTTAGACCTTTGACTAGTTTTGAGCTCTAAGTCCCCAAATTGCTCCAATTGCTCCCAAATATTCTGAGAATGTATATGGATGATGTTAGAACATAAATATGTGTTTCGGGGATGCTTTTAGACCTTTAAAATACTCTTTCAAATCCTCTTTCAATTTTGGCCAATGTAGGGAACTTTACTAGTAATTTCCCTTTGACTAGTATTGGTCTCTAGGTCTCAAATTGACTCCAAATGACTTCAAATATTCAAGGAAGGTGTATGGATGATATTAGGACTTGAATATGATGTTCATGGATGAAATATGGCCACCAAAAGACCTCTGAAAACTCTATTAAGATTATGGACCAAGTATGCAATTTTACTAGTAATTTGGGATTCAAATCCCCCCTGGGGTAAGTATTGAAAATGGCTTCCCAAATGCCTCCAAACCCACTCAAATTTATGAACAGAGGTAGGTAATGTATCAAGTATGTTATTAAGGTCTCATGTGAATCATTAATTTATTATTATCTCTGTTCCAACCCTCTCTCATTCAGCTGCAAAAATCACCAATTTGACCCTTGGGGAAATGTCACTATTTCTTCTCCTAATGCAATTAAACTGAGTACAAATACTTTAAATGCTCAACTATAGTACATGAAAATTGTAAAATACATCCATGGCAGTCTATTAATCATAAATGTATCATTGAACCATCCATTCATTCGAAATCATCAACATTATCATTCTATACATCAATGTAGTGGGGAAATGGCACTGTTCTTTCATTAAAAATGAGATTTATACATTTCTACTTGGAATTTTGACCTGAAACTTTTTGGAGATGAAGAACATAGTATTTAATTCATATTAAAAAATAAATTGGGTATGATAAGCTCTTCCAAATAGTACAATAGCTCACCAAAAATTTCCCTCCCTCAAGGATCAAGAATATGCCATCAAAACTGGAAATGGTTGAGAGAATGTGTTGCAATAGAAGAAACCATGAGCTTCCCTATATATTACACCTGCAAATAAAGACTCCATTAAATCTCCAAATGAAAGGTCAGAATGGCCTTTCCAATTAACAACTTCGATGGGAATCTTTCACCCTCGAAATTGGCTAAGGTAAGAAACTAGTCATCCACTAGCTCTCCCTCTACACAAATGCAATTGCAAATTCTACAAATGATCAAAATCTGGTTTCATTATTTGTTATTTATATTTATAAATTTCTAATGTCCTCCATGGGTCAAATTTCTTCCAAGAGACTCATGCCAACTCAAGTTGGGAAGAGATTCCAAAGGACGCCACTTGTACAATAATTCCTAGTCTCCCACTTCGACCAAATCACATGTGGAAGCATATTAGCTGCCCTAACACCCTTGAGCTCCCTCTTGGAGTCTATTTTTAGCCCTGACATGTCATATATGCCATATGTCATCCTTCAAGTATGATTTGTGTCATAGGTGTCATAGCATCTTCATCATTGTTGTCATAGAGCTAGGGAATCTAGCCCAAGTGTCTCACTAGCTCCAAATTGCCTCTTCCTCTTCCATGGGAGTTACTCTTCCTCTATATTTCGACCTCATTGACTCATGCCAGGTATTATTGACCTTATAATTCATCCCAAGAACATTAGGTTTCCCATGGATTCGAAATTGCAAGAAGAGGATGCCATGTGGCACATAGATTGTAGTTTGTGTGGGTCCCACTTCCTCCATGTGTCTTCATGATCAAATGCCAATTTGATTTTCACTTGTATATATTTACTTATCTCCTTTATTAAATATTTATTCCATCCTAATGTTCCAACATCATTTATTATCCCCATTATTCCAAATCCCAAAGCTTCTACCCCAACCCTAGGAAACTAGTAATTTTCCTCCTTGGCAATTATTTGACCTTTAGCATCAATTTGACAAACTCTAATGAATAGGACCAATTTGATTAGGCCATTGTGACCCAATGCCAAATTTGGGACATGACATAACATCAGACCTTACAGATATCCCTATGGCTAGAAGAGTGAAATTGAGTGTATGGTTGAATAAATGTTAGAGGCTGGCATAATTAGGCCTATACAAAGTTCTTACTTTGCACCAATGGTAATGGTAAACAAGAAGGAGGGATCATGGTGTATGTGTCCATATTATAGGGAGCTCAATAGGATTGCCATTAAAGATAAGTGTCCCTTTCCTTTCATTGATGAATTGTTAGATGAACTGCATGGAGCAGTTTACTTCACAGAGTTGGATCTCCATTCAGGGTATCATCAGGTTAGAATGAAAGAAGAAGACATCCCAAAAATGACATTCAAAACTCATGAAGGTCATTATGAATTTGTGGTCAAGCCTTTTGGCCTTACAAATGCACCTTCTACATCTCAAGGTTTGATGAATTCCATTTTCAATACCTTTCTTAGAAAATTTGTGTCGGTATTTTTTGATGATATACTAATCTATAGCAAGTCTTGGGAAGAACATGTTCAGCATGTTGATAGGGTGCTACAACTACTAAAGGAGCAACAACTATATGCAGAACCTTCCAAATGTTTCTTTGGGTCAAGGAGGTACCGTATTTGGTTTAGATTGTATCTCATGAAGGTGTCAAGGTAGACCCTAACAAAATTAAAGCCATGATGGGCTGGTTGATTACCAAAAGCTTGAAGAATATTAGAGGATTATTAGTTTCTATAGGGTACTACCATAAGTTTGTTCAAAACTATGGAAGAATAGTAGAACCTCTAACAACATTATTGAAGAAGGAAGCATTTTAGTGGACTCCAGAGGCAACTCAATCATTTGAACAACTTAAAGAGGCAATGTGCAAAGCTCTTGTTTTTACCACACCGGACTTCACAAAAACCTTCATTGTGGAATGTGATGCCTCAGGAACTGGAATCGAGGTCGTTCTAATGCAAGAAGGACAACCCCTTTCTTTCGAAATTCCTCCAATCAAGGGAAAGAACTTACATAAACCCATTTATGAGAAGGAAATGATGGCAATACTACATGCACTTAAGCAATGGTGTCCTTACCTAATAGGTAGGAACTTCAAAGTCAAAATAGATCATGATAGTCTTAAATACTTCTTGGAATAGAGACTAGCTTAAGAAGAGCAACAAAAATGGGTAACCAAGATGTTGGGATATGACTTTGAAATCATATATAAAAAGGGAAACCGGAATATGGTGGCAGATGCACTCTCTAGAAAAGATGAGGATGTTGAGGCATTAATTTGTGAGATTTCGATTATACAATCTGATTGGGTAGTAGCAACAAGGGAAGAATGAAAGAATGACCTATTTGTGTGGGAACTCATTCAAAAGCTACAAAAGTATCCCAGTGTATTAGATATTTTTGTGTGGAAAAATGAATCACTATGGTATAAGGATCGCTTATATATATGCAAGAACTACCAACTCAAACAAAAGATCCTTTTGGAATTACACACCTCTCCTATAGGTTGGCACTCAAGATTCCTAAAAAAGTACCATGGGGTCAAAAAGGAATTCTTTTGGTAAGGTCTCAAATCTAATGTTCAAATGTTCATGGCAGAATGTTTGCTTTGCCAACAAAATAAGGTTGAAATAGTTAAGACCGCAGGTCTTTTATAACCATTAGAAATATCTTGTTAGCGCTGGGAGGAAGTCTCAATGGATTTTATCACAGGTCTACCCAAGTCAAAAGCGAATAATGTTATTATGAAGGTGAACATAAAGGGTTCACAACTACAAGGATCAATGAGTGTAGACTCAAGATATGGAAAAAATCCGCTAGAGTTCTCTTGCTCTCCTTTTTCCTCCCATCCATAAGCCATATGTGCTATATATATAGTCCTCCCAAAGGTAAGTGAAAGGACACATCGAGATGTTTCAGGGCAAATGGAGGGCCAAAAGTCACCCTATGACCGCTTTTCGGGAGTAAAAAGTAATAAACTAGTGATTTTTACCATTTTACATGCTACCCGCGGGCTATAGTGATGCAACTCCCGGGTACGCCCTCTGTAATGATGTAGCTAGCGTACAAGGGAAAAAATAGGGAAAAATAATCTGAAGGATATAAAGTGGATCCGAGTCAGTGAAATGGATCCTGCAGGCCAAAGAGTGTTGATGCTCACAAGGTGGAAAATTACGCTGTAACACTCTGCGATTTGATGTTCTCCTTTAGTGGACATTGCGAATAGGGAAAATTTCCCATTGTGGGAGATTATCTTCCTGCCCTGCTTTGTTGGGGTAGGTGAAACTGTCTCTGGTATCCGATAGAGTTGCCCTCCCAAAGTGACAATGACACTGCGAGGTCGTGATTCATATACATCATGACGCTTCCACATATACGGCTGACCTAAAAGAACATCACATACTTCAAGTGGGGCCACATCACACAATACCTCATCTTTGAAGGAATTGATGTCGTATGGTAGGTGACATTGATGATTGACGCGGATCCCTTGTCCTTGGCTTAGCCAACCAATGGTGTATGGTTGCGGGTGTAGTGTTATTGGTAGCTCCAATCGCTTGATGACTTCTGCCGAGATTAGGTTCTTTTGGCTGCCGCTGTCCATAACAAAATGTAGGGGAATTCCATTCACCCACATCTGTGAGTGGAAGAGGCACTCCTCTGCCTCCAACTCTTCAGGTTCCTCTGGTTGAATCTGCGTGGTGGCAACAACGACATTGGGTTCTGCATCAATGATCTGCTTCCCTTTTTGCGCGACTGTGAAATTAGGTTCTGAGTAAGAATCAGAACTAGGATCTGATTATGAAGCTTTGATCTCAGCCACCAATGACTGTTTTGAGCAACATTCATCAGTGTTGTGCCAGGGGTTTTTGCGGAACTCGCACCACTTCCCGGTGTCCTTCTTTATCTTTTCGTTACCCTTATTCGCTTGTGGTTGGGACTGGTTGTCCTTTCCCTACCCCATGTTCTGCGAGCTAGAGTTTCCCTTGCCCTGCTTCTGCGTAGGTCCGAAGTCACACTTGTTCTTTTGCTGAAATTTCTGCTCAATTTTGACAGCATATCGATAGGCGGATCCGAGTGAAGAGATTTCAAGGAAATCCATCTATGTTCGTATGTACCGGTGTAGGACACTGCGATATTTCAGTACCAGGTGCCACTCTGAGTCCTTGATACCTAGCTTTGTGCACAAGGTATGAAATTTGTTGGTGTACTCCGACACCATTTGGTCCCTCTCTTGATGCAGAATGGTCCATTTTGTGTACTGGTCATCATAGTTTCCAACAGGGTAATATTTTTCCTTGATGGCATCTATAAAAGAGGCCCAAGTGGGATTGGCATATTCAAACAATCTAGACTCGACTAATGATTTTTGCTCACAATAAGTTTCCCACCAATTTTTGACATAGGGGACAGCCTTGAGGAGCACAAAGATGATATTTTCCCTGTCGGAAAAATTGTGGACAGAGAAATACCGTTCTACTAGATTTAACCATTTATCTATGGCATCGGCATCGATCCGGCCTTCAAATAAAGGGATATCAAAGTTAACTTGTACCTTGAAGGGACTCGCATCTTTGAAAGGACTGCTTGTCGAAGCTATCTATTGTCGTTGGCATGCGTCGAAGGATCTGGGTGAAATTATCCATCATCTCGTTCCTCTCTCGTGCGAGGGATTCCTTGAGAAACAACTTGATAGGATCTACTGCTCCATCGTCTCTCTTTTCTTTCACCATGGGAGGCCGTTTGGGGCGGCGAGAGTGATCTTCCCCAAGTGAAACTAGTTCGAGATCCAACTCTTTGTATCCTGACCCTGTCAAGGACATGCACCGAGAAACAATCAAAGAGCAAATTGCTCTGATACCACTAATCCGGATTTATGCAGGAACGAAATAAGATAGCACATACAACATCATATACAGAGATATATTGCAAATAACACAGTGATACAGTAAACACATATTCTATTAAATAGCGAAAATAGAACAGACTGTAAAATATAAAGCTAGAATGGTGGCAGTTATCTCTGAGAAGAGATGTGGCCGCTATACTCATTCGTGCCAAGATGAATACAAAGAGAGGCCGAAAGGGCCTATTTATCATAAGAATGAGGGAAAGAATTCCAAACACCCAAAAACCTAACCCTAGAAGATGAACCATCATAAAGTTTGCGGCCCCAAGGTGGTTAGTTGAACAGTCAACTTCCCGGGGTCATAACTTTTGCATACGATCTCCGTTTGGGGCGCTCGGTAGCCCGTTGGAAAGGTCTATCCGAGATTTACAACTTTTGATTGGAGACAAATGCATGTTATTGGCATCCATTTGGTGTCCCAAATCACCAAAAAAGGTTTTTTAGGGCCTTAAAATGGCCCCGAAAGTTTAGGACCCGAAAAATCGTAGAAAAATTACTAGAAAATTGGAAAAATGGGAAATTGTTTTGAGCCAGTGGAATAGGTGGGTGGCCACCAATATCCATATAGATCAATCCTCCCCCCTTAGGAAGCAATGGTCTCCATTGCGTCAAATCCCTTATCATATGTCGAGCTGTTTGTCGAGTTGAGCTCTTGGTGCGACATTTGCTGAAGTGGAAAGGTTGCCTTACTTTGACATCTTCAAAGGATTGTAATTGTTGTTGTTGGATGCACTGGAGTTGTTCAACAGTTTTGGTTGTTGTGGTATCCTTGGAATGCACCGGTGTGGATGAATTCTTTTTGGAGGAGAACCTTGAATGCGTGGCCTTGCACTGTAGAGGTACTCGAATAGGCGATGCGGCACTGAATTTGTGTTCTTCTTGTTTCTGCTGAGTAGAGGGATAATGTGTAGAGGTTGTGGATGTCTCTGTGTGTTGGAGAAAACTCTCTATGGCTTGTGGTAGACCACAACAGACAGTTGACTACCAGAAATTAACTCAATTCTCATAACTATGCTATATAAATGACAATGCTAAGATAATGAAGAATATAACCAACCTCGATCCAAACGTTTGATGTAGATCCCCGTTGGAGCTTTCAATCCGTGCACTTGAATCTACAAATTAGTCTTCACAACCAATATACAACAAGCGCATGTAATATATAAACAACATTAACATCATCAATAGCAATGGTCCATGATATTATAAGTAAATGCAACCCAATGTAGTATAAACAACATTAATGGACGAGAATATGAGTATTTCTATTAATAAACAACAAGAATTACAATATGATACGACCTCTTACCGGCAACCAATCTGAACCAATATCTGGGTCAATCCACTTGCGCCTCCACCACTTCAATCCTCCATGGAATGGCAAACTCAAACTATGATAGGAGTTTCGAAGGTGAACATGAAAGGTTCACAACTACAAGGATCAATGAGTGTAGACTCAAGATATGGCAAAAATCCACTAGAGTTCTCTTGCTCTCCTTTTTCCTCCCATCCATAAGCCATATGTGCTCAATATATAGTCCTCGCAAAGGTAAGTGAAAGGACACATCGAGACGTTTTGGGACAAATGGAGGGCCAAAGGTCACCCTATGACCACTTTTCGAGAGTAAAAAGTAATAAACTAGTGATTTTTACCATTTTACATGCTACTCGCAGGCTATAGTGATGCAACTCGCGGGTATGCCCTCTGTAATGATGCAGCTAGTGTACAAGGAAAAAAATAGGGAAAAATAGTGTCTGAAGGATATAAAGTGGATCTGAGTCAGTGAAATGGATCCTGTAGGCCAAAGAGTGCTAATGCTCACAAGGTGGAAAATTACATTGTAACAGATGCCCCCTAATGTGTGAGGTCAGAGACTGATGCTACGATGGTCGAAATACATTATAAAAATATCTCAGAAATGGAGTGATGGAGACACAAGTGGAAGGAGCAGCTCACTCGTCATAGTACAATAGTATCCCTGAATACATGTTGGTATAGTACAACAATCTGATACAATGGCCACGAATAGGTAGTACAAAATGAATACATGTCATAAGTGATCATAGTCATGATCCCTCAACAGTAAGATATGGTCTCCTATTGAAAAGGAAACAACTATTGCAAAGTGGAGGTACAAACTGTTGATATCTGAGAGGTGATATCTCAGATGTAAAGTGATAATCATCACTATCGCCTGGGTATTCTACACAAGTCTTCGACGATGCAAGTCCCATCAAGTGAATAAAGGAGTTGAGGTCAAACCTGATGTGACATCGTCTGATTATCGATCAATGATGTATACCGTTAACAGACGCGAGATAACCCACCAATAATGAAAATGGGCATCAAGGCACAGAGCACAATCATCGGAGTGTGAAGAGATGAGTTGAAGTCGAACACTAGGATGAATCCATAGATCAGGGGACATTGATGTATTCCCAAAACTGTCGATGGCGAGAGAACCTTCCACTAATGACTGCAAGCCTCAAGGTACTCAACCGAACTCTAAGCCTCAAATCCTAGAATAAATGAGTTGAGTTCGACGGAATGAGACTCACTGGAAGGAGGGCATTAAGGCATCCCCCATCAACTAGCACGAGGTGTGAGCTATGCTGAAAGATTTGGAAGATCTCAGGTGAAACGGACTGACTCAATAAGGATGGCTGACATGCAATAGTCAAGAGATTTGAGGAGTGGCCGACTCTAGTTTCAGGACTTTCTTTGAACAAGAGCATGAGCAAATGGATAGAATCAGGAAGCATAGACTTGATATAGAATGTGTGATGCAGGAGGCACCACAAAGGGCTCCATAATCACTGGAAGCTTAACTAATCGGTGGAGTAAACTGAGAAACAAGTACAGCTCCTAAGGTCCAACTATAGTCCGGACTCATAATGTATGGAGTGGAATGAATGCTCTGTTCAAAGGCGACACAACAACTGCCAACTAGAAGTAGTAACCATAGTCTCGTCCGGCTTTTTGGAATATTCAATTTTTTTTGTCTTTTTCATATTTGGAGAAAGCTTGAAAAAGAATAAGATTGCTTATAGTACAACAAGTGAGGGAATGAGTGTCAAATAGCGAGCAGACTAGTCCCAAGTAGTGGAACATACCTATGATCAATGTAAGGAAGCATGTGCAGGATGTGGACACTCGGGGGGGTGTTCCCTCAGGGTCAAAAGGTCATCAAATTGTGGAGGGAAAATGTAAGCTCTATAGGGCTCGATAGGGAAAGTGCTCAGGAACCAGGCTAATAATGAAGTAAGCGGGAACCGACACAAGGCTCGAGCAGCAAGCAGGATGATGCAATGCAATCACAACTTGATATAAACGGGGGAGTCCTTATGGGAGTAAGCCAACATAATACAAAGTAGAATATGAGTCTTTATCGCAACGTCATGGCGTAACTACAAAGGACTCCCAATCTTAAGGACAAACAACGGCATGGGAACCAGAATGCAAAAAGGGGTTCTAACTAGGGTACCCATGTTCGGAAAGGCCCTACCGCCACATAACTACACTTTTATAACAGTGAGAAGGTTCCGTGTCAGTTAAGAAGCGGGGTCGCAGCTAGGGTTTATGAAAGTGGTCAAAAGCTCAAATGCATAATGCATGTGAAAATGACATCTAACCTATATGCCAGGTGTGAAATGCTTGGAAACAACTTCTGCCGAAGAGATCTAGTAAAAAATGCTACTCCAACACGTTATATTAGTCCAAAACAATGTATAATGGTGAAAACTATAGACAAGTGGGTCTTGAAAATTATAAATAGTAACAAAAATTTACAATTTACAATTCATTTTTGCTATTCACCCATTTGAAGATTTGTGGTTAGTTTTCACCTCAAAGTTCAGCTGCTGATTCCGGGAGTTACAAGCGTCCGATCATCGAACCGTCCGGAGCAGGTTGGTAATCTCATCCCCACCTTCCATTTCAATGTTTTTATTTCAGTTTTCATTGGTTAAAATTTTTGTTTGGCCATGCCCTACATGGTCACAGCGCTACCAGTAGGCTATAACTATGAGGGTCGCGGGTAGGGCTGGGTATGCGCAGTCAACGTACATGTTGACCGTGGGTACCCGCCTCTGTGATCACAATTTCCCATGGGTACGACCGTGAAGCTAGTTTTTTAAGCAAAACTGACTAAATCCTTGGGTTTTTCTCTTTCCAGGATGGTTCTAGAGTGGAGAGAGAGAGAACATGACCTAGTGGAGTCACCATTTCTGTGTTGGAGAAAACTCACTATGGCTTGGGGCATACCAAAACAGACAGCTGACTACCAGAAATTAACTCAATTCTTAGAACTATGCTATATAAATGACAATGCTAATATAATGAAGAATATAACCAACCTCGATCCAAACGTTTGATGTAGATCTCCATTGGAGCTTTCAATCCGTGCACTTGAATCTGCAAATTAGTCTTGACAACCAATATACAACAAGCGCATGTAATATATAAACAAAATTAACATCATCAATAGCAATGGTCCATGATATTATAAGTAAATGCAACCCAATGTAGTATAAACAACATTAATGGACGAGAATATGAGTATTTCTATTAATAAACAACAAGAAGTACAATATGATACGACCTCTTATCGGCAACCAATCTGAACCAATATCTGGGTCAATCCACTTGCGCCTCCACCACTTCAATCCTCCATGGAATGGCAAACTCAAACTATGATAGGAGTTTCGAAGGTGAACATGAAAGGTTCACAACTACAAGGATCAATGAGTGTAGACTCAAGATATGGAAAAAATCCACTAGAGTTCTCTTGCTCTCCTTTTTCCTCCCGTCTATAAGCCATATGTGCTCAATATATAGTCCTCGCAAAGGTAAGTGAAAGGACACATCGAGACGTTTTGGAACAAATGGAGGGCCAAAGGTCACCCTATGACCACTTTTCGGGAGTAAAAAGTAATAAAGTAGTGATTTTTACCATTTTACATGCTACTCGCGGGCTATAGTGATGCAACTCGTGGGTATGCCCTCTATAATGATGTAGCTAGTGTACAAGGGAAAAAATAGGGAAAATAGTGTCTGAAGGATATAAAGTGGATCCGAGTCAGTGAAATGGATCCTGCAGGCCAAAGAGTGCTAATGCTCACAAGGTGGAAAATTACATTGTAACAGATGCCCCCTAATGTGTGAGGTCAGAGACTGATGCTACGATGGTCGAAATACATTATAAAAATATCTCAGAAGTGGAGTGATGGAGACACAAGTGGAAGGAGCATCTCACTCGTCATAGTACAATAGTATCCCTAAATACATGTCGGTATAGTACAACAATCTGATACAATGGCCACGAATAGGCAGCACAAAATGAATACATGTCATAAGTGATCATAGTCATGATCCCTCAACAGTAAGATATGGTCTCCTGTTGAAAAGGAAACAACTAGTGCAAAGTGGAGGTACAAACTATTGATATCTGAGAGGTGATATCTCAGATGTAAAGTGATAATCATCACTATCGCCTGGGGTATTCTACACAAGTCTTCGACGATGCAAGTCCCATCAAGTGAATAAAGGAGTTGAGGTCGAACCTGATGTGACATCGTCTGATTACTGGTCAATGATGTATACCGTTAACAGACGTGAGATAACCCACCAATAATGAAAATGGGCATCAAGGCACAGAGCACAATCATCGGAGTGTGAAGAGATGAGTTGAAGTCGAACACTAGGATGAATCCATCGATCAGGGGACATTGATGTATTCCCAAAACTGTCGATGGCGAGAGAACCTGCCACTAATGACTGCAAGCCTCAAGGTACTCAATCGAACTATAAGCCTCAAGTCTCAGAATAAATGAGTTGAATTCGACGGAACGAGACTCGCTCGAAGGAGGGCATTAAGGAATCCTCCATCAACTAGCACGAGGTGCGAGCTATGCTGAAAGATTTGGAAGATCTCAGGTGAAACGGACTGACTCAATAAGGATTGCCGACATGCAATAGTCAACAGATCTGAGGAGTGGCCGACTCTACTTTCAGGACTTCCTTTGAACAAGAGCATGAGCAGATGGATAGACTCAGGCATCATAGACTTGATATAGACTATGTGATGCAGAAGGCACCACAAAGGGCTCCATAATGACTGGAAGCTTAACCAATCAGTGGAGTAAATTGAGAAACAAGTACAGCTGCTAAGGTCCAACTATAGTCCCGACTCATAATGTATGCAGTGGAATGAATGCACTGTTCAAAGGCGACACAACAACTGCCAACTAGAAGTAGTAACCATAATCCCGTCCGGCTTTTTGGATTATTTGATTTTTTTTTGGTCTTTTTCATATTTGGAGAAAGCTTGAAAAAGAATAAAATTGCTTATAGTACAACAAGTGAGGGAACGAGTGTCAAATAGCGAGAAGACTAGTCCCAAGCAGTGGAACATACCTATGATCAATGCAAGGAAGCATGTGCAAGATGTGGACACTCGGGGGGGTGTTCCCTCAGGGTCAAAAGGTCATCAAATTGTGGAGGGAAAATGTAAGCTCTGCAGGGCTCGACAGGGAAAGTGCTCAGGAACCAGGCTAATAATGAAGTAAGTGGGAGCCGACACAAGGCTCGAGCGGCAAGCAGGATGATGCAATGCAATCACAACTTGATATAAACGGGGGATTCCTTATGGGAGAAGGCCAGCATAAGACAAAGTAGAATATGAGTCTTTATTGCAACGTCATGGCGTAACTACAAAGGACTCCCAATCCTAAGGACAAACAACGGCATGGGCACCAGAATGCAAAAATGGGTTCTAACTAGGGTACCCATGTTCGGAAAGGCCCTATCGCCACATAACTACACTTCTATAACAGTGTGAAGGTTCTGTGTCAGATAAGAAGCGGGGTCGCACCTAGGGTTTATGAAAGTGGTCAAAAGCTCAAATGCATAATGCATGTGAAAATGACATCTAACCTATATGTTGGGTGTGAAACGTACCTGCTATAGGTGTGAAATGCTCGGAAACAACTTCCGTCGAAGAGATCTGGTAAAAAATGCTACTCCAAGACGTTATATTAGTCCAAAACAACGTATAATGGTGAAAACTATAGACAAGTGGGTCTTGAAAATTATAAATAGTAACAAAAATTTACAATTTACAATTCATTTTTGCTATTCACCCATTTGGAGCTTTGTGGTTAGTTTTCACCTCAAAGTTTAGCTGCTCATTCCGGGAGCTACAGGTGTCCGATCATCGAACCGTCCGGAGGAGGTTGGTAATCTCATCCCCACCTTCCATTTCAATGTTTTTATTTCAATTTTCATTGGTTAAAATTTTTGTTTGGCCATGCCCTACATGGTTACAGTGTTATCCATGGGCTATAACTATGCGGGTCGTGGGTAGGGCTAGGTACGCGCAGTCAACGTACATGTTGACCACGGGTACCCGCCTCTGTGAGCACAATTGCCTGCGGGTACGGCCGTGAAGCTAGTTTTTTAAGCAAAACTGACTAAATGCTTGGGTTTTTCTCTTTCCAAAATGGTTCTAGAGTGGAGAGAGAGAGAACATGACCCAGTGGAGTCGCCATTTCTGTGTTGGAGAAAACTCACTATGCCTTGGGGCAGACCAAAACAGACAGCTAACTACCAGAAATTAACTCAATTCTTAGAACTATGCTATATAAATGACAATGCTAAGATAATGAAGAATATAACCAACCTCGATCCAAACGTTTGATGTAGATATCCGTTGGAGCTTTCAATCCGTGCACTTGAATCTTCAAATTAGTCTTGACAACCAATATACAACAAGTGCATGTAATATATAAACAACATTAACATCATCAATAGCAATGGTCCATGATATTATAAGTAAATGCAACCCAGTGTAGTATAAATAACATTCACAACATTAATGGATGAGAATATGAGTATTTCTATTAATAAACAACAAGAATACAATATGATACAACCTCTTGCGGACAACCAATCTGAACCAAGATTTGGGTCAATCCACTTGCACCTCCACCATTTCAATCCTCCATGGAATGGCAAACTCAAACTATGATAGGAGTTTGGAAGGTGAACATGAAGGGTTCACAACTACAAGGATCAATGAGTGTAGACTCAAGATAGGGAAAAAATCCACTAGAGTTCTCTTTCTCTCCTTTTTCCTCCCGTCCATAAGCCATATGTGCTCAATATATAGTCCTCCCAAAGGTAAGTGAAAGGACACATCGAGACATTTTGGGAAAAATGGAGGGCCAAAGGTGACCCTATGACCACTTTTCGGGAGTAAAAAGTAATAAACTAGTGATTTTTACCATTTTACATGCTACCCGCGGGCTATAGTGATCCAACTTGCGGGTACACCCTCTGTAATGATGTAGCTAGCGTACAAGGGAAAAAATAGGGAAAATAGTGTCTGAAGGATATAAAGTGGATCGGAGTCAGTGAAATGGATCATGCAGGCCAAAGAGTGTTGATGCTCACAAGGTGGAAAATTATGATGTAACACGCTGCGATCTGATGTTCTCCTTTAGTCGACATTGCGAATAGGGAAAATTTTCCAGTGTGGGAGATTATCTTCCTGCCCTGCTTGGTTGGGGTAGGTGAAACTGTCTCTGGTATTCGATAGAGTTGTCCTCCCAAAGTGACAATGACACTGCGAGGTCGTGATTCATATACAGCATGACACTTCCACATATATGGCTGAGCTAAAAGAACATCACATACTTCAAGTGGGGCCACATCACACAATACATTTGAAGGGATTGATGTCGTATGGTAGGCAACATTGATGATTGACACAGATCCCTCGTCCTTGGCTTAGCCAACCAATGGTGTATTGTTGCGGGTGTGGTGTTATTGGTAGCTCCAATCGCTTGATGACTTCTGCCAAGATTAGGTTCTTTTGGCTGCCACTGTCCACAACAAAATGTAGGGGAAGTCCATTCACCCACATCTGTGAGTGGAAGAGGTGCTCCTCTGCCTCCAACTCCTCAGGTTCCTCTGGTTGAATTTGTGTGGTGGCTACAATGGCACTAGGTTCTGCATCAATGATTTGCTTCCCTTTTTGCGCAGCTGTGAAATTAGGTTCTGAGTCAGTATCGGAACTAGGATATGATTCTAAAGCTTTGATCTTAGCCACCAATGACTGTTTTGAGCGACATTCATCAGTGTTGTGCCAGGGGATTTTGTGGAACTCGCACCACTTCCCGGTGTCCTTCTTTGTCTTTTCGTTACCCTTCTTCGCTTGTGGTTGGGACTGGTTGTCCTTTCTTTGCCCCGTGTTCTGCGAGCTAGAGTTTCCCTTACCCTGCTTCTGCATAGGTCCAAAGTCACGCTTGTTCTTTTGCTGAAATTTCTGCTCAATTTTGACAGCATATCGATAGGTGGATTCGAGTGAAGATATTTCCAGGAAATCCATCTTTGTTCATATGTACCAGTGTAGGCCACTGCGATATTTCAGTACCAGGTGCCGCTCTGAGTCCTTGATACCTAGCTTTGTGCGCAAGGTATGAAATTTGTTGGTGTACTCCGACACCGTTTGGTCCTTCTCTTGATGCAGAATGGTCCATTTTGTGTACTGGTCATCATAGCTTCCAACAGGGTAATATTGTTCCTTGATGGAATCTATAAAAGAGGCCCAAGTGGGATTGGCCTATTCAAACAATCTAGACTCGTCTGATGAGTTTTGCTCACAATAAGTTTCCCACCAATTTTTGACATGGGGGACAACCTTGAGGAGCGCAAAGACGATCTTTTCCCTGTTGGAAAAATTGTGGACAGAGAAATACCGTTCTAGTAGATTTAACCATTTATCTATGGCATCAGCATCGATCCGGCCTTCAAATAAAGTGATATCAAAGTTAACTTGTACCTTGAAGGGAGTCGCATCTCAGAAACGGCTGCTTGTTGAAGGTATCTGTTGCCGTCAGCATGCGTCAAAGGTATCTGTTGCCGTCAGCATGCGTCAAAGGATCTGGGCGAAATTATCCATCATCTCGTTCCTCTATCACGCAAGGGTTTCCTCGAGCAACAACTTGATAGGATCTATTGCTCCGTCATCTCTCTTTTCTTTTGCCATGGGAGGCCGTTTGGGGCGGCGAGAGTGATCTTCCCCAAGTGAAACTAGTTCGAGACCCAACTCTCTGTATCCTGACCTCGTCGGGGACATGCACCGAGAAACAATCAAAGAGCAGATTGCTCTGATACCACTGATCAGGATTTATGCAGGAACGAAATAAGATAGCACATACAGAATCATATACAGAGATATATTGCAAATAGCACAGTGATATAGTAAACACATATTCTATTAAATAGCAGAATTTGAACAAACTGTAAAATATAATAGCTGGAATGGTGGTAGCTATCTCTGAGAAGAGATGTGGCCGCTATGCTCATTCGTGCCAAGATGAATACAAAGAGAGGCCAAAAGGGACTATTTATCATAAGCATGAGGGAAATAATCCCAAACATCCAAAAAGCTAACCCTAGAAGATGAACCGTCATAAATTTTGCGGCCCCAAGATGGTTAGTTGAACAGTCAACTTCTCGGGGTCATAACTTTTGCATACGATCTCCGTTTGGGGCGCTCGGTAGCCCGTTGGAAAGTTCTATCCGAGATTTACAACTTTCGAATGGGGCTAGATATGTGTTGATGGCAATCATCTGGCCCCCCAAATCGCAAAAAAGTTCGTTTAGGGCCTTAAAACGGCCCCGTAAGTTTAGGACCGGAAAAACCGTAGAAAAATTACTAGAAAATTGGCAAAATGGGAAATGGTTTTGAGCCAGTGGAATAGGTGGGTGTCCAACGATAACCATCTGGATCACCCTAATTAAGAAAACATTCAAAAACAAGTATCCCATTCCGAAGATCTATGAGTCGTTGGATGAGTTGCATGGGGCAATGTACTTTTAAAAGATTGATCTTTGATCAAGATATCACCAAATCAAGGTCAAGGAGTAGGATGTTCCCAAGACTGCTTTCAAGTGTCCTTGTGGGAACTATGAGTTCTTGGTCATGCCATTTTGATTTACCAATGCACCTGCCACTCTCCAGTCTTGTATGAACCACATCTTCAAGAGGCAGTTGCGGAAGTTTTTGTTGGTGTTCTTTGATGAGCTTCTTATATATAGCAAGAGATGGTAGGATCACTAGAGGCAGTTATATGAGATATTGAGCATTATGGGGGAGCAGTCATTGTATTCCAAGGTGTCAAAATGTGAATTCGACATGACATATATTTTGTATTTGGGCCATGTGATCAGTGCACAAGGTGTGCGAGTACATTAGGAGAAGATTCAAGCCATAGTGGATTGGCCACCACCCAAGACCCTTACATGGTTTCATGGATTTTATGGGTTGTGCAACTATTACAAGTGATTTGTTAAGGGATTTTCATAGTTGGGTGCACCCCTAACAGATCTCACGAATAAGGTGGCATTCAAGTTGACAAGGGAAGCTCAAAGAGCATTTTACAGGTTCAAGGAGGTGAGGAGCACTTGTACAATTTTGGCACTTCTTGACTTCACTCAACCCTTTGTGCTTGAGTGTGATGCTTCTGGGGAGGGTATAGGAATTGTTTTGATTCAAAACAGACATTCGATAACATTTGAGACTTGGAAGCTCTGGGATCCAGAGAGACTCTACTCAATCTATTACAAGGAGATGCTCACCATTATGCATGCTTTGGCAAAATTCAGATGGTATTTGGTAGGTGGTATGTTTGTGGTTAGGATTGACCACAACAGTTTCCAGTATTTCCTGGAATAGAAGGACCTGAATGAGAGGCAATAGAAGTGAGTTAGCAAGATACGAGATTATTATTTTGACATTGAGCATGTAAAGGGAAAAATAATATTGTTTTTGATTCCCTCTCCAGGAAACTGACTACATGTTCCATGACAGAGGTGTCTGTTGATTTGAAGTTTTACTTTCTGGTGGAGTATTCCAAGAACAAGGTTGCTTGCAAGTTGATGGATGGTCAGTTTAGGACGATAGGTACATAGTGGTGGATGACAACATCTTCTACAAGGACCATATATACTTAGTTCCTAAGTCCAAGATTAAGGAGAATATTATGAGATCCATTCATGACACACCATTGGTAGGGAACCTTGGCTACTACAAAAATTACAAGCATATTAGAGAGGGGTTCTCATGGAAGGGCCTCAAAGGTAATGTGTTGTGACATGTGAGGGAATGCATGAATTGTCAGCATAACAGGTCAAATCATACTCATCCAATTGGATTACTGCAACCTCTTCCCCTTCCAAATCAAAAGTGGGAGAGTATCTCTATGTATTTCATCACAGGTCCACCGAAGGTGCATGACATGGTTGCATTTATGTAGTTATTGATTGGTTGACCAAGTTCGTGCACTTCTTCACAATTTCATCGCAGAATAAGGCACAACAAGTGGCCTAATTGTTTTTCAGGGAGGTGTTTAGAATCTATGCGTTGCCTAAGTATATTGTCAATGATCGAGACAACAAATTTATTACTTCATTTTGGCAAGAGTTGTTCAAATTAGTCGGCACAAAGTTGACTCCTAGTACCAGTTATCACCCTGAGACAAAAGCCCAGACAGAGATTGTGAACAAATGGGTTGATGGGTATCTGTGTAACTATGTGTCAGGGTAGCATAAGGCATGGATTAAGTGGGTGCATCTAGGAGAGCATTGCTACACCACCACTTACCATATGTCCATTGGTATGACCCCATTCTGAGCATTGTATGGCTATGATGCTCTTTCATTTGTGGATTTTTATTTTGGGGGTAGCAAGGCTCCCAAAGCCAAGGATTGGATACAAGAGAGTCAGGATATCCTTAAGACTCTTGAGGATAACCTGCAGGTTTCCTAGAATCAACAAAATATGTATGCAAACAATCACAGGATTGAACGCAGTTTTGAGGTTGGAGACTTGGTTTTCTTAAGGTTACATCCATACAGATAGTCTTCACTAAAGAAAAGTGGTGCAGAGAAGTTGAAGCCACGTTTTTATGGTCCCTATAGGGTAATCCAAAGAGTTGGGGAAGTAGCTTACAAGATTGAGCTGTGAAAAGGGATCAAGATTCATAATCTTTTTTCATGTGGCATGCTTCAAGAAGGCATTGGGACAACATGCCACCACTTCAATAGAGTTACCACCACTAGATGAGGAGGGACAGTTACTACTGATTCCTAAGGAGATCCTAGATGTCAGGGAGAGGATATTGAGGAGTAGGGTGATCAGAGAGTATATTATCAGGTGGAGATATTTACCAGTGGAGGACACCAAGTGGGAAGGAGATCAAGTTTTGCAGGATCCTAACTTGTAATTGCTTAAGGAAAGCAACCTCAAGAAGGGAGGACTATAATGTCCCTTTCCCACTAATCACCCCAGGACGATTTGATAGCCTATTTAATTCTCATAGGCTATAGTCGGTGCAAGGAACTTAATTAATTTGATTATTTAATGTAATTTGAGCAAAAAAAACATTAATGGTAACATTTAATAATTAAATTAAATGACGGGAAAAGTGACATTGGGAGGAATATTAATTAAATACTTTATAAAGTCACTTTATATTATTTAAGTAAGCAAAAAAGGCAAAGGAGTATATAAAGTGAAGTTGGGGCTCATTTTCTCACTATTCATGATTTTTTTCTCAAATCAAATTTGGAGAGCTCTTGTGGCTTTTTGGGTTCTAGGTTTGAAACCCTTGAGCGAATTGGTTTCAGTGGTGAAACTAAGCCACCCTAGAAGATCAAGACAGAGAGATCACACAAATCTTTCACTGGGATTCATTGTTGAAGAGAATAGTTCTATCATTTTGCCAAATTGTGTGGATTTACGTAGTTTTTTGGAAGCTTTTTGGAGGTCGCATTGGTTTGTGGAGGGTGCAAGGCAAAGATCCCTCATTATTCTTGTTCTTGCTCTAATATATTGTTGTAGAAGGGTCGATCTAATCCCTTTCCATAGAGAATCGTTGCTAAGGAAGCATACCATTGTTTGGTCAAATCATGGGCATTCAAACTAAGGTCGTTTGGTTGTTTGGAGGGCGCAATCCACTGTTATCCTTTTTCCATTTACCATTGCTGCTATCAATGCTGAGGAGGTGTAGGGACTATTGGGACATGACTTTTGAAGGTTAAGAGGTTGCATATCCTCATGGGTGCTTTCTCTCTTGAACGGTTCCAAAATCAAGCAAGTGGTAACACCAAAAAGGGGTCATATCATTACCAAGAGGGAGTTGCAAATAAATGTCAACTAACTACAGGTCAAATTATTGAAGTATTTTAGATTTTTTTTATATTAAATTATTGTTGTTACAGTTTGTCTGAGATCAATATCTTCTGCAAACATTGAAATGGTTGCTTTTGTGTTGAATAAAAGAGAACCCTCTTGTTGTGTTCAATTTATAAAGTCAATTGGTTATGAGAATGAAATAGGAAAAATATCAAACACAAGACATAACATTAGATTACAAAATACCATATTTGACAAATTGGGCACAAAAATATCATTCAAACTAAGGAGGCATTTTACAATTTATACATTTATCTTCTGAAATAGAATATCTCCTCGGGTTTTTTTTTTCATTTTGTTACACTTGGACTTGGGATTCCTTAATTATGATCATATTGCCAATCCCTCGGTTTTTTTATTAGATGGGTGGAAAATATCTTTTGGTTATTCCATGGTTTCCCAAGGACATTATGGTCTACAAAATTGGAAGATAAAATTGATGTTCGTGGACCTCAAGTAGGAATGCATGTTAACCATGAATCATGTTTACTTTTTTTTTGTTCACTACAAGTTGTATGAACATATTCTATTTTGTGTGCTTGCTCGAGCCCCTACCCTCCTCATTGCTATCAGGATGGTTCAAGTTGTGACCAATTTTAAAGGTAGATAGAATCAAACTACCACAAACCTTCACTCCTGCATCTCCATATTGGTGGAGGTCATGATTGATGAGTCCAGCAAGACCATTGTCATGTACCTATGGCTGAGATATTTCTATACTCCAATTCCTTTTGTAGCTGCAATTAGGAAATCATTCTTACTAGATAGATCAAAATACAATTTCTTTTGTTTCATTGGAATTCTTGGAGCAACTTCATCAATTTATCTTTGTTATGGCAGTCAAACACATTTTTTTATAGTTTCCTTACAAATTAATGAAAATATTTAGAAATTGTTGTCATCTCAAATGTTATTATTGAAGGCAATTGAAAATATATTCTACATGTTGTGATAACGTGAAATGTATTTTTTTGTAAGAAGAAACAAAAATATTACTTACTAAAAGAATAACCCATAAAATGTATTAGTTAGGAGAGAGCAATTATATCGTGACAATGGATTCACTCATTGTTCTATGACTGTGTATTCAACATGTTATCAAAGAGCAGGATGCTTTAAGAGAGAGATTGTGAAAGTTGTGAGTTGGATAAGTTGTTTGTCTGTTGTGTTTATGCAAGAGGAATATATTATTGTAGGTTGCAAGATGAATTATGGGCATATGCAAAATGTTTACCTTGTAGTTTAAGATCCAAATTCAGTTCTAGACCAAAATCCATATCCTCGTCGAGCGTCCTTTCCTATTCAAGAGTAAAGGCCATAGATCACAACACTGTGTGTTGATGCAACTTGAGTTTGATAGTTAGTCCACCGAGAGCCAATAGCTGAAGCAACACGGCCCATTCCACTTCCATAATTAGTTTATTTAGTCGATCCATTTTTTTTTATAATTCTGCATAGTATTTAATTAAGTAAAAAGATAAGATTATAGAGCGGCCAGGGATGAAAGGTTAATCTCGGCATAGCAAAAACAACTGAAATAGCAAGAGTTTACAATTCAGAGTGTTACAATCCATCTTGCCTCCTAAACAGAAGTTTTCCATCAGTGGCACAGCCATAAAAACATAGTGAGGCATACACAAGAACTTACAAAAAAACCAGAGTGAGGCATACAAAAAAATAGAGCAGAGAGACCCGATCATCTTGTCGAGCTCCGAAGCAGTCATGGAAAAAGTTACTCAGGCGGGAAATCTTCCAGTATGGAGCAACACCCCGGAAAATCCTCCTTGGGCATCTTGATGGGAAGCGGCTCAATCTTTCGGATAGCAAGGAGGTCGAGCTCGGCGTGGCTGCACAGTCGCTTGCAGGGTGGAGAGCCCATTGAGGAAGGAGTTGGAAATTGCACGGGAGGAGCCGCAGGCGAGGCAGGAGCATCCAGGAAAGGATCTAAGGTATTTGTTGTGGAAACTGATATAGGTCCTTCGGTTGGGACGCTTGAGACACAGTTGAGGCCACCCTCACTGATGAACCCAAGTTATAGGTATCCTATAGCCTTTTTGCCACAGTAAAGTGCAATATATGACGAAGGAAATACATCTGTTTTGTGGGAAAATGTATTTACTTTGATTATTTAATAAGGATGTTTAGAGATTATTCTTTTTATGTTAAAAGCATTTTTCTATGTGCTAACCTTGGAATGAGCAGGCATAAACAGGGCATGAAGGTCTTGAGGTATCAACGAGAGTCAAAGTTCGAGACTGCAGATAATAAAGGGGCTCAGCGCTCATATCTCCCTAAGTTTTAGAGAATCCCTGATTAAGAGGATCAACATTTATGATCATAGACTAGGTTAGAAGTAGAAACATATATATATGGACCTCTCGGGTAGCGAGGGGATCCTATTGCTATTTTGTAGAATCAATCATTTATGCATTTTGGTACTGCGAAGACAGTTTGTGTCAAAGACTTTCCTGAACCATGAAGTTACTATTTTAATAAGAAGACTGATGTTATTTTCAAGCCTGCGTTTATAAGTTTTCCATACTCCTGAGTACGGGTTGGGGAGGGCCCCTCCAACACGTAAGTCAGGAACTTTACTTTGTTTTCAGGTATTTTCCATTTATGCTGTGAATCGATTTACTTCTTATCGTATATGAAATTACTTTGATGGCATTTGAATAATATGGTTTTGTTTCAGTTAAGAGACTATTTTGGTTCAACATATTTTCTGTAGTCGATCAACGCTCATTCCGTAGTTTGGTAGAACGCAATCTGTAGTCCTATAGCTACATTATGCACAAGCATATTTTGACATCTATTTTCATGCATTCTTATATTAGTTTTAAAACAATGATTCATACCTAGGATCTCATGCATATTTCCCTTATCATAGTTATATCATAGAGGTTAATTGCTTTCAGTCATTTGGTTTAATTAATGATCATCACTTTGAGTGTTTAATTCGAATAGATAGGATTGGTTAATTCTCAGCATTGGATATTTACGTTTTGGATCTGGTTTTCAGTATTTAAGCTTTTAGATTAAACTTTCAATATTCAACACTTGATTTTTAGTATTCGCTTCGTAGATTAAAATCTCAGCTTTCAACATTTTATTTCTAGACTAAATTTATCAAGCTTTCAGCATTTCAATTCTTAGTATAGATTTACAGTTTTCAACATTCAACTTCTTAGCATAGGAATTTGTCATTCATAGGTTCACAATATTTTAGCTCACTTTTTTCTTTGATTAGAGAAACCTTTAAGATATATACCAACACCCCAAACACAACAAAGAATATCCTATAGAGCACATACAGTGTTAGCACCTCTAAAGTTTGTATGTCCCCTGGTCGATAATTAAAGTAGGCTCCCGATCTAGCTTCCCTAATTAAGCATCCATTCCTTGAGACCACCACTTGCCTTTTTCCGGCAGATTCAGTCGGAACCGGGCTTCGGCTTACAATAGCGTGCTGGCTCCAGGAGAAGGTGTCATCGAGACTAGCCAGGCTTTCGTCTAGAATCTTCCCCAGCATATCATCCAGAATCTTCCCCAACATATTTTTCATTATCCAATAGTGGTTGATGGTGCCACCATTGGAGTTGGAGGCCAAGTGGTCCGCCACCAGCTGCCCCTCCCAATAATTAATCAGGTTGCGACTGGCAAAGGAGATGCCAATTTCGAAGCCATCACCAGAGCCTAGGGTACTCTGGCTTCTGCAATGGTTCCCCCCACCACGACGGGAAAGACCACGTCGCTTGGTCATGGCGGAAAACGTCGTGAGGGTCCAAAACCAGAAATGCAACTGAATACAAGGGTGCACAGAGCCAAACCAGAGGTTCGAAGAAGCAGATTGAATGTTGTCGATGGTGTGCACAGGCCCTTTTAAAGAGAATTGGGACTGAAAGCCTTCGATGGTGTTCACACGAGCCATAATTAAGAGCAGAGAATTGAAATGATGGAGCTGAGAGCCAAGAGGATGGTAGTCTTGAATGCGTCAAGGGCCGAGGTGTGAGCGAACAGTACCAGGGTGGCAACCAGAGGAGCTGTGAGGGGACTTATGATCAAGAGTGTGGGAGGGAGCCATTAAGCCACAAGTGTGAAGGTGTCCAGCTGTGGAGGCGAGCAGGAGCGTCGGCAGGTCGGAGAAAGTACAGGGGTACGAGTGCAGCATTAAGGGCACTGGGGACGGGGATCCCTCCCCATGTGCTCTCCACGTGCTTGGCTGATGGCCTCATGTGTCATTCTGACACCCGCATCTGAGGTTATCCAGTCGATCCATGATCCATTGATGACTTAGTAAAATATATAGTCCATGCCACAAAGTATCTAGGGCAGGATGTAAGTGGTGCATAGACGAGCATAAAGGTGATGCATAGAAGGTCACAAAGGTGGTGCATTGGAAGCAGATACAGTGGTGGGCGGTGCATTGGAGGTAGAGACATAGTTTGAAAAAAGTAGTATATTGAATTAGGCATTAATTCAATGCCCTTTTCGGAAACCGAGCATTTCATCGTCGCTTTGGCAATAATGGGTAAAACATAGATACAAAGAAAAACTTTGGATAATATGAATGCATAAAACCATGAATTATGAAAAAATTGATTAAAATGTAAAAATGAGATGCAAACTAATAAAGGTCAAAGGAAGTAATAAGAAGTTAACACCAAATTGATTGCAATGATACATTGGCTATCAATAAGTATAATAACTTCATTACACCACGACATATATTTTTCCAAATCCCATGATAAATTTAAATTTCCCATCAACAAGTATGATAAACTCCTTACACCATGACATATATTTTTCCAAATCCCATAATAAATTTAAATTTCCCATTTAAAAGACCAATCACTATTTTTATATCTTATTTAAAAATTGCTCTTTTCATAGTCAAGTCAGAAGCCTCCTCGATTAAAAAATAATCATAACTATGTTGTTTGTTCTTCATTTGAAAAAATGATAATACACTCTAGATCTATAATCATCCCTCTCCTTAGACAACTACCTCTACGCACGGGCCCTCCCCTCGCATCTAGCCCTCTCACCTTCTTGACCTTGGTTCCTCCTGCTTGGCCTGTTCGCCCCTCTGCCCCTCTCCTAGGGCGTGCTCCCTCTACCCTCATGGCCTCGGGAGCTGAGAGCCTCCCTCCCAACCTCACTAACTTCTTAAAGCTCGTTTCTGCACAAGGCAAGAAGCCGATCTCCTCCACTCAGCAAAAATTCATAAAGAAGTTAAACGAGATCCCCACTGTTGTTCTGCCGGTGGAGCTCCCCTACAAGACAGCTCTGAATCTGTTGGAACGGGCTCTAATCGACCAGTTCATAGGCTTATGGCCTTCCACTAAGTCCACCAAAAGTTGGGTTCAAAAAAATTGGAGAGCCCTAATCGCTGAGGATGTTAAATCTTTCTTCTTGGGTAAAGGCTACTTTGCATTCATCTTCGAATGCAAGCAGGATCGCGAGCTTATCTTCAGAAATGGACCCTACTTAATGGGACCGCAACGACTTTATATGAATAGATGGAATCCGAATTTCGACCCAACGCTTGATATCCCCTCTATTTTTCCTGTTTGGGCAAGGCTTCCCCACCTTCCTCTCCATTGTTGGAATACAGAATCCCTGGAAGCAATTGGAAATGCCCTAGGTAAATACATCGACAAAGCCGACCGTAAAGATCAATATTCATGCACGAGAATATGCGTCGAAGTGGATTTGGAACATGGCCTTCCGGAAGCAATAAATCTCAAAGTAGCAGACTGGTTGCATATCCAAGAACTCGACTACGAGCAGATTCCCTTCAAATGCAAGTTCTGCCACGAATATGGTCATTTTGCACAATCATGCAAAAAGAAGCCTGTGGAAACAGAGTCGAATGGGAAAAAAGAGTAATGGACAGTGTTGTAGAATTTTCTCCCTACGGATAGGTAGAAATTCTCTTAGATTAAAGTAGACTTTAACTGACTCTAAACCAAGACAAAATTTAACAAATGCTACCTTGAATTCCTAGATCTAAACAGACATTTCAAGATTAAACTGCTGGAAGAAACAGAAGAGATCTAACTGACCTTCAATCCAATTGCTTGTCTTTATGGTTGCTCCAATTTCCAAGTCCTTGCAAATGAACCTATCAAAATGAAACTAAGATACAAGCATATACGATTCTCTAGCAACTTGAAATATGAGTTAGGATCTAAATCTACAATAGATACAAATCATCTAATTGAAACAAAATCAACACATGTGATTTGGGAAACAAGACAAGTTATGTTCTATTACCAACTTGAAGTCACTTACAATGGTTGCTTGATATCCAAGCCAAATCCCAGCTCCAAGTGCTTCCTCCTCTAGCTATCTCCACAAAGATTCAAGATCATAAGTTTGATGTCTCCAAGAGTTCTCCCCTTTGCTCATGGAATGTCTCTCTCTTATAGTGTGTAGTAGGGTTAACCAACAAGAGAGAAGTGTGGATCTTGGGAGAGTTTAGTGGATCAGGCTTACTAATCACAGAAAGTGAGTTAGGATCGAATCAGGGACACTAATCCTCAAAAATCTCTCGAAGATCAAGATCCCATAAGCCATGGCAAAAAGGCTAAAAAGGGAGTACCGCACCTCCCAAACAGAGCATAACGCGGTAGTACCGCGTGGCACAGAAAGAGCATAGCGCGGTAGTGTTGACTACCACGCACCTGAGTTGGAGCAAGGCACAGTAGTGTAGGTATATGAAGTCTCAGCTGGGTTGATTCTTGACAGAATAGGTTTGTCTCCAAGGATCACCCATCATTTTTCTCTTCTGGGTGTTTTAAGTAGTAGGGAAAGTGTCGTCAGCTATTTTTATGGTGAAGATGCGACACTGTGAAATATGGAGGTATAACAGACAGCCATCCAAAAAAATAATAGATCAGGTATGAAATCTCACTCAAAAAGCCTAAATCTACAGAAAACAAACCAACAACAACAAGATCCGACAGCCTTGACCAACAGGAACAGATTCAAATCCCTGGAGTCAGATGAGATCCAGGAAATACCTGAGGCTGAAGAAGAAGGAGAAATATGTGAACAACAAGAAACTCATGCAACTCAGCGGGATCCCGATAATCCATCAATCCCCCCGGCCCAGAGTACTCCCAGCCCCATAAGTTCTACCCTAATTAAAGAGACTCCCTCCTATGCTGAGATCACAAAAGAAAGAACCCAAAATTCACCCTCCTCTTTAGAAGAACCCTTCAACCAATCCAACAAAAAATTGGGTCGAAAATCCACCAAAGAGCTGAGGGAAGAAGAAGCAGAGCGAGAGAAAGTTCAAGGCTCCCAAGAAACAATAGATATGGTTTTCAGCAGAAATACTAGAACTAGGACAACAGGAAAGAAATACAGGGACCTTCCAGGAGGAACTCCCTCCTCCATCTACACCCCTAAATGATGAAGCTGGTCTCTTGGAACTGTAGACGGCTGGGTAATCCCTGCAAGGTAGAAGCAGTCAAAGATCTACAAATAATTGACATGCCTAATATTCTACTACTCCAGGAGACCAAACTCGATGACAAGACAGTATTAGCCATCCGAAAAGAACATTGGAAGCATAACACAGGTTATGCAATAAGTGCACGAGGAGCATCTGGAGGTTTGGAAACCTTATGGTCCTCAAATAAATTCCAACTTCACAATCAATTTGCTACACAACACTGGATTTATACGGATCTCACCCATCTGCAGAGCAATAAGCAGATCGCCCTCTTCAACATTTATGTGCCAAATCTGCATTCAGAGAAAAAAGATTGTTGGAGTCTACTAGAAGACTTTTGGATGCATATAACCCACATAACATAATCTTAGTAGGTGATATGAATATCACCCTCTCCAAAGCTGAAAAGAGAGGAGGCCTAAGTGGAAATGAGTTCTTCAAACAACAGGTAGAAGCTATTATTCAAAATAGGGATCTCATCGATATCAAGCCAAATAAAGAGAAGTATACATGGTCCAACAAGCATCTTGGTAAGGGGAATATCATGGCCAGGTTGGAAAAATTCCTCGTCCACAGTAACCTCCTGACCGATACACAAATCATCTCCTCCAACATTCTAGCCAATCTTGCCTCTGATCACAAACCAATCCAACTCCAATTTAATGATCTTGAGGATCTCGACCCCATTCCAGTTAGGTTCAGTCCTCAATGGTTGGATCAATCAAGTTTCTGGCCTATTTTGGAAAAGGCATGGAGAATCCCCATCATAGGCTCTCCCTGCCACGTATGGGAACAGAAATTAAAGAATACTAAGAACGCTCTAAAGAATTGGGCAAAAGCCAATTTCCCTACCCTTGCAGAACCCAGAAAGAACGTCGTGGGAGTTTTAGAAGACATGCAATGCGCTGTGGATGAACAACTCGTTAATGCTAAAACGTTGCATGAGGAAACCACTCAACAAATCAGAGTGTATTAAGCCTTTAGAAAGGAGGAGGAATACTAGCGTCTAAAGTCTAGGAGCACGTGGCTAAAGTCAGGGGACAAAAATACTAGATATTTTCATAAACAATTCAAGATAAGACAGTCAGGCAATCATATCGATGAGATCAATCTTGAGGATTGCACGACTTGCAAAGGAAATTAAAATATCAAAATTGCTGCTCATGCACACTACTCCTCGCTATTTGCTGATGATGACAGTGTTGAAGGAGATGAGGAGCGCATTCTGCTGGAGCATATCACGAACAACATCACGCCTGAGGAGAATCAGAGTATCCTGGAACCATTCACCGAGCAGGAAGTGGTCAATACAATCAATTCATTCGACTCTGATAAAACCCCGGGCCCTGACGGCTTCTCCATACATTTTTATAAAGCTTGTTGGGAATACATTAAAAAAAAAAGATTTTATGAGAATGGTAAAGAATTTCCATTCAAAGGCTAAGATAGGTGGAGGCACTAATAGCACCTTTCTGTCCCACATACCAAAAGATACAAACCCAAGCTCCTTCAGCAGATTTAGACATATTTCCTTATGCAACACCTCCTACAAGATCATAGCCAAGATGTTGGCAACCTGGATGAAGCCCTTATTCAACAGCATGATCTCAGAGAATCAAGGCGGCTTTCTGGAAGGGAGACAAATTTTGGACAATGTCATTCTCGTTCAAGAAGCTATCCACTCCAGTAAAGCTAGAAAGGAAAAAGGTATGTTAATCAAGCTTGACATGGCCAATGCATTTGACTGGGTCAAGCACTCCTTCCTTTTCAAAATTATGTCTCATTTTGGATTCAATGAAATCTTCATCCGTTGGATTGCAGCTTGCATTAGCAAACCTTGGATCGCTCCCCTAATTAATGGTCGTCCTTTCGATTTCTTCCAATCAACCCAGGGCATTAGGCAAGGCTGCCCTCTCTCCCCCTTCCTGTACATTATCTTGGCAGACTCCATTAGCCGGAAATTAAACCAAGACCTTCTCAATGGCACCCTCCCCGGCCTCCATTTGACCCCGAACTCCCATCCTCTCAACCACACTCTGTTTACAGATGATTCATTATTCCTTGGAGGAGCTTCATCCTTCATAACCCACAATTTCAAGCATAATATGGACATGTATTGCAAGGCCTCAGGAGGAAATATTAACCTATAGAAAAGTGCAGTCTATAGCTGGAATACAAACAACACAGTGGCTGCAAAAATTAGCAGAATTCTTGGCATCAAGGTACATAATCACTGGGAAAAATTCACATATCTGGGTCTACCTATCACTTATGGCAACTCAAAGGCTGGAACGTGGGACGATATGATCAACAAAATTAAAAGAAGAACCATTAGATGGGGAGGACACTGGCTAAGTAAGGCTGGAAATCTGATCCTTGTGAAGTCGGTAATCTCCACCACTCCTATATACCAGTTTTCTACTCTCCTAGCTCCAAAAGGAACAACTAAGCAGATAAGTAAAATAATGAGAGACTTCCTATGGTTAGGTGGGAAAAACAATGGAAAAAATATCCACTTAGTGAATTGGGAGACAATTAAGAAGTAAAAAATTGCGAGAGGCTTACAAATTCGTGATCCTCGACATGCAAACTTGGCACTGGGTGGTAAGTTATTATGGCAGATACTTCACAACAAGCGGAATCGAATTAGTCAAGTGTTTAGGAAGAAATATCTACAAGGAGCCAACCTAATATGTTTAGATCAAAAGCCTACTTCCAAAGGCTCAAGCACTTGGTCCCTATGCAAAGAGGCCTAGGATTTTTTCTCAAAAGAATTATATTGGGTACCAAGCAATGGTAAGAAAATAGATATTTTTAACGACAAAATTATGGAAAAAGAAGCACTACAAAATATCCATGAACTAAAAAATATTGCAGACTGGCTGGCCCAACATGGGATCACAACTCTAAAATATTTTAGTTCCTGGGACAGTCATGACAACTAGTATAGATGGAAAAAGGTAGTTGTTCCTGCAAATATTGAGGCAGCCAAAGTCACTCTAATTGAGAATATGAAAGGTTGCGCCCCATTGCATTTATTGGCTAGGGATGATCGAGGCTGGGGGCCTACAGGCTCATATATGGCTGTCCTTGGGTACAAAGCTCTACAACCGAAAGAAGAAGCAAGAAATGAAATATGGAAAATGGTTTGGGATCCATTTGGACTCCCGAAAATTAACTTGTTTACCTAGACTTTAATTCATTGTAAAATTCTCACAAGTGAAAATCTAAGTAAGAGAGGAATACACGGGCCTTTTTGGTGCCCTCTCTGCCAGAGCAACATTGAAACTCTTAATCACCTTTTTTTGGAATGTCCTCATTCTAAGAATGTCTGGAATTATATGCTATGGGACCTCAACATCACCATGCCCATTTTTACTACCACCACTCAGCTCTTTAACGATTGGAAATCTATCTATCTCGCGCCCCTCTCCAAGGATAAACTTTGGTATCATCTCTGGATCTCCATCCCAAAATATGCATGCTGGAAAATATGGATTGCAAGAAACCAGGCAATCTTCCAAGAAAAGATTTGTAATCCCATACACACAACAAGCCAAGCCAAAGGATTACTACTTGATTGCCTCAATAACTCTAAGTGTAGGTCTGATTCAACCCTTAGCAAGGTGGAATTGAGGTGGATAGGAACTAATCGATCGCAAACCAGGTATGATCCCCAACAGAGACTCACGCCATCCTGGCAAATTAGTCTCACAAATAAAGACTTCCAAGAATGGAGGACAAATCAGGATAAGGACAGCCTTCATTTCGACGGTGCCTCCAAGAACAATCCTGGCACTGCAGGAGTAGGTGGAGTCTTGTGGAATAGAGATGGGAACATAAGGTTGAAGTATAGGTGGGGCCTGGGAAATAGCTCAAATAATCTTGCTGAAGCGTTAGCCTTGTTGAAAGGATGCCAGATTGTTAGAGATCATAAAATAGAAAAGATTCAAGTGTTTGGAGACTCTTTGATCATTATCCACGCCCTCAACACTAACACTAATAGCAATAATCTTCCACTTAGTTGCATCATTCAGCGAATTCGCCATATTTCGAGCACCTTCACCCTGTTCAAGGCATATCATATATTAAGAACCTTAAACAACGAGGCTGATATCGAAGCTAATGATGCTACTAGTCAACATCAAGGCATTCTCAAGCTCTCCAATATGGAAATATAAGCCCAGCATATTCCTTGATATAGGCACTATTTTATAAGCAAGCTAACACCTTTTTGTTCGAATAGACTGTTTGATTAGAATCATCATTACATTCTGTCATTATTCATCCAATTATAGAGTATTATTCATCCTGCAGAGCCAAGATGGTTTGCTTAAAAGAGAGTCTTAGTTTCTATCTCGGGTATAACTCTGTCTATTGATTAATAGGACATTTCTGAGAGAGTTCAGGTAGAAAATGCCCACCATAGGTATAGGAGGACACATTTTTACTCAACGATGGATACAATGACAGCATACAATAGCATTTTCACCCAACTCTATGATTTTTTCGACTTTATTTGATGCTTAAAATCCAGTAGAAACTCGTATAGATGATGAAGCAGATCGGAATTCCAGATGATAGTATTGTGATGACCAGTGTATTAAAAGTCTCCAGCTAAAGCAACAGTACAGAAGTCATATTCCTCATCGTCTGCAGAACACATCACATTCGTCGGCAGTTTCTTTAATCTCAGCTTTACTTTCAGCATACTTAGCGTATCTCCAGCTCATAAATTTGTCTTTCTTCAAAGTTTTGGAATGCAGAAGGCCTTTTTATTTTCAATATTAGAAACATAACTTAGACAATTGGAATGCAGAAGGCTTCTTTCCAGTCTGTTACATCCTTTTAGATGCATTAGTAGCACTAATAGTGCTTTATTCAATTGATTTAACTGTAATAAGCTCTTCTAGAAAGAGATGAAAGGCAAATTGTCTCTCTAACACAATTTCATTCATTATTGATCTACCTATAATAATCTCTTTCAGAAAGAGATGAAAATGTTCAAAGCCAATTTGGCCACCTATTGTACTCTGTCGATATGGTTCAAAACCACGGCCTTTAATTTTTTTATACAATATACATTTTTGTTATAAAAAAAAAATCATCCCTCTCCTTACCCTCATTAGATTATCTTTAAAAGCACCCTCTAATTCAAATATTAAAAAATATTAAGAAGCTCATAATATCTATTATGTTTATGCAATTAATGACTCGTGTTAAACTTTGTTTAACTAGTAAATAGGTATATGCTAAGGTTAATTCTCATGCAATTTTATTATTTAAGTTTATTCTCTTGCCTACATGTAATGCTTACGCTTATGCTTATGCGAAATGTCATAATGATTAAAGTAAGTTAGAGTTAAATTTTATTATTATTTAAAGTGATTCTCTTACCTACATGTAATGTTATTCTCTTACAATTTTACGCTAGATGTCTTCGCAACAACAGGGGTAACTAAATATCCTGATACTTCTTGGAGCCAAACCTATGTACCTGCATGGAGCCGGATGGAGCTGGTTGGTGAACCATGGGTTATGGTCCCTTGGAAAGGATGAGATTGCCCTTTTTGCATTTATACACTTTAATTTCCTCATAGGGTTTTACGTACCTTCCGTAGCTAAAGTTTTCAAGGGTTTAAATCTTGATATGCTCATGGATTTGAGAAAGACTAAGACTCTAACCAGAAACCCTACCAAAGATGGCAGATCTGCAAGTCCCCTTTGCTCTGACACAAAGTGTCAGAAAGGATAGTTGGTCACACCATGTGAATTTTTGACTTCCAAGGAAAGTACTCCTGGGTTAATGGATAGTGGTAAACCGGATTTGACTTTTGTCTTCTAGAGCTCCGAGGGCATTTCACTAGATGTGAGTCTAGAACCTGTTTCTGCGGTTCTGCAGAAATATGGACGCAGGAAATCTCACTCCAAGGTGGTCTCAAAGAAACTTAAACCCATAAATCTGGTTCTGAGTGATGATATATCCATGAATGAGGTTTTATTGACTCACGATATGGCTCTCGTAGTAAGATTCACAGGAAGAAGGGTTAGTACTCAGGGTTTAAAGAAATGGGTAGAGAGCATATGGAACAATGCAATGATGTCTATACCTATGGTATTGGTTCTTCCGCAAGGATGGATTGCTTTCCGTTTCTGCTATGCGACTGACTCATCTATAGTCCTGGATGGAGCTTGGAGATGGGATTTAGATGCCCTTATCCTTAAGCGTTGGATGCCTCTTTTTGACCCTCGTACAGAAAGGTATGATACTATCCCAATTTGGGTTAAACTTCCTAATCTTCCTTTCCATTTATGGTCGAGATCTTTCTTGAAGGATGTGGGCAATTCTCGAGGCTCTTTTGTGGAAACAGACCTTACTTATGAGGACTCTAGCATATATTGCGTGGGGAAAGTTTTGGTTAATCTAGATCCACTAGAGGGTCTAGCTGATACCGTTACCATAACCAGAGGTGATTTAACCTTCACACAGGTGTTAGATTACCAAGGAATATCATTTAAGTGTATTTGTTGTCATGCCTATGGCCATATCATTAGGGATTGTGATATTTCCTTTACAAGGAAGGTCTGGGAGAGGAATATAGACCTTGCATCTCTCTATTATAGACCTGAGACTATTTCTTTCCTGAAGGAGGTTGATCCACTTGATGATGCTTTAGAGGCTTGTTCGAGAACTATTTCGTTTGGTTTGTTTGTGTCTCTTGTTATCCCCAAACCTATTCTTGTGGATCAGTCTGGTCATTTTGTTGATGGATTGAGGTCGTTTACTGGTCCGGTAGCTTCTGGGGTTTCTTTTCAATCCACCCACTCCACCTCTAAAATATGTTCTCTAGACAAGCTTTGTTGTCCTCTGAAGATTACCCCATCTAAAGGATACACTTCACCAGGTCCTAAGCTTCCCTTTCCTTCAGGCTTGGATATCTATCATGGGCATTATCTGCATTCTTAATAGAGTGACAAACTGGTTTCAAAGGACCTTTCAATAGACAGGACTCAAACTTTAGCTCTGGCAAGGAGGAAGTTACGAGGCAGGGTAGCTGGGCATTTGGAAACAAAGGAGGGTGTGGGTTTGTTGGAATCTGAGACTAGACATAAAAAATTTATGTGGGCGCTTAGAGCAGCGGGTTCCATGGATCTGGTTCCTTTATGTTGATTATGACACTAAATTGCAGTGGTCTTGCTAGCCTACCCAAAAAAGCTAGCTGTAAAATGGCTTATTGTTGCTAATAGAGTAGTTGTAGTTTTCTTTCAAGAATTAATGACAGAAGGTTCTGGAATCGTTGCATAGTTTCAAAAGTTGTTAGTCAGATGGTGTTTTGATTTTATTAACTCAAAAGGAAAGTTTGGTGGTGTTATGACTGGCTGGCGCAACAGAAATATGAAATTAACAAACTCGTGGGGGTTGGAGTCTGGGCTTGGGAGCTCTCTCTTATCCCTTGATCTGGGACAATATTTCCTATTTGTTAACCTCTATGGCCAGTATATTGACCGGAAACATTTTTGGGACAGTCTTTTCTCTAAATCCTACATAGCTTCTTAGAACTTGATCCTCGGAGGGGACTTAAATTTCTCGGTTGGTCTCTTTGAAGTCTAGGGTCCGTCTGCACTTTCAGATCCCTTATCGGATTATTTCCTAATTTGTTTAGAAGAGAAAAATCTAATTGACATTGGTATGGTTAAGCTGAACCCGACTTTGACCAACAAACGAGTTGGTGAAGCTAGAATAGCCAAAAGACTTGATCGGTTCTTACTCTCTAAAGAACTATTGGAGAATCAGATCATATTTAAACAATGGGTTGGATGTGGTGGTGAATCTAATCATTTTCCTATGTTTCTTGAGCTAAATGGAGGAAATACCAAACCATCCTGTCCTTTCAAATTTAATCCATCATGGTTATCTGATGAAGAGTTCGTAAAGGGACTTGTTGATGGGTGGCTAGCTCAAGATGAGAATTCTAAGGAACTGGCCTCTTCTCATTTTTCAAAAAATCTAAAACTTGCTAAATACTATGCAATTGAATGGTCGATCAGGAAAAAAGAAATCGAATATAAACTACTGATTAAAATTGAAAATAGCCCGTTGGAGAAGTATACAAGCTTGGGATTTGGATTCATGTCTGATTCCTCTAATATGGACATTTCATATCTGGAACAATGCAGAAGGAAAATTTTATTCTCTAAGGAATCTGAACTAAGAATGAAAAGCAGGGCAGTTTGTCTAAAAGTGGATGAGAACTCTAAATTTTTCTATCATTTTGCTAATCATAGGAAAAACATAAACTCTATATGGAAAATCTCATCGAATACTGGTGATCAAGTTGAAGGTTTCACTAATATAGCACAGGCGGGCATCAAGCATTCTCAGAATATGTTTAGAGATGATGGTAAGGTACAATTATATAATATTATGAGAATTGTTCAATTATTTCCTACAACTGTTTCAGAGGATGATAATTTTATGTTAATGGAAGATGTTACAGTGGATGAATTGAAAGATATTCTGAATCTGTTTAAAAAGGATCATAGCCCTGGGCTGGATGGGTTTCCCATTGAGTTTTACATTGGTATTTTTGACACAGTGGCTAATGATATTTTTAGGGTGATTGCAGAATCTAAACATAGTGGGAAAGTTTCAGTTGTTTTCAACTCAACCTTTCTTGCCTTAATTCCCCAAACAAATGCACCAATTTGTTTTGAGGAATTCAGACCTATAGCACTTTGTAACTGCATCTACAATATTATTTCAAAAGTAATATCGATAATATTAAATAAAATTTTAATTAATTATATCAGTGCTGAGCAGTTTGGTTTTCTCCCTGGTAGACATATACATGAGGCAATTGGTGTTGCATAGGAGGGTTTACATACTATCAGAAGTGAAAACTACAAGGTTGTTGTATTAAGGCTTGATATGTCAAAATCTTATGACAGATCAAATTGGATGTATATCAGAGTTGTTCTATCTCAGATGGGGTTTGATGTCCCTTTCATCTCATGGGTAATGGGATGCCTTTCCTCTGTCTCTTTTTCTATACTTATAAATGGGTCTACATCATATTTATTTAGACCAACCCGTGGAATTAGGCAAGGATACCCACTAGCACGTATTTTTTTCCCTATCATAGCAGAAGGTTTTAGCAGGGCAGTGCATGAAGCTAGGGATAATTGTGACCTAAAAGGAATATCATTTGGTGGAAATATCTCTATATCCCACATCTTATTTATTGACGACATCCTCTTATTTTCCAATGGATGCTTACAGGATTTGAGGAAAATAAAAGAGGTCATCCATTTGTTATGCTCAGCAACAAGAATGTTGGTTAATATTGGGAAATCCTCCTTGCTATTATATGATATGGACACACAAGAGACCTTTACTATTAGTAGCATTTTCCCTTATAAATTGTCACAATTGGAAGCAGGCTTAAAATATCTGGGTTTCATATTGAAGCCTATGGCTTATCATATAAAGGATTGGGACTGGTTGATAGCAAAATGTGAAGCCATAATACATTTTTAGTGTCATTAGTGGCTCTCTAAAGGTGGGAAACTTATTCTGATAAAATATGTACTTGATTCCATACCAATGTTTTGGATGTCCTTTTGGATCCCAGTTGGAGTTTTGGAAAAGATTAGGAAACTTTGCTATAAATTCCTTTGGTCTACTAAATCTGATCATGGCATGATTTGGATCAAATGGAAATCATTGGCTCTCCCTAAGAAAATTGGAGGTTGGGCATTCAAGATTCCTGCACTCTTCTCTTCTGCCTTGGCTGCAATAAAATGTCTGGAAACTTATCACAGGAACTGGTCTATGGAACCAAGTGGTTATGCGTAAGTATATATTTTCCTAATACTCTTATTGATTGGATTCACAAACCTTTAAAGTCTTAAAGGAAATTTTCACTGTGCTGGAAAGCAATCCTAAAGGATTTCGACATTATAGGCTCAAGACTCTCATGGAAGGTTGGGGATGGATCCTCAGTAAGGCTAGGAGCTGATCCTTGGGTTGGCTATAGTCACAAATATGCTCTTCCAGGTATTATTGTAAATAAACTTATGTCAAATGGGTTTTATTTTCTTAATAATATTGTAGATTACTCAAAGACTACATTCAGAGGTCAAGGTTGGTTGAACGCGAAGGAAGTGGGACTGTCTAGGTTTGATATCGATCTCCGGAATGACTATATTGAAAATCTAAGGAATTGTAATGGAAGGTTATCAAATGTCCATGACAAATTGATATGGATGTTTTCAGATACAGGCTCATACAACCAAAAATCTGGCTATGATTTTTTGATACATAACTATGAAACAAAGACTTTTTGGTGGTGGAGTGTTGTTTGGAAGTATAAATGCCCCTTAAAATCCAGAATTTATATGTGGTTCCTCTTGTTAAACAAAGTACTAACATGGGACATACTTCAAATAAAACACAGAGAAGGTCCGGGAAGATGTTATCTATGCAACAAGGAGGAGGAGACAAATTATCACATAGCAGTGGACTGTCCTTACACGCAGGTTGTTTGGAAAGAAATTGAAAATTGCTTAAATTTAACCTATATATGGAAAGGGGAGACAATAGAAACATGTCTTATGAATTGGAACAAAAATGAAAAGGTCGCAGAGCAAAAATAATTGCCTTTGATTGTTGCTTGGGGAATTTGGCTAGCCAGGAATGCAAGTTGTTTTGAAGACAGAACTATTATGCCTATATATTGTGCTCACCGAATCTTAGGGATACTTAGCTTCTTCCCACAAAAAAAAAGTGTACTTAAAGATAAGGAGGGTTGTAGTGGAGGAAATAGAGGTCAACACTCCTTGGGCATACTTTGATGGAGCAACTATGGGTGAGCCAAAAATTTGTGGAGCTGGGGGTCTACTACTCCTATCTAAACAACACTGGGTAAGATTTAAAGCTGGACTTTGTAATGGTACAAACAATTTTGCAGAATTGAGTGCTATTAGACTTTTGACATGGTTGGCTATTGAACATCAGGTAAACAATTTACAAATATTTGGAGACTCTCAGCTCATAGAAAATTGGATTACAAGGATTTACAGACTTCAAAATATCCACTTGGCATCTCTCTTGGATGAGGTTTTAAGACTAAAGACATCATTGGAAAAATAAGTATCAAGCACATCTATCGTGAAAGGAAAGGAGAAGCTGACATATTAAGTTGGTGCACTTTTGGATGAGGGTACTTGGCATATATCTAAAACAAAAGATTCAACTACAACTGACTATTATCATGATACAATGGTTGGACACAATCAAGTTATGATTCAATAGTTGGACCTATTCAGTCTATGTTAAGACCGATTTTCTCCCTCCTTTGAAGTTTTAGAATATATGGATGTTTCTTATCCTTTGCTTATGTTTTTTTGAATGTATGTATCCATAAATTAATTTCCTGGTTTCTAAAAACTAAAAGATCGAGCTTTTTAGCCTTCTTTTGATGATTTTTGAAATATGAAGAAATTATCTAGGATTATATAGTGTATATGCTTTTTAACAGACATGCTCATTTTATTTGGGCAGCTGAAAACTGTAACTTTGTCCTTGAAATAAAGCTATGAATTTTTTTGTGGAAAAAAAATGTAATGTTTACGCTTATGCTTATGCGAAATGTCATGATGATTGAAGTAAGTTAGACTTAATTTTCTTATTTTAAAGTGCAAATTTAGAAGGATATGATATATATTAATGGTTGCAAATTTGCAATAATAGTTAAGGAAAATTGGGCAACATGGATTTTAATTTTGTTAAAGTTTGTGTGTGTGTGTGTATAAAGGTGATTTTATTAAATTTATTAAAAGTAAGAATGATAAGAAAATAAATACAAATATCTTGATATTTCAAAGTTTTTTTGGTGTGGTATAATCTAGGGTATTTTCACTGAGGCAATTTTATGGAGCATTTTCACGAGATATTTTCAAGATTGGGTTTTTCATTAAGGCATTTTTTCCATGGAGCATTTTTAGAAAGGCACTTTCATTGGGGCACTTTCAAAAAATTGGGCATTTTCATGGAATGCCTCCAAAACCCTAATTCACTCTTAATCACGTGCATAAGTTCATTCTCCCAACCTTGGTTCTAATTTATTTTATTTATTTAAAACTTGTTTTTACATAGGCACTTTCACAGGTGCATTTTCACTAAGGCACAATATTTTTAAAATTCGGGTTTTTCGTTGTGGTACATTACTTTCAAGATGGGGTTTTTTCACTACGACACAATAAATGGCATTTTTAGTGAGGCATTGGATATTTTTTAAGATTGATCTTTTTTTTTGTAAGATTTGAAGATTTATATTAGAAACAGAAGAAGAATATACATATATCTACAAAATTGCTTAGATTGTTCAGCGTATTCAGGGTATCCATATAGCAAAGTGGTCGTGAGAAACTAGACCGGATTCACGAGTTTGAAATCAGTATGGTCCTTGTTTTCATGTTCCCCCACAGGCCGAGGGTTATGACCTTAATCATATTCAAAAGACCAAACAGACAAAGACGAAGCATAACATGACTTAATAGTTAAACACCCTCATGGGCTAGGGAATGATTGCGACCTGGTTGAACTTGGTTTGTCATGTCGCCTGAGTGTTGAACAGGTTCATCATTGACATTGCAATTGGGCTTCTCCTAGGTCTCCATAAGCTCGAGCAGCTGGTCCATTTTTCCATTGAATTTGACATTCATTGTGGCTTGACTCTTGGCCAAATTCTGAATACCCATTTCCATCTATTGAAGTCATTCTCCATCATTTGCATCAATTTCTCCTACTGAGTGGAAGCTCCTGAGGTCTTGCTCGTTTCCTGATTTTTATTCTTCAACCTGCCTTCATCGAGAGCCATACCCATCATGGCTTTCATTCTCTAAAAATACTAAGGGTCCTAGTGTGTTTGATCTCTCTGGTTAGCGGTGCCCCATAGTCCTCAATGATGCCCTCGAAACTAGCCTACAAGACCTTTGGTGAATTGCCACATCACCTCTTGTTCGCTCGATTCTCCCAGCATTCGATTCGGTCGCAAACCTATTGGCTTACCCTCGATCCAAAGAAGCCACACATCTTTTCCAAGTCCTTCACATCCCTTGGCAAATGAGACCGCTTGGGACCAGAGGACACGCGTTTGCGGGTGGTTTTGGTTCTAATGTGAAGAACCTGCAATAATTAATTAATGAAAACACACGAGATAACAGAAATAACAGAACTCATAATCACTTTATGATCGCAGGCCACTTCGAGGGGGAAGCCTCCTTTGAGCAAGCTCAATACAAATAACTTCACGGTACCTTCATTGGCCTCAAACACACTTATATACTAATTCTATGCCCAATACTATGGGTCGATACCATGGGACATATAATACTATGGGACGAATTACAAAGCATATGTGTCCAATACTATGGGTCAATACCATGGGATAATACAAACTATGGATCAACAAATACTACGGGACGACTTACAAAGCATATGCGTCCAACAACAATATACTAACAAAGTAAAGAGAAGGGTTGACACAGGTTCCTAACATCCCCTCTCCCTTAGAAAAAGCTTTGTCCTCAAAGCTTTATATGTGGAAAATGATACAAAATCTGAAGGAGTGGTTCCCCTGTAGCATCCTTGGGTTGCATTCTGAGCCACTGACACCTTTTGAGTTTCAAGGGGGATTGCTTGGAAGGTTGTAGACAAATAAGAACCATATCAACTGCGTGAAAAGTGCGCTCAAAATGGTGCTGCTCGGCTTGTTGTTTCAGTGGAATTCTTGCCATGTGAAGATTGTCATGCATAATGAGAAGAATTTGATCGTGCTTTCGAAGAACCAAGTCAACTGCCTGAACTGGGGAGCTGTTGAGGGTGTATGGAAGAAGAACTGGTGGTGCCTGTCCCTAGACTGCTTCATATGGTGTCCTTTTAGATGTGGTATTGTACCACCGGAGAGCTTCTAGGAAATCCATAGAATTAGTTGTCCAAATCTGTGTAGGGATGGGCAAGGGTCCGAGTAGTCCCGAAAGGAGGGTCGTTTCACCCTTGTTGACCTGGAAAGTATCACAGTCAACCACCATCTGTTGAATTGTCATTTTCAATCCCTGCCAAAAGAAGTTACATTGTTCCCGGTCATACGTTTTGAGGAACCCAGAGTGCCTTGCCGATGAAGAAGCAAGGTGTTCATAGAAGAGATAGCCTTGTTGAACAGATTACAACCAATTTGGAACAAGCCGAGAAATAGTTGTAAGAGAAACTGGGTCAGCAAATGTACAAGAAGGAGCATATGCCACCATATTGTCCCTACCCTTCTTGTAAGTGATCGCATAGTCATAACACATGAGTTGGATAACCCATTTTAGGTGTGCTGGGGAGGAGGCCCATTGTTCTAGGAAATTTTCCAGACTCTGGAGATCAATCTTGATGCAGAAATAATTCCCTAATAGGGATGATTTCCACTTCTGTACTGTATGCAAAATAGCCATCATTTCCTGTTGAGATGTAGATGTGGCTAAATGCTTACCAGAAAGGTCTCTTGAAAGCAGCAAGCCCATTGGTTTAGCAAAGACACCTACATATCTATCCAAGGAAGTAGTGGAGACCATTGATGGGTGCATCTGAATGGAATGGAGCTGAGTGATGAGACCATGTGAATTCTTCTTAAGGATCTTCTCCAGGCGATGTGAACTGATGATGCAGAGAGACCCTGGTTGTAAGCCCATAAATTTGTGTTATGTCCCATTGATTGAAAACTGCATCCAAAGTTCAGCAAAATCCCATAAGATGGGGCCAAATGTGTGTAACCATTGAACGCCCAAAACCACATCACATCCACCTAAGGACAAGGCAAACATGTCAGAGCGCAAGTTATAATCTTCTAGAGAGATACGCACATTATGACACTTTCCCTTGTAAGGTAAGGTGCCTCCATTGGCAACCATGACTTAAAAGTCGGAGCAAGGATGGACAAAACAATCAGCCTATTTGGCAATCCGAGGGTCAATGAAGTTATGAGTGCTACAAGAATCAATGAGTATTATAAGAGGAAGCTTCTTGAAGTAACCCCTAACCCACATTGTTTGGGGGGTGGTGATTCCGGCTAAAGCATGGAGAGATATCTCTGGGTGGTCTTCTTGAGATGGAGGGTCAATAAGCGGCTCCTGAATGTCGACCTCATCATCCATTGTATCTGGAGCTTCTTCACCAATTTCAGAGGCAGGCGGAGAATCCACATCTAAGAGATAGAGCTTTTGCTGAACACATCGATGCCCCCGATTGAATTTCTCATCACATTTATAACAAATCCCTTTTTCTTTGCGTGCCTGCATCTCTGTTTTAGACAAATGCTTGATAGGAGTTGGGCGAAGAGCTGGCGGGATGGGAGGTCTTTAAGAACCCATATTTTAGAAGGGAACAAAACTGGGTTTGGAGCGTTGTTGGGCTGCAATCTTGTCTTCTGCCAACTTAGCCAACCCCAGGGCTTCCATCATTGTGTTGGGACAGAACATTTTAACCTCTGAGCGGATTTCATCCTTAAGACCACTGATAAAACAACTCCTGTAGAATTCATCAGACAATCCCTCTGTGTGATTGGCTAGTTTCTCAAATTTTGTATGATACTCTCTCACAGTTCCAATTTGGTGAAGTTTAGTGAGGGCTCCTGTGAAGTCATCAAAAACACTAGGACCAAATCGTTGCAAAAGGAGCTGGCAAAAATCTGGCCATTTTGGCTCTTCATGAGCCTTGATGTACCAACGGTACCATTGAAGAGATTCCTGTTCCAAACGAAAGGATGCAAGTGCAACTTTGTTGACATCAAAAGTATTATGTAGACTGAAATATTGTTCTACACGATAGATCCATTTAGTCGGATCAGTACCATTGAAGCGAGGAAAATCAAGCTTCAGACCATGGAAATGGCTGGGAGAAGAGAACCCATTGTCGGGTGAAGACCCAAATTGTCATTTATTGTTCATGGTTGAATGATCAACATGGAGGCCGATTTTTCATCCAGATCCTGGAGTTTTGTTTGGATGGCTGCAAGTGCTTCCTCCATGTTTTTTGCTCCTGTGCGGGTGAAAACCATAACCAGGAGTGTTGTTTTTTTTGGGGGGGAATGGGTAGAAAAACACAAACAATAGCTTATTTAGTAAAGGAAAATTTGGATTTGGCAAAAAATCTAATGGGTAATTGGGGTTTCACTAGGTTTTGGACACTTTCGAATGGACAAGGAAGTAGAAAATGAGGATTTCAAAGGCGGAGTGGAAGAATGGGAAAATTTGTCAGAGAGAGACAAAGAAGTAGAAATAGGGAACGAACACGGTGGAAAAATTTGAAGGTGATTGGGTGAAAATCGAAGAAGTTATGGCAAACCCTAAAAATAGACAAATGTGGGATTTCTGGTTTTGGGAAGTGGAATTTGGGATAAGGTCCTCAGGAATGAAATATGCAGAATGAGATTTCAAGGGTGTTAGTGAAGTTTCAAGGGAAACAGAGTTAAAACAAAGGAGATATGGCAAAAAAACAGAATTATATATATATATATATATATATATATATATATATATATATATATATATTTTTCAGAATGGATCTGAACGGCTCTGAATGGATCGAAATGGTTGGATCTTAAACGACTTTCAGAATAGATCTGAAATGGATGGATTTGGAATGGCTTTTAGAATAGATCTGAAACGGCTAGATCTGGAATGGCTTTCAGAATGGATCTGAAATGACTCGAAATGGATCTAAAATTGTTGAATCTGAAACGGCGCGGAAGTGATCGGCAGGGGTGTTAGTGAAGTTTCAGGGGAAACAGAGTTAAAACAAAGGAGATATGGTGAAAAAATAGAATTATATATTTTTTTATTTTTTTTCAGAATGGATCTGAAACGGCTTCTAATGGATCGAAATGGTTGGATCTAAAACGAATTTCAGAATAGATCTTAAACGGTTGGATCTGGAATGGCTTTTAGAATATATCTAAAATGGCTTTCAAAATGGATCTGAAACGACTCGGAATGGATCTAAAATGGCTGAATCTGAAATGACGCGGAAGCAATCGGTAGGGGTGTCAGTGAAGTTTCAAGGGAAACAAGGTTAAAACAAAGGAGATATGGCGAAAAAATGGAATTATATATATATATATATATATATTCAGAATGGATCTGAAATGGATCTGAATGGCTGGATTTGAAACAGTTTTCAGAATAGATTTGAAATGGCTGGATCTGGAATGGATTTTAGAATAGAACTGAAACGGCTATATCTGGAATGGCTTTCAGAATCGATATGAAATGGCTCGGAATGGATCTAAAATGGCTGAATCTGAAACGACGTGGAAGTGATCGGCCACAGTTCAGCTGAAAATAGATATGGACCCCAGGTATGCTCGACTTCCTAACAGTTCAGGGGTTTCACTTGGACACCAATGCTGTCTGAAGGCTTGCGTATTGGGGCAGTACCCTTCACTCCACGGGTCAGGTAAAACTAATAACCACTTTGCCACAAATGACAGCTCTTGGTTTACCTCACAGGTGGGAACTAGTCAATCAGGTAGGGGTCGTTGCTCTTTTCGCTGGCAGGTCCTCTCAATGGGCCAGCTACTTCGGGGTTCCTGTGGTACTCCTCACAATGAGTTTTAGGGCTTATGCCCAAGTACTTCCCACAGTTAAGCGGATAGGGATTATTCCCAGATCCGAACTTGCAAAAGATGCGAAATTTTTTTTTGGCATAAATTCCACCCAACGAGCCCAAGAAAGTGCTTTGATACCAGATGTGAAGAACCGGCAATAATTAATTAATGAAAACACATGAGATAACATAAATAATAGAACTCAGAATCACTTTATTGATCGCAAGCCACTTCGAGGGGTAACCTCCTTTGAGCAAGCTCAATACAAATAACTTCACGGTACCTTCATTGGCCTCAACACACACTTATATACTAAGTCTATGCCCAATACCATGGGTCAATACCATGGGACATATAATACTACGGGACGACTCACAAAGCATATGCGTCCAATACTATGGGTCAATACAATGGGCTAATACAAACTATGGATCAACAAATACTACAGGACGACTTACAAAGCATATGCGTCCAACAACAATATACTAACAAAGTAAAGAGAAGGGTTGACATGGGTTCCTAACATCTAACCATTATGCCCGAATGCAGGATGAAACCAGAGTCGAGGCGACAAGAGGAGAAGGTGCAATGAAACAAGTGAATGAGTTTGAAGTGACGAGAAACAAGGTGTAATTCCTGAAACATTGAGGAGGAAAGAACACACCTACAGCGAGATGAGAACCAAAGCCAACTCCGTTGATGATGAAAACATGCTGCCATATTCCGTCTTGTTCTAGCCATGATGAGCCACCTTTTGGATGGAACATCTCCTACGTATGATTGAACTCCTTCCTCAGTGATGCAACCTTTGTTGCGCTGCTTCTTTTGATTACATCAGATCAAGCGACGACAAGCATTAAAGACATGTCTCTCCACTCTTTCTCAGCTTGCATTATGAGTTGGCATGTCCTTGTGACACATTGAGTCTTTCATGCCACCCATCATGGGGTTTTAAGATTGGTATTTTTCATTTAAGGCATTTTTTATTATTTTATTTTATTTATTTAAAACTGGTTTTTGCCCAGCAAGTATGAACACCTCACTAGATATACCCAAGACTATCAAAGGGAGACCTAGCACAATTACCCTACAGATTCTTTATGATCATATAGAGTCTATAGAGAAACGTAGGGAAGAAAGAGAAGTTAAACTTCAAACTGAACTAGAGGCCATGCTTGATAATGAATTTGCATCATTTGAAGATAAGATTAAAAAACAAATAGACAATAAGATTAGAGTGTTGGAGAATAAGTTGCACACAATGGAGATTAGATTACAAGAAATGGGAAAGCAAAGCCAAGAAACAAAACAACCAACCCAACAATGAGAGATTGACAATTTAGAAAATCTTGAGATGAAGAGCAAGATTAAAGAACTAGAAGCAAAGGTAAATGACAATCTAACCCTAAATAGTTTGGAAGGTAAATTGGATATCAAACAGAAAAATAAATAAGCTTATTGAATTAGACCATGAACATAACAAACTAGAATTGAGCCTCATAATTTTTGGTTTGAAGGAGGAGGATGAAGAGGATACACTAGCTTTAGTCAAGGAAAAACTACTTTATAAGTTACAAACTGAAGCTACTTGTCTCACAGAAGAAAAGAGGTTGGGAAAACTAACTGAGAATAAAGACAGGCTAATCCGGGTTAAGCTTATCTCTAAAGACCATAATTTCGGCATACTCAATAAAACTACAAGTCTGAAAGGATCGAGAATATTTATAAATGAAGATCTAATTCCAAAAGATCAAATCGAACTAAGAAAAGAAGTTCAAAAGGTAAAAGAAGCTAGGAAGGAAGGAAAATGGACACTAATTAGAAACATAAAGGTTGTTATCTGAAATAGAGACCTAAAAGATAATAATAAATAGTAATTTGGCATGCTTCAGCTCCTCTCTTGGAGCTATCGTGGCTTTCCATGGAATAGAGGCACTCCCAAGTTAAGTTGGATTTTGAATGAAATTGATATTATACTGCTGGTTAAAACCTGGGAGCATGAATAATCTAAAGTCCCTACGATAGAAATATTTGTCTTATGGTCAATATGGAACAAGAGATCATGTCACCAATGAATTGGAGGCATAACTTGTTACATTAGGAAGAACATTTCCCCACATGTTAGGCTCTATAAGAAATATTCGTTCAACTAGTACATATGGATGGAGATTACAGATATTAATGCTAAAAAAATATTTATAGAAATTTGTTATTTTGCGCCTATTGGTTCTAGCTTTTGTCAAAAGAACAATTTAGATAAAACTTGTCCTTATAATGACCTTGAACATGAGATTTCTAGTTTGAGAAATGAAGGCAATATCCTCTTAATGGGTGACTTTAATGCTCAAATAACTAGTAACCAAGTTACTCTCTTAAGAAATGCTTCTAACCCTAATCCTCTATGGTTAAACGAATACCTTGCTTTAGTGAGCAACTACAAAAGAAGTTATGAAAATTTCAAGGAAAATTTGTTTGGTTATGAGCTAATAAAGCTTTCTTGTGCTCAAGATCTAATTATTTGCGACGGTCTTATGAAATGGCCTAATTCTCGTTAGATGACTTACATTCATGGGCTTGGAAGTAGTGTGGTTGACTATGTCATTTCCGATATCCCTTTAAACAACCAAATAATAAATTTTGACATTTTAAATGACCATGAACCTGACTCGGATCATGGGCCTTTAATTGTAACTCTCAACTTTGTTATGCATAGTAGTCATATAGAAACGAATTCTCTGAGTCAAAAGTACTTAATCATCAACAAAAGTAAAGTTGATATTTTTCTAAATATTCTAAATAATAATCTCTTTCCTCTATCTAGTAGGGGCAATATAGAAGACCTTTATCATAATTTCTCTACAACCCTCTCCTCTTCCATTAACAAGTTTTCTATTGAAGCGTCGTATAAAAAATAAAAATAGAATAAGTAACCCTTGGTATGACAAAGAGTGTAAAATCACTAGAAGAGAATTCAAAGAAGCTATTGAGGAGTCCCTAAAAGTTGACAAGATAAACAAACAAAATCCCTTATTAAAAGAAAAAAAGGACCTATATGAATAATAATAAGCAAGAGAAGCTTTTACACCTCTCTAAGATGGATCCTAGAAAATTATGGAGACAAATTCTAACTCGCAAAAATAAAGAGAATAATATGATTGTATTGAAAGACTGAAATTACTATCTTAAGAAGCTTTATTAATCAAATGATGCCATAAACAACATTCGACCCATTTTTATAGAAGATGAAGTTTTTTCTTTAGAATAAATAGATTTTTGGATTAAGTGCCTCATGAATGGGAAAGCTAAGGACATTGATTCAAGGCTACCAAGTTGAAATCCTAAAAATTGGGTTGTTTATCCTCATCCCTCACATCCACAAGCTCTTCAATCTAGCAGTCAAGCAAGGCTTCCCTAAACCTTGGAGTTAGAGCCTTATTGTACCCATTTTTAAAAGCGGTGATAAAAATAACCCCTGTAAGCATAGGACCATTATGATTGGCCCTCTCTTAGCGAATTTATATGGTATTATTTTGGAAAATAAGATCATCATATGGATAGAAAGACGAGGTAAAAGAGCTAAAGCAAAAGTTGATTTTAGAAGCTATCACTCCACCAAAGACCACCTCATTACTCTTAGGATAATTGTAGAGGAATGTCACAATAATAAGCTCAATTCCTTTGCTGCTTTGTGGACTTTAGGAAAGCTTTTGATATAGTGCTTAGAAAAAAGTTGTGGAAAAGGTTTGAACAGTTAAAGGTTCCTTTCAATTTGAGAGTTGTTGCAATAAGGTTGTACGAGAATGTCATTGCCAAGTTTAAGAACACCGAGGGTTGGTCGATAGATATTAATTGTAACATAGGAGTTAAGCAAGGCTTACCCCTCTCACCTACTCTTTTTGGTATATACATTGATAAGTTAGAAGGTTGTTTAATAGAGGCAAGTTGCACTCGCATGACGTTAGTAGGAATTGTCATCATCCTCCTTCTTTATGGTGATGATATTGTTCTTCTAGCAAGATGTCCATCTAGTATTGATAAGCAATTAAGAATTCTCAAGGATTTATGCACTGGAATGGGCATAAACGTCAATATCGACAAAACCAAATAAAATTCCTCTTTGAAATTCTCGTCACTCTCGTTCTCTTGTATGGGTGTGACGTTTAGAGTTGCAACATCTCTAGAGAATCTTGGAGAAGGATTGAGCAAATCCAAAAGCATTTTATAACTTACAATCTTAAAATTCAAAGCAATACATCATATTCTATTCTCCTGATTAAAGTGGGTATTTTCCCCATTGAGAGCATAACTATGACTATGTACCTAATGTACAAGAAAAAATTAAATAACTTGGGAGATCAAAGACTTCCGAAAATTGCTTTAAATTCCAGTCAAAACCACCTAAAGCTCAAGCGAGGTTGGCATAAAGATGCCATGTCTTGGTTAAAGATGCGGGGAATTGGTGAAAATATCACTTTGCAAAATAGAGATGATATTAAAAATATTATTAGTTCAAAGTTCAAAGAGAAGCTATGGTGTCATGAAAATTTAGAGGATGAAAGAATTCAAGATATTACAAGGAGGTAATTAACCCTATTCTTGAAGATCAAAATTATCTCTTTGTTTTAACTAGTGTAAAGAAGAAGATCCACATAGCTAAAATAAGAACGAACTCTCATGAGCTGCATAGTGAAACAAGGAGTTGGACATTTCCCAAAACTCTGTGGGTTGAAAGGATTTGTCATCTTTGTGAGATTATAAGTGTCGAGGATGAAAAACATGCCCTACGTACACCCACATAAGATCTCAATTTCAAAATTTTTGTTACAATACGAAGCTAGTCAATCTTCTATCTCATCAAAATAATAGTAATTTAAGAATGCTCCTCTCCAAGCTTTTTGAGCACATAAATAAAACTCTAAAGCAAACTGAGTAGTTCCTTACTTTTCTTTTTTAAGGTTCGATAAACCAAAATTGATCTAAATAGACATTAACATCATCATCATCATTATAAAGAAAAAGAAAAAAATAGATTACTTAACATATGATTTTTGTTTAACATATGATTTTTGTTTTATTAATCTTCAAAAAATACTTAATATTTAATTATTATAATATCATATTGGTAGAGTAAACATTACATTTTTTCATACTAAAGTATAAAATAAACTTCACTTCAATCAATATGTTTATTATAAATTTTAAATATTTATTTCCAAAAGTAAAGAATAAAAATAATAATAATTGAATTTATTTTCATTTCAAAGTCAAAATATTAAAGATTTGAATGGTATCATCTGAACTTGTCATAGGTGAATATTTAATTTTTTTTAAAGTAGTATCCTACATATTGGAACTACCTTTTTTTGTTGTTAAGTATTCTTCTGCATAATGGAACTCCCTACGGTTATAAAATGTCTATTCACTTTTATGTATACGAACGACCGAAGGTTCGTGTCGGTGTAAGGAAGGAGCATACAGGAATGATCAGAATAACTTTAAAAGGTGGTCCTGGTCGTTTATTGCGGTGGATGCTTTCTTCGATATGTGTGGGAAGTATGAAATACATTATAAGGAAGAAACCGAGAAGAGGCCTTCCCTTTCCCAATAATGATGGTGAGGGATTATTTTTGTTTTGTTAATAAAGATAGTTGTTAAGAAAATTAGAGTTGATATTGATTTAAAATTTTGATTATTGGATAAGTTTAGAATGAGGTAAAAAATTTGGAAAACAAATTTTAATTGTGGTGAAATTTTAATTATGTCAAAAAAATTGACTAGACTTAACTTAATTTTTATTATTATTAATAGGATATATTTGCTATCACATTAACGTATTTTTGTTCTTATTACTTATGTTTTTGTAAGGTGAAGATGTGCATATATATATTTGCATCATTCATTTTTTGGAATTGAAGATGTGTATATGTATATTTGCATTATCTTTTATTTAAGAGTGTGAGGGTATGCATATATCTACCTTCTCGAAGTGTGAGGGTGTACATATACCTACCCTCTTGGGATGTGAAATTATGTTTATGTGTGATACATGGGTGTATATGTACCAACCTTCCAAGATGTGTATGTGTGTGCATATATATATACTCTCACACCCCAAGTATAACTATATATGTGCATGTGTGCACATATATATTTATGTGTACCAACCCTACAACTCAATAGGTACATGCATACCCCACACTGTGGGACACACACTCACACATCAAAAGGGTGGTTGGTGCAAGCACACACATCACATGCACAACCTTACATTTAGAAAGTCAAATGTTGCAAGTACATGCATATATACCCTAACACCTTGGGACAATACAAGCACATGTATACACACATTTACAAACAAAAAGGATTAATAGTCCAAGCGCGCGCATACACACACACACACACATAAATGAATAAAAGCAAAAAAAAACACACACACACACATATATATATATGAAAATGAAAAAATATATAAAAGTAATTACATACATTTACATGTACAACCTAAGTGGGCCTAATGGTTAAGAGCATGAGGAAATAACGGTTAAGAGCATGTGTTTCCTCCTAGGAGGTCATAGGCTCAAACCCAGAGGGGGATAGGGTATGTACACCTTTGTAAACTTTAGCAATTAAATCGTTGTGTAGAGGTGGGCCCCTTGTCTCACAAACAAAGGGGTCTCATACACCAAATTGGTGTCTCCCTTGGTGGTGACCTTAAAAATAAATTATTATTATTATTATTATTATAGGAATATTTGCTTTTAAAAATCATTTTGTCTCTATAAACAAATTATTGGTTTTTTTTCTTTTCTTTCAAATGATGGTTCACCATTTGTTAGAGGGCTACATCCATCGAGAAATTTTCAACACCTGTTATTCTGGAGAATCAAGGTCTGGCCAACATTACAATCATTACATAGTCAAAGTCGACTCCCAAAGAGCAAGTGTCATAAAGCAGGATTTGAACCCGGATGGAGAGGACAACAACATTCCTCCTAACCACCCGATCTACACTCAATTGACACTTTTACATTCCTCTATTAATTATTGCTTATAATTATTATCATAACACTTAATTTTAAAATAATAAATATCCATAATAAATTATAAAAAAACACTAACTTAAAAAAAATATATTAATTAATTATATATATATATATATAATCCCATTTCTTCACTCAACTCTAACCACAAGTTCACACTTATGTCTCACCAACTTTGATACGACATCCCTCGTTCTTATATCAAGTCAATGCAATGGAACCGCCAAAAGTTTCTTATATCAAGTCAATGTAATGGAACCACCAAAAGTGTACGAACAACTTTCATGATGGAGCAATCAAGCACTAGACTTATTGATTCAAGTTCAATTTGTAGTTAACAACATTTAGAGGAATAATGATGAAAATCTTGGGTTCTTATTGATAAATTTTGAATTCAAAATCTATCAATGTGAAAATTGCCCAACCAAATCAAAAAACATCATAGAAATCATATTTCCTAAAAAAATAAAAATTCTTCCTCACTTTAATCTATACAATTTCGTATTTTGGCTTTCTAATCAATAACTCACAACTTTATTTTTTGTTTCATAACATTAACTTAAAACTTTATTTTTGGTTTCACATATCTCTTATTTTTGTGATTCATTACATAACTTTAATTTTTAGTAATTGAGTTACATCAATAAATGATATTTATGTATTAATTCATAAAATTTTAATTAATGGAACCATTTTTTTTTGTCATTTATTTAGATATATGTAGAATTTAAATGAGAGAAAAAAAATGTATGTATATTATGTGGAACGATATAATATTTTGAGATCATATTTATAAGATTTTTTAGTATAGTTTTTTATGATTTCATACGAAAATCTTAAGTAAAATTTGGGGGATAATAGTAATTAGGATTTACATTAAAACATGCAAGTACGTCAATTATATGGTTAAAAATGTCAAAACCATCCCATACCATGTCAAAACCACCTACCACGTCTTTAAGTTTCTCACAACACGACATGCATGTATCCCTCTTCAATGTAATTGCCATGTCATTAACTATATGCACCACCTTGTTGCCTCCAATCCTCACCCTCGTCACTATCCTTGCATCCCCTTCTAATCCTTATCACTATCCCTATATCCCCTTCATATTAGTTATGGAAACAATAAAACAAACCTAAGTTTGAGAAGTTTTCACTTTTAATGTTTTTTGAATGTTCAAGGTAGCAAGCATTTGTTGAAAGGTATCTTGATGGAGTGTTGGATATGTTGGGGGTCGTCACGACTATCATAGTTAATATTGTTGACATACTGCGAAAATGTCTAGGCTTAGTCAATTTCTCTTGAACCTACTATGAATTTATAAGTGAGTAGCATGCCCTATTATTGTAGGAGTCACACTACCTAGAGGAGGGGTTTCCATCTCCACACGCTTCTCTAGCTTTTCTCTATAAGAGACATGATGTATTACTTGTTAGATGATGTAAGAGATCTTCATGGGTCAATTCATGGAGTGAGACTTGGCTAGGTTTCAATTTTTACTATGAATTGAAAGCCTCTATTTAATCATGTTCATCAACTTCCCCAAGCCCATATTTATTTTAGCTCTAAATATTCCTCAGCTAGGAACTTCTTCAAAAACATCAACCTTTCAAACCTTGACAACTCCTCTACTTTTATACACTATGTGATGCATAGTTCTTGAAGTTTTGGAAGACTACAAATCCCTTCCATTTTCTTTAGTTCCAAATGTTGCTCTTAGTTAGGCCAAATCAAGGTCCAAAAAATAGCAACACTCCTCCTTTGCATCACTTCCATGGAGTACTATGTTCAATTCAAGATCCAAGTCCATTTTAAGAATCAACAAGATTTGCAAAGACAACCAAAGCAAGGGCGAATTATCCTGAACCAACAACAACACCATTAGTAGTCCATAACAAAGAAAGCAAGCTATGCAAGTTGATTTATCAAGGAAGAACAACAAAAAAGTGGTTTGTCCAAGTGAGATTGGTAGAAGGAAGCACATAATGAGCATTTTCCAAAAGGGGAAGAGAATACCAACCAAAAGTGTCCACTAGTAGTGGGAACCCCCCCTTTTGTTTTTCACATTCTCCCATTCACAATGGGTGTTCCAATGCCTCAACCACTCCTGGAAGCCTTCCCCTAACTTAGAGTCAAGCTCCCCCAACCTAGAGCTGAGCTACTCCATGCTTGACACTCTAGACATTAGGTATGTCCCGTTGTGTCCAAGTTTACCAAGTGAAGAGATAGAGGTAGATTCTTTAGATTTTATCAATCCTAATAATGATGTAATCGATTATGCAAATGTTTATGGCCTCAATCTTTCTTTAATATAAGGTGGTTTTTGTAGTTGATGTGGTTGATGATGATCTTTATCTAGCAAATGAGCCACCTGGATTCACATACTCACTACTAGGTCCAATAACAAATCCAGACATAGTTTCCCTACATATTCACTAGGACTAGGTCCAATGACAAATTCACAAATAGTATCCCTGCATATATATTGTACAATTCATCAATTGATAGGTTGTATTGTAGCGACTTTGAAAAATATATTGTATCAAATTTGGGGGAATTAAACTAGGTGCGAAAAGATCCATTTTCAAAATGTAAAGTGCCCACTGAAACATTATAGTTAAAAAGACATACCATCAAAAACACTTATTTGATATATAAAAGGAACAACACCCTCTTTCTGCCATATCATCTACTCAACATCTAGAGAATATTTCCAACACTCTAGCCTTGCTAGTGGATGACAAAACCTAGACATGTCAATGTACATTCTAGTTAATAACAACCTTCCAATCAACAAGAAATATGACTAAATATGACTGTTTAATGCTTCTTTCCAATGTCACCATCACCTTATTTGTTTTTCATAAAGAATACTTCTCTCGTTATATCATTCGTGCCATCGTATTCAAAAGAATGAAAATTTATGTGTCATACCTTCCCAATGTTTATTAAATTGAAAGAGTAAACCCTCATCATTTCTTAAACTTTTACTATTTTAAACCAAATAAACAATAATCACCTCATAACTTCGCCTAATTAACTTTCATACAACTCTTTTTCTTTCCTTTTTAAATACTATAACTTAAATCTTATATATAATTTTAGTTTTTGAGTTGATTAAGCCAAGGCACTTCATACAAAAATTCATAATTACTATGACATCCACATATTATGACTTGGTTTGAGTTGATCAAGCTAAGTGGCGAGACAACGTTGTTCTTAACCATTTATGCTTTTATGGTAACCTAAAAGAAACATGAAATATTCATCATTAACATGTATTCAATAATATATTTCTTTGAATTGATTTTATCATTTTGATTATTAATATATTTGTTTGAATTGATTTTATCATTTTGATTATTAATATATTTTTTGAATTGATTTTATCATTTTGATTCTTAATAACTTTAATTTGTTTATGTAAAATGTTTATTATAAAAGGTTAATGGTTCAATTTTTTTATTAATTAATGTTTCAATTTTTTTATTGATTGAGTTAATTTTTTTTAAAGTAAAATAAATATTTTAAAATTGAATTTGTAATTTTAATTTTTTTTAGAAGATGATAAAACTTATCATAATTTGGTTGTCAAATTGATAATGAGGACAATAACCCATTGGTGGTCCATAAGGGGGCATACTTCCACTCTTGCTAGATATCTCTAGGTCTTGGACCATTAACATGTTTCCTTAAGTTCAAGGAAGACAAATTCTTAACCAATTAGAAGTAGTTTCAGCTCTTACTCCAAGACCACTTAAATCCACAACTTAATAGATACAACAAGGAAACACCAATTCCTATTTATTTTGTGAGCTCTAGGAAATAATATTATTTTAAATTGAATATACAAAAAGTAACAGTTTGGGTCTTCCCTGGGGGAAACCCGACCAAAGATAAAATAAGAAACTGTCATTTGTTTCCCATGGAAGTAAACCAAAATTCAAACTATATTTGCAAAGATCCATTGTGACCATAACACGACTGGGGCTATATATAAAGGGACTGTGTACTATGCCTAGAACATACTTATGATATATAGAAAGCCAAAAAATAGAAACTAGAAAACATCAACTACTCTTCTTCATCATCATCAAAGATGGCAATATAGGGCACTGCTTGCCCATGAGAGGACTAGGGACCCGTAGCAAGGTTTGAAGTAGGAGCTAAGGCAGGGCTTGGAAAAGCAAATTCCAACCTAGTAAGAGCCTTGATAATGATATTTTTCCTACCCATCACCTGACTTATCTGATTATGGATTTCATCCATTTGGAGCAACATCTCATTTTGTTCCTCCCAACTGTCCAGTGGTGCCTTGCCAAGCAAGGCCTTAGTATGCCAGTTTAGGGTCTCCCTAGTCATAGTGTTTCTAGGATCTCTCACCCATGGCTATCCTCTATAATATTTTCAACCCCAATATCTGCCTTCTCAGACTTTATCCAAACCTCGACCTTAGGGAGTCGGTACTTCACCTCACCCAGGATTTGATCCATGTACAACGCACGAGCCTCCTCCAATTCTTGGAACACCCGCGACTAGGAAGAGATTCCTTGACCCTTATTTGGCTTGCGTCCTTTTTCTTGACCCTCCATTCTCTTATGGACACCCAAGAACTATGAACAATCACTATAGCGATGAACCTCTAGCCAACCAGAATACTCTGTAGCAAGAACTCCTGCCTTATTATCTTCAAGACCCCAATACCATTGAGCGTTAAAATTGGAAGAGGTTCCAAGCCAAGGGAAACATTCCCTTCATTTATCTATCTATCCCTGGCCTGTTCGCTTCAACCAGTGGAGAAAGAGACGAAGACCAAGCATCCAAATTAAATCCGTACCTCAAGAGGTCCCCAACTTCTTTGTCCACCTTGCATTTTGATAATGCCTCCACTAGGGCCTCTCAATCTTCCATGTTGGATTTGAAATCCACTCGCTATAATGAATCCCACCATCATCAAACCATCAGAGTCGATTTCGTCCATCTTCTACTTGGACCTTGGCTTGACATCCATCTCATCCATACCTTTCTCTCGCTCATAAAGGTTCAAAGTCATTAACCTTGTCATAATAGAGTGATGCACCCTCTAGATTATTCTATAGCTATGGAAGTACACTTGGATAACATGCCCACAACAATTTATCTTCCTCAACACCTTATCTAAAGCCACCAATTCTTATTTATTATTATAATAATAATAAAATTAAAAAAAACAACTTTGTTAATTACTTTAAAACACAAACCTTACTATATCAAAGTAATATTTATACCTTAACAAAGAGGTACACATAAAATCCTATAGAAACACCTCTTACCTTACACTTGGAAAGACAAACCTTATATTGAAAGAAAGCAAGCTTTATGCATAATTTAGAAAATCTGCATAAAAATATTTACAATTTTTTTCTTATATTTTTTTATATAGCAAAATTATTTAATTTTATAATACAAATCAATATAAAAGAAATATTTTTTCTATACTTATAAATACATTTTAAATTTATATAACTATTTTACTTTCATATTACAAACCAATATAAAGAAATGTATTACAAAATAAACATATTACAATTATTTTATTTACCTTAAGATGGCATTTAGGGTAATATAATATAATTTATTTATGAATCAACATAGATTCATCTTAAATCTAGATCTATCAAGTATTTTTTTTATACATTAAGACAAATTTAAACCTCAAGATATATATATATTTTGTTTGCTAGAATTTTCTTGACTTGCGGGAGTGGCCTTTGGTTTAAGAAACCATGACCCAGGGGAATCTAAGCCATCAAAATCACACGGGGACGGGGATCACACCCAGACTTGGGCCACAACAACACTCAACTGGTTGGATTTTGGGTGTCTCCTCCAAACTAACTCACCCCTAAGGGGAATTGAACCCGGGTTGCCCCGTTGACAAGACCCACACCTTAACCGAATGTGCTAGCTGGAATTGACAAACCTCAAGATATTTAATCGCTCTTGATTCTTGATATATCTAGGTTTAAAATCAAATCAATATAATTTAATTTTTTTTTAAAATTCGACATCATTTGCATTTACATGTTACAACATATCCCTCCTAAGTTGTAAGGACCTAGGTAGTCTTGTTACAAGAATCAATATAATTTTTTTTAAGTGACATTACAACATCTCCCCCATATCAAGTTGGAAGCACCTCCCTACTCTCATGCAATAAACATACCATATTAATTTTTTTTTATAAATTAATAATTTTTTTAATTCTTACAGCATCAAATTTCCTTAATAACAACTTTTTTATCATATAAAATTTTATTTCAACAATTATAACTCCAAAATTAGATTAAATAGTACACCAGTTTAAGTAATGTCATATGCCCCTTTTCGGTTGTTGTGCGAAGATATACATATATATATTCATACAGAAGACATACATATGTATATATTCATTCTGGTGGTCTTAACCATGGTAACCACAAATCGCCCGTTGTGGAAGATCATTCCTCAAAGCTTCTGACATAAAAAAGCATTATCGCATGTAACCCAAATTTCAACCCTCTCCCCTCCACCAACAGAGCAGCGCAGGAGGACTACTAGGGCTACCTGTGTGTGTCCGGAGCATCTAGATCAAAGATCAAGTCCATCAAAGGTACGCCGTTGCCCCTTCAATTTGGCTGTGAAATTCTTTAATTTTTTTATGCGTGGGGTTAATTTCTCAAATTTCGTTAGTTGGCTGTTCCCTTCTTTTGTAGTCGGGTATGTAATTTAGATTTCCACCGTTGTCGAAGTTCATTTTTCTGTTTCTCCTTTGAATTCCGTATTTAATCCACCGATCATCTTATCTTTTGCCTGAATTCCATGGGGACAAACGGGTCAACCGTTTTCTTTTCGTTTCCTGCTATTAACTTGTGGTAATTTAATTTAATTTTGGTGAAGGGTGTACTTTCATTTTGGCCTTCGGCACGTAAATTAATGGGCTTGAATCTTTGTTTGTTGACTAGATCGTGTCGATCGAAAGAGGCTGCTGTGTTTCATTTTTTTTGCCGCTAATGTAAGAATTGTTTCTGCTTTGCTGGTTCGCTGCCATTCTGTTTGCTGAAGCCACCCTAGATTTATCTGATATTGTTTAGATTTTGTCCCTTATTGTACGTTATTGTTGAATTTTTATATTTCACATAAATCCTGTTAGGTTGGGCGGCACATTTTTGGGCATTTGGTATTTTTTTTGAATAAAATTCATATTCAACAGGTTGAAGCCATTTTTGCCCGTTGGGGGTTTATGAAAGTTCAATACATCTGCAACAACTACTCTTTTGTTAATCCCAGCACTCAAAATTGAATTATTGATGATTATTTAAATTCTGTTTGTGTTTTGTGACTTGAAAACCTGTAATTGCATGCACCGACTGTGAAATCTTACAATTGAGTGATACGAGAAATACTGAGAATTTTAAATGAATGCCCTTCAACTTGACCCCTACAAATGATTGGCTGCCAGTATTGGACGTGAAAAATAACCATCTGAGTGCAATCGCCAAACTTCAAGCAGATCATTTAGACAGGGATAATTGTATATATTTGATGGGCAACATCCCCAGCTTATTTGAAAGAGTACCTACCATCTCATAGGCAGGCACGAGAGGCTGGATAATTTTAGCCTCAACTCTAAGCCAGCATGTACATACTGAAACCATTTGACATTTGAAGTTGACATTAACAAAGCTTCACAAGATTTATAGGTTATACATATTTAATGAATAAATTGTGTCATCTCCAATCATTTTTCTTTGTGATTTCCTGTAAGTCTAGTTGCAGAGTATACTGGGTCTGATGAATTCTCTTTTCCTTTGTTCGTTTCCTACTTTGTATGACTAAATGTGCATGTTTGAAGTTTGAACTTTGACCAATTCTCTCTCTCTCTTCACATCATCTATTACCCATGTGCAGTATTGGTGCTGAATACATCCTTCATCCAATTGCCATACTTAATAAGTTAATACTTAAAGAAGGATTGGTCAGATTCAATTGATTCTACCATCACTGCTGGGTAGTTCCTGTTGTACAGAGTAAGAGCTAGCATCTGATGCAATAGAAGAAGACCAGCCTCATTTTTTGCTTCCAAAGCATCCCTATGGTCAACTTTTATAGCATCCACCTTCTTTACCATTACGGCGACAAATTTGTCACAGGCCCTATGAAGCAACTAAAGGAGCGCATCCTGGGGCCGAGGTGGACAGGTGCCTCAGGGTCTAGCAGTGAAATTTGGTTACTAGGTGTATGCTATAAGATTTTACCAGATGAATCTTCCAGTGATTCAAATACTAGCCAGGGCCATGCAGAATTTCTGCACGATTTCTCTTCAAGAATATGGCTGACGTATCGGAAAGGTTAGTTTTCATACCAAGATTGTGATGCAAAGTTGCAAACAATATTCAATATTATGATCAGAATAAATTTTTTGATGCAATACTGACTGTTTTGGTCAATGAGCATTGGTATTGGTTTCATATATTGCAGTCCTGTTTGTCCCATTTGTGTACAGGATTTGAACCAATAGGTGAATCAAAGTATGTAAGCGATGTTGGGTGGGGGTGCATGCTTCGGAGTGGGCAGATGCTTGTAGCTCAGGTACTCTTGAGTTATTTTGGAATTGATTTAACCACTTCTTTGAAATGTTTCTTACTTACAGTGACCTATTTGCAATTATGGGGTCAGTGACCAAAAGTGCATGATTGTTAACCTACTAGAGCATACTGATGTCTGATTATCCCACAAATTTCTCTTGCATTCTGAAGTTGTTAATTATGCTAGAAAAGTTCTTGTTTTAATTTTGATTTGGTCAATGCAGGCTTTACTTTTTCATCATTTAGGGAGGTCTTGGCGAAGGCCAACACAACAGGTAAGGAGAAATATCTAGTGTACTGTAGACAAGGTTCCAGAGAGGGACAACAAATTATGTTAGGTGCTGCAACAGAAAATGGGATTAAATTTTTTGTCTAGTAAACATCACGTATAATGTGATGAGGCTTTTGCCATTGAATTGCAGGGTAGCTCATGAGAGTGGTCCCGTGTTGGTGATGCAGCCATTTAATCAGGAGTATATCGAGATCTTGCGGTGTTTTGGGGATTCTTCTTCGGAGGCTTCTCCCTTCTCCATACACAACTTGCTTGAAGCAGGAAAGCCTTATTTCGTAACTGCTGGAAATTGGTTAGGACCATATGCTATGTGTCGTTCGTGGGGAGCACTTGCTCGGAACGAAAAGAAGCGTTGTATGCTGGGCAATCTCAAGCTTGCATTGCCTATGGCAGTTTATATTGCTTCTGAAGATGAATATGGTGGGTGTGGAGGGGCTCCAGTTATTTGCATTGATGATGTGGCCAGGCTGTGTTCAGAGTGGTCCAATGGACAAGGGGAAGCCCAGGTGCCCCTCCTGATTTTGGTGCCGGTTGTTCTTGGTCCTCAGGTGGTTAACCCAAGGTGAGTTATCACTTCATTTCTATTGGGTGATACATCAAAGTGCAGTATCCTTTGGATTAAAAATTAAATTTGGTTGTGGAATTTGATAGAAAAGATGAAATACCTAAGCAATCTTTGTTGATCTGCAAACTGTAATACACTGGGAGTACCATTCCATTGCTATGCTTACAGAATAGAAAGCTATATATGGGACCTGTCTAATGTTTATTTTGATGACATTCATTTGAAAAGGAAATACTCAGCCAAGCTTCCCTGTGTTATCAGCTCTTAAAACTCCAATTCTCAGAATTCATAAATTATAATTTAATTATACAATTGAACCCCTGATTATAATCATAGATCTAAACAGGATTACTGATCTAGACTAACTGGCATGTGGGAAGCAGCTCAATGGTGGCCAGGGTTTGTAACTTTCAATGCTTGTACTCTTGAGTCTTATGACTTCCTCCAGCAATTAGTTTTGTCTTGAAATGATTAATAATGGTTCTCACAATTTTTTGAAAACCAACTGGAAAACTTTCAGAAAATTGTTGAACCACCACATCTGTAGTCTGCCTATTCATTTGAAGATTTATAAATCCGTGTTTCTGTCAGGTTTTGGCTGAGCTAATTTAAAATTTTATTCATTCCTCAGATCTATGGATATCTGAGTTCTGGTACTGGTTACTGATCCTGGGTAACCTTAGGTAAAATATAGTAATATGCCATTTAGGAGCAAGGATGTTTCAATCCATTCCTGCTCGTCTAGGTTTGAGTAGGATAGAGGCATAAAGCATACTTTCTACAAGATATTAGAACTATATAACCCAAAACATAACTTATCAATGCAAATTTCCTAAAGTTTGGAGCTCATTTCGTAGATGTCATTCTGACTCTGCATGATGCCTTCCACAATATCAGCAAATGCAACAGAAGATGTGGGGCAGACACAATAAAGAAAATATGTGCAACCAAGAGGAATTTCTCATATAGTCATACTAACATTGCTACAAAAGGCAGAGGCAACTTATAACTCAAGCAAACTACAAGGCTTGTATTTTCATGCATATATTAAATACCAAATTCAAACTTTCTAGAAGTTCATGTCCATGGTACTCAGATGAATGGTATTAGATTTTATATTGTTCGATGAAAAATTTAGAAGTATAAGACAAGGTTTTTAAACAATTCTACATAAAGGCAGTAGGATTTAGTAGTTGTGCCTTGATGAGATTGTATCCCCTGTTGGCTTTTGAAAATGCAATTTAATTTCCCCTCAAGGCTCAAGGTCTGCATTAGCAACCAACCTCTCCAGGCCGTTCAATGAATCTAATAAATCTCTCAGTGTATGAAGTCATTCTTTAATGTGTATTTGTCTGCAAGTATTAAGATAAATGATTTCTTTGCAGTTGACAGACGGTTATGTACTTGTAGCCAGTATGAATAATTATTTTTTCTCATATATAATATTAGATTACTTAATTATGCAAACAAACAATCTTTATTAGCATGAATATGTTATATAATATTGAGGCATTTTATGTTTTTTGTTTAACATACCCATAATTTGATATTTCATTTGTGGAGTTGCTCATACAGGTAGAAGGATTCAATTGACATTGAATTATATTATTAAAAAACACAAAGGATATGGTAGTATTTTGTGACTTATTTTGTTTGGATAAGTCAAAAGGTTGGTTTGTGCCTCTGAAATATATTTTCAAAACAATTTTTTTTTTTCCATTTTTATACAAGAGAAACTAGGAATACTAGGAACAATGATCTGCAGAGACAAGCTAAACAGAATTCTGCTCCATTGGCCCATGAAAAGAGTGGTTATATCCAAGGGCCAGCTGAAAAATAATATAATGTCCCCTTTTAGGTTTTTCTATCTTGATAAGCTTCCATGCTGAGAGGAATGTAACAGGCAAGTGGTGTTTATCACCCAGAATGAGGTTTGAGGAAAGATGACCACAGAAGGCCAAAATCTACTGCCATGCTGATTTGGTAAAACAGAAAGGTTAAAAGAGATGTTTTAATGGACCTGGGCTTGCTGCAGAAAGGGTATTTAGGGTGAGGAATACTCATGTAGATAAGGTGTTGACCAACAATCTGGCTGCCCAAAATAAGAGACCATTTGCGTGGGTTGTTGATCCACAGTCTATCCATTAGATCAGGCTATGACACCCAGTCCCTAGTGCATGAAAGATATCCAGGATGGTTCTAACCCCTTGTTTGAATATACTCAAAGCCAAAAACCATGGTGGCACTGCCAGAGGCTTTTCATCATGCAAAAGCCATGGAGACTACCAGATAGAATGCTTATTAAATGATAATCCTGCTGGAAAACTTCATGCATTCCATTTCTGGAATCAGCCACCAGTGTCATCCTTTCTGAATTACCTAAGGTCTTTTTTAATCACCTTGGAAGATTCTTGTCATAGATGCCTTTGATCAGGCTGTGTTGTTTTATTTTGAACCTTCCAAAATTCTATCTATCATTAAATTACACATTAGTCTGTCTATTTGTGAAAGAGAAACTACTTTGGGAATGAAAAAAGAATTGACTCATTGTTGTCTCATTGTTGTGTGGGCATTTGATAAGTTGCATCCATACATGGTTCTCACTTTTCACACTAATTCTATTTGTCATTGACTAAGCATTTTGTAAGGTGCATCCCTACTTACATCGCTTCACACTATTCTTGAAATTGATTTTGTAAATTTAACTATTTTGTTGAAAATAGAGCCCCAAATCACATCTTTCTCATTGATTGGACATTTGGTAAATGTGCATCCCTACCTACATTGCTCTCCTACTATTCATAAAATTGATTTTGTTGCTTTAACTATTCATAAAATTGATTTTGTTGCTTTAACTAATTCGTTTTTTTTACCGAAATGGTTAATTTTGTATTAAAAAATGCTGCTGCATCTGTACTGTTCCTGTTCAGTAGTCATAAGTTCAAAATAATATCTTCCAAAATTTTCCAAGCAGTGACTATTCTGCTACCTATAACATGAAAATAGCATGGAAATTTACAACTATAAATCCTATGGAACTGTCCTACTATCAAAATAGTTTTGCAAAACATAACTGAACCTGGAGTTAACTGATGGCAAGACCATTGTGCTTCATCCTGATCCTCCTGGAGAGGATTTTCCTGCTGATATACTAGCTCCATAACTACATCCTCTGGCTCTTATTGCACTGACACCTCTTTGGCTTCACCAGGAACTGAGCCAATTGATAATTTTTGCTGAGTTATCCAAGATTGACTGCTTTTTGCCAAGGTCATTACCATTTGTCTCAGCATATTGCCTTCTTCCTCAAGGGTTTCTATGTCTTTTGTTGGACAACTATTTCCAGGATTTCTGTATGGCCTATATTCTAAGCTTCCTCCTGTGAATTTAGGTGGTTTGATCGACTGGTTAATGAAGCTTGATTTCCCAAGATAAGGCTTTCGTGGTGCCTCAGAACTCACCGAATACTTCCTGTGAATGGAGGTGGTTTGAATGATTGGTTAATGAAGCTTGATTTTCCAAGATAAGGCTTTCATGGTTCCTCAGAACTCACTGAATACCAATTAATTCACAAAGAGCACAATGTCCCTGGTGACTGGTCCTCCATGTCCCAAAGAGGCTCACTCCCACCAGCCAATATCAAACAGACAGAGCCACCAGCTTTACCAATTTCACCAGGGTACCATTCACAGGTCATGGGGCAGCAGATTTGAAATTTGTGAAGCTACAAGCCAGAGTTAGAAATCATAGGGCTGAGCTAAAGTTTATGAAGCTGCAAGGCACAGGGTCGAAGTTCACATAATTCACAGAACATCCAGCAATGGATTGCTCAACCGGCCATAGAGTTACCTCACTATCAGTATGTCCATTGATTTCCACCCCCCTGACTCAGGAATCCTGTCACAAACACCGGTCACCGAGCAGGATGAGCCCCAGAAAGATCTCACCTGCATCCCCCATGCTGACATTGGAATGCTCAAGAGCAAGCCTCAACTTCATTGAGTAAGTGTGTGGAGGTACTGTAGAGGCAGAGGATTTAATTCCTGTCTTGTTGGCTTAATGCCATTTAACCTCATGACTTTGCATGTGATCCTTGATGTTGACCTTCATTTTGCAAAGTTGACTTGATATAAAATATTGACATAATGACTATGGGTTAGTGGTGATAGATATCCCTCCTTTTGTTTGAAGTTCCCCTGCTTCTATTCTGATTTAGATCCAGCAAGAGTTGAAATGTGATAGAATTCTGCTGTTGCTAGCCTCCTTTTTTCTTGATTTATCCTAATCATGATCCATGCCAAATGACAATCTATTGTGATAGAAGAGTTTCTCATATGCCTTATATGAGCAGGAATTGCCTGTTACAATCAAATCTTTGATTGGATTGGTGTATTATCTTGAGTTCTTGATAAAGAGTTAGGGCTTCAGCTTGATTGTTTGTTGCTTTGCCTAAACCCTGTTCATAGTTCACTTCCTCTTGTCCCTCGGGATAAAATATCATCTTTCCTGCATCTGCCAACCCTGAGCTCTAACTAATTTGTTACAGAGAGTCCATATCACATCTTTGCTCATTCTCTCCGTGGAAGATTATGACATAAAGTTCATTATTACTTTTCTTGTTCCACCATTGAATGTAATGGTCTTTGTACAAGGTACTGTTTTCTTTCAGTCAATTGAGGATGACATTTTTATTGTTTCTTCTCTCAGTGAACTCTATCAGGCCCAATTGTTAAATTTCAGCACTGAAAGTATCTTCCAATCATTGCGCACTTTTCATTCTCCACATTATACTTCCCCTTTCTTATAGTAATATTAGTTTATGGACAACCACCTCTATGCATTCAGAAACCTGAATCTCTACTCTACTTTCCGTATAGATGCTTTTCTTTTACTAATGTTCACAAAAGCCCCCCTCCTTCCCACCAAAAACAAAAAGCTCAAATCTTCTTCAGTGCTTTTGGGATAAAAGCTTTGTCAGCATTTCTCTTTGTTTCTTTGCCATAGTCTTTTTTAATCCTAAAGTTTGGCTGATTGGAACCTTAAAAAACTATTTCCATCTCTACTTCCCACCAAAAACAAAAAGCTCAAATCTTCTTCAGTGCTTTTGGGATAAAAGCTTTGTCAGCATTTCTCTTTGTTTCTTTGCCATAGTCTTTTTTAATCCTAAAGTTTGGCTGATTGGAACCTTAAAAGTTTGCCATAGTCTTGAACTTGTTATTTCTGTTATTCTGGGCCCTTTTCGTATGGCAATGGAAATGTATTCATCTTTGTGTTAACCAAATATTTGGACTGATGGTCTGGAGCCAAAGTCATGGCTAGATCTTTATTATAGGTTTTTTGCAGTTGCTAATGTCCTTTTCTACTTTTTGACTCAGGCATAAAATTTAGTTTGTAGGCGATCTTTCACTATTTTATCTAATTACTGTTCTCACTAATTAACTAAAAATATTAGTCATGCTTGTAAATACATATCATTTGGTGGAATTATTTCCTTCCTATGCTCTCTTTGTCCATATCATTCTGTTCAGAAATATCAATTTTGACATCTGTTTGTGTAGCCATGCCTAATAATCTCTCTGCCACAATGGTGTTAGAGGGGGTATTATGATGCCAATTATTTACACCCTGGGTTATTGGGTATTTTTGTGCAATCCTCTTTATATATGGGATCTGTCTAAAAGACTTATTTTTGGCTGGGACCTTTTCAGATCACTGGGTTCACCAATTCTTTTCAGTTAGTGGCTAAATTAACCATGCACTTTTTTCAGTTAGTGGCTAAATTAACCATGCACTTTACTCTTGTCTACTATGAAAACTATTTATGCACCTCCTGTTAGAGCTTATCAGCAGGTTTTTGTATAGCTCAATTATCACCTAGCATGGCAGAAGATGTTGTGAGCTTGGAAGAGGCACTTGATAGATATGTAGATACTAATACCATTCAAGTGCTTGGGTAGTTAGAGTTATGTAACAACCGTTTTGTTTTGGTATAGGCTGAATCTGAATAAGCAATAAATGAAAACCAGTGCTCTACTCTGGCATTTCACCATGGTGTACATTTGTGTACTGTCATTTCTGCCTAAATTTAGGTGAGAAACTACATTTTCCTTTATTAACTAATATTTTACGTAGTTTAATACATGTCTCTTGCAATCTGTAATTTAGCTGTCTTCATTCTTTAATTTGTGAGATCAACTAAATATTCTTTTGTAGAGACCATTTAGGTGTTTTTCTTTAGACGGTCACTTGTACACCTGGGATTCTTGTTTACCCACAATGTGAAATTTTAATCACTTCAAGTAGTATTATCCTATGTCACAGGGTTCGCCGGATTTTAACCATGAGTTTCGAAATTCGGCGAACCTTAATTTTTTTTTTGAGTTTGTTGGAATTCGAGGGCTAGTTCGACTTCGAACTCGTCTGCTGCTCGTCGTGAGTCATACTAGTGTGAACACTGCTGCTTCCCGTCGCCAACCTCACTGCCGCGAACTCTGCCGTCAGTCTTGAACCCCATTACCCCCGCTGCTGCCCGACGCTAGCTTTACCGCTGCAAACCATGCCGCTACCCGTCGCCAATCTTCGAACCTTGCTATCAGTTTACTCACCCGGCCATCAATCTTACTCACCCATGACCGCCGGCTCTCAGCCTTCAAATAGCCATGGCCTGCGAACTCTGCTACCCAGTCGCGACTCGCCATGAGAGTCTTAAATCGCTGGTGCTCTCGATTTCCATGAACTAGGTATCGTTGGTTGATGAGAGGGTTTATTACTTGGAGATTTTTATCACTGGGGTATTTTAGATATAGGGCAAGTTAATTGGGGATTATTTTTAAATTTAATAATGCCATTGGTTTATGTTTATTTATCATAAACCCTGCTATTAGTAATTAAGATGTTTATATATCATGATTTTTACTCATATTTGTTTATTTATGTTGATTTTTAATATATTATGTTATTATTCATTTTAAAGTTTATATATATTTATATTTTGAAAAATTTATATAGACGAACTCTATGTCAAACCTCATCCCGAACCTCATAAAAATGTTCGAATTTGAACCGAATTTCAAGGTCGTCGAACTCGAATTCGAACCCGAACCATGTGACATAGGTATTATCATATCTATTGTGTGTAGGTAATGCAAGATATTTTACATGTATGCATTACTGCTTCCATTGCTCTTCCTGTTTCCAGATCGATATACACTGAACACTTATTAGTTCTGCAGAAATATTTACTATTTTTTTAATTCAATGTAGTTGAGTAGGAGCATCATGACATTACGTATTCCTTTCAAAGTGCCTTCAAATAAGATATATCTCTGTCAAATGGTTGAAATGCTGCATGAAAATACCATCTATGGCATGATGATCATAAGTGACTTTGCCTTTTTCTTATTGTAAAGATAAAGTGCTACACCGCATTTAATGTGGACAGAATTATGATAGTTGGCTTTACTATCAGAGCTTCATCAGCAGGTTGCTGTATAGATCAACTATAATCTGGCATGGCAGAAGATGTTGTGAGCTTGGAAGAGGCACTTGATGGATATCTATGCAAGTGCATGGGTAGTTAGACACTGTTAGAGTTATGTAACAACCTTTTCGCTTTGGTATAGGCTGAATCTGAATATGCAATAAATGAAAACCAATGCTCTACTCTGGCATTTCACCATGGTGTAAATTTGTGTAGACTGTCATTTCTGCATAATTTTAAGTGAGAAACTACATTTTCTGTTATTATCTAATATTTTACGTAGTTGGATACAAGCTTGCTGCAATCTGTAATTTAGCTGTCTTCATTCTTTAATTTGTGAGATCAACTAAATATTTTTCTGGAGAAACCATTTAGGTGTTTTTCTTCCCACGGCCACTTATACACCTGAGATTCTTGTTTACCCACAATGTGAAATTTTAATCACTTCAAGTAGTATTGTCATATCTATTGTATGCAGTAAAGAAAGATCTTGTACATGTATGCCTTGCTGCTTCCATTGCTCTTCCTGTTTCCAGATGGATATACACTGTACAATTATTAGTTCTGCAGAAACTTTTACTATTTTTTAAATTCAATGTTGTTGAGTAGGAGCATGATGATATTACCTATTCCTTTGCAAGTTTGCATCATGATATTACCTATCCCTTTTCAAAGTGCCTTCGAATAAGATATATCTGTCAAATGGTTGAAATGCTGCATGAAGACACCATATGTGGCACAATGATCACAACTGACTCTGCCTTTTTCTTATTGTAAAGATAAAGTGCTACACAGCATTAATGTGTAGCAACTTTAGTTCTGCAGAAACTTTAACTATTTTTTAAATTCAATGTTGTTGAGTAGGAGCGTGATGATATTACCTATTCCTTTGCATCATGATATTACTTATTCCTTTTCAAAGTGCCTTCGAATAAGATATATCTCTGTCAAATGGTTGAAATGCTGCATGAAGACACCATATGTGGCACAATGATCACAACTGACTTTGCCTTTTTCTTATTGTAAAGATAAAGTGCTACACAGTATTAATGTGGACAGAATTATGATAGTTGGATTTACTATTATCTTATCCATAAATATTAATTAACACTTATTATGCTAGCAGGTATGTACCATCTCTTCGGGAAACATTCACATTTCCCCAAAGTCTTGGCATTGTTGGTGGAAAGCCTGGGGCTTCAACGTATATTGTTGGTGTTCAAGATGAACAAGCGCTGTACTTGGACCCACATGAAGTGCAGCAGGTACCCATGATGCTATTTGGCAAATTATGTAGCGTTGATGTTTGGACTTTGATCCTGGCTTGTATTGTTCTTGTGATATGTTTAAATGATTGAGATTTTCAAGTTTTCAATGAAGGACACGCTAAAATAGAAATTGTGGGTTACCTGTTGAGATTTTCAGAGCTTGAGTTTCAAGTCGTCAATGAAGGACATGCTAAAATGTGCTGTTATAGAAACTGTGGCTTACCTGTTGTGATTTTAAGGGCTTGTACTTTTATGCTTGAAAGTGTGGATCACCCACAAAGATGTTTATTTCTGGTTTTACTTTTGTTCTTGTTAATGGGATTCACTTGTCATAAGTTATAACCAATGAGTGTCTTGCAGGTGGTGGAGATATCGCCTGATAACATGGGGGTTGAGACTGGTTCTTATCATTGCAGGTAACTATTGTCTGGAGTTGTATAGAAAGCTATTTTGATAGAGGTATATTGTTATGCATGGTCAATTAATAACAATAGCAATCTAATGTACAAAACACTCACTGCTATTTCCTATGAAAATTAATGCAGTCTCGTACGCCAGATGCCCCTCAGTGCTATTGATTCATCATTAGCTATAGGTTTTTACTGCCGGAACAGAGGTATGTTACATCATTTTTGTTCTTTCTTAATAGCATAATGAACAATTGTTGTTTCTTAATATTTACAATTGAGTTAAATTCAAAGCATGTAAAAGCTGTTCTAGCTATTTCTGTAGAAATAAGATAACATAAAGATAAGATAATCCTCATACATGACATTGTTAAGATCTTACAAAGACTTAAAATTCTTGTATTGTGTTCTCAGATGATTTTGATGACTTCTGCACACGGGCATCTAATCTTGCAAGTCGATCAGATGGTGCTCCACTGTTCACTGTTATTCAGAGTCTCAACAAATCGAAGAAAAATGATGGCTTGACATCTGAGGGAGGGAATTCAGTGGTTATTTCAGAAACATTGTTCCTGGAAAATGAGAGCATGGTAATTGAAACTTCTGGTGAAGATGATTGGGAATTTATTAGGGGCCCTTGACTAATCTTTATCACCATTGATGGTTCAAAATTCAGTGTCAATGGTAGTTCTTTGCAAAGTTAAAAATGACGAGGGCAACCTCATTCTAATTCATAAATGCCATTCAGAAATTGTTCAAGCTGTTGTATCACAGATAGGCATTATATCTCTAGTGGTCACAAATTTCATGGCAATGAATAACTTATTCCTGTGTTCTGTTCATTATTGTCCATTATTACCATTTGGTCATTAACTTGGGATAGGCTAATTTGCTGATCATGCAAGATTGACCGGATCTGTTTGATATGATATCCAGTGTATTCGATGAAAGCTCATGAGATAATAGTATTGTACAATTTATGTGCTGTTTATGTTCTCCTGTTAAATCTAGTAAGATGAATTACATTTTACATCTCAGTTTTGCATGTAATCGCTATTTCTTAAATATGTACTGCAATTTCAGTGAACTGCATTATTTTTTGAAGCCTTTGAATCGCCCTGATTGCATGCGTGATAATAAGGAACCGTCATAATACTTTCATGGAAAATGAATATTCCAAGACATTTATTAACAACTAAAATAAGAATATCATTATGGAAGTTGCTGTCCATTGATAAGTGCATATGGCTTTTGGAACAATTAAGGTGATTTTAAAATTTATACTTAAAAAGTTAAATGTACACGTTATCTCTTATGATCAGACTAGATGAGGAAATTATTTTGATAAGACAATTAAGATATGTATTATGGATAATATCCTACATGAAAGTTAGATTCGATAATCAATGAAATACATCTTCTTGAATTCCTTGGGTAAAACAGTTTCTCACTCAGATTTGGCGAGAGGATATAACAGTTTCTAGATGACATGCAATTATACATGTCATGGTCATTTATTAAAAAAACTTCAGCATTGAATTACATATGTTCAGATTTCTGCAGAGTATGGAGGCTTGCACTGATTGATTAGTTAAATTTCCTTGAATAGTTTAAGCGGTTGCTCGCTCGTGTAGATTTTATGTGAATACTACGGTTCCCAGAGGATATGCTATTTGATATTTCAATTGTTATTGCTAAAAAGCATCAGCATTGGATTGCATATACACAGCCTTGATCCATTTGATCAGTTCGTTGTTTGATTAAATGTTCAGTAGATTCAAAAGCCTCTTTTGCATGTATCTTATATTTGTTAAATGGGTTGATGTGTATAACCATTCTTTATCATAGTTAAGTTACTTTGGTAAAAGAGAAAAAAGTCGATGAACGTGATAAAACGAGTGTTCCTTCAACAAGGAATGATCTCGAGTCATATACCGTTTTAATAGCACACAACATTTTAAACTGTTCAAAAAATGCTAATGCTTAATACATTCTTCAACATAGTAACTGTAAAATTCAAGCATCGCATAGTAAAATTGATAGTAGTATTTAAGAGTTCGATTTTTTTTTTGTTCACAGGAACTTCCATAACCTGCCTTTGCCTTAGGCAGTGCGTAGCATATTATGAATGCCCTTGTTTAGATGCCAATTTTAAAGGGTATTTATTCTCTGCCAAATCTACCTGGGCTTGCAGCTAGGCTTATTTCTTTTTAACATGCTATTCAGGTGGGGCAGAGCATAGTGAGAATGAACCCTGGTGAACTCCTTAACACTTCATCAACATGAATCAAAGGCTCTGTTTAAATATGTAAAGAATTTTCATTTAATGGAGTGTTACCATTTGAAAGTGCAAGGTTCAATTTGCATTTTCTGAATCATCATCTTAGGAACATTTCATTAGGACATGAAAGCTAGGACATGAAAGCCTAAGTTCAAATCTTTGGTGGAAAATGTTTTGTTTGTCTCTCTCTCCACTCTTAGGGGAACACTTGATGTAGAACATTCTTGAAGAGCCCATGGAAGGTTTTGGAAAGTTATGGAAGAGCTAGAAGGCTCTTGAAGGCTTTGAAGAGCCCATGGAAGGTTTTGGAAAGTTCTCGAACAATGTAGAAGGCTCTTGAAGGCTTTGAAAGCATTTAGAAGGATTTATGTCTCTAAAAGGTTATGGAAACATGTGGAATGTTTTTGAAGTGCCTAGGGACAAAGAAGGGAAGCTCTAGAGGAAGCATTGCACTTAGAAGGTCCTAGAACTCCCCTCTTAAGCAACTAGGAAGTTATAGTGGCGCTGTATATCCCCCCTCTTTAACCACCCCTCTGCATGTTTTTCAAACATAAGCAGAAAGTTCATTTGAAGCAGAGGTTAGGAATATTTTATAGCAGAGATTACAAGGAGTAGGAAATAAGAGCAGAAGTGGAAGATTGGTAAGAAGGTTGAACATGGAAGGAGAAATGACCGATTTGATTCTTAGATTTTCAGTCTTTCATGGAACTGGAAGGGACGATGCTGAACAACCTTTGTTTACATGTGATGTAGTGTGGGTCGTGATGCAGTAAAATAGTGTAGTTGGAAACGACACTAAGAGATTGTGCACTAACATGGTATATGAAGTATAAGAGTACAACTATGCAAGGAGTTGTTTATGTATTGGATGAAATTAAGCAGGCTATGTTAAAGGAGTTTCATAAACCAAAATTGGAGTCTCAATGTACAACATAAATAAAAACAACCTGGAGAACAATCTAGGATTATGATCAAAGATTCAAAATTTTGTTGGACATGTTATCTTTCAAGATTCAGGATGTCCAACATAGGGAATAGTTTATTGTAGGCTTGTTGTTGCACACATGGGTTCCGTTAACTCAACAAAAAGTTCTCACATGATGTGTTAGAAATTGCGATGCGGTTAGAGTCTACCCCAGGTGGAGAATCTTCAGCAGGCATGGCAAAGGCGCAATCTCAACTTGCTACACTAATGGTGTAGCTGCAAGAGATAGTAAGGCGAAATCAATGCGTGAAAATGTTTGGTGTATGCTCTGTTGCACAGAAGGACACCACCAAAATGAGTGCCCCGTGATGGAAAATTATGTAGTTATTGGTGCCCCAAATCTTTTCTCCACAAGACCTCATGTGGATTGGTGTGAATTTTGTAAGAAATGAGTTCACGCACTTCCATGGTGGCTAATGTTGTAGAAGTATCAAACCACAACTTATACCCCCCTGTTTGTGACTTCTGTAAATCGGTTGGGCATGATGTGAATGGATGTTGTGTCTTACAATTAATGAAGGAAAATTCAACCGAGGTTTATAGGGTATAGGGGACTGAAAAGAACATCGAAGCAAGTAGAGGTGGTGGTTTTCAAGAAGGTTTCGAGGCAGAGGCTGAGGATTTGGAGGAGGTAGAAGACAAATCGTTTGTTTCAACTACAGAGAACCTGCACATATAGTGTGGATGTATACAAATCCCTAAAGCTCTATGTGGATATTGTCGCAGTGCAGAACATACTATAGAGGATTGTCTGGATTAAATAGCCAAATGGGAAGAGAAAAGACAACGAAGTAATATGGTAACAATAGAACTACGCGGCAATAAAAAGTTGAAGGAACCAGTGAGTGTGCAAATTATGACTAGAGGGGGCACATAGATAGGAGAAGATTGTGGTAAGCAAGGCTATGTTGAGTAAATGTTAGAAGATAAGATAAAGACAACAACAAAACCGTTGTCAAAGTTTGATGCCGCGTAACAAAGACAGTTCCTGTGTGAAGGACAAGAAGTAGTGGAAGAAGCCCAGAGGTGTGCAGAAGAATTATGGTATGATGTTAATACAAAGAGTGATTTAGAGAGTAGAGTTAGTGAATTTCTTCGCTGTTGTGTTAAGGTACTTAATGGTTTTTCTGTAACTAAGAAATTAACACAGATGTTGACAAAGATAATGGCCATAAAAGAAGCATAGATTCCCATTGTTACGCCATTACCAGAGAGTAAATGGCACTGTGTTCGGAAAATAATAAGAACAAGGGAATTTAAGATGAAATTAGAATTGGGGGGATATGAAATGCAGGATGCCATCCTAGTTCTAGGATCTGATGTGAATATCTTGCTAAAGAAATCTTGGGAAGTAATGGGGAAACCTACGTTGGTGTGGTTCCCTATTTAATTAAGGTTGACTAATCAATATAGAGAATATCCAGTAGGTAGATTGGAAGATGTTGAAGTTGACATTGATGGAATCAAAACTAGGGAAAATTTTGAAGTGATTGAAATTTTAGATGGGATGGATCCGTACCTAGCTTTGTTGGGAATTGATTGGGCCTTTCAGAATAATGCAATTTTGAATTTAAAGTAGAGGGCTATGTCCTTTGAGTCAAAATAAACGCTAGTAATTTATCCCTTGGATCCTAAGGAGGGAGAAAGACATTTAGAGCCACTAAGGGTTGTTATGGAGGATGGGGAAATATAAAATATTTACAATATTACAAGGAGGAAGGAGGATTATGTAAATCCCACAGTTGATGGGGAGATCAGTGGGCACAATATCTATTCGTTTGATACTAATTTAGAAGAAGCGATGGAGAGATTGAAAAACAGATTGTATGAAGTATCAAGTCGAAGATGTGCAAGGGTTGTGGAATTTTTGTGCTGGATATGAACGAAATTGTGTGATTCTCCACATTTTGATGGGGCATGAGTGGTGGAAGAATTTATAAATCAAATGGAATAGAAAGTGCTAGAACTTGTGACGATTCAAGCGATGGATGCAATGTTAAAAGGGATACCCATGCGATGGTGGGCTGCTCATAAGCAGAAGTTGGATACTTGCGAGAAAATATGGCAGAACATTTGTATTAGATTTCAGCCAGTAGTTAAAAAATTACAAAATTGGCACAAAGGAACTCGTGATCCGAAAGAACATTTGTGGTTATGCGAGAATAGGCCCGATGTAGAGAAATGGGTTCATCGATTTATTAATGCATTGAATAAATTACCAAGGAGTTGGTATGTTCAAGGAGAAATAAGGAGGCAAACGATTGATTGAAAAAAGATGGGAGACCAGTTTTGTGATACTTTTAGTTTTTCTTCAAGCAATACAAAATTGAAGAATATTGTGTAGGATAAAAAAAATTTGATTTTTTCAAAAAAATCTCCTGACATTTCCCAAAAAGTAGTTTGCGTGACACACAGGAAAATGGTACAGTTGAATAAGCTAGTTCATTGTTGGTAGATCGTTGAAGAAGAACCTAGAGAGAACGAAGATCTTAAGAAGATAAACATTCCAGAAACTGAGGGGAGCACACAATACATGATACAGGTACAGGTCAGACTATGCCAAAGTATTTGCAGCCACTCAAAACAAAGAAGTATAATATTGGTACATACGAACATCTGAAAATGACAGTAATTGAAAACTATTGGGACCAGGAGATAGTAACATAGGCAGTGGAATTATTAAAGGACTAAGAAGATCTATTTTACATAATATTTTTTGATATGAAGGGCATTGTAGGTTTGTTAGGTGAAATGAAAATTCAACTAAAACCTGAAGCAAAGCCTGTGATGAAGAGACCATATAGATTGAACCCAAAGTTTAAAGAAAAGGTGCGGTAAGAACTAGATAGACGGTGCGGTATTAATGCATTGAATAAATTACCAAGGAGTTGGTATGTTCAAGGAGAAATAAGGAGACAAACGATTGATTGAAAAAAGATGGGAGACCAGTTTTGTGATACTTTTAGTTTTTCATTGAGCAATACAAAATTGAAGAATATTATGTAGGATATATTTTTTTTATTTTTTCAAAAAATCCTCTTGACATTTCCCAAAAAGTAGTTTGCGAGACACATAGGAAAATGGTACAGTTGAATAAGCTAGTTCATTGTTGGTAGATCGTTGAAGAAGAACCTAGAGAGGATGAAGATCTTAAGAAGATAAACATTTCAAAAAATGAGGGGAGCACAAAGTACATGATACAGGTACAGGTCAGACTACGCCAAAGTATTTTCAACCGCTCAAAACAGAGAAGTATAATATTGGTACATAAGAACATCTGACGATGATTGTAATTGAAAACTATTGGGACCAGGAGACAATAACACAGGCGTAGGAATTATTAAAGGACTAAGAAGATCTATTTTCCAGAATATTTTTTGATATGAAGGGCATTGCAGGTTTGTTAGGGGAAATTAAAATTCAACTAAAACCTGAAGCAAAGCATGTGAAGAAAAGACCATATAGATTGAACCCAAAGTATAAAGAAACGGTGCGATAAGAACTAGATAGAATGATGGAAGCAAAGATCATAGTACCATTGGAAGAACATGATTGGGTTAGTCCCATGGTGGTTCAAGATAAGAAAGCTGGAGGGATAAGGATTTGTGTAGATTTGAGGGATTTGAATGCAATGTTCATACACGATTCATTCCCCACCCCATCCACGGATGAAGTTTTAGAAAATGTGGGAGGAAGAGAAGCATATTCATTCACAAATATATTTTTGGGATATCATCAGGTGAAAATTGCAGAAGAAGATAGAACAAAATCTACGTTTGCAATAGAGTGGGGGTCATTTGCATACACAGTGATGCCTTTCGGACTGAAGAATGCTCCCGCAGTGTTTTCTAGGATTGTAGTTACAACATTCAAGGATTTCAGGCATAAATTCTTGGAATTATATATTGATGATTGAACAATATTTAGTCTGCTAAAATATCATCTTTAGTTGTTGAGGCTAATGTTGGATAGGTGTAGGAAATTGTAGATTTACTTAAACTTGTAAAACTAGTTTTTGTTTGAACACCTGTTGGAGTCTTGTTAGGGAACGCAATATGCAAGGAGGGATTATTGGTTGATCCAATTAATATTGCTATAATAGTAAACTGTGGGCAACACTGTATCAGATGGGTTATTATAGGAAATTCACAAGGAATTATGCGAAGATTACTGCGCTATTAGAGAAATTACTAAAGAAGGAAAGTAAGTACGAATGGACTTTTGAATGTTAGGATGCATTCAATATGTTGAAAGAAAAAATGGTCATAGTGCTAATTATTATTTTTCTAGATTGGTTAAAGATTTTTCATGTGCATATGGATGCTTTTTCTATAGTGCAGGGAATTGTACCGACTCATCCCGGTGAGGGAAGTATCAACCATCTGATTTCATTTGGAAGAAGGAAGTTGTCAGATGTAGAGAAGAATTATACTACTACAAAATGTGAAGGCTAAGCGATGGTATATGCATTGCAAAAATTTAGACACTACTTGCGGGGAATTTTTCTCAAATTCTTTCCTGATCATTCTGCTTTAAAATATTTAGTCAATAAGCTAGTGTTGGGGGGAGGATTTGTCTTTGGTTATTACCGTTTCATGAATTTGATTTTGCAGTTGTGGTTATGCCAAGTAAACATAATGTGGGACTAGATCACTTATCAAGGGTGGAATCTGGCGAAGTTGAGGGCAGTGTTGAAGATCACTTTCCTGATGCGTAGTTGTTTCGAGTGGTTGTAGTACCAGAAAAATTCACATATATTGAAACATTTATAATGCCAGATGAAGCACCTGATGATTATACAATGGCTAAACGAAGGAAACTAGTAACAAGGAGAATGGACTATTAATTGATTGCTTGTCAACTATACAAACTAGGAGTTGTTGGGATACTGCGAAGGTGTGTCATGGAGCATGAATGTGATACAATATTGTATGAAGCACATAAGGGCATAGCAGGTGGACATAATGCTAGAAAGGTTACTGTAAGAAAATATTGTGCACAGTGTTATGGTGTCCATCATTATTTTAAGAAGCAAATGAATATTGTAAGCATTATGATGTGTGCTATTGCGTAGGGAATCCATTAGCCAGGGATGGATTGCCATTATTTCCAGTTACTACACTGGAGCCCATTAATTCACCAACAAAGAGGTTAGGAGCAGTGAAGGACTGTACAATAGAGACTGCTGCATGATTTATTTTTGAGAATATTGTCACAAGATTTGGTTGTCCCAAGGTATTGATGAGTGACCAAGGATATCACTTTCTGAATACAACTATTAGGGCACTGATGCAAGAATTCATGATATATCACCAGAAGAGTACACCATATCATCCTCAAACAAATGGAACAATGGAAGCATTTGAAATAGTGTTGGAGAATGCATCAACAAAGGTTTTCAATTTAGATTAGGATGAATGGGCCCAACTGATACCAGCAATATTGTGGGCTTAGCGTACCACTTTAAAAAAATTGAGTAAATTTACACCTTTTTGACTGGTTTATGGTAAGGAAGCAGTGATGCCTGTAGAGTTTGTTGTACCTAGATTACACATTGCATTGGCTACAGTTATGACTGATGATGAGTCATTACAGAGTAGGTTGAATGAATTAATGGAATTAGAGGAAGATCGAATCCTTGCAGGGTTCAATCAACAAGTGGAGAAGCGTAGGTAAGAAGGCTTGGCACGACCGAAATATAAGAAAGAGGGAATTGGAACATAGCTTGTTGGTATTTTTATATGATAAACATCTTGGTAAGCTATGAATGAGATGGATGGGACCATTTCAAATTACATACATCACTGAAGCAGACGCAATTAAGTTACAAACTTTATGGGGTGATCCATTAAAAGGTAAGGTAAATGGAAGCATACTTAAAGCATATTATGGCCTGTAGGGGTCGAAAGAATGATAGCTAACCTTGATTGGTAATGATGTACATATTATATTGAGTAGATAGTAGTAGTCGGTAGTGGAAAGTACATGGGTTATTTCTATTTATGGGTGATAGTGAACCGGTTAGTTAAAGAATATTGTGGAAGTAGTTAAATTTGAATTTTAAATAAAGTACAGTTTGTAGAGGTTTGTAGCATTTATGGAAAGAGTTGTAGTCATGGAAAAAGATTGGAATGAAAATAGTTCATGTAATGCTTACTATATTGGAATGACAGATTGTGTATTGGAAAGGATATTGGGAAGATAGCATGAGCCATGTCTAGAGTCATGACACAAAAAATGCACATTAAGAAGATCGAAAGGCAATAATCGATTGGAGATGTTTAAAGCAAGCAAAGTGTAGAGGTGATTGATTCAGTTCTGTTACAGAGTCGTGCAATAGGGAGTAAGACGACATAGCAAATATTAGAATTGCACTTATAGAGAGTTGAAGTGTTGAGCTATAATGCCGACGTCTGTAGTGCCTAAAGCTCAGTCCAAGATGAAAGAGATTAAATAATCCAAGATGTGTATGGTAGAAATTGACACCATGGTGGATATTAAGGAGCCAATGTTAGGAAAAGTACAGTCTACGAAGTTTCTTGATTTTAATTTGTAGGATGTTGATAGTTTTCCAAGTTTGTAGTTTTCAAGTTATGTTGAGATGATTGAGGGGCTTGATGGCACCGAATGAGTTATTACCAAAGAAGAGGGCACATAATATTTTTCAATAAGTTATCATGTGTTTATTAGATGTTTCACATTTTGGGCGTGGACATAGTATTAAGCGTTGTATTTGTTTTTTCTTGATTAGAAGGCAAGGAGGTTGTTTATGGTTGGACAAACCTTATCCTGTGGATGTGATACACCCGGTTTACTGCGTAAAGGTGAATATTCTGTAGAGGCCATAACATCCCATGACTTAAACATTGAGGAAGTTTATAAAAAATATGGAACACATTGGGGGATGAAAGGAGTAGTGGCTTCGACGATTTCTAATGCATAAGTTTGATTTGCTACCCAAATTTTGGCAGGGAAAGTGGTTCGTAAGTGTCATAAAGATGAATGACGTGTGGGGGTATTGTTTGTAGCTGAAATATGTACCCAAGGTATTAAGTGAGATGAGGAAAATACTTATTAGAGGAATTTATTTAAGATTTCCTCGACACTCAAATTTTAGGAAAGGATTTCCATTTGATTTGGGTGTTTTTGTTCATAGCAATGATAGAATGGAAGGTGTATCATGAAACACCAAAATTCAATATTTGGAAACACGTGACACAAACAAGGAAGTGAAGCAAAATACCAACTTGGCGTTTTAGTGTTTGAACACATAAATGATCCAGGAAACAACCGAATCATACCGAGTTCCACCATATATGGTAGATAAGTTATTTTTTTTTATTAAGAAAAGAGCCTTGCTATTAAACTTTGGAAAATTTAGTTACAAGAAGTATATTGTCATCGAATGCCTTGCCAACATGCAAGGATATACAAATATACAGATTTTTCATGAGATATCTGACTAGGAACCAAAATGCTAGAGTTTTTAACCCTCATGACTTGCCTACATATATACTTGACAAAATTTGAAGTGTTGCAGGAGTAGTTATTGTCCGGGGATTCAAACAAACTAGAGGGATTTCTGTAATTATCAATCATAAGAACAACAAGTAGAGCATGAACACAGAAAAACTAGGGACAACCTGCCTATTCTTTGTCTGTAGGAGCATCATCCCCAATGATGATAGGCGAGTCTTTGGTAGTTCCAGGAGTAAGATCAGATTTGGTGACGCCTTCATCCAGGTGTTCCGCCATTATTATGATTTTGGTAACCATCAGACGGTGGTCTTCTTGTGATCTTCCTCTAGAATGCAACAATCGTCGGTAGCTTTGGCTATTTCCTCACTGTTTTGTAGCATGGTTGTCGTAAGACTCCGCATAATCCAGTGCAGAGCCGCTGAGCACTCATAATGGTCCACATGCTACTTGATGTTCCCTGGATTCTGGATCCAAGGGGCCAAAGGGTTGAAGGGGGTACCCTGAAACATATCCTCGGATTTTGAGAGTTCATCCTGCTGGTTCTCCATTTGATTGTTGCACAATTTCCTTTTTCCTTTACCGGAGGCTTGCTTCTCCACACATTGAGAAAAATTCCATTGTACAAATTGAATACCAAGGCGACCAAAAAGTTTTTTAATTTATCATTAATGATATTCACCTCTTTCCGGATCCCCTTGAGGATATTCTTTTCCATAGTATGGGATAGGTGCTCTTGGGTGTCTTCCATGAGAATTTTCCCCAGAGTAATCTTGCTTGTCCAGAAAGCTACAAGGGTGCCGTCGAAAATAGCGTTTATTCCTCTTGTGGAGCCCAGGTCAGGTTCCTAGAATTCGAGCTCGGTTAGGGACTGAATTTTATTGCGAGCGTAGTAATTGTCCCAGAGTTCTTCCTCTCTATTCTCAATTTTCTTTTTAATATCCCGTGGAACCATGGAAGAGTAGGATTTTGCAGCCTCATTGGCCTTTAATTGATTCATCGTGATGGAGTGATTCTCTGGACCTGCTATAAGACACTTCCTAGGCCTCACCATCTTGGATTTACTGTAATTGCAGCAGCTGTTGAGAGGGTAGACAAAATAACCACCCGCCCATAACAAAAGGAGTAGATGTATAGCTCAACCAGTTTGTTTTTCAAGGAAGCCTCCCATTATAGCTCTATAATGGTAAATCGACATACCTCAGTTCATTATGATGGCACGGTACGTCCTCCCGATCTGGCATCTCCTGCTAAATCCGATACCATCAGTCCCCATGAACAAATTAAGGAATGTGGTACCCTACATTGATTTCTCTATCGGGTTCCATATACTCTTCATGGTCTTGGGTGGTTAAGTAGGGATGCCTTTACCTTTTGGATTTTCTAACGGTGTCTGAGGTGACATTCTTCGTACCCGTACTGCCTTTATTTGTCTTATGGTTCGTGTCCAGTTGCGCTAGCTGCATACTATTCCAGCATGTGGTAAAAGTCATCATGTCCTCCTTATCTAGGCGGTAACAAGTGGCAAAGCAAGGATTCTCCCCGTTTTTGGTGCAGTGCTCATTAATGATTCTAGCACCGAGCTGGGTCCCGATATTGGCTAGGTGATCAGCCACCCTGTTCGCATCCCGTCTGGCATGGAGAGGGATAAGAGTAGAAAAGTTTCCAGCGAGCTTGGACATGGTTTTGAGATCTTCCTCTAGGTGCCAACTGTTTCCAAGGTTGTTGATAGTTGATCCATTGATGATTTTCCTTAGTATATTGGTCAGTATCTATGACTCCCCTTCCACCATTATCCAGTTGAGATTATGATTTTTGGCGATTTTCAAGCCATGGACAAGGAATCCAATTCCGTCGCATTATTGTTGTTGATACCAATGTAACTTGCAAAAATTTCGAGGATGTCTCCTTTGTTGTCCCAAAAAATTCCTCCATAGCCACAGTGCCCTGGATTTCCTTTGGAGGCTCCATCAAAATTGAGCTTAAAAAAGTTGTTTATGGGAGGGTGCTATATATTAGGGATTTTGATGATAGGCCTGAGAGTGTTAAGGATATCAGTATGGTTATGAATATTGATCCCCCAAGAATTCATAATTGTGGCTTCTTGTCCCTCGGGCTGCATATCCTGGTCCGACCATGACTGAATAAGGATGGTTTCGATAATGCTTGTCTTTATTCTACCCCGAATTTTCTCGGTAGTCATGGATAGTGCTTTGAAGACACACCTGTTCCGTTATTTCCACGTTTCTCACATCATAAAGGAGGGGAAGAGGTTCCATATTATCTCTAGCAAGGGGTTATTGAAATGAAAATGCTTCCATTTTAGGAGCAAGTTGTTGATATTAGTTTGGTCTCTTTGTATAGTTCGAAAAATTGCAGCACCCCTATCCCACAACTCGTTGGAAAAGGAATAGGATTTGAAGAGGTGTTCAATGGTTTATTCCTCTTGTTTACAGAGATGACAGGAGGCAGGACCAATAAAGCCCTTTTTTACCAGATTATACCAGGTTAAGGTTTTCTTTTTGACCATAAGCAAGAGGAAAGTAGCTAGTTTGGTCCAGGTATTCTCTTTCCAGATAGGATCGTGAAGGAGATCATGTTCCGCCTGTATATGGTAATCCTCCTTTATAGTAAAGAAACCTTTCAAGGTATGTCCCCATCTGAGTTTGTCATTTTCGTCCTTGATTTTAATTCTTTTGCTGCTTATTTATTCATATGTAATGTTGCCAATGTCGTCTTGAGGTTTAATGGACCATTATTCTGGGATCTTCCAGGTTCGCCATTCATGGTGCCCCTCCCTGTCTCTTTAGTATTGGTAGACTTTGGTTATCCTACATTGTTTCATAGCATATTTAAGATAATGATCTCTTAGAAGATTTTGGATTTTGGGAGCTTGTTTCCAGGAGTCGTCCCAGAAGAGAGCGCTTTTGCCATTTTTAACTTCCCAAAAACTATGGTTTTGAATTAGTTTACGGTTAGTCTAGGCTAGCTTCCAAAAAATTGATCCGTTCATCTCTTCATTGAAACGAATTAAGTCCCGCTGATTCCAATTGGGACTGTATTTGGCTTCCAGAGAAGTGCCCACAGTTCCTTATTATGAGTAATCCACTTACACCATATTTTTTATCCCAAGACCTAATTTAATAACTTGGGATCTCTGAGACCAAGCCTCCCTTTTAGCTTGGGTTGGCAGTCTTCCTCCCATTTTACAAGAGCCCATTTCTTGTGATGCTCATTACTTCCCCAAAGAAAATTTCTTTGAAGGTTTCATATTCTTTTGATTATATATTTGGGGGCAGTCAGGACTGAGAACATATAAAGGGGCATGGATTGGAGCACATAATTGACAAGGGTAAGATGATTGGAAAGAATGAGGGAGCAGAAGGTCCAACTAGAAAGGCAGTTATTGAGAAGAGTAAGTAGATATTCCCAGTTGGCCTGACGGAGAGGTTTGTCCATGAGCGGGGCTCCCAGGTATTTAGAGGGGAGATTATGTATCGACAAACCGAGACATAACAAGATTCTTCTTTGTATGAGATGGTTGGTATTAAAAAAGAAAACCTGGGATTTATCCAAGTTTATGCAGGCTCTTGAGGCCCTCTCAAAGGATTTTAAAATGGTTTTAAAGCATTTGGTATCTTTGTAGGAGGGGTATCCCATTAGTAGGGTGTCATCAACAAACTGTTGGTGGGAATAATTCGGGGCATCTCTGTGTAGATTGATACCCTTCAATTTTTTTTTTCCCTTTATGGATCTCCCCAGTCCCTCCGCCATTAGGATATAGAGAAAGGGGGAAAGGGGATCTCCTTGTATGATGCATATGGAGGGGGTGAAAGGCTCGGCCGGTGCCCCATTGGCTAGGATAGAAAAAAAAGTAGAGGATAAAAGAGCAAGGATCCAGTCAATTAAATCCTGTCGAAAGCCATAGGCCTGCAAGACACTAGAGATATAATTCTAGTTAAGCCGATCAAAGGATTTGGACATATCTAACTTGATGAGAATGCTAGGTTTATTGGTGACTTTGAGAGAGTGTATAACTTCATGATCTAGAATGATGCCATCAAGAATTTTTTTGCCTTCAACATAACCATATTGCTCCGAGCAAATGAGTATGGGGAGGACTGGTTTGAGGAGGTTAGAAATGAATTTGGTAATGATTTTGTAGATTACATTGCATAAGGTGATAGGTACAAATTTTACAGGGGTGGTTGGACTGGTCCCTTTAGGGATGAGAGTGAGGAAGATAGTGTTAAAATCAGATAGGATTCTTTTTGTGCGACGAGAATCTTCCACAATATCAAGGACCTCATCCTTTTGATATCCCAACATTCATGAAAAAAATTAGTGGTGAATCCATTAGGTCTAGGGTATTTTACCATTTTCATGTTGGATATAGATGTTTCCACCTCTTGCATGCTTATCTACCTCATCAGACCCTCATTCTATTCTTTGTTAAGGAGACAAGGAATGTTTTTAGTAATATCTCCGATGGACTGCCTTCTGTCAATTTGGGGTTCAGAAGGGAGATTCTTGAAGAAGGATCTTAGTTCATATGTAATTTCCTCATCCTCATAAATATGGCTTCCATTGGTGGCTTTTAGCATAGTAATTTTGTTGTGTTGCCGGCGCTGAAGCATGGAGTTATGGAAGAATTCAATATTCCTTTCTCCCTCTTTCAACCAATTTATTCTTGATTTTTGCTTCCATAGAATATCTTCTTGTTTGAGTCTTTCATTCAGTTGATAGTTAAGGAGAGAATCTTCCCGATCCTTGGTATCCGAATACCCAGATAGTATGATCTCTTGCTCGAGCTGAGACATTTTTTCCTCTATTTTCCTTTTTTCTTCAAAGATGTTGCCAAAGGTGGTTTTGTTCCAGTCTTTGATTTTTTGTTTTTAAATTTTTAAGTTTCTGCTGGAATTTGTACATGAGGGAGCCATTCTTGATAGAATATTCATTCCACCAAATTTTAATATTATCTTTGAATTCAGGATGTGTAAGCCATAATTTCTCAAAGCAGAAAGGCCTGTTGTGACAAGCACTGTATCTCAAACTTTGGAGACAGATAGGCTAGTGGTCCGAGCCATTTGTAGGAAGGATGGTAGCAGTACAATTATCGCCTTCAGTGCATAGATCATTGGATAAGAGAAAATGATCGAGTCGTGAGGCAATTTGGTGGTGGTTGCCTCTCCTATTGTTCCAGGTATGGATGCCATTAGTTGTTCCCATATTTACCATCATTTTGTTTTCAATAAAGGTGTTAAAGGCTGCACTATCCTTATCCAGTCTTTGGACACCTCCTTTCTTTTCATGAAGATTGATAATCATATTGAAATCCCCTCCCAGGATCCAGTTATCGTTCTGATGGGAGTCCCGAATCCATTGGAGACGGTTTAGAATTTCAATCTTATGGTTCAATATTTGTGGACCATAGATGTTGGTAATTAGCCATCGTTTGTTGGTGCCGATGAGGTGATAGGTAGAAGACATGGTTCTATGGGTAGATTCGAAGTTATTTGAGCATATTTCATTAGGATTACACAAGATTGAGAGACCCCCTGAGGCTCCCATGGCATTGACAACCATAACAACAGATATTTTCCAAAATTTTTGAGCTATTTTTCCCATAGTGTGGGTAGAACACTTGGTTTCCTGTAGCAGAACGATTCTGGTATTTTCCATTACGATATTATTTTTAATTAGTCGTTGCTTTGAGGAACCATTCATCCCTCTGGTATTCCAAGAGATTATATTCATTTATGGGATGAGGATAGAGCAGAAAAAAAACTCCATTAACTGATTATATTGACCATATTCAAGCACCAGGTAGCCTAACTCGTCCAATATTTGCCTATTGGATCTTCTTCCTTTCTTTTTATCCTCTTGATGTTGTCATTTAAGTTCCTTTTTTCCAAGTACAAAATCCTTTGATGTTCTTTTGGGACTCTTATTGTGGTCTGTTCTGGATTTGATAACAACTTTTTTAAAGAGCTTGAGTTGAGGTTCCAAGATAGGAGTTTTATGCTTACATGCTTCCTCTATTTCCTTCGAATTCAGATCTTCAAGTTCATAATCATCCATTTGCTCTTGGAGGTCTTGCATATCTGCATCTGTGTTAAGGGTATCTGCTGTTCCTGTATGAACATGATTGGTATCCAAGTCAGGGTTTGAAGTAAGCGTTTCCTCCAAAGTAGTAGCTATTGTTTCAAATTGATTCTCAGTACTTGTTGTAGTATTTGTAGGAGATGGTATTGGTCTCTTGTAGCTTCTTCTTCTGTTCATAACGTTAGTGAATCCCTCTTGGTCCTTGATTTTAGAGTAATCCTGTTTCTAAGCCGCTGTATTCAAAGGGAAATCCCTAAAAAGATGGTCGTGTTCGTGGCATTTCCTGCAACGGAAGGGTATGTGTTCATAGTCGATGATTTGAGTCCATTCCATGTCTTGATAGTCTAGACAAATTGCCTCAGGGAGAGGTTGATATATGTTCATATAAACACAGATTCTGGAAAAGGAAGTATATCTCCCATTTAAGGTGGTTTCAAATATTTTAACAAATCTTCCTAGGGTGGTAAGATACCAATATTCATGTGGGAGAGAAAAGAGATAGATCCAAACTGGAGCTTCTTTGAAATCTTATTTCTCTGGGAATTTTTTTTCTTTCCAAGGTGTCATGTACAGGACGACTGTCTTGAAAAAATAAGGTCCGCCTTCAAAAGTTGATATGCAGTCTTCAGGATGATTGAAGATAACAATAAAAGGATGATTGAAGATAACAATAAAAAAACCCCTTGGAGCCAAGCTTGATATCATAGTGGCCCTTAGGGTTCCTCTTATGCTTGATCCATCCCATGAGATCTCGTTCATATGGCCATAGCCCCATAAACTTGTAGATGATCGAGTGATCATGCATAAAATGGATATTTTTAGAGACCTTGGGAGAAGTTATTGCATACCTTGGTATTATGGATGCTTTTGGAATACACGTGCGTGATCCTTTTTGGTCTTGGAATTCAACAAATTCTTCACATCCTACCTTTCCCAACAATTCTGGCCGATTCGTGCTATTGGAGACATCTGGCCCTGCAGGGCCTTTTCCCTTCTCAGATTCACACGGGGGCATGGATTGTTCCCCGGGGTTCGGTTTCTTCGCATTAGGTTCAGGATTTTTCCGCCTCCCTCCCGACGGGGCCATCGAGAGAGGCTCAGGATTGTTCTGTACAATCCGCCCGTACTCTTCAGAGAAATCCTGATCGACCTTGGTTTTTTACGCCACTTCAATGACACCGGTGGTTCATCCTTTCTTGGAGCTCCCAGTCAAAGTTCATATCCAGGTAGATAAGTATAATTTTGCAATGTGTTCATTTCATTGCCCATAGATCCTTCAAATAGGACCAAAGTATTATCATTATGTACTATGGAATAAATATTAAATAAGCTATGGAAGATTGAGTTGTAGAATTCCAATTACAACCAGATTCAGAGGTGGAGATACTAAATACTCTAAAAAGTAGGATGAAGAAGAAATCAAAAGTTCGAGGTTCTATAAGTTTGACAATTTGCGTATTTCTAAAGGTTAAGTGTGAATAAAAAGAAGTACCAAGAGCTATTTGAAGGAGTGCCAGAATTGTAGAAGAAGCATACATGATTTTTTCCGTCTTCTACATCTAAATAAGAGAAGTATGAGAAACAAGGAGCAAAGTCAGAGTCATATGACGCACATCATCATAGAAAGGCCAATAGGTTAAAAGTTAGTTGTTTTCAGAAAAGAAAGGATAATAGATAGAGGTGAATAAAATACAACGTATCATTAGTACAATTAAAGTTAACCTTCACTCGTAGTAGGTGCTTCAGTTGGAATATGCTCAATAACTGGAAAAGTTAAAATCCAAATTGCAATTGTGAGGTTTAATTCAACAAGGTTCATCGGTAGACATTGATAACACTACATGGGAGTCTGGATTGAGTATAAAAAATCACATTAAAAAAATGGTGAAGAAGAGGTATCTCAATGTAGATCCTTGCATGGTAGTGTACAAGGATATGGAGGGTTCTTCATTGTTAGCATTGAGTTGTTCCAGATTTGAAGTGGACCTTTCACAAGTTTCTTTTCAACAGTTGCAGGGGTACGTTGCAGTAGTTACAAAAGAAATGGGAGTGCGACATCTCGATCTGAGTAGATCCTATAGTGATACAGAACATAAGTATGCTAAATAGGTTGTTGAACATAGTTCATTAACATATGTAGTTGAAGATGTATATTTAACAGTGCATCAAGAGGAGACAGAAGCTGCTGCGTAGATTACAGTTGAAGCACAATGTAATGAAATAAATACGTTGGTTCAAGGATTGAAAGTGCAGAACACAGTACTGAAGGAATGGATGTCCAAAGAAGAAACCCCTGAACAAATAGAGTTAAAGAATTAGATAATCCAAGTAGAGGAGACATTTGAAAAATCTAAAATTCAGGTGCAAGGTATATCAAAATTGGTAGATACCAGTTTTTTGTTGTGGAATTATTTACAAGAAGCGTTGGAAGTTTGCAAGAAAGAAAATCAAGTAAAGTGTTAAGAAGAGCAAGTGAATATTACAAAGAAGTCTTTAATGACTTTTCCAATGTTTGATTGATATGGAAGCCGTGACATATATTTCAACTTTGATGAAGAAGATTGTTTCGACTCTCGCAGAGTAGCAACACGTTATCAGTCAAGTTATGCAATTTTGGGAAAAAGAAGAGAAGCAGTATTTGTCATCATTGAGGTTCATGATAAGTCAAAGAAAGATATCGATTTTGAAGAGACTGTATGACCACAGCCACAATCAACTACTTTGGAACATACTATCAAGTTTCAGAAAGATTTTTAGTTGCTGCTACAGTCAGTGGAGCAGTTGGATACATAGTTGTCAGAGTTTATAGATCAAATCAACCAAGTTCTTCCTTAAGTCCAGCAGGTTATTTCTAAAGAATGAAGATTGGATCGAGGGTGAGCCAAACATAGTTTTAGGGGCCTGTTGGTGATATATTAGTTGTATTGTCCTAAGTTTTGTAATAGCTTGCACAATATTTTCTATAATGGATTGCACAATATTTTGTATAATGGCTTGCACAATAGAAATATAAGATAAGGTTAAGTTAAGTTAAAAAGCATAAGTTATTAATGTTAGTTAAAATCCTATAGTTGGGAAACTGATAGCTATCTGTTATTTTTTATAAAGATTAAAAATATGGGACTGTTTTGGGTTCCTTCCAGTGATTGATCTTCTGAAATATACAATGTGAATGCATGAAAGAAAGTGTTACCAGATGTACTGTTCAATGTTAGTGAATGACTAGTTGTCATTTTGACTTAATGGTGTATGATGGTAGATTGCACATGATTTTGAATCTGTTTATGCTTTATATTGTTTTTTTCTTGAATGATGAAGAATGTGTTAATGTTGAATGATTATCAAACCTTAGTCTTATTTTAGTCTCAGTAATCCATGTGAGAGTCTTAGGTGACTTTTCCCTTCTTGGGTAATGAAAATGCCGATTCTCATAGTAGTATTGTTGGTTCATGATTTAGAACCTAAGGTCTGATTTTACACCAACAATGTGTTAGAATATATTGAAGGTTCCATTTGACACACATGTCAATCTTAAAGAAATTGTTTTATGGAGAAGCATTTAGAAGAGTTAAATAATAAAATGCACGTATTTAGTGGAGTGCTCAACCTATGAATGCCATAGAAGTAATATGCCCTAGTTGGAATAACCCAGTAATGTAATGATCATTTTGCAATATTAAGAGATAGAAGTATCTAAAGGAAACAAGTATTTAGAGGAGGTTGACCTAGGAGTTTCTAGAGGGATCTATTGGTTAAAATGATATCATACAAGGAATTGCGCTCCAGTTGTAAGGGGTGTTTTCACTATGGATAAATCCCTAGACCTCTTGAGTTGTAGTTGAAGATATTTTGTGCAGGTTTGGAGCTTCATGAGGAAATATTAAGGGCTATCATATGAAGGCTACCCCAACACGGTGGTGGAATACTCACAAGAATAATATAGAAGGCTGGTTGCAGTGTAAAAGGCTGTTAGAAATTAGGTTTGGAGAAGCACTTGACTATGTTAGAGTGAAGTTTAATGGGTTGACCAATACTACTGAACATTTAATGGAAGGAACTATGAAATGGAGGTCTATGCGTAAGCATGAATGGGTACATATGTTTGTTCATACCTTGGATACAATACCAGGAAACTGGTATACTAAACTGGATCTGCGACGTGGAACAACAGAGTGGGAAAATATGATTTTGAATTTTAAGGAAACTTTTAGCTTTGAGAATGAGGGTCCAACAGTGGATGCAACTCTACATTTAATCAAGGAGAATTTTTTTGAAGAAGTGCCTTTGCCTATATACAACACACCAGATTGGGCTGTGACATTTGACCAGGCATTGGAATACTATAACATTAATGGATACCAAGAAGCTGATGACTCGAGGGACTTCAATAAAACATAAACATAAGGTAGCCGTGACGTAGGGGGCCTTGCTATGGAATCTACTAACGTTTTACAACCTTTAAGGAATAGGAAAGTGAATATTGGTTCAAAGGGAAATCCTAAATTTGCTAATATTGTGGATTACTGGGATGGCGAGACTGTCAAAACAATTACTGATCTGTTGCGTGAGTATCAGGATCTGTTTCTCACCAAGTTTTTAGAGATGAGGGTATTGCTAGTGACTTAAGATAAATGAAGATTCCACTTAATCCTGATGCGAATCCAATCAAGAGACCCTATAGATTAAGTGCAAGGTATAAATAGAAGGTGAAGGATTAAATTGAAAAAATGTTGGATGCAAGAATTATTGAACCTATTGAAGAATCATAGTGAATTAGCCCTATGGTAGTTCAAGATAAGTGTTAGCACCTAATTCCTCATCAAAATTTTTAAATGTCTTCAGCATCTTTATGCTAAAATTTTCAAACCTTTTTGCTCATTTTCCCTAGTATCATACCTTCAAATTCCCCATTGATTATATTTACTTCAGATCCTTATAACAGTATCATTGACCTGCATTCCAAAACCTAAGCCAAAATTTCAAGCCATGATTCAAGTGATAACCATCCTTCATAAGCCACGTCCCTGCAGTTATACATGACACATGTCAGCAATCAACATTAGCAACACCACGAAAAAACATAAAGAGTCAAGTTGGAAGCATCATACATAGTCAAGCTGAAGTCCAATACAAAGCTCAGCGCTAAGTGCCAAGGTCACTTTACATTCAAACTCATCGCAATAGTTATGAGAGATTTAATGTATGCAAAGTCTACCAGGCGCCCAAGAGATGAGAACATGTGTCAGAGAGGTTGCTCGAAATGTGGGATTACAAGAACAATTACTGCGCCAAATCCGGGCCCAAATAGACGATGGATGATGTACCCTTAGACACAAGCGTATCTGAGAAATCTCTTCCTCTTCATGGTAGTTTGGAGAGTTCTACATGCCAAGCGCACAAGCACCTATACCAAGCATTGAATCACATGAAGATAAAGCCACGGAAGAAGAATCATTGTACAGATTTTTTAAGGGTTTGATAAATAAATATCCAGGTCTCGAGGATAAAGCACAGGTGTTTATCGCAACTCTGGAATTATTTCTCCCGCTTTACTTCCCTAGAGACAAACTCAGTATGAGAATGTGTCTACGTTATTATGAAGTTAAATGTTAACTTTCTTATGACCAGTGAGAGCTGTGTGTAAACTCAAGTTATAAAAGGGCACATGATTGATTTTGATAAACATACCACTAATTATGAAAAATATCATCCCTAGACTTTCGGCAGCTAAAATCTACTCTGTTCTATACGTGTTAGCCACTGAAAGCGCAGAATTGGCAGAATGTTTTTGAGACAGATGTTGAAGCAAGAAGTCAAGTCCTGGAGTGATAACAATAAGAAAAAAGGGGAAGTTAGGATATGTGTCAATCTCAGAGAGTTGAATGATGCATGTTTACACGATGCTTTCCCTACCACTTTTACGGATGATGTCTTAGAGAATGTTGGAGAACAGGAAGCCTACTGATTTACTAATGGGTTCTCTATCTATCATCAAATCAAGATTGCAAAGGAGATTGACATACGAATACATTTGAAATAGAGTGGGGTTGATACCAGTACACAGTGTTGCCATTCGGCTTGAAGAATGCCCCTACTATTTTTGGCAGGGTAGTTGTCCTTGCTTTCGAAGAATTTATCCATAATTGTTTGGAGGTTTACTTCGATGATTCGATAGTTTTCAATATGCTAAAGAATCATTTTGAGAATTTAAGGTTAATGTTGGATCACTGTAGACAATATCATATATATTTAAATTTTAATAAATGTATCTTTTGTGTTCCTTTTGGAATTTTTCTGGGACATATGGTATGTAAACAAGGTCTTTTGATGGATCTTGCCCAAATCACTATTATTGTAGATATACCATTGCCAACATCAGTGTGACATATTATAACAACATTGGGACATACATGCTATTACGGAAAAATTATTAAAGGATATGCACAAGTTACTGCTCCCATGGCAAGACTGTTGAAAAAGGATATTAAATTTCAGTGGACTAAGGAGTGCCAGAAGAGTTTGGACACATTGAAAGAGAAGATGGTGACTGCACCAATCCTATTTTTTCCAGATTGGAGAAAAGAGTTTCATGTACATGTTGATGCTTCATCCACAGCCTTGGGTGTAGTTTTGGCACAACTAAGAGAAGGAGACATAGGTCACCCAATTTATTTTTCCAGTAGGAATTATCAAAAGTTGAAAGTAACTACACTATGACAGAAAGAGAAGGTTTGACAATGGTATATGCAATGCGTAAATTTAGACATTATTTGTTGGGGCCTCATTTTAAAATGTATACTGACCATTCTGCTTTAAGATACTTGGTCAATAATCCAGTGTTGGGGGGAAAAATTGTAGGTGGTTGTTATTATTCCAAGAATATGATTTTGAAATTGTATTCAAACTAGTTAAGTCAAATGCAAGACTTGATAATTTGTCGAGGTTGGAGACAGGAGAAGAACCAGCAAGTGCAGATGATAATTTGTCCAATGCGCAACTATTTTTTATTAGGATGGTGGAAAAATACTATGAATATATTGTTTAGTTTTAAAGTACAGGTATGGATCCTAAGGAATATACCGTGGCACAAAAGAAGTAGTTGGTTGTAAAAGTAGTAGATTATCAACTTATAGTAGTACAATTGTATAAATTGGGTCTAGATGAAATATTGAGAAGGTGAGTGTTAGAGCATGAAAGACCTATGATTTTAGTAGAGGACCATGATGGTGTTGTAGGGGGACACTATGCAGGTAAGACTACAATGCAGGAAGTATTAAGAGTAGGTCTTTGGTGGCCTACGTTACATAAGGATGCAAAGGAGTACTCCAGGTCTTGTGATGTCTGTTAGAGGGTTGGAAAACCTTCAAGAAGAGATGAATGCCACTAGTACCTCAAGTAACATCACAAGCATTTGATAAATGGTCTATTTATTTTATTGGACCAATTAACCCACCTGCGAAGAGAACAAGAGATTGGTACATAATAACTATGACATACTACTTGACTAGGTGGGGTGAGGCTGAGCTAGTTTGGGACTGCAACTCTGCAACTGCTACAAGGTTCTTATTTGAATATGTCGTTATCGGGTTTGGTTGTCCTAGTATATAAATGAGAGATTAGGGCACTCACTTCTTAAATAAGACTATTGAAGCATTGACAGAGGAATTCTAGATCTACCATCAAAAGAGTACGCCATATAATCCTCAGGATAATGGAACTGTTGACGTTTTTAACAAGATTTTAGAAAATGCCTTGCCTAAAGTATGCAATGTGAACCGTGATGATTGGGACTTAAGGATAACATCAATATTATGGGATTATTGAACAACTTGTAAGAAATTGACAAGTCAGACACCTTTTAGACTAGTATATGGGCAATAAGTTGTAATTCGTATGGAGTACATTGTGCCAAGTTTAAGAATTGTTGCATTTACATAAATGACAGATACTAGAGCATTAAAAGAATTGTCAAAACTATTGCAGTTAGAAGAAGATAGATTTATCGCAGGTTTTCATAAAAAAGTAAAAAAAGCAAGGGAGAAGACATGGCATAATCGACATATCAAACAAAAGAAGTTCTAGGTAGGAGATATAGTTCTCCTGTATGACAATAAGTTATTCAAACACCTTGGTAAGTTCAGAATGCATTGGTTAGGAATTTATGTGATTAAGTATGTAACAGAAGGGGGCGCTGTGCAATTAGAAAAATTGAACAAGGAAGTCATGGATGGCTTAGTCAATGGGAGTAAGATGAAACTGTATAGGGATAGTCGAACTTTCCTCCATGAAGGATGAATAGAACTGCAACGTCTAGGTGCCGAGTGCAGTTGAAACGAGCACTGGAAGTTAAAGGATTTTGCACATAGGAATAGGAAAATTTCAAAGTTGATTAGGATCACATGTAGATATGTCACAGATGATTTAAAAAAAAATAGTTGGAAGCAATCAAGTGGTGCATTAATTGTAAAAAGTGTTAGCTGATTAAGAAATGATCGTATTTAATGAAAGACATGGTGGGAATGAATGAAAGGATTTCATGATGATTAAGGGAAATAAATGTCAGATTGGTTAAATCCTGAGGGAATATTTTGTTAGATACACTAAATACGGATTTAATGAAGCGATGAGTTAGGATGGATGGGATTTAAAATTGTAAAGGTATGAGGATTGAAGTCATTGTTTGTTGAGTATTGTTAATATTTGAGCTAAGAATGAAGCCAAGAACCCAGGGTGCTGTGCGAGAGTGTGCTCGATTAGGCCTAAGAATTCAATGGAGTACATTATCAAAGAATTCATGGAGTTAGGTATTGTAATATCCCGATTTTGACCCTATTGCATTAAAATTGTAAATGATGTAAATATTGTTATTAATCATGGTGAGGAGCTCAAGGCCAAGGCCTCGTCATTGATTTAGCATTTTATGTATCGACAATTAAAATAGATGCATATGGTTCTTGTGCTGGGCATGCACAATGTAAATTAATACATCATGTAAATACGGATTTTAATGAAATACCCACAACTAGCTATGCAATGCAACAAAGAGATGGGGGCATGATTTTTATAAGGAATAGGGAGGGAAATTATTCAAACCCTTGAGCCAATGGTGCTAACCCATGTGTCTATGAGAAAATCCATAAACCCTCAACTACCCATTTTGGCTTATGCACCCAATCATTAAATTCTTCCAAGAGTTGGTTGAGGCAGTTAATGCCTTGGGAGTGGAGAGGTATGGTAGCCAATTTCGTGCATGGGCAAGCCATCAACCTGGGAATTTGTATTTTTGCTTCTTGGGAAAGAAAACACCCACGAAATGGTGCTCAAAGTCATCTTTCACCCATGTCCTTTGCCCTCTCACGCAGTCTGAGCTAGCTGGGATTTCCTCATCACGTTTTTCATCATTTTCCTGCATTTTTCCATGGCTGGGAACTCGTTTCTATTTTGCACAATGGCTGGGAGAGGAGGACCATGATTTGGGCTATTATGGAGGTCGTTTTTTTCCCCAGAATGTCCATGGAAGTTTTTATGAGAATGGATTTGGCTTCCCAGGGTTGTTTCCCCATCTTCCATTTTCGTTTTTGGGTTTCCCACGTTTTTCTGAAGCTAATGAAAACCCCATCTTTGGGCATCTCATTGTAAAAACGTTTCTTCATGCCCAACAATTATACTTTTGTTGTTATGTGCATCCCTGTTTTGGTTTGAACCTGTGAGCAAGAAATTTGGAGTGGTAATGGACAAAATTGGCTTGATAAACCTAGTGGGGAAAAATAGCCTCTCAAGAAGATCAAGAGGGCTTTGGCTACTTTTCTATGCACACCCTGAGAGCACTAGAAAGGAAGGTATGGCTTGAGGGACTGTGTAGCAGTGAAGAGAATACTTCCTTGTGTTGGGTGTGTAGGTATTGTGGGTGCCAAGTTAGATAGATCTTGTAGAGGTATCCATGGCTCTGTGCTTGAGCTCACTAGCTTAGAAATTCTTCCTTTCCATTTCCTAGCAGCCTGATAAACACAATCATAGATTGGATTGGCTCATTTTGGTGCATGTTTGGCTATGTGTGAGTCTGCTGTTCCCTTGTTCCTTGTAGAAATCATGCCCAGTTCGGGGGTGGCAGTTGTATCGAGAGATTGATAAGCACAACTGGCCTATGGTTGGGTGGAACGTTGCAGTTGCATAGCTGGTTGCTCAGGACTACTTTGTTGAAGATAAGTACCCTCATGTGTTTAAATTCTGCAATGTATTTATTCAATGGCTGTCATGAAAATGTTGAATGTATGTTAGATATTAAACATGATTTTAATTCCGCTATGTTCAATTACAATATGCATATGTACATGTCTTTTGCTATCAATGAATGAATTTTTACTTATGGGATATGGGGCTAGATGCCTGGAATCAGAGTCACATTCTCTCCCTTGCTTGGGTTGATGGGAGGGGACTTGACAGGTATCCCACAAAGAACGACAAAACTAGAGGTTGTAGCAATGGCCGTGCCGTCAATGATACCAATAATGACAAGAAGGTCACCCACACCGACAAGAAAGTCAACTTGAACAAAGAACATGGAAGCCCGTACCAAAGGGAGACATGATGCAGAGTCCTTAGTGTCCATCTTGCCGTATGTTTTTCCACCAAGGAAGCATAATGCCAAACCAGTGAGGTTGATTAAGGATGCAATTATACTTTGTAGACACCTGAAAGCCCAAAAGGAGTGAAGAAGGAAGGTGATATGATGGGAAACGTGTCGAAGCTTAAATATGTAGATAATGATTTATCCGATAGAAATAAGTTCCCAAAATTTGCTCAAGCGAAGCACTTAATGGCAAGTGTGCCATGAAGAAATGACTACTCGGGTTGTTGAACCACAACCATGGGTGGTTCAAGGATTGGATAAATTATCTGGCATATTGGCCCTTCTGGAAATTACACACTTTGCTCGTAGTGTGGAAGTCAATACGTGTGTGGAGAAGCTGTTAGTGTGTGTGCATGGTGGCTTTCTCTCATTAGAGAGGAAAAATTCAATAGATAGCAACTTAGTGTCGAGGATTACAAGGTTTCTATCTGTAGGACTGTACCCAGTGGCGTATTTTGTGGGAAAAGAAAAATATAAGGAGCTTGCTGACAAAATGAAGGATAAGTACGTGTTGGAGAAGAGAACCTCAGGCTACGATGTAGCTTCTATATATGATCTGTTAGTAATATTTGTGATATAGGCACTGGATACTAAATTGCCGAGGAAGTGTCGCCCCAACTGGGTTTCACAAGTAGTAATCGCATTGGTTGAGCAATGTGTCGTAGGTGTCCAGTTGAATTGGGCGATGTTCTTACTCAATGAGTTTTTGAGTGATTTCCTCAACACACAAGAAAAAGGTAGTCCATTTCACTATTCTTGGTTAATAATTTTGATTTCATTAGTTTCTTGGAATGAGCTGGAGGACTCGCAGTTTATAGACCAAGTGGAGAATTGTTTAGCTACGTTGTATGCCTCTTTATGGTTCAATGGAAACACATAACAAAAAATTGGCACTGACATCACATTTTATGTGTATAAGGAGGGTATTTAATATAACATACATAGAACCCCTTGTATGGAGCCTCGTGTTGTGGAATTATTAAGGAATATTGTTCAGTTCAAAGCCAGGCCACAGTTCATGTTTGTGCAAGCCAGGAGGGTTCCAAACAATGAATCGTTATCTACACATTACAAGTTAGAGGAAGAATATGTCATGGGGATTGTACAAGAATGGGCGAAAGAATGGAAGGTACCAATTTCTGCAAAGGAAATTTCGCAAGATGTGTGAAAGACAGTAGAAAAATATAATGGTACAATAGAGCATGAGTAAGACCAACAAGGAGAATATGTACCTTGAGCACAAGACAAATCAAGCGAGGAACAAGACCCATTGCAGGAAGTGGATAAATAATCCAGTGCAATGCAAACTGACCCTATGGCTAGGGAAAAGAGGAAAGCTTCAAAAATTGCTAAAGGAAAAAGGACTAAGAGAAAAACACAGAATACCAACATAGATATGTCCTTGACCTAAGATGAAATTGAAATATTGGTTGATAGGTTCAAATATACTATAGTCGACATATGAAAGTAGACGGAAGATAAGCACTTAGATAATTTTGGAGTGATAAAAAGGAAGTTGACTGAGTTACAACAAGCACTCGTAGATATAAGGTTAACACAAGTTCACTCAGTAGCTGAGTCGTAGAGTCACTTGGATCAGGAAGAAAGGCCAATGCTGCAATCATCCTTGGTTGCACAAAAAAGAGTGATAACATAGACACCAAAAGAATTAAGTTTCCTAGTAGAATAGCTACAGGTCAAATTCCATGCATCAAGTCATGCCATGAGTTGAAGCTAGCGGAATTACCTATCCATATGTTGCATGACTTGCACCAAGGAATTACAAAAGAAATAAAGGGTCGTGAAGAACACAACTTTTTTGAAATGAAGAAGTATAGTGTGGAGAGGGATGAACTCTGAGACATATATAAAGAGATCCAAAAGGAGAAATATGAGATCACAACGTAGAAGGAAACATTTCAAAAATTCATGGAGGCGACTTGCAACACAATTCCATAAATAGAAATGGAAGAGGTAGCGCCCATAGAAGACAAGCTGTTGGGCCTCAACAAAGCTATTAGAGGTTTCTAAGCCAAAATAAGTACGTTGGAGGTGCAGTTGGTACCTATTACACCGCCAGACGTTCGATACTAAAGGGAAGTTGCAATGAAAACATCAGTTGATTGTGTCAAGGTATTAGAGGGGGAATGCACACAGATATTCGATGAAAGTTCACAAGCTTGGGTAGCATTGGTGGATGATGAAGAGATAGAAGTAACGATAGAAATGCTAGAGGATGCGTAGTCTAGAGTTGCGAAGCTAAAGGACATTATCAAGACTTTACCACCATTGGAAAGAATGACCAAGGCTATAGAAAGAAAAAGGCTGCAGGTAGAGTTAAATCTTCTAATGGAGGAGTAACATCTCATGATACAAAGGCTCGTAACATTGAATAATGAAGCTATAGTAATCATTGAAATCATTCGAGGTGGGAATGAAGAGATACATAAGGTTACGTAGATAGCCGAAGAACAATTAAAGGTGGAATTAACTACACAGTTGGTATATGAGCTATAGGAGCAAGCTTGAGTTGCTTGGGATCAGCAACATGTGAGTGTTGGAGGCTTGTTGGCTTAAAGATATTTTTAAACTAGTTTTTTCTAATGTGAATGGGGGTTGCACAGTGATGTGGTCAAAAGGAAGCGTGCCCATAAAAGAAGGATAGATTCCGACCTAGTTCCATAAAATATGGAAAGGTAGTGGTTGATCACTTCAACCGAAAATTGAGTAGAGTAAGTTGGGGAGTAAGTTAGGATTTTCAGTCCACTTAGTGGATGCGGGGGCTATGCTAATGCTATAAATATGAAATGGGTTAGGTAGAGTAGGTTGCTAGTAGTTTTGGTAATATTGATAATTTTGTATGTAATGTGGCTGAGGTGAGAGTGTGACGAAGAGTTGAATTATCCCATGTATTGTTTTGTGTAATGAAGGATTTTTGAAGGATTGTGACTTGCAGGTTGTGTGCGCAAATATGAAGAAGATGAAATGATTTTGTACTGTGATAGATGAATAAACAAAGCATTTCCATGGTTTTTTCCCAGTTAGGTTTCCACGTAAGAATATCTGGTGTCTTATGTATGTGAATGATTATGTGTATGTTAACTGTTTTGTTCACATGTGTTGTTAAAATGATAATAATGTAATGACATGATGATAATATATAAATGTATACAAGTTACGATATGCTACGTAGTATATATACACAATATGATCTTTCTGTGGTTTAAACAGATTTCCATCAAGGTTCTGTTAATGGGTGTGATTGTAGACATAGTTCCGTCCCCTTTGCTGCTACAAAAACGTGGTTCCTGCAATACCCATAGCTACATTGGGTGCAAATTCACCTATTTTCAGGTGATGCCGAAAGGGCCAGTATCTTGGGATTTGTTGGTTTGTGTTATAGTGAGCTTGGGTATGCCCACAAGTGAGCCAACACCGTGGCATGATTTTGTGCGTGTAGTTGTCTCTAGAGAGAACATGCCAACGTGGACCAAACTTTGCGACAAATTCACACATGAGGAGATGAGATCGAGCTCCACTCACACATGATAGCATAATGGTGATGATGAGGGAAATGTTTCCCTTTTAGAAAAGGGTACTTGAAGAAAACGGGCTTGAGCAATAGAGCCATGTCCGAGAAGGATATGAGAAAAATTAGATGATTTTCTTTCCAGGGTTATGGTCACTATGCTAATCAATGTCCTAACAAAAAGCATAACAAGAATAAAGGAGTGAATAAGAGTGCCACTTCAGCTGAGGTGGAAGAGTATGCAAGGAAATTCGAGAAGGAATTTTCCTTGGCGAGTACTATGTTGGGAAGCATTATAGCTGAGTGTGCGAGCATTGGAGTGTGATACATAGATGGCAGAGCAAACTACCATATGATGGGAACAAGAGCCATGTTCCCGGAATTAACAAATATAGACAGAGTTATAGTTATGGAGGATGGGTATGCCCACACCCATGTAGTAGAAAGAGTTGGAAGTGTTCTATTCCAACTCGAGCCTAGAGGTTATCTAGAGGTTGGAAGAGTGTTACTTGTTCCATAGGTAAAAAAGAACTTGCTCTTAGTGTCAGCTCTGGAAGATGATGGGTATGTGATCCTTGACTTGGAAGGACATGTTATCATATATCCAGTGAGAGAAGGAATGGATGAAGCTTCGAGATTGATAGGTATTAGAGATGGTAGGACTTATCAAGTATTGGGTCATCTTGCAGATGGAGAGTCTGGTGGGAGGCTAGATTCAATGGAAAAAATGGTAGCAGCTAGTGGAGAGGAATCATCCATCTCAATGAGGATACCGAGCTAGTATGAGATGACTATTGAGGAAGAGCATGAGAGTGAGAAATAATATTAGATTAGAGTGGTCAAGAACATATCTCTAGCACATGATTCAGAGTAGGTGGATGAGGGACCTTCAGTTTCAGAGGCAACAATTTTGGCTATTGGAGAGCAGAGGTTGGAGATAGATCCAAGTGGAGGACATGCCTATAGTACCTCCCTCACTAAGAAGGAGTGTTAGTTTTTTTAGCTCATAGGTACTCCTGCATCTGGTGCCAAGGTGAAAGGGTCTGTGATGATGGGGTCTCATTAAATGTCATTAAGTGACTTTATTAAAGTACTTTTTCATTTTAAAGTGAGATGTACTTTATTAAAGTGACTTCCACTTTATAAAGTGAATTTAAGTTATTTAGGGAAAGTGTCTTTTGAAATGGAATGTGATTTGTATACTTCACTTAAGTAATTTAAGTGAACTTGAGAATAAATCTCATCCGTGGATCTTGTGGCCTAGATCTAATCTTAGCCATAGAAGACAAAGAGACAAAAGGAGTTACCCTAATGAGGATGATAAAAAGACACATAGAGACTCCATTGGCATGAATTTCAAGAGAAGTAGGAGAGTGGCATGAATTTCAAGAGGGAGTCTTTGAGGGAAGAGGGAGCAACTCGAATCCCTACGAGAGGGTTTTTGTGAGTAGTAGAAGGGAATAAAGGAAACATCAGAAGTGGAGGGGGATCAAAGATCAAACCGGGGGCTTGAATACCAAGGTGGGGCACGAATCCCAAGGAACTATACAACCATTAAAAAGATAAGTTCGACCAATAGTGTAACGCCCCCCTCACCCTTTCCGACCATCGAGAGGGGACATTGGAAAACCACGGGCTCTAAAAATTCACCCCAATGCATAATAAGATTTTAAATAATAAACAATGTGTGTAGAAACTTAATAAACATGCACAACGGAAATAAAAATCTAACCACACACATGTAGCATGCAATTACCAGCATAAACATTACAAGCATCAAATCAAACAATTCAGATTCAAATGCATAAGATTACTTATATTTAAGAAACGTAGATCCAAGCAACTGGATGTGTAAGAGAGATTTTGCACCCAACCATATGCACTCATTCCATCATATACTTTATCTGTTGCTGAGGCCACCCCCAATCTGGGCTATGAGGCCACCAGGGCGGAGGAAACACCTACAGGCTTCTATCTCTCAGCCCACAACCCGTTTTGTCTCTGTGCTTAGTCAAATGCTCATACAGAGCTCTATGGGGGTCTCACTCATCCCTCATAGCCTTGGCTTCCACAATACCTGCCCCACACAACACCCTTCTAGCTCAGGCATACCCTTCACTGATCCACGGTTCTCTTGGGTGATCCATCTTGCTGGGTGCTTCTAGTGTGTGCATATAAGAAGTCCAAATTGATATGGCTTATATAGAATGACCTGCAGCCTTGATTTGGGAGCTCTCAAGCACCTACAATTAACATAAATCCATGGGTAAGGTTCCTAGTGATTTGCCCAACCTCTCTGCTCACATATAACCAATGATTTTCCCTTCCAAAAATGTAGCTCTATCTTCCAATTTGAATTTCCGGGTTAAGCATATAATCTATTAATGGACATGAACAACCATGGTAACTCTACGTAGTGTAGCAGCTTGCATGAGAGAATGAGAAATGGGATAATGATCAAAAGAGTGTTGAATCCAAGGATATGAAGTGAGGGTGAAAAGATAGCTGCCATGGTTTCTGACCATAGAAGAAATAGGACCGATGACAGTTGACATAACTGTTACAACCCCCAAGTTCTAGGTAGGAGATATAGTTCTCCTGTATGACATTAAGCTATTCAAACACCCTCGTAAGTTCAGAATGCATTGGTTAGGAATTTATGTGATTAAGTATGTAACAGAAGGGGGTGCTGTGCAATTAGAAAAATTGAACGAGGAAGTCATGGATGGCTTAGTCAATGGGAGTAAGATGAAACTGTACAGGGATAGTTGAACTTTCCTCCATGAAGGATGAATAGAACTGCGATGTCTAGGTGCTGAGTGCATCTGAAACGAGCACTGGACGTTAAAGGATTCTGCACATAGGAATAGGAAAATGTCAAATTTAATTAGGATCACATGTAGATATGTCACAAATGATTTAAAAAAATAGTTGGAAGCAATCAAGTGGTGCATTAATTATAAAAAGTGTCAGCCGATTAAGAAATGATCACATTTAATGAAAGACATGGTGGGAGTGCATGAAAGGATTTAATGATGATTAAGGGAAATAAATGTCAGATTGGTTAAATCTTGAGGGAATATTTTGTTAGATATGCTAAATACGGATTTAATGAAGCGATGAGTTAGGATCAATGGGATTTAAAATTGTAAAGGTATGAGGATTGAAGTCATTGTTTGTTGAGTATTGTTAAGATTCGAGCTAAGAATGAATCCAAGAATCCAGGGTGCTGTACGAGAGTGTGCCTGATTAGGCATAAGAATTCAGTGGAGTACATTATCAAAGAATTCATGGAGTTAGGTATCCCACAAAGATAGATAGAACCAGAGGTTGTAGCAATGGCTGTGCCGTCAATGATACCAATAATGACAAGAAGGTCTCCCACACCAACAAGAAAGTCATCTTGAACAAAGAACATGGAAGCCCGTACCAAAGGGAGACATGATGCAGATTCCTTAGTGTCCATCTTTCCGTCTGTTTTGCCACCAAGGAAGCATAATGCCAAACCAGTGAGGTTGATTAAGGATGCAATTATACTTTGTAGACACCTAAAATCCCAAAAGGAGAGAAGAAGGAAGGTGATATGATGGGAAACGTGTCAAACTGTAAATATGTAGATAATGACTTGTCCGATAGAAATAAGTTCCCAAAATTTGCTCAAGCGAAGCACTTAATGGAAAGTGCACCTTGAAGACATGACTGCTCGGGTTGTTGAACCACAACCATGGGTTCAAGGATTGGAGAAATTATCTGGCATATTGGCCCTTCTGGAAATTCAACACTTTGCTTGCAGTGTGGAAGTCAATATGTGTGTGGAGCAGCTGTTAGTGTGTGTGCATGGTCCATTCCTATGGTTAGAGCGAAAAAATTCAATAGACACAAACTTAGTGTCGAGGATTACAAGGTTTCTATCTGTAGGACAGTACCCGGTGGCGTATTTTGTGGGAAAAGAAAAATATAAGGAGCTTGCTGAGAAAATGAAGGATAAGTACATGTTGCAGAAGAGAACCTCAGGCTATGATGTAGCTTCTATATATGATCTGTCAGTAATATTTGTGATACAGGCGCTAGAAACGTGATTCCTGCAGTACCCATAGCTACATTGGGTGAGAATTCACCTATTTTCAGGTGATGCCGAAAGGGCTAGTATCTTGGGATTTGTTGGTTTGTGTTATAGTGAGCTTGGGTATTCCCACAAGTAAGACAACACAATGGCATGATTTTGTGCGTGTAGTTATTGCCAGAGAGAACATGATGACATGGACCAGACTTTGCGACAAATTCACACATGAGGAGATGAGATCTAGCTCCACTCACACATGATAGCATAATGGTGATGATGAGGGAAATGTTTCCCTTTTAGAAAGAGGTACTTGAAGAAAAAGGGCTTGAGCAATGGAGCCATGTCCAAGAAGGATATGAGCAAAATTAGATGATTTTCTTTCTAGAGTTATGGTCACTATGCTAAGCAATGTCCTAACAAAAAGCATAACAAGAAGAAAGAAGTGAATAAGAGTGCCACTTCAGCTGAGGTGGAACAGTATGCAAGAAAATTTGAGAAGGAATTTTCCTTGGTGAGTACTGTGCTGGGAATCATTATAGCTGAGTGTGCGAACATTGAAGCGTGGTATATAGATGGTAGAGCATCACACCATATGATGGGAACAAGAGCCATGTTCCCGGAATTAACAAATATACACAGAGTTATACTTATGGAGGATGGGTATGCCCACACCCATGTAGTAGAAAGAGTTGGAAGTTTTCTATTCCAACTCGAGTCTAGAGGTTATCTAGAGTTTGGAAGAGTGTTGCTTGTTCCATAGCTAAAAAAGAACTTTCTCTTAGTGTCAGCTCTGGAAGATGATGGGTATGTGATCCTTGACTTGGAAGGACATGTTATCAAATATCCAGTGAGAGAGGGAATGAATGAAGCTTCAAGATTGATAGGTGATAGAGATGGTAGGACTTATCAAGTATTGGGTCATCTTGTGGATGGAGAGTTTGGTGGGAGGTTAGACTCAATGGAAAAAATGGTAGCAACTAGTGGACAATAATCATTAATCTTAGTGAGGATATCGAGCTGGTATGAGATGATATTGAGGAAGAGCATGAGAGTGAGCAAAAATATTAGATTAGAGTGGTCAGGAACAGATCTCTACCACATGATCCAGAGTAGGTGGCCGAGGGACCTTCAGTTTCAGAGGCAACAATTTCAGCTATTGGAGAGTAGAGGTTGGAGATAGATCCAAGCGGAAGAGATGCCTATAGTACCTCCCTCACTAAGAAGGAGTGTCAGTTTTCTTAGCTCATAGGTATTCCTACATCTGGTGCCAAGGTACAAGGTTCTATGATGATGGGGTCTCATTAAATGTCATTAAGTGACTCTATTAAAGTGTATTTATTAAAGTACTTTTTTATTTTAAAGTGAGATGTACTTTATTAAAGTGACTTCCACTTATAAAGTGAATTTAAGTTATTTAGGGAAAAGTGTATTTTTGAAATGTAATGTGATCTGTATACTTCACTTAAGTTATTTAAGTGAACTTGAGAATAAATCTCATCCATGGATCTTGTGGCCTAGATATAATATTAGCCATAGAATACAAAGAGACAAAAGGATTTACCCTAATGAGGATGATAAAAAGACACATAGAGACTCCATTGGCATGAATTTCAAGAGAAGTTGGAGAGTGGCACAAATTTCAAGAGGAAGTCTTGGAGGGAAGATGGAGCAAATCGAATCCTTACGAGAGGGTTTTTGTGAGTAGTAGAACGGAATAAAGGAAACATCAGAAGTGGAAGCTTGAATATCAAGCTGGGGGATCAAATATCAAACTAGGGGCTTGAATACCAAGGCGGGGCACGAATCCCAAGGAACTATACAATCATTAAAAAGAGAAGTTCGAACAATAGTGTAACGCCTCCCTCACCCTTTCCGACCATAGAGAGGGGACGTTGGAAAATCGTGGGCTCTAAAAATTCGCCCCAATGCATAATACGGTTTAAAATAACAAACAATATGTGCGGAAACTTAATAAACATGCACAACGGAAATAAAATCTAACCACACACATCTAGCATGCAATTACCGACATAAACATTACAAGCATACTATAAAACAATTTAGATTCAAATGCATAAGATTACTTATCTTTAAGAAACATAGATCCAAGCAACTGGCTGAGTAAGAGCACTTTTCCACCCAACCATAGGCACTCAGTCCAGCATATACTTTATCTGTTTTTGAGGCCACCCCCAATCTGGGCTATGAGGCCAGCAGGGCGGAGGAAAATCCTACAGGCTTCTATCTCTTAGCCCACAACCCATTCTTCTCTCTGTGCTTTGTTAAATACTCATACAGAGTTCTACAGGGGTATCACTCATCCCTCACAGCCTTGGCTTCCACAATACCTTCCCCACACAACACACTTCTAGCTTAGTCATCCCCTTCACCGATCCATGGTTCTCTTGGGTGATCCATCTTGCTGGGTGCTTCTAGTGTGTGCATAGAAGAAGTCCAACATGATATGGCTTCTATAGAACCACCTGTAGCCTTGATTTGGGACCTATCAAGCACCTACAAGCAACATAACTCCATGGGTAAGGTTCGTAGCTTGCCCAACCTCTCTATTCACGTATAACCAATGATTTTCCCTTCCAAAAATGTAGCTTTGTCTTCCAATTCGAATTTCTGGGTTAAGCATACAGTATAGTAATGGACATGAACAACCATGGTAACTCTACAAAGTGTAGCAGCTTGCATGAGAGAATGAGAAATGAGATAATGATCAAAAGAGTGTTGAATCCAAGAATATGAGCTGAGGGTGAAAAGACAGCTGCCATGGTTTCTGACCATAGAAGAAATAGGACTGATGACAGTTGGCATAACTGTCACAACCCCCATGCTTCAATAAATACATGACGTGACTTTTACCACCAACCTCACATGTGCAATAAATGATTGGAAAATTGTCAAAAGGAGATAATTGGCTTATTCCCATCACATGACAGAATTTTGGGTGAGTTCTAAGGTTGAAACATGGAAACATAGGATTGGGTTTCCCATAAGTCCCCTTCCTATTCCCCTCTGGAGGAATCATAGCCCCTTTGGTGCTCTTTACACATCCATTGTTGGACCATTTTATTAATTTTCAGCATAATATTTACATACATTTCGAATTAGGCACAAAAGCCAACCAAACAGTCCAAATAAAAATATAACATCATACATGCCTATCCATTCACTAGTTGGGCCTTGGCCTTGAGCTTCGCACTAGAAAATCACACTAGCATAATTACATCATTTACATAATATTGGATAAATACATTTCAAGTCAAAACTAGGGGTATTACAATCCCCTCCCCCTTGGAATGACACCGTCCTCGGTGTTTGCTCAAAATTGGAACAAAAATGGATATGCCTCTCTCATGGCATCCTCCAACTCCCACGTAGCTTTATCGGGACTGAAGTGCTTCCATTGCACCTTTACCTGTTCGATGGCTCGGTTCTGGAGCAATGTCACTTTCTTGTCTAGGATGCATAGTGGCTCGGTTTGGAACTCTCCCTCGGGTTCCACCTGAATCACATCCCAATCAATCACATGGTTAGGATCATGTACATATTTCTGAAGCAAAGAAACATGAAAAACATTATGATCTCTAGTGTTAGCAGGCAATGCAATTCTATATGCAACTGGTCCTATTCTCTCAAGCACTTCAAAGGGACGACAATATCTTGGTGATAGCTAGGCACAAATTCCAAACTTCAAGGAACTCTTCCTTGGATTCACTCTAAGGTAAACATGATCCCCAACATGAAACTCTCTATGTAGTCGATAGTTATTTGCATAGCTTTTCTGTCTATCTTGGGCTGCCTTTAAATTTTGCCTAATATTTGCAACCTCTTGTTCCAACTCCTTAAGCAATTCCGGCCCAAGTACAATTATGTTCACTAGACTATCCCAAGTAACTGGTGTTCTACACCTCTTGCCATACAAAGCTTCAAATGGACTCATGCCCAACGATGCTTGTTTCCCATTATTAAATACAAACTATCCCAAGTGTAGATAATCCTACCACTTGGATGGTTTGTCCATCACATACATGTGTAGCATGTCTTTATGCACCTGATTTACCCCTTATGTTTTCCCATCTGTTTGTGGATGGTAGGTAGTACTAAAGTTCAGCTGAATACCCAAATCAACAAAAAGAGTTTTCCAGAAATTTGAAGTAAACTTTGTATCCCTGTCTGCAATTATTGCTTTAGGAAAACCATGCAACCTGAAAATTTCCTTCATAAAAATATTGGCAATGGAATCGACTTTATATGTGGACTTAACCGGTATAAAATGTGCTGCCTTAGATAATTTATCCATCACAACCATGATGGAATCATGCTGCCTCATTGCCATTGGAAAACCTGTAATAAAATCCATGGAAATCACATCCCATTTCCATTCCAGAATTGGAAAAGGTTGCAACAAACTTGATGGGTGTTGATGTTCAACTTTTACTTGCTGACATTTCATACACTTAGAAATATACTCAGCAATGTTCTTTTTCATTCCCGGCCAAAAATATTGCTTTCTCGCTATAGCAATTGTTTTTTGGTATCCTGGGTGACCGGAATATGGCATTTTATGTATTTCATCCATAACTATCCTTCTCAAATATGCCACGTTACAAATGTAAATTCTGTTTTTATAAACAAGAAGCCTGTCACCTTCCAAATGGTAACCTTCATACCTCTTTTCCAAATTCGATTGCTGCAATTTATCCTTTATTTGCACACACAATTCATCTTCAACAATACAATTAACAATCTGCTGCCTCAAATCTGATTGGCAGATACTAAATGCTGCTACATGCATCTCATGTAATTTTATGCTGAGTTCATCAACCACCTTATTTTCTTTACCTTTAATGTGATTGATTTCAAAATCAAACTCACATAAAAACTCTAGCCATCTCGCTTGCCTAGCATTTAATGTGGGCTGCTCAAACAAATATTTCAGACCAAAATGGTCTGTCCTTAGCTCAAATTTTTTGCCCATTAAATAGTGCCTCCACATTTTCAAAATGTGCACTATGGATGCATGATCCACATCATGAGTAGCATAATTATTCTCATGCTCTTTTAACTTCCTTGACTCGTAACATGCCACATGGTTAACTTGCATAAGAACTCCTCAAAGTCCATCTTTACATGCATCTGTACAAACTACAAAATCGTTTTCCAGATTTGCAATCTGTAGAATTGGAGCACTCCTGAGAAGCTTCTTCAACACTTAGAAGCTTTATTCACATCTTGATGTCCACACAGACTTTATCCCTTTCTTTTGCAAAGAAGTGATGGGGTGTGCAACCTTTGAGAATACTTCAATAAACCTCTTATAGTAACCAACAAGACCCATAAAACATCTCACATCTGCCACATTTCTTGGAGTTGGCCAATTCATGAGGCTTCAATCTTCTCGGGATCCACCGATATTCCCTCCTCGAAAATAATGTGATCCAAATAATGAATTTTATTTTTATAAAAGTCACATTTGCTTAGCTTTGCATACGACTTATGCTCCCTTAGCAACTGCAAATCCAATCTCAAGTGTTCTTCATCCTCTTCTTCATTCTTGGAGTAAATAAGAATGTCATCAAGAAATACAAGAACTAACTTGTCCAGATACTTGCTGAAAACACTATTCATGAGACACATGAATGTAGATGGTGCATTGGTGAGACCAAATGGAACCACCACAAACTCACAGTGCCCATACCTTGTTCTAAAAGCTGTCTTGTGAATATCTTCTTCGTTTATTCTCACTTGATGATAAACGGACCTCAAATCAATCTTTGAGAACACCTTTGCCCCTCTCATTTGATAAAAAATATCATAAATTCGAGGCAATGGGTACTTTTTCTTCACTGTAAACTTGTTAAGATTCCTGTAATCAATACATAACCTGAGCATTCCATCTTTCTTCTTCACAAAAAGTACAGGTGTTTCCCATGGAGACACACTTGGCATTATGTACTTCTTTTCCAACAACTCTTGCAGTTGCATTTTCAGCTCTAATAATTCTAGTGTACTCATCCTCCAAGGAGTTTTGGAAATTTGAGTAGCTCCTGGAACAAGATCAATTGTAAAATACATGTCTCTCTTTGGAGTAAGTCCTCGAACTTCATCGGGGAACACATCCCTGAATTCTTGCAAAACAGAACGGTATTCCAATTTGGAAATTTTATTTTCTGTTTTCTCCAAAATATGGGCTGCGTACAATTGGCAACCTTTCCTACATAATTTCTTAAACTGCATAGCTGAAATTGTGAAAATCCTCACAACAAATCTAAGAGATGATGTGTACCTCACAAGAGTAATTATGATTAAGCAAGAAAATAGAAGAAGAGTGAACAATACAGTATAATGAACAACATAATAATATGGTACAGTAGAACTCAGATAGAAGCAATAATACTTCACACACACTAATTAATTAATCACAATATGGACAAATAAATAGTACAATGGTAGAGAGGATTTGAATGCCTAAGGTGGCAATTCGAATTAGCCTCTCAGAGTGATCATAAGATCAATAGAGTGTCATCAGAGCACAACTAGGTGTCCTCATGATCATCGGAGCGCAACTGGAAGTATTCATCATCATTAGTGGAGTCATCAATGCTCAAGTAACTGTCAACCATCAGTCAAACTAACTCTGGTAGGTGTAACTAAGTGTAACTCAATGTAACTGAGTGTAACTGACTGTAACTGAGTGTAATTGACTGTAACTGAGTGTAACTGGACTGGTAGGTGAAGAAGGGCGAGTTACTCCCTAAAATCAAGGAAGAAGGGCGCATTAAGCAACTAGAGGGCTAAAACTGAATAGTGAGAAGCTCCTGGGGGATGGCTAACTAAGGGCTAGGTGTTGGGCTGATGACTGGGATGCATGCAAAATGCACGCAAACCCTAAAGGTGCATGCATGACTGAAAATGTAAATGATCAAAATACTGGTGGGACTAGGATGGAGTATAGGAATATCCTAACATAAATCTGTCTAACAGAAACTACCTTTGGAATTCCTTTTACAACCCTTGGGCTTATATAGAGGTTATCTAGAGGTTGGAAGAGTGTTGCTTGTTCCATACCTAAAAAAGAACTTGCTCTTAGTGTAAGCTCTAGAAGATGATGGGTATGTGATCCTTGACTTGGAAGGACATGTTATCATATATCCAGTGAGAGAGGGAATAGATGAAGCTTCAAGATTGCTAGGTATTAGAGACGGTAGGAATTATCAAGTATTGGGTCGTCTTGTGGATGGAGAGTCTGGTGGGAGGTTAGAGTAAATGGAAAAAATGGTAGCATCTAGTGGAGAGGAACCATCCATCTTAGTGAGGATATCGAGCTGGTATGAGATGACTATTGAGGACGAGCATGAGAGTGAGCAAAAATATTAGATTAGAGTGGTCGAGAACAAATCTCTAGCACATGATTCAGAGTAGGTGGCTGAGGGACCTTCAGTTTCAGAGACAACAACTTCAACTATTGGAGAGAAGAGGTTGGAGATAAATCCGGGTGGAGGAGATTCCTATATTACCTCCCTCGCTAAGGAGTGTTAATTTTTTTAGCTCATAGGTACTCCTGCATCTGGTGCCGAGGTGCAAGGGTCTGAGATGATGGGGTCTCATTAAATTTCATTAAGTGACTCTATTACAGTGTATTTATTAAAGTACTTTTTGATTTTAAAGTGAGATGTACTTTATTAAAGTGACTTGCACTTTATAAAGTGAATTTAAGTTATTTAGGGAAAAGTGTCTTTTTGAAATGTAATGTGATCTGTATACTTCACTTAAGTTATTTAAGTGAACTTGAGAATAAATCTCATCCATGGATCTTGTGGCCTAGATATAATCTTAGTCGTAGAAGACAAAGAGACAAAAGGAGTTACGCTAATGAGGATGATAAGAAGACACATCGAGACGCCATTAGCATGAATTTCAAGAGAAGTTGAAGAGTGGCACGGATTTCAAGAGGGAGTCTTGGAGGGAAGATTGAGCAACTCGAATCCCTAGGAGAGGGTTTTTGTGAGTAGTAGAAGAGAAGCAAGGAAACATTAGTAGTGAAGGTTCGAATCTCAGGGCGGGGGATCAAATATCAAAGTGGGGGCTTGAATCCCAGGGTGGGGCACGAATCCCAAGGCACTATACAACCATTAAAAAGTGAAGTTCGAACAATACTGTAACATCCCCCTCACCCTTTTCGACCATCGAGAGGGGACGTTGGCAAATTTTGGGCTCTAATAATTCACCCCAATGCATAATACAATTTTCAATAATAAACAGTGTGTGCAGAAACTTAATGAACATGCACAATGGAAATACAAATCTAACCACACGCATCTAGCATGCAATTACCAGCATAAACATTACAAGAATCAAATAAAAAAATTCAAATTCAAATGCATAAGATTAATTATCTTTAAGAAACATAGATCCAAGCAACTGGCTGTGTAAGAGTGCTTTTCCACCCAACCATAGGCACTCAGTACAACATATACTCTATCTGCTGTTGAAGCCAACCCCAAGTTGGGCTATGAGGCCACTAGGGCGAAGGAAGCACCTATAGGATTCTATATCTCATCCCACAACCCGTTCTACTCTCTGTGCTTAGTCCAATGCTCATACAAAGCTCTATAGGGGTCTCACTCAGCCCTCACAGCCTTGGTTTCCACAATACTTTCCCCACACAACACCCTTCTAGCTCAGGCATCCCCTTCACCGATCCACGGTTCTCTTGGGTGATCCATCTTGCTGGGTGCTTCTAGTGTGAGCATAGAAGAAGTCCAAATTGATATGGCTGCTATAGAACCAACTGTAGCCTTGATTTGGGACCTCTCAAGAACCTACAAGAAGCATAACTCCATGGGTAAGGTTCCTAGCTTTCCCAACCTCTCTGCTCACGTACAACCAATGATTTTCCCTTCCAAAAATGTAGCTATGTCTTCCAATTCTAATTTCTGGGTTAAGCATACAGTCTAGTAATGAACATGAATAACCATGGTAACTCTATGTGTTGATGTATTTGTAACTTCGGAAGATATTCACTTTTATATTATATGTATTACATTTGTACTTTATCCCCGAAGGAGATGTCTTATCCCTCCGATCGGAGGTGTCGTCATTTGTATTCTATTGTTGTACCTTTGACGGAGATGTTTGTTCCTCCAGGTTGGAGAAGTCATTATTGTACTTGAGTCATGTAAAGTCATTGAGGTCCATCCTCCCATGTATGCCAGGGCATTAGACCTCGAAGTAGTGTCACAAGTTATATTGTACGTGTCGTAATTTATATTTGATGGGTTATTAGACCACCTTGGTGGGGTCGTCCCTGTATGAGTCATGTGGGTTAAAGGGTCATTAGACCACCCTAGTGGGGTCGGCCCAGTTTCAAGTGGTAGTGGGTTATTAGACTCTCCTAAGGGAGGATGGCCCATAGTCAGTTGTGATGGGGTTTTTAAGTCCCTTAGTGGGGTCGGCCCAGTTAGAATTATGTTAAGTGGTTAAGTTGGGGCCGACCTAGTTAGAGTTAAAAGTCAAGTGAAGTAAAGTCTAAATAGAGAGTGTGACTCTCTCATTTATTCATTCACACACTCACTCACTTCGCATTAGTGAGAGAGAGGAGGAGTGCACACAAGTGGAGGAGAAGAAACTGCTAGGAGAAAGTCTCTTGTTGTGGGGTTTGATCTTTGTGATCTTTGTATTGATGCTCATTCTATCTCTGAGGAAGTTGCCGGGTTTTTCACCTTCTTGGTTTTCCCCGGTGAAATGCTTTGTGTCTCTTGTCTCTCGTGTTTGATATGATGTACATGTTGTTCTCACAGTTAATATCCTAGATCATATTGAATTAAATGCTGAAAAACTAACATGGTATCAGAGCTAGCATGAAGGAAGGCATGGTATGGCATTTATGACACTTGTTGCACTTGTGACAAATTGGAAGCTAGGGCTTGGTATAGTAAAAACCAGTCATTGTGGAACTTTCACTATAAATCCATTTTGGTGAAGCTTCAGGATCTGAAAATTCTATAGGTCAAATATGAAATGTCCATGTACCTTGTGTCCAAAGGACATATTCATATTCATTGTACTTTGTGAGATATGATCCGTACAAGTTAGGGTTTCTGCCTTTTCCAGAATGCAGTCCTAAACATGTGACCTAGGAAAAAAGGTCATATCTCGGGCTAGGAAGCTCCAAATGGAATTCTGTAAAAAGTGACTGTTAGGGCACGGACTGTAGTTTCACAGGTTTTGGTTTAAGAGGCCGAAGTTGAAACAATGATACATGGAATGATGTACAAGTTCATTATATTGTTTCATCCCATAAACATGTCACGTTGTGACACTTGGAATATCTCTCTCTCAGAGAATCCATTTGAGCTCAGATCTATGGGGTTAGAAATATGACAGGTCCGTCTATCATAGGACAAAGTTTCAGAACCCGAGGATCCAAAATTTCACAAATACATCAGAAACAATATAGAATATATTTCTGTCCAAACATAATTGGATTTTTGAGCACTTTCATTTTTGGTTTGTCACTGCTACGGGAAATTAGGGTTTCAGAAAAAGTTGGAATTTTTGGAATCTGAGACCATGGCTGGATTCTCCTCATCAAAATCTAAATTTAGAGACCAAGATCGATGTTTTTGTTTGGGTAGAACCCTGGGCTCTATCAAACCCTAGTTTAGGATTTTGACCAAAAAACCAGAGAACTAGAAAACCATAATTTGACAAAAGCTGCAGATCCGAAACTTTCAAAGTCAATTTTGAGGGGTAAAATTTTGGAGGTTTAAAAATTGAAGTATACCAGCTTGATCAGCTCGATAAGGCGCATCTTTTCATCCAATCAAAAGTTTGAAATTCAAAGTTTGGATTTTTAGGGTTTCTTTGTCAAACCCTAGCCAGCTCCAAATCCAGCTTCAACAAATCAAAGTGGATTGGGTTAATCCTAGAAGAGAATGATTTGGAGATTCCAGTTCCAGAGGGATATGAGGCTAAGGACTTACATAAGAAGACTACAAGCAATCCCGACAAGTATGACTTGAGGAGATTCAGGTATGTTTTGAAATATGTTCATGATTAAGTTTATGATATGTTTGTCTTCATATTATTGAGGTTAGTACAATATTGATCAATTTTAGACTTGTATTATCACCTTAGTAAAAGTATGAATGCATGAGAATGATAGATTACATTCATTGATTAGGGTTATGACACTTATGATTGTACTAATGCACTGTGGTGTTGTATGAGGATGATGTTGTCCGCCAACATGAAAGGTACATCAAGAAAGACAAATCAAGTTCTAGATCAAGAACATATGACCGTGGTGACATGAAGACAAAGACTCATCCATAACCATTGATCACATAGAATATCTACTTACGAGGTATGTATAATTTGGTTCTACAATGGTTAACTTATGAGATATGCAGGTTACTAGCACAAATAATTGAAGAGAACAAGAAGACATTATGTGGGTATGTAAGACATAAATAGCAAGCATGATAATCCAGGTATGTTTTCCTATATCAAGTTAGAATCCTACCTTGTGTTAGGATCTTATATAAGTATACTTTTGTATGATTGATAATGATTATTCATGAAGTTATAGGTTTGAATAATCATGGGTCTATGCATATTATGCTTCTTAGTTTGATTAATGATATGACAAACTAGAAGAGTCCTATGGTCAAAATAAGAATATGCATGAGTAAAAGAAGTACTCCTTGAAACCTTGAATACTAATTACCTGTGTATGAAATGATCATGACCATACATATTTATAATCATAATGTTTTGATAGTATTGAGATTATACTAATGCATGTATGATTATGTATGAGATATTGAGGATGACACAATAATGACACTAGTGCACACTTAAGCATGCATAGTTGTCCAGGATGGATATAAGTTCAAAGACAGATAATCCAGGAAGCAAAGATCAAGAGGGAGCACACTCCAGTAGTTCTTGCAAGGAAGAAAAGGTTGAGAGGGAGTCAACCCAACAACCAAACAAAGATAAGTATTTGAATTGTCATTTATTATATATTTGATTACTTAAATGATGTTGTCCAATCATGTACATACTTATGTTCCTAGATTTAAGATGTATATTATGCATTTTAGAAAAGTTGCATTAATGAACAAGATACTACTAATATGCAAGTAATGGGTAAGTGGCCTCTGGTACTGTACAACGTTTCATTGCTACTTATCTAGAATGAAAGCTCTTTGCTGACATGTTGGGAGTTGTGCACACTCTTAACATTGTTCTGGTATAGATCGAAGGCATCTAGAAAGTTACGGGATATGGATAAATGTTGTATTAAAGCATTGGATAAGATAATTGCATGATAAGTGCAGATAGGAAGAGCACTTCAGGGTGCTGCTTCAGTATGGGAATAGGTGTGATCTCCTGGTTTAGCAGGAAGCGATCCTGCGTAGCACTGAGTATAGCCAAAGAAGAGTATGTTGTAGCTTGTTCGGCTAGTTGTGAGGAAGTATGGATAAGGAAGATAATGTTTGATTTATTTGATCTCCAGTTGGATGCTACTTGTATCTATTGTGACAACTAGACTTGTGTAAAGTTGTCACAGAACCTGGTGTTCCATGACAGGTCGAAGCACATAGAGATCAAATATCACTATATGAGGGATATGGTGTAGAAAGGAACAGTGAAGCTCCAGTATGTTGCGACAGATGAGAATATTGTAGATGTGTTGACCAAACCACTAGCTAGAGTGAAGTTTGAGTACTTCAGAGAGAGGCTTGGTGTTCTTCAGATAGAAGATATGGGGCACATTTGTAGGATCCATTCCAAGCATGGTGGTAGGAGGATCCTTCCCATGGCTGTGGATGTAAGTGCCGTGTGATGAGCATCAGGACGATGGTCTGGTTACTATTATGTATGATGATCAGGATGAGCATGTGTGATGAGCATCAGGAAGATGCTCCAGATGATATGCATTGGGATGATGCTGTGACGATGATTAGGATGATAATGCGATGATGTGCATCAGGATGATGTACTATATGATGATGATCAGTTTGATAATGAAGCATCAGGTTGATGCTCAGTGCGAGAATGATTAGGTGGATCATGAGTATCAGGATGATACTTCAAAGCCGTAGATATGTGGCAGGTTGTGCAGTAGTGTGTAATAGCTCCCTGGTAGATCCGATAGGTTGAGCAGTAAGCTCGTAATTAGTCATGGGATGCTCTTTTGAGTTTTGCGAGGGAGGCATGTAATCAGTCCTGGAGATAAGATAGGTTGTGCTAGGCACGTAAAAGTCCTAGGATGCTCTTTAGAGATCTTTCTGGTCATGCTAGGCACATAAACATTCCCGGGATGCTCTTTTAAGGTTTTTCCTGTTCACATGTAATCAGTCCTGGAGATCCGATAGGTTGTGCTAGGCCCGTAAAAGTCCTGGGATGCTCTTTAGAGATCTTGCCGGTCGTGCTAAGCACATAAATGTTCCTGGGATGCTCTTTTAAGGTTTTGTGAAGTTCACATGTAATCAGTCCTAGAGATCCGAGAGGTTGAGCAGTAAACTCGTAAAATTCCTGGGATGCTCTTTAGACATCTTGCCGGTCGTGCTAGGTACATAAACGTTCCTGGGATGCTCTTTTAAGGTTTTGTGAAAGGGCTGCATGTAATTAGTCCTGGGAGATCTTGCCGATCGTGCTTAGGCACATAAAGGATCTTGGTATGCTCTTGTCAGGTTTTGCAGATGCATGTAATCAGTCCTGCGGTTCCACCTCTATCAGGCAGCTCGCAGAGATGATGAATACCTACAGGAGGCTAGGCCTACATCCATCATGAAAAAGGGCTGGCTATGTAGAACTTCCTATGACAAGAAGAATTGAGAGATAGCCCAGTGATCGAGATGATGAGTACAACAACAGTGACGAAGACGCTCCGTGATCTAGTGATGATGATCCAGCTCCAGAAATGAAGACTTGTCCCTATATGTATTGATGACCTGTGTCAAGAGAATACCTTCCTATTTAAGAGGGATTGTTGATGTATTTGTAACTTCAAGAGATATTCACTTGTATATTATATGTATTACATTTGCACTTTATCCCCGACGGAGATGTCTTATTCCTCCGATCGGAAGTGTCGTCATTTGTATTCTATTGTTGTACCTCCGATGGAGATGTTTGTTCCTCCGGGTCGGAGAAGTCATTATTGTACTTAAGTCATGTAAAGTCATTAAGGTCCATCCTCCCATGTATGCTAGGGCATTAGACCCCCGAGTAGTGTCACAAGTTATATTGTAAGTGTCGTAACTTAAATTTGATGGGTTATTAGACCACCTTGGCGGGGTCGGCCCTGTATGAGTCATGTGGGTTAAAGGGTCATTATACCACCCCAGTGGGGTCGGCCAGTGTCAAGTGGTAGTGGGTTATTAGACTCTCTTAAGGGAGGTCATCCCAGAGTCAGTTGTGGTGGGGTGTTTAAGTTCCCTAGTGGGGTCGGACCAGTTAGCATTATGTTAAGTGGTTAAGTTGGGGTTGACCTAGTTAGAGTTAAAAGTCAAGTGAAGTAAAGTATAAATAGAGAGTGCGACTCTCTCATTTATTCATTCACACACTCACTCACTTCGCATTAGTGATAGAGAGGAGGAGTGCACACAAGTGGAGGAGGAGCAGCTGCTAGGAGAATATATCTTGTTGTGGGGTTTGATATTTGTGATCTTTGTATTGATGCTCATTCTATCTTTGAGGAAGTTGCGGGGTTTTTCACCTTCTTGGTTTTCCCCAGTGAAATAATTTGTGTCTCTTGTCTCTTGTGTTTGATATGCTGTACATGTTTTTCTCTCAGTTAAGATCCTAGATCAGATTGAATTAAATGCTGAAAAACTAACACTACGTAGTGTAGTAGCTTGCATGAGAGAATGAGAAATGGGATAATGATCAAAATTGTGTTGAATCCAAGGATATGAGGTGAGGGTGAAAAGAAAACTGACATGGTTTCTTACCATAGAAGAAATAGGACTGATGACAGCTGACATAACTGTCACAACCCCCATGCTTCAATAACTACATGAAGTGACTTTTCCCACCAACCTCACATGTGCAGTAAATGATTGGAAAATGGTCAAAAGGAGATAATTGTCTTATTCCCATCACATGATAGAATTTTGGGTGAGTTCTAAGGTTGACACATGGCAACATAGGATTGGGTTTCCCATAATCCCCCTTTCTATTCCCCTCTGGTGGAATCATAGACCCTTTGGTGCTATTTACATAGCCATTGTTTGACCATTTTATTAATTTTCAACATAATATTTACATACATTTCAAATTAGGCATAAAATCCAACCAAACAGTCCAAATAAAAATATAACATCATACATGGCTATACATTCACTAGTCGGGCATTGGCCTTGAGCTACGCACTAGGAAGTCACACTAGCATATTTACATCATTTACAATATTGGATAAATACATTTCAAGTCAAAACTAGGGGTATTACAATCCCCTCTCCCTTGGAATAACACCGTCCTTGGTGTTTGTTCAAAATTGGAACAAAAATGGATATGCTTCTCTCATGGCATCCTCCAACTCCCTCGTAGCCTCATCGGAACCGAAGTGCTTCCATTGCACCTTTACCTGTCCGATGGCTCAGTTCTGGATCAATGGCAGTTTCCTGTCTAGGATGCATAGTGGTTTGGTTTGGAACTCTCCCTCGGGTTCCACCTGAATCACATCCCAATCAATCACATGGTTAGGATCATGTACATATTTCTTAAGAAAAGAAACATGAAAAACATTATGAGCTCTAGTGTTAGCAGGAAATGCAATTCTATATGCAAGTGGTCCTATTATCTCAAGCACTTCAAAGGGCCCACAATATCTTGGTGATAGCTTGGAACAACTTCCAAGATTCAAGGAACTCTTCCTTGGCTTCACTCTAAGGTAAAAATGAACCCCAACATCAAACTTTCTATGTACTCGGTTCTTATTTGCATAAATTTTCTGTCTATCTTGGGATGCCTTTAAATTTTGCCTAATATTTGCAACCTCTTGTTCCATTTCCTTAAGCAATTCCGTCCCAAGTACAATTCCGTTCACTCAATTATCCCAAATAACTGGTGTTCTACACCTCCTGCCATACAAAGCTTCAAATGGACTCATGCCCAATGATGCTTGTTTCCCATTATTATATACAAACTCTACCAAGTGTAGATAATCCTCCCACTTGGATGGTTTGTCCATCACATAAATGCATAGCATGTCTTTAAGCACCTGATTTACCCTTTCTGTTTTCCCATCTGTTTGTGGATGGTAGGCGATACTAAAATTCAGCTGAGTATCCAAATCAACAAAAGCATTTTCAATAAATTTGAAGTAAACTTTGTATCCATGTCTGCAATTATTGCCTTAGGAAAACCATGCAACCTGAAAATTTCCTTCATAAAAATATTGGCAATGGGATCAAATTTATATGTGGACTTAATCGGTATAAAATGTGCCGCCTTAGATAATTTATCCACCACAACCATGATGGAATCATGCTGCCTCATTTTCATTGGAAAACCTGTAATAAAATCCATGGAAATCACATCCCATTTCCATTCCAGAATTGGAAAAGGCTGCAACAAACCTACTGGGTGTTGATGTTCAACCTTTACTTGTTGAAAATTCATACACTTAAAATATACTCAAAAATGTCATTTTTCATTCCCCGGCCAAAAATATTGCTTTCTCGCTGTAGCAATTGTTTTCTGGTATCCTGGGTGACCGGAATATGTCATTTTATGTATTTCAGCCATACCAATCCTTCTCAAATATACACATTAGGAATTTAAATTCTGTTTTCATAAACAAGAATCCCGTCACCTTCCAAATGGTAACCTTCATACCTCTTTTCCAAATTTTGTTGCTGCAATTTATCCTTTATTTGCACATACAGTTCATCTTCAATAGTACAATTAACAATTTGCTTCCTCAAATTTGATTGGCAGATACTAATGGCTGCTACATGCATCTCATTTACTTTTATGCTAAGTGCATCAACCACCTTATTTTCTTTACCTTTTATGTGTTTGATTTCAAAATCAAACTCACATAAAAATTCCAGCCATCTAGCTTGCATAATATTTAATGTGGGATGCTCAAACAAATATTTAAGACCACAATGGTCTGTCCTTAGCTCAAATTTTCTGCCCATTAAATAGTGCCTCCACATTTTCAAAGCGTGGACTATGGATACATGATCCACATCATGATTAGCATAATTATTCTCATGCTCTTTTAACTTCCTTGACTCGTAGCATGCCACTTGGTTATCTTGCATAAGAAATCCTCCAAGTCCATCTTTACATGCATCTGCACATACTACAAAATCGTTTTACAGATTTGCAATCTTTAGAATTGGAGCACTTGTGAGCAACACTTGGAAGCTTTATTCACATCTTGATGTCCACACAAAATTTATCCCTTTCTTTGCAAAGAAGTGATGGGGTGTGCTACCTTTGAGAATCCTTCAATAAACCTCCTGTAGTAACCAACGAGACCCATAAAATATCTCACATCTGTCACATTTCTTGGAGTTTCCCAATTCATGATGGCTTCATTCTTCTCGTGATCCACCGATATTCCCTCCTCCGAAATAATGTGACCCAAATAATGAATTTTGTTTTTATAAAAGTCACATTTTCTTAGCTTTGCATACAACTTATTCTCCCTTAGCAATTGCAAATCCAATCTGAAGTGTTCTTCATGCTCTTCTTCAGTCTTGGAATAAATAAGAATGTCATCAAGAAATACAAGAAAAAACTTGTCCAGATACTTGTTGAAAACACTATTCATGAGACACATGAATGTAGCTGGTGCATTGGTGAGACCAAATGGCACCACCATAAACTCATAGTGCCCATACCTTGTTCTAAAGGCTGTCTTGTGAATGTCTTATTCCTTTATTCTCACTTGAGGATAACCAAACCTCAAATCAATCTTTGAGAACAACTTTTCCCCTCTCATTTGATAAAAAAGATAATCAATTCGAGGCAAGGGGTATGTGTTCTTCACTGTAACCTTGTTAAACTTCCCGTAATCAATACATAACCTGAGAGTTCCATATTTCTTCTTCACAAAAAGTACGGGTGATCCCCATGGAGACACACTTGGCCTTATGTACTTCTTTTCCAACAACTCTTGCAGTTGCATTTTCAGCTCTAATAATTCTAGTGTACTCATCCTGTAAGGAGTTTTGGAAACTGGAGCAAATCCTGGAACAAGATCAATTGTAAAAATCAAGTTCTCTCTTTGGAGGAAGTCCTGGAACTTCATCGGGGAACACATCCCTGAATTCTTGCAAAACAGAATGGTCTTCCAATTTGGAAATTTTATTTTCTGTTTTCTCCAAAATATGGGTTGCATACAATTGGCAACCTTTCCTACAGAATTTCTTCAACTGCATAGCTGAAATCCATCTAACAGAAACTACCTTTGGAATGCCCTTTACAACCCTTGGGTTTATCTAGAGTTTATCTAGAGGTTAGAAGAGTGTTGCTTGTTCCATAGCTAAAAAAAGAACTTTCTCTTAGTGTCAGCTCTGGAAGATGATGGGTATGTGATCCTTGACTTGGAAGGACATGTTACCATATATCTAGTGAGAGAGAGAATGGATGAAGCTTCGAGATTGCTAGGTATTAGAGATGGTGGGAATTATCAAGGATTGGGTCGTCTTGTGGATGGAGAGTCTGGTGGGAGGTTAGACTCAGTGGAAAAAATGGTAGCAACTAGTGGAGAGGAATCATCCATCTCAGTGAGGATAACGATCTGGTATGAGATGACTATTGAGGATGAGCATGAGAGTGAGCAAAAATATTAGATTAGAGTGGTCAGGAACAGATCTCTAGCACATGATCCAAAGTAGGTGGTTGAGGGACCTTCAGTTTAAGAGGAAACAAATTCAACTATTGGAGAGCAGAGTTTGGAGATAGATCCAGGTGGAGGAGATGCCTATAGTACCTCCCTCTCTAAGAAGGAGTTTTAGTTTTTTTAGCTCATAGGTACTCCTGCATCTGGTGCCGAGGTGCAAGGGTCTGAGATGATGGGGTCTCATTAAATGTCATTAAGTGACTCTATTAAATTGTATTTATTAAAGTACTTTTTGATTTTAAAGTGAGATGTACTTTATTAAAGTGACTTTCACTTTATAAAGTGAATTTAAGTTATTTTGGGAAATGTGTCTTTTTGAAATGTAATGTGATTTGTATACTTCACTTAAGTTATTTAAGTGAACTTGTGAATAAATCTCATTCGTGGATCTTGTGGCCTAGATATAATCTTAGCCGTAGAAGACAAAGAGACAAAAGGAGTTACCCTAACGAGGATGATAAATCATAAAAAGACACATCGAGACTCCATTGGCATGAATTTTAGGAGACGTTGGAGAGTGGCACGAATTTCAATAGGGAGTCTTGGAGGGAAGTGTTGTAGAAATTTCTCCCGACGGATAAGAATAAACTCTCCTAGGATAGACTAGGATGTAACTAGTTCTAATCTAGGACTATTGAGAAACAAATGCTACCTTGTGTCCTAAACTAAGCTTTATATCAAGATTGAATGCATTCAGAAGAGATGAAAGATATAACTCACCTTTCAATTCGACGTTTGTCTCGCTCTTGGCTCTTCATCCCGAAGCTCTCGAATAGAACCTGTTAAGATAAAAAAAAGGACAAGCACACGATCTTCGAAATAGCTTGAAGTAAAGGTTAAGTTCAATCTAAGCTAGATACATTTCATGTCAAAGATTCACACACAATACACATGAAATGGGAAAACAAGACAAGTTATTTTATTAAGAAGTTTGAAAAGTACTTACATATGTTGCTTGATTCCCAAGCCAACTCCAAATCCAAGTATTCTCTCCTCTAGCTATCTATGCAAATCTCCTAAGACCATAGGTTGGATGACTCAAGAGGTTTCCCCTTGGCTCATGGAAAGCCTCTCTCTTATAGCACTTGGAGGAGTTAACCATAAGGAGAGTAAGGTGGATCTAGTGAGGGTTTAGTGGATCAACCAAACTAAACAGAGAGAGGAGGTTGGGATCGAATCAGGAGTGGCAATCCCAAGGTAATCTCACGAGAGATACAGATCCAAAATCCAAGGCAAAGGGCTAATTAAGGATTTTTGTGCCCCTGTCACTGAGCATAACGCGGAATTTTTGTGGGGTATAGGTTATGCAGAGCGCGAAAAAGAGAGATTTTCGTGGTCTGATAGATTTGCAGGGCACGAAAATTGAGGCAAATAAGGGTCTAGAAGGTGACACATGGCTGGGTAAGTTGTTTCTCGGTCATCAAGAGGTGTCCAGATGAGATCTAGGAGAGTGCCGACAACACATAACATTCATTAGGGAGAAATGTCGCAAGGTCACATACAAAGATGCGACACTAGGGTTTGAAGTCTAACTTTGAGGTATAACAGGAAGAGGGAGCAACTCGAATCCCTAGGAGAGGGTTTTTGAGAGAAGTAGAAGGGAAGCAAGGCAACATTAGAAGTGAAGGCTTGAATCTCAAGGTGGGGGATCAAATATCAAAGTGGGGGCTTGAATCTAAAGGTGGGGCACGAATCCCAAGGCACTATACAACCATTAAAAGGAAAAGTTCGAACAATAGTCTAACATCCCCCTCACCCTTTTCGACCATTGAGAGGGGATGTTGGCAAATCCTGGGCTCTAAAAAATCGCCCAATGCATAATACGATTTTCAATAATAAAGAGTGTGTGCAGAAACTTAATAAACATGCACATCAGAAATAAAAATCTAACAACACACATCTAGCATGCAATTACCAGCGTAAACATTACAAGAATCAAATAAAACAATTCAGATTCAAATGCATAAGATTACTTATCTTTAATAAATGCAGGTCAAAGCAACTGGTTGTGTAAGAGCGCTTTTCCACCCAACCATAGGCACTCACTCCAACATATACTCTATCTGCTGCTAAGGCAACCCGCAAGCTGGGCTATGAGGCCACCATGGTGAACGAAACACCTACAGGATTCTATCTCTCAGTCCACAACTTGTTCTGCTCTCTGTTCTTAGTCAAATTCTCATACAGAGGTCTACAAGGGTCTCAGTCAACCCTCACAACCTTGGCTTCCACAATAACTGCCCCACAAACACCCTTCTAGCTCATGGTTGATCCATCTTGCTGGGTGCTTCTAGTGTGTGCATAGAAGAAGTCCAACATGATATGGCTTCTATAGAATCACCTGTAGCCTTGATTTGGGACCTCTCAAGCACCTATAGGAAACAAAAATCCATGGGTAAGGTTCCTAGCTTTCCCAACCTCTCTGCTCACGTACAACCAATGATTTTCCCTTCCAAAAATGTAGCTCTGTCTTCCAATTCGAATTTCTAGGTTAAGCATACAGTCTAGTAATGGACATGAACAACCATGGTAACTCTACGTAATGTAGTAGCTTGCATGAGAGAATGAGAAATGGGATAATGATCAAAAGAGTGTTGAATCCAAGGATATGAGGTGAGGGTGAAAAGACAACTAACATGGTTTTTGACCATAGAAGAAATATGACTGATGACAACTGACATGACTGTTACAATTCCCATGCTTCAATAACTACATGAAATGACTTTTCCCACCAACCTCACATGTGCAATAAATGATTGGAAAATGGTCAAAAGGAGATAGTTGGCTTATTCCCCTCACATGACAGAATTTTGGGTGAGTTCTAAGGTTGACACATGGTAGCATAGGATTGGGTTTCCCATAATCCCCCTTCCTCTTCCCCTCTGGTGGAATCATAGCCCCTTTGGTGCTCTTAACACAACCATTGTTGGACCATTTTATTAATTTTCAACATAATATTTACATACATTTCGAATTAGGCATAAAATCCAACCAAACAGTCCAAATAAAACTATAACATCATACATGCCTATCCATTCACTAGTCGGGCCTTGGCCTTGAGTTCCGCACTAGGAAGTCACACTAGCATATTTACATCATTTACATAATATTGGATAAATATATTTCAAGTCAAAACTAGGGGTATTACAATCCCCTCCCCCTTGGAATAAAACTGTCCTCGATGTTTTCTCAAAATTGGAACAAAAATGGATATGCCTCTCTCATGGAATCCTCCAACTCATGCGTAGCCTCATCGGGACCGAAGTGCTTCCATTGCACCTTTACCTGTTCGATGGCTTGGTTCCGGAGCAATGTCAATTTCTTGTCAAGGATGCATAGTGGCTCGGTTTGGAACTCTCCCTCAGGTTCCACCTGAATCACATCCCAATCAATCACATGGTTAGGATCATGTACATATTTATTAAGCAGAGAAACATGAAAAACATTATGAGCTCTAGTGTTAGTAGGAAATGAAATTGTATGTGCAACTGGTCCTTTTCTCTCAAGCACTTCAAAGGGACCATAATATCTTGGTGATAGCTTGGCACAACTTCCAAGATTCAAGGAACTCTTCCTTGGATTCACTCCAAGGTAAACATGATCCCCAACATGAAACTCTCTATGTACTTGGTTCTTATCTGCATAAATTTTCTGTCTATCTTGGGCTGCCTTTAAATTTTGTCTAATATTTGCAACCTCTTGTTCCATTTCCTTAAGAAATTCCGGCCCAAGTACAATTCTGTTCACTCGATTATCCCAAGTAACTAGTGTTCTACACCTCCTGCCATACAAAGCTTCAAATGGACTCATGCCCAATGATGCTTGTTTCCCATTATAATATGCAAACTCTATCAAGTGTAGATAATCCTCCCACTTGGATGGTTTGTCCATCACATACATGCGTAGCATGTCTTTAAGCACCTGATTTACCCTTTTTGTTTTCCCATCTGTTTGTGTATGGTAGGCGATACTAAAGTTCAGTTGAGTAGCCAAATCAACAAAAAACATTTTCCATAAATTTGAAGTAAACTTTGTATCTCTGTTTGCAATTATTGCTTTAGGAAAACCATGCAACCTGAAAATTTCCTTCATAAAAATGATGGCAATGGCATCAAATTTATATGTGGACTTAATCGGTATAAAATGTGCCTCCTTAGATAATTTATCCACCACAACCATGATGGAATCATGATGCCCCACTGTCATTGGAAAACCTATAATAAAATCCATGGAAATCACATCCCATTTCCATTCTGGAATTGGAAAAGGTTGCAACAAACCTGCTGGGTGTTGATGTTCAACCTTTACTTGTTGATAATTCATACACTTAGAAATATACTCAGCAATGTCCTTTTTCATTCCCGGCCAAAAATATTTCTTTCTTGCTGTAGCAATTGTTTTCTGGTATCCCAGGTGACGGGAATATGGAATTTTATGTATTTCATCCATAACAATCCTTCTCAAATCTACCACATTACGAATGTAAATTCTATTTTTATAAACAAGAAGTCCGTCACCTTCCAATTGGTAACCTTCATACCTCTTTTCCAAATTCTGTTGCTGCAAATTATCCTTTATTTGCACATACAATTCATCTTCAACAATACAATTAACAATATGCTGCCTCAAATCTGATTGGCAGATACTAATGGCTTCTACATGCATCTTATGTACTTTTATGCTAAGTGCATCGACCACCTTATTTTCTTTACCTTTTATGTGTTTGATTTCAAAATCAAACTCACATAAAAATTCCAGCCATCTCGCTTGCCTAGCATTTAATGTGGGCTACTCAAACAAATATTTCAGACCACAATGGTCTATCTTTAGCTCAAATTTTCTGCCCAATAAATTGTGCCTCCACATTTAAAAGCGTGCACTATGGATGCAAGCTACACATCATGAGTAGCATAATTCTTCTCATGCTCTTTTAACTTCCTTGACTCGTAGCATTCCACCTGGTTATCTTGCATAAGAACTCCTCCAAGTCCATCTTTACATGCATCTCTACATACTACAAAATATTTTTCCAGATTTGCAATATTTAGAATTGGAGCACTTGTGAGAAGCTTCTTCAACACTTGGAAGCCTTCTTCACATCGTGATGTCCACACAAACTTTATCCCTTTCTTTTGCAAAAAAGTGATGGGGTGTGCAAACTTTGAGAATCCTTCAATAAACCTCCTGTAGTAACCATCAAGACCCATAAAAGATCTCACATCTGTCACATTTCTTGGAGTTGGCCAATTCATGATGGCTTCAATCTTCTCTAGATCCACCAATATTCTCTCCTCGGAAATAATGTGACCCAAATAATGAATTTTATTTTTATAAAAGTCACATTTGCTTAGCTTTGCATACAACTTATGCTCCCTTAGAAATTGCAAAGCCAATCTCAAGTGTTCTTCATGCTCTTCTTCATTCTTGGAATAAATAAGAATTCCATCAAGAAATACAAGAACAAACTTGTCCAGATACTTGTTGAAAACACTATTCATGAGACACATGAATGTAGCTGGTGCATTGGTGAGACCAAATGGTACCACTACAAACTCATAGTGCCCATACCTTGTTCTAAAGGATGTCTTGTGAATGTCTTATTCCTTTATTCTCACTTGATTATAACCGGACCTCAAATCAATCTTTTAGAACACCTTTGCCCCTCTAATTTAATCAAAAAGATCATCAATTCGAGGCAAGGGGTACTTGTTCTTCACTGTAACCTTGTTAAGATTCCTGTAATCAATACATAACCTGAGCGTTCCATCTTTCTTCTTCACAAAAAGTACAGGTGCTCCCCATGGAGACACACTTGGCCTTATGTACTTCTTTTCCAACAACTCTTGCAGTTGCATTTTCAGCTCTAATAATTTTGGTGTACGCATCCTGTAAGGAGTTTTGGAAACTAGAGCAACTCTTGTAACAAGATCAATTATAAAATCAATGTCTCTCTTTTGAGGAAGTCTTGGAACTTCATCGAGGAACACATCCCTGAATTCTTACAAAATAGAATGGTCTTCCAATTTGGAAATTTTATTTTCTGTTTTCTCCAAAATATGGGCTGCATACAATTGGCAACTTTTCCTACAGAATTTTTTCGACTGCATAGCTGAAATTTGTCTAATAGAAAATACCTTTGGAATGCCTTTTATAATCCTTGGGCTTCCTTCTTCATCAATGCACTCAAAAGTCTTTCCGTAGAAATCAAGTTTAATCCTATGGACTTCCAACCAATCCATTCCAATGAGAATATTATAGGAACCAAGTGGCAAAATATTCAGATTTGAAAAAGTGGACAATCCACCCATTTCCAATGGAAATTTCTCCACGATTTCACTAACCCTCCTCTTAGTTCCACTGGCTTGTTGAACTAACCACAATTTACTATGCTTTGATTTATTAAAAGCAAAATTCTCAACAACTTTAGGACTGATATAACCATGAGTAGATCCATGATCAATCAAAATAGAAATAGCTTGCTTAGTAATCTTACCTTCAACTTTATCCACCGTTTACTAATGGTCTACTTGGCGGTCCTCTAGTGTTGAATAAATCCTAGGGACGGTCCTTTCCACTTGACGTACTATTTCATCTCCATGGATGTTGTGAACTTGATTTTCACTCCCATTCCGATGTGGACAGTTCCTAAGCATCTGGTCCCCTCCACATCCCCAACATTGAATAGGCTCTCTTGGATCTCTTGGCTTGTCTCCCAACATCCTAGCTGGATTAATCACACCCTGTGGTCTTTTCCTTGTATGATTTCTGAATTGAAGAGGCTTGAAACCCTTCTTCCTTTGGTCAAACTTTTCTTTCTTATTATCCTTCCATGCTTTATGGAATTCCAGTTTGCTTTTATTTTGATCAAAACAATACTTGGCCTTTCTTATGGCATCCTCTAGGGTTCGAGGTTCATCAAACTCAATTCCATCTTTATATGGCTGGAGCAGTCCACTTAGAAAACACTGAATTTTCACCTTATCATCCCCGATGTATTTGACATATCTCAGCAGTTCTAATAATCTGTTTTCATATTTCTCCATAGTCATTTGTCCAAATTTCAGCTCATGGAGCTCTTTGATTTTGTCATCATAGTACCGGTCAGAAAGGAACTTTTCTTGGAAGTACTTCTTGAACTGTTTCCACACAATCTTCCTTTCATTGATCCTCTTCACTTTCCTGATGTGATCCCACCCTATAGATTCTCTTCCGTTCAAGTTGAATATGGATACCCTTGCCTTCATATTTCCATAGTAGTCTTGAACTTGGAAATAATTTCTCATCCCAAGAAGCAAGGCTTCAAATTCTTAACCAGACTTTACCTCACCATAAAAGGTATGAGGTTTGGCCTTCTTAAATTATCCATGAGAGTAGTTTTTGGAAGACCTCTTCCTCTTGTTTCAATGAGATGAAGATCTTGAACCTTCAATGGATTCCCTAGAGTCGGATGACTCACTAGAAGAGATTTCTGGAGTGTATGTCCTATCTCTAGAAATCCTTCTTGAACTATGGGATCTCTTGTGGGAATGCCTCCTTCAGCTACCCCCACTCCTAAGCCCCCTTCCTCTTCCCCTCTGGTGGAATCATAGCCCCTTTGGTGCTCTTTACACAACGATTGTTGGACCATTTTATTAATTTTTCAACATAATATTTACATACATTTCGAATTAGGCATAAAATCCAACCAAACAGTCCAAATAAAAATATAACATCATACATGCCTATCCATTCACTAGTAGGGCCTTGGCCTTGAGCTCTGCACTAGGAACTCACACTAGCATATTTACATCATTTACATAATACTGGATAAATACATTTCAAGTCAAAACTAGGGGTATTACAAATAGAATTGGTGGGGTTGTACTGTTGAGTTTAACATGTTTTTCAAGGAAGCTTCATGTCAGCTGAGTGGAGGTCGTACTTTTGAATAGGCTGGGAACATAAATCGAGAGAATACTTCTGTAGTTGCATCTGTACTGTTTCGTACAGTTTGGAATTCCTGTAGGGCATGTTTTCCAAGGATTCTAGTGCACAATTCTTGAGGTGATACTTAGGATCAAATTTCAAGAAGTTTCTCTACTTGTACTATTGTTTTTATGACTGTACTTTAATATTGTAATACTGCTACTCCATAATAAAAATCTTTTGCTGGTTTTCCCCAAAGGGTGGGGTTTTTATAGGGTCAAGTTTAGACCAAAAATATATGTTTTAAATTGTTGTTACAATCTACTTGTTTTTTTTTATGATTTTCCACTGCTTAAGCTACTTGATGAACAATATATTAGCTTATAGTCACTTATAGATTGAATTCCAGTGAAATGTGGTGATTAGTATGTCTATAGAAGTTTAATATCACAGGTTCGTTAAGTGTTGACAAAATCTGTCCATTGAACTGTGTGTGAACAAAACTTAGATTTTGTGTTTTTCTACAACATCATGTGTTATCTCCCAAAACAAAATTTTCAAATTAGGAGATAAGAAAGTCATTAGATGAAGCATCATTAAATTTTCTAAGAGTCTTTTAGAAGAGATTTGGACTTATATTCTATAAAATCTCTTGAGGCAGTGCTTCATTTGTAAAGTATCTCAGAAGACAGGTTTTAGTGGCTAAGGAGTATGTTTTAAAATTTTGTAAACCATCGAAAGCACTCGCTTTCGGTAGCTAAGACCGCAATTTCGGGGTGCTCCAAGCCATCGAAATCGCAGAGCAATTATGCCACTATTTATCTATATTGATTGTTATGAGATATTAATCAAGAAGATGGAGAACTAAAGAAGGAAAATGACAAGAGTTCAATTTTGTAAGAAATAGGGAGAGGATTAGATTAGCGGAAGATTACTTCAAGATCACTCTAGCGATGAACAGGAGCAAACGAACTTCACTTGTCATCAAGAAAGCTGAGACAAAATACATTTTTGCAATTTTGAAGATTAGTTTCAAAACAGAGCTTTCGGTAGCTTAGGCAGTCTTTCACAACTGTTCTTAGCCACCGAAAGCAGAGCTTTCTGTGGCTTACAGGTTCGAATTTTGGCTCTTTAGCCACCGAAAGTGTAGAATAGGGCAGAGAGGCATTATTTTTGCCCAGATCACAGTTTTTTGCTTCCAAATGGCAAGAGGATGGTTTTTATTAAAAGATAATAATTAAAGGCATATGTATCATATTTCTGTTTAACCTTTGAGGAGACAGAGAAGGGAAAAAGATCAAATGGATTTTCTATTTTGGTCAAGATACTGTCCAGTTGTCAAAGGAATATTTTAAGTTCCTTTTCATTGTCTTGAAGGTTTTTTAGTGTGTCAAAGATTGCTACAGCTGTCGATGACATGAAGACTATCAAGATGGAGGCAAGGAGATATTTACTGCAAAAATGACGTTTTTACTATGCAGAGTCATCATTTCAAAATGATGATTTTGAGCGACTCGAGAATCATTTTGCAAAATGGACGGAGGTTTTTGTTCCTAACACGTCAGAGAGTAATAAACTCTCTCAGTTTTCCTACAGGTGTCACATATTGGGAGAATAAAATCCATCTCTGAGCCCTAATTTTCGGTTCTCAGAATTTTCCTGTTTGACACATGTTTTTGAAATGCAGATCTCGGGAAAATGAAAATGAATTTCAATGATCTGAGAGAGGGTTTTTCTCACAAAAAACCAATATACAATAAACTATTTCGTTTTATACACAAGTTTCATAGATTCGAAGAACTGAATCCATCTCTGAGCCCCATGTTTCAACAGTTTGGCCAAATTAGAAAGGATTTTTCCCTAGTTTATTGAAAACGGTTTTGATCTTCTATCTTTAATAAATTCAATCCAACTTCTTAGGATCTAGAAAGATGTTGTCAAGGATATAAAGCCTAGAAATTGAGAGCAAGTAAAGGTTGGATTTTGTAGACTCTAAGACACTCTTTTTGAAGACTCTAAGACACTCTTTTTGAAGACTCTAAGACATTCTTGTCTATGTTTACTTCAAAGATGGTGATTGTCATCTCACTTTCATATCAGTAAGCTATGATCATAAGTACTATTGCTAGTTCTATTGACCCATCATAGGTATTGTTTCATATATGTATGTTCTGGTTAATATAGTTAGTTTTTCTCCACCCATCTAATTCAGCAAAACTATCTGATTAATGGCTTTGAAGGCCTTGTCCTATCTGGATATTACTAAGTTGTCTTGAGTGTGGAAATTAGTGAGTGAGTTATTCATCTTGATCCAATTATACTCCATAATTTAAAATAAGATTAAGTTACCAGGCTCTTTCGATTGCAACCTAGAAAGACTCCTGTAGAGCTAACATTTTGGTGCCGCTGCCGAGGAGAGGAGATTGAAGCCCAACTTCCCTAGGAGAATGACATAGATCCAGCTTTGATGATAGACAAAGCCTGGACACATCTTGGTTGTAATAATCTATCTGGTGATTCCATTGGAATGAAGTGGCTTCGACAAGAGCTCATACCAGAACAAATCCTCAAAGGCCACTAGTGACAACTGTTTTAGATCCTGAGCAGATTATAAGGAGAGGGAGAGCTTTGCAAATACAAGCTTCCAGATCTACAAGGACAACTGCATTAGGTACTTCCAGAGGTACTTCTTCTGATGTATCAAGTGGACCTCTCTTTAAATGTTCTTCTACTAAAGCATCTAGTTCTCAAAAAATTATAAGTGAATAAAAAAATTTGGAGGGTGATTAGCCTTCAACTACTTCTACTGTTGTTGGTCCTAGATCCGAGTTTATTACTGTATCTGACTTAGGAAAAGAAGTTGTAGAATCTACTCGAGAAGAGGACTGTTCCTCTTCCTTGAATTCTTCACAAACTGAGCCTGAAACAAATTATTCTTATACTCATACTAGTTTTCCTACCCTTGAGAATTTATTGCAAGATCTTTTTGCTCAAGGTGAAGAAAATTTGGATTTACTACTTGGCCAGTTCTATCAAGCTTCCTTTTTCCCATATCATTCAAAGATTGGAAAAGTACAGTTAGCTAATCACCCAACGAATCCTTCCACCTCATTTGCTATTGGGGTAAATTTACCACCTTTATCACAACCCATACCTCCTCAGTTACCACCCACACCAATATCATCTTCTCCTACTATTTCCACACCTACAACCACCATGGCAACTCCACTGTCTAAATATTGAAGGGTGACTCCACTGGGGATCCAAGTATGGAAGCCATTTTGGCTTGAAGGTTTTCCTTTTGTGAATTTTCAGATATAGTTGGTTCTCCAAACCCAATGCTTAATAGAGGTGAATGGGAAGGTATTCTTCCTACGTTCAAAGGAAAAGATTGGGAGGTTCTAGCTGAGCATCTGCTGGATTTTCACAAGTTTGTTCATGAACATCAAATTGTGCATGAAGATGTCAAGATAAAACTTTTTTCAGATATTCATTGAAGAGAGCAACCCTTGATTAGTGCAGATCTCTTCCAGCTTCAAGCATTCACTCATTGGCAAGTTTTCATTATGCTTTCCATTTGTTTTGTAAAGATGAATTTCCAGTTGAAAGCCTTTTTGAAGATTGCTGCGATGAATTTGAGAAGCATGTTCAGCAGAAAGTACTCTTTTCTTCTGATTTTCAAGATGAAAATTATGTTGTTAAGGAAGATCTTCATGATGCAAATGATTATAATGGGAATTACATAGTTCTAGATGCAACAGACCTTATCTCTGTTGCACCTGCTTCCTTTGATTTGCATGAAGAAGAGGTTTTTTCTGAACTTTTTCAAGAGGTTGCCTACAATATGTTTTCACCTATGTTTGGAGAGAAGGATCTTAAGATTGCTTGTCTTTCTTTGCAAGATATAGAGGTTTTCTGTTCACCTATTTTTGATAAGTATGCAGATGGAGAAGAGCAGATTTCTACATCAAATAATGTAGACTTGAGTAGCAGTCAGCCAATATATGGCATTTATGAATCTGATTTCGACGAGCCTTTTTCTTTGCCCATAAAGGAACAGCATCAGGTTTTAATTAGCCATTCCATGTTTGCAGAAGACATTGAATATGATGAGTTTAATTTGGCTGAAAATTTCAGGTCTTCTCTTCTGTTTATAACGCCTCATGAACATAAAATTGAAATCACTTACGAAGAAGATATAAAAAAGAAGGGATTAGCAGTCCAATAAGCTCACAGCTATTTTCAGATTCGCAGGAACCAGTTTATGGCAGCCATATATCAGAGATTGAATAAATTCTTGAACAACAAGCAGAGTTAACTTCTTTCTATGATCCGGTAGCCATTTATATGGAGTTATGTTTCTCAGAAGTCTTCAAATGTGCAAACTTTGGAATCAAAGCAAATGATGATTGTAAGTATGCTCTGCAAGTTGAAATTTTGCTGCATGACATGAAGTGTCCTCTGAAATTTATCTACATGCAAAGAGATCTTGAGTTCGATGTTAGCATGGATTCATTGGAAGCATGATGTCACTTGATAAGAAGCAGTGTAGTTAGCTAGAGTAGGGTAGCATAGATGAATAAGCTCATGGTTGAGCATTTCAAGTTTGCGTAATGCGTGAGGCTTGCATTTAGTATTGTGGTTTCAGTTTTGAAATAAAGACTCCATGCCCAAGGGATATAAGACACTATTGGCAGGGGTAGTTTGGTTTCAAATGATGAGCAGGGTTGCAGGATTTGGATCAGGTTTTGAAAGAAGCATTTGAGACTCCATAGCCCAATGGATGCAAGGCGTTGATAGTAGGTTTACAGTTGAACATTTGTGGACAGATTGCAGAAGATTTGGTGGCAGTTTAAATGACTCCATATCCCAATGGAACACTAGACGATAGGTTTGAATTTTTGTTTTACAGGAAAGGAATTGGATCTGTCGTTCTTGAAACCTCACAGGGAGGATTTCATCCCCGAGTAGGAGCCAGATGTTATCTCCCAAAACAAAAATTTCAAATTAGGAGATAAGAAAGTCATTAGATGAAGCATCATTAAATTTTCTAAGAGTCTTTTAGAAGAGCTTTGGACTTATATTCTATAAAATCTCTTGAGTCAACACTTCATTTGTAAAAGTTCTCAGAAGACAGGTTTCGGTGGCTAAGGAGTATGTTTTAAAATTCTGTAAACCACCGAAAGCACTCACTTTCGGCAGCTAAGACCGCAATTTCGGGGCGCTCCAAGCCACCGAAATCGTAGAGCAATTATGCCACTGTTTATCTATATTGGTTGTTATGAGATATTAATCAAGAAGATGGAGAACTAAAGAAGGAAAATGACAAGAGTTTCATATTTGTAAGAAATAGGGATAGGATTAGATTAGTAGAAGATTACTTCAAGATCACTCTGGCGATGAACAAGAGCAAAAGAACTTCACTTGTCATCAAGAAAGCTGAGACAAAAGACATTTTTGTAATTTTGAAGATCAGTTTCAAAATAGAGCTTTCGGTAGCTTAGGCAGGCTTTCACATCTGTTCTTAGCCACCGAAAGCAGAGCTTTCGGTGGCTTACAGGTTCAAATTTTGGCTCTTTAGCCACCGAAAGTGCAGAACAGGGCAAAGAGGCATTATTTTTGCCCAGATCACAGTTTTTTGCTTCCAAATGGCAAGAGGATGGTTTTTTATTAAAAGATAATAATTAAAGGCATATGTATCATCTTTCTGTTTCAGCTTTAAGGCGACATAGAAGGGAAAAAGATCAAATGGATTTTCTATTTTGGTCAAGATACTGTCCAGTTGTCAAAGGAATATTTTAAGTGCTTTGTCATCGTCTTGAAGGTTTTTGAGTGTGTCAAATATTGCTGTAGCTGTCGACGACATGAAGACTATCAAGATGGAGGCGAGGAGATATTTACTGCAAAAATAATGTTTTTACTATGCAAAGTCATCATTTCAAAATGATGATTCTGAGCGACTGGAGAATCATTTTGCAAAATGGGTGGAGGTTTTTGTTCCTAACATGTCAGAGAGTAATAACCTCTCTCAAGTTTCCTACAGGTGTCACATATTGGGAGAATCAAATCCATCTCTGAGCCCTAATTTTTGGATCTCAGAATTTCCCTGTTTGACACATGTTTTTGAAATGCAGATATCGGGAAAATGAAAACGAATTTCAATGATCTGAGAGAGGGTTTTTCTCAAAACAAACCAATATACAATAACCTCTTTCGGTTTATACACAGGTGTCACAAATTTGGAGAACTGAATCCATCTCTGAGCCCCATTTTTCAGCAGTTTGGCCAAATTAAAAAGGATTTTTCCCTAGTTTATTGAAAACGGTTTTGATCTTCTATCTTTAGTAAATTCGATCTAGCTTCTTAGGATCTGGAAAGATGTTGTAAAGGCTATAAATCCTAGAACTTGAGAGAAAGTAAAGGTTGGATTTTGAAGACTGTAAGACACTCTTTTTGTAGACAAACATCTTTTTAATATATTCAGTAATACAAGCTTCTTTCATTGTTGTTTTCAGACCATTATCTTCTTCTTTCTGTGCTTATGAGCAGAGGTTCTCTTGTCTATGTTTACTTCAAAGATGGTGATTGTCATCTCACTTTCATATCAGTAAGCTAGGATCATAAGTACTATTCCTAGTTCTATTGACCCATCATAGGTATTGTTTCATATATGTATGTTATGGTTAATATAGTTAGTTTTTCTCCACCCATCTAATTCAGCAAAACTATCTGATTAATGGCTTTGAAGGCCTTGTCCTATCTGGATATTACTAAGTTGTCTTGAGTAAGGAAATTAGTGAGTGAGTTATTCATCTTGATCCAACTATACTCCATCATTTAAAATAAGATTAAGTTACCAGGCTCTTTTGATTGCAACCTAGAAAGACTCCTGGAGAGTTAACATCATGTTTCAACTTTTATAGATCATATTTCAAAGGTTCATATAGAACATGAAGATGGGATGATAGGATTGTTTTCTCATAGCTTAGAAAGAGATGGAAAGTATTGTTTTAGGGATTTGGGAAAAGGGAAAACATGATCTTTTGTAGGTTTGATCCAAGTATTTTGTAAGCAATGTGACCTTATCTCTAAGGAAGAAGAAAGGGATAGTTGAAACTTGCCAACATGAGGAAAAAAATGAATTGATGCCTAATGACTGAATGTGAGAGAAACCCTATGGATGCTCTTTTCATTGAAATCAAATATAGGAGTGAATATTTGATGTCTTTGATCAAGTATATCAAGGAAAATTATGTTGGACTTGATCAACAAACCTTGGAAGCAATTCTCATGAGGATGATTAGCATACCCCTTCATTGCAATAACCATTTATGCATGAGATTTCAGATCCAAAGGAAGAGAAGAACGATGAAGGACATGATTCCATTAAAAATCAAGCAAATTGTGATGATGAAGGAAAGAGTGTGGTAAGTGACTTGCTTTTTCAAAATGAAATCCTTGATGATTTGAAGCATGCATATATGGTAGGGAAACTTTTATATATGAATATTTTATAGGTGCTCTGATCCCCACATATGAGGAATAACATGGTATCATGATGGTTATTTGAGCACATTTATTTATTTTTATTTTATATTGAAAGGCGCATATGGGATTCAATTTGTTGGTTTCTTCATGGAGATCCCATTTATGACAAATAATGAGATCATGATGGTGGACAATTTAATTTAGCATACTCCACTTTCAATCAGTCTTTAAGGCCACTTGTAAGGCATATTGATGGTATTGAAAACCCTATTTTTGAATATCTTGGACAATTAAGGATTATGGATGTATGTGAATCATTTTTCCTTAGTTGAAAAACCATATTGTTGTTGGAATATTAAATATTTCTACCTTGTCATTTAATTACATTGGTTGCATTAATTAATCTTCTATGGTTAATTCCTATGTAATAGACTAGGAAAATTGCCTTGTGTGGACCATAAGGCAACACTGGGGGGACCACAATACTTCCAAAGTGTGGACCAAAATCTACCTAGTCCATTTGGGTGAATTCCTAAAATATTCTGGATAAGATTTGGTAGGAGAGGCACACTTCTGAGTTTTACTGCTTTTTACAGCTTTTTACCCTATGGGGAAAAGCTAGTCACTTTAGGAAACTTGTTTTTTGCACCCATGACACTCCACAATGTTTCTTCTTTACAAATTTCATATTTGGTATTTTTTTTCATCATACATCACCTTCATCTCACTAATTTAGCAATTCGTGAGCCTTTGGAGATATTTGGAAAGCATACTTGCCACCTAGGGGGGATGAGCATATTTTTAGTAAGTCTGATGATGAGATGATCCAAATGGCATATTTGGCCATTCAAATATCTGTTGTAATGTTATATAACAACAACCTATTAATTTCATAAGGTTGGCTGATGTATTTTATTCACGAGAAGTTAATACAGAATTGTATTTTTGTGAGTAATTTTTGTGTCTTTGACTAGTTGTGTGAGATCGTCTGTGAGTGAGTGTAATTTCTTGATCAAATATTGGTGTGAAATTTCACATGGTATCAGAGCTATCAAGAATTTTCTTTCTCCTTCTATTGTCTTGCAGGATCCAACAAGTCTCAAGGAGGGTGCATTGACCAATCCACCGGGTGAATTCTATTCTCTACAAGGCCTAATTTGGCATCCAGAAGTATACCGAAATCGATCCATAAGTTATTTCAGAGAAGCCATGGTTCATTCACAACAGATCATCCTCACTCCATTCAATTACTTTGACTGGAAGGCACAGATGGAGATTCTACTGAGGAGCAAAGGGCTCTACAGGGTGACAATGGAAACTCAAGCTGAGACAACCTTAGCAGTAGAGAAATCTAAATGGCAGAATCGAAGAGATGAAGCCTATGGGATGTTATGTCTCACTACATCCAGAGAGATTCTATTTCATCTTGATGACATTACTTTTCCCAATGAAGTATGGCTGAATGTCACGTCCCCTTCAATCAATCCAATGCAAGGGACGAAACATGACCAAACATACCGGGCTTATTTGGCAATCTCAGCCCCATACATTACTAAGAAATTCATGGACAAATAAAAACTTATGTATACATCTTCATACTCAACAAACACAACGGAATTAAACACTATATATATATACATGCATATAACAGTCATCAATTATCACATTGCATAAAACAAGATGCCTTTCATCTCATCAACATGAACAATTATCATTCAAAATTAACACACTGCAGAACACAAAATGCATATAATTTAAACACAGAGAACACGTATCTTTGAGATGAAGCTGTCCAAATAATTGGCTATGTGGGAGAAAGGTTCCACCCAACCATAGATCTCTATCCATCCTATATTCCTTTAGCTGAGAGATCACCCTCGAGTTGGGTTGTGTATCCACTAAGGAGCAACTAGATGGGCTCACTCACAGCTATGGTTTCACTCAACAACTATGCTAAGCCAACACACAGTTGGGTTTATCAAGAATACAAAAGACAAAGGGGGGAAATGCTAAGCAAACGAGCTCAACCACAGAGTTACATGCATCTCAAGATAATTCAAACAGTTAAGGCACCCACAGTACCTACCACACCCAACACAAGGAAGGTCCCCTTCTCTGCTACACAGTCCCTCAGGCGTCCCTTCCCTCCAGTGCTCTTCAAGATGGGTATAGAAAGGTCCAAGATTCTAAATCATTGATTTTCCAGCCTTCATTGGGTTGATCAAGCATTCCCAACCTCTGTTCTAGAATTCACACTTGGAATTTCTCAATTTGGTGTTCAAATAATTCAATCCCGTCACTGGAATTCTGGGCTATAAAAACTGGGTTTTCCAATGGTTTTTGGGGTATCTAATACTCTCAATATCGCCCCAAGGTTCATATCTATGGATCCCCGATTGGATTTTACTGTTAATACCAAATTCTGGGCATTTATGGCTCTTCAAAACGTGGGTTCTTGCGAAGTTGCGATTTTTGTTTTTTTTTACTGCTGGGCATGTGTAATGGATGCAAACTGATGCTGGGATGTTCCACCATGGAATGAGAATGAGGAAGAACCAATTCCCATAAGGTAGGGTGACTTGTGGTACAAGAAAAACAGAGCCCATACTTGCCATACGAATTTCTGGGCTGCCCATGCTCCATTGAAGCCATGGACTCATTTTCTCAACAACTTTCTTACAACTGAATTAAATGCCAGTAAGGAAAGTCAAATGGGTTCTCAAAATGACAAATGGTAGCCTATGGTTCAATCTCGCATTCCTCTCACCACTCCCTAGTGGAATACACATGGCCCCTTCTCATTCGTTGCTTCTATAGCCAGTTTTGGTATTTTATCGAAATATTAATATTTACATCAAATTAAAATATTCTATGGCTTAATAGCACATGGATAACAAAATGTCAAATACTTGTCCATTTTAAATAAAATCCAAACATACGCTAGCCGGGCCTTGGCCTTGAGATCCATGCTAGGGAAACATACATCGCATGTATACAATATTTACATTAAAAACCAATATTTCATAAGGGTCAAAATTGGGGTATTACATTCCCCCCCCCCTTAGAACAACATTGTCCTCGGTGTTCTCAAAATTGAAAAAAATGGGAATGCCTCTCTCATGGCATCCTCCAGCTACCATGTAGCCTCATCAGGACTAAGGTGCTCCCATTGGACCTGTTATCACCTAAGTTGTAGTTGCCCCTATGGATGGATCCAGTCATGGATGGCAATAGGAAAGGGCAACTCAAAAGGTGCAACCACGATCACCTCGACCTCCAAATATGTATGGTTGTCACGCCAGTCGAGGCAACCTTCGCTTTATGTTATCTAGCCCAGACAACAAAGGGGGAGACCCGATCTACTCCCAACAGGAGAGATCAAAACCAAGACACCAAATCAGGGTATTTCTAAGTGAAGTTAGGTGTATGGTTTATCCTAGACCTAAGGGTAAAGTCACAAGCCAAGTGAGGGGTTCAATAGGTATAGCTTTGGTTCATAGTTGAAGTAAGAGTGACTTATAATGTTTGTAATGAGATCTAGGGCTAGTGTACTAGGTCAATGTCAAAAGATCTACTGCCTTGGGAACTGTGTCCAATGCAGGATAGTTTTGAGGGATGTATTGGGGCTAACTAGTACATAAGACAAGCTTGACCATGATTCATGATAGCTTTAAGGGTATAGTTCACCATGCAAAAGTCAAACCACAAGTCAATCCAACAATCTAGGAAAGTTGGGTTGTCTTGGAGATAAACCAGTGCCTTGGGAATTGGGAAGTGGAGTCAAAGTGGGGTTGACTTATGGTTTAGGACTCCTACAACATGAGATAAGTGGACAGTATAGGTCTTGATGGTTGAATGTATCTAGATCTAGGTTTAACCCAAGTGGACCACAATCCCTTAAAACAAGGAATGCAGTCCCCAAGGCAAGATTTGACAAAGTGATAGTCTAGACCTAGGTTTTGAATTATTCCGGTTTCAGATCTGCAATAATCTCAAGTACCCAGTTCCTAGAAGTGAGTGAACTCACTTCTCCAAGGTGGTGCGACTTTACCCAAGGAGGCTTCAATTGGGGTTTAGGTGGGTCAAATCATGTCGGATGGCATCCAAACTTTAGATCCTAGTAGATCGGTCAGGTAGGAGTATGGATCTATAATTTCGTGGCAATCCACCGGTTAGATCTTAGTAGATCTGAGTTTAAGTGTTCCAAGTGGTCCAAAATGGGGATTAAATCCCTTAAAATGTGGAATGGGGCCCACAAGGTCAATTTCAGAAAAGTGACAACCTGGGTGTATGTTATTTGATGTGTAGATGTCAAATCAAGTGGAATCTCAAACACCCATGTACTAGATCTAGGTCAACTTGCTCAAATGGTGAAGTGCGCCTTCCTTGGGAGAAGCTAAGTTGGCTTGGGAGAGGGGTCAAACGGAAGCCAATCCTCACCAAACTATAGATCCGGGATGCCGTGGATGCTATAGAGGTGGGTTTTCAGTATCATGCCCAACAACCCACTAGATCTCAGTAGATCTAAGAAAATGCAAAATTGGGGTTTTAATTAATTAGGGTTTTAAGTGTTTTTGACAATTGGATAGATCATGGAGATAGAACTTACCTTGAGATCATACCTGAATGATGTGGATGAGATGCCTTGATGTTGAGGAATATTCCCGCAGAGATCAAATGAGAGATTGTTGATTTGCTTGCCAATTTGATGCCCAAGTCCACAAGTGCGCCTTCCTCTACCTGTCAAACCAAGGAATAAAGATTCAATCAGTAAGAGCAAGTATGGAAGAAATACAAGAGAAATGCAAATAGTAACATGAAATAGAAGGTCCTGGGACAGTAATACTCCCTGTTACCAACGAAGAGCTCCAAAGAAGAAGTAGGGAGAGTCTTCCCCTACCAATACCTCCTCCTCCAAGCAAATCGGCCTCCACCTGTAGATGCAAAATCGTGGTACAATAGATATGGCAAACAAGATCTCCAATAACTCAGTGCAAAGGAAGAACCAACGAACGAACACCAAAAACATTCACCACAACATTGGAGATAGATGCAATAATAATTTTCTATTCCAATAATCCAGAGCCAAAAGTCCCTTTACAATGAGAGGCTCTCTCCTTTAAATAGGAAGGAGAGGCACCAAAACCCTAACCACTTTTTGAATGAGTGGCTAAGATTATAAGATACAAAAGTCTAATCAATGGTTGAGATGAGCTCAACAATATAATACATGGATCACACATAAAATATAACGTAAGTGGACAAAATCGCCCTAGAAGAGGGGAATCCCACCAAATCATGATGATGAAATATCATAAGAGGCTTATGGTGGGTCCAAGGGGTAATTTTATCCCTCCTTGGTCAATCCCCATAGCACAATAACAAATAAATAATCATGAATGTACCAAATCGTGCCTCCATAGTGAAGTCGTGGTCCTCAAAAGACCTCAAAAATCCACAGAAAGTGCCATAAGTGATGGATGCGGGCCCCGATGAAGCTGAAACTGCTGGAGAAGGTGTGGAAGGTCCCGATCTATCATCACTGATCATCCCATGCCATAACTTTGCCTCAGTAGCCCAAATCGATTTCCTTAATAGCCATTTCTACCAATCCTGAAATGCCTCGGGAAGCGTGAAACTGCCCCAAACAGCCTCCTGGAGGGCTAGCGCTGTCAAGGTGAGGGCACCAATGTGTCCGGGAGGGGGGTAATATGGTAAAAACAAGTGGCTGGACCACCCCCTCCATCATCAGCGCCCTAGGTCAACCGGATAAAAGTCATCTCTGCTCCGACAGGGCCTCCAACAGACCAAAACTGCACTGGGACAGCCTACTGAGGCTCAATCATCACTGTAAGTGCCCGGAACTGAAAACAAACTGTCCCATTGGACTCAGAAGGTCCAAATCTATCCAAGATGTGTACTCATACACCATATGAGTCTCTGCATGATCAAAATAAATATCCAATATACCGGAACAGGGCCAATAATAATGCGCTGTACATATACAAACACTGCTGTAACCTCAGAATCATCATCATAACCCTGTAGCTGCTGCATAGAATCATCCTGTATGTGTACATAGACCATATATCATATATCCATATCATCATAAGGTCTACCATCTCATGTCCCATGGTCCTCCATGGTCAAACTAGGTCCAACCAAGACCAAATATAACTCAGTCCATCATCCAAGGCTGCTGAAAAGTATCATGCTTTACAACTTATTCAAATAGCAATTATAACACATAATGATCATGACTGGCGATCTACATCCAAATATATAGTGTCGTTAATTATTATTATTATTACTCAGACTAGACTTTCAGGACCATACTCACTTCATAGTTGTGATCAATTTGCTAGTGAAGGGTGAAGGCTGAATTAACTGACTAGGCTAAGGGATGACTTAACTGTCTTGACTTTGTGACACTTTGGCAAGGGAAAGGGAATACACCATAGTATATACTGAATGAGCAATAACACAGGGAATGGCGGTGTCTCACAAATGGATGAGTTGTTTAAAGAGGGTTTATTCACCTTCACAGATGCGCACAATCCATAATACAAATAAGGCCAGCAATCGTTTAGATATAGCATTTAAGTTCCATTGCTTTTTGGGCCTGAAGTTTCCATAGCCTTGATCTATGTGTGTTCACAAACACATTGCATAGATTTACATTTTTTCTTTTAGGCTTTCTGCTGCAGGTGTGTTTTTAAGGCACTTGTTTACCTGAGCACTTCTAGGTGTGTCATGGACAGCTTGTTTACCTAGGTATTTATTTTCCACAAGATATAACATTTTATTTTTATGGCCATTTTCATTTGGCATGCCTCTCATTCATGTGTGTTTAGAAACACATTGCATGAATGGGCTTTTCATACAAGATATAGCATTTCATTTTTCAAGATTTTGTATTCATGGCAGCACTAAAAGTTTCAGGTTTAGCCAACACAACTTAAGTGACTAGGGGGAATTCACAAGGAACTCCAACTCACCATAGGTAAGTTTTGTCACCAACTCAGAGCCGAGACACAATAAATAGGGAAGCTCATCCAATACAGAGGCTACAGTGGGGAAAAGTCCTCCATGCCACTAGTCAAGTAGTAAGTCAGGGTGATAATCTAAAAGGTAGGCCATGGATGGATGAAGACAATGAAATAATGGAGCCAACACTAGCAAGCCATGGTATGGTGGAATGATCACCTCTATTCTCCCTAAGGAGGGTAAACACCAATGAGTATGAATAGTGAACTTCTAAGCCTGAGTAGGGACAGTAATATATATATAATAGGTCAACCAGGTCCATATATCTATATGATCGCCAGATCACGACACTTAGTGCTAAGACATGCTATAAGAATAAGTATAAAAGCAATCTAACCATAACACCGTAACATACCTGCTGAGTCATATACCTGAATGCACATCAACCTGTACCATCATCTGTCCTCTGGAACTGCTGCTGTAACTCTGGGCACTACTGTCTGCTCTGTACCAATGGTATAATGGCTACATCGGTCATCTCTCTGAGTGTCCTGAAACTCAGTCATGGCATGGGGAATATAGCTGCTGTCCACAATCTGATAGTGATCCAATATAGATGCTCATCTCGACATCTCAAATGCAAGGGAACTGGCTGAACAGTGTACTGGAATGAGAAAAATAATGTATGGTAGCCCGGCTACTATATATGTGATAACAGGACCTTTACCTGCCCGATGGCTCTGTTCCGGAGCAAAGTGACCTTCTTGTTGATGATGTGCATAGGCTCTACTTGGAACTCTCACTCGGGTTCCACCCGTATCACATTCCAATCAATCATCTGATTAGGGTCATGTACATACTTCTTAAGCAAAGATACATGGAAAACATTATGAGCTCTTATATTAGTAGGCAATGCAACTCTATATGCAACTGGCCCTATCTTATCTAGGACTTCAAATGGCCCACAATATCTTGGTTCCAGCTTGGCACAACTCCCCAACTTGAAATAACTTTTCCTTGGTTTCACTCTCAAATAAACATAACTCTTTTCAAATATGCATAACTCTTTTTCCTGTCCTGAGCTACCTTTAAATTCTACCTGATCTTAGCAACTTTCTGTTCCATTTCATTAATCATCTCTGGTGCAAGTACTACCCTATTCACCGGGCTGTCCCAATTCACTGGAGTCCTGCATCCCTTGCCATACAATACCTCAAATGGACTCATCCCCAATGATGCATGATGTCCGTTATTGTATGGAAATTCTACCAATGTAGGTAATCTTCCCACTTGGATGGTTTATCCATCACATACATTTTCAACATGTCTTCAAGAACCTGATTCACCCTCTCAGTTTGGCCATATGTTTGAGGATGATATGCTGTACTGAAATTCAATCTAGTTCCCAATTCCTAAAATAATCCTTTCCATAAATTGGAAGTGAACTTTGTATCATGATCAGAAATTATTGCCTTGGGTAATCCATGCAACCTGAATATCTCTCTCATGAAAATATTTGCAATGTCATTAGCCTTGTGAGTGGACTTGACAGGAATAAAATGAGATATATTTGATAGCTTGTCCACCACAACCATGATTGAATCATCCTTCTTCACTGTCATGGGCAGACCTGTTATAAAATCCATAGAGATCAGTTCCCACTTCCACTCTAGAATGGGTAAGGGCTGCAACAATCCTGCTGGATGTTGGTTCTCTACCTTGACTTGTTGGCACTTCTGACACCTAGAAATATACTCATCTATGTCCTTCTTCATACCATGTCAAAAGTATTGCTTTCTTGCTGTTGTTATAGTCTTTTGATATCTTGGGTGTCCAGAGTATGTCATCTGATGTATTTCATCCATCACTAGCTTCTTCAAATCTGCACTATTTGGAATGTACAGTCTATCTTTGTATATGAGGATATCGTCTTCACCAAGCCGATATCCTGCACACTTTTCATCTATATTTTTCTACTGCAACTTTTCTTTAATTTGAAGGCAAGTTTCATCACTGTTTTGGGCTTCAAGAACTCTTGTCTTCAAATCTGATTTACACATGCTTAATGCTGCAACATGAAATTTTCTGCTAAGGGCATCTGCAACCTTATTCTCTTTCCCTTTTACATGCTTAATTTCAAAACCAAATTCACAAAGGAATTCCATCCATCTAGATTCCCTAGCATTCAAGTTTGGCTGGTCAAACAAATACTTCAAGCTCATGTGGTCTGTTCTAAGCTCGAATCTTCTTCCCAAAAAATAATGTCTCCACATCTTGAGAGCATGTACTATGGTTGCTAATTCTAAATCATGTGTGGCATAATTCTTTTCATGCTCTTTTAATTTCCTTGACTCATAGAAAATCACAACTCCTTCTTACATGAGCACTCCACCTAGCCCTTCAATGCAAGCATATGTGGACACCACAAAATCCTTCTTTGGATCTGCTATCTTCAAAATAGGAGTGCTGGTAAGTAACTCCTTTAATGGTTGAAAACTTTTCTCACATTTTTCAGACAATACAAACTTGATATTCTTCCTTTGCAATGAAGTGATTGTATGAGCTATCTTAGAGAAGCCTTCAATAAACCTTCTATAGTAACTAGCAAGACCCATAAAAGATCTAACATCTGAAACATTATTTGGAGTAGACCAATCCATGATGGCATTAATCTTCTTTGGATCAACTGCAATTCTTTCTTCAGAAATGATATGACCCAAATATTGCACCTTCTTTTGGTAAAAATCACACTTGCTTAACTTGGCATACATATGATGTTCTCTAAGGACTTGCAACACCATCCTTAGATGCTCCTCATGTTCTTCTTCATTCCTTGAATAGACAAGAATGTCATCCAAGAACACAATCACAAACTTATAAATCTATTTGTTGAAGACACTATTCATGAGACACATGAATGTAGCAGGTGCATTGGTAAGACCAAATGGCACCACAATGAACTCATAATGACCATATCTAGTTCTGAAATCCATCTTGTGAATGTATTCTTCTTTAATCCTCACTTGATGATAACTAGACCTCAAGTCAATCTTTGAAAACACTTTAGCTTCCTTCATTTGATCAAACAAATCATCAATTCTTGGCAATGGATACTTGTTCTTAACTGTCACTTTATTGAGCTGCCTATAATCAATACACAGCCTTAAGGTCCCATCCTTCTTCTTAAGAAATAAAACTGGTGCTCCCTAAGGAGACACATTGGGCCTAATATACCTCTTGTCCATTAATTCTTGTAGCTGCATCTTCAACTCTACCAATTCCGATGTGCTCATTCTATAAGGAGCTTTGGAATTTGGCGCTGCCCCTGAGACAAGATCAATGGTAAAATCAATATCTCTCTTTGGTGGTAGTCCCGACACTTCATCTGGAAACATATCTTGGAATTCTTGCAACAATGGGAAGTCTTCTATCCTTGGTCTTTTGTCCTCCGACGAATCTGATATATGAACTGCATATAATTGACAACCTTTCTTATAATTTTTTTTTAACTGTAAGGCTGAAATATGTCTTACTGAAACTTGCTTGGGAATTCCTCTTACCAATCTTGGTCTTCCCTCTTCATCGATACATTCAAGTGCTTTCTCATAACAATCCAACTTGGCCTTATGCTTTTCCAACCAATCCATGCCAATTAGTGCATCATAAGATCCTAATGGTAGTACATTTAAATCTGTATGTGTGTGGAGTCCATTCAATTCTATGGGGCACTCCATCACTACTTCACTAAATTTTTTCTTGGTCCCTGTGGCTAATTGAACCAACCAAGACTTATTGTGCTTCACTTTTATAAGAGAACAACCTTCAATCACTTTTGGACAAACATAACTATGAGTAGATCCTGGATCAATCAAAACAGAAATAGATTGCTTAGCAATCTTACCTTCAACTTCCACCACTAATGATTGATGATCTTCCTGATGATTATCCAACGCTGCATAAATTTGAGGCATTGCCCTTGCCATGTCCTCCACTGTTGCTACTCCCTTTAAGTTGTGCAACCTTCGGGGATTCTCCTTCCGATGTGGACAATCTTTTAGCATGTGGTTTTCTCCACATCCCCAACACAGAAGTGGCCCTTTTGATGTCTTTTCTGCTGCTACTGCTGGCTTGAATCCACTCCTTGCTTGTTACCCCTGTGGAAAGGTTCTGGGCTGAATTTTGAATGGTGGTTTGAATCCACCTTTCTTTAGATCAAACCTTCCTCTTTCCTTTCCTTTCCATGCTTGGTTAACCTCTGATTTTCCTTTACTCTGCTCATAGCAATGCATTGCCATTCTAATGGCTTCATCAAAACTTGTTGTATTAACAAACTCAATCCTATCTCTAAAACTTTGAGGTAGACTCCCAAGGAAGCATTGGATTTTTACTCTCTCATATTTAATGTAATCCACATATCTCAATAATTCCAAAAATTTATGGACATGTTCTTCCATAGATTTTTGCGCCAACCTGAGTTCATTGAACTCTTTCCTCTTACTGTCATAATACCTAGCAGAAAGGTATTTTTCCTTGAAGTACTTTGTAAATCTCTCCTATCTAATCTTCCTTTCACTGATCCCTTTCATTTGCAAGAGGTTATTCCACTAAATTGAAGCTCTGCCATTTAGGTTGTAAATGGCAATTCTGGCTTTTTCATTTCCTGAGTAGTCCTGAATTCTGAAATATTTCTTCATTCCAAGAAGCCATGCCTCTGCCTCTTGGCCAGTCTTGTCTTCTCCATCAAATGTGGGAGGCCTTGCCTTCCTGAATTCTCCATGTGGGATGCCTTTGAACTTCTTTCTTCCATTAAAACTCCTGGGCATATGCCTTAGACTTCTTTGAGAACCTCTGGAGTCACATGATTTGCTAGAAGAAGATCTAGAGGAAGGTGTTATATGCTTCTTGCTTACATAACTCTTCCTTGGGCTTGAAGTCCTCTTCTTTGAATGACTTCTAGAGCGGCTCTCTGCATCTCTTCCTTCTTCAACTACATTGATTGGGTTGGACCCAAGGTTTATCTTTTGCTGCATATTAGTGAGGCTTTTCAAAATAACAGTATTGAGTTGGTTTTGTTCTTCTTGAGCCTTCATCAACCTTTCATTGAAGCTCACCATGGTTTCAACCAAATTCTAAGGAGTTACTTGCTCCCTTCTCCCATTAGATTCAGTCTTAGCATTCTCTTCTTGCACATTTTATCCTAGCACATCTTCATCATGCTCATAAGGATCTTGAGCATCATTTATGCTCACCATTTTTCCTATAAGCTGCCTCTGCTACACTATTAAATCTTATGAACTGCAAGCACTGTGCATTATGAAAATATTTGTTAGACATCTTAGGAATGCTTATAGAAACATAAAAAATCAATATTTAACATAATAAGACTCATGGATTCATTTATAGATTTAATGTCTTCATTTCTTTTTCCCATTCATGCAATTCTGGAAATTGCCCATATTGTTAACAATATGTCAAAACAGTCACTGGCACTTTTATTCTCTAATTATCTATGGGATATGATAACCTCATTCAAATCCTGGTCACGCACGATTGTTCCCTGCTAGATAATATTTCCAATGCCTATCCACGTGCTCCATTCCGACATCGGGTGTGGAAACTACATCACTTCAAAAATGACAATTTTCACCACAATTCTACACTTTTACACAGTTACAAAATATCCTGAACTACCAACTTCAGCCACCTATATAAGAAAATCTAGAAATATTCAGCAAAACATTTATACCGGGCGAAGTTAGCCCATACAACAAGGAACACTCAACAACTCGCGGATCTATGTTCTGATGCACCATCATTTTCTACTAAACTTTGGGTTTGACTACTTTTCACTTTTAACATTTTTCCAAAATTTCAAATTTTGGGCCAAAAATGGCTATCTCCCAAATTGTGCATTTCTGGAGAATCTTTGTCTAACGTGAATTGTCTATTTTAATGAGAATACGAAATGTTGAGTTGAGTAAATTTCTTGAATCCTTCATCTAAGGCTTCGTTCATCTACTGGAAGCTTTTTAAAATTCCCCAAAAGTGGTCCGGAATAGTGCTTTTTGGCCTTCTCACTCACCTCGACTCCACATCCTTTGGATTTTGGCTCCAAAATTCCAAACTTAACACTGTGTCTGCTCCATGACTTCTCCATATCAGTTTCATCTCAATCCGACCTTTTGTCAAGCGTCGGGACATTGATTTATAAAATCCATTAATTCCAATTTTATGCCAAATTGGAGCATAATGAGCTCGGGATTCTCACTAGACATTACATGGCCTTCGTTAATGGCCTCAGAATGCCATTGAACTTATCCAATTCTGATCCCACATGCTCCTGTAGTCCAAAAATCAATTTTCGGGCTCTATATATTTTTTTTAAACCCGAACCTGCAACCCACAATCCATATTGCGGAACTGGGATTGCATAATTTCCAAAATGCGAATTTCAAATTTTTGCATTTTCGCAACCCTCAACCTGCAATTGTGGGTACGAAATTGTTGAAATCCAAAACGCAAAATTTTAAATTTTTGCGTTTCCGCAACCTGCAACCTGAAATTGCGGAAATCCATAACGCAAAATTTCAAATTTTTGCGTTTCCGCAACCCGCAACCCAAAAGTGCGGGTGAGGAAATCCAAAACGCAAAATTTCAAATTTTTGCGTTTCCGTAATCCGCAATCCGAAATTGCGGAAATCCAAAACGCAAAATTTCAAATTTTTGAGTTTCCGCAACCTGAAATTGCTGGTGCGGAATTGCAAAAATATAAAACGCAAATTTCAAATTTTTGCGTTTCCACAACCTGCAACCCAAAATTGCGGGTGCAGAATTGCGGAAATCCAAAACGCAAAATTTGGAAATCCTCGTTCCTGCAATCTGCAACTGTGGAACACCTCCGTCCCTGCAACTTGCGGGGTTCATAACTCCTTCGTCCCTTAACCTATTCATGCGAGTTTGGTACCGTTGGAAAGCTCTTGCAGAGCTCTATGCACCTATGTGATCCTATGCCACATATGAGATCTCTGATCCTGCCATTTTTTCTATAAAAAATGCCACCCAAACTTCATCAATACTGTGTTAAAACATTCTGTTACCTGCCTGTAACTCAGAGTTTTTCCTGAGCAGCCCCAGTGCGGCAACATGGACTCTGATACCACTCTATCACGTCCCCTTCCATAAATCCAATGCAAGGGAGGAAACATGACCAAACATACCGGGCTTATTTGGCAATCTCAGCCCCATACATTACTAAGAAATTCATGGACAAATAAAAACCTCTGTATACATATTCATACTCAACAAGAACAACAAAATTAAACACTATATATATATATACAGTTTCATTATGCATATAACAGTCATCAATTATCACATTGCATAAAATAAGATGCCTTTCATTTCATCAACATGAACAATTATCATTCAGAATTAACACATTGCAGAACACAGAATGCATATAATTTAAACACAGAAAACACTTATCTTTGAGATGAAGCTGTCCAAACAACTGGCTATGTGGGAGCAAATTTCCACCTAACCATAGATCTCTGTCTAGCCTATATTCCTTCAGCTGAGAGATCACCCCTGAGTTGGGTTGTGTATCCACTAAGGAGGAACTAGATGGGCTCACTCACAACCATGGTTTCACTCAACAACTATGCAAAGCCAACACACAGTTTGGTTTATCAAGCATACAAAATACAAAGGGGGGCAATGCTAAGCCAGTGAGCTCAACCACAAAGCTACAAGCATCTCAAGATAATTCAAATAGTCAAGGCACCCACAATACCTACCACACCCAACACAAGGAAGGTCCCCTTCTCTGCTACACAGTCCCTCAGGCATCCCTTCCCTCCAGTGCTCTTCAGGATGGGTATAGAAAGGTCCAAGCAACTAAATCATTGAGATTCCAGCCTTCACTAGGTTTATCAAGCATTCCCAACCTCTGTTCTAGAATTCACACTTGGAATTTCTCAATTCGGTGATCAAATAACTCAATCCCGTCACTAGAAATCTGGGCTATAAAAACTGGGTTTTCCAATGGATTTTGGGGTATCTAATACTCTCAATTTCACCCCAAGGTTCATATCTATGGATCCCCCATTAGATTTTACTATCAATACCAAATTCTGGGCGTTTATGGCTCTTCAAAATGTGGGTTCTTGCAAAGTTGCGATTTCTAGTTTTTTCCACTGTTGGGCATGTGTAATGGATGCAAACTGATGCTGGGATGTTCCACCTTGGAATGGGAATGAGGAAGAACGAATTCCCATGAGGTAGGGTGACTTGTGGTACAATAAAAACAGAGCCCATACCTACCATACGAATTTCTGGGTTTCCCATGCTTCATTGAAGCCATGGACTCATTTTCTCAACAACTTCCTTACAACTGAATTAAATGCCAACAAGGAAAGTCAAATGGGTTCTAAAAATGACATATGGCAGCCTTTGGTTCAATCCCACAACCCCCTCACCACTACCTAGTGTAATACACATGGCCCCTTCTCATTCGTTGCTTCCATAGCCAGTTTTGGTATTTTATCGAAATATTAATATTTACATCAAATTACAATATTCCATGGCTTAATAGCACATGGATAACAAAATGTCAAATACTTGTCCATTTTAAATAAATTCCGAACATATGCTAGTGGGGCCTTGGCCTTGAGATCCACGTTAGGGAAACATACATCGCATGTATACAATATTTACATTAAAAACCAATATTTCATAAGGGTCAAAATTGGGGTATTACACTAAAACTTCAAGAATTGTTCGGGAAAACCGATGAATTGAGAGGCCACCAATTAGATAACGAGCTAGCCTCTTTCAGTCCACAAAATTTTGACAATCTACAGGATTTCTTCTCGAAATTCAAATCAATTGTGTTGCAGCTGAAGCAATGTGGAATTGAAAAAAAGGATGAACAATTAGTCTTGGCCATTCTCTCCAAGCTTGGCCTCGAATACTCAATTTTTGTCTCAACTTTCCATTCCACCCGGAAAGCAATTAAAAATTGGAAGAGCCCGACACTTTCAGAATTCATGGAGTCTTTGACACAAGAACAAGACAAATTGGTCTTGATGGGAGCCATTAAAAATCCATCCAAAGACCACTGTCTGAATGTTGTAGATTCAAGGGGTTCCAAAGGGAAGAAGAAGGGAAATTTCAAGAAGCCCACTCGTGAGAGGAAAGACAAGCATAAATTTAATGAAGAATCTTCAAATTCCAAAAAGAATCAGAATAAGAAGAATGAGAGGACAAAGTGCAATTATTGTAGCAAGGGATTTCATCCTGAAAGCTCTTGCATGAAGAAAACCATTGACCAAATGGCTCAACTCTTGGAGAAATCCAACATTCTTCTTCCAAAGAGCGCAAGGAGGAAGGATGGAGGACAAAATTTTGATGATAAAGAGAGAGTTCATGCACTAATGGCAAGTACATCTAAACCTTCTTCATTCATTATTGATTCCGGTGCTTCGAGACACATGGTGTCTACAAGTAAGTTTTTCATTTCACTTGACTCTTCCAGTGGTCCAAATATTGTATTGGGAGACAATTCTGAAACTTCTAGCAAAGACAAAGGTAGCATAGATATCGAGTTTGGTTCATTTAATAATGTATTATATGTACCTGGAATTGCTACAAACCTATTGTCAATCTATCATATGACCCATACAGGGCTTCCCAAGAGAGTAACCTTTACCCCCAATGATTTTGAGATAGCTGAAATTTCAACAGAAAAAATTATTGCATTTGGTACTGCTAATCACTGTTCTAGAATCTACAAGTTTTCTCACTTTGTGCCAAATCCCTCACCTTCTACTCTTTTAACCCATGCCAATGAATCCATCAAACTATGGCATGAAATATTTGGCCACCTAAATTATAAATACCTTTCCCAACTTCATGAGAAAGAGATGGTTATAGGGCTGCCCAATATCAGATTTTCCAAAGGTGTGTCAATCTTGCATTTTAGGAAAACACCCTGAGCATAAGTATGAGAGATTCAATATGAGAGAACTATTGCACCATTAGAACTTATTCATAGTGATATATCAGGTCCATTTCCTCATGAGTCCTTAAATCATTCCAAGTACATTCTCACATTCATAGATGACTTTAGCAGGTACTGTTGGATTTATTTCATTAAGCTAAAATCTAAAGTTTTTGGTTCGTTCAAGCTATTCAAAGCCTTAGTTGAGAACCAGTCTGGTAGGAATATTAAAATTATCAGATTTGATAATGGTGGTGAATATGTGAAATCAAAGTTTCATCAATTTTGTGCCTCTTCAAGCATTCAGATGCAACACACAGTTCCATATACACCTTAGCAGAATGGGGTTGCTGAGAGGAAAAACAGGTCTCTAAAGGAGATGGCCACTTGTATGCTTAGGAAAAGTCATTGTCTCCAAAGATATGGGCTGAGGCAATAAATTGTGACACATACATTCAGAATAGAGTGCCACACAAAGCTCTCAAAGGTATCACTCCTTTTGAAGCTTGGATAGGTCACAAACCTGATATTTCTCATTTCAGGATTTTTGGCTCAAAGGCTTGGGCTAGGATTCCACTTGAGAAGAGGAGGGATTTGCAACCCCAAATCCAACCATGTTTATTTATTGTTTATTCATAGGACTCTAAAGGGTATAAGTTGCTGAACATGAGCACTCAAAAAGCCTTCATAGAAAGGAGTGTTCAGCTTGAGGAGGTGCCCTCACAGAGCGCTGAAATTGGAGAACCATCTTCATCACCGACTGAAGAAGAAGTAAGTGATGCCATTGAATTTTTTGACTCTGATATTTCTAATGATGAGAACCATTTTATTGTATACGATAAATCACTTACAAATCCTAAATGGGCTGCTAATACTTTGCAAGTAGCAGGTGAACTAGTGGGAAATCCTCAGGATACAATGAGGACTAGATCACAATTTGAGACTGCTCTCAATGTGAATGACCCCTACCTTTCCGAAAAGTGTTTTATGATGGTAGATTCTGATCCTTAGACATATGAGCAAGCTTCACATGATATCAGAGGGCATATTTCCATGGATGAGTATTTTTAGTCATTGCAGAAGAATGAAACATGGGAGCTAGTCAAGCTCCCCGTAGGCATAAAATTGGTAAGGTGCAAATGGATCTACAAAACCAAATGTGATGGTACATAAGTAAAGTATAAATCTAGGATGGTAGAAAAGGGCTTCCCACAAGTCCAAGGCCTTGACTACAATGAAACCTTTTCCCCTGTTGCACAAAAAGACTCCATTAGACTAGTTCTGGCAAATGCATCATCCAAGCGATGGGAAGTGCATCACATGGATGTGAAAAGTGCATTCCTCCACGGGGATCTTAAGGAGGAGATATATATGCAGCAACCAGAGGGGTATACATCATATCCTAATATTGTGTGTAGGTTGAGAAAGTCTTTGTATGGGCTTAAGAAAGTCCCCAGGGCTTGGTATGCCAAAATGGACAATTTCCTCTTGTCACAATCTTATGTTTGGTGCAAATCTGATCCTAATGTTTATATGAAGCCGATTGATGGTTCAATAATGATTATTGTGCTGTATGTTGATGATTTGCTGATCACAGGTAGCTCTAGCGATCAAATTGCTTCATTGAAGATCGCTTTGCACCAAGCATTCTCCATGAGTGACTTGGGAAATCTTAAGAAATTTTCGAGGCTTGATATTTCTCAAACAAAAGATGGAACCAAGGTATATCAGTCAAAATATGCATCTGATTTGTTAAAGAAGTTCAAGATGGTTGATTGCAAGCCTTCTAAGACTCCATTCTGTTAACAAGCAAATTAACACCCTTAGTCATGTGACAGAAGAAGCATATTTTTACTATGTGCCTGCAACATGAAGACATAAAACAAGTACATTCATAGACAAATCCTCTCTGATCTAATCACTTCTTCCATAAATGGGAGGATTGGGTGAAGAAAATAAGAACCTAAGGAGACCAAGTTCATTCATCGAACCACTCATTAAAGATCCAAACTTAAGCTACACCAATCAAATAGTGAAGAGAAATGCATTAAAGTGCATTAATTGTGCTTAAAGTATGCTAAGTTGTGACAAAAGCCTAAAAATACTATGGAAAATGGGTTTTTGAGAGAAAATAATAAAAAATCATGAAAATGAATTATCCCACACTCAAAAGAGAAACTTGAGGGCCCATTTCCCAATGCTATAAAAAAGGCATTTGGGGCATAGTAAAGAGTGTTGATGTATATGTAACTTCGGAATGTATTTCACATATATGTATATTGTATTCCTATAGAGATGTTATTATTCCTCTATACGGAAGTGGTTGTATTCCTATAGAGATGTTATTATTCCTCTATACGGAAGTGTCGTCATTTATATTGTAAGTGTCGTAACTTATACTTGATGGGTTATTAGACCACCTTGTTGGGGTCGGCCCTGTATAGGTCATATGGGTCAAAGGGTTATTAGATCACCCTAGTGGGGGTCAGCCCAGTCAGCATTATGTTAAGTGGTTAAGTTAAGGCCGACCTAGTTGAGTAAAGGTCAAGTCAAGTTAGTGTATAAATAGAGAGTGTGTCTCTCTCATTTTACACATTCTATTTTCTCACTCACACTTGGGAGAGTGGCGCAATTATGTAAGAGGAAGCTTTGCTGCTAGGAGAAGACTATCTCTTGTATTCTGGTTGTATCATTTCTCTATCTATCTCTAAGAAAGTTATTGGGGTTTTTCACCTTTATGGTTTTCCCAAGTAAAATCTGTGTCTCTTGTGTGCTTACATTATTGTGTCCATGATTGATATGCTGTACATGTTGTTCTCTCAGTTAAGATCCTAGATCAGATTGAAGTAAATTCTGAAAATTTAACATGGTATTAGAGCTAGCCTGAAAGAAGGCATGATATGGCATGTATGACACTTGTTGCACTTACGATGCTAGGGCTTGATATAGAAAAAACTAGTCATCGTAGCACTTTCGCTATAAATCCGTTTTGGCAAAGTTTTCGGATCTGAAACTTTCACAGGTTGAAGATCAGATCCCCATGTACCTTGTGTCCAAAGGAAAACCTCTAATTCGTTGTACTTTGTGATTTATGATCTGTACAATATAGGGTTTCTGCCTCTTCCAGATCTTAGTCAAAATCAGGTGACCTTGGGAAAAAGGTCATAAATTGGGATAGGAAGCTCCAAATGAATTTTTTTAAAAAGTGATAGGTAGTACACAGACTTTACTATCTCAAGAAACATTTTCAAAAGCCGAAGTTGAACCAGTGAAACGTGGCATGTCATACAAGTTCGCTCTCCTGTATTATCCCATAAATAGGTCACATTGCGACACTTGGCATAACTCTCTCTCAGAGAATCCAATTGAGTTCAGACCTATCGGGATGGAAAGATAACAGGTTGGTATATCTCAAGAAAAATTTTCAGAGGCCGAAGTTGAAATAGTGACACGTGGCACTCCATAAACGTTTACTCTCCTGTATTATCCCATAAACAGGTCATGTTGCGACACTTGGCATAACTCTCTCTCAGAGAATCCAATTGACGTCAGACCTGTTGGGATGGAAAGCTAACAGGTCGGGTTATCTCAAAAAACATTTTCAGACTCTTTGGATCAAAAGGTTCAGAGTTACACCAGAAACAATCAGGTACATATTTCTGTCAAAACATAATTATTTTTGAGTACCTTCATTCATGGCTTCTGGAATTTAGGGCTTCGAAGAAAGTTGGAATTTTTGTAATCGGAGACCACGGTTGGATGCTACTCATCAAAATCAAAATTTAGAGACCAAGATCAGATTTTTTGGTTGGGAAGAAGGTCGGGCTTGATCAAACCCCAGTTCGGGACTTTGATCGGAAAGATGGAAAATTAGGGCTTCTGCAAAAAATGGAATTTTGGAAATCTGTGACCACGGCTGGAAGCTCCTCAGAAAAATCGAATCTTAGAGTTTTGAATTAAATCTTTTGGTTGGGTGAATCTCCAGGAAACTCAAACCCTAATTCAGGGTCCTCCCTAGTGAATCCATAAATCTAAAAAGCAATTTTGAGGGGTGAAACTTTGCAGTTTTCAAATTCTGAATATACCAACTTGATCAGCTCATCAAGGCGCATATTTCTATCCTTTCGGAAGTTTGAAATTCAAAGTTTTAATTTTTGGGGTTTCTCTGACAAACCCTAATACAGCTCCAGATCCAGTTCCTGCAAATCAAATGGATTGGTTTAATCCTAGAAGAGGATGGATTGGTCACCTGCATAAGTGAAGAAGTTCCTGTTTCAGAGGGAGATGAGGCTAAGTCCTTACATAAGAAGATTTCAAGCAGTCTCGATAGGTATGACTCATCCAGATATGTCTCGAGATTTCTTCATGATTAAGTTTATGATATGTTTGTCTTCATGTTATTACAGTTAAAACAATCTTGATTTTAGACTTGTCGTATCACCTTAACAAAATTATGAATGCATTCATTAGGGTGTTGACACTTATGATTGTACTAATGCATTGTGATGTTGTATGAGGTTTATGTTGTTCGCTAACATAAAAGGTACACCAAGAAAGACAAATCATGTTCTACTTCAAGAACATATGATCATGGTGAAATGAAGACAAAGATTCATCCATTGTCATGGATCTCATAGAAGATCTACTTTCGCGGTATGTATAACTTGGTCCTACAATGGTTAACCTTTGAGACATGCATGTTACTAGCACAAGTCACTGAAGAGAACCAGAAGACATTATGCGAGTATGTTAGACATAACTAGCTAGCATTCTAATCCAGGTATGTTTTTCTTATATCAAGCTAGAATCCCCCCTTGTGTTAGGATATTATACTGTTGTGTTGTTGATAATGATTATTCATGAAGTCATAGGTTTGAATAGTCATGGCTGTATGCATATTATGTTTCTTACCATAATTGATGATATGACTAACTAGAAGAATCATGCAGGTATAGGTTTGAGTAATCATGGGTTTATGCATTGATGATTTAACTAATCTGAAGAGTCCTAGGATCAAACAAGAATATGCACGAGTAAAAGAAGACTTCCCTAAAACCTTGAATACTAATGTTTATTATCTATGAATGATCATGAATATACATGTTTAAGATTATTGTGTTTTGATAGTATTAAGATTATACTAATAAATGTGTGATTATGTATGAGACCTGAAGGATAACACAATGATGATACTAATAAGCATGCATAGTGATTAAGGATGGATGTAAGTTCAAGGACAGGTAATCCAGGAAGAAAATATCAAGAGGGAGCACACTCTAGTTGTTCTTGCAAGAAAGCAAAGGAGCACACTTCAGTAGTTTATGCAAGGATGCAGATATTCAGAGGGAGTTGACCACTTCTCACAATCCACATAAGAATGGAGTTGCAGAAAAGAAGCAAATACTGAGAGGGAGTCAACCCAACAAACAAACAAAGATAAGTATTTGAATTGTCATTACTTGCATATTTTATTATTTAAATAATACTGTTCAATAATGTATATACTGATTTTCTTAGAATTAGGTTGTGTATTATGCATATTAGAATAGTTGCATTGATGAACAGTATACTACTAATATGCATGGGTAAGTGGCCTATGGCACTGTACAACATTCCATTGCTACTTATCTAGAATGAAACCTCTTTGCTGACATGTTGGGAGTTGTGCACACTCTTAACAATGTTTTGGTAGAGATTGGAAGGCATCTAGAAGTTACGGGATATGGATAAATGCTGTATTGAAGCATTGGCTAAGATAATTGCATGACTGTATGACATATTTCTTTATGTGTAAGAATTTGTTCTGAAAACTATGAGATGTTTTCTAATCATGAAATTTGACTTGTTATGTAGGAAAGATCGTATGCCATCACCTACAAAAGAAGAACTACAACATTTGTTTAGCAACAAAATTATCTATTGAAGATATTGAAGTTCCCAGGATATGGGAAGAATGCCATGATCCGTCGATCATGAAGAATGATGTTTGGGATGTAGTCCCAAGACCTGAAGGGAAGTTTGTTATGACTTCCATATGGATCTATCAAGATCAAGCATGCTACAGATGGCAGCATAGAGAAATATAAAAGTGATGAAATAGAAGATACACCAGATGGATTTCAAGATAGCTTTCTTGAATGGTGTAGTTGAAGAAGAAGTGTATGTGGAGCAGCCACTTGGTTCTGAGACACATGACAGAGAGTCATATATGTGCAGAACTTGGGTATGATGCACCACTTTCTAGGTATGGAGGTGTGGCAGAGTGTAGATGGAATCTTCCTTGGACAAGGGAAGTATGCAGTAGAGATCCTGAATAGGTTCGGGATGATGGACTGCAAGGCTATGGCATCGAACCTGAAGCTTCTATGTGATGCTTCATCTGAACCAGTTGATGTCACTATGTATCGTCAGATGATTGGGTCCTTGATGTACCTGATGAACATGAGACCAAATATTTGCTTTGCGGTGAACACATTGAGCCAGTTCTTGACAGATCCGAGGAGTGTTCACCTAGTTGCTGTAAAGCATATTTTGAGGTACCTAAAAGGTACAGTGGATTATGCGCTCAAGTATGAAGCGAATCAAAAGTTTAACCTGCAGGGTTATGTTGATTTAGATTGGGCAGGCAATGCTGCAGATAGGAAGAGCACATCTGGGTGCTGCTTCAGTATGGGATCAGGTGTGATCTCTTGGTTCAGCAGGAAGCAGTCCTGCATAGCACTGAGTATAGCTGAGGCAGAGTATGTTGCAGCTTGTTCAACTAGTTGTGAGGCAGTATGGCTACGGAAGTTACTGTCTAAGTTATTTGATCTCCCGTTGGATGCTACTGGTATCTTTTGTGATAACCAGAGTTGTGTGAAGCTGTCCGAGAACCCAGTGTTTCATGACAGGTCGAAACACATAGAGATCAAATATCACTATATCAGGGATATGGTGCAGAGAGGAGCTGTGAAGCTCCCTTACATTGCGACGGACGAGCAGATTGCAGATGTGCTGACGAAGCCACTAGCCAGGGTGAAGTTCGAGTACTTTAGGGAGAGGCTTGGTGTTCTTCAGATTGATGACACTTCGAGGAAGAAGTGATGGACACATTTGCAGAAGCCATTCCAATCATGTTGGAAGGAGGATCCTTCACATGGCTATGGATATAAGCGTTGGATGATGAGTATCAGGACGATGCTCCAGTTAATGCTCTGTATATGCATCATGTTAGATGCTGGATATGATCAGTTGGATCATTTATATGTATATGTATGTACGCATCATGTTGGATGCTGGATATGATCAGTTGGATCATTTATATGTATATGTATGTACGCATCATGTTGGATGTTGGATATGATCAGTTAGATCACTTGGATGTATTTTGTATATGCATCATGTTGGATGCTTGGACCATGTATCTGTATATGTATCAGGTGGATACATTGTATGATCAGGTAGATCATGTATGGTGATATGTATCATGTATTTGTATTTGTATCAGATGGATACACTGTATGATCAGGTGGATCATGTATGATGATATGTATCAGGTAGATACTTGGTATGCATCAGGTAGATGCATTGTATGATCAGGTGGATCATGTATGGTGATATGTATCATGTATTTGTATTTGTATCAGGTGGATACACTGTATGATAAGGTAGATCATGTATGATGATATGTATCAGGTAGATACTTGGTATGCATCAGGTAGATGCATTGTATGATTAGGATGATCATGGATGACGAGCTTCAGGATGTTGCTCCAGATGACATGCAATAGGATGTTGCAGTGATGATGATCAGGATGATCATGTGTACATCAGGATGATTTATGGTGAGTATCAGGTTGATACTCTATGGCCGTGGAACAGGTTGTGTAGATAAGCATGTAATTTGTGCCCTGGGATATTTGTAGATAGTCTTTCGAGGTTTTTCCTATGGCATGTAATTTGTACCCTGGGATATCTGGCAAATGCTCTTTCGAGGTTTTGCTTGGGAGGACATATAATTTGTGCCCTGGGAGATCTGCAGATAATCTTTCGAGGTTTTGCCTATGGCATGTAATTTGTGCCTTGGGATGTTTGGCAGATGCTCTTTTGAGGTTTTGTCCTATGACATGTAATTTGTGCCCTGGGAGATCCGATAGGTTGAGCCGTGTGCTCGTAATAAGTTCTGGGATGCTCTTTCAAGGTTTTTCCATGACCACATGTAATTTGTGCCTTGGGAGATCCGATAGGTTGAGCCTTGTGCTCGTAATCAGTCATGGGATGCTCTTTCGAGGTTTTGTGGTGACCACATGTAATTTGTGCCTTGGGAGATCCGATAGGTTGAGCCTTGTGCTCGTAATTAGTCCAGGGATTCTCTTTCGAGGTTTTGTGGTGGGGTTACATGTAATAAGTCCTGGAGATCTGGACATGATGAAAAAGGCCTCAGATGCTCTTTAGGGTTCTTGCTAGTCAAGAGACTCTTTTAAGGTTTTGTGATGCATGTAATAAGTCATGAGATTTCCACAGTATGGCCAGTGATGACGAATACTTGCAGGTGGTGGGCCTACATCCAGTATGAAAAAGGAATGGATCTGTAGAACTTCCTATGGCAAGTAGATTCAGAGATTGATTGAGATAGCAGCAGTAGTGACGATGATCCAGAGAAGATGACTTGTGCTAGAAGACTTGTGTCGAGAAATATATTCCTAGTTAAGAGGGAGTGTTGATGTATATGTAACTTCGGAATGTATTTCACATATATGTATATTGTATTCCTATAGAGATATTATTATTCCTCTATACGAAAGTGGTTGTATTCCTATAGAGATGTTATTATTCCTCTATACGGAAGTGTCGTCATTTATATTGTAAGTGTCGTAACTTATACTTGATGGGTTATTAGACCACCTTGTTGGGGTCGGCCCTGTATACGTCATGTGGGTCAAAGGGTTATTAGACCACCCTAGTGGGGGTCGGCCCAGTCAGCATTATGTTAAGTGGTTAAGTTAAGGCCAGCCTAGTTGAGTAAAGGTCAAGTCAAGTTAGTGTATAAATAGAGAGTGTGTCTCTCTCATTTTATACATTCTATTCTCTCACTCACACTTGGGAGAGTGGCGCACTTATGGAGGAGGAGGCTCTGCTACTAGGAGAAGACTATCTCTTGTATTCTGGTTGTATCATTGCTCTATCTATCTCTGAGGAAGTTATTGGGTTTTTTCACCTTTATGGTTTTCCCCAAGTAAAATCTGTGTCTCTTGTGTGCTTGCATTATTGTGTCCATGATTGATATGCTGTACATGTTGTTCTCTCAGTTAAGATCCTAGATCAGATTGAAGTAAATTCTGGAAATTTAACAAAGAGGACAAAGGAAGAGCAAAGGAATGATGGAGAGATTCTAAATATTGGAGAGCTCAACTTCATCTATTATCAGATTGGTGACTTTGTGGCTTGAAATTTCTTGATATTTCAAAATTTTTCTTCATATTTTGGTGATTTCCATCCTTCATATCTACTAATTTTCAGCTTAAATATCACTACAAGAAACTTATATCCAGCAAGGGAATCTCCAAACCGGCCTCCCCACACTCTCCATTCAAAAAATACTTCAAAAAACCATTCTATATCTCGTTTTTTTTGTGCATTCTAGAGCTCGTTTTTGTGGATTTTGCAGCCTTTAATGCTTGGTTTTGCTTCCTTTGGAGTGGTGCTGTTTTATGATTTGGTTTAGGAGTTGATTAACTTGAATTTTCATCCTCCTTTGATCAGATCAGATCCCTCCTTTGCTCATATATTTGGTGAAAATTTCAATTCTGTTTTGCTTCATAAATGTGCATATGTTGAAATGTGTGATGAGATCTCATGAAGTTTGAACTTGTTGGAAGGCTTGATATGTATGTTTGCAGATCTATTTAGAAGCTTATTTTGCTACTTATGATCAGCCTCTCACTACTTTGATAAGTTTTGAAATGCTTTGCATCATTTGGATCTAGATCTTTACTTTTGGAATCCTCTTCCATTCACCTTTAAATCTGCTCCAAATTTCAATTCTGTTCTGGGATCTATTTTGGAGGCATCAAACTCTCTTACCTTTGCTCATTTGATGTTGTATGGTTGTATGTCTTGGCTTAGGGACATCTTAGGTTGAATATCCAACCTTATTTACTCCTTTTTGATCCTTCCTTTGCCTATCTTTTTGGTTTAAAATATCTACATCTTTTTGTTTTCAATTTGCAGCTCCTTAAACTAGTTTGTGAAATCCTTGTTTTGGAGGCCTTGTTTGTGCATTTGCAGACTTAATTAAAGCTTCTATTTATTCCTAAATATAATTTGGTTACTTGTTTGAATAGTGAAGAAAATATTTACACAATTTGGATCACATCTTTTCAATTGGAATCCACTTCCAAAACAGTTTTAAAATTCTACAAATTGTTATCTCTTTTCAAATCTCCTTCAAAGTTGTAATGGATCTACTTAATTAAAGATATCTTTGAAGTTAGATCCCTGTATTGATACATTTAAGACTTATCCTTACTTACATTAGTGTCTCCTTTACATGTTTGCAACCAAACTACCTTCCAAACATATTAATTCAATCTTGCAATCATACACTAGTTTGTGGAGATCTCTTTTAGCTTTTGGATCTGTTTGGAGACATGATTTTTATCACATTTGCACACTTGTTTAAGACCTTATTTGCAGCTTGAGATCAGTGTTCTACTCCTCTTGAAAAGTTAGGCAAGTTTTGCACCATTTGGATCAATATATTTACAATTGGAATTCACTTCCAAACACCTTAAAAATTGCTCCAAATTGTCATCAATTTTCAATCTTTCTTTCAATTAATAGTAGATCTACTTACCTACAACCACATTTGATGATGGATCCCTATTTTTATACATTTAGGGATTGATATTAAACTCACATTAGTGTCTCTTTTACATGGCTGCAAGTATTCCAAACACATTAAAGAATTGTTCATTAAAAACATCTTAAAGGACATTTAATATTTTAGACTTTAAGCACATGTTGATTGGAAACTTTAAACCAAAGGATAACCATACACATTTTGAAGAACCATACATATTTGAAGAACCTTCCACACACATTTGCATTTGAAAATCACTTGGAACATCACATGTTGAGATAGTTTGAGAATAATTTCTTTCCAAAAAACAGAAATAAACTTTAATTTAGTTACATTTTGTTTTGGAGTTGGAATTTTTTTCATACTTTGCATGCACAATTAGAGAGAGTTGCACCTTTAGAGTTCAGTTTTCTTGAGATATATTGTGTATGAGGCACCGTATCCTCTTCATTCGCACCTTATGGTGATGTTGTGAATGAGAAATTGTATCTCACTTGTAATAGTTTAGGAGTTGATTTTTTCAAAGCATCTTGTATCGAGCCATCGTATACTCTTCACTCGCACCTTATGGCGACCTTGTGAATGAGAAAGTGGATCTCACTTGTAACATAGTAGATTTAATTTTTGCATACAGTTTTTCGAGCCACCGTATCCTCTTCACTTGGGCCTTATGGTGATATTGTGAATGAGAAAGTGGATCTCACGTGTAATAGTTTAGAATTTAATTCATAAGCATTCCAAAGGACTTTGTGTATCCTCTTCACTTAGGCCTTCGTGCGATCTTGTGAATGAGAAACAGGGATCCCCTGTGTAATAGAATTAGATTCATTTTCACTTGAGATATCTGTTTGGGTTACATTGGTCATTAACACCAATTATTATCCATATTTCAGAAAAAATGTGCATGAACATACGAAATCTACCAGAAACTTTGCATGTCTGAAAGAAACTCATGAACCTCTACCTCTTCCTTAATTTAGAATATTCATTGAAATGAAAGGTAGAGTAGTGAGCATTTTGCATTCTTTGGTTCATTTTCCGGTTTTTGAGTCAAAACACCACCAATTTCACTTCCACTCTTGAAACTAAGAAAACCACCCTTAAAATTGGCGCTTAATCTACAATTGAACAACTTTTGATTTTCATATCACCAACAAGATTAGGTTAGTGCCCTGGATTAGGTTTGGAGAGTTAACACTCCTGGGCTGCAAAAATTTGAAACTAGCATTGATTAAAGAGAGTAAATCCATTAGTAGCATGAAACGCCTATCGGGAAAGCGCTTCTGAAACATGCGTTAAGCACGAGGTCAATCTAGATAAGTAAAGAGTGGTTCCCCCCTCTTGCTTGTTTAGTGGGACATATACTCATCATATAACTCTATGTAAGTGACAAGTCCTCGGGGTGACATCACTTTTCTAGAGTACCTGGTTATGAGGGTTGTCCTCGACTTGCGACTGTTCCGCTCAACCGTGAATTGTGAAGTGGTAACTTTAGTGTATTTTCCTAGGATATCACATAGGCTGTTGTAAGTGGGGAAATCTTGCAGTACCTGAGACAGACTTTGGAAATTTTACTCCTTGGGAGGGTGATTGGTTAGGAACCAATGCTTGCACCCCTGGTGATTAAAGTTTATTGTAACTGTTTCTCACACCTTTTCTTCTAGCAATTGTATGAGGACTTGAATTCCCTCAGCAGCTACTAGTTTTCGAAGGCCCTACAATCCATCTTTTCACTGAGCTTCGGTTCTTTGGAAGAGTAAGTTTGCTTGCTTGAAATCTCTAGGACTTTTTACTGTGTGGTCACTTTTTATTTTTTTTGAGTCTAGACTTCCTTAGAATTGTTTGATTAAAAATATCATTTTAAACACATCCTTTTATCTACTTCTTAGAAGTGGCTACTCTCCCGATCCACCAGTCATGGTGGCAGTGAGGTGATTCACCATAAATTGAAGGCCCTGCTATATTGCAGATACAGATACAAAAATCACATCCTAACGACTTGGAAACATAACTAATTTAAAATACAATTAATATTACTCGAGAAGAACAACATCAAACAAACCCTGAAAATTCATCTTCACATCATGAACTGACTACATACATAGTTGATGATCTTACTCTAGTTGAAATTGAAACATTGAAAAATCACATAAGTGCTCATGTATTTCCACCTTTGATGAGTCTTTCAGAACCAATTGTACTTACTATCCGTGATTCACTGGGTTATATCAAACCTATTTTTGAAAGTTTGAATGACATGCAAAATTCAACAAGTGACCCTATGGCTTCATTAGGAGCATAAGGGACTACATCGTCGCCACATCAAATAGTTGCTGGAGGTAGCAATACTTCCAATTTGGCCTTTACATCAATCCCAATAGTTAGCATATCTGTTAGTAGCACAAGTTAAACCAGCACTTCAGTGCCAGTTGGTATAGTTTCAGGTTCCAATCCCGGAAGTACATCCACTTCGTCTACGGGAATCCCTACTGAAGGGTGTGCCTTACCAAACATTGGTTCTCCATATGGTTCGGCTAATCGAGGTCAACACACACAAGGAGTAAACCGGAATCCTCTTGGTATGCCAAACACTTGTCCAAATTCTACTTCTGGGGGAAACCCTTCACCATGGAATGGTAATATTCCTGGGCAGAAGCAAAGGACCATGGAACATTTATGCCAATTGGATATGCTCCTTAGATGAGTGGAACTGCCCCGGGGGGTTATCCTCTGACTTATCCTAGCAAAATGCCTAGTGGAAATCCATCTATCAACCCCATCCCACAATGGAGTGGGGAGGTTCTAGGAAGTAACCAATATTTTTGGGCACCACCTTCACAAAGAGGAAATCAGCCTTGGAACGCTTATTTAATCCAAGGAAACAATCAATGGTTTGGCCAGATTCTGGAAAGTAACCAATCTTTTTGGGGCCTACCTCGGTAAGGGGGCAATCCATCCATCCATCCCATTCCACCATGGAATGGACAACATTCAGGAAGTAACCAATCTTTTTGGATGCCATCTATGCAAGGAGGCAATCAACCTTGGAATGCATATCCAAACCAAAGAAACCAACAATGGAGTGGTAATGTTCCACAGAGTAACCAATCTCAATGGAACATACCCTTGCAAGGGGGAAATCCACCCATGAATTCCAACCAACAATGGAGTGGTAATGTTCGACCAATAAACCAATCTCAATGGAACATACCCCCGCAAGGGAGCAATCCACCCATGAAACCCAACCAGCTAGGGAGTGGTAATGTTCCACCAAATAACCAACCATATTGGAACATACCTCCGCAAGGGGGAAATCCATACATGAAACCTAGTTCACAATGGACTGGGAAACATCCAGGAAATAACCAATCCTTTTGGATGCAACCTCCGCAAGGAGGTAACCCCTCTTGGAATGATTTTCAAGCCCAAGGACCACATCAATGGAGTGGCCAGGTTCTAGAAAGTAACCAATCCTTTTTGGGCCTAACCTTGAAAGGGGGAAATCCAACCATTAACCCCATTCGCCATGGAGTGGTCAGGTTCTAGAAAGTAATCAATATCTTTGGAACCAACCTACAATACCCGTGTTTGATCCAGCTAGGCTGCCACATGAACTTCATGCCAATGGTATGATGGATTCTGTCAACCATCTTGAACAAATTATCCCACATTTGGGACAAGTTTCTATTCAGAATTTGTAGCCCATAGCTGGCCAGGCAATTCAGGAACCTGCTAATCCTTCCAACACTTCTGAAATATTCACAGTCTCATCGATAGACCTTAGAGGAAAGAAGAAGAAGTACAAGGGTAAGCAAAGTGCTAATCCTTCCTAGAATTATGAAATCCTTATAGTCGAGTCCAAAGACCTTAGGGACAAGAAGAAGAAGTACAAGAGTAAGCAAAATGCTAACTCTAGGAACAAAGATGCACCAACTATGCTTCAATGCGGTGGGCAACAAAAACCCACTATTTTGACACTGGTACCCCCGTTAGGGGGAAACCATCCAACCCCCCCGCACGGGGGAAATGATCCTTATGCCAATGTATTCATGTGTGATCATGAGATGAACATTCAAACAAGACTTGATTCTGATCATGTCTCTCCTAGTACATCGGATCAATTAGAATCACAACCAAGTGGTTATCTCTACATTGAGAAACCAGCCATAGACTTAGTACCATACCCTCCCAAAGGTGTTCTACATAGAACAATGCATAATCCTAACACGCGAGTTGCTCAGAACGGTAATGTTCTTGAGGGCCCAGCTTAAGTACCATGTGCCATGTCGGCCTTGGAGGTATTGCAATATCATTCTGCGCAAAGAAAGGACGTATTGTCTACCATTGGTTTTGTTGATCCATCCAATGAGACTTTGATCACATCAGACATAGACCATTCAATATGTAGGATTTTTTCCGAAGTTTCTTTTCAGATTAAAGTAATGACTCATGGTAAGAACATCTGTCTAACCATAGTGGATGAAGGGACCTTAGCTTGTGTAATGTCATTTAAATGTTGGAAAGCATTTGGATCACCCCTATCTGTCATAGAATTTTCAAACCAAGCTACTCAAATAGCTTCGACAAATTCAGATCAAAATATTCCCTTGATGGAGAAATATGATTCGGTTACCTGGCCCATTTGGGATGTGAGATCTCCTAGCTCACATGACTTCTTGGATTACATCTTATCATCAAATGAAGATATCCCTGAAGTTGTAAACATTTGGTTGCACCCACCTAAGGACATATTTTGTGGGGCCACTGGGAGCATAATTGGATTAAATCTACCCAAGTATAGGAGCATGATTTGCATGTTCCTCGATCTGATCTGGTATATTTGGAAGCTTGCATATAGGTTTAGGCCATCCCTTGGTGAAGATGAATTTGAACCTTTTGCAACCCAAAATTGCCATAGGGTCGAACATGTTGGAAATTGGTGGGTCATCCCTTCATATCCGTATTTTCCACCATTCCGACAGAAGATCCTACCAAACATGGGACACCCTAGTCAGCACCCCATTGCCATTTTGGTTCCCATGATGAGTTATTCTCATAGGCCCAGGAGCCCTATTAGTCCCATCATGACTTGGAGTTTGAGACCACATATTTCTCTTTCATACATTCCTGACCATATCCTGATGGATAAGCATGTGTTAAAATATCCACTTGAACATCCGTGCAAACTACTTTGTTGCTTATTGCTTATGTTGCATATTTTCCTTTGCAGTCACTTTTTGTTTCAAGATGCCTATCAACTATTGCTTCTGTATATTTGACCCATACCAATAGAGGAAACATCTGTAAGAGTGTACATAACTAGCTCAGCCCTTTTTTGCAATACAGATCTTTGCCTTGGCCTGACCCATGCCCTTGACATTTAGGTGCATGCCCTTGAGACACTCGTTTCCTCTAATGTATCATGGCATGCTTTATTATTTTTTCAAGCTAATAAATGAAAAAGGTTAAAAAAAATTGGAAAACACAAAAATCCAAAAAGGGAGAGACTTGAATCACTTCATATCATAAAATTTAAAGAAAACGGCAATAGTTAGTCCTTGTCGCCCTTGAAAACGGCACATAATATTGCATCTGCTGTCAGTACACCATCTACATTTTCCTTAGGAAACTGTACCAGTATTTGAATAGATCTCCACCTATGGGTTATCCTTCCCGTCACCAATGGATCTTTCGTTAATGCATCTGGAATTAGTGGATTTCATTAAGGTTGGTTACTCAAAGTCCTATGTTGCCAAGTGTCCATTCTGCGTCGTGTTATCTGTTCAAGGGAAGTCCAAACTGAGTTGTCCATTCCTCAAATATTCCTGACCAATCATGTCAGCCTTCCTTGTGTCAGTATACAGTGTTGGATCTTGCAGTTCTACCAAATTATATCAGACTATTGATCTTTGTTTCATATCGGCTGATGTGGGATGCATTAATGCCCTCCTTCCGATGGATCTATTCCTATAGACATCAAATCACCATCTAGGACATGGATCTAGAAACCCAAGAGTACCTTGGATCTTGCAGTCATTAGTGGCAGGTTTCCTCACAAATGACAGTGGGTATACATCAATGACCCCTGATTGTTTGATTCTACAAGTGTTCAAATTCAGAACATCTATTCACACTTGTTAGTTTGTATTCAGTACCTTAGAGTCCATCATCATTATCGGTGGGTCTCTTTGCATCTGTTAACGGTATACATCAATGACCAGTAATTAGATGGTGTTTTATAATGATCGACATCAAATCACTTATTCACATGATATAAACTTGTACTATCGCCGGTTTGTATTGAATACCTTGGGAAAAATAGTTGTATCACTCATCGATGCATTGCCCGAGTTGCGCAAGATTAGACTGCCATGTCAGAAGTTTGATAAAGACTTTGTTCTCGTACTCATCAAAGTGCATGTTTACATTTCTGAAAAATTTACTTTTGACATGGATCCACTGTGTATTGTTCATGGCCATGCTTGTTTACTGTTGAGCATGGATATGCCCACCTCAGGAAGATATTATATATTTGAGAAATTGCTCTGTTTTGCAGGTGTGATCCTCAATCCTGCGCCCGTGATTTTTTCCTTTCCTCATCCTTGCTTTGAGCGATAAAGAGTATCAGTATACAGAGTATAAATTTCAGTAATGTATTTCAGGCCTTAGCTCTACTTCGGACCTCACACATTAGGGGGCATATGTTAACAAGAAAATTAACACCCTTAGTCATGTGACAAAAGAAGCATATTTTTACTATGTGCCCGCAACATGAAGACAGAACACAAGTACATTCATAGACAAATCCTCTCTAATCTAATCATTTCTTCCATAAATGGGAGGATTGGGTGAAGAAAGTAAGAACCTAAGGAGACCAAGTTTAGTCATCGAACTGCTCATTAAAGGTCCAATCATAAGCTGTACCAATCAAATAGTGAAGATAAATGCATTAAAGTGCATTAATTGTGCTTAAAGTATGCTAAGTTGTGACAAAAGCCTAAAAATACTATGGAAAGTGGTTTTTAAGAGAAAATAATAAAAAATCATGAAAATGGATTATCCCACACTCAAAAGAGAAACTTGAGGGCCCATTTCCCAATGCTATAAAAAAATGCATTTGGGGCATAGTAAAGAGGAGAAAGGAAGAGCAAAGGAATGCTGGAGAGATTTGTAGGATTGGAAAGCTTGGTTTCTTCATCAAAGGCAAGGGTGGATAAAGAAAAACTCATGGCAAAGGAGGAGGGATGCATCTCAAGCATTGTAAGTATGTATCTTCTTCATTTCTATTAATGAAATGATTCAATTTTCCTTCCATTTAAGAGTTTGATTTTTTCTTATCAAGTTTAGTTTGAATTCTAAAATGGGTAAGATGTTAAGGAATTTTAGTTAATTGTTTCATATATGACATTGGAGCTCACCATTTCATAGTAATATAGCATATTTAAAGTAGATCTAACACTACCTTTAAATCTATTATAATATAGCATGTTTATATGAAGCTGATTGATGGTTTAATAATGATTATAGTGTTGTATGTTGGTGATTTGCTGATCATAGGTAGCTCTACCATTCAAATTGCTTCATTGAAGACCGCTTTGCACCAAGCATTCTCCATGAGTGACTTGGGAATTCTTAAGCAATTTTTGGGGCTTGATATTTCTCAAACAAAAGATGGAACCAAGGTATCTCAGTCAAAATATGCATCCAATCTGTTAAAGAAGTTCAAGATGGCTGATTGCAAGCCTTCTAAGACTCCATTCCTTTCAGGAGTTAGAATGGAAGAAGCAGAATCTACACCCTTGTTTGACAACACCTTGTATAGGTAGCTTGTTGGTAGCTTGCTTTATCTGACTCACGCTCGAATTGATCTTGCTTATGCTGTGAGTGTGGCATCTAGATACATTGAGCAGTCACATGAGATCCATTGGAGGGTTGGAAAAAGAATTTTTCACTATGTGCAGGGAACCAAGAGTGATGGGACTCAGTATGCTGCAGATTCTAGCCTAGATCTTTTGGGCTTCACTGATTCAGATTGGGATGGTGATATCCTTGACAGGAAATCCACATCTAGATTTGTATTCATGCTTGGAGGTGTTCTAGTTTTCTGGTCTAGCAAGAAACAGAGTGCCATAGCACTATCTTCAGCAGAGGCCGAGTACAGAGGAGCAGTGAATGCTGCTACCCAGTGTGTATGGTTGCAGGGGATACTTTCAGAATTTGAGATTGCTTTTAGTACTCCTACTGTCATCTTTTGTGACAACCAGAGTGATGTAAGAGTCTTAAGTGATCCAATACAAAGGCAGAGGACCAATCATATTGAGATACATATGCACTACATCACAGGACTAGTGCATGACCAGATCATAGATTTGCAGTATTTCCAAACAAGTGAGCAAACTACAGACATCTTCACCAAAGCTTTTACTGAGAATACTTTCAGATATCTTAGATCACTTCTTGGGATGGTTGAACATGTGGTGGAGTGAAGGATTGATTAGCAATCTTTCAATTTTGATATGTCCATTTTTTGAGGGAAGGTTTTTCCCATGAGGTTTTCCTTCTATCCTTGTTTTGTGGACCGACAATATTGTACAGGGTGCCCAAGTCTTGTTACTAGGCCCTTAGTATTTCTATTTTCTGATATTTAGACCATAAAGCCATATTTATGTGGGAGTTTTGGAATATTAAATCTTCCTACCTTGTCATTTAATTACATTGGTTGCATTAATTAATCTTCTATGGTTAATTCCTATGTAATAGATTAGGAAAATTGCCTTGTGTGGACCACAAGGAAACATTGGGGGGACCACAATACTTCCAAAGTGTGGAACACAAGCTACCTAGGCCATTTGGGTGCATTCCTAAAATATTATGGATACGATTTCTTAGGAAAGGCGCACTTTTGAGTTTTAATGCATTTTACAGCTTTTTACCCTATGGGGAAAAGCTAGTCACCTTAGGAAACTTGTTTTTTGCACCCATGACACTCCACAATGTTTCTTCTTTCCAAATTTCATATTTGGTATTTTTTTTCATCACACATAACCTTCATCTCACTAATTTAGCAATTTGTGAGCCTTTGGAGAGATTTGGAAAGCATACTTGCCACATAGGGGGGATGAGCATATTTTTAGTAAGTCTGATGATGAGATGATCCAACTGGCATCTTTTGCCATTCAAATCTCTGTTGTAATGTTATATAACAAAATCCTATTACTTTCATAAGGTTGGATGATGTATTTTATTCATGAGAAGTTAATAAAGAATTGTATCTTTGTGAGTAATTTTTGTGTCTTTGACTAGTTGTGTGAGATCTTCTGTGAGTGAGTGTAATTTCTTGATCAGATCTTGGTGTGAACTAAATTTCACATTTTTTTAGTAATGGTGCTGATTTAGCACAACATAAAGGAAATTTTTTTGTCAATAAAAATGTAGAAATTTTCCATCCATTGATGTTTTCAACCCTTGTCCAAATTATGCTCAAACATCTAGCCAAAATATGTGTTTATGAGGGCTGCAATTTATTTGGGACAACTACATTTCCAATTGATGTTTGATTTCAGGGATGTTCAAGTTTCTAAGCAAGGGAAACAAGGCCCGGATTATGAGGCTATGTACTTTTTAGATCTAATGCTTTGCTTCATTCCTCATGCATATGTTGGATAAACGATAGTGAAAGGGTTTGATGTATATTTTTGAAGCCACTTGATAACTTGTTGATTGAGGGTGGGATTGATGATTTATGGCTTGATGATTGTTACACTAGTGCTTCCCATACAATGGATAGAGCAATCTTGTAGCAAATGGCACCACTCTTGGTGTAAATTTGTCTTTCTTTCCCATTTACATGAACACTCTTTAGAATTCAGCCACACCATGATGGATATTCCAACGCATGTGTAGATGATATTTGATGTCTCATTATTTTGGTTCATAACCAAGCATAGAGGAATATTTAATTTATTCTAGGGCATACTTGCATGGTTACATTGGCCATTTGTTTATATCTAGCATACTTTCTTCTTGGCGTAGAGTAGGGTATGCAGAATAAGCTTGATATTATGAGCATTAAGTTTTTCTTTATGCTATGTTTCCCTTTGACATATTGACTTGTGATTTATTTGTAGAGACTCTTGAGAGGGATTAGCTAGATATGATCACTCTCAAGTTTCCTTTGTAATAAATCACATGTGAAGGAATGTTGTGTGTTGTATATTAGAGTTGATGGAGATTTGGGTCCCTCACATATGGTTTCCATCTTTTGTTTTTGGTAGAAACATCATGATAGAAGAAACCCTTGGATATTTTGGAGTTCTCTTGCACCCTACAAGAGTGTACAATCCCTATGATGGATCCCACTATTACTACCTGCTGAGTGCAAGGTTCAATTTCCATTTTTAGAATCCTTCAACCCTTCAATGGAAAATATATTGATGGTATGTATCTTCACTTCTTCAGGGGAGCACTTGGTGTAAAATAAACTAGAAGAGCCCACCAAAGATTTTATAAAGTTTTGGAAGCACCTAGAAGGTTCTAAATTCCTCTAGAAGTATTTAGAGGGATATACGATTCTTTATAAGGTTACGAAAATATGTGGAACATTCTATAAGAGTCCAGGGACAAATACTGAAAGTTTTAGAAGAAGCATTGCACTCAGAAGATCCCATAAGCATCTACATATCACTTTTTGTGGAACGCCCAACTTTGAATGTGTTAGAAGGTCTTCTTGACGATTCCATTTGATGCACATGTCAAGATTAAAGAGAATGTTTTATGGAGATGCCTCTAGATGAGTTAAATAATAAAAAATGCACATATTTAGTGGAGTGCTTAGCCTGAAAGGTCCTATAAAGTCTTGTAGAAAGGGCTTGTGCATATAATATGCTTTCAGAGGTAAAATTATCTAGCTAGAATAATATAGAGGCTAATGTAATAATAATTTATCAATATTAAGAAGAGCACTCTATATAGAAGTATCTACAAGCTTAAAGTATCTAGAAGAAGACAACCTATATTTTTTTAAAGGGCTCCATTGGCTAAAAATAAAACTATAAAAGGAAGTGTCCTCCCTATAATACCCCCATTTTTACCCTTGGAATTATTGTCTTGATATGTAAATATTGTAAATATGTGGTGTATGATTCCTAGCGTGGAGCTCAGGGTTAAGGCCATGCTAGTGAATTTTCGGTTGATAAAGGCATGCATTTTCTATTTTGTGCACATGTTCTAGTCATCCATGGAAAAATGTAAAAACCATGTAAATATTTATAATGCAAATAAAAGTCCAAGAGATGGTTATGGAGGCAACTAAAATGAGGGAGCTATATTTCTCCACTAGAGAGAGGTGAGGGGTTGTGGGGTTAAATATTTTGTTCCCATGTGTCATATTGAGAACCCATGTGCCATAAATGGCAAGCAACTACCCAAGTGGACTTCCTTGCTAATATTTATTTCTACTATAAGGAGATTGTTGAGAAATCAACTCATGGATTTAATGGAGCATGGGTTGAACTCAAAAATTTGTATGGCTGAGTATGGTCTTAGTTTTTGGTACCCAAAAGTCAATCTACCTCAGGGGGATTCATTTCAATTCATTCCCATTTCATTGTGGTGCAACTGGACTCCAACTTTTCAACAAGCTATGCATCCCTAACAAGAAAAATAACAAAAATCGTAACAAAAAAAATAGACGTGTTTTAGAGTGTAAAAATTGACCAAAATTTTGTTTGGGTTGTGAAATCCAGTGGGGGACCCATATATGTCAACCTTGGGGTGAATTTGAGAGTGTAAAAATCTCAAAAATCCGCGGGAGAGCTCACATTTGGGAGCCTATAAATCAAATTTCGTGCTTGAAGTTAGTGTGACTAGAAATAAAAAACCCAAGAGAGAATTTTAGTCAGGGAGATATCAAAGGCTGGAATTGCTTGATAAACCCAATGAAGGAAAGAAATATCTAAAGGTTTAGTAGCTTGAACCTTTCTATACCCAACCTGAATAACACTGGAGGGAATGTGCACATGAGGGACTGTGTAGCAGAGAAGGGGGTATTCCTTGTGTTAAATGTGGTAGGTAATGTGGGTACCAAGGTTGGCTAAATCCAATTGAGATGCCTGTAGCTTTGTGTTTGGGCTCATTGGCTTAGTGTTCACCTTCATTGTCTCTTTGCATGCTTGATAAACCCAGTTGTGTTTTAGCTTAGCATGGATGTGTTTCTATGGCTATAAGTGAGCCTATGTAGCTACTCCTTAGTGGATACATAGCCCAGTTCAGGAGTGGACTCTTATAATAGAGATAAAAGTGTTGGACAGAGTGCCTACGGTTGGGTGGAACGTTGCTCTTCCATATCTAGTTGCTTGGGAAACTTTGTCAAGAAGATAAGAGTTCACTTGTTGATCTACTGTTGTGTTTAAATGTGTTTGATTATTATTATTCTTATGCCTGTGATGAATATGCTAGAATATGCATGATGTGCATGTGTGGAATTAATTTATTTTCTGCTATGTATTTTTATTATGCTCTTGCACAAGCATTTAGATGTTTATGAATTTCATAATTTGGCCATGGGGGTGAAATTTAGAACCCCATAAATCGTTCATGTCCTGCTAGCTTGGTCAGATTGATGGGTGGGGACGTGACACTCCCTCACTTGCAAGGGGTGTTTTCATTATGGAGAAATCCCTAGACCTGTTGGGATATAGTTGAAGATACCTTGCGCAAGTTTGGATTTTTTTGAAGAAATATGTAGTGTTGTCATTATCATTAGAAATGTTATTATTATATCTTGTTCTTTTATATATTATGTCGGGATATTGTTGTTGTTTTAGGGTATATCTTCAACATTAATAGGTCTAAAAATAAACTACATTCATTTTCTTGTAACACCATATTTTTTTATCCCATAATATAAATGTATTCGTAATGATTAAGTGGCTAAAAGTTAGACATACATGGTTTATGATCAAAAATATTGTAGTAATGTACATTGATATATAATATAAAAACTCTAACGACTGTAAATGCGAAATGACAAAGACAAGATGGGGGGCTATGATTTCACAAGTGGGCGAAGTTAAAGGAGAGCTAAATGGAGAACACCCTCTAGTGGATTTGGCCTCATCCCTCAATCCTTGATATTAAAACCTTAGTTAAAGAAATACCAAAGTCCCTAAACCCATGATCATTATGAGAGCTGATTAATTAACGTCTGTGCATTATTATCCTAATCTTGGCGATTAAAAGGGAAATCGTGGGATCCTCATAAGGACCATGTGATAACTTGTTGACATGAAAATAAAATGTGGGAATTTTGGCATAGATAATCTTTCATGGATGGATCATGATTCTTGCTAGTATGGATTGTGTGGAAAAGATAGGAAATGTAATACCCCGATTTTGACCCCATTGCATTAAACATGTAAATGATTTAATATCATTATAAAATCATGGTGAGGAGATCAAGGGCAAGGCTCTGCCATCGATTAATTGTTCTTGTATCGGAAATTAAAAAAACACGATGCGTGCAGATCGTGTGCTATCCTGGCACAATGGAAATTGTAAATATGATGTAAATGTATTTTAATAAAAAATACCCACAATTAGATATGCAAGGAAACAAGAGTATGGGGGAGTGATTTTTACAAGGAATAGAAAGGGAAATATTCAAACCCTTGAATCCAATAATGTCAAGCCAAGTGTCAATGAGAGAACCCATGAACCATTAACTACCCATATTGACTTATGCACCCAATCATTTATTCTCCAAAGAGATGGTTGAAGTAGTTATTATTTTAGGAAATGGAGAGTATGGCTGTCCAAATTTTTTGTATAGGCAAGCCACCATTTTGGAAAATCGTGTTTGGCTTCCTGTGAAAGAAAAAGACCCACAAAATTGCTTCCCCCCATTCATTCATTAAGGATTTTTTCTCTCTCATGTCCCTCTTGCTTGCTAGGCATTTTCCTCCCTGAATTTACAGTGTTTTCCTCCATTTTCTAGTTGGGAGAATCATTTTTGGTGTTGCAGAATGGCAGGGGAGAAAAGAATTCGAATTGGGGTCCTGTGAGATCCTTTTTTGCTGCATGGTTGCTAGTGTACCTATTGGGATTTCAATTTATAGCTTTCAATGGTTGTTTTCCCCTTTCAAAATCCGTTTTTGGTGTTCCCACAATTTTGACCACTCATGGAAATCGTGTTATTTGAATCTCATAGCTAAAATGTTTTGTTATTCCCAACAATTGTGCCTTTTTGTGTGAGGGGTGATTGCTGTGGTTTGCGGTTATATGCATCCCTTGTTTTGGCCTGAACTCGTGTGTAAGAAGCTATGAGTAGATGGGGATTTGAAATTGGCTGATAAACCTAGTGAAGGAGGTATCCCTAATGAAGATGATAGAGATTTGGTTACCTTTCTATGCACACCCTGAAGAGCACCAGGAGGGAAGGTATGTCCCAAGGGACTGTGGAGTAGTGAAAGTGATACCTTCCTTGTGTTGGGTGTGTTGGTATTGTGGGTGCCAAGCTAGATAATATTGTAGAGGTTCCGGTAGCTCTGTGGATTGAGCTCACTAGCTTAGAAATTTCTTTTCCTCTACTGCCTTGACAACTTGATAAACCAAACAGTGGACTAGCTTGGATGAGATGTGGTATATACTTGGCTATGTGAGTTGTTGTTCCCTTTTAATTGTGGAAATCATGCCTAGCTTAGGGGTGGTAGTTGTGTTAAGATATTGATGAATACAACTGGCCTATGGTTGGGTGGAATGTTGCGCTTGCATAGCCAGTTGCTCAGGACAACTTCATTTCAAGATAAGTACTCTCTTGTATTTAATTATGCCATGTATTTAATTGATGCATGTTATAATTATGCTGGCAATTTCATGCTAGATGTGTGTAGTAGAGTTTATTTCCACTGTGTTTATTTGGATTATGCATCTGCACACATGTTTCATTTGTTTATAAATTCATAAAATGATGATGGGGCTGAATTTGGAAGCCCAAATTTAGTTCATGTTCCCTCCCTTAAGTTGGATTGATGGAAGGGGATGTGACAGGAAAGGACAACCATTTTACATGAACTAAGGACTATACTTTCATGTAATATTATGCCCATGGCTGATGGAATTATTGATAATGATTATGGTGCTAATGTGAGAGGAAATTTGGCCTAATGTAGAGAATACTTAGAGTCCCAATAGTGAGATTCTTTGGTTAGACTATGCTGTAATAATGGGATGGAATTGAGATAGCTTGAGGCATTGCTTGTAGAGAAGGGGATAGCTTTCCTACTGTTGTGCAGGCTAAGGGGGGAGAGTGTTGGTTGATAAGGATTGTTGTAAGGGGGGTTTTAGGTACCAACGAGTTTTCTTGGTCATGGGTTGAGTAGGGGGGATTAGATCCAAACCTTAAGAATTTCATCTTTTTGGATTGATAGCCTCAATTTGGGGGTGTTCTTTTCCATATAAATATTGACTATGATAGTGAGCCTAAGTTTGAGTTGAATGTCATTCGTTTGAAACTAGTTGGAGGAATATTTCTAAAAAATAGTGCTTTAAATGTGTTATGAAGTGTGATGTTTTATATTTGTGTTATGCATTTACTTATATTATATTTTGTGTAATTAAGTGAGTGAATTTAATTATCATGGTTAAGGATGAAAGCATGGGATAACTACGCTCATGTTAGGATTAAAAATAAAATAATTGGGATGTTGTTGTTTTGGTTCAACTACTAAATTCTACAACTAGCTAGTGGAATTCGAATTTGGGTATTAGAGGAAAAAAAATAAGGTGAATTTGAGTGCCCCACAACTTGGACAACCTCAAGAGAACTGAGTATGTGATAGAGTGGTATCAAAGCTATTGGTTACAACATTGGGTCTATATGGGCTAGAATTAGACTCTGCAAGAAGACAAATTGAGTTTGCATACAAAGTGTTGGCAAAATACGTATGCAAATAATTTGGGGAAAAATGTTGAAGCTACAAATGTTGAATTGAAGGATTCAATTACAATATTGTATTATTGTTTGAATAGTTGGATGAGCTATAAAAGGGTAGACGAAGTAATTCCTTGCATATTGATGTTTGGCTTTGTGGAAATTGAATAAAGATAGTTTGCAAGCTATGTGTTTGTCAAAATGACCACATGAATACATAAATGCATAAGAATATAGTTGGAAAGATCTATGGTTTGAAACGTTTATATGGTTTTTTAGTTCCAACATAGGAGCTAGCATAAGAGCTTGTTAATAAAATTTATAAAATGTTCATTTATGGAAACACTGGCTAAAATTTGAACTCTGTAAAAGTGTTAGCTCTATTAAATGACATAATCCCAAATCGTGTTTTAGGAAAAAAATATGGGATTGGTTTAGGAGCATGAATAGATATAATCAATAATTGTTGAGTTTTGACTCCATGGTAGAAATGGTAGTTCGTAAAAATAAGTGAGAATAGTGAATTCTGTTAATTGAGAAATGTTCAAATTGCTAATTGTGGGGTCATAATTTGTTCCGGGGATAGAGAATGATTCATGGTTGAGAGTTAACCCACCAAATATGATGAAATTGATTGAATTCAACATTTTGGGGTCATAGGTATGCCACAAATGACCTAGATTAAATCAGGAGAAGAGATCGATGATTGATAAGAAATTGCGGGGAGTATAAGTGAGAGGAAGCTCGCCGAGGTATTTGCCACAAATGGTCGATATTATATACTATTTTTTCTATAAATGGCAATTATGCTCTCGTAATATTCTAGCCCATCGAGAATGTTAGATTGTAAAAGACTCACAAACCAATGATATTAAATCCCCAAATTTGATCAACTATCTAGATCTCATCACATGGAAATAAGGGTTTAGTGAAAAATGAAAAGGGAAATGCTGTGAATGGCTCAAAGTTGATAGAAATATAAGATAAATGGTTTAGATATCACTATGTGTATTGGATATTTTATCAAAAAGGAGCAAGGGAAAAGCCATGAATGACTAGGATTTAATCAGAAGATGAGATCATTAGTCTAAATCTCATTGCGACAATTGGGAAAAAGGTAAGGGGAGAGAGAATAATTTTATACAAATGGATCAGAATGATTCAAAAGATGAGATAGACAACCAAGGTACCATCATGGAACTTGAGGAAAAAGGTTTGAGGATAGAAGTGAATGTTGCATACGAATGGGATCTAATCAAAGAATTAGACCAATAATTCATATTGGTCTGCAGTGATTTAAAGGACCATGGTGACATGGAGGATTTGGATTGAAAGGGATGACATATAATATATATAGGGGGATGTCATGTAGAATACAAGTGGATTCTAGTGACACATCATTAACCTCACATGTCATGCCATCATGTCATCTAGTTGCCATGTCAGTAGGCAGATAAGTGAAAATAAAAAATATGTAGGCATTTTCTTATTTAAACCATAATGGGAAGCTAAAATTTGCTGAAATTTCAAGGGTATAAAGTCCATGGTGTCGAGGGATACAAATGTGCCAAAGAGTAGTGTTGTACTATTCATTTCCATATTTTTAGAAATTGACGATTAATGGTTTTTGAATACCATGAGGGCACTCATAGTTCAAATTATAACTAAGCAAGAAGAAACCCATTGGAGAATTTGGATAAATTCCAAAGTGATTGGAGTGGAGGTGTAGACACATGCCAAAACTTACTATTTCATGAGACTTTAGTGATTTTGGAAATCTTAGAGGAAGGAAAAGAGACTCGAGATGTCAAAACTAGAACTTTTTGTTACTTGACATTTGATCTTCTCAACAATATGAAAAACTTTGTTGAAATGAAAATTTTCTAGTTTTTATCCATTTGAAAGTTGTAGTTTTTGAAAAACAATTAGTCAAGAGAAAATTCGAAAATTACTAAGCGAACGATTTCAAATTATGTAGAAATTGAATGGAGCATCAGATTAATGATATGAAAGTTTCTTAGTAATCACAATCTGATCTAGATTTATGTGAGAACAAAATGAAAGAACAAATATAGAACCACATGCATAGAAATATTGCAAGGAACACAATGATACAATAAACATAAATACTATTAAATGGCGGAAATAGAAGAGATTGTAAAATAATGCAGATAGAATGGTGGTAGCTTATCTCTAAGAATAGATGTGATGACTACGCTCATTCATGACAAGCTGAATACAAAAAGAGGTCGAAAGGGCCTATTTATCATAAGCATGAGGGAAAGAACCCTAAACATAAAAAACCTAACCCTAGGAGATGAAATGTCATAAATTTTGTGGCCCCAAGGTGGTTAGTTGAGCAGTCAACTTCCCAGGGTCATGAATTTTGCATACGATCTCCATTTGGTGCGCTCAGTAGACCATTGGAAATATCATGTTGAGGAGTACAATGGTAGATCAGGCCCAGACAAGAGCCTACGTCTATCATATAGGTTGATGCGGGACCATAAAAGAGACTATGGCTATCAGATGGGTCTTTGTGGGACAAAAAAAACATTGTTTAGGGTCTCAAAATGACCGCATAATTTAAGGACCTGAAAAACCGTTGAAAAACTACTAGAAAATTGCCAAAAGGGAAAACTGTTTTGAGCTAGTGGAATAGGAGGGTGGATGCCGATATCCATATGGATCACAATCATATGTATTATCAATTCCCAATTCAAAGGTTTTCTTGTTTCTCTCTACATTTCCTTCTAAATTTGGTAAAGTTGGCGGCCGAGATTAAATTCACCTATAGAAAAAATGTGAAAACTTGATAAAATTTGTAACTTTGGAGGGTTGTAACATTCATCTCCAAGATCAAAATTTAGTATGTTTATATTTGTTGGAAATATAATAAATAGGAGAATATAGATAAATAAATGGATTTTAAATAAGTACTTTATATCTTTCTCGAATTGGACAAAAAAGGGGCTTGTAATCTTGATTTGAAAAAAAAAGTCCAATTGGTAGTTTTCCTGAATGCGTACATATAAGATTTTTTTACAGAATTCTAAAAAGGAATTGTATCTAATAAATGAATTGTATGAACACTTTGCATATACAAATTTAAATCAAGAATGATTACATATCATAATTTCTAGATCAATACGGAAGAAGGAAAATGAAAGGGGAAAAATCCATACAATCATGAAGAAGAATTTAGTTGTTTGAATATTAGTGTGGGTAATGAAGAAACAAAATCTAATGGGAACATAGAGGGAATGCAACCTATAAATTTAGTGGAGATAATGAAGAGTTTGAATATGGAAGTATTGACCTATAGAGTAGAAAATGAGAGAATGCTAAGAGCTCGAGAGAGACATAACCAATTAAACAATCAACTGGTGCAGAGCTTGAATCAATTGTAGAGTAAAACACCAATTGGATCAAGTTCATGTCACGAGAAACAATGATTTTTTTTTCAAGGAGGAGATCTAATGGAAGACTTAGGCACTCCAAAATTGCCACCACAATTCATAAGAATTACTGCTCTAACCATATTTTTCAACCAAGAGGTCATACACATGAAGTATCAAAGATAAATCCATAAGTGTCCTCAATTAGAGATAAAAAATAAGATATTGTCAAGAAGAGTTGAAAGGGGAGATTAGGAAAATTAATCACCTACATTTGATGGTGAAAATAATAAGGGAGCAGATGTAGAATCTTGGTTATTGGGAATAAGAAAATACATCTAGTTGGATAATTACTCATCTAACATGGAAGCCAAAATTGGAAATTACAATTTGCAAGGAAAGAATTCAATTTGGTGGGATTGGTCGATCCAAGTAAAACAAATTAATGAAAATAGGATATCATGGAGACAATTCATGAAGTATTTCCAATAGAAGTACCTATCTAATCATTATTATGACAAGAATATGGAGGACTTCTTTGAACTCAAGTTGGGGAAAATGACCATGGAATACTATGAGAGAAAATGTTAGACTATTTAGATATTTTTGGTTTATTAAAGATGATAAGGTAAATATAAATATGTTCCTAAGTGGGTTGTTTTCACTCTACAATGATTAAATTCATTTTGAATAGCCTAAGACTCTTGAGGAGACAATTTGTAAGGCCAAATATGTGTATGATTAGAAACATAAATGACATATTTTCAAAAATATTGGAGAGATAAGAAGAAAGATAAGAAGGATCAAATGAAGAAAGGATTTAAACATAGCAAATTCATCCACCTTAGGATGGATCCAAGATGGTTGAGTCTTTAGGAAAACGAATAAGGCAACCAATCAAATGTTGGGGATTTCAAGGAAAACATTTGTATAGAGAGTGTCCTCAAAGGGAAGATAAAATAAGGACAATGTGAAAATTCAAGAAGTAACTACAATGGAAATTGTTGCCATAAACATTCCAAGAATCTCCGTGGCCTTGGAAAATCGATAAACAAACCTTAGTCTAATATGATTTTGGTTTAATCTAAAATTTCCAATCAATCTATCACCATTTTAATTGATTTAGGAGAAAGTATAGTTATATTACTCGTAATTTGGTTGAAAGATTTCATTTGAAGTGAAGTAAGCATGATAAACCATGGTTCATTCAACTGATTACTAGTACAAAATAAATATTAATAAGTTAGTAAATGGTTGTCTATTATATATGAATAAACATAATAATTTTGTATATTTGAACATATTACCACTAGAATCATAGTATATTCTTATTGGTATGGATTGGTTGGATTCACATCATGTTGTTCTAGATTGTCATAATAAATTTTTTACCTGTATCGATGAAGAACAAGAACAAAAGAGAGTGAAATACATTCCAAGGCCTATTTCTATGAGGGATATTTTGTCTTTGTAGTTAAAGAGATGCTTTAGAAAATGTTTCCAATTATATGTAGCTTATGTAGAAGAGCCAACAAAGTGTAAAATCCCAATTCTTGAGGACTTTTGAAGTGTTGCAATATTTTGCATATATGTTTCATAAAATACCAGAATCACCAACAAAATGAGACATTGATTTCTCTATTGATTTGGTGCTTAAATTTTCCCCCGTTTCTAAGACTCTATATATAATGAGTACACTAGAATTGAAGCATTTACAAATGTAGTTGGAATAATTGTTGAAGAAATGGCACATACACCAAAGTGTGTCTCTTTGGGGAGCACCATTAATTTTTGTAAAGAAAAATGATGTAAATTTGAGTTTGTGCATTGATTTCCGATAGATGAACAAGGTCACTGTGAGGAATAAATATCATCTATTCAAAATTGATGACTTTTTTGATCAACTAATAGGAACACATATATTTTGAAAGATAGACTTTATATTGAGTTACTGTTAAGTAATACTAAAAGAGGAAGACATTAGAAAAATAAATTTAAGAATCAAATATGGACACTATCAGTTTGAAGTAGAGTAATTTGATTCGACAAATGCACCATCTACTTTCATGTGATTGAAGAATGAGATATTTAGGAAATGGTTGGATAAGTTTGTCATTGTATTTCTTGATGACATTTTATTTACTTAAAAATTAGAGGAGGATCGTGAAGACCACTTGATGTTAGTACTGCAGGTGCTAAGAGAGTATCAAATTTGTGCTAAGTTAAGAAAACATTCCTTTTCTCAAATAAAAATTCATTATTTTGGACACATCATCCTAGAAGAAGGAATAACTGTAGATCTAAAGAAGATTGAAGCTAGTAGAGGATGGCATACACCCATGAATGTTTCAGAAGTAGGGTCATTAATTATGGGACATGTTAGATACTACAAAAGATTCATAGAAGGATTCTCCAAGATTGCACATCCAATTACATTATTGCAAAATAAAAAATCCAAATTTGAATGGACAACATAGTGTGAGAAAAATTCTGGTAGTTAAAGAAAATGGTCACTAGTACACCTATTTTGAATATTGTTGAACCCAATGCAAATTTTGTGGTATGTATAGATGCTTGCAAGGAGCCTAATTGGTGGAATTATTACTCAAAATGGGCATGCAATTTGTTTTGCATCTATAAATATTAGGGAGCATGGGAAAAAATATCACCCATGACTTAGATCTTGTTGCCATTGTGCATGAATTGAATATGTGGAGACATTATTTTAAGGGAAGTAAATTTGAGTTAAGAACAAATCATAGTGAGGCTAAAGTATTTATTTGAAAAACATACTTAGAGTGCTATACATACAAGGTAGTTGGAATTTCTATGTGAATTTGAATTTGATATTTGTTAAGAACCTAATTTTGCTCACCTACCTTATCACAATATTCATCATTGTTGCATATAATTATCGGTAGTATCAAACCCATTTACATCTCATCTATCTCGATAAAACCTTAACAAAGTGACCAAAATATGAAGTAAAGTCAAGTTTGCAACTTTTTTTAAAAATCCTACGATGGTGCGTTGCCTCTAAAAGCCTTGAAAAGAGCAATGGGGTCCCAAAACCATAATTCGATTAATCATAATTGTTGTCATGTCCCCTCAACAATGAACATTGGATCAAGTTCCTAACCCAACCAATCCCTTGGGTTGAGGAGACAAATTCATTTACTATGGGGTTAATTTTGAATTCCAGGCATTTAATTAATTAGGAGTGTGAACTAATTTTTGTCTAAAGTTTATTATGCACTTGGAATAATTATTTTTCATGCATTTAATAATTTCATCATAAATAAATGAGGATAATGCTCCACTAGGGTGCATTAGTGGATGAGGTTGACTTGGAGATGACTTGAAGAAGAAGTTAAGAAGAAAGCATCCAAATCTAGAAAATCAGGAAAACAGAAAGAAAGATGGAGCAAATAAAAAAAGAAACAAAAACTCAGGAAAATCAACATAAAGAAGAAAGCAGCACAAAAGCAGAAAGTGGGATAAATAAAAAAAAAACATGAAAGTCCATAAAAGCAGGATAAATCAGAAAATACAGAAAAAGCGGAAAGCAGAAAAGAAAGCATACAAGGAAAAAGGAGGAAAGCAAAACAAAAAGGAAAAAGGAAGGAAATCTAGATTTCCTTATCCACTCATGAGGGAGAATTAGACAAGGAGACTTGATCCTCAAGTAATAATCCCTATATAAATAAAGGAGTATGCACCCCCTTCACATCTTTTGTCAGTTTGAGTTTTGGTTTGAGAGAAATTGTGCCTCAAAGACTGGGGAGATGTGCCCCTAGTCCTGTTGATGTATATGTAACTTCGGAATGTATTTCACATATATGTATATTGTATTCCTATAGAGATGGTATTATTCCTCTATAAGGAAGTGTCGTTATTTATATTGTAAGTGTCGTAACTTATACTTGATGGGTTATTAGACCACCTTGTTTGGGGTCGGCCCTGTATAGGTCATGTGGGTCAAAGGGTTATTAGACCACCCTATTGGGGGTCGGCCATGTGGGTCAAAGGGTTATTAGACCACCCTATTGGGGGTCGGCCCAGTCAGCATTATGTTATGTGGTTAAGTTCGAGCCTACATGAGTTAGGTAAAAAGGCAAGTCAAGTCAAGTATAAATAGAGTGCGGGAGGCACTCTATTTACTCACTCACTTCTCACTCATGCACTCAAGGAGGAGTGGTGCACTTATGGAGGAGGAGGATCTGCTGCTAGGTTGTGTCTATCTCTTATGATTGGTTGTATCATTGCTCTATCTATCTCTGAGGAAGTTATTGGGGTTTTTCACCTTTATGGTTTTCCCCAAGTAAATCTTTGTGTCTCTTGTGTGCTTGCATTATTGTCTCCATGATTAATATGCTGTAGATATGATGTACATGTTGTTCTCTCAGTTAAGATCCTAGATCATATTGAAGTAAATTCTGAAAATTTAACATGGTATCAGAGCTAGCCTGAAAGAAGGCATGATATGGCATGTATGACACTTGTTGCACTTACGATGCTAGGGCTTGATATAGAAAAAACAAGTCATCGTAGAAATTTCGCTATAAATCCGGTTTGGCGAAGGTTTCGGATCTGAAATTGTTACAGGACGAAGATTAAATCTCCAGGTACCTTGTGTCCAAAGGAAAACCTCTAATTCGTTATACTTTGTGATTTATGATCTGTGCAATATAGGGTTTCTGCCTCTTCCAGATCTGAGTCAAAATCAGGTGACCTTGGGAAAAAGGTCATAACTTGGGCTAGGAAGCTCCAAATGAAATTTCGTAAAATGTGATAGATAGTACAAAGACTGTACTGTCTCAGACAATGTTTTCAAAGGCCTAAGTTGAACCAGTGACACGTGGTACGCCGTACAAGTTTGCTCTCCTGTATTATCCCATAAACAGGTCATGTTGCGACACTTGGAATAACTCTCTCTCAGAGAATCCAATTGAGGTCATACCTGTCAGGATGGAAAGATAACAGGCCAAGATATCTCAGGAAAAGTTTTTAGAGACCGAAGTTCAAACAGTGACACGTGGCACGCCATACAAGTTCGCTGTCCTGTATTATCTCAAAACAGGTCACGTTGCGACATTTGGCATAAATCTCTCTCAGAGAATCCAATTGAGGTCAGACCTGTCAGGATGGAAAGATAACAGGTCAGGATATCTTAGGAAACTTTTTCAGACCCTGTAGATCGAAAAGTTCAGAGTTACACCAGAAACAATTAGGTACATATTTCTGTCAAAACAGAATTATTTTTGAGTACCTTCATTCATGGCTTCCAGAATTTAGGGCTTTGGAGAAAGTTGGAATTTTTGTAATCGGAGACCACGGCTGGATGCTACTCATGAAAATAGAAATTTAGAAACCAAGATCAGAATTTTTGGTTGGGAAGAAGGCTGGGCTTGATCAAACCCTAGTTTGGGACTTTGATCAGAAAAGTGGAAAATTAGGGCTTCTGTAAAAATGAGAATTTTTGAAATCTATGACCATGGCTGGAAGCTCCTCAGAAAAATAGAAGCTTAGAGATTTGGATCAAACCTTTTGATTAGGAAGAAGAGTGGGATTCATCAAGCCCCAGTTCAGGGTCACGTCCAGTGAATCTGGAAGTTTCAAAGTCAAAATTGAGGAGTGAAACTCTGCAGTTTTCAAATTCTGAATATACCGGTTTGATCAGCTTATCAAGGCGCATATTTCTATCCTTTCGGAAGTTTGAAATTCAAAGTTTGAATTTTTGGGGTTTCTCTGACAAACCCATATCCAGCTCCAGGTCCAGTTCTTGCAAATCAAGTGGATTGGGTTAATCCTAGAAGAAGATGGATTGGTCACCTGCATAAGTGAAGATGTTCCTGTTTCAGAGGGAGATGAAGCTAAGGCCTTACATAAGAAGATTACAAGCGATCTCAACAGGTATGAATCATCGAGGTATGTTTCGATATTTATTCATGATTAAGTTTATGGTATGTTTGTCTTCATGTTATTACGGTTAGTACAATCTTGATTTTAGACTTGTCATATCACCTTAATAAAATTATGAATGCACGATAGAAAATATTCATTGATTAGGGTGTTGACACTTATGATTGTACTAATGCATTATGGTGTTGTATGAGGTTTATGTTTTCTGCTAACATAAAAGGTACACCAAGAAAGACAAATCATGTTCTACTTCAAGAACATATGATCATGGTGACATGAAGACAAGGATTCATCCATTGTCATGGATCACATAGACGATCTACTTTCGAGGTATGTATAACTTGTTTCTACAATTGTTAACTTATGAGACATGCAGGTTACTAGCACAAGTCATTGAAGAGAACCAAAAGACATTATACGGGTATGTTAGACATAACTAGATAGCATGCTAATCCAGGTATGTTTTTCCTATATCAAGATAGAATCCTACCTTGTGATAGGATCTTATACTGTTGTTGATAATGATTATTCATGAAGTCATAGGTTTGAATAATCATGGTTGTATGCATATTATGTTTCTTACCATAATTGATGATATGACTAACCAAAAGAATCATGAAGGTATAGGTTCGAATAATCACAGGTTTTATGCATATTATATCTCTTATCTTGATTGATGATTCAACTAAAGAGTCATAGGTTTGAGTAATTATAGGTTTAGACATGTTATGCTTCTTATGATTTGACTAACCATAAGAATCCTACATAAACCTTGAATGATAATGCTTATTATTTCTGTTTGAAATGATCATGACTATACATGCTTGAGATTATTGTGTTTTAATAGTATACTAATGAATGTATGATTTTATATGAGATCATGATACTAATAAGCATGCATAGGGACCAAGGATGAATATGAGTTGAAGAACAGGTAATCCAGGAAGCAAAGATCAAGAGGGAGTACACTCTAGTGGTTTATGAAAGGATGCAGATATTCAAAGGGAGTTGACCATCTCTCTTAATTCCACAACAGAAAGTTGTAGAAGAAGCTACTGCAGATTAGGACTCCAGCAGCTCCTGCAAGAAAGCGAAGAGGGAGTCCACCCAATGAACAAACAAAGATAAGTATTTTAATTATCATTTCTTGCATATATGTTTGTTTAAATAAAATTGTTCAATGATGTATATGCTCATGTTCCTAGACTTAGGATATGTATTGTGCATATTAGAATAGTTGCATTGATGAACAGTATACTACTAATATACATGGGTAAGTGGCCTATGGCACTGTACAACATTGCATTGCTACTTATCTAGAATGAAACCTCTTTGCTGACATGTTGGGAGTTGTGCACACTCTTAACAATGTTCTGGTAGAGATTGGAAGGCATCTAGAAATTTACGGGATATGGATAAATGTTGTATTGAAGCATTGGCTAAGATAATTGCATGACTGTATGACATATTTCTTTATGTGTAAGAATTTGTTTCTAATCATGCAATTTAACCTATTTTGTAGGAAAGACCGTATATCTTCACCTACAAAAGGACTACAACATTTGTTCCAGCAACAAAGATATCTATTGAAGATATTGAAGTTCCCAGGATCTGGGATGAAGAAATGGAATGCCATGATCTGTCGATCATGAAGAATGATGTTTGGGATGCGATCCCAAGAGCTAAAGGGAAGTCTGTTGTGACTTCCAAATAGAACTATCAGATCAAGCATGTTGCAGATGGCAACATTGAGAAATACAAAAGTGATGAAATAGAAGATGCACCAAATGGATTTCAAGATAGCATGGTGTAGTCATATATGTGTGCAGAACTTGATATGGTAGGATAGACAGCTTTCTATCCAGCTTGGGATTTACCAAGAATAAAAGCGGATTCCAACCTTTTTCTACAGGGTTGAGGAAGGCAATCCAACGATACTACTATGTGGATAACCTGTTTGTATCAGGTGAGGATAGATTGATTGCCGACACGCAACGGAAGCTTGCTGCCGAGTTCGAGTTGAGGAACTTGGGGATGATGCACTATTTTTTTTTGGCATGGAGGTGTGGCAGAGTGCAGATGGAATCTTCCTTAGACAAGGGAAGTATGCAATAGAGATCCTGAAGAGGTTCGGGATGATGGATTGCAAGGCCATGGCCACACCTATGGCATCGAATCTGAAGCTTCTATGTGATGCTTCATCTGAGATGGTTGATGTCTCTATGTATCGTCAGATGATTGGGTCCTTGATGTACCTGACGAACACGAGACCAGAGATTTGCTTTGCTGTGAACACATTGAGTCAGTTCCTGACGGATCCGAGGAGTGTTCACCTGGTTGCTGTAAAGCATGTTCTGAGGTACCTGAAGGGTACAATGGATTATGGGCTCAAGTATGAGGTGAATCAAAAGTTTAACCTGCAAGGTTATGTTGATTCAGATTGGACTAGCAGTGCTGCAGACAGGAAGAGCACATCTGGGTGTTGCTTCAATATGGGATCAGGTGTGATCTCATGGTTTAGTAGGAAGCAGTCCTAGGTGGCACTGAGTACAGGTGAGGCAGAGTATGTTGCAGCCTGTTCAGCTAGTTGTGAGGCAGTATGGCTATGGATGCTACTATCTGAGTTATTTGATCTTCCGTTGGAGGCTACTGGTATCTTCTGTGATAACCAGAGTTGTGTGAAGCTGTCCGAGAACCCAGTGTTTCATGACAGGTCGAAACACATAGAGATCAAATATCACTATATCAGGGATATGGTGCAGAGAGGAGCTGTGAAGCTCCCGTATGTTGCGACAGACGAGCAGATTGCAGATGTGCTAACGAAGCCACTAGCCAGGGTGAAGTTTGAGTACTTCAGAGAGAGGCTTGGCGTGCTTCAGATCGAGGATACTTCGAGGAAGAAGTGATGGACACATTTGCTGAAGCCATTCCAAGCATGTTGGAAGGGGAACTCTTCACATGGCTATGGATGTAAGCGCTAGATGATGAGCATTAGGATGATGTTCTAGTTTCTGCTTGGATATGATCAGTTGGATCATTATATGTATATATGTATGCATCATGTTGGATGCTGGATATGATCGGTTGGATCATGTGTATGTATTTTGTATATGAATCATGTTGGATGCTGGATATGATCAGTTGGATCATTTATGTATGTATGCATCATGTTGGATGCTGGATATGATCAGTTGGATCATTTATGTATGTACGCATCATGTTGGATGCTGATGGATACATTGTGTGGATCATGTATCTTTGTATGATCAGGTAGATCATGTATGCTGATGGATACATTGTGTGGATCATGTATCTTTGTATGATCAAGTAGATCATGTATGATTGATGGATACATTGTGTGGATCATGTATCTATGTATGTATTAGGTGGATACTTGGTGTGCATCAGATGGATGCATTGTATGATCAGGATGATCGTGGATGACGAGCTTCTCCAGATGACATGCAGCAGGATGTTGCAGTGATGATGATCAGGATGATCATGTGTACATCAGGATGATGTTTGATGAGCATCAGATGATACTTTGTGGCCGTGGATCAGGTTGTGCAGGTAAGCATGTAATTTGTGCCCTGGGAGATTTGCAGATGGTCTTTCGAGGTTTTGCCTATGGCATGTAATTCGGTGCCCTGGGACATCTGGCAAATCCTCTTGCGAGGTTTTGCTTGGGAGGACATGTAATTTGTGCCCTGGGAGATCTGTAGATAGTCTTTCAAGGTTTTGCCTATGGCATGTAATTCGGTGCCCTGGGATATCTGGCAGATGCTCTTGCGAGGTTTTGTCCTATGGCATGTAATTTGCTCCTGGGAGATCTGGACAAGATGAAAAAGGCCTCAGATGCTTCAGCCAGGTTTTGCCATGACCACATGTAATTTGCTCCTGGGAGATCTGGACAGGATGAAAAAGGCCTCAGATGCTTCAGCCAGGTTTTGTGGTGGGATCACATGTAATGTGCTCCTGGGAGATCCGACAGGTAGAGCTGAGTGCTCGTAACAGCCTGGGATGCTTCAGCCAGGTTTTGTGATGGGTCACATGTAATGTGCTCCTGGGAGATCCTACAGGTAGAGCTGTGTGCTCGTAATAGCCTAGGATGCTGTAACCAGGTTTTGTGACGCACGTAATAAGTCCTGAGGATTCCATAGTATGGCCAGTGATGATGAAGACCTGCAGGTGGTGGGCCTACATCCAGTATGAAAAAGGACTGGCTCTGTAGAATTTCCTATGATGAGTAGATTCAGAGATTGATTGAGATAGCAGCAGCAGTGACGATGATGATGACTCAATGACGATTATCCAGTGACGATGATCTAGAGAAGATGACTTGTGCTAGAAGAACTGTGCTGAGAAATACCTTCCTAGTTAAGAGGGAGTGTTGATGTATATGTAACTTCGGAATGTATTTCACATATATGTATATTGTATTCCTATAGAGATGGTATTATTCCTCTATAAGGAAGTGTCGTTATTTATATTGTAAGTGTCGTAACTTATACTTGATGGGTTATTAGACCACCTTGTTTGGGGTCGGCCCTGTATAAGTCATGTGGGTCAAAGGGTTATTAGACCACCCTATTGGGGGTCGGCCATGTGGGTCAAAGGGTTATTAGACCACCCTATTGGGGGTCGGCCCAGTCAGCATTATGTTATGTGGTTAAGTTCAAGCCTACATGAGTTAGGTAAAAAGGAAAGTCAAGTCAAGTATAAATAGAGTGCGGGAGGCACTCTATTTACTCACTCACTTCTCACTCATGCACTCAAGGAGGAGTGGCGCACTTATGGAGGAGGAGGATCTGTTGCTAGGTTGTGTCTATCTCTTATGATTGGTTGTATCATTGCTCTATCTATCTCTGAGAAAGTTATTGGGGTTTTTCACCTTTATGGTTTTCCCCAAGTAAATTTTTGTGTCTCTTGTGTGCTTGCATTATTGTCTCCATGATTAATATGCTGTAGATATGCTGTACATGTTGTTCTCTTAGTTAAGATCCTAGATCAGATTGAAGTAAATTCTGAAAATTTAACAAGTCCAAGCTAGGTGATGTGCCCATGCGTCTTGTGAGAGGATGATGGAATTTATACATTGTCATTGATTTTTATTGCAGGTCCTATAGCTAATCCAATTCTATTTTGAATATCAGAATAATTTCCATAAAGTTTATGATTCGAATCCTCAAGCTTCCTATTGATTTCCAGTGCTAGATTCTTGTGTAGAGAAGATGAAGGTTATTGTGATATTAAGAGAAGAATATTGCATTCCATATGATGTAATTACAGTAATTATTATACTATGATGTCAGTCAACAAGTTTCATATTACAGAATTCTGAAATATTTTGAGTTTTCTACACCCCTTTTAGATTTGCATCACCCCCTTTTAGATTTGCATCGAATTTGACTAGTTTCTAGATTGCCTTTAATAAATGAATAAGTATAGATCCAAATGAGTTGATTTATGTTCCTGATGTTATTTAATATTTTAAATGAATCAATACATGTCTTATATAAGAAATTCATGAGCCTTCATTTCCTGTTTGGGAGTTCCTGAAATTAACTAGTTGTGCAATCCTAGAATGTCATTTTGCTTGTATCTTTGTGAATATTTATCAGAAATTCCTCAAACTTGGTGTAGCTAACCATGACTATAAATTTAATTATAATTCATATTTATTAGCCTCCCTAAGTAAAAAAACTTCATCCATATCTTCCATTCCTTGTATAGTTGAAGTACTAGTTTGCATATGCTGGGGTGCCCTGGAGCATTGAAGTAGAATTCAGCCTTGCTGATTTCGAACCATCAATGGTCCCAATGCTTTGTGGAAAGGTACTATAATCCATAAAATTCTTCCTTCCATCCAAAGTATTGATCTTCCCAATCTCCAGTAAAACTATTCCTTGAATTCATTGTTTTTAGCTAAGTCTGGAAGGAGTTAGAGTTAGTGTATCATAATCCCTTGTTGGTACATTACAATTGTTGTAGGCCACCCAAAAAATGGTAGTGTATAAATGTGGAAAAATCCTAACCGTTATGGTCGAAAATAGTTGTTTATTTGGTATTCCAAACCTTAACTTCCTCATTAAATCATCAATAGAATTAGGATCATTCACATTGGAACTAGATATCAGTTTTTTCCACATTAGTTTAAAAATAAACAATCCTCAAAATCACAATTCCATATCCATACTCATAGTAAGGTTATGTTTTCATAATTCCCACTGAAAGAAAGAGAAAGAACCACTATTCCATTTCCCTCTTTCATCATTTGGGATCAACAAACAAAATCACTTGGTTAGAAACTTGGGCACAAAGGAGCTTGAATAACCCTCTTGGATTAGATGTGGAGGTCCATTACCATCTACAAATGATACCAAGGTGCTATGATCTCTCTTCATTCTTCGTGTAATAATATAAAACCATTATATACATATGTTGCATTCCCTCTTTTTAGCTACTTTTCTTATATGATATGCATGCATTGTTAAAGGATTTACTTAGTTTAGTTTAGTTTGCATTTCATATCTTATTATATTACATAACATATCATAACCTTCAAGTAAGTACTTTTGGTACACGTGGGTGAGAAGTCACCTACACTAGATTTTATGACCATACTTTCTTTTAAATCCCTTAAACACTCAATCTTCCTTTGATTCCCTTAAATGTGCTCTTACTTTGACACCCTTGATTTACCCTCCAAACTTTGAAAATGATTTTATTCTTTACATCTCAACATCCAATTTTGTTGTTTCTATAGTTCTCATTCAAGAAGGTGAGGACTACATGGAACATTTCATATATTATTTTAATAAGAATAAAGCATGTTTATCATATAACCATGTGGAGGATCTTGTCATAGCCATTGTTTTCTCTGTTCAAAAGATGCACCCTTACATCCTTATTAGAAAAACCAGAGTCATTGCAAATTCAAATCCAATGTTGTATCTCTTGAGTAGGTGCTTCATCAATGAAAAATTCACTCAATGAATTGTAATCCTCCAAGAATACAAACTCTAATTTGAAATTCCCAAGAGAAAAAGGGATTTGGGATTGGCTAATTTTATCTTATATCTCACCACTAACATCAACAATCCTTCTATTAATGACGATATCCTTATTGAATATTTATTCACTATCTCTTTGAATGGTACTTGGTATGGATACATTCTCATCTATTTACAAACTCAAAATTTCAATCCCCATATCTCTTGAAATGATTATTGATGGATTCGTCACCAAGTTCCTCACTACCTCCTCATTGATGATATCTTGTATCTATGAGGAGTTGAAACTATCTTGCTACAATGCCTCATTTTTGAGGAGGATGAATGGGTCTTGAATGAATTCCATAGCAAGGTGTGTGGAGGTCACCATTTGGGAATGGACATCATTCAAAAAATCATACGTGTTAGTTATTCTTGACCCACCTCCTTCTTTGATTACACTGAGGGAGTAAAGCATTTCCAAATTTGCTAATTGTTTTCCCCAAAATCAAGTGAATCCCTTGCCCCCTTGCAACTAGTCATCACCGTCATTCCATTATACAAGTGGGACATTGAATTCATGGAGTGCAAATTTGTGTTGGATGGTGGCCATAGATACATCAATGTGGCTGTCAACTATTTTTACGAATGGGTGGAATCCATTCCAACATACAATAATACTACTACCATAGTGAACTATTTCCTCTTCAACCATGTCAAATTTGATGTCTCGAAACATTTGGTATCCGATCATGATAATCAATTCAATTATGGGTGGGAAAAAATACTCACTATTTGAAATTCAAGCACCAATTTCCTTCGCCTATTACCCTTAGGGAAATGACCAAGTTGAGGTAGTCAACAAAGTCCTCAATTTTTTTTTCCAATGAATGGTGGATAAGCACGAGTCCAACTAGAACCTTATTATTTTTCTTACCTTATGTACATATCATACATCAACCAAAACTACTAATAGTTTCACTCCATTCCATTTCATCCATGGAATGTAATCCATTTTACTTATTAAGTTTTAAATCCCCTCCTTGCACCTAGTAGTTGGATTTTTTTCCAAACATCTATGCTATCATGATCAACAATTCATTGATTTGGAACAAGAAGATGATGATCACCATGGTTCTTTACAAAACATTGAAGCAACCAAGAAATGATCTAAATCCCATGATGATTTCTATGTCCACCCACACTCATTCCATGAAGGAAATTTAGTTAATTTTCATGACAAATCTCATGACAAACTTGGTTGAGTAAAGTTTGATTCCTTATGGAAATTCCCTTATATTTTCAAATACTATTTGGGCAAGGGGACATATTTTCTAGCTAGTTTGAATGGATAACTCCTCAATAATCCTTTCAATGGGTTTGAAGAAATTCTATCCATGTGACCAATTCCGTTTTCTATTTTTTTGTAAAAAATCTATTTATATCCTTCCCCGTCACATGATCCTTATGTTTTGTTTCTTGTCCTTTTCAGATGGATCATTCATCTTGATGTTACATTAGTTTTGTTGATGACACAAGTAGACACACTCAGAATCTTACCTCAACATCTTGGGACATTTATTCCCCATCGTACTCCCTTGTCAATTTTAGTGGTGTGTATTGGTGTTGCCATCAATAATTAGGTGGAATACAATGTCTTGATTGGCCTCTTGGATGATGCCCTCTAGTTACACATTTATCACCTTTGTGTTTTCCTTGATTACAAACTACTTGTCACACAATTGAATAATTGTTATTGGGTACAAGATCCCTACCTTCTTTAGAAAATATCCATGAGCTCCACAAATGGTTAAATAATTTGAATTCATTATATTCCTTCACATAACCAGGAGTCTCAATAGTTTCATATATAATGCTACAAATTAGATTCTATCCTAACACATTATTCATCAATAAAACTAAATAAATAATGCATGTGTATATGTAATCATAATCATAAAGTGCAGTCACATGTACATAATGAAACCATAAATCATCCATCACATTGCATCATAAGATAAGGCTCATGTATATAAATCACATTTGCATGTGTCTATATCTAATCATCCAAAATCTAAATAATGTTTCCATCACATGATCCCATAGATTAGTCGAAAAAGAGAGTCACACATCATAAAAAATCCCATGTCCTAATATAGGGATAGTTCCCTAAGATTGCCTACTCATCATCATCATCATCATCATCACAATCATCATCATCCTTGGAATCCTTCTTCACATCACTATCCTCATCACTATTTGGAATATAAATAGGGGGAACATTCCTGGACCTCATCATATCCTATATGGTTTGGATAATCATGACTATACACCACACAATCGATTGCTACTCCAATGGTGCCTAAAAGTATATAATAACTAGATCCTCTCGATATCTTTCCAACCATAGTCCATGGCCCTATCTAGTAGTTGATCTGTGTATCATTGAAGTCCCTCCAATATATCCTCAGGGCCTCATTGACATCTTTGCACTAGGGGGTAGGATAGATTGCCTCAACCATACTATGTCACCTCTAGTGCCCCAAGGGGGAATTGGTCCCACATGATAAATGAGTAATTAGTAACATGCAATACATAAATAAATATAGCTACCATTTATGCTAGTATGTAAACACGAATTAAAAAATGATTAAAAAAGAATGATATGTACTATGGAGTCTCCAAGCCAATACTAGTGGCCGAAGTAACTCTAGGTTTCCTATGTAGTCCATACTCACATAGGGATAGTCCTCAATGACTACAAGTTGTTGCAACTGAGAAAATAATGTTAGGGTCCTACTCTAACTCTTATTACTTTAGTAGTTAGTATGCATTATATCTGGCCATCTATTGGGAATTAGGCTGATGTTAGGAACCCATGTCAACCCTTCTATTTACTTTGTTAGTATATTGTTGTTGGACGCATATGCTTTGTAAGTCATCCTGTAGTATTTGTTGATCCATAGTTTGTATTATTGTTGATGGATGCATATGCTTTGTAAGTCATCCCGTAGTAATTGTTGATCCATAATTTGTATTGGCCCTTGGTTTTTATTGACACATGGTATTGACCCATGGTATTGGCGCCTAGACTTAGTATATAAGTTTGTGTTGAGACCAATGAAGGTACCATGAAGTTGTTTGTATTGAGCTTGCTCAAAGGAGGTTGCCCCCTCGAAGTGGCCTGTGATCAATAAAAGCGATTCTGAGTTATGTTATTTGTGTTATATCGCATATTCTCATTAATTAATTGTTGTAGGTTCTTCACATCTGGTATCAGAGCACTTTCTTGGGCTCGATGGGTGAAATTTCTACCAATTTTTTTTTCGCATCTGTTGCAGCTTCGGATCTGGGAATAATCCCTATTCACTTAATTGTGGGAAGTACTTGGGCATAATCCCTAAAAATCATTGTGAGGAGTACCACAGGAACCCCAAAGTAGCTGGCCCATTGAGAGGACCTGCTAGCAAAAAGGGCAACGAAGCCTACCTGATTAACTAGTTCCCACCCATGAGGTAAACTAAGAGCCGTCGTTTGTGGCGAAGTGGTTATCAGTTTTACCTGAGCCGTGGAGTGAGGGAAATTGCCCCAATATGCAAGACGTTAGACAACATTGGTGGCCGAGTGAATCCCTTGAACCGATAGGAAGCCGAACATACCTGGGGTCCATATCTATTTTCAGCTGAACTATTTCCGATCACTTCCGCGCCATTGCAGATCCATCTGTTGCCAATCACTTCCACGCTGTTGCCGATTCATTCCGAAAGCTGGTTCTGATCCAGCCATTTCCGATCCATTCTAACAGTCCTTTCATATCCAGCCATTTTCGATACATTTTGAGCCCTTCCAGATCCCGTTGTTTCCAATCCATTCCGAAAGCCGTTTCAGATCCATTTTGGAAAAAAAGAAGAAAAAAAAGAAAAAAAGAAGAAAAAAGAAGAAGAAGATGTCTCAATGGAATTGAACCCGGATGGATTGAATGAAATCCATCAAATCCCACAAACGAACCACCGTATCCTTGACAATATAAAACATGAATGACCCTATATGTGTGTGTGTGTGTGTGTGTGTGAGAGAGAGAGAGAGAGTGATGTAAACATTTCAACCGTGTTGTTGACATTATGATATTGGGAATGTCTTTTTTAATTAAATATGAAATTGAATTATATATATATATATATATATATACAATTTTGACATATATTTATCTCGTATATTTTGAACTCTATTTTTTATAGTTTATATATAAAGGATCATGCTATACTTTTTATAGTGATATTTATGATAGTTAAAGTTGATGTTTATTATAGTTAAATTTAATATGATTGAGTATATATATATATATATATATATTTTAACACAGACGGTTTAAGAGCTTTCTATTAAAAATATGGTCGAAAGATACACAGTGCAGAGGTAGACTGCTCCTTTAGAAAGGTAGCATCCATAATATCCATGTCTTTCCTGTAATTCTTATAATCATGGAGAGGCATTCCAGGTCCATGAGAGCTATAGCATTTCACAAACTGTCCTAGAATTTTTAAGCAAAAGAAGAACATGACTAAGAACGATTCTGAGAGTTAATATTACAAAAACTGAGACTATCCCATAACAGAGAGTTTCCAACATTAGTCCATGCCAAAAATTGGGCCAAAAAAACTTCAAAAAGCCATCAAAAAGAGGTTAACAAACTAGGGGAGATTAGTCGTTGTTCTAGAATGCACTACTGGAGCCTGTAGTTCCCTTCTTGTCCTGACTGAGGTCAATGTAGTTCTCAGTGTGTCCCATTATTTTCTTCATCTTCTCAAGCTTCCTACGCAGATTATCCGAGTCACTGGTGTCCAAGCCAGCGTTGCATTTTTTATGGGGATACCCAAGACCAAGTTGTTCATCCAAATGCTCCACTTTTCCTGCCAACAGGTTGTTCTGCTGCTTCATCTCAAGATGGGTAGTTTTAGTTAGGGAGTATAGGCGAATGAGAATTTTCTTTAGATCCATGTTATCACTCCTTACCAGCCTAACCCTTCCTTCCATTTCTAACATCCGACTCTTCATATCTAGCTCATAACTTGTAAGACCGCCTCTCTCTTCCGCGTTGATCGTGCTTCTCGCCCTGTCATGACGGTCCAAAGCATGCATAGAGCTCCTATGCATCTCCCTATTGTCAATGTCTTCCTCAACCTTTGGATTGGCTCGAATACATGCAGTATTTGGGCCTCTGCAATTCTTATTGCACCTAAAGCATCGAAGATAGAGGGTGTCCCCTGTTTGAGAGCACCTATGGTCCATAATGAAGTTCGTAGGAATGATACCAGTGAAGCCTTCGGGACACAGAGTCGAAGGATATTTATGAGCAGATATTAGCAGGGAGATAACAACGAGAGTGCAGAGAAAGACGCTGAAGCCCTGTCTTAATACAACCCATTGTCCTTGCATTCTGGCCAACTGGCTAGCTGTCCATACCTCATTAATATTGGCATGCTTCTGGCTATCGCAGGGAGAGTGCCGACCGTCATATAGGGTGGTGGGAGGGTTGAGAGCCAAGAAATTTAATATTCTAGAATTTGTGGTGATGGAGATAGGAGATCGATCAATGTGGAAAGTGCCCAACAATACAATTAGGAGGAGGGGTTTAAGGTATCCACACATTGTTAATGATGTCATTATCACAATCCAGATGGCCATAAGGGAGTCTGACTCCAGAGTTGGCCAAATCGTCTGCTTGTTCATTGAGGCTTCTAAGGATATGAAAAAAAGAGAGCTCTTTAAATTCTTTGCTAATGCTGTATATGAGTTGATGGGACTTGGAGGTTGGGGGGTACTTTTCTTTCACTATTTTCTTTGTATCTCTAATGACAATGAGTGAGTCTCCAATAACGCTCAACCTATCAATATCTAGGGTTCTGGCGATCTCGAGACCTTTTATTAGAGCAAGCCACTTCGTGCCGTTGTTTGTCTTTCTCCCAATGCCCCGGGCAAAAGTTTTCATTTGTTTCCCCATGGAGTCAAGGATCACTCCTCCCACACCTACCAACCCTGGAATATGATTGAGTATATTATGATGACTAATAACATGATATTATTTTTTGAGATTAACTTTGATTTATCTTATAAAATTTTTATAAAAAATTAGTTGTTTTTTTTAACATTTTCTTTTTATACTTGAAAATTGTCTATACTTCTATAAATAAAAATTTCTAAATCCTCGTAATTTTGATGAAATAATAGGTTTGGAAAGTTAATAATATTTTAATTATTATTAAATTGAGATTTATTGTGGATATACTTAGTATAATGAAAGTGTCAAATGAACAAGGGTTAATGTAATTGTAATCATGGATTGTTGTTATGATATAGTTTGTTTCCACATAAAACTAAAAAATGTGAATATCTAAAGTATTTGTATAATAACTAGTTTTAGGATAGAATATGAAAAAAGATAAAACACAATCAAATTTTATAATCATTTTTATTTAAAAAATTTGCTTAAATAACTATATGTTTTTCTACATCTTTTTTTTAAAATTTTTTTTGTTTACCAAAATATAATATATACTTAAGTACATGCCACATTAGAATAAATGCCAATGATAATATTGTGCTATTTACAATTTTATATGAAAAATATATGTAGTAAGTACTTAAGTATATATTATTGTTACCCCACGCACCTAGATTCAATTCCTTTAAGTGACATGTTGAACCCTTAAATGGGTGTAAGATGCTCTTTTTGTTGAGCCCCCAATGTACTGAAAATTATTGATCACCTTTTTATGTTACATATTTAATGGTTGTTGGTTTATGATTGTAGAATTCTTACTTTTCAGATTTATAGTCTGTCACTTGCTGGATAGATCCAAGATTCAGATATGAAGTGTCTACACTCTTGATCTATACTCCCATATTTTTATTTTTTGGAGATAAAAATATTTGGTTGATGTTTTTTAATGTTTTAAGTTTCATCTCTAAAGTAAAATCTTTGAGTGTAGACTGCATAGATGTTACCATCAATTAAAATTAACAAGTTTGTCTATGTTGTTGGAAAATGTATTGTCTCCATAAGAATTTGTTTATTAGTTTCCCTGTTTCTAATTTACTGTATATTTCATTATTTCTTCAGTATATTTTCTCCACATTTTTGCAGACACTCTAAAGTGTCCGCGTTTTGACATTTTATTTTTTCAGGCAACCAAGACATGGAAGGATTGAACGTTGTCCAAGATTATGCATTTGATTGAAGAAGCACAACTTAACAAACCAAAATTACAGAGATGGATTGATGAATTTCAAGAACGTTACAACCAAGATGTTGTGGTGGTATCAACTATAGTGGTCCTTCTTGGGCCATTTGTATTCAAGTGGCCATTTCTAAGTATTAAATTTCATACATTCATAGAATAATAATTCAAATGCATAAACAAGATCACTAGAAGAAAGACAAAGCACAAAACATAACAACAGAGTTTATCCTGGGAAACCCAAATGGGAGAAAACCCAACAACCTTCGTATAAAGATGATAATCCCAAGATCAGAGTACAATCATAAAAAAGAAAAAAATGGAAATGCTTTCCAAAAAGTAGAAACCCCAAAACAATCTTCTTCTCTAGCAGATGCGAACTTATCCCTCTCACGTGATGCAAACTTGAGTGAATGAGTGAGTGTAATAATGAGGTGACTTTACCTCTTATTTGTACAAGTGAAAAACTAACTTTTACCCTAGGTGAGTCGACTTCTCTATTTGACTGGGCCAACTACACTTGGGGGGCAATTTATAATTTAAATTTAATGTTTTCTTTTGCTTATTTTCACACCAAGGTTTACATTGATTCTTTCAAGGGTTTACATAGTTAATTACATCAAGTTCATCTCCCTTAGGAGGTACAATCAAGTACAATAGAAATACAATAAATAATATCTTCCGAAGTTGCACAAAATCCAACGCCCCCTATCAACAAGGAATATATTATTCGGTATTCATCAACATCACGATCATCTAGGTTTCATATGTACATCTATACTGTCTCCATCATCTCTATACATATTGAAGGTTGTCAGCATAGTCTCAGTCCTTTGAGAAGTGTCTTCATGCATCAACTTCACCAGTCCTTCGGTGAGTCCAGGAGAATCCATTACAACAAAATACCCTTTTTGCGGCGGTTTTGCTAAACCCCCCCCAAAATTTGTTTTAGGTCTTTGGGGGCAGTTCTTCAAAACCCCCCTCAAAAGTCCCGAAAATTGGACTTTTGGGGGTGGTTTTTAAAAAACCCTCCTAAAAAGTCCAATTGTCAGGATTTTTGGGGGCGGTTTTATAAACCCCCCCCTAAAGTCCACTTCTTAATAATTTTGGTGGCGGTTGGTTAAACCCCCCCCGAAAGTCCAGTTTTCAATACATTTGGTGGTGGTTGGTTAAACCCCCCCCTAAAAGTGGCTTGCGACGGTCTTGCTAAACCCCCCCCCAAAACGATTTTTAAAGGTATTTGGTGGTGGTCGTTAAAAACACCCTTCAAAAGTCCTTAGAATTTGACTTGTGGGGGCGGTCCTTAAGAAACCCCCTCAAAATTCCTTGGAATTTGACTTTTGGGCGTGTTCCTTAAGAACCCCCCTAAAAAATCCTTAGAATTTGACTGTTGCGGGCGGTTTTTAAAAAAACCCCCCAAAAGTCCAACAGGACGTTTGGGGGGGTTTGGAAAGACCCCCCCAAAAGTCTTGTTGGACTTTTGGACTTTTGGGGGGGGTTTGGAAAGACCCCCAAAAGTCCAATGGGGGGGTTTTAGAAAGACCCCCCAAAATTCCAATGGGGGGGCTTTGGAGATCCACACCCTCTGAATATTTTTATCATCATCCTATGAGCTATGGCGGGCATTTCCCTAAGGCCAATTAGGCATATTTTACCATACTTGGACACTTTTTTATCTTCTCCTAGGCTTGGTCTAATTTCCCTAAACCATTGTTTTGGAAAGTCCATAAATTCTTCTTTAGGGTGATCTCTTTGGACAAACTGAGACCATGGTTGAGTAGACAAAACAACAACCTACAATATCCCCATGTGCTGCCGACATTTTATTCAACACACAATTTGTGCCAGGCATCCTCTCGAGGCTACTTGGACACCATGCTTGGGTTCAAAATTAGTTTTTTGGGGATAGAGTCTAATAATGTTTCTGAATTAGATCAAGGTCTTCACCAAGGAATACTGCTTGCATGTCAAAAAAGATGGACCCCTCTAATCATGGAAGGTGATTCCAAAATCATTCTCCACATCGCTGCTGAGATGCACCGTGGCAAATCAAGCTCCAAAGTGGCGTCGTCGTGGCGGTTGGGCGTAGTGCTTTCCTTCTCCCATGTCAAGCTAAGCTGTTCACATGGTCGCTTTCCTTCTCCCATGTCAAGCTGATCTATTCACGTGGGACGATTTGACAGAAGCAGTTTTTCAGGATAGCTGTAGAGTTATCCAGGACCAAGACAAGATGGTTTTTCGTGCGAGAAGACATCATGCTGACGATAATCGGGACACGTAACTCTTGCCTTTTGTAGTTGTCCACATCGACCTTTAACTCTTGTCTTTTCATCCTCCTATGTAGTTATCGATCAGTCTTTGCATCCTCCTTCGCAGTTCTTTGATGGGGGAAGCGTCACTCACTGTACCTCTTTAAGTTATTAAGAGTTATTAAGATGTACCCAATTCATCATAACAGTCGGTGGCAGGAGAGAATATATGGAGGCTCAAGGTGGAAACCGTGATCATCATTGCTGGTTTTTTGCATGCATGGAAATTTTGGTAATCTGGTTGATTATGAAGAAAGCCTCTGGTGAGAGGATGAAGGAGATGCAAGATACTAACTGTCGTTCTGAGGTTGGAGATAATTCCAGTCGTAATAGGAAGAGAGGGCATCGGGATTCTCCGGGGGAGCCAGGTGGTGGTGTATCTTGTGCCTCTTAGCGAGCGCGTAGGGAGGAAACTTCCTTCGCTCTTAACATCCCCTTGGAAATCCATAGGGACATCAATGACTATGAAAATCAATGGTGGGCTCGTCTGAGTAGGGAAACCCTGCTGGGGGAGCGTAAGAAGTTGGAGAATTGGATCCTGGATCCCGGCAACACGGCCGAGCGCGTTAGAGTTTACGAGCACACTGTTGCGCTATTTTGGATGATGAAAAACATGTTTGGCTATGCCATTCATGATAGGCATCCTCTCAGAGATGACAATGTGCAGCTTCTCTTTGAAGAGTCTCATGCGATTCACTGGTAGCTGGATTTCCTTCTGTCTGCCATGGCGCTTCAACCTCCTCCGTGCGCTGCTTCTTCTTCCAGCTTTCGCCATCCCAGGAGTTCCCCAGAAGCTCCTTATATAGTTCACTGATATCTGGGTGGGTGTTTATTTGGGGGGTCTGGGGCTAGCTGGTTATGAAGCATTATGCTCTTTGGCCTACAAGCCTATGGGAAGAAAGTATTTGGTTCTGTGGTTTTTTGTTTGTTCGGGTAGTAGTTTTGTTCTGACAGATGTGCCATGAGGGTGTGTGTCAATGGGTAAAACCAAGTTGGTCTATTTTGATGAACAATTCTGAGCTTCGTCCATATTTCTCCTTTTGTAATTCCTCCTTTTAATATAATGCAAAATATCCTTACTTCCAAAAAAAAAAAGGCTTCTCGGAATGGTGTTTAGTATTCCCAAAGGAATGGTGTCATAAGTGTATTTTTTTGTTTTAAGTAACTGTAAGTACTGTCTCTGCTTTTAAAAAGTTGAATTTTGTTTTAGGTATTTTTTTCTTCTTCAGGGTTTCTTCTTGATGTTATTAATTTGTCTAATGCACTTTTCTTCACCAATTTGAAAGAGCTAATTCATGGATGAGTAGGCTCAGAAATGTGTAATTATGCCATTCCAGATTTCATACACGGGATGTCAAGTTTGGTCATAATTAGAATTAATTAATGAAGAACATATGAAGTTGGTTAAAGAGTCTAATCACATTTGAAGACACCCCATTGATAGTCCAAACAAACCATATGACAGTTTAAGAAAACCGATTGAGTGCATAATAAGGATCAACATACCAAAAAACTAGTATTGAACTCTTATTGGATGAATTTCGAATGTGACTGTAATCAACCTATAATTTTCCACTAGAGTTTCAACAATACAAGTGATGCAATTTATGGAATGAAAATCAAGGAATATAACTGAACAAATGCATGAAATTAGGACACATTCCCTTGCAGCTGATGAATTAGCTTGAGTTCATAAGTAGAGGATTATCGTTATTACTCAGTTTGATATTACTTGCTATTACTGTTTAGTTATACCCATTTTGTTGGTTGACAAGTTTGCATTATTTATTTAGGGTGATGGATATTTTCCATTTGGAAGATATATATAATTTTCAAGTTTAAATTATAATTAATAATTATATTAATATATTTATTATTAAGTTAATAAGTTTTCAACAAGTAACAAACATAAGTAACACACATTTGACATTGGTACTGCTACTTGCACATTAATTCAAATTAAATATATGATATTGATATTGATATGAATCATTAGCATAATAGCATGATATATGTCCATGATATTGATATGAATAATTCAGGATGCAATCATAAACTACCAAAGAAGAATGCAATTATCATTTCACTGTTGCAGCTCGTAGTAACACATCTAATGCAATTCCACACCACAATCATGAAAGAAATTAAACTACCTACTTAACTCGGCGATCTCTGTGAGAAGGCGAGCCCCGGGCTTCTAATAGAGATGCCGTGCCCTAACACAAATTAAAACACCAAGATATAAGAAACTCCGCCCCTTGTGTTAGAAATAATGAATCACAGTCACAGCTCTCTGTTTGAGCTTATACAATTATAAATTATCCAATCCCAAGCTCAAAACGCCTCTTTACATTTATACCTTGATGACATGAATTCGTTTCACAAAATATCGGACAGCCATGAAGATCTACGATCTTCAGGCTGCCGATTTACAATGGAACTATTACAACCATAAGTAGTCTTGAATGATTATCTTCTCCTAACTCCAAATCAAGGATTAGTGAGGCAAAACAGGGAAAAATGTGTAGATAGGTGTAGGCAAAAAGGGTCTATTCTGGGGCCCAACATATCCCCCCAGCTATCCAATTTCATTTCCTCATGCAACAACCAACTAATCTGAGTTTGAATCTGGTCCCTGTTCATGTTGAAAGGAAAAGTTGAAGGAAATGTCAGGTTCCTTGCCTGCTTCCAAAAACCCATTGCAAGCAGCCCAATATTCCCATCACTGCTTCTCTTCTGCCTTGGTTAGTGTATAATTGTCCTTGTACTGCCCTCCTAGCCACCATATCAGTGGAAATTTGAACTTGAGTCCCAACCAGTGTAACCCACATGTTCTCATGCAATTGACACACCCTGCTACCCTGGGAAGAGCTTGTTTAAAATTCTTAAGGCAGTAAGGATCCCTTTTCTTCAAAGCTGGAGAAGAAGTCTGCCACCTGTGCTTGATACCCTCTAAGGAAAGATGCTGTTGTTTGGAGATCAGGTCAACACAGGTAGAGATAAATTTCTCTTTCATCTTCTTCAGATGCCGAGTCTTTGGAGGAGATAAGAAACATCTTCCATGGTTTATGATGAGAGCACGAGGAGATTGGGGTTCACTCCTAATCCATAAATTGGCACTGGCCTCATTCCTAGAGATTGTCTGAAAGGAATCTTCCCACTGCACATGATTATTAACAAAAGAGGCAAAGGATCTCAATTGAACATCCCCTACACAGGGAATAGGATTATAGCAAGAATCACCAAAACATGCCATATTGTGCAAATACAATTCACACAACAGGTGTTGCTCAAGAAAATTGCTTGACAAAAAGGTCTCTAGAAAATGGGAAGGGATCAACAACTGATAAGGTCTACCCTCTTGTAAAGCTTTCAATTTGAATAGGGTCATTTGCTCATACAGGAATATTGGGTAGTAAGGAGATGGGGCTCTTGAACTAAGCAGCTCCAGAGAAAGGGCATACATTTGGTCTTTTTCCTTTTGCATGGATTTGAATTCCTTCAAATACTGCAATTCTTTTTGCACCTCTTCCAATTGAGATTTATGAAGAATTGATTCCTCTACCCACTTCTCCCTTAATTCTTTGATAGTCTTCCTATGTTCAGAGAGAGGGACCATCCCTGCTCGACACTGATCAATGTACTTTTCCCATTTAGCTAACTCCACCCGTAACAAAGAAATCCGTTTCTCCAATTGTTGAATCCTTCTATCCTCCACATATTTCTCATCATCAGATCGAAAGCAACAAATTATTGAGAAAATTGCATTCCTACCCTGCCACCAGATGTTCCAGCTTCCTCATTTTCGGGTGGCAGTGTAGCAGCTTCCTCTTCCATTGGTGTTGCAATGGCCTTTGCTTGTGTTTCAATCTCAGTAGTTAATTTTGAGGATGCTGGTTCTTGTGTAACAACATCCTCTTCCCGTACCTCAACAGCCTCAGTTTCTATTGCTGAATCAATCATTAATTTCGAGAACATTGGTCCTTGTGTGACAACATTCTCTTCCTGAATACCAAATTCAGTAGCTTCTACCTGAGTTGCAGTCTCAATAACTACTTCTAGGAATGCTGGTTCTTGTGTGGTAGCATCCTTTCTCTTCAATTCAATCTCAACAACCTCATTTTGAGTTGCAATTTCAGCAAACATTTTTAAAGACACTGGTTCTTTTGTAACAACGTCTTCCTCTTATACCTCAATATCAACAATTGTTTTCTGGGTTGCAACTTCACTAAATATTGTCAAGGATGCTGGTTGTTGTGTAACATCACCCTGTTTTCCAATTTCTTCAGATTGTTGAGGTTGTTCTTGAATTACCTCGTATCTTCTGGATGATGAGACTGGTTCTGGAATAGTTCAGTATTACCTGCTGGCTGGGGTTGCATCTCCTCATCTTCTCCTAATTCCAAATTAGGGATTATGTCTATCTCTGGCTCATTCCCCTCCATTAGCTCCACTGCCAGTGCTTTTTCTCCTTCTTTCTCTTCCTGTGCATGCTTTTGTGCTACGAAACCCAGCACTATGACTCTGTGCCTTGCCAAATTAAATATGTCACCACATTCTGGGCATACCATGTCTCCTTGTTCTTCATTTTCCAAAACAGGAGATGAATTTTTTAACAGATCTGTAGCCTCCACTAATATATTCAAATTCTTCTCTACGTATTTTCCACTCACTTCCTTCCATTTCTCCAATTCATTCCGAAGCATTTGCACCTCCTCCTTTAGCAGCTCATTTTCAAAAAGGAGGTTTTCAATTTGGGGTTTTTCCACAGTAGGTTCTTGTGTAACAACCGGTGATTTGGGGTTTAAAATAGGAATTTCTATGCCTACCTTGGTCACACATGCTGCTTCTGCTGTGGGAATTTCACTATTTTTCCCAATTACACATGTTGTTTCGGCTGTTGCAACAGACCGATTCCTTCTTTTATTCACAACTCCTGATGGATGACCTTCACTGCATACTGCTGCTGCTACTGTAACAACTCTGGTTCTTCTCTTCATTGCTGAGCTAGATGTCTGACCCTTACTCCTTGACCTTTTGCTTATTTTTTGTGACACAGGGGTTTCTAAATTTTTAGAAAGAGGGGTCATTTACTCTTGTTCAATGATGGTTCTCCTTCTTTCAGGGGAGGATTCGACATCCAACACCTCCATATTTCCTCCTTCTACCACCTCTGCTTGATGCTCTTCCCCTTGCGTTGTAACTCCTGAAGCTACAGCTTCCACTGTCACAGCTTTAACAGCTACTCCAGTTTCAGCTTCCTCTGTTGCAGTTGCGAATGACGCCATCCCTACTACTTCAACTTCCACCCTAACTGCAATTTCTATTGGGTCTGCTTCTTCCTCTATAGGATTTGCTACTATTGTAGCTTCCAATATCACTGACTCATTCACCACTGGCTCCATCATATCTCCTTATGAAATAGGGTTTGCTGCTGTCACAACTTCCCCCATATTTACCTCTTCCACTTAGTCTGCCAATGCTCCATCCCTCCCCCCAACTGAATTGGAGGAACTCCGGTCCTCAATTACCATTTCAACACCTCCTATTGCCACAACAGGTGCTTGGGGCACCCTTGGCCGAGCAAAAAACTCTTCCCATGTCAAATTTTGGTGCACAAGGGCCCTTAATATTAAGAGTTTAATCAACCTGTGCTTTGAGAGGGAAGATAAGGGATGTTGAGCACCCTTGACATACCTAGCCATAGTTTGCACAGATTGTAAAAAATAAAACGACATATTTAACAATATGCGGTGGCATAAATGTGAAAGGAGGAAGAATTCATATATGTAAACCACTTTGTACCTACCTTCACATGAAATGTATTTCCTTATGAAGGTGGCCACTTGGTTCCAAGGATTTGGAAAGGATTCCAACACTATTCCTTAGCCATGCAGCCGAACAACTTCTACGGCTGCCAAAAATTCTTCTGCTGCAGTTGGATTATGGCACTTCCGACCAAACCATTGCATCCCAGTTTTGGGAAATCCTGTTACCTCTGCCATGATTGCTTCTGAAACATCTATTCAGATACCTCGGACCTTTTAATGAGTGCTGGTTTGATTTTGAGAAAACTCAAGTGTGGTTTCTACTTGAAAATCATTCAAACACTGGAAATAGTCAATCCAGCCAGCTTCCTGGAAGATAGTAAAAACCTCTCTGTTTGCACGCAGAGGCTCTATACTGACAGGCTTGTGTCGTACCAGGATACCCATATTGTGAAGCTGTCTGTAAATTCTGCTACCAGTGGGATGAGTTACAGTCTCAGACATCAAGCTACTGCATGCAGAATGAACGATGGATAGCCAAAGGTTGGTTTGGGTATTTTTGGTAAAAAGTGGTGACAGGTAGAGAATGGTGGTAAAAAACCAAAAGCGAAGGACGAATCAGACGTAGTTTCCATCTCAACGGATTGGCTAAGGATAACTGACATGGACTAACGACAAAATATATTCATTATTGATTACTGCATTTAGTCATGCCTAATGATGTTTATGATTAAGACGTAGTACCTTTAAATGTAATGCCAAACCATCGTGTTGCAAGGTGGCGCCTTTCCACGGTCACATCGCTGATGGAGAGCATTGATATCGATGAGCAAATAATTAATTAGTATTCAATGAGGAATTAGCGGAGTCGCAGTTGCCAAAAGTAGGAAAAATGGACAAATTTAGGTGTTGCAGCTGCTCGAAATAGGAAAAATAGGCACTTTTGGAGGTGTCGTAGCTGCTCGAAATAGGAAGAATTAACAACTTTAGGTGTTGAAGCTGCTTGAAATAGGAAAAATAGGAACTTTTGGAGGTGTTGCAGCTACTCGAAATAGGAAAAATAGGCAACTTGGCGGTGTTACAGTTGTGGTAAAATAGGAAGGATATCCAACTTTAGCGGAGTCATAGCTGCTAAAGATAGGAATAATGGGCAACTTTAGTGGTGTTACAGCGGCTCGAAATAGGAAAAATAGGCACTTTTGCAGGTGTCGCAGCTAGTTGAAATAGGAAAAATGGACAAATTTAGGTGTTGCAGTTGCTCGAAATAGGAAAAATATGCACTTTTGGAGGTGTCGCAGCTGCTCGAAATAGGAAAAATAAACAAATTTAGGTGTTGCAGCTGCTTGAAATAGGAAAAATAAGCACTTTTGAAGGTGTTGGAGCTGCTCGAAATATGAAAAATTGGCAACTTGGCGGTGTTGCAGCTGCGGTAAAATAGGAAGGATAGGAAACTTTAGCGGAGTCGCAGCTGCTAAAGATAGGAATAATGGGCAATTTTAGCGGTGTTGTAGCTACACGAAATAGGAAAAATAGGCACTTTTGGAAGTGTCGCAGCTACTCGAAATAGAAAAAATAGACAACTTCAGGTGTTGCAGCTGCTTGAAATAGGAAAAATAGGCACTTTTGGAGGTGTCGGAGTTGCTCGAAATATGAAAAATAGGCAACTTGGTGGTGTTGCAGCTACGTTAAAATAGGAAGGATATGCCACTTTAGCGGAGTTGCGGCTACTAAAGATAGGAATAATGGGAAATTTTAGTGGTGTTGGAGCTACTCGAAATAGGAAAAATAGGCACTTTTGGAAGTGTTGCAGCTGCTCGAAATAGGAAAAATGGACAAATTTAGGTGTTGTAGCTGCTTGAAATAGGAAAAATAGGCACTTTTGGAGGTGTCGCAGCTGCTCGAAACAGGAAATATGGGCAACTTGGCGGTGTTGCAGCTGCGGTAAAATAGGAAGGATATGGGTTCCTGGACTGTGATCTGAAGTCAATTGGATATGCCTATAGCTCTGTGTGTTGAGCTCATTAACTTAGAAACCTCCTACCCTGTCTCCCCACTTGCTTTCCAGAGCTAGTTATGTGCTGTATGACCCTGATTGACTGTGCCTAAGGCTATGAGTGGACCTGAGTAGTTCATCCTTAGTGGATACATAGCCCCATCTTGGGGGTAGTCTTTGAGTGGTGTTGAAACAATACAGGTTGGGAAGAGACCTATGGTTGGGTTGGAACGTTGTATTCCATAGCTAGTTGATTGGATATTTCAATAAAAGGGTAATTGTTCTTTGTAGTTTATATCATGTGTTTTTATGAATTTGTTCATTGATGAATAGGGACAAGTCTTGTTGAGGCCTAGGAGGTTCATAATGTTTGCTCATGACTTTGGGGGAGAAATAGAAACCCCTTATGTGTTCATGTTCCCTCTGTGGGTTAGATGAAGGGAGGAGACATGGCAGAGTGGATCAGACTTCCGACTTTCCAAACCCACAGTGCAGATTGGGAATTTCGGAAGTCAGAGGCATGATTTCTCAGCATGGTGCGTTGAAGTTCCGACTTCTGACTCTCGCGTCGCGGATTGCGGATTATGGAAGTTGAAGGCCGCGCGATTCTACGAAGCTGAGACCTTTGGAGTTCCGAATTCCTTCCTTAACTATGTATAGAGCCTCAAGACCCCTAACTACTATTCAAAACCATCTAATGACATAGACATCCCTACTCAAACACTAAAGATACTCTCAAGAATCCATGTGTGTTTGTTCAAGTACGTTGTTCTTCTTGGCCATGGATTCTCAAAAGGTTTTTCAGGGATTAAGGCCCAAATTTTCTCCCTCAAGCATGTCTAGGGAACCCAATATCTATACCTAGTTCTCAAAAATTTCTAATGGCACTAATATCCCCACTTATATGAATAATATGCTATTGGGAGGTCATGTTTGGTGATTGTAGGAATTGTTCTTAGCCAAAGATGCATGGAATTTCCTTTAGGACCTAAGTCCCACTCTTTTCTCCCCAACCATATCCAAGGTGTTCGAACCTATAATTAGTCTTAAAATTCTCACCGTGCCACAAAAAGCCCACTCATAGGCCAAAGATACCGTGGAAAGGTCTATTGTGGTATTTCAACATATCATTCTTGGCTATAGATACCTAGAAGTTTTCTTCAGATCCTAAGGCCCAGTTTCCATTCCTTAACCATGACTAGAACCCCATGACCCATACCTAATGCTCATAAACTTCTTAACAATTCCCATATTCTGACTATAAGGACAAATATCCCCTCAAGAGGTTAGCTTTGGTGGTTGGAGACATCATTGTTAGACCTTTAGGCCTAAAAGTTATATTCTTGCACTAGTGGAGCACCATATGAAAGAAAATGGTTGTGAAGCAAGTATTCATACTTACAATCCTTTGATGAATGGATTTCACAAGGAAAATGACTTCATACAAATAAGGAGGTTGAGAGGGTATACCATGAAATCGACCATGTATATTAGCCTATTGTGGTGGATGACATGAAGTTAAATAATGTAATATGCATGGCTTCTAAGGCATTGATTGTGAGGTTTATTTGCACTAGAAGGATGGGGACAGTGAGTTTGTTAATTTGAATGGATTCAAGTGCATGACTAGTAATCAATTTTAGCTTACCACATAAGGGATCATGTCATTTTCATCTGAGGTTAGATGTTGAGGTTACATCCAAACATAGTATTATTTCTAGTCGGTATCTACTGCATTTATACCTAGCTAGGTGGATTTACCGGTTACTTTATCAAATTACTTATATATCATTCAAGGTCCCATGCCAATAAGTAAGGATACCATAAGGATGAAATAATTGTACTAAATTAGTCTATTTCCATAGACTCTCTTATGATTCTACACAAGATATTTCCTCTTTATGCTATTAATTCTAACTATTGGCATGATATGACTCATTATTGTTTCTTGTAGCCTTACAAATAGATCTATCATATGCATTCAAACAATTATGACTCATTATGATCTCTCTTCTTATGGAAATAATATGAGCTAAAATTGATATGGTGGTATGCCTTACAAATCTACTTTCTTAATTGACATATCAATTAGGTAACTAGGGATATTAGAATAATGAGAAGAGATATACAGTGCTACATTTGCTGTATATGCTCTCCATAAGTTTGACAATTCAATACATTGGTTAAGGTCTTACTTGGAGAAAACCTACAAGAACCTATACAATCCTTTTAAATATTAAGAATTTTTATCATTACCTCTTCCAACCATAAGAAATTCTTATACAGATAAAAGGAATTTGAACCATTAACCTAGATTTTTAAGACCAGTATTATACCATAGAAACTATTGATCTCCTAATGAGAATCTGATTACTTGCTAAGATATCCCTCCAGTTGATTTTGAATGATGCCTACCTTACATCTACCACATATCATGCGATGCCAATCTATAGCCTCCACCTCATTTATGTATTTGCATTGTTCAATGAACCATTTTAGTGGTGGAAGTGTAGTAGTTTTTACAGATGCCTGCATGGGAATTTCTATTTAGGTCATTGGACAGTCAATGACAGGTGGCATATGAAATTATTGAACCAAGTGATCTCTAATAATTTTATGGCCATTGCACTACACCTTTGAGTAATTTACTCACTCCCAAGTGAGATTTCTTGAGCTCTAAAGGAAATGAAGTTTCTCATACCTTGCAAGCCATTAAACGAGGTGATCTAAGCCAGTTCTAACTCCTCCTAAAAATACATTGATATGATAAAATGGTGGTGACAACTTTAACATATTGATCTCCTATCATACTAACAACATACAACATATATTAGTTAGTCTAAAGGTTGAGATATCTCCACATTAGAAACATATTTATTTTAACCCATAGAGCTGCCTCCCTACGATGTAAGTTATAAATATCCTTGACAAGCAGTAGAAACAAAAGCTAGAAACGATTATGCAATAAGTAAAATAAGAATATTATAAGAAACTAGCACTCCCTAGCGCCATCCCCATAGCATATTCTATAATAAGGTTTAGCCCAAGGGGGTCTTCCTATGAGTCTAACAAGTAACAATATTATATTATTCTTAGGATTATAGGCTCATGCCGTGGTTATACATATAACAAATTTTTAGGCCCATCTAGAGATAAGATGCTATAGATTCATGCATATTCTTTTTTTCGTCTTTTTTGGTTTTTATGTTTTTGAAAAAAAAGGAGTAACAAAGGGGCCGATTTCATCTTGTGGAGGCCGTATTCTTGATTTGTTGGCTGAGTTTGGATTGCGTGGGCCGTGACATCATATGGAGAGGACACAATCTTGTTTGTGAGGACGATTTACTTTCTGTTGGGCACATATCCTTACAGTTCCACATCTATAGTGATCCCCATGCTTCATCTGGGACAATATCAAGGGTTGTTACATCCAAAAAGGGAGCTACAATCCATATTGACACCTACAACGTTGTTGGGTATTCTCATTGTAGTCTTCCTTCTTGTTACGACTATGCATAACGTTTCTGGGTAGTGAAGGAGGGCGCTGAAGCATAATAAGGGAGTATGAGAAGAAGACGCTTTGGGTTGTTTTGAGGAGCTGGCTGCAAACACCAAAGAAAAATCGAGACACCAAAGAAGGCTACAGGTTAGAGTTAAAGTAATTTTAGATTTGTTTGTCCACCTTAAAACTGCTGTTACAGTCATTGTAAACTCAAAGTTATATGAATATGATATTTAGGGTTTATTTTCCTTGTTATTTATGCAAAGCAATCTCTATTGCATTTACTGTTCACTGTTAGCGCTACGAAAATCAAGATCTGAAACCCTTGATACTCGAAACAAACTCTTTCCACACTTTCTTCCACAATGGATTTCTTTCCGAAAGGCAGTAATAAAGTTTCCGCACAACGCTTCTTCCCCGTCGTTGATCTTGATCTCGATCGTTGATCTATCAATTTCACAACGAAATGGATTTTTGATTGTTCGATCAGTGTCCCCACCAAATCAACGGTGGATTCCAAAATTTTATAAGAGTATTCCATAGAATATCACGCACATGAAATTGTTTCAAAGCTTGCAACTTCTCCCGGCGATGTCACTATAAACCGTCGATATTTTCCCCACGATCGATCCCCACTCTACGATCTTGTTTTATTTGAGGGACTGGTTAAGGTTTAGCCCTCTACAAAGCTTCACTTAATTGATCATTGACAGGATAAATTCTTCTCTGCAATTCAGAAACTATGGAAATCCAAAGCCACAGAGTTTATACACAGGGTTATATGGAGTGAAAGAGGGATGAATTCATACTTCTAATCCATCAAAACCACACACAGAGTCTAATCCTCCATTCTTTATTCGTTTCAATGGAAATTCAAATACACACGCCTCTCATTCCTCCATTCACTTCTCGCTCACTCTTCTGTGCACACACCTCTCATTCCTCCCTCTCAAGCTCTATGAGCTAATCAAAGCTCTATGAGATAATCCTCAAACCTCTATGAGCTAATCAAAGCTTCTTTGAGCTATCGTCAAACCTCTATGACCTATCCTAAGCTCTGTGAGCTAACCTAAGCTCCTGCGAGCCAACAAGCTCTATAAGCTAACTAAGCTGTTAAGAAAATAACTCGAATTGATTTAAATATAAGAGGATTCTGTTTCCAGATCCTATAACAAAGGAGTACAGTCCTTATTGATCTTTGATAACCCGATGAATCACAACTAACTCAATCCTGACTATTACATGTGGAAAAGGATCTAGATTCCTTATCCATTTTATTCAGCATTTACAAAATAAAGCAAATTACAAATGTATGAGACCCTAGGTCTCTTAAGAGTTCCCTTGACCGTGCGAAGTCATGAATGAATTTTCCCTCTTGAGCCTATGCTCCTGCATCAATGTATCAGTAGTACATTGAATACAAAAACCAAATGAGACTATTTGGAACAGCTCAGTGGTATTTTTGACAAGTGTTTTTATGAAATCCCTTAACCAAATTACATGAGAAAATAAGCCAAAAAAATCAGCAGGATCTAATGGGGGTCATTACAGTTTACTATCCAAAGCATATCCCCCTTGTATAAAAATCGAACCCTCTCACTTCCTTTAGATAAATCTTGTTCATTGGTCACTGTCTCATCATGTTGAGTGGAGATGAGAACTGTGTGAATGCATAGAGGAACCATGCACCACTGTCATTTTTTTATTCAATGGTTACTTGTGTTTTCCCATCAGGCCTCAACCAGGAGTAGGTTACATTCTTTCTGACCTCTGTGAGCTTTGCTCCCAGCTTGGTAGGCAGCACATGGGTGAGAGGCATAAATCAGGGGTTTTATTAGTTGCACAACTAGTCCAATAAAGGGTAGCGACCCACGTACTAGACCTCACAAAGAATGCCATCCATACTAGCAGATCACGACCTAGTCAAGCAATACACAATTAGACTGCCAACACATTTGCACAACGTCACGACACTCTTAGTAACCCACAGTAGGTCATGGTACCTTCATACAAAGGATTGGGACCCTTAACACTCCTCAAGGCACTTTCATTAGAGAGATTTTGGGGTAAAAAAATGGCCTCCTAAGAGATGTACTAAAAAAATATGAGATATATTAAAATATTATGAGTTAGGGGTTTCATGGAGTAGGTATATATGACAAGTCACCTCCTACACTATTTTCTATGCACAATATAAATAACCATGGTTGAGTTACTTTTCAAAATTGACTAGAAATAAAATTAATAAAATAACTCCACATTGATGTGACCAAGATTCATTATAAATTCCCAAAAATTATTGTCCTTTAACATTTATTTGTCTTGAACTTGCAAATGAAATTAAATAATAAAAAACATTTTTTAAGAACTATTTTTTTAATTTATGTTGACTTTTTATATTTAGTATTTTTCTCATCAATTTAATATAATGTGATTTAATTGAAAATTTATTTACATATAAAATGTTAATAATATTATTATAATCGACATTGCATTATTATTATTATTATTTATTCATTAAATCTATATTGATATACCTTTTTCATATTTAATATCATTCATGAATTTAATTTATTTTAAAAGTACAATAATTTAATTTATTTTAAAAGTACAAGGATATATGTATGCTTATAAATTAGTTTAGCATTATAATATTAAATAAAATGGAGTGAATACATAATTAAAAATTAAAAATATGAAAATGATAAAAATATTATTTTATGTAAAAATGTGAAAAGATATATATATATATTAGTTTGGCATTATGATATTAAATAGAATGGAGTGAACATATAATTTAAAATTAAAAACATAAAAATGTCAATATATTATTTTATAAAAAAATGTGAAAGGACCTTTTTTATGAACTATGAGTACGTTACTTGAAAATGACAATAATATTATTTTATAAAAAAAAATGTTAAAGGACTTTCATTATGAGTACTTTACTTTATGACTTAAAAGTACTTATACCACTACCTTGGTTAACTATGGGTTTTCATCCACCATAGAAAATTTGACAAATAAACATTCTTAACTCATGCATGCCACCTCAACCATGGGGGATGATGTCATCTACGAGAATGTGATTGGTTGATTTTTATAGTACATTTTCTTTGTTTTGAGGCCCATTTTTGACCTCAAAATTTCTCTAATGCAGCCAGTCACAACAGTCCTAGCAGGCTTAAGAGATGTCACAATAGCCCTTAGCAGGCTCAAGAAAGGTCATGGTTTTCTCTAGAAAGCATTAGCAGAATTTACACATATGAAAATGACGCAAAGAGGAAACACAAACTGAATATTAACACTGTGATGAATCTCATAAACTCAAAAAAACAATTTTCATTAACACTTCCAAGAAAATATACAAAGCTACAATCCAAGCACAGAGGCTTCAAAACTGAAAGTCGAACCCTTCCTCCTCCATTGAGGTTACATTTATAGTGCAATTTACCCTTGATACGTATCTCGAAACATGGCATCAAAATTAGTTACATTGACAAAATTAGTTACCATAGGACAACAAACTCTAGCAAAAAGACAAATTGTTCTGGTAACTGCTCCTCCATTCGGCCTCTTCCACTATCTTTGATGATTCATGCACTCAGCTTCAGTTTTTCCCTCCCATACTTTAAGATGAGTTTCCATTGCTTGGATGCTGGTAAATCCAATGCAGCAAGCTCTTTAAGCCACACCCTCATTTTGGTATGCTCTTTGTATGAATAGCCTACGAGGAGTGTAAGAGCTTCTTTAAATGTAGAGACCAACTGAAAATCCTTCGTCAATTTTTCCACCACCATCTTGCCTGCCAGAGGCTGCTCCATATCTGCAAAGCACTCCTAGTCTAACCTGCACTCCCATAGCTTGCCATGACATCCCTCCTTTTTCCTCATGGCTCCATCTTCTTCCCAAAACATAGGAATACCTTTCTTAAATAATGGATCAAATGCCTCCCTGAATAACTTCACTTGGTTAGCCAGGACATCTATCCCTACTTGGAAAGTGATCACTTGTTGGTGCTTAAGTATTACCTTCTTAGCGTTGATGATTGTGGCCACTCTGTCCTTTATATTGGCTGCTTCAGCCTGCTCTTCAGACAGACCATTTAAGAACTCTATTGCATTTTTTGCATAATACTTAGGCTTCTTGTTTAACTTCTCATTTGCCACTGTGACAGCTGACCTTGCCAATTTGATTACAACTTCCTTATATACCATGAAGTCCAAATATGGCCTCATATCCTCTTCCTGTACAATAACATCATCCCAGATGATCTTCTTTTCCTCCTGTAATGCACTTTTCCCTATAAATTGCTGCTTTAGCTTGTCATAATCACCCTGCATCGCTTGGTACTTGGTTTCCCAAGATTTCTTGTCTTTCTCTGTAGCCTCTTTGTCCCTTTCAGCATTGTCCCGCATGGTATTGAGGTTGGCATTCTGCTTTTTCAATCTTACCACTTCTACATCATCTAGACTTGCCTTGGATATTTTCTCTACAATAGAAAAATCTCCAGCCTCCACCGAGGGTGTGACCATGGCTTCTATCTCTTGTTCTTTGTCTTTTAACTTTTTCTCAAGCCCTTCAACTTTAGCCTTCAAATATTCCTCACTTTCCATTATCAATTTCATATCTACTTGCCACTTTTTCTCTCTTTCTTCAAACTCTACTAGCCTGGATTTACAATCAGTCAACTTACCTTGCAGCTCTTCTTTTTCCTCTTCTAGTTCTGCAATTTCTGGTGCATTCACCATTTGGGCAGCTGTAATCTTCAATTTCTTCTTTAGTGATATAATTTCTTGATCTTTGTCATCTAATAGCTTCTGAATGCTATCCCTTTTATCTTCTTGAGTTTCAATGGCCAATAGTGAAGCTTGAAACTTTTTCACTTGTGCCTTCAGGCTCTTGTTCTCCACCTTTTGCAATCCCAACTACTTTTGCACTTTGGTTTTGCTGGCCTGCACTTTTGATAGCTCTATGGCAGCCCTCAACAACTTGTTTTAGATGACTTCACCTGTCTCCTTGTGCAGATTGATCAGATCAGGTACTGGGATGTCTTCTAGATTTACTTTTAGTTCTGTGGGCTTACTCTTAGTGGCTAAGGCAAGACTCAAGGTATTCTGGGAAAGGTTCCTTCTTGCCACCAAGGCTACATCCTTCTTGGACATTTTTATTGCATCAGCATATAGTTTAGCTTCTTCTGAGATTGTATCTGGGCTCTCCTCATATCTCTCCAGTAACTTAACTCTTCTTAGGCTTGATGCTGCATGTCTAGTAGGTGTTATGTTGAACACATGTTGCTTAACCTTGAAGGATGGAACCAAGGATCTGACTTGCTTTTCCTTGGGTTGCTTTGATTGTACATGTACTAATTGCTGCTCAGGATCCTCTACATTTTTCCTCTTCCAGGCTCTCTTAGCATCGCTGTCTACATCCATGGGCTCAGTACCCCCTTCATTTATAGATTTTTCTGGAGGAATGGTAAGGGACATGGCTGCTGATATTGTTGGGGTTTTACCAGGTGAACCAGGCACTGCTGATGCGCTTCTTTGAAAAATGAATGCTAAAGATGAAGAATCTTTTGGTGGGTCTACTTCCAACTGGCCTTTGTCAATGTATTCTAACCAGTTTTCCATCTCAGCTAGACCTGTCAGTTCGAAGTGCTCATATCCTTTCCTGCTACTTTCCTTCTTTCTGAGATAATTTGGTGAGGATCATAGTTTATGGCCGCTTTGGATGAGAATCCCATATCACCCATCATTCACTCAATAGCTGGGAGAACTGTTTTGTTTTTGACAATGAAGGAGCCCAATGTCCATGGAAATCTAATGTCCGAAGACTTCCTGTCATCCAAGAAATGTTCACACTCCACCTTCAATTTTTGTCTTAGAAATTCCAAGGTGAGTACTCTGGGGGTGAGGAAGGTAGATAGCACATAGGGGGCATGGGAGTAGCCATAAACTCTAATCACAGTCCCATGCTCTAGCAGGAACCAATCCCCAACCCTCTTCTCCATGGATGGCTGTAGTAGGTCTTTCATCTCAGGAAGTACCCTAGGCAGTCTCTTCTTGGAAAAGATGAAATATATCTCTTCCATAAGATCATTCATGAAGGTTTTGTAGTCTGAATACATCTCCTTAGTCAACTACAGCTTTGGAGGTTGAAGGTTTTCTTCACTAGTTGCCAGGAACATTTTTAACAAGTAAGACTAGAACTTGAAAGTTCTTGTCTTAGGGAATTCTATGAGATGGGAGTGGATGTTGTCTGCCAAGGCTTCATCAAACTTTAGGAATGCACATTGGGTAAGCGAATTTGGGCCTGCTGGCTTGATAGGACAAGTGCTTAGAACAACCATCAAACTTATCAGGGGCTCGGTTATGTATAGGTCATTGTCTAAGCCTAGGAACTGGGCCAGTATGGAGATAACACACTTTGACTCTTCCCTAAAAAGGCTGGCCTCACTAGGAAAAGGTGCGCCTTGAGAGGAGGTATTTGGTAGCAGGGAAGCATGATAAAATATCTGTTTGAAGTCATCTGGGGCTTGACAAAAATGTTTGATCAGGGTTTGCATTCTGTAACTTTGGGATTTTTGGCAGAATTCTTCTAGAACGGCCAAAGCTTTCCTAATAGTAGGGGTGTCTACATAGCACATGATTTTAGAGTTTGTGTCATCCATGATTGCTCTTCGGTTTGAGGAGTAATGGCCGGCACACTAGTCTACAAATTCAGGGCAACTAGGGGTTTGGCTGGTTGTAAACAAATGGAAAAAGGATTGATAAATCTTATGAACATCCACTTGTCTGGCCCTTATGACCTCCAATCTTTCTTTGGCAGTTTCTATGGTGCTATTTATCAGCATGGGATCGTAAACCTCACAGTCTTTATCCTCTAATAGGTCAATTATATTTGGAGGCTCAAATCCTGGGGGTACCACGGGTCCGACCATTTAAATAGTTTAGGGTGGAGGTGGATGGCCTACCTGGTCGGCTGACAACTGGGTGGAGCTTCTGGGTCTCTGGTTGGTTGGTCAGCTCTGAACGATCCGCTCCTTTCGCTTTCCAATTCACACAAGTCAACTGGAATGCGAATCTTCGTGCAGACAGGCGTTTTATAATATAAACATGCCATATCACCCTTACATCTATGAAAGTGATGGAGTCATGTCAACCGTCTATCCATACAATCAACTCTCATCCGTAGATATCCTTGACCTTTACCTACCACATATCAACTCAACATCACCTTTAATCTGCAAAAACATTTTCAACCGTCGATCCTCTCTCCTTTTGGATCTTTACCATCCCTGGATGCACCCTTTATCGACTTCGCGAATTTTGGGTCTGTTTATTTCACACGCAAGTCATATCCGCGAACTAATCTTGAGCCGTCGATCTTCATCTCACTAGATCTGTACCGTTGGGAGATGCTGAACTTTATCAAAAGTTTGTGGATTTGAATCATAACCCTTTTCGCGCATGTTTAAATTGCAAACAATTTTCTGACCATTGATCTAAGCCTTCCGCCGTCAATCTTCCTTGACCCGTCCATAGGCTAGCACCCCGCCAATGTTTAAAAGACATTCAACTTTTTCCGCAAAGGAGGCTCATGACCGTTGATCTCCCCCTCTTTTGATCTAAACCATTTATAGGCATTAATTAGCACTGCAGGCACATTCGTTTATACTTAATCCTCCGATCAGCATCAAGATTATAGCTTCCCCAAAATTCTTATCTCGGCTCCAAGTTAAAACCAAAATATTATGTAATTGATGTTTGGGTTTGGTTATTACAAGGTGGAAGCTTGTATGGTGTAATATATGGTTGCTATGTGATGGTAAAGGCTATTTTGGAAAGCATATGGGTGTACTATAGGAATATTTGTAACCGTATATTGGAAGGAAGTTGAGAGGCCAATTCTTGAGGAGCCAATTTGAGAAATTGGGTTGTTTTATTTTCAAATGGCCAAAAAAAGGGATTGGACAGATTTGATAATGAGGTATACATCTTATATTATTACTTGGATTTACCTTTCATGCATATGTTTTTTGTTTTGCTACTGTTTATGCATGGATCTTATCTGTTTTATTGTGTTATGTAACTTTCATTTATTTTTACAGTAGATAGATTGGGTGTGGGGAATTGAGAGTGATGTGAGGGGGGGAGGGGACATATGAGCTTCAAACTTCACGCGGTTGGCCCTATTGAGTAGAGAATAAGATATTCTTGAAACCAAGAGAAGCTCATTCAGGTATTTTCATTTCGTTTTTTAAAAATTTCATATATGTTATGCATTTTTTTACATATCTATCAATCACTTATATGAAAATACCATTTTGTCATGATATATGCAGGTCTTCGCAATGGAAAGCAATATAATGACAATTTGTATCGTTCTCTAATGCATATTTTTAAGTTATCACCATAACGAATTTGTCAATTAGATATCTTATTGCTGTTTCATTGATTATAAAGTGTTGATTTCTTCATTTTAAGTACAGTTGTACTTGTCTTTTTTATGAATTGATTTTGTTGCACATTTGTTGAAGGAAAAAAGTTGATTGCGGGATAGCTATTGAGAACGGGCAGGTAATGTACTGAACAATATTGAAAGTATTTGATTACAACAAATTTAATTACAACACATTTATTACAACCATAAGTATACCAGATTGATGGTGTAACAACTAATTTGTGTGAAATATTTGTGTAAAGCACAGAGGATGCCAAGATCATCTGACGTATAGATCCTTATTTCTTTTTTGGAAGTAAGAAGGGAGAACTTTATATTAAAAGAGAAATATTTACAACTGAACCCAAAAAGCTCATAACCCAGCCATCACACTGAGTCACCTGACTGAACAAAATCACCTTTGAAGAGGACTTCACCTGACCATACATACTATAGAGACGCATACTACAGATACTGCAAAACTAAAACAAAACACATGCACGCAGGCCTTTTGACTCCCATTATCACTCCTTTACACAACAAAACCTCATGAAATAGAAATGAAAACCATAAGCAGCCGATAGCTTAGAAAATAGACGATAAATAGACACCCAACAAATGAGACACTAAACATCCCCCACGCTAGCCTAGAACAGAATGTAGGGGAAATTAGGACAGCGCCCAGGAGGAGGAACCGCAGAAGCCGTCGGCTGCGCAGGAGCAGGTTGAAGCTGCATAGCTTGAAGGAGAAAATCTAGCTTACGGTGGACGGCCTTGGTTTCCTCCAAAATGATCCTTTCATAGCTGAGCATCTCATTTACAAGCGGATGCTCTATCCTAACCCAGAGAGCATAGCCCATAAGATTTTTCATTACCCAATAGAGCGCAATGGTTCGCTCATACATGCTGAAACGTCCCGCGATGTTTCCTAGGTCCATAACCCAATTTGCAGTCTGACGACGTTCAAGATCCAAAGTCACCTTATCAAGCTGGTTCCAAAGTTGCCGTTCTATAATGCAAATCTCTTTCTGGAGATCCGGGGAACATCCTGAACAAAGGCACTGGATTCCCAACGGGCCTTTTGATGGGCATGAGAGAAATTCCCATCGGATTATTATGATAAAAGAATGATATAGTATTTGATTTCTCTTAGTTAGCATATTTCATCGAGTGAGCGAAGATTAAAAGGTTATTACCCAAAGAACCTTTTGGGGATTTGATAAAATCATCGGGGTATAATTGAAATATGAGGTTTGGATTGATTCATCTATTGAGATCTCGACAAGATAATTCCTATCAATCGTCTATATTAGTTCTTTTCTAGGGAACTGATATCATACGAATAGGGTAAAAGATCGTTCAAAGGGCCTATAGTGATTTATCATAGGGATGAGCCGACTTGAAATTTTGGCACTATTTTCAATTTTGGCACTATAGATAGAGTCTTCTAATAGAAATGCTGGATTGTTTCGAATCATCCTCATTTCCCCAGTCGGTCAGGCAACGAACCATCAAGTATCTCGATATTTTCTCCAATTTAGATATTTGTGTCCAAAAGCATTTGCGTGTTCTTGTTTAAGCCGTATGAAGGGAAATTCTCATGTACGGTTTTCGGAGGGGGAATTGAAGTTTACCTATCTCAATAAAGTATACGATTGGTTCGAAGAGCGTCTCGAGATTCAGGCGATTGCGGATGATATTACCAGTAAATATGTTCCTCCTCATGTCAATATATTTTATTGTCTAGGGGGGATCACACTTACCTGTTTTTTAGTACAAGTAGCTACTGGTTCTGCTATGACTTTTTACTATCATCCGACCGTTACAGAAGCTTTTGCCTCTGTTCAATACCTAATGACCGAAGTTAACTTTGGTTGGCTAATCCGATCAATCCATCGATGGTCAGCAAGTATGATGGTTCTAATGATGATTCTGCACGTATTCCATGTTTATCTCACAGGTGGATTCAAAAAACCCCATGAATTAACTTGGGTCACGGGTGTAATTTTAGCTGTGCTGACCATATCTTTCGGTGTAACTGGTTATTCTTTGCCCTGGGATCAAATTGGTTATTGGGCAGTGAAAATTGTGACTGGTGTGCCCGAGGCTATTCCTGTAATAGGATCTCCTTTGGTAGAGTTATTACGCGGAAGTGTTAGCGTGGGTCAATCTACCTTGACTCATTTTTATAGTTTACACACTTTCATATTACCCCTTCTTACTGCTGTATTTATGCCAATGCACTTTCTAATGATCTGTAAGCAGGGTATTTCAGGTCCTTTATAGAGAGGAAAGATAGATTGGAAATAACTATTCATAATTTCTTGTTCCGAGTAACAACGGTAATACATCATCGCCAGGAATATTTCTTATTCAAAAATGGGAATATCCATAGAAAATAGAGAATAGGGTCCTCGGATTTCTCCTTTCGATTTTGGAGTATTATTTATCCAATACAAACAAATAATTGGAGTAGATTCTCAGACGGAGAAGATGGATTATGGGAGTGTGTGACTTGAACTATTGATTAGGCCATGCAGATACTTTCTCCGATCTACCACATAAATATTTCTGGTAAAATGTGTCTCTGTCCCAATTTCCTTATCATAAATAGGAAGTTTAGCACCTGGGTGGAAAGAAAGGCATCGGTCCATTTGTTCCGTTCCAAGAGAATTCTTTCTATGATCGAATCCGGATCAGGAAGGGCTCCGTGAGATCCGGTCAATGGGGTAATATTTTCATATAATAAATAATTGGACCATATGACTTTACTTATCCTTTTCATAGTATGAAAATGCATCCATTTCCCTTGCATCCATTTCGATGGGAAAACTATCGGAGTTAAAGAAGGGATCTAAGGAAGGAGAGAGGTCGGATCAATAACAAGTCAATACCTTGTATGCTAAAAAACCTTTGAGGTCTATTAGAGGTCTATTCGTGGTGATAAACACAAATTACAAGGACTAAGATGGTCCAAAAGGCATATCGATCATGATCGAATTTGTGAGCTTACTTGGGTAATGAGCATTTAACTGGAACAATAAAATTACCAATGATGGATGATCATAGACATTATTAGTTCCTATTCTTCCAATCCGTCTTCCATCACGGGAAAAAAAGTGATATATACTCCCTCCAGTTATTGTTCGAGCCGGATGATCAAAATCGGCATGTCCGGTTCTTTTGGGGGATAGATCCATAGGGATCTACTTATCCCAATAACAAAGAAACCTGACTTGAATGACCCTATATTAAGGGCTAAATTAGCTAAAGGTATGGGACATAATTATTATGGAGAGCCCGCTTGGCCCAATGATCTTTTATATATTTTTCCAGTAGTAATTTTAGGTACTATTGCATGTACAATAGGTTTAGCGGTTCTAGAACCATCAATGATTGGTGAACCAGCAAATCCATTTGCAACTCCTTTGGAGATATTACCCGAATGGTATCTTTTCCCTGTATTCCAAATACTTCGTACAGTACCTAACAAATTATTAGGTGTCCTTTTAATGGGCTCAGTACCCGCGGGATCATTGACGGTACCTTTTCTAGAGAATGTTAATCAATTTCAGAATCCATTTCGTCGTCCAGTAGCTACAACAGTATCCTTGATCGGTACTGCAGTAGCCCTTTGGTTAGGTATTGGGGCAGCGTTGCCTATTGATGAATCTTTAACTTTAGGTCTTTTCCAATTTGATCTAACTGTCGAATACAAAAATATTTCAATTTTTTATTCATATATCTAGGGAGTAGTTGCTTTAAGACAAATTATATCTCCTTAGATATACCCATCTTGCCAGAGATTTATTTCAAATATTCCATGAAATAGAGATATGTAAAAGATTTGAAATGAAATGATTCTCATGACTCTCCAGAAACACTTGGGGAAAGGAAACGAATGAAGAGATGGAATGGAACCAACCATTTAATGAACCCGAAACTAATTCCTGGGTGGATCAATTGCAAAACGTTTTTGTAGAACTTCCAATACCTGTTCGACAGATTCCTTCCCGAAGTGTTCAATTCTCATCAGATCTTCTCGACTGTAATTTAAGAGGTCCAATAATGTATGTATATTGGCTCTTCTGAGGCAGTTATAGGTTCTGGGGGGTAACTCTAATTGGTCAATGAAAATATGTTTAAATGCAATTTTTTCTTTTGTTTCCCTCGTATCAGTCAATACGTGCGAAAGGGGGAAGGGAGGCATATTAGACCCTTTTCTATTGTTCATTCCATCGATGTTCTGTTCCTCTCCATGCAGGAAGGGAATCAATAAGTCGATCAAATTTCGAGAAGCTTCGTAAAGTGCCTCTCTAGGAGTTAACCCCCCATTCGTCCATATTTCCAGGAAAAGGACTTCTCGTATTTCATTTCCGCTCCCATAGGAATGAATACTATAATTCGCATCGCGAACAGGCATAAAAACAACATCTATAGGAAAAATTCCGTCCTGATAATTATTTGGACTATGTATAATATATCCGCGATTTTTTTCAATTCGTAATCTTATATCAGAAGTAATTGATTTAGTAAGTCTAGCTATATGTTGTGTAGTATCAATTATTTTCACAGAAGGTGGTAATATGATATCTTTAGCAGTTACATTTCTGGGTCCAACGATATAGATAGAAGCTTCTCGGATTCCGTACGAATCACTTCTAAGTACAATTTCTTTTAGATTCATCAAAATGTCATGTACTGATTCTTCAATACCTATTATCGCGGAATATTCATGTTTTATGTTCTCCAATTTAACACGTGTGATACATGTTCCTTCTACTTCTCCAAGTAAAGCTCTTCACATTGTGATGCCTATTGTATCGGCTCGACCCTTGCGGAGCGGGGATAGAGCAAAACGGCCATAATGAAGACGCTTACTGTATGCTCTGGATTCGATGCACTTCCATCGTAGTGTCTGAATAGAGACTGAGATTTCATCTCGAATCATACCAAGATTATTTGATTAGATCATTAAATCATTTCTTTCTCTTGATCACCCTAAGAAGTCTCTCCCACCCGATAATGATGACGGCTTGCAGTGGCACTGCGTCTATCCCAATTAACATGATCGCCCATACTATCTAATAAGAAAACAATGTCAGTGCATGCAATTAAATCTCTGAAGTCTACATTCATGTCTACCACCTTCCCTGGGTTTAAAAAGAGTTCCTCCACCCACTGTCCATTAATGGAAAATCATACTGCAACTGAAGGTGGTGATCTTTTGCACAGTCCATTAATGGAAAATCATACTGCAAATGAAGGTGGTGACCTTTCGCACTATCCATTAATGGAAAATCGTGCTTCACTTAAATCCTTCCCTCCTATAATCATGGTAGAAGTACCTTTCTGAGTTAGTGAGAAGACATCAAACTCCACGGGAAAGGGATGAAAAGACTGCTCATCAATCATCCTTTAAAAGAAGGGCGAAATAACTAGGGCATAATGGATCACATGGAAGTACGATCCTCTGCCTGATGTCGGCCTCTGTCATCAGCATGGTAACTCATCATATCGTGGCAAAGAATATCCAAATTCGACAGGCTTTCCCACGTTTGGGCGCTTAGGTCCAAGTGATTCACCGCCCCAAGGTTAGCGAGCAGGTCTACCATCTTGTTCCCATTGCGCTTAACATGGGAGAAATAAATAGCCATCCCCAGAGATAGCAGAGATGCTAAATTATCCAGCTTTCCCTCCAACCACCACGACGTCGCCACCTTTGAGCTGTGTTTGGCCATGTGGAGAATAATCTGAGCATCACCCTCCACAACAAGGGGAGTACAATTATGGGTGCAAGCTAGCTGGATTCCCTGAAGATGACCTTCCAGCTTAGCTGCATTATTAGTCTCATGCCCCAGATGGCCAATTTTGAAGCTGACCATTACCCTTCTATATCCTTGAGAACACACCCATAGCTGGCCAAGCCGGGATTAAGAGGTATAGATCCTTATTGTGAATACAATTTCAACATTATTTGGGAGTATCACCTATAGGTTTCCTTTTAGGCATTGGGAGTATCACCTATAGGTTTCCTTTTAGGCTTTGGGAGTATCACCTATAGGTCTCTTGAAGCTTCCCTGACCACTATTAAAGAATTTTACGTAATGTAGTTAGCAGTCCCATTGACTGCTTTGTGTAAATGTCAATACTCAAGACATTTCTTCAGTCAATGTGGTCACAAGATATGATTCAAATGGGAAATTGCTTCCAAACTCAATCAATAAACTCAATTAAGCCAAAAATACAGGCATACGATCTTATGTCACAATGGTCCTTTATCTGAACCTAAATACAATGGATCGATCATTACAAACAAAGACCTCTCTCTCTCTCTGTGTAAGCTCCAACAGTTAAAACTCTGAGCTTGTTCCTCTTGATCGAACCTTCCTCGAGCTAACTAAGCTCCACTAAGCTACCTAAAAGCTTCTGCGAGCTAACAAGCTCTTTGAGCTAAAGCTAAGCTATCCATCTAAATGACTTAACTGGATTAAATATAACTCTTACTCTGTTTTCCAGATCCTTCAAAGAAGGAACAAAGTCCTTATTCAACTCTACTATCCTCTATGACTTACTATGCTTGATATCTGTTATTTTACAGTATGGTAAACAAGCAACTCATTTTATTTTTTCCTACTGTGGTTTTTTTACTTTTGGAAAACTATTGATGAAAACTGTCAAGGATTAGAGTGAAGGAAGAATATCTTGCATGTGGATCATTTCTGCATTTAGAGTGACTTATGAGAATCCTATACATTGGGTATTTTTCCCCGCATTATTAAGATTTGGTAAGCATTAACATTTTGTTGAAATCATGGTTGTGTAATAGTTAATTTATTGACCACCTTACAAATTGGGGTGATATCATATGATATTTGTATAAGATGTACTTTATAATTGTATAAATGGTAATTGAAAGGATATTTCTACTATTTATTTGTGCTACAACTTTTAGAATGGGAAACATATTAACTTTGATTTTGACTTTGGGTGCAGAGCAAAATTGGTGGATTATGCTCTTTCCTCTAGCAAAATATATGAGGGAGCAGGGTTTAAATACATTAAGGAGTCCTTTGAAAATGACACACTTCATCTCATTGTCCTTTTGAGTGATGGTGGTGTTCATTCACGATTAGATCCATTGTAGGTATTCTATATCTATAAATGCATTATTATGAGTTGTTTATCTTAGAAAATCTTATAGATTTATCTGTGCTATGCAATTTTTAATCTTTGTATTTATCCATCCTATAGTTGAATGCTATTTATATCACCAAACTCGATTGAGTTGGGTCTAAATATGTTATAATTGTAGAACCCATTGATCTACTGACATCAATTTTAAGATAAGGCTACTCTTACATGGATCCATCAAGCAACCATTAGAAAAGATGCTTGTTTTTATCCATGAATACTTGAAATTCTAGTTAGATGTTCACTTTATGAGTATGTGTATGAACTTGAATGCCAACTTTGTCCTGCAAAACGTTTATGTATTACTATTTTCTTTATTGAATCAATGCTGCATATGAAACCTTTCAAGTTCAGCCAACTTATAAGGTCAGATCCATTCAGACTACTTTCTTAGGTATCTCGAGTCAGAAACAATGTTGGGATTATTAGTCTTTTCTTAGAATTACCGAATGATGCAATCTTGGTGTTAATATTGCCCCTTTAACCAATTCTTAAAGGGTTCTAGCTCAATGGTAGAGCACCTGCTTTACAAGCAGGAGGTTGAAGGTTTGATTCCTTAGTGCCTTAATAATATTGCAATATTGATGTTTTAAATAAAATATATTTTATTGTGATTTATTATGGCTACGAGGGGGGTTCTAAACTAACTTCATATGTCACTACGAGGGGGGTTCATAACCGCCCCCAAAGGTTTGTAAAGAGTTTTAGGGGGGGTTTTGAACTGCCTTCGTAGGTACCTACGAGGGGGGTTCATAACCACCCCCAAATATTTGTAAAGAGTTTTAGTGGGGGTTCTGACCTGCCTCCGTAGGTACCTACGAGGAGGGTTTATAAACGCCCCCAAATGATTACAATGGTTTTAGGGGGGGGGTTTGAATCGCCTCCGTAGGCACCTACAAAGGGGGTTGATAACCGCACCAAATGTTTGTAAAGCATTTTAGGGGGGGTTGTGAACCACCTCTGATGGTACCTACAAGGGGGTTTATATCCGCCCATAAAAGTCACTTTTGTGGGGGTTTAGAACTGCCGCCAACAATCACTTTAGCGACGGTTTTGATCTCTTCCATAACTGCCCTTAGAATTCAAACCTTTTAGCATTGGTGTTATTAGGGACGGTCTTCTAAAGACTGCCCCCAAACCGCCCCCAAAAGTAACCTTTGGAGGCAGAAGGCAACCGCTGCCAACATTCCAAAAGTAACTTTTTTTGGAGGGGAAGGGGGTAGAACCACCCCCAAAAGCCACATTTGGGGGTGGTTCTAAACCCCCCCTAAAGTGAATTTTGGAGATGGCTGTGAGCCGCCCCCAACAGTGACTTTAGGGGGGGTTTAGAGTCGCCCCCAAAAGTGACTTTTGGGGGCAGGTATCAACCACTGCCAAAACTCACTTTTGGGGGCGGTTTTGATCTCATCCAGAATCACCCCTAAAAGTGAAAACTTTAGCGTCGATGCTATTAGGGGTGGTTTTGGAAAGATCGCCTCCAAATCCAAAACTGCTCCCAAAAGTTACTTTTGGAGGCGGAAAGGAGTCGCCCCTAAATGTAAAATTTTTTATAGTGATCACTCGATCCTGGATATCTGAGATATTAGCTATACCATCTCTGCTATACCATTTTCTACCTGTCTTTTTCATATTCTGATGGGATTTATCCCATACCTAACTGAGATACCAGATGAGAAAATGGGAACGACCATCTACTTCATGTTCGTATCATCTGTCGATGGGGTCCTCCCATACCTAGCTGAGAACCTGAATGAGTAGAGTTACTTGTGCAATCACACAACCATCTACTACTTGTCCATCTCATTTGTCGATGGTATTTCTCCCATACCTGGCTGAGAACCTGGATGAGTAGAGGCACCTGTGTTAACTCGACCATCCACTACATGTCCGACTCATCTGCCGATGGGAGTTCTCCCATACCTGGCTGAGCACCTGGACAAGTGAAGGTACCTACGTGAAAGCAGGGAAATCATCTCGATGCCATAGTTACCTCTCAAGGAGGGACACTTCTCTTCTACTCCAAGTATTCCGCGAAAGTATTCGAAATTCACCCTGGAAAGGGCCTTGGTGAGAACATCTGCAGTCTGGTCATCTGTTGGCACGTACTGTAACTCGACCGCACCTTTATGCACCATATAATGTATGAAATGATACTAAGTCTCTATATGATTCGACCTGTCATGAAATACAAGATTCACTGACATTTGCACACAGCTCTGGTTATCACAGTGAATCACGGACCACGGTCGGCTCTGGGATCTGGCTAAACAATCCTGCCAGGAGTTTACGAAGCCAAACTGATTCTCGAGTTGTTGTACTAGAAGCCATGTACTCGACCTCTGCAGTACTGAGTGCTACCGAGTTTTGATTCCTGCTACACCAAGAAATAACTGCAAAACCAAAACTGAAGCAACATCTGGAAGTACTCTTCCTATTTGCAACGCATTCGTCCAAATATGAGTCTATAAACCCCTGCAATATCAGGTCAAAATATGAAGCATATTTCAAGCGATATCCCAAAGTGCCACGCAAGTATCTGAGCACATGTTTTGCAATAATCCAATGAATCTACCTTAGTTCGCACATGAATTGACTGAGAGCATTCACAACAAAACATATATCTGTTCTGGTGTTTGTAAGATACATGAACTAATCAACTGGTGATACATGTTGGGATCAATCAAATATGAGTTTGAAGCAGAATCTCTCAGCTTCTTCCAATTTGCATCCATAAGAGTGGCCATGGACTTGCAGTCCAACATTCCAAATCTCTTCAATATATCTATGGTGTACTTTCCTTATCCTAGGAAAATCTCTTTCTGCCTCTTCCATACTTCTAATACCAAGAAGTAGTGCATCAATTCAAGATCCTTCATTTCAAACTCAGAGGCGAGGTTCTTCTTACACCATACGATAAGTTTCTCATTTCCTGTGAGAAATAGGTCATCAACATATAGTACCAAAATCAGTGGCTCATCATCTACAACCATGTAGTAAAAATTGGGTTCTGCATCACTCTTAGTAAATCCCAAGCTCAACAGGAATCCGTCTATCCATCCATACCAAGCATGAGGTGCTTTCTTGAGTCCATACAGTTCCTTTTTCAATATGCATACATGAGACTCCTTTCTGTGGACAATAAAACAGTCTGGCTTCTCGATGTAAACTTCTTCCTCAATAACACCATTGAGAAAGGTTGTCTTTCTGAGAGAATCCTATGGAAACAAATCTGGCCTTGTATTTTTCAACACTTCCATCTGCTCCATGCTTTATTTTGTATAACCATTTAGAAGTCACTAGTGACTTCTCCTCAAGTCTCGGCACAACTTCCCACACATCATTCTTCATGATGGATTGATTTTCTCCCATCATGGAATCCTTCCAAACTTCTTCATAAGTGGTAGGTTCTAAATCGATGATGTTACTCATCAGTGCCACATAAATGGAGAACCTCTGAGGTCTTTTTCTTTCTCTGGAAGTGCCATGTGGAGCTTCATGTCCTTCTGCATCCTGCAGATTTTGTTGTGCCCATCTAGATATTTTCTAACTTGTAACATTTATGGGGATATCAACTGGATCAATGGAATCTATAGGTTCATCCTTTTCATATAACTCCCTCTGAACTGGAGGGGGAGATGATATCATATACTTTGGTTCTTTCATTTCTTCATCATCGATCTCCATGTCTAATCCTCTACCTTTCCTAACAACCATTTCTTCTTCCAAGGTCACATCCCTATCGAATTCAATCTATTTGGATCCTGGAATGTAAATTCTGTAAACCTTTGAAGACTCACTCTATCCCACAGAGGTTCCCTTCTTTCCTGAAGGTTGTAACTTCGATCTTTTCTACTTGGGCACTTGTATGTAGACTGTACATCCAAATATCTAGAGATGGCCCACTTATGTTTCACTCATGTGAAAGATTCTTTCGGAGTCATATTCTTCAATGTGGACATCTATTCTATACATATACAACTGTTATGGATGCTTCTTCCCACACGAACATTTGAAGAAGCTGGTTGTGTATCATAGCTTTGGTTTCCTCCACAATTGTTCTATTCTTTCTTTCCATAAACCCATTTTGTTGAGGGTTGTAGGGAACCATGAGCTCCCTCTTAATTCCTACTTCCTTGCAGAAATCATTAAATTCTATAGAGGTATATTCTGCACCATTATCGGATCTCAAAATCTTGATCCTCTTTTGTGATAGATTCTCGACTTGTGCCTTAAATTATTTGAACTTGTTGAGTACTTCCTCAGATTCCTTAGACTTGAGGAAGTATATCCAAGTCTTTCATGAGTAATCATCAATGAATGTTATATAGTAATGATATCCACCCAATGAAGCAATTGTCATGGGTTCGCACAAGTCAGAGTGTACTAGATCCAAAATCCCTTTGGATCTACTCTCGCTATCTGGAAAAGATCTCTTGCATTCTTTCCAAGTGCACATCCTCTACATGTTCCATCATGGTCTACCTGGAGCCCTAGTAAACATGTCACTATATTCTTCAGTGCTGGAAGAGATCGATAGTTTAGATGAGCTAGTCTTATGTGCCATAATTTTCCCATGCAGCATCGTGTACTAGGGATTGGACTGGTGGAGTGTTTAGTCGATACAAGCTCTCTTCTCTTATACCAATAAGTTTGACTATTTTGATGCTTGAGTTCTTGTTCCAAGCAAGTACTTTCCCTTTAGAGAAAGCTACTTTATATCCTTTGTCTTCCAAGGTTGAGATGGAGACAAGGTTTCTTTTCATACCAGGTACATAGAGCACATCACTCATGCGCAATGTATCATTTGATTCTAGTTGAAGCGAGGTGGCTCTAGATCCCTTCACAGTGTAGTTAGAATCGTATCCAAGTACAACAAGGAGATGTGAATCTTTCTCAACTAATTCTGAAATATTTTCTTTGTAACCTGTCATGTGTCTAGAAGCACCACTATCTATGAGCCAAGTGTCACTAGTGGTCGAAATAGTACCTGATAAAGATTATATGAATATAAATTATGTATGATCTTCATTCTTGTGCTTCTTGTGATGATGATCTTCTTCTACATCAGTGGTGGATGCTTCATGCTTCCTTTTACTTGAATTTTGACAGCTACTAGCGTAGTGTCCATATTTTTTGCACCTATAGCATTGAACTTGAGATATGTCCTTCTTCTTCTTTTGTTCTGGGCAAGGAATTGATCTCCTATATTGGTGCTTGTGTTTATGGAACTTCCTTCCTTTTCCCTTACCTTTCTTGGCATGGGATACAAGTGCTTAATTCTCCTCAGGTTGAGTACCCTAGAGTCTTTGTCATGCTGTAATCCTTGTCTCCTCCTGAGTGCAATCTTCCCATAGCTTATCAAACTTGGGTAGTTTAGAACTACCACTTATGCTTTGAATAAAGTACTCCCAAGATGGTGGAAGACCATTCAGAGTGGTAATAACAAGCTCCTTATCATCAATGGGATATCCACTAGTGCTAAGCTTGTCCCTTAGTTCTATGATCCTCATGAAGTATGAGGCAATGGATTCTGATTTGGATATCTTCATATTTGAAAGCTGGTGCCTCAATGTAATGGATACATTGATGCTGGTGTGTTCAAACAACTTCTTTATGGTCTTGAACATTTTACTAGAAGACTTCTTCCTTGAGATTTGCGGAACCAAATGATCTCTTACTGAGTCCACTAGAATCCTTTTTTCTCTGGCATCATTCTTCCTCCATCGGGATTTTTATTCTTTGGCTTCTAGGTCAGGGACTTTCTCATTTACATATTGTAATAGTTCATTATATTCTAGATGTAGAAGAACCCTAGACTTCCAAGAGATAAATTTGGAAGCTCCTTCCACACGATCTTCAACCTTCATACTAATCATCTTGACTGCAGATCTGGTTCAAAAACACTAGCAGGAGCTAGGTCAAAAATGAAAGTTGGAATTTTGAAAAACTGATTCCACAGGTAGATGTACCTTGGCAAGGAGAGTTGAGATGAGGTAGGGATGATCCAAATCTATGGAGATAAGTAGGTCAAAACTGAAACCCTAATTTCTACTACAATTGTAGAATTAGGTCAAAAACTAAAAATTCTCAGAATTGAGTTTTGTCTTCACCAAAAGATGCGCCTCCCTTAAAGAGAAATTTCCAAGGCTTTTTTCCTTCAAAAGGTTGGGTGAACAATTCAGAAGATGAAACCCTAGTTCCGGCAATGGCTTCTTCTAGAACTGCTCTGATACCATGTTAAATTTCATACATTCATAGAATAATAATTCAAATGCATAAACACGATCACTAGAAGAAAGACAAAGCACAAAACATAACAACAGAGTTTATCCTGGGAAACCCAAACATGAGAAAACCCAACAACCTTTGTATAGATATGATAATCCCGATATCAGAGTACAATCATAAAAAAATAAAAATGGAAATGCTTTCCAAAAAGTAGAAACCCCAAAATAGTCTTCTTCTCCAGCAGATGCAAACTTCTCTCTCAAGTGATGTGAACTTGAGTGAATGAGTGAGTGTAATAATGAGGTGACTTTACCTCTTATTTATACAAGTGCAAAACTGGCTTTTACCCTAGGTGAGAAAACTTCTCTATTTGACTGGTCAACTACACTTGGGGGGCAATTTATAATTTAAATTTAATCTTTTCTTTTGCTTCTTTTCACCCCAAGGTTTACATTGATTCTTTCAAGGGTTTACCTAGTTAATTACATCAAGTTTATCTCCCTTAGGAGGTACAATCAAGTACAATAGAAATACAATAAATAATATCTTCCAAAGTTGCAAAAAATCCAATACTAAGTACTCCAGGTTAGCAAGAAACATATATGGACCATGTTGGAAGGTGTCCTATTCATGTATTGACTGGAAGATCCCATAAGAAAAGTGATTCACAAATTTAATTTTTTTTAGAGTGTATATTATTGTAGCATACAAATTTCATGACATATAAGTGAGAGTTCGGGATGCATAATGAAATTGTACCCAGTAATTTCTATCCTAATCCATGTCCCGGTCTTCATAATATTCATTGGCATCACTTTCATAGCTTAATTTATAGATATGGATTTTGGATATTTAGATGTCTCTTTTACAAATAACGACAGTTTCATTAAATTTGGACAAATTAGGCAAATTTTGGACTAAGAAAGTGTGAATTTAGACTTTGAAAGTGTCAATATCAACCTTTCTAAAGTGAAAAAACGGGTTCAGAAAGTGGCAATATTGGATTTGAAAAGTGTGTTTTTCTATTCGAATAGTGTGTTTTTTGACTACTTATGAACCTTAAAATTGCAGTTTTTTGTTATAAAACCATGAATTTCAATTCAAAATGTGTGAATTTCAAATCAGAAAATGCAAATTTTGATTTGAAAAGTGTGAATTTCAAATCAGAAAATGCAAATTTTGATTTGAAAAGTGTGAATTTCAAATAAAAAAATGCAAATTTTGATTTGAAAAGTGTGAATTTCAAATTAAAAAATGCAAATTTTGATTTGAAAAGTGTGAATTTCAAATAAAAAAATGCAAATTTTGATTTGAAAAGAGTGAATTTAAAATAAAAAAATGGAATTTCGGATTTCAAAAGTGTGAATTAACAAATAAAAAAACTGCAATTTTTTATTTAAAAATTGCAATTTTCATTTGTAAATGTTCAAAATTTTAAGGTGAAAAGTTCAATGTCTAAAATAGTCAGTCATTGTTTGAATAACAACTCAATCCGCTAAGATATAACATATAAAAGTGGTTTGTCCCAACTTCTGTTTTTCGACAAGAAGCATTGGTCGCCCCTTCTTTTCATAATTAATTGTGAAAACCTTTATCCAACAATTTAGCTATATCCATAATGGAGAACACAAGAAGGATCGATCGACCCTTCTTGCAGTGTCTAAATATTATGAAAAGAATATTGGTAATAAGAAGGGTCGAGCGACCCTTCTTGTAGTGTCGAACTATTATGAAAATAATATGGGGAATAAGAAGGGTCAACGAACCCTTCAATTACGAGGGAATTGAAAAAAGAGAACACCTTGGAAGTTATATCATATAAAAATGGTTTGTATCGACTTCCGTTTTACGACAAGAAGAATTGGCCGCTCTTTCTTTTCATAGTTAATTTTCAAAACCTTTATCCATCAATTCAATTATAGCCATAATGGATAATGCAAGCAGGATCGACCAACCCTTCTTCCCGTGTCGAACTATTATGAAAAGAATATTTGGAATAAGAAGGGTCGGCCGACCCTTCATTTAGGAGGGAATTGTAACAATAGAACACCTTCGAGAAAGAGCGGCCGCTCTTTCTCTGAGAATTTGTCTACTTGCTAGCAAAGTCTTTAAAGCATAACGTCTATAATTTTTTTTGTTAAAATGTTGATATCTAATATCCTAGGATGACACGTGGAATGATCATATTGTGACACGTGGCATATTTGATTTAGCACATTGAGTATAGTGAGGTTACTAATTTTTATTTGATTTGGCACATAGTAGTTTATGCTAATTGAAAAATTCACTGATAGTAGTTTTAAGGATTAGGAACATGCAAGATTACCCTGTAGCTTATGTTAATCATTAACATGAATTTATTAATTTATGTTAATCATTTGCAGAAATAGATAAATGTTTTAATTAAATAATCTGAAGTGAAAATCAACATTCATCAAAGAAATTTGATCAATTAACAAAAGACGAATGAAGAGAAGGACTAACTGTATTACTTCAAAGTTGCAAAAAATTACAATCTCTGCATCAATCAGAATGTCTCCAGTCTTCTCTTGCTGATTTTCTTCCCCCCTACCCCATGAGACCTCTACCGACCCTTCTTGCATTCTAGAGGGAATTGTAAAAATATTAAAGCTATGAAAAATAAAATTTGATTAAGTAGATTCTAAGGAGAATCTGATTAATAAAATATTTAATCTTTGACGAAAGTAAAACGTGGAACACTCAGATTGTGAAACGTGGAATGCTCAGATTGTGAAACGTGAAATGCTTAGATTGTGAAACATGGAACGCTCAGATTGTGAAACATGGAACATGAGCGACATTTGTATATTTTGTTCGTGACAAGACATAATGTCGACTGAAGCATGATGAGATTATTTTCTCCACATGAGTAATATCTACGATAACTCCAGCTAAATCTGCTGTCGCTGCAGATGATATCTATGACCACCAGCCTACCATACTGTGATAATTACTTTACCCATCCATCCCATCCCGGTAAATCCATCAACTCATTGGCCACTCACTATATATAAGCTAAACATGCCCCATATCATAGCAAACTAAAATCTTCAGGAATCAAAGCCATGGCATTTTTCTTTATTGCCTCTGTTCTTTGTCCTTTTTTATGAGAAATGCTTGAGTCTTATGATCTCTCCCCATTTCTCCTCATGATATATGAGCATTTCAAAATCGGCTCCCTTGAAAATCCTCACTAGACCATGATATATGGGAATTTCGAGCACTGTCGAAGTCCCAATACATGTATTTGTTATTATGTTTTTTGGCACCAATCACATTTTTTTCAATCTTCTTTCCATCACTCTTCTTTCAATAACCGATTGGTATGCAAGCCAATGTCTTGGAAGATTTCTTCTCTAAGACAACATGTGCTTCTGTGGTCCTCAATGTTAGGCTTGCAGCAGTCATTGAATGGTTTTTAGTACTAGACCATGCTGTCAGCTTCTTCTTCGTGCATGGAGATGTTTCCAGACATGACGACCCATTTCCAGCCAAGGGAGTATCAGGTATCAGCTCATAGTTCATCATCTCTGTGCCTCCAAACACGTTTCTAAACATGGAAACCCATTTCCATCCAAGGGAGTATCAACTCATAGTCATCAACGCGTTGTTCATCCAACTCCAGTTATTTTCTGCCCAACTAGGTCCTTCGTTCGACCAATTCAAAGAACATGTCGAACCATCGTGAGGATCACCACATGTCGAGTCAGTTAGTCTCATAAGTTAGTGAACCTACGAGCCGTTATGAGTCGTTAGAGAACCTACGAGTAATAGAAGACTTCTTGACTCTGCTACTTACTTATATTGGGTTGTGCACTAAGAAAGTCCGAATTTAGACTTTGAAAGTGTCAATATCAACCTTTCTAAAGTGCAAAAAAAGATTCTGAAAGTGGCAATATTGGATTTGAAAAGTGTGTTTTTCTATTCGAACAGTGTGTTTTTTGACTACTTATGAACCTTAAAATTGCAGTTTTTTGTTATAAAACTATGAATTTCAATTCAAAATGTGTGAATTTCAAATAAAAAAATGAAAATTTTGATTTGAAAAGTGTGAATTTGTCCCGACTTCTGTTTTCCAACAAAAAGGATCGTCCGCCCCTTCTTTTCGTAGTTAATTGTGAAAACATTTATCCAGCAAATCAGCTATATCCATAATGGAGAACACAAGGAGAATCGACCGACCCTTCTTGCAGTGTCGAACTATTATGAAAATAATATTGGGAATAAGAAGGGTCGGTCAACCCTTCAATTTTGAGGGGATTGTTAAAATAGAACACCTTGGAACTTATAACATATAAAAATAGTTTGTCCCGACTTCCATTTTCTAACAAGAAGGATCAGTCACACCTTTTTTTCGTAGTTAATTCTGAAAACCTTTATCCAACAATTCAGCTATATCCATAATGGAGAACACAAGAAGGATCGACTGACCCTTCTTACAGTGTCGAAATATTATGAAATGAATATTGGTAATAAGAAGGGTCGACCGACCCTTCTTGTAGTGTCGAACTATTATGAAAATAATACGAGGAATAAGAGAGGTCGACCGACCCTTCAATTACGAGGGAATTGTAAAAATAGAACACCTTGGAAGTTATATCATATAAAAATGGTTTGTCCCGACTTCTATTTTAAGACAAGAAGGATCAACTGCCCCTTCTTTTCGTAGTGAATTGTCAAAACCTTTATCCATCAATTTAGCTATAGCCATAATGGAGAACACAAGAAGGATCGGCTGACCGTTCCTGCAGTGTCGAACTATTATGAAAAGAATATTTGGAAGAAGAAGGGTCGGCTGACCCTTCATTTAGAAGGTACTTCTAACAATAGAAAACCTTGGAGAAAGAGCGGCCGCGTCTATAAGATTTGTTGTTAAAATGTTGATATCTAGTATCCTAGGGTGACATGTGTAATGATCATATTGTGACACGTGGCATATTTGATTTGACACATTGAGTATAGTGAGGTTACTAATTTTTATTTGATTTGGCACATTGAGTATAGAAAGGTTAATAATTTTATTTGATTTGGCACATTGAGTATAGTGAGGTTTCTAATTTTTATTTGATTTGGCACATTGAGTATAGTGAGGTTACTAATTTTTATTTGAGTATAGCGAGGTTACTAATTTTTTATTACGGATTTAAAACTTATAAATATTTATTTTTCCAAAATTAGTAATGAAGACAGATGGGACGAATGGGGAATGGTAATTATCATAGTATGGTGGGATATCATCTCTGTAGATTTTACTTGAGTAAGATATCATCTCTATAGATTTTGTCGAGTGATTGTACAATTATCTAGCAGTTCGTGAGACTTCAGGCTTGGAAATTGATGGCGTGTAGAACGTAGTTTGTTGAGATATTGTAACTTATAAGAATATTATATTTGTACTTTATTATTCCGGAGATGTTTCATTCCTCCGTGAAGACCTTATTGTATATCCAAAGATGTTTTATTCCTCCGTGGATAATGTGGTAACTTGGGTTATTAGACTTCCCTAGTGGGGGTCGACCCTGTATGAGTCATGTGGGTTAAAGGGTTATTAGAACACCCTAGTGGGGTTAGACCTGTCACATTATGTTAAGTGGTTAAGTTGGAGCTGACCTAGTTAGTGTAAAAGACAAGTCAGAGTTGTGTATAAATAGAGGAGGTGTGTTCCTCATTTAACACACATTCACTCACTTGTGATTAGCGCATAGGTGAGAGAGAGATATGATATGTTTGGGGATTACATATTTGTATTTTCTGGCCATCTAAATTGAGGAAGCTTTGCTGGGTTTTCTACCCCATGAAGGTTTCCCAAGATACATCTGTGTCTCTTGTGTTTATGTTGTGCTTATTGTTCTTTCAGTGATCCTGTATATGATATTGTTGTGAAATGGAATGTAATAATGATATTTTATATCTTAGCATACTGAATTTTAACATGGAATCAGAGCCATCCTGAAGAAAGGAAATGTATGGCACTTACGACACTTGCTTCACTTGCGACAATTTGAAAGTTAGGGTTTTGCATAGAAAAAACCAGTCATCGTGGAACTTTCTCTATAACTCCATTTTGGCAAAGGTTCAGGATCTGAAAACTTTACAGGTTGTAGATAACATCCCCTTGTACCTTATGTCCAAAGGAAAACCTCTAATTCGCTGCAGTTTGTGATTTATGATCCGTATAAGTTAGGGTTTCTGCCTCTTCCAGATCTCAGTCATAAATAGGTGACCTCGGAAAAAAGGTCATATCTCGGGCTAGGCTGCTCCAAATGAAATTTCATAAAACTTAACAGGTAGGGAATGGACTGTAGTTTCACAAGTAAGGTTTTCAGAGGCCGAAGTTGAAAGAGTGACACGTGGCACTCCATACAAGTTCGCTCTCCTGTTTTATCCCATAAACAAGTCATGTTGCAACACTTGGCATAACTCTCTCTCATAGAATCCATTTGAGGTCAGACCTATGGGTTTGGAAAGAAGATAGGTTAGGATACTACAGGCCAAAGTTTTAGACCCCGTAGATTCTTAATTTCAGAGATGCACTAGAAACAATCGAGTGCATATTTCTATCAAAACAGATTTGGATTCTGAGCACCTTCATTTTTGGATCGTCACTGCTGTGGGAAATTAGGGTTTCAGAGAAAGTTGAAATTCTTGGAAGCAGAGACCACAGATGGATGCTCCTCATAAAAATCAAAATTTAGAGACCAAGATCGAAGTTTTTAGTTGGGCAAAAAGCCGGGCTTGATCAAACCCTAGGTCGGGATTTTGATCGGAAAGGTGGAAAATTAGGGCTTCTGCAAAAGTTGGAGTTTTTGAAATCTGTGACCACGACTAGAAGCACCTCAAAAAAATCAAAATTTAGAACACAAGATCGAACCATTTGGATGGGCAAAAGATCGGGTTTCATCAAACCCTAGTTCGGGATCTTGTTTAGAAGATCCAGAAGTTTCAAAGGCAATTTTGAGGGGTCAAATTTTGGAGAGTTCAAAATTGAAGTATACCAGCTTGATCAACTCAGCAAGGCACATCTTTCCATCTTTTTAGAAGTTTGAAATTCAAAGTTTGAATTTTTAGGGTTTCTCTGACAAACCCTAATCTAGCTCGAGATCTAGTTTCAACAAGTCAAAGTGGATTGGGTTAATCCTATAAGAGAATGAATTGGACACCTGCATAAGTGAATAAGTTCCAGTTCCAGAGGGAGATAAGTCTAAGGCATTACATAAGAAGACTACAAGCAATCCTGACAGGTATGACCTGAGGAAATATAGGTATGTTTTGAAATTTGATTATTGATTAAGTTCATGATATTTTTGTCTTGATGCTATTGAGGTTAGTACAATTATGATTGTTTGATAATGAATGCATGTGAATGATATAAGACATTCATTGATTAGGATTATGACACTTATGATTGTACTAATGCACTTCTGGTGTTGTATGAGGATTATGTTGTATGCTAACAAGATACAGGTACATCAAGAAAGACAAATCAAGTTCTATGACCATGATGACATAAATACAAAGACTCATCCATAGTCTTTTACCACATAGAATCTCTACTTATGAGGAATGTATGACTTTGTTCTACTATGCTTAACTTATGAGGTATGCAGGTTCTAGCACAAGGTCTCTAAATCATTGAAGAGAACAAATAAGATATTGTTTGGGCATGTTAAGACATAACCAAGCATGATAATCCAGGTATGTTTTCCTATATCAAGTTAGAATCCTACCTTGTGTTAGGATCTTAGGTAAGTATACCTGTGTATGAAATGATCATGACCATACATACTGTTTTGATAGTATTGAGATTATACTAATGAATGTATGTTTATGTATGAGATCATGAGCATGACACTAGTGCACACTTAAGCATGCATAGTGGTACCGAATGAATAGAAGTTCAAAGACATATAGAGATCAAGCGGGAGGCAGCCACACAAACATAAGAGATAAGTATTTGAGTTGTTATTTGAATCTCTGAAATAGTGAATGATATTGCTTGTAATAGTTGTATGCATATTTGTATTCCTAGAATATATCATGCATAGTGTAAGCATTCATATAGTATTGAACAGTATACTACTAATATGCATATGATGGGTAAATTGGACAAACATTCCATTGTTGCTTGTCTAGAATGAAACTTCTTTGCTGACATGCTGAGAGTTGTGCACGCTCTTGATAGTATGTTCTGGTAGAGATGGAAGGCATTTAGATAGCCACTGTATGCATACAGGATATGGAAAAGTGTTGTGCCAAAGTATTGGTCAAGATAGTTGCATAAATATGTGAATCATATCTGTATGCATAATAGGTTATCATGTCAACATGATTTGATGATTATGAAGTATTACTAATCATGTAATTAACTTTGATTTGAAGGAAAGATCATGAAGGATGATGAACACCTGTTCCAAAGAACGAGTGATGGATGTCCAACAAGAAGACTTACAAATCAAACTTACTATAGAAGGTTCATGGCTAGAAGATTCTCTTAGAAAGAGGAAGAGGATCATGACGAGATGTTTGCTCCAAGTGGCTAAGATAAGACCATTCCCTTAATGGTGTAATTGAAGAAGAAGTACGAATCAAGAAAACTCCCAGGATTCAATTGAAGAAAGCTCTATACGGGTACCTAGGATCGATAGTCATTTGATGAGCTTAATGATCACCATGGGTGATGCGGATTTAAACATTTGCTACAAGGTTTAAGATGGTGTCTATATACAGATGACATTATTCTCTTACATGGATGCAAGAAGGAACTCACCACAGAGTTTGAATGATCTTGAGGCTCATATCAGTAGACCCATCTGATGAGAGATGACACAGATAGATATGCAGAAGATCACTCAATGTAGAGTGTGAATGATGTTTAGTCACAGAGGAAGAATTGATAGCTTATTGACAAGCTTGGGATTTACCAAAAGTAAAGATGATCCTAAGCTTTATTTTAAGGTTATGGATGATGAAACTGTCATACTTTTACTGTATGTGGATGATCTCTTTCTGAAAGGGAATGAGAAATGGATCATGGAAATCAAGAAGAAGCTAGCTACATAATTTGAAATGAAAGATCTCAGATTGATGCATTACTTCCTAGTTCTGGAAGTATGGCAAGGCCCATAAGGAATCTTTCTCAACTAGGAAAAGTATTTGATATGTTGGAATGCAAATCCATGGCCATTCCCATGGATTCCAACTTGAAGCTATTAGTTGATGACTCCTCAGAGTTAATGGATGTGACTTTGTACAGACAGATTATTGGGTCATTGATGTATCTGATGAATACCAAGCTAGATATATGCTTTGCTGTGAACACCTTGAGTCAGTATCTAGTGGAACCTAGGCATGTTCACCTGATAGCTGCAAAGCATGTGATGAGGTACCTAAAGGGTACGATAGACTTTGGTCTATGTTGTCTTGGAGATCATGACTTCAGATTGTATGGCTACACAGATGCTGATTGGGCAGGAAGTGTATTAGACAAGAAGAGCACATTGGGCAGATGTTATTGTCTGGGATTTGCCATGATCTCGTGGTTCAACAGGAAGCAGTCTAGTGTGGCTCCTAGAATAGCTGAAGCAGAATATATATAGCGGCTTGCTCCGCTAGTTGTGAAGTGATATGGCTTTGGAAGTTGTTATCAAGATTGTTTGACTTAGAGATGGACCCCACTGTGATCCTGTGTGACAACCAGAGTTGTATCAAGATGACAGAAGAATCCAGTGTTTCATGATAAGTCAAAGCACATAGAAATCCGATATTTCTATATACGGGATATGGTGCAGAAAGGAGCTATCAAGCCCGAGTATGTGAGCACTGACATACAAGTTGCTGATATATTGACCAAACCTCTGTCTCGAGTAAAGTTTGAGTATTTCTGAAACAAGCTTGGTGTCATTCAGAAGGCCCTCCTCGAAAGGGGGAGTGATATGGTCAATGATGATATTTGGATACTGGTATCGATGAGGATATTGTATCGATGATGAGGATACTGTATCGATGGTGAGGATACTGTGTCAATGGTGAGGATACTGTATCGATGATGAGGATACTATGTTGATGATGAGGATACTGTATCGATGATGAGGATACTATGTTGATGATGTGGTTACTTGTATCGATGATATGGATACTTGTATCGATGATGAGGATACTATATCGATGATGAGGATACTGTGTCGATGATGAGGATACTGTATCGATGATGAGGATACAGTATCGATGATGAGGATACTGTGTCGATGATGAGGATACTGTATCGATGATGAGGATATTGTGTCGATGATGAGGATACTGTATCGATGATGTGGATACTTGAGGATGCTATATCGATGATGAGGATACTGTGTCGATGATTAGGATATTGTATCGATGATGTGGATACTTGTATCGATGATATGTATACTTGCATCGATGATGAGGATACTGTATCGATGATGAGGATACCTATTCCAACGATGAGGTCGATGATGAGGATACCTGTACCGATGATCAGGTTGATAAATGGTCCCTAGTGCATGAGAGGGATTGTATCATCCCTAGAATTCAGTCCCTGAATTGATCCGTAGACTCTTGTCTTCGAGAAAGATGTTGGTGAATGATGTAATGTGCTCTCCTAGACTGCTTATCATAGCAGTAGGTGATCATTCACAAAACTTGTAATGATGTAATGTTTGCTCCTGGATTAGCAGGTGATCATTCATAGGTTGTAAATCCTAGATTTGATCTAGGTCACACCCCAGTTGAAATAGTATTGGCTCCGTGGTTGTAAATCCTAGATCTGATCTAGGTCACACCCCAGTTGAAATAGTATTGGATATGTGGTTGATTGGAATGATGTAATGTGCACTCCTGGATTGCTCAGTGTAGCAGCAGGTGATCATTTGTAGGTCCTGTAATGATGTAATGTTTGCTCCTGGACTGATAAGTGCAGTAATAGGTGATCATTCATAGGTGGTAAAATCCTAGATTTAATCTAGGTCACATCCAGTATGAAAAAGGACTGGCACTGTGGTCGGGATTGCATCGTCCCTAGACATGAGAGGTGTCTTAAAGTGATAAGGATTAATCATCCTGTAAGTTGATTTGGGATTGCATTGTCCCTAGACATGGTGAGGTGTCTTAAAGTGATAAGGATTAATCATCCTGTAAGTTGATTCGAGATTGCATCTTCCCTAGACATGGTGAGGTGTCTTAATGTGATAAGGATTAATCATCCTGTAAGTTGATTCGAGATTGCATCGTCCCTAGACATGGTGAGGTGTCTTAAAGTGATAAGGATTGATCATCTTGTAAGTTGATCTAGATTGCATCGTCCATAGACATGAGAGATGTCTTAAATTGAGAGGGATTGATCATCTTGTAAGTGGATCAGGATTGTATCATCCTTGGACCTATGTCCTAAAGTGAGATGGATTGATCATCCCGTAATAGGATCTTCTACATTGCAGGGTATGCTGCTATGTTGATGATGATGATACTGTTGATCGAGATGATCTGGATGTTGATGCTGTTGATCGAGAGGATCCAGATGTTGATGTTGTTGATCAAGAGGATCTATATGATGATACCGTTGATCAAGAGGATCCAGATGTTGATGCTATTGATCGAGAGGATCTAGATGATGGTGTTGTTGATCGAGAGGATCCAGATGTTGATGCTGTTGATCGAGAGGATCCAGATGTTGATGTTGTTGATCGAGAGGATCCAGATGATGATGTTGTTGATCAAGAGGATACAGATGTTCATGATGTTGATCAAGAGATCCAGATGATGATGTTGTTGTAGCTGTTCGAGTGCTGCAGAAGATGAAGATCCAATATTGAAGATCTTGAAGATGTTCCAGAAACTGTTTGAGTTAATGATGATGATGTATGAAGAAAGATTCCAATGATTTATAGATGTATCATGTATCATGTAGTTGATGACTCCTTGCTTCTGCATATGTTGTTATAATATCCTTCTCGTTAAGGGGGAGTGGTTAGATATTGTAACTTCTAAGAATATTATATTTGTACTTTATTATTCCGGAGATGTTTCATTCCTCCATGAAGACCTTATTGTATATCTGGAGATGTTTTATTCCTCCGTGGATAATGTGGTAACTTGGGTTATTAGACTTCCCTAGTGGGGGTCGGCCCTGTATGAGTCATGTGGGTTAAAGGGTTATTAGAACACCCTAGTGGGGTCGGTCCTGTCACATTATGTTAAGTGGTTAAGTTGGGGCCGACCTAGTTAGTGTAAAAGACAAGTCGGAGTTGTGTATAAATAGAGGAGGTGTTTTCCTCATTTAACACAGATTCATTCACTTGTGATTAGCGCATAGGTGAGAGAGAGATATGCTCTGGAGGAGAAGGAGCTCATGTTTGGGGATTACACCTTTGTATTTGTTGGTCATCTATATTGAGGAAGCTTTGCTGGGTTTTCTACCCCATGAGGGTTTCCCAAGATAAATCTGTGTCTCTTGTGTTTATGTTGTGCTTGTTGTTCTTTCAGTGATCCTGTATATGTTATTGTTGTGAAATGGAATGTAATATTGATATTTTTTGTCTTAGCATACTGAATTTTAACATATTTGCTTCATTGAAACTTATTTGATAGGTTTGCTTGAAATTTACCTGTGTCTATAGGCATGCATAATTTAAACCCGTCAAATCGACGTCCACCAAAATTAATTCACTTATCCATCGTAAACAAATACTAGTAAAATTACTAATTTGGTACTTGTTGCAATTAAGAAGTTTAGTAATTAAGATTGGGAATATTTACATGGTTTAATGAATTGAAAATTTTCATCATATTTATGCTTGTTTGATGCGCTTATGACATGAGTGTAGTGTGATTCTTAAATGCATTTGCGACCTGAGTGTAGTGTGGAATTCTGTACCAACTTTGATGTAAATAAAAAAATACCGGCTTGCTTGAGGTATGTCGATTTTTTTCAAGTTTCGTATGGATTAAAGGTTCTATATTGATGATTTTGAAAAGTAGTAATTGCTTGTTACCATAGATGCACTTTCTTTTAGCGTGGAGTGGAAATCCTTCATATATTTTATTTATTTACCTAGAAAAGCATGGGATCATTGCTTGAACTGAAATTACCATGATGATGCCACGGACAGAGGTTCTCAAGGTTGATATACCCATTTTTATCACAACTTGTTATATTATATATATATATATATATATATGGTGACCACCTGTGGGATCGACCTTTGTGTTTAACTGCTGCAATATTCTATGACTTTGCATGTTGCATTCAATAGGGATAGGATGAACTCTAATTTTCATATAACTGTTTATTGATTATTGTGCCTTCGTTGATTTTTGAAAGAAAGGCTTGTTTTCATGAGAATGCGCCATACACTAATTTAAGTAATTTCATTGCTTTTAGAAAGAAGAGATCTCTGCCAACACATGCTCAAATTGCTAGTTATTACTTAAGTTATTGTATTTTCTTGTTTGATGGGAAGATGGGATGATTAGGAGACCTTCCTATTAATGCCATGCCTTGCTGCTACATATTTATTATGATGTCAAGGATCTTGGCGATCCCACCATGGTGCCATCCCAAGCCCCAAATTATTAGACTGCTGTGTCATTACCGTGATATTAAAGATTCATCATATTTTCCTGGAATGATCATTTGCACACGAGTTGTTTGACTATTGTTACATAAAACGTAAAATGACAGGCACTAAAAACATGTTACCGTCATCAAATTTTTAATTGACAGGTACATAAAATTTGAAATTCCATCCCTTTTCATGACATTGACGAGGAACTGGAACGTAATTGTACAAGTAAACTTCACATCGACAAGCATTATGGATGACCATCATTAGGAGGAAGAGGTGAAGAGTAGGAGGCTCAATAGGGAACATATCATTTTGGATAGTTGCAGAGTCTCTTCGGCTCATAGGACAATTTGGACGCAATGTAGAATTTTCCAAATGGACCTATCATTTGAAGTGAAGAAGGAAATCCAAGGTGTGGAGAGGGAGCTCTGGAAAAATCTTGGTAAAGATACCCTGCAGGAGGAAAGCTGGAAGATGGGAAATTGGGTCGAGGAACCCTGGAGCACTACTGTCCATTTAACCTAGTACGAGTGAACTATTTCCCATTACTGGTTAGTGAAAAACTTAGTGGGGTATGCTCTTACAGACCATATGCAAAAAGAGGATGTGGTGCAGAACAAGCTTCAAGACGAAACCAGGGAGATGAACCGGAAGATGGAATTCTTACTGCAAGACATGGACCTCCATATTCCTAATTCTACCACGACTGCGCCAGAAGAACATCTTGGTAAAGATACTCTTCAGGAGGAAATATAGGAGCTGGAAAATCTGTCCATGGACCTGGGGAACACCGCTGGCCATTTAACACTGTATGAGCGAACTATTTCCCTTTACTCGGTAATGAAAAACTTGGTGGGGTATGCTCTTACAGACCATATGCAAAAAGTGGATCTGGTGCAGAACTCGCTTCATGACGAAACCAAGGAGTTGCACCAGAAGATGGACTTCTTACTGCAATCCATGGGCCTCAGTATTCCTAATGCTACCATGAATGCGCCGGAAGAAAATGCTCAAGTCCGTTTCTGGCACTTGCCTTATATTTTACTGTAATGCTATTATGCTCTCTAGTGATCAAGGGTTGTTTCTCCCATGTAGTTGGTGTTTTTTATTTATTTATATCATAGTAGAAACATACGAATGTGTTAGCAGTTGCTACACGAAAATTCGAACAAAGTTAAAAGTACCGCGAACATTCAAGATGATGTGAGTTTTTGAAGATGATACGAGTTTATGAAAAGTTTTATTTGATTTGGCACATTGAGTATAGCGAGGTTACTAATTTTTATTTGATTTGGCACATTGAGTATAGCAAGGTTACTAATGCGGGTTTAACTACAACACAATCAGGAAATGAAAATTAACTGATAGTAGTTTTAAGGATTAGGCACATGCAAGATTACCCTGTAGTTGGAATGCTAATTGAAAAATTAACATGAATTTATTAATTTATGTTAATCATTTGCAAAAAAAGTATGTATGAATTTATTAATTTCTTTCTGTATCTTGTTCAAAGTATGTAAATGTTAGGAGGAAATCTATGGAAATTGAATAATAAGACTTTTTCTATAGAATATGACTAACAAATTGCCCATATTGGTCTTTGTGTTTAAGAAGAGAAATACAGATCCCATAATGATAAACTGTAATGAATTGCCATTATTAAAACCTTTCGGTCTGAGAAATGCAATTATCACATCTGTAACGAAATAACATATAGCATGCACCAACAAAATTTGGATTAAGATGGAGTACAATTTTAATTATATCAAATCTAAACAACTTACCATTATGGATTAGTTGGATCAATGACTATGACTTCAAATTTGGCCGAAGGTGAAAATCGCAGTTAGGATCCTAATTGCAATTTTTAAAAATGGTAGAGGGGAAAACAGACAAGCTAAACTTCATTTAAATCACCCAGTATAATCTCATCCGCAGGATCAAGACAAATCAACAATTAAAACTTAAACATGTGGGAAGGAAAAGAAGGGTTGCGGGGATTTATTCCATAAATATATACATTCTTTCTGCAATCCATAGTCCGGAATTCCTGGTTGCAGAAATGCAAAGTGAAAAACTATTTTAAGACTCTTCCCGCAATCTGCTATTACGGGTTGCGGGTGTAAAATACCACAATTATTGAAGAATATTTTTGCATCCACAATCCGCATTGAGGATTGTGGGTTGCGGAAAGAAAATGTTTCAAAATTGAAAACCAAGATTCCGCAATCCGCATTTCGGATTGCAAATTGCGGGTTGCGGAAAGAACCTGAGTTTTGGAAAAACTCAGTGCTTTCCGCAACTCACAAAAACACTCAAAAATTCAAGAAAATTTCAAAGGAAAGTGTGAATTTCAAATAAAAAAATGCATTTTTGTATTCTGTTTGTCTCCACTTTTGTTTTTCGGCAAGAAGGATCGGCCACCCCTTCTTTTCATAGTTAATTGGAAAAACATTTATCCAGCAATTTAGATATGTCCATAATGGAGAACACAAGAAGGGTCAACCGACCCTTCTTGCAGTGTCGAACTATTATGAAAATAATATTGGGAATACGAAGGGTAGGTTGACTCTTTTGGTAGTGTCAAACTATTATGAGAACAATATTGGTAATAACATGGGTCGTCCGACACTTCAATTGTGAGGGAATTGTAAAAATATAACACCTTGTAATTTATAACATATAAAAATGGTTTATGTCGTCTTTTGTCCTTGATCCTTGTTTTTCGACAAGAAGGATCGACCGCCCCTTCTTTTTGTAGTTAATTGTGAAAACCTTTATCCATAAGTTCCTCTATATCCATGATGAGAACACAAGAAGGATCGACTGACCCTTCATGCAGTGTCCAACTATTATGAAAAGAATATTGGGGATAAGAAGGGTTGGACGACCTTTCATCTATGAGGGAATTGTCAAAATAGAACAACTTAGAGAAAGAGCGGGCGCTCTTTCTCTGAGAATATTTCTACTTGCCAACAAAGTCTTTGAAGCAAAAATTCTACGAATTTTTCAACATGTGGAACACTTATATTGTGACACGTGGAATACTTGATTTTTAAAATTAGTTTAAATATTGTTTAAACAAATATTAAGGATATTAATGGTACCATTTAACGTTTGGGGACTGTTTTAAGTTCTTGCATTTTCTGAACCAGAAATGTGGATGTTATATCAGCGGGAAATGAGAAGTATAGCTTGCAGTTTGTGGAGAAATGAGAAGTAGATGGAGATGAAGATGGTGTAAGGAATTTTGTATAACCCACAAGTTGACAGAAACCGAGCCCGCATCCGGGGTTAATATATGGTATACTTGATTTACATAAACAATTTTGTTTCTTAAAAACAATCATGGTAAGTAATTGCACAATTTAATATATGGTATACTTGATTCACATAGGCTAAAACTTACGACAAATATTATTCATCTTGCTGTAGGCCATTTAATGCATTGGCAGCAAGCATGTTGGTCGTTGGATTTTCAAGGAATTGATTGGAGTGATAAGTGTACGATTACTCAAGCAAAATATGTAGTCGCTACAGATGATATATATGACCGCCATACTTTGTTGGTGTCAAGACATAAACATAATTTGGATTGAAGCATGATGAAATTATTCACACGAGTGATACAATCCATCATTTACGGCGAATATTATTCAGGATCCTGCTACAAATCTGTAGTCGGATTGGAGTGATACGTGTACGATTACTTGACCAAAATCTGTACTGGCTACAGATGATATATATGACCACCATGATTCCGCCATACTGTGATAATTACGATTCCCCATCCATCCCAGACTCCCATCCCATTCAATCCATCAACACAGTGGCCACTCACTATATATAGGCTAACCATGCCCCATAACAACAAACTGATATGGGGACATAGGGAGATTAGCACTGTCGAAGTCCCAATACATGGATTTGTCATTATGTTCCTAGGTATGCAACAAGGAGGGTACATAGGGAGATTAGCAGTCTTGGAAGATTTATTCTCTAAGACAACATGCGCTGTTGCGGTTGTCAACACTTGCAGCAGACTATCGTCGAATGTTGTTTTAGTACCAGACCATGCTGTTAGCTTCTTCTTACTCTTGTTTGAATTCATGAATAGTTTCTTTGTTTTTATTGTGCATGATGATATGTGTGCTCATGCGCTACCCTGGCTGCAATAAAATGATTATTTTTGCATTTGTTGGAAATGGTTTCTTTTTACAGCAGTGTGATAAACAATTATTTGTTTGCTATGCAGGTATTCAAGAGAGATGCAATACCACCATGTCTAGGCTATCTTCGAATCTCTGTGCCTCCAGATCATGTTGTTAGCTTCTTCTTACTCTTGTTTCAATTCATGAAAATGGTGTAAGAGTCAATGGGGTGTTTTTTTATGAGCTTTGACAATGATTCTTTCACTCGCTTTATTTCCCATTGCCCGCTTCTGCAAAAACTTGAGGTAATCTATTGTTATGGACTACGAAAGCCTATTATCTCCTCTCCCAACATTGCACACTTATGTGTAATGGGATGCTGAAATAGAGGCTTTAACTGTGAACTGCTAGAATCTTATAGCTATGAAGAAAGTTACGTTCAATGGGGTACTGTTTCACGAGCTTTCTCACGTAATTGCGGACCTCAAAATGGAATGTGGAAGTAATTTAATTGGACTGGCAGTTTGTTGGACTGGTAGTTCATTGGACCATAATGCAACATTTTCCTACATAGAGATTTGTGGAGATAATAGGTAGCTTGAAATCATTGAACAATCTTGATATCCATATTTCGAAGCCTCTTCCTCTTCTCAACTTATTGGAGCAAGTTCCTAACCTTGAAGGACTACATATCCGCAAAAGGTTTTTCTCGGTAAGAAAGAATTTTTGTAGTCATTATTATACACACATCTAATTTAAGTATTTGCTTATCATTTGCAAAGTATATTTCATTGGTTGAATGCCTTTGCTTCCACTAACTATGGTGTTAGGAGCTAACCCGTCTAAGCGGGCTGCCCAGACCAACTGTCTGGCCATCCCCTGTTATGGTGCATTTGGAAATTTAGGAATAGTTTCTCTGTTTTTATTGTGCATGATAATATGTGTGCTCACGCGCTAACCTGGGTGCAATAAAACGATTATTTTTGAATTTGTTGTAAATGGTTTCTTTTTACGACAGTGTGGTAACTAGTTATTTGTTTGCTATGTAGGTATTTGAGAGAGATGCAATACCACCGTGTCTAGGCTATCCGCTTGCTAATATTCAGGTGTTAAAAGTAGAAATGAAGGGATATGATGGGATGGAAATCCCATCAGCAGTCTTTGAATGTTGTTTTAATACCAGACCATGCTGTCAGCTTCTTCTATGTGCCAAGTAGAAGGCTTTGAGAACTCTTGAAGTCCCAATACACCATGATATATGGGCATTTCGAGCACTCTCAAAGTCCCAATACATGGATTTGTCATTATGTTCCTTGACACCAATCACGTTTTCGTCCATCTTCTTTCTGTCACTCTTCTTTCAATAACTCACTGGTATGCAACGAGGAGGGGAAATAGGGAGAATAATCAGCGGAAGTAGAAGGCAGGAATGTGCTTTCTCTAAGACAACATGTGCTGTTGCAGTCGTCAACATTAGGCTTGCAACAGTCGCCGAATGTTGTTTTAGTCCCAAAAGGCTTTGGTACTCGGGAAGGTGAGAAATTGTACGAGTGGTTGAATCAACATCTTAAATTACAGAGCATTCTATCTTAATGTTTGTTGAGCGACTCTCAGATGATGTAGTATCAGACTTAACATACAGTAAACTTGTTATCACCATCGAACATGTTTTGCACTATTCATCAACAAATAACTACATCTAGCCTGGAGAGGTTACAAGTGTTTGCAAGAATATTCTGACTAGGTCCTCCGTTCGACTACTTCAAAGATCATTCGACGACTGTCGATTACTGTTAAATTTTAATTAACATTATGGTGTGTCTAGGAAGGCATGCACGTGTTGCTTGTTTTTGAAATTATACATGGAATGTGTTGAATATAATTGTACAACAGATGACAAAACTATTCATTAATGGTAGTCTGTAAATTTCCTTCCTTTCTCTGTTAAATCTTATTTCCAGTACTGACAGTCTGTAAATTTCCTTCCTTTCTTTGTTAATTGTTATTTGCAGTAAATTATGTCATTCTGTAAATTTCTTTCCTTTTTCTGTGAGAAAATAAATGTCTAAAATATTTAGTCATTGTTTGAATAACAAGTCAATCGGATAAGTTATAACATAAAAAAATTGTTTGTCCCGATTTCCTTTTTCCAGCATGAGAGATCGGCTGCCCCTTCTTTTCGTAGTTAATTGTGAAAACATTTATCCAACAATTTAGCTATATCCATAATGGTGAACACAAGAAGGATCGACCGACCCTTCTTGCCGTGTTAAACTATTATTAAAATAATATTGGGAATAAGAAGGGTCGGCCGACCCTTCAATTTTGAGGGAATTATAAAAAGAGAACACCTTGGAAGTTATAACATATAAAAATAGTTTGTCCCGACTTCCGTTTTCCGACAAGAAGGATCAGTTGCCCATTCTTTTCGTAGTTAACTGTGAAAATATTTATCCAACAATTCAGCTATATCCATAATGGAGAACACAAGAAGGAGTGACCGACCCCTCTTGCAGTGTGGAAATATTATGAAAAGAATATTTGTAATAAGAAGGGTCGACCGACCCTTCTTGGAGTGTCAAACTATTATAAAAATAAAATGGGGATAAGAAGGGTTGCCCGACCCTTCAATTACAAGGGATTTGTAAAAATAGAACACGTTGGAAGTTATATCATATAAAAATGGTTTGTCCCTACTTCCGTTTTACAACAAGAAGGATCGATCGCCCCTTCTTTTTCTAGTTAATTGTCAAAACCTTTATCCATGAATTCAGAGATAGCAATAATGGATAATACAAGAAGGACCGATCGACCCTTCTTGCAATATCGAACTATTATGAAAAGAATATTGGGAATAAGAAGGGTCTTCCGACCCTTCATTTAGGAGGGAATTGTAACAATAGAACACCTTGGAGAAAAAGCGAAGAAAGAGCGACCGCTCTTTCTCTGAGAATATTTCCACTTGCCAGCAAAGTTTTTAAAGCAAAACGTCTATAAATTTTGTTGTTAAAATGTTGATATCTAGTATCCTAGGGTGACACATGGAAGGATCATATTGTGACACGTGGAATATTTGATTTGGCACATTGAGTATAGGGAGGTTACTATTTTTGATTTGATTTGGCACATTGAGTATAGCGAGATTACTAATGCGGGTTTAACCACAACACAATCAGGAAATGGAAATTCACTCATAGTAGTTTTAAGGATTAGACACATGCAAGATTACCCTGTAGCTGGAATCCTAATTGAAAAATTAACATGAATTTATTAATTTATGTTACTCATTTGCAAAAATAGAAAAATGTTTTAATTAAATAAATTCACTTAAAACATAAAAGACACACAGATCATGAGTAAAGAAAAATCCAAGATGTAGATCAATGTATGGATTATTGATTGCAAAAATTAAAGAGTGTTCATAAATATGGGGGATAAGAATCTAGATACTAGTGATACATGATATAGAAACCAACAATACATGATATATAATAAAGAATCTAAAATGTTCAGAGACTTTGTTGGTGACAAGACATAAAAATAATGTGGACTGAAGCATGATGATATTATTCACACGAGTGATACAATCCATCATTTACGGTGAATATTATTCAGAAGCCTGCTACAGATCTGTAGTCGGATTGGAGTGATACGTGTACGATTACTCGATCAAAATCTATACTAGCTACATATGATATCTATGACCACCATGATTCCACCATACTGTGATAATTACCATTCCCCATCCGCCCCAGAAACCCATCCCATTCAATCCATCAACATGGTGGCCACTCGCTATATATAACCTAACCATCGAAGTCCCAATACATGGATTTGTCATTATGTTCCTGGGTATGCAACGAGGAGGGGACATAGGGAGATTAGCAGTCTTGGAAGCTTTCTTCTCTAAGAAAACATGTGCTGTTGCGGTCATCAACACTTGCAGTAGTCATCAAATGTTGTTTTACTACCAGACCATGCTGTCAGCTTCTTCTTACTCTTGTTTCAATTCATGAATAGTTTATTTGTTTTTATTGTGCATGATGATATGTGTGCTCATGCGCTACCCTGGCTGCAATAAAAAGATTATTTTTTCATTTTTTGGAAATTGTTTCTTTTTACGGCAGTGTGATAAACAATTATTTGTTTGATATGTAGGTATTCGAGGGAGATGCAATACCTCCATGTCTAGGCTATATTTGAATGTCTGTGCCTACAGATCATGCTGTCAGCTTCTTGTAACTGCGCCAAGTAGAAGGTGAGAAACTGTCCTAGTGGAGGGGACACAACTTTCCAAATTTCAACTCATCAACTGAATTCCATGCATCAATGCTCACCTTTGTTCATTGGAAAAAGAAACATATCACTTCACTTCAATGAAATGGTCCTTAGGAAGGTGAGAAACTGTGCGAGTGGTTGAATCAACATCTTAAATTACAGAGCATTCTATCTCAAAGTTTGTTGAGTGACTCTTAGATGATATAGTATCAGACTTAACAGACAGTAAACTTGTTATCACCATCGCACATTTTTTGCACTATAATTCATCAACAAATAACTACATCTGGCCCGGAGAGATTACCAGTCTTTGCAAGAATATTCCCTTTGTAGCTGAAGGTGGGAAAATCATCAGGGTAGGAGGCTTTCTAAAGTTTCTCCAGCCTGCATCCACGAGTAACTAGACCAAGTTAATGGGGATGGAAATTGGAATCCTTGGATTACTATGGGATTTTCAACACTTTTTAAAGGTTACCTTATACTACCACCTTGTGCAGGAGGTATGATGTATTCAGTGATCTCTTTGGTTTCATTCTTTCAAAGACACTTGCAGGAGTCGTCGAATGTTGTTTTAGTACAGTTCTTCATGTCTAGAAAGCATAGTCCTTCTGCCTTAGAGTTGCCACAGTAAGAAGAAGCAACAACAAGTAGAAGGTAGGACTGTACTTTACAGACATGATGACCCATTTCCAGCCAAGGGAGTTTCCGGTACCAACTTTCGGGACGAAGAGAGGTATTGTTCATGGGGGATATGTTGGAGGATTTTACGTCGGCCGCCTGACTAGGTCCTCCATTCAAACTAGGTCCTTGTGTCAATCACTGTTAAATTTAATTAGAATTATGGTGTGTCTGGGAAGGCATGCATGTGTTTCTTGTTTTTGAAATTATACATGGAATGTGTTGAATATAATTGTACCATTGATGACAAAACTATTCATTAATGAGAGTCTGTAAATTTCCTTCCTTTCTCTATTAATTGTTATTTGCAGTAAATTATGTCAGTCTGTAAATTTCCTTCCTTTCTCTATTGATTGTTATTTCCAGTAAATCTTTTCCATTGTGTTATTCTTCATGCTTGGATGAAAGTAATATTAAATCAAAATTCATATGTTTATGCTTTGGTTTACCGCATCTAAGTATTCACCAATGTTTTGCTAAAATTGATATTGGATTAACTTATGACCAATGCCCAACATTAATGGACTGTATTCTTTTATTCATTATCAAACTGGAAATTAAGACCTTGACTATAAGAAGATAACTGCCTAGAATATAAAAATAGTTTGTCTTGACTTCCATTTTCTGACAAGAAGGATCGGCCTCCCATTATTTTCGTAGTTAACTGTGAAAACCTTTACCCAAAAATTCAGCTATATCCATAATGGAGAACACAAGAAGGATCGACTGACCCTTCTTGTAGTGTTGAAATATTATGAAAATAATATTGGTAATAAGAAGGGTCGACTGACCCTTCTTGAAGTGTCGAACTATTATAAAAATAATATGGGGGATAAGAAGGGTTGGTTGACCCTTCAATTACGAGGGAATTGTAAAAATAGAACAGTTTGGAAGTTATATCATATAAAAATGGTTTGTCCCTACTTCCGTTTTACGACAAGAAGGATTGGCCACCCCTTCTTTTCCTAGTTAATTGTCAAAAACTTTATCCATGAATTCAGATATAGCCATAATGGATAATACAAGAAGGACCGACCAACCCTTCTTGCAATGTAAGATTATTAGGAAAATAATATTGGGAATAAGAAGGGTCTTCCGACCCTTCATTTAGGAGGGTATTGTAACAATAGAACAGCTTGGAGAAAGAGCAGAGAAAGAGAGGCTGCTCTTTCTCTAAGAATATTTCCACTTGCCAACAAATTCTTTAAAGAAAAACGTCTTTAAATTTTGTTGTTAAATTGTTGATATCTAGTATCCTACGGTGACATGTGGAAGGATCATATTGTGACACATGGCATATTTGATTCGGCACATTGAGTATAGGGAGGTTAATTTTTTTTATTTGATTTGGCACATTGAGTATAGCGAGGTTACTAATGCGGGTTTAACTACAACACATTCAGGAAATGAAAATTCACTCATAGTAGTTTTAAGGATTAGGCACATGCAAGATTACCTTGTAACTGGAATGCTAATTGAAACATTAACATGAATTTATTATTTTATGTTACTCATTTGCAGAAATAGATAAATGTTTTAATTAAATAAATTCACTTAAAACATAAAAGACACATAGATCATGAGTAAAGACAAATCCAAATTGTAGATCAATGTATGGATTATTTATTGCAAAAATTAAACTATGTTCATAGATAATTTGAAGTGAAAATCAACATTCATCAAAGAAATTTTATCAATTAACAAAAGAGGAATGAAGAGAAGGACTAACTATATTACTTCAAAGTTGCAAAAAATTACAATCTTTGCATCAATCAGAGTGTCTCCATCCTTCTTTTGTTAATTACCCCCCCTTACTCGATGAGATCTCTACCCTTTAAATTATAATTACAAAAAGAGTTACACAAGATAGACTTCCCATAAAACAGGGATTACAAATTGAAACTAAAAGGCATCCTCAAAAGCGACTAATACCTACCCTTTTCACAAAATTCCCAAAAGATTTTCATCACATGGTTTACGGGAAGTATCCTGTAACAAACTGTGGAAGATACTGATTGTTAGCACCCGAATTGTACCTTAAGGTTGCAGAAAGGCCAAGTTGGGGTAACCACAAAACCACTTCAGGAAAGGTAAGCTGGCTTCTTCCTCTCCAGAGAGGGATCTCTCACAGAATTTTAAACAAGGCCAGATACATATGAATGAATATTGTAATTGAAATGTTGTTTGGTTGAAAGAAAAGTGGACAAACTCATTGGGAAGTGGAGTCAAAACATACAAATATGATTAAACATGACAGTGCTTTGCAAAGAAAACTAATCAGAGGTAGGATAGCTACCCACTCATAGTCAAAGAGAGTTTGTTTGGTGATTAAAGAAGAATATATGAAAAATCCATCAATATAGAGCATATGATAATGAATTCTATATCAACTTTAGCAGAAAATGGTAGTGGATGCTTGAACTGAAAGCAACAGAGCATCATATGTATGAAGCCTGTCCCAATACAATACTTATCCAAGCATGAAAAAACATAACATTATGAATTAAAAAACAAGAGAAACATTCACATAAGAGAAGAAGTAAACAGAATGTAAGATGAATAACATAGGAATCTATGATAGAAAACCTTGCTCGGCTAAGCTAGATTTTATTAAAATATATTTCAGAGTGCTTAACACAGGGAATTCACGAGTCCAACAAAAGTTTCAAACCCTTTCTCCTTCTATTACATTGCTTATATAGATGCTCAGAGCCTTCAGGCTCGAGATGCCTCAACAGGAAGTTGTTACAATGTAGGTGACACCTATTCAAATGGGTTTGCCACCCTCAGGAATTAGTTAGATCAAAATGACAATGCTGGCAAAACTGGATCAAATTCCTTTTACAAAATTACTGAGCATTTTTACCGAAAGACAACAGACTCTAACAAAATGAAAAAAATGCTTCAGTAGTTCAATATTAGCTTTATCTTCCCATATTTCTCAATGAGCTTCCATAGCTCAACATCTGGCAGCTTTGAGGTGGCCAAATCCTTCATTAAGACTCGGATCTCAGTGTGGTCCCTATAAGAGTAGCTTCGCAGATGTGCACTATCCTCCTTGAACATCATGCTTAACTCAAAATCCTTTGCCATTTTCTCCACCATTGTCTTCCCTGATAGCAAGTGATCCATACCTGCAAAATATGTGAAATCCACTTTGCATCCTGCCAATTTATTCTGATATTCTTCTTTTGTAAGCATTGTTCCATCCTCCTCCCAAAATGGAGGTAACCCTTTCTTGAACAAAGGGTCAAACATGTCTATGAAATACTTGATCTGCTGTTCCATGACATCTATTTTATCTTGAATAGCCTTTACCTACTGGTGCTTGTGCATCACGTTTTTGGCTCCAATGATGATGAAAACCCTATTTGTTACACCAGTTGTCTTAACCGACTCCTTAGATAAGACATTCAGGAATTCAATGGCATTCTTAGTATACTCTACAGGTTTTTGGTTCAATTTCTCATTTGCTGCTGTCACACTATTCTTGGCTAATTTTATCACTGCTTCCTTGTCCAATACAAAATCGAGGAAGGGCCTTAATTTTCCTGCTTCTTCAATCATGCCATCCCATATGACCTTCCTATCCTCTAGCAAGGAAGTCTACTGTGTAGCTTGTCTTTCCAACTCATCATATTTACCCTGCAACTCTTGGTGCTTGGATTCCCAAGCCTCCTTTTCTCTTTCTGCATTATCCTTCAGGGTTTTCAGATTCACATTCTGCTTTTTAATCTTGTTATTTCCACATCTTCCAGACTAGCTTCGACTATAGCCCCTACTAGAGAGAAATCACTAGCCTCTATGGATGGTGTGGCCATGCTTTCTACTTCTTGATCTTTCTCCTACAGTTTCTTCACAAGCTCTTCCACTTTGGCCTTTGAGATTTTCTCACTTGCCATTACAGTGGCTATATCTATATGCCATTGTTTTTCCTTCTCTTCAAGCTTCAATAGCTTGGTCCTATAGTCTGTCAAGTCAGTCTGCAACTTCTCCTTCTTTTCCTCCAGTTTTGTTAGCTCAGAGACTGCGACTAACTGCGTAGAGGGGATTTTCAACCCCTTTTTTAGAAATTTGATGATGTTGTCTTTTTCGTTGAGTAGGCTTTCCCTCAATGGCCACTATGTCACCCTGCAATTTCTCGATCTTTGCCTTATGAGATTTGTTTTCCATATTTTCTTGCTTGAGCTGGCTGACAACCTTACTCTTACTGACCTGTACCTTTGATAGCTCCAAAGTTGTCCTCAATAGTTTAGTATAAATAACATCCCCAGTTTCTTTGTGCACGTTTATTACATCTGGGATAGGGATGTCCTCTAAATTCATCCTTAGCTCAGTGGCCTTGCTCTTGGTGGCCAAGGCCAAACTCAGGGTGTTCTGAGCGAGGCTCCTACTAGTCACTAGAGACACTTCTTTTCTTGAAATTTTCCTTACTTCAGTATATAACTTGGAATCCTCTGAGGCTGCCCCTAAGTCCACCTTGTATTCATCTATCAACTCATCTCTAGTCTTGCTTAAGGTAGCAGGCTCAGTGGATGCTGGGTTAAACACATACTCTTTGAGCTCAAATGCTGGTAGCTTATCCACTTGTTTCTTATTTCCTTTACCAGTCCCCACGGGTACTAGCTGGGCTATCACTTGTTTCTTATTTCCTTTACCAGTCCCCACAGGTACTAGCTGGGCTAGCACTTGTTTCCTATTTCCTTTACCAGTCCCCACAGGTACTAGCCATTGCTCAGATTCCTCAGTTTTCTACCTCTTTGGGTCTCTTTCAGCTTCCCCTTCTGTGTCCATAGGGACACTATCATCTTCCTTGCTGGACTTTATTAAGTTGGTGGCCATAGGCATGGCTGCTGGCACTGATACGACTAGGATAGAAGAGCTAGGAACTAGGGTTGTGTTCCCTTGTGTCAACAGAGAGTAGCTCTCAGGTGTGTCTATTTCCATCTGGCTCCTGCTAGGACATTCCAATAAATTTGCATCTTTTACCATGCCTGGAATTTTGAAATGCACAAAAGCCTTCTTGTTGCTTTCCTTCCTCCTGTTGAAATTGATGTGGTGGGGATCATAGTTTAAGGGTGCTTCTATTTTGAAACCCATCTCCTTTATCTTTCATTCGATGTCTATAAGAGCTCCTTTGTTTTTTATTAAGAATGGACCTACAGTCCATGGAAGCACAATATCAGAGCCCTTTCTATGATCTAGAAAGTGCTCAACTTCTGCCTTCAATTTTTGTCTGATGAATTCTAATGCAAATATTCTGGGGGTCCAGAAAACTGGTAGCACGTAGGGTGCATAAGAAAACCCATAAAACCCGATGATTGTTCCATGCTATGAAAGGAACCAATATCCGAACCTCTTCTCAGGAGAAAGTTGTAGTAACTCTTGCATTTCTGGTAAGACTCTAGGCAGCCTCTTTTGAAAATTGACCTAATAAACCTCATACATGAGCTCATCATGGAACTTGGTGTAATTAGTGTACATCTCCTGAGTAAGTAGTACCTCAGGATTTTGCAAGTTTTTCTCATTGAATGCCAGGAACATTTTTAGTAAGTAGGACTGAAATCTGAAAATCCTTGTTTTATGGAAATCCTTTAGCTGGGAGTGTATACTTTCAGCCAAAAATTCATCAAACTTGAGGCATGCACATTGGGTAGACTAGCTTGTATCATCTAACTCCAGGGGGCAGGTGCCTAGGACAAAAAGAAAACTTATTAGTGGTTCTGTGACATACATATCAGAGTCTAGACCTAGGAATTGGCTCATCATGGCGATAACACCTCTGGATTCTTTCGTGAATAGTCTGTCTTTAGTTGGGAAAGCTTGCTCTTCTATTTGGACAGTAGGATTCACACAGGACCTGTAGAAATTATGTTTTACTTCAATAGGGGATTGTCTAAAAAATCAGATTAGGGCTTCCTCGGTATACCCTATAGCTTTTTGGAAAAAATCTTCTGGGACAGATAGGGTTTTTCTAAGGGTTTTTAGATCGATTTTGCAAAGGATTTTGGAGTTGGTAGCGTCCATGATTTCCCTCTCAGTAGAAGAGTAGTGAGAGGCACACCATTCAACAAATTCTAGAAAACCAGGGGTTTGGATGACTGTAAACAGATGGAAATAGAACTGGTGTACCTGGTGCACATCTATACCTCGCTCCCTAACCAGTTTCAGCTTGTTTTTTATAGTTTCCATGGGGTCATGGGTCATCATAGTGTCGTAGACCTCTACATCTCTGTTTATGAACACTGTTTCTCTGCTTTGAAGCTCAAAAATAGGGGGTTATCTATCACTTAATTTATCCATTAAATAGTTTAGTGTAGAGCAGAGAACCTACTTGGTTCGTTGAAGGTTGGCTTGGGCCCCTGGTTGACCTGTCTGTTTCTGCACAGCTTGCTCCTGTCCCTTTTCGACACAAAATAGGATAGATGGAATCCATCTCTCCATGCATAGGATTTTTTTATGTTATTTATCCTTCGATATCACCCCTGCATCTCCTGCTGCATGGAAGCTTCCCTGGTCATCTATTTTCCTGATTCGTTATGGGTCGTGGATCACTGCTGATTTCTAACTCTATGATCCCTGGTGGCCTCAAATCCCGCCACATGTCACCTTTTCTGCCAGTTAAAACCATGGTAATTCACCCACTGTTGATCTGGATCTTGCATGAATCCTGGCCGTCAAACGGTGCGACTTTTACCAACTTCACACAGATTTGGCATGTGTTGATGTTTCATGCAAGTTAGATCCGTGATCAAACCTCGGCCATAGATATCGGCCTTGTCATATCTGCGCTGTCCAAACCCACAGGCCTCTACCAAAAGTTCGTGGATCCAAAATTTTTTTTGCTCCACGCATGTCGTATCAGATAAGTAATTCCCGACCGTCGATTTGCTCCTTAAGATGCTTGTGGGCTAAACCTCCCGCCTCCGTCTAAAACACCTCACCCTTTTTTCTCGACTGTAAATCTTCACTACCGCCGATCTAGACCGTTTATTTGCACAAATATATAACCGGAGAAGGACCTCTTCAATTTAATTCTCCTTGCAAAGTTTCGGGCTTGGGATTTGATCATTTCACCCTTGAGGCCATGAATACCTACCCAGATGATTCTATTTTTCTCAGACCACCGAGGCTTTCTCCATTATTTTTAGAAATTGAACCTCCCACTTTCATCCAAAACAAAGCTAGTGCTAACACCGACAAGCTAAACGGGCAAGCTAAATTTCATTTAAATCACCTAGTGTAATCTCATCCGCAGGATCAAGACAAATCGATGGTTAAAACATAAACATGCAGGAATGAGAAGAAGGGTTGTGGGGTTAAAACGTAAACGTAATACATTCTTTCCTCAATCCGCAATCTGCAATTACGGGTTTTAGGTTGCAGAAATGCAAAGTGCAAAACTATTTTAAGACTCTTCCCGCAATCTGCAATTGCAGGTTGTCGAAAATAAATGTTTCAAAACCGAAAACCATGATTCTGCAATCCGCATTGCGGATTTCACATTGATGGTTGCGGAAAGAACTTGACTTTTGGAAAAACTAAAAAAATGCAATTGTGATTTGAAAAGTGTGAATTTCAAATAAAAAATGCAATTTTAATTTTTAAATGTTCAAAATTTTAAAGGTGAAAAGTCCAATGTGAATACCCAGTCAACCAGCTAAGTTATAACATATAAAAATCGTTTGTCCGAATATTTGTTTTCCGACAAGAAGGATTGGCCACCCCTTTTTTTCGTAGTTAATTGTGAAAACTATTATGAAAAGAATATTGGGAATAAGAAGGGTCGGCCGACCCTTCATTTACGAGGGAATCGTAACAATGGAACACCTTTGGGAATAAGAAGGGTCAGCTGCTCTTTCACTTTCCAGCAAAGTCTTTGAAGCAAAATGTCTATAAGTTTTGTTGTTTAAATGTTGATATCTAGTATCCTAGGGTGACATGTGGAATGATCACATGGTGACACGTGGCATATTTGATTTTGCACATTGACTATTCGAAATATAGTTTAATTAAAATATTGGCTTGTATAGAATATTTTCTCCTATGAGCACTGCTGAATTTGGCACTTAGAGTATAGTGGATCATATTTTAGTATTTAGGTAGTTAATCTGAGGATAATTATTAGATTTTAAGTGCAGCGGATAAACCACTTTTAAAGGCCAATTATTCTTAAGCACAACTAACTAGTAATTAAGGTGTTAATTACAACACTTAACTACAGTAAGTGCGCAAATGTGCGCAAATGACGACAGTGATCACAAATCCAATTTTTCAATAGATAACCATCCATTATCAATCCCAATGGCCTTTCCTTTTATAAAAATTTAATGAAAATGAAAAAATACAAATTAACTTTAAAGAACATTAATATATCAAATTAACTTTAAAGAACATTGATGTATCAAATTAACTTTAAATCCCACAAACCTGAGATTGTGATTTTCTCTTAATACTTTCAAAGTAGATTCAGATTGATTATTGTCGAAATTGATTGCAACATAAAGCAATGTTTCTGTATTAAAAATGATTATTCTTTTAATCGGCCATACATACCATTGAATATAACCTCCAACAGCCTCTGACAATGTATCTGCACCTTTCGATGGATAGGGCAATGGAAGACTTGCATTTAAAGTCTTGGTAACATTTACAATGATACATTCGGCATTAATGCTGATATTATGCAAATATTTTCTTTCTGGAAAAGAGATTCCCTCAACTTTCAATCCATTCAAAAGTAGGTCCACACATTGTTGAGTACCAAAATCCATTTCATAACAGGACACATTGTTTAGAACCAAAATCCAGTTCAGAATCGTTTTATGAAATATAAAATTACAGGAGGACATTAAAAATCATATTTATTTTAAACAAAGATATAACATAAGTTATAATATATAAAAATATGTTTGTTCAGACTTCCAATTTTCAGAATGGAAGGATCGGCAGCCCCTGCTTGTAGAAGAAGCAAACACAAGCAGGCTCGAACGACCCTTCTAGCAGTCTATAAAGATTACGAAAAGAATACTGGGTAGAAGAAGCGTCTCCCGCTTGTTCATTTATGACGAAATAATAAAAATGTTCAACCTACGCATCATAGGTTGTCAATACATGTATTTCCAAAATTGTGAACAAGGGAAGAATACTGGGCACAACAAGGGTCGACCGACCCTTCATTTATGCTATAAATTTAAATATATTTAATCTACGAAGGCTATGTCAACAATTCCCGACTTCCGACATCCGTTGTAAATAGTAGGGACCTGGACATCATCTAAGTCCTAACATATAAAAATGTTTGTCCCGACTTCCATTTTCCGAAGAGAAGGATCGGCCGCCCCTTCGTTTAGGGGATAATTGTGGACAACTATATCCAACATGTTACCTATATCCAGAATGGTGAATGAAAGAAGTATCTACTGACCCTTCTTGCATTCTAGAACATCAGAAGAAGGGCTGGCCGCCCCTTAGTTTGGTAGATAATTGTGAAGACGAAGAAGGATCGAACGACCCTTCTTGTAGTCTCAAGCTATAACGGAAAGAATATTGGGGCGAAGAAGGATCGCCCGCACCTTGTTTTACGAGGGAATTGTAAAAATAGAACTTGGAGAAAGAGAGACCGATCTTTCTCTATGCATGTTTCCACTTTCCAGCAAAATGTGCGAAGCAATGTTCTTATGAAATATGTGTTTAAAGTGCCGATATCTACTTTAGCCACTCCGAAAAACTCATCCCTGGAGGAAGGAGCAGATGCTCTTTCTCCTCAGCATCTACTTCCAACACCCCAAAATGGAACAACCTGATGAAAGAGCGACCTCACTTTCTTTGACGAAATTTCGACTTGACCGCAAACTCTTTGTAGCAGAACGTCTATAAATTTTGTCATTCAAATGTCAAAATCTAGTCTCCAGGTTGACACGTGGAATGCTCAGATTTTTCCACGTGGCTTTGATTATTCCAGAATTGATCTGTGCTACACTCGACGAAGTAGAAGATGCTATATCATTCATCACGTTCTCGGGAAGAGCAGACGAAAAAGTATATGGTTTGAATAGTATAAATACCTGCTAATTGAAAAACTAGTAGCCGATTCTTCAAACCAATCTTATTGCTCTACCTTCCCAACACTCTTCTCGGTTCCACCTCAGCAAAATCAAACCTCGGTCCTGAGAGAAAACAGAGCTCCAAACTGGAAAACACAGAGAGTTTGAAATTTAAGTTTCAATGTAGGCAATGGGTGGGATATCATCATAGTATCAATGCATAAAAGTTCATGACATTAATTATCACAGTGTGGTGGATATCATCTATACGTCGTGAGACATAAACACAATCCATCATAAACGTGATGAGATTAATCACACGAGTGATACAATCCATCATTTACCATTAGTGCTATCAGGGTCAGGATCACTGCTGACATACAAACCATTTTAAATCATGAAAAATATCAATGGTCCCACGTCCGTTCCGCATCCCCAACATGCACGTTAGGACGGAGGGATGGGTGGTTGCGGAATCTGAAACTGCTCTCTGCATTGAAACACCACATGATTTCACAAATTGGAAGGGCGGTAATGAAAACCACCTTCCTCCATTTGCAAAACCACCTTCACCCATCCTTCACGGTCACTAGCATGTGTGGATATGATGTGGCCACGCAACTCCTCCACGTCTGGGCTCTTGCCCATGTGTCTCCTCCACGTCTGGGCTCCTGCCCATGTGTCTCCTCCACAGATCAATGTATTAATTGTGAGGTCAGCCATGAGACGTGAAGTCACTGGGCTCTTTAATTCCCTTTCCCCCGATGTCGCCTCATCCTTCCTGGAAACAATTCACATCGATCTCCGGCATGCGAAGATCAGGCTGCCAGGTTCATGCTACTATGTTCTGCCATTGCGCTCTGCGCTGCGCATTTGCACTCACCTGGTTCTGCTCCAGGCTCCTCGTGCTCCAGTTCTCCTCACGCTCTCGCTTACCTGCACCTGTAACATCTTCTCATTGTATCCCATGGGTAGGCCAAAGGGTTCCAAGATAAAGAGCAAGCAAAAATATGCAGCTCTCAAGACGAGTCACACCAGGCAGGGCTATGGTGCTGAAGTCTCCATTCCAGTCTGTTTACTGATTGATAATTGGGAGGCTAGGATAATTGTGGACATTATGTCTAACAGGAATCAGGAGTAGACCTGGGACCCCTATTGGCTTGTGAAGAACATGTTAGGCTAGCTTATGGATGACATGCAGACTAATTGGACCCATGCTCGCTGTGCCACCCAAAATCTGCGGGCTACTCTGCCAAACTTGGCTGCCACCCTCAGCACACTGGAACACATGCTTAGTTGGGAATCCTATGCCACCACTCGTCCCTTCGGCTACGACAGTTGTCCTGGGAACAATACACCTGGTGCCACCATGTCTGCTGTCAGACCTGAAGCCACCCTTGGAACTCTAGCCACTCCTCTTATCATGGATAAGTCCAACCTAGGGGGTAGCATGTCAGTTTTGACACGCAGCAGGAACCTTATGAACAGAAAGGAGCAACCACACACCTCCTTCCCCATCTCCTCCACCTTGGGCCTGATCCTGGCCAAGCGTACACTTAATGAGCTGACTGGTTTCATTCTTGTCATGCCCCGAAAGATGACGTCCTTGCCGGTCAAGCTCCCTGCTGCTTCGACATCTAGGAATGCTTCTCCAACACCTGTAAGCGATTGGAAGGACACAGATTACTATAGCTGCCCAATTCTGGAGGAGACACCTTCTGATGCAGAATGCCCCTCTGCAACTGGTTGAGGAGGTTCTTCTGATGTCTCTCTTACTTTCTGTCTGTTTTGGTTATGCCTATGACTGCCAATTTTTCATATGCCTCTATGGCCATGACTACTCCTGATATTCACCCTGGTTTCCCTACAATGGGCAGGTTTTTTTGTATAGTTTTATTTTGAATCGCCACAACTCTGCTGATATCTATGGCTGGCACCTCTGTATAAGACCACCACTGACTGTAATCTCTACTGTATTTCTATTAGCTTAATATAAATTCGCATCTTTACAAAAAAAAATTCTCTCTCCCATTACAGTCAAGCAATTTTGATTATTACAATGTTTCCTACCTCAAGGCTTTTGATATTGAAAGGAAGGTTGTTCATAGGATAGGGTAAATATAATAATATTGTTTTTTAAATGTGTATGTGTATTCATAAAATAAGCAATAATATATTTCTGCTTTTTTGTAGCTGTTTTATATAAGCAAGTTTTTGTATTGGTCGATCTTTGAGTCATGATGATTGGATAGTTTTGGATGAATAGTTTTTTTTTAGTTTTCTATGTGGAAGTTGAAAGACATGATCCGGAAAAGATTAGATATGTTTTTGCACTTTTTGATTTCCTCGAAATAACACAAGTACGTTTTTTTTCTCTGAAAAAAAAATAATATACCATTATATATATAATAAATAAGTATATTGAAATTTCATTTCAATCATTTCTAAAAAAACTTTGCTTCTCATTCAAACATACAATTAAAGTAAAAAATATTTAATTTGCTATCTAAATATTTTTTTTTTACATAGATTTAATTTGCTATCTAATTAATTTTTTTTTACATATGTAAATTTTAATAATAACCTTGACATGAATTAAATTATGTATTGAACTTGTCAATGTTGAAATTTGGCATTTACCTTTTCTTGTCAAAAATAAAATTTATAATACATAATTATTTTGATCACCCCTGATTCTACATAATTAATACTGTGTCAATTTTAAAGTGCTGACATCAAAATCGTGTAACAATATAATTATAATGATAACACGATTGATAATGTTTAATCAATATTTATATATTAACTCTAGGATCATGTAACATTGTAGTTATAACGATAACATTATTGATAATGCTCAATCAATTGTTGTATATAACCTTTTGTGTTGCAACAATTCTCACTGATTATTTTAATTTAATGTAATTAATGGTTTTTTATTCCCTATAATTGGATTGAAAGCTTGTTAATTTGCTACCCTTTATCCATATGCAAAATGCAAGGCACTATGGGTCATTATAATTTTTTCATATTGCTTGAAAAGGAATTTCATAATTAGTATATGCCAACCATAATGTAGTCTTGATAATTGGAAAATTTTCATGGAAAACCATGGCTAATATTGGTGTAGGCTTGAATTGTGGTCATGTTATGATAAACGACCTCCTCCTAGTGGATAATTGGGTCCCTTAGCTATGTTTTTAAACCATCTGATCCCTTCCCCCTTACCCCCTTGGGTATCACCCTTTCGATGAACTCCTTTAATGGCCAAATATCCTTGGGATTCTCTCACTCCTTTCGAACGTCTTCTCACCTGAACTAGCGGCCACCCTTGACAGGCTCCATCTATCTCGCATGCACGAGATCGATGTGGACTAGTCCCAAGGTTTTTAGTGGCTATTTCATGCACGAAGGTGGCGCAGTCTATATCTCGCATGTCTCTCTTTGCGAAGGTTCTCCTAGCGATTTTCTCCAAAGTCTATTGTTTGGTATGAATATGGAGGATACCAATTTGTGTCTGTCTGCTCTCCAATGTCGCAAATGTAGGAAGTCTTCCCAGGGGCACTCTGGGAGGGTTGGCTCAAAGTGATACGTATCTGATATTTTTCATGGACACAGCACTGGCGGTAATGAACTCTCTCGTAGTGGCTAGACAAAGAAGGCTTGCCACAGCCATTCCAAAGATGAGGACCATGGCAGCGGAAAAATATGGGTTCCTCTCGACTTTGGTCAGGGTCAGGGAATCATGGGCCCTGTCCAACATTTTGGCTGCGGTTTTGATTATGGAAGCAAGAATTGCAAGGTCCTCTTGACTCCTGACTCTGGGTTTATTTCGACTCCTATGCAGCAATTTCATGGTATCCGAGAGAACTGGGAGGCAACAAAACTTGGTAGCATACGTTGGGAAATAATGGTGTTTTGGTTAACATTGACTCTCCTCGTGGGATGGATATCCCTTCCCTCAAAATTCTCACACAAGTTCTGGACCTGGAAGCCTAGGTCCGTTCGCTTCGTGGTGACTTCTCTAACACGAAGAAAGTAATTTCTCGGCTTGCTACGTCCGTTCAAATTTCTAACTTTGACGTCCGGAATAGCAATGTCAAGATAAAAGACTACTTCGAAAAGCTGGTGAGAAAGCTTGATTTGTTCCATACTAGCCTTAGGATAATGGAGGTTAAAGTTTATTTTATTAGACATTGTGGCAGAAATAGCTCATCCATCACCATGAACAGTGACGATGAAATTGCAGGTGCAGCAACAGGAGGCAAGGATGAAATTGCAGGTGCAGCAACAGGAGGCAAGGATGAAATTGCAGGTGCAGCAACAGGAGGCAAGGAAAAGAATGCTCGTCCCCATCATGGTAATTGAATCCTTCTTTGTGTTCCCATATTGGCGTTTTAGCAGGTCTGTTTGGGATGGAATTTTGTAATCCTTCTCATATGTATTACTCTTACAAGTTTCTCTTAGGTCACTTTGTTAAAATTTTCAGTAGTAGCAGGCATAAGGCCTTTTTTGAAGATTAGAGACTGAAATATGAAGAGACTGTTTCGACAGCTCTTGTTTTTGGGGACCAGTCTCCCCTATGCTATGTAATATATTCCATCCTTTTAATATAAAATCTCTTTAATAGTTTGTGTAAAACAAAAAAGAATTTTTTGGTTTAAAAAAATAGTTATGATCCTTAACTTTTAAGATTAAATCACAAACAATATATCAAAATTGCTTGACATTTTATTCAATATCAATTAGCTTAGGATCTTTGATTATTTTATTCGTGCGCTACAAATTCATATCCAGAGATCCCATTAGACATCCCTTGGGTCTTCTGATTCGACAACCGAGGCCTTAACCCTCCTTTCATGGACCTGAACCCCTCAAAATCGTCTAGGGAAAAACTGGTGCCAACAATATGATTGTAGCTTAAGGATTGAAGCACATAAAAGATTATGCTGTTATAAAATGCTAATTGAATAATTGGCATGAATTTAATGTTTCCGCCATCCGCAGTCGGGATAATTGACAACTTGGATAAATAAGACAAAACCGCTCTTTCTCTGAGAATATTTCCACTTACAAGGCCCTGGGAAGGCTAGACCGTCAATTCATTTATATCTAAAACGGTGAGCATTGGCAGAATACTTACCATAACAAGGGTTAGCGGACCCTTCATTTACGAGTGAAGTGTAAACATATTTAATCTACGAAGGCCAGGTTGAGAATTCGGGACTTCCAACTCTCACTGTAAATATTTGTGATCTGCCCATTCATTTAGTGGATAACTTTTAATAGCCTTATTCAGCAATTCACCTATATCCATATTGGCCAGCACAGGAAGGATCAACCAACCCTTCTTGCATCCTAGAAGTTTAGAACTATTAGGAATAGAGTTATGGGCAGAAAAAGTGTTGGCTGCCCCTTCCGTTATGAGGGATTTGTAAAAATAGACAAGTCAGAGAAAGAGCGACCGCTCTTTCTTTGAGAATATTTCCACTTGCAAGCAAATTGTGCAAAGCAATGTAAAATTCATCTATATCCATAATGGTGAACATTGGAAGAATACTTACCACAACAAGGGGCGGCCGCCCCTTCCTTTATGAGGGATTTGTAAAAATATATAACTTCGAAAAAGAGCAGGCACTCTTTTTTTGAGAATACTTCCATTGCACGCAAATTGTGAGAAGCAATGTAAAATTATTCAACCTACGAAGGTTAGACCGTCAATTCATTTATATCCATAATGGTGAACACTGGCAGAATGCTTACCACAACAAGGGTTTGGCTGACCCTTCATTTATTATATTAGTGTAAAAAACTTTAATCTATGAAGGCCAGTCTAAGAATTCTAGACTTTCAACTTCCGTTGTAAATAGTAGGGATCTGCCCCTTCGATTAGTAGATAATTGTGAACACCCATATCCATTAATTCACCTATATCAAGAATGGCGAACACAAGAAGGATCGATCGACCCTTCTTGCACTCTTAAGACTATTATGAATAGAGTTATGGGCAAAAGAAGGGGCGGCTGCCCCTTCCTTTATGAGGGATTTGTAAAACTAGACAACTTGGAGAAAGAGCGGCTGCTCTTTCTCTGAGAATATTTCCAATTGCAATCAAGTTGTGTGAAGCAATGTTCCTATGAACTTTGTGTTTAAAGTACTGATATCTACTTTTTCCATGGCTACAAAACATCTTTGGAGGAAGGAGTGGACGCTCTTTATCCTCAGCATCTAATTCCAACACCCTTTCACTAAATACAAGTTTCAACTTGCCATCAAACTCTTTCGAGGAATCTTTCTATAAATTTTGTTGTTAAAATGTTGAGATCTTGCTTCCAGAGTGACACGTGGAACGCTCAAATTGTGACACGCGGCATATTTGATTTTTCCATTGGTTTTGCTATTGTTTAAAAGAGTATTACAGATCTTAAAGGTACCATTTCAATATAAACCCATGGATTTAAGTTATAGTAATTCCAATGCAAGAGTAGAAACATTTTATGTTATAGTGATTCCAATGCAAGAGCAGAAACATCGAGGGAAAAACCAAGAAATACATGACCTTCGATAAAACTCTTTTTATAATACTCTTATTGATAATGTTTTATTAAAAATGATTGTTTTCAAACTAGAAATTTAAGCCATATTTAGATAACCATTTATATTATGAAGTAAATAAGGAAATTTACAAACATTAGTACTTCAAAAATCAACACAACTCCATTTTCAAATCTTATAGAAAATAGCTAGAATGCACTTCCAAGAAAAATATGGTTCCTCGCTCAATCTGAAAAACGAAATAAAATATGGTTCGTTAATGTGTTTCATGGAGTTTTTTGAAATTCAAAGAGTTTTTCTCCAGTAAAAATCACTATGTCGAATTGATGGCCTCGATTTTTTGTTTTCCGTTATTTAAACTATCATGCAAAAGAAATTCAAAACTTTATCTAAACTGAAACAGAATACATAAATCCAAAAATAATCGATAAATAAGAGAGGTTAAGAATTTAGAGAAGAACAAATAATTAAGAAAATTAATTAAAATTAATATTAAAAAAAATAGATATATATTCTTCAAATAGTAGGGACATCATCACAGAGTCTAAATATTTTTTCAAAATTTAGGGTATTGAACAAAAGCCCTCCCCTAAACTTACAGAAAAGTAAACCTAAAATAATTGCCGATACAAACTTAACATAAGGGTCAAGGACAAAAGCCCTGGCCTAAACTAACAGAAAACTAAACCTAAAATAAGAAGTGACCATTTTGGGTGGGCCGCGTCATTTGCTTAGGTGTCGATATCCATTGGTTTGACCCAACCTGATGATCTTGTCGATCTTGCCTCTGAGGGAGTCTCTAAGGGATCCTCTGACGGAGTCTCTGAAGGAGTCGAGGGAGTTCCGGCAGTTGGACGGGATGGATGGGACTGTCCAGAACCTACTGAAGTAGCTGGGCTCCCCTCAGGTTTATTTTGAATGGCTTCATCGTGTTCACGGAGGAGGGCTCACAGTATCCTCATCATTTCGGCTTTTTCAGCTAGGTCTTGCAGATTCCTCTCCATCCTTCCGGCTTTGTCTTTTGCCATGGTTTTCTCCAAGGAGTCTAACTTCTGCAGAATCTCTGCCATTTCCTTGTCCAACTTCTCGACTTGTCTGCGGGTGTGTGCATCGGTGATGTTGTTCCTTCTGCGACTGCTAACTTCCGCCATTAAACAAGGAGACATGCTTGAAGAACTCCTGCAAGCAAGCTTCTCGTACAGGATTTCACAGCTGCTGAGCAGAGGAGTGGTCAGAATCTTCAGAGTTTCCTATTATCCGACTCTAACAACCTGACGTTGATGAGGGCCACTGGATGGAGAAAGAGTTGAACACAGAGCTAATTTAGAAAACATTTTAGGCAACCTTGAGCGAATAGGACCAAATCCTATTTAATTCCACAACACAGATCCGAAATGATAAAAAATAACCAGAACATGGATCGTACTAAATCTACAGAGCCGTCGGAATTGATGATCAAAGAAATTGAAAGACTATTATAGTGCATTATAGGACATTAATGGTCAAATATGTTACCCTTTGATTTAACTGATGGGACATACTGACAACAAGGGTTCATAATTGGGCAAAAGGAAATTTTGAAGTCCATCGTCGATCTTGGATGGGGCATGATTTTCCTTAATAAAGTTATTTGAAAATATATATAACCATACAAGTCAAATGTATGAAGAGGACCATAGGTGTCTATGTAGTTGGGGTAATTACATATCATAAGCAAGATCTGAAAAATCGAAGTTAAAACTACTATAAATTAGAGGGTTGTTGGGTGCTTCTTGGGGCAGGTTCAGGCCTTCTAAGGGAATTCTTGCCTCCTTCCAGTCATGGGTAGATATTTAGGGTGGTGGGGCATCCTTGTCTGTTTAGCAGGTAGAAAACCAGGGGTGTAGGAGCATCCTTTCTGTAGTGGCAAAAGAATCAATGGGATTAAGTTCTCCATCAAGTTGGTGCTTGTAGAACAATTTTGTATATTATGATTACCTCATTAATAGGAAGGCTTTGTTGGTTTTAGCTTTGAGGTTTCCACGATAAATCGGTGTGTTCAAATTTTTAATTATCCTATTCACATTGGGAATGATAATTATTTAACTTAACAATGCTTAATACTAATTTTATATAAAAGGGTTGAAAAAGGCAATAATGATCCCCCCCCACCTCTTAGTACCTGCTGCATAGCGCCGTTATCGTCGCCTAACATCTTGTGTAGTTGATGCTCTAGCGCCTCTGCTTAATATTTTAAGCACTTGGGCCTATTAGCATAATTTTGTAGGCACCCTAAGGTAAGCTTACTTCCCTTATACTTTTTAAGCCTTCTTTGGAATCCAAAGCTCATGAACTATTTACCCGATCTTTTTAGGTACTTGGGACAAAAATAATGCTAAGAATGGGGTCCCTTTGTGCAGATATTTTGTACCTTGTCCCACCTGATGAACACCTTCCAAATTTATCTTTCACATGATCATGTATTCCATGCAACACAATATCCATTTCCATTACATTATTATTTGTTAGCTCCTTCATGGATGTAGTTTTTTGTAGTATTTTTAGAGCGATGTAAGCATTTAGAACAGATTTCCAGATATCAAAACCTTGTGCATTTAAATGGGGTCTCATTCTTATAATCCAATCAGATCATAATTTGATCCATAAAGAACAGTCGAACCCCATCTGCAGAGTAGAGACTTTCATGTTCATCCATATTGTGCTCTAGAGATCTTCGGTCTAGCTATCAGACTCTCTTGAAGGAATTGACTGCCTGATGTAACTGCACCAACTAGAAGGAGGCTTGAAACCTGAGGAAGATCCAACTCCTCAGTTTACTAGCTCCATCTAGAACGAGGCTACAACCCCTTGGTTGTCATAATTTCCAACCTATAGATAGGACTCCATACCTTAGTAAAGTCCAACTCAATAGTTTTATTTGTACCTGTATCACTGTCCATGTATCATTGTATTGATGTCACTATCACAATACATGTTCGTCACAAGGAAACAATCATTGTCTCTGTCACAAGGACATAACAAATATCGATGTCACAATGTCAACTTGTACATGCCCCAAATCAGTCATCCAAGAATGGCAGCAAATTCCTCCAATACATACTTCAGATGTATAGTAAGACCATAAAGATGCCTCCAATGAGTGTAATCGAATCCTAGAAATAATCACCATTAGACTTCATCTATTTTCACCTTCAAATCCTTACATCATAGACCTCATAGTACATTCCAAAATCTTAGAGGGATATCATGCCAATATCATTACCATGGAATATTCCAATACAATCACCAATAATATCTAGCCATTGGAGAGTGGTTTTTGATCATTTCTCATTTTGCATATTGGAGAGCATAGCTTGTCCATGCTTGTGGAGGGTTTACTCTACTTTCCTTAGTACCAATTTCGAAGGTGAAATATTTTCATCCTAATTGGGAATTGGAGAGGCCATTGTGCATTGGACCATGAGGACACATATTAAGAGGTTGTGGCACCCATTTGTGGCAAGATTCCCCACTACACTTGGCATGATTCTCTCACCAATTCGAGTTCAATATGAAGGGTAACATACTTGGGGTTACAGTTTAAGAGGTATTATTCATGGCATGAGTCATGTAGGGTCGAATTGGAGTGAAGAATAAGTCCCATGGAAGAATTGTGGTAGTAGGGCTAGATTTTGTAGCCTCTAGTGTGACAACAATGATGAAGATGCTATGACACCTATGACACCAGCTTGCTCGCCTCAGTCAATTGCATCTCCCTGTCTAGTTAGAAGTTTCAAATTCCAAGTTTGGTTTTGTAGGGTTTCTCAATCTTTTATTTCCATTTGAGTTTCTCATTAAGATGTCTCACCACACCAAGCTTGAGGATATTAGCTTGAAGGGGCTGATAACTTCCGAACATGGAAGACTAGTATAGGATTGGGTTAATCCTCGGAGAATGAATTGGATGCCTACATAAGTGAAGAGGTTCTAGTCCCAAAGGGAGATGATTCTAAGGCCTTATATAAGAAGAACTTGGTCAAGGCCAAGAGGATCGTTGCAGATTCTATCAAGGACCATCTCATACCACATGTTTCATCCCTAAAGACACCCAAAGAGATGTTTGACTCCTTGACCAAGCTATTTGAAGGAATGAACATAAATCGGAAGATGAATTTGAGGAATCAATTAAAGAATGTCAAGATACAAAATGCAGAGACCATGTAGTCACACTTTACAAGGGTCTCTCAGATAAAAGAACAACTTGAAGCCATTAAAGAAGATATAGAGAATGGAGAAATAGTGATGACCACCTTGAATGGTCCTCCTAGGTCATGGGATTCCTTCAGTAGGATGTGGGAGGAATGCTCACAGAAGAAGCTCGAATTGTAGCTCGAAAAGAAAACATGGGTAGTGAAGACCAGGCTCTCACAAAAAACACCAAGAGGAATTACAACAAGAGGGAGCATCCTCATCATAAGAAGGAGATTTTCCCAGGAACAAAAGTAGCTCCAAGAAGAAGAAGAAGAAGAAGAAGAACACTCTATGATAGAATACAATAGTTCCTGCAAGGAAGCAAAGATTGAGAGGGATTCCACCCAACAACCAAACAAAGATAAGAATGTATTTGAATTAATACATGAGACCAGATATTTGCTTTGTTGTAAACACATTGAGTAAATATATGGTGGAACCCAGGACAGTTCACTTGATTGTGGCAAAACATGTGATGAGATATCTGAAGGGTAAATTGGATTATGGACTCAGATATGCCTCAGATAGTGAGTTTAGACTGTATGGGTACACAGACTCAGATTGGGATGGAAGTGTTGTATACAAAAAGAGTTACACCTCAGGATAATGTTACTTTAGTTTTGGATCAAGCATGATCTCATGGCTCAATAGAAAGCAACCCTGTGTTGCACTCAATACAACGGAAGTTGAACATGTAGCAGCTTGTTCAGCTTGTGGTGAAGTAGTGCAGCTTCGTAACATGTTGATAGGATTGTTCAATGCAGAGATTGATGCTACGGAGATACTCTGTGACAACCAGAGTTACATCAAGTTGACATAAAATCCTGTGTTTTATGATAGATCGAAGCACATCGAGATTATGTTCCACTATATCCGAGATATGGTTCAGAAGGGTGTTATGAAGCTCGATTATGTTCCTATAGAGGAACAAGTTACTGATGTGCTAACTAATCCTCTGGATCGTGTGAATTTTGAAGCTTCGTGTGGTCCAAAGCGATCTCTCTAGAAAGAAAGACTGATAGAGATCCTATCCGAAAGGATAGATGCCTGTCCAAGAGGGACGGAAGACCAATATTGGCTGACTAATAGTTTCAACTCTCATGAGCTGATTCCTGTCTGTAGGGATGGATGCCTCTCCAAGGGTGAGGGTAGATCTGTATTGGTTGATTAATAGTATCAGTACTGGATGATGACGTTGCTGACAACAGAAGATGTTCCGGCTGATGGTGCTGCTAATGAGGATGTTCCAGCAAATGGTGTTCCAACTGACGAGGTTGCTGACAACAGGAGATGTTCTAGTTGATGGTGCTACTGATGAGGATGTTCCAGCAGATGGTGTTCCAACTGACGAGGTTGCTGACAATAGAAGATGTTCCAGCTAATGGTGTTGTTGATGAGGATGTTCTAGCAGACGGTGTTCCAGCTGACGAGGTTGCTGACAGCATAAGATGTTCCAGCAGATGGTGCTCCATTGACGATGATATGATCTAAATATGATGAGATGATCTAAAGATGATGGGGCAACAGTAGGGTACACAAGTTTTTTTAGGTTTTTTCAGAGACAGTGTAATCAGTCATGAGATGTACCCATGGAGGACTTGACAAGTTTATAAAAGTCACAAGAACAAAGAAGGAGAGTAGATTTTGTGATGGTCCAAGAATATCCATTTATTTGTATTCTAATATATATACTCTGTATTTAATGCTCAGAATAATCTCAAGTCGAAATACCAAGTGAAACTATGTAAAAATACCAAACAATGCATAAATGGTGCCATTTTCCCTATATCTTGTTGCTGGAGCTCAAAGAGACATTATTTCGAATTGTATAAGTCAATACTTGTTATTTTGTTGATTTATGGAGTGTCATTAATGTTATGAAGAAGTTTCATTAACATTGCACAAGTCCTTGGAAACTAAATCTCAAATTTCATAACCAGTGGTGAAGTTTACTAGCATTCCCCCCTAGACTTATGTGAAGACATGTATACAAACATCTGATTTATGGTAGTTGCAGAAGCCTATAGAAACTAATTGATGATGAATTGGGGAGATCATTGAAGTAATTTATCAATTCTGCATCTCTCTTCTGAAATTTGGAAAGGTCTTACAACATTTGGGAAGCCATCTTTATCTGCTACCCTTGGGGGTTTTGAACCTCAATTTGACTAGTAAAATTCCCCAACTTCTCCTGAAGTTAAATGGATGTTGCAGAAGTATTCTGATATTTGTCTACAATCACTGATGATGTTCCTTTTTATGTCTTAATACCCTTCATATACCTTCAGACCCAATTCTAAATTCTTTAAAAGAGTCTTTTGGAGCTATCTACCCTTGGGGGCTTCAACATAGATTTTCCTAGTAATTATGCCTTTCATTCTCTAATTGTAAATGAAAGTGGCTGAAGTCTTTTGGAAGTTTCCAAGCCTATAATAGCTGCATAAATGTGTCATATTACACCTCAATGGTTATGAATATTTTTCAAATGTTATTTTCAAATTGTTAGGTATTTTTTATGTTCCTAAAATTTCCTCTATATGGGTTCTTGGTTTATCTCGGTTAGACGTTTCTTATTAAAATATGTAGAGAGGAACGATGCAAATTTTGTCGCTTTTTATGTCCCAATACCTTTCAAACACCTTCAGACCCAAATCAGATGCATTTGCAGCCATTTGGAAGCATTCGAGTCATTAATAGTCTAAGGGTCGAATTGGCCAAAAATTGCAATTTTCCAATTTTAACAAATTTAATAAAAAGAGACACTACATGAACAATAGAATTATGCAGCTAATATGAAATGGGTTGTGTAAAAAAACAACACCAACCGTATATGTTATTGCTACGACATGTGATCTCTCCTTCTTTTCCTAATTTAATGTTTCATCTCAATGCCATCTTGGAAGATTGATCTTGTTGTTTAGACTTCTCTTATCTCTTATGGTCATATCTCCCTCTTCTTCATCGACTTCTTCCCATGTTACACTAGATATTCTACAAACCCCCATCTACAAATAATGTCTAGAATTGGTATAATTGATCAAACAAGTGATTTCTTCATATTGTTAGCAATTTTGCCTTTATGTTTTTTAAATTTATTCTATATGGATTCTTGGGTTATTTAACATTAATATAACATTGCTTATTAATGTTTATAGAGAGGAACAATGCAAATATTGTCACTATTCTAAGTTCTCTACATAAGGTCTCTCACTCCAAGGGCGGAGGTGGAAATGGCGCTAAAATATTGGACGACTCACACCAAAACAAACAAACGTGTAGCAATGTGGCGGAATTATGATGCAGACCCACCCATAAGCAAATCGACGATGGAAATGGGTTCCTGCACTAGAAAGTGCACAGTGGTTAAACTTGGGAAAGGTGGAGCGAAAATTAAACCACTAACCATGTGCCAAGCGTTGGTGGAGTCCGCTATGAAAAACAGTTAAATCTAAACCTCCCATCGCAAGTTCCGAAACCACCTTATCATATGTTCCTTAAAAGGTTTGTTTGAAGTTTTAAAAAATGTTTTTGTCACTTATTTCCTGGAGGAAAAGAACCCGCAGGAACGTCGTTGTCTCCATTAACTGGAACAACACCAAAGAATCTCACTTCATAGGTAGCTCAAAACCCTCACTATTTTTATTTTGTGTCCCAAATGGAGAAAACCCAAGACCTTCTTCCCTTCAATGAACGTTCAGATGAAAACGAGAAGCTTGTATTTGAAAGGGAAAGGGATATTTTCGACCTTGTTTTGTCTATGGGTAGTATTTCACAGTATAAGGAGAAATTAATGGAGTTTAAGTCACAGGGAAAGGCTGTATTTAATGTTTTTGGGTATTGTCTGTACTATTTTTGTGTCGAACAAACCATGCACTTCCTCGAATTTGTTTGTTGGTGTGCGGCGAATTATTTGCAGGGCCAAAGGGAAATCATTAATGTAAAAATGACCAAAAATCTATGCCGAGTAAATGCACAAACTGTCCGTGAGGTTCTACGTTTACCTAAAACATTTCTTAAAAGCCCTGAGTCGTTTAACGAAGAAAATTTGCCAAAGTTTTATAGAAACTGCATTCCTGCAGAAAAGACAAGTTTTTATTACAAGTCTTGAAAGATGGTCAGTCGCATGAAAACCTATTGTTCCCTTTGAGTATTGATGTCTTTCAGCAAGATTCCCAGTTAGTTTTGTCCTTGTTCAGTCAAATTTTAGGTCTAGATAGTGATAAGTCAATCATGGAAGTTATGTTAGGTTTCCTTCTCCAAGTAATTTCACCAAAGTCACAGTCGAGTCTGGTGTGTTGTTTTAATTTTGATGAATTCCTAGCTGAAGCGATTCATGGGCAGTTCGTAAATTTCAACCAGTTGAAGCATTTCAGATATCAATCATATCTCCTGAAGCTTTTTGTGTGTTCAAACATTTCGGAATCCTAGTTTATTGGTACCACCTTTTTTCATGACCTTCCTAAACAGGTCAATATGTTTGATTTCACCCATAAAATCATGGTTGAAGTTTACAGAATTATTTTTAATGCTGAAAGGCCCCGAGTGTTAGAATAAATGAAAGAAACTTTGTAGCCTACACCAGAAGGCCAAACATGTGATTGGTTCCTATATAGAGAACATACTATAATTAGGGTGTATGGTTTTACTGGAGCACCATATCTGTTTCTAGCCTTTTTAACAGTGAGGGTTTTTACCTTTGAATTTATTAGACAAAGGTTGCATTCAGAAGAAGAACATTTCCGTGCTTTCAAAAAAGCATCGGATGTGAAATTCCCTCTTAAAGTTGGTCCATTCATCATTAAGAATAAGGCAACCCTCTCTGTAGTAGAAAAATTACTGAATATTATGGATTTCCAAGAGGCTGAAAGGATTAATTATGATCCTCATCAAATTATATCACAAAGGAGACATCAAAATGGAAACAAGGCTTTTGATCATCAAACAGTATAAGGATTGAAAGAAATGGCAAATTTATTCAAATTTGAACAAGATAATAAAGAGGCGAATATGGAACAAACATGCAATTTAGCAATGCTGGTTCAGACACCAGCTAAATCTGATATCACCAGTAAGAGAAGTATTCCAGAAGTTGATAGTATGGAAGTTGATCAAGAAGTTTCAAGCAAGAAATCAAAAGTGGAACGACAGAAGAAAATTATTAGTATGGAGGAACGAGATTCAATTGTTCCAGAAAAATGAGTTTGATTTCGCCGCGACCTGCAAAAATAAAGGAATATTGTTTTTTAGAAATAAAGGAATCTGGAAGTAACTCTCAGTATAAGTCCAGATCTGATGTCCTTTCACAATATACATCAAAGAGGAAGCAGTCTTCTGAAGAAACTCAAAGATTGTGCCCTCAAGTACGAACGCTGGCAGAACAAAAAGTTTCCCTTCTTACAGCTACGGATCCAGGAAGAAACTCTATAAGGTTTGCAGTGGTGAACGATGAGAAAGTTTTTGAAATGGAAGTTAAGCTTGATGCGATTAATATACCAGATAAGATTCAATTGCATAAATAAACTGTTAACACCCAAAAAATGTTCACTACCTCATCTACCCCATTTCATGGCTCATTTGTCCATTTTCCTACCATATTTCCCTTAAAAACCCTAAAAATCCCACTAAAAAGCCTCCAAAAGGCCCAAAATGCCTCCAAAAGGCCACAAAACCATCAAAAAGCCTAAAAAAGGCTAAAAAATCCCTTTTTTCTCCAAAAAATCCAAAATTCCTCTAAAAATAGAAAAATCCCTCTAAAAAGGGAAGAAAAAATATAAAATAATGAGGAAAAGGAGGAAAAAACCCTATACAGCTGCCCTAAACCATATGGTTCCCAAAACCATGGGCCAGCACTCCACCACCAAAAAACTATAAATAGGTGATGGAGACCCCTTATTCCATATCCACAATCAACTATACCCTTACTCTGCCAAAATCTCTCCCGAAACCCTAGTTCACCATTGAACTACTTTCACCTTGAGAGCCCCTTTTGGCCCATTCCCACCATTGGAGAAAGAGAAGGAGCAAGTTGGAGCTTGGAGCAACCCTCTTGGACATTGCAAGAGCTTCACCAACCTTCACATTGGAGGTAAAAATTAATACAAAAACCATTATTTATATTTTGTTGTTTATGTTTCATGCACATGTTTTAGAGTAGTTTACATTTCTGTTTTAGCATTTTAATTTCCATTTACTGAATTGCTACTAAGGAGTCCATTCTCCTTAGTAGGTGCTCATTTGCACAAGCTAGGGGTAAAACCCTAGCCACAGTTTTGGTGACTCCCCTAGGTTTGAATTTCTGGTTACGATTTTTAAATATTTTTTCTACTCAGCTATCCCTTTCGGCCGCCGTATACCGCATTTTTCCCCCCCACAGTCGCGCGCCGATCGCGTCTTTCAGGAACTTACCTGCGACCCAACCGTGGCTCTCAGACTGTTTCCGACGACCTATCGTCCGTTTTCAGTCTATTACCTACGATCTGGCCGCGACTATTAGCCTGTTTGGGACGGTCTGACTGTGGCTATTACCCTCTTTCCTGCGTCCCGCCTGCGGCTTTCCACCAGTTTCCCGAAACCCGCCGGTGCCTTTCGGCGTCTTTCTTGCATCCCGCCTGCTGCTTTCGGCCAGTTTCCCGCAACCCGCCGGTGCCTGTCGGCGTATTTCCCGCATCCAGACTGCGACTTTCAGCCCCTTTGCTACTTCCCGACTGTGTCTGTCTTCCAAAAACCCGCGTCCTGTCCGTGCCTATTTCCCTCAAACCCGCGGTCCGACTGCTCAGTTTCGCCACAGACCCGTGGTCTGATTTCTGCATTTTTCTTTGTTTTGAACCCAGAACTTTGCTGCACTATTTTTTGCACCAGCGCAGCCCTCTGTCCTACCTGCAGCCACCCTTCCTTACAACATTTTTCTGCAATTTTTATTTCTGTTTCATTTACAGAATAGTTTTTACATTTTCATCACTTTACATTGGAAAAAGAAAATTGTGCATTTTAAAAGTTCATTTCTGTATTGTTATTGCTAGATAGAAAGTTGCCCTCCCTAGTGGCACTTTCTACTTGGGTTCATCATCACCTCACGAGGACACACTCTGTCACATAATTCAAGTGAGCCTTAAAAACTACTTAACTCAACCAATATTCTAACCCCACTTGGGGAACACAAAAGAATCTTTGTAGTTAGGTAGGATCGGGGGGATAGACTTCCAATAACACCCCTTGGTTACTTACACTTGAGACATAGCTGTTGTCCAATTAGGGAACCAAAATCCCCTAGTACTTTTTGGCACGGTCACAACCAGTTTACCAGAGGGCCTCTCCCCTAGGAGGGTTGAAGTCACGAGAGTGGTTCCGGAGGCCTGAGTGGAATACCGCACTCCATTCAGTAACCGAAGGGCTACCTTTCGCAATTCTCGGGATATCCCTGTATTGGGTTATTGCGGTAAAAGGACCAAACGACAGATTCACCTTTCTGGACGTGTCATGAACGGGGTATCTTAGTTGCCATTCTTCTAGGATTGACTACCCAGTGTCCCTCCCGGTAGGGGGACATCTTAGCCACTTGGATTTCCTATTCATATTCTCTGACTTGGATTTCATCACCTTGCATAGGATATGTCTAGTTGAGTCAGAATACCTTTTAGTTAGGTGTTTGCATGCTCCCTTACCTCCTTTTGGTCTAGTGAGTCCACCATTTTTTATTTTTAGGAAACCTGCTGCTTGTTGGTATTCTGACCATTTTGTTGGTACTCCACCTATTGTAGCACAGCTGTTATAGTGGGTGTTTTGAGTTGGTTGTTTGCCTGAGTGCCTTGTTTTTTGAGCTCTCCTTCTTCACACTCGGTTGCATTAGGGTTTTTGAGCTATTTTTTACTCACCTCAACACATAGAGATTCGACACCATCTGTCACCATTGAGTCCCCGAGACATTCTCGGCACCTCAGGGGCGAGCCCCCACAACACGGTTCACTTGACACCACCCGTCATAGACACAGATCATCATCACTTGATACCACTTATCATAGATCTAGAGCCTTGTCACTCGACTCCACTTGTCAGTGACATAGGACTCCGTCACCAGATATTGATGCCCCTTACTTTACCTCCGATTCTGAAGAAGAGTCTGAGAACCCCATTTAAACTGCCCCTACTAGCCCCATGGCTGGCGCGACTTCCACTCCTTTCATTGTAGGGCCCATTGGTGGCACGTCCACCACTGCACCAGTTACCACACCTGCTCTGGGAATGCCCTCGATGGGGGCCACGTCCACCATCCCGGTCACCATCCCCATTCCAGTGGATGGCATACCTATCACCACTCCACCGGTGACTCACACTACCCATGGTGGTGCAGGACCATCCTATACCACCTTAGTTCCCCCACTTGGGGGCAACATCCCACACCTTGTCCCTCCACTTGGGGGCATTGGCCCCAACTTGGTCCAACCCACTACTGTGTCACATCCTTCTTCCAGTCTGCCATTCATGGCTAGCCTCAACCTACCTGACCTAGCCAGACTGACCAGCGATCCTATCCGACATGACCCTGCATGGCCTCACATGCCCACCAAGCTCCCCTCTGACATCCCTAAGTTCGAGGGCAAGGCAGGTGAGGACCCTCAAAACCATATTATTTCCTTTCATCTGTGGTGTTCCTCCAACTCCATAGTGGATGACTTTGTTCACCTCTGTCTGATACAGCGCACCTTCACTAGCTCTGTAGCCAAGTGGTATATCGAGCAACCCCATGGGACCCATGCCACCTTTGCTTCCCTTGCCTCGACCTTCCTGCAGTTCTTCCAGTTACCTGTCCGCTACGATGCGGGCATTGAGATCCTCCTATCTTGCAGACAAATCACGGCTACCCACATCACGGACCACATTCATGAGTGGCGTAGACGCCGTAGCTTATGCAAGATCAAATTAGACGATCGTATCTTCCTAGATTGGTTCCTCAAGTCCCTTCTTCCTGTCATTGCTAAGGATGTAGCTTCCGAAAGACCCCAGTCTGAAGAAGAGGCCATCCTTAAGGCACAGCAGTTTGACCTCATTTATGCCCAGTCGGGTTACCTGTATACCATTATACCTGACGCCCCTCGTGGTGAGTCCTCCCAGCACGATGCACCGGGGGCATCCCATGCTGTAGACGGCATCATCGGCCGTGTTTCTACACATCCCCAACCCTTTTCCATAGCATGTCATACCCCGGGCCCCGACCTTTCGTGGGCTACCTCACAGTTTGGGGCCACCAACTCATATGCTCCTATGACACATCACCATCATTCCCATGGACCCACCTATCCACCTCAGTGCTTCGGCCATGCGCCCCCTGCTTACAACCCCCTGGTCGCACCTCAGCCCTATTACCATCAGCAGGCTGCACCAGCTCATGCGCCTTCTCAGGCCCAACCCGCTTATTACCACCAGTAGGCTGCACTAGCTCCTGCGCCTTCCCAAGCCCAACCAGCTTATTACCCGCCACAGACAGCCCCTGCGGCAAACCCACAACCTGCCCCGTAGACATATCAGAAACCTCCTCAAGGTTTCGCACCTGCGTAGCCTCCACTTGCCTATCATCCACCGCGGCCTGCTCCAGCACCTGCGCAACCCCAGAACCCACCTGCTGCTCAAGGGCAAGTTTACGCCTAAAACAACCTGCAGCAAAACCAAAACAACCAACGCAACCAGGGCCAACAAAATCGCTGCAAGGGTCGTAGACATGGGAACAACCAACCTACAGACCAAGGTGGTCAACCACCTAATCCCCCAGACAACAACAACGCGGCCCCCGCTAACCAAAACCCTAATCGCCCGCCCAAGCAAGCTAAAAACCCTAATTTGTGAACGAACCATCCTTGTTCTATCTGCGGGGTCTATGGCCATTACACACATGCCTGCCCACACTTGGAGCGAGCTCGGCAACTTTGGGTTGATGAGGCCCATCGCCAAGGGCATGCGGCTCCTCAAGCACTGCCCAACCCCCCACAACCTCAGTAGCCACCTTTGGTGATGCAAAACCCCTTACCAACCCAAGGCGTCGTGAACACTCAGCCGTTGCCCCCCCCCCCAAGCCAACGCGCTGCCACAACAATAACATATCACATACGCCGACCCTGATCAACCCATGTTTGACTCAGGTACCCACCACTTGTTGATGATGTCTTCCGCTGATGTCAACCTCCAGACTCACCGGAACCAATATGGCTCCACCTCCAAAGCCCCTCCCACTGATAAAACCACTAACGCTCATCCCATTGATCAAGCGTTACGTATACCTCCCCCTCCAATAGATGGCACTTCCAAAGCACCTCGTTTCCCACTTCGCCGTATCAACAATAACCCCAACGCGCGCGCTGCGTCCAACTACAACATTGTAGACGACCTAGCCCAATCTCCCGCAGCCATGTCTGCGTTAGAAGTCTTGAAGAACTGCCCTTCCCAGTGCAAGACTTTACTCTCAGCCATTCGGGCTCTTGACCCAGATGATTCGAATTTGATGGCATTTGATTTGGACCAGTCCGAACCACACCTGCCTTCCACCTTAGCATTCCAAGTTTCCGTTTCCATTCAGAATCTTGTCATCCATCGATGCATCATCGATGAAGGTGCCTCCACATGCGTTATGTCTACATTCGTATGGCAGAAGTTGGGATCCCCTACCCTCCAGCAGTCCACCACTGTGTTACGCTCCTATGACGGTCGTTCGGCTCAGCTCCAAGGCCTCCTAGCCAATGTCCCTATCCAGTTAGGTGGTAAAACCGTCCTCATCGATATCGAGGTCATCAACGCCCAGCTTGATTACAACCTCTTACTCGGTCGCAGTTACATGTATGCTATGCGGGAGGTCGCTTCCTCTGTCTTTCTTACCATGATGTTCCCCCATGATGGACGCGTGGTTAAGATTGACCAACTCACTTACTATGATCCAAATGCCCCCGCTGCACCCGAAAATGTTCTCCCCATGGTTGAACAACCTGTTAATGGTGCCGCTACCTCGTTCCTTTCCTCCTTGGGACCTGGAGTTTACTCAGACCTGCCGATGACATCCACCTTCCAATCCATTCCTCCCCCGTCATCTACGCCCGAAGTGTCTGACTTGTGTACCCTGTCCCACGATAACCAAACACCTAACAATCAAACACCCTTGTTGCCTAAACCACCTCTGGTACCTAGCCACATTGGTGTTACACCTATCCATACAATCCCCTTTCTAGTCCCTCCCTCGGGAGTAGTAAGCGCCCCGGTTATGGCTACCCTTAGCCTCCCTGGGCTAACCTTGGGATTACCCATCTGGTATCTTTCGCCTCCCGTTCCCCCGCCGACACCAAGCGTCATCCTCCAACTGGTGCAACCCATGGCTACTACCACTCAGCCACCCCCCGGTGTCTCTACCCCTTCATCCTCCAAGACTCCTCCTCCTCCTCCCAAACCCACTGGGGGCAGAGGACCCCAACCTTACACTGCTGTACCACCTCCCAAGACAGTAAAACACCCCCCCGTGTTTCGTGCTCCTCCCAAATGCTCGTTGTGCGATGAGTTAGGCCATGCGACTCATCAATGTCCACAGTTAACGGCATTACAGGAACACATGTAGATGCTAGATGATGACCCCAATATGCTGGTTGTCAAACTAGACCCCACTCCCAAGCCTAAAGATAAAACCCTGCGTACCAACCACCCCTGTGCCATATGTGGTATTTACGGGCACTACTCACATCATTGTCCCGATCTCCCCGATTACAGAGCAACTCTCTATGAGATGAACAATCTGGATCTTGAGACGGCACCAACCACTATTGAAGAGATCCACCCCCATCAGGAGAGGTCAACACCATTTACATGATCTCTTCAACTACCCTTCCCTCGTCAACCAATTTGATGACCCAAAATTTCCGTACTGATGAGGAGATTCTTGAGGCACTCACTGCCCCGGAGTATCCCTGGGATGACATGCACCATCGTTCATATTTCCTCCCAGAAGCATCTTCCTCTAGCACCGCTACCCAATTTGCGGTTGAATCCGAAGACTTCCTTCCCACCAAGGTGGACTGGTTCAAGGACCCTATTCCTGCTCCTGACGCCTTCGAGGAAGGTAACATGGCTAACATCTCACCTGTCATCCAAATTGATATCGCTGCCCTCGGGAGTGCCCCTGAACTCATCACCTTAGGAGCCTTCTGCAGTAAGCAAGAGATTGAGGAATACACAAACCTCTTCAGAGAGTTCCGTGATGTCTTTGCCTGGTCCTATACCGAAGTGCCTGGTCTTGACCTCGCCATCATAGAGCACCACCTTGACACCTCTGAGTCAAGGGGCATAATAGATTCCCTCGACCCTGGGATAGGGGGCATGATCAATCATTTTGAACCTCCCCCATCACATCTATCTCAGCACGTCAATGAACCCATTTTTCAAACCCACACATATGTGATCCATAATCACAAACCCCATGCACATAGCATCGGGGCAAGTCATTAACCCTGATCACTTTTTCACACTTGTGATCTCAACCATTTTTGAGGTCACATATCACTTGTAGATTTGATTTGAGTTGATACACCTAGTATTCTTCCCCCACGGGTCATCATTTCTCCCCATCACTGCATCCTTGGCTTGGTGGGCTCACCTTTATTTACAACCATTTTTTAACCTAGTTAGTTCCTTTGACCATTCCAGAGTCCTTATGACCTCCATTTTTTGCACCATTTGCACCGCCGGATTCATATTTACGCGCTCATGATGATGCTTGAGATCATTTCTCGCTCTCACCAAGACCAATATCAACATTGTGTCCCGACACCTTGTTGCCTCGATTTGCGTGCCACATCAGCCGTTATCCATTTTTGACACTCTTTATATCACCGGATTCATTTTTTCGAGCTCATGATGATGCTTGAGATCATTTCTCACTCTCACTTGGTACAGTTTCAACATTGTGACCCGACACCTTGCTGCCTCGGTTTGCATGCCACATCGACCGCCATCGGATTGTTCCACACTTTTACATGAGCCATTCACTCCTATCATACTGCAAATGTTTTGTTATTTTGCCACCATTCCATTCACCCCGCAAGGAGGCCCACCAGTGTTCCCCCCCACCCTTGTTCTTGGTCATCATACATGTTCCTTGATTGAACACTTCCTCCTTGCCTGGTCATTCCTTTTGTTCGGTATAATTTTATCCCTTTTTCGGGCCGGACAAGTCCTTTACAAAAAAGGCACTTAGGAAGTTTATGTTAAGCTCTTTTCTGACTCCTAAAACAATGAAAAGATCGTCGAGCAATCTTGCTTCCTTTCATGCTCGTTAAAGTACCTGAAAGGGCGTCTATTCGGTATAATTTTAACCCTTTTCCGGACCTGGTAGACTAATTACGAAAAAGGAATACTCTAGTCACACCAGCTAGAAGAGTTCTTCATTGCATCCTTTTGTGCTTCTTTGGGCCTTGAAGACTAACACACGAAAAAGCAACCCCCTGGAGTCTTCTTATTTGCTTTCAGACTCTCTAAAATTGAAAGAAACCACGAGCATCAACTGTCCTGGGCTCGTAAAATCCACACGACAGTACCATTCCATCATTTCAGAGTCTTCTTATCGCTTTCAGACTCCTTAAAATTGAAAGCAATCACGAGCATCAACTGTCCCGGGCTCGTAAAATCCACACGACAGTACCATTCCATCATTTCAGAGTCTTCTTATCGCTTTCAGACTCCCTAAAATTGAAAGCAATCACGAGCATGAACTGTCCTGGGCTCGTAAAAAATCCACACGACAATACCATTATACACTCACTTCTTCTAGTTCCCTAACCCATGAAGAAGTCCCCCCGTGCCTCTTGGCACTTTGATCGATCATCTCGGCAGCACCCCCAATCCGGTCGCCTTTGTTCAGAGTATTCTACAGTCTCCTGCCATTTTAAACCAGCTTGAGTCTCCCTCGGCCCAGTCACCATCCCAGATCCAATACAACTATGATCCCTTTCCCATCAGTCAGTTTCATATGCTGCCCGATCATCCCCGTTATCATACTCTGAACAAAGGAAGTTTGAGTCCACCCACTCTACTTGCCCAGTTATTCCCCCAGTTTGCCAGTCCTTCCATCACTACTATCACATTTCGGTTCTCCTCCTCGCGCTCCTGTCAAGGAAACATCATTGCCTTGATAGTTGCAGGTCTCCCTCTGTCGACGACAGCCCCTCTATTCCAGAGGATAGACTCAGAGGCCCCTGCGCCTTGGACCCATCACCATCTGTGGTGAGTTCCTACGGACCATTTTGGGAGGAGTCATCATTGCCTCTCTAAATGGTTGTTTCTCACATGCTCGACTTCAGCACCTTGATCGCATCGTTGAGAATCACGCAGGATTTAAACACCTACCATTATTTGTCGAAGACCCTGGATTTCCCCCGACTCTAGCATATTGGTGAGTCACTTCGGAACAACCAGTTATATGTTCCCATGGATGTCCGGGCTGCATTGGCGATTGTATTCGGAAGACATCTATTTATATGCTTCCTTGAGTACCCAGTTCAGTCCCATATCAGTTCCAGTTCAGTGTACCATTGCGAGTGTACCCCTTTGTCACTCTAATCCAAAAGCTCATCAGTTCCTTTGGTTCCACACTCAGTAGCACTGTTGATTGTTCCAGTGTATCAATTCTGCAGTTCAGACATGGTCAGCCCAGCAGTATGTCCCAGTTTTGTGTCCCCTCTGGACCCTTATGATGTACACAGTGGTTCTCTATGTATCTTTCAGGTCCCTCTTTTTGGGCCTCACAGTTATGTTTATGTATCTTGATACGAGCATGGGTATGCCCGCCTCGTCCATATATTGAGATTCTTCCTCATTCAGTATTTGAGGTCATGTATATGTCATGTCCCCATATTTTGGACCCCATTGTTATTATTATGTTATATTCTGATACGAGCATGGGAATGCCCGCCTCGTCCATATGATCAGATGATTCCTCATCCATTATTGAGGTTATGTACTTTTAGGTCTTGCAGTTTGTTCGGGATCGTTGTTCCGGGATTCAGTTTGTTTCTTCTCTTCTCCATACCCCAGGAAAACCATATATGACTTATGATGTCCATCGGCCATACGATGAGCTCCTACCCTCGCACATCAGGGGGCAATCTGTTAACACCCGAAAAGTGTTCACTACCTCATCTACCCCATTTCATGGCTCATTTGTCCATTTTCCTACCATATTTCCCTTAAAAACCCTAAAAATCCCACTAAAAAGCCTCCAAAAGGCCACAAAACCATCAAAAAGCCTCAAAAAGGCTAAAAAACCCCTTTTTTCTCCAAAAATATCCAAAATTCCTCTAAAAATAGAAAAATCCCTCTAAAAAGGGAATAAAAAATATAAAATAATGAGGAAAAGGAGGAAAAAACCCTATATAGCTGCCCTAAACCATATGGTTCCCAAAACCATGGGCCAGCACTCCACCACCAAAAAACTATAAATAGGTGATGGAGACCCCTTATTCCATATCCACAATCAAGCATACCCTTACTTTGCCAAAATCTCTCTCGAAACCCTAGTTCACCATTGAACTACTTTCAGCTTGAGAGCCCCTTTTGGTCCATTCCCACCATTGGAGAAAGAGAAGGAGCAAGTTGGAGCTTGGAGCAACCCTCTTGGACATTGCAAGAGCTTCACCAACCTTCACATTGGAGGTAAAAATTAATACAAAAACCATTATTTACATTTTGTTGTTTATGTTTCATGCACATGTTTTAGAGTAGTTTACATTTCTGTTTTAGCATTTTAATTTCCATTTACTGAACTGCTACTAAGGAGTCCATTCTCCTTAGTAGGTGCTCATTTGCACAAGCTAGGGGTAAAACCCTAGCCACATAAACAAGAGAGGTCCTGTATTTTGATTTATTGCAATTCACTTTAAAAATTTCTAAATTGCATTCTATGATAGCAAAGCTGGAGAGTCAACTAAGTCAAGAGAAGGCAGAAAACAAAGCAAATTCAATCCATATCAAAAGACTACAAGTGGACCTTGTGACCGTGGGAGACGATCCAGGGAACAACCAGTGTACCAAAAGGCTCATTGATGAAAAATAAAATGCCATTCGAATTCTCAAGAAAAAATTGAATGTGCCAAATAATCAACATGTGCAATCTCCAGAGTTGACAGCATTACAACAAGAAAATGAATCCATATATATCAAGATATGATGGATCACAAAGGTAAAATGTTAAAGTTACAAGATGAAAAGCATGCTTGGGAAAAACAAAGGATTGAATTGTTGTCACAAATTTTATTGTTGAATACCAATCAGATTGAACCTGTGCAAGCGCTAGAGAAGCGAGGGGATCAATCTCTATGTATAGATGAAGGACAAATGGAAAAGTCCTCCACTGAGGAATTGACTAGTGCTATGTCAAAAATTAGTCTAAAAGATGTAGAGATAGAAGAGTTGAAAGCAGAAAACCAGAAGTTGAAAGAGGAAGTAATTCGAAATTCTGGAGCAAAGATAAAGGCTTCGAGTGATAGAAATCAACTGCATAAGAAAGTTGATGAATTAAAAGATAAACTAACAGGTCAGCTTCCATTACATGGAGCTAAGCACCTTATATGGGATGGGATATCAGGGGAAGTCACCAAATTCTGGTCTTATTTGAATTTTATAGCAGATAAAGATGTTATAGCAAACATAGCTCTCTAGAGGTGTAAAGTGGCAAACGAGACATTACACAAAAGGCCTTCAGAAACAACTCAAAATACAGTCAGTTTGTTAAAAAATCTAACCCAATTAGATATGCAGAGTTTTGGAATCAAAGACAGATCATCAATCATCATTTCGGCAAGAAGAGTTATTAGCAAGCATGATTGTGTCAAAGAAGTAGAAGACATGGCGCAACAGATGGTCCTTGAAGTTCAAAAGTTTAAGGAATTATTTCTAGGGCCTTTTGAATGTGGTCTAACTTCTTTTGGAGTGTCGATGGAAAATTAATGACTCAAGAAAATTATCACAATTTGATGGTACAGGCTCGTATGGATCACTCGAAATTTGAAGGTTTGGTCAAAGGATTAACTGGAAAGATAATAATTGATAAATTGACCAATGATTTTGAAATAATTGAACAATTTGTAATGATTAAGAAGGGTCTTCCAGATGTATGTTACACAAAATGCATAGAATTGGAGGTGATGGTGAAAGGAATGATGGATTATGAAATCCCAACTCAAGATCAATGGAAAATTGTTGAAATATTTGGGAAACCAAAACACAGGTTATGTCAGGAATAAATATTCAGGTGTCTTAATTTTAAATGACATTGTGTTTCCTTTGTTAACTGCCCGAGTGTTACATCAGACAGATTTCTTTGAAATTTCTTTTTTTAGCGAAGAATTCAAAGAATGTTTTGTATAAATTTTGATTTTACAAAGTAATAGGGGTTGGATCCGAAACAGAGATTCATATGTTGTTACTTTCTTAAGTCTTTTAATTTCTCTTTTGTGAATGTATTTCATGTTACAGCATCTTATCGCTTTGCCTCATAGTTGACTGTAATATCTAAGTTAGAATTCATTTTATATGCTCTGATCCACACATTTAAATGTTGTCAATGTTCTTTCTTCCAAATTAATGCAGAATTCATCCTAGAATGGAGATTGGCTAAGTTATAACATATAAACAATATTTATCCCGACTTCCGACCTTCAACAAGACGGATCGGCCACCCCTTCGTTTATTATAAAATTGTGAACAACTATATCCAACCATTCACCTGTTTCCAGAATGGTGAACACAAGAAGGATCAAACGAACCTTCTTGTAGTATAGAACTATTTTGAACAGAATACTGGATAGAAGAAAGGTCGGCCGACCCTTCATTTATGAGTGAATTGTAAAAATATTCAACCCTCCTAGGATGGGATAACAATTCCAGACTTCTGGCTTCCACAATGAATAGTTGGTATCAGTATATTGGCTAAGTTATAACATATACACAATATTTATCCCGACTTGCGACAAGAAGAATCGGCCACCCCTTCATTTAGTAGACAACTGTAGATACCTATATGTTACAATTGACCTGTATCCAAAGTGGTGAACACAAGAAGGATCGACTGACCATTCTTGCAGCCTAGAACTATTTTGAACAAAATACTCGGCACAAGAAAGGCCGTCCGACCCTTCTTGCACCCCCAATGAGGATTTAATCACCTTTTCCGAAGACATAAATATATTGCCGATTGCAGATACCTAGATTTCTTAAAACGTTCCATCAATTCCGCTATCCCACAACCCAGAACGCAGATTGCAGGATGGGACAACAATTCTTGATTCTCGTCTTCCGCAGTAAATAGTGGGGAACAGAGATTTGCTAAGTTATAACATATAAACAATATTTATCCCGACTTCTGACCTCTAACAAGAAGGATTGGTTGCCCCTTTGTTTAGTATAAAATTGTGAACACCTATATCCAAGAGTTCACCTATATCCAGAATGTTGAACACAAGAAAGATTGGTCGACCCTTCTTGCAGTCTATAGCTATTATGAAAATAATACTTGGCAGAATATGGGTCGGCTGCCCCTTCATTTCATGGGAATTTTTAACAAAGGTAAGGTAGCCATTTGGTTATAGTCAAAATACTTTGGTCTAGTGGAAAAGAAGAGATAAGAAACAATCCAATCAATACTCTTTAATTAAGTTTTATTTGTTATCTCTGTATGATTTGTAGAGCTTGTTGTCCATATACTTCTGTCCAAATATTCAACCTACGAAGGAGAGGGTGTCAATTCATGTATATGAAGAATGGTGAACACTGAAAGAAGACCGAGCACAATAAGGGTCGACCCTTCATTCATGAGATAAATGTATACACAAAAAAACCCCTTTCACTGGCCCCTTCGACATCACCTTGTAAACAGGTTGAAGTCTAACCTGAAGTGAATATGGGGGTTGCATAATCAACATTCTATTAACCATGGCGATGCAGAAATGTCGTTACGATCTTCGCATAACGTTCTATTTAACATCAACTAACTAATGGGATAGAACACCAGATGAATTTGCACTTGGCAGCTATCGCAGTATATAGGACTACGCTGAATCTCTAGTGTATTCACCAGTTAGCTACAAATTCATAAAACTATGTGTTTCTTCTTCACAATCATGCACTTGTATTCCAATTAATCAATGTGCAATTACCATTGACATACAAATAAATTAAGTACAAAAACTCACATAAACTCGAATACAAAACATGTGATAAACTCATACACATAAACAAGAAGGATTGGCCACCCCTTCTATGATGATCGCTTGTTCTATGACCAATCCTTATCTCAAAGGACTCTATAAAATATGCATTTGATCTCTCATGGATAATGCTAGCAGATTTGTTCTTAATCAATCAATTGATTTTGAAAATGAGGGGTTGTTCCTTAACCATCGATCATTAGCATGAAAAATTGCAAGTATACATCTAATATTAAAACACTAATTTATACTTATAGACATTGTGTGCATTCTTATATTGACTACTTAATATTGACCGTTTTGTAGATAAAGCATGGTTGCATTGTTGAGCTTCAGTAACTACCAGGAAATCCCTTTCTTTGAATCGACAAAAGATCATGACCTTCACCTATTCACAAATGGATGGTATATTGAGATGGAAATACCCAATAATTTGTACCCGGATTTATATCTATTCTACCTGGATTACGAGAGAGCTCAGACTAGAGCTGGAATATTGACATATGCGGATCCTGATGAATCTGATGAAAAATTGCGAGTTCAATTTGAAGCGGTCGATGGTGAAAATTGTTACCTTCTACAACTTGATCTTATGGTTTGTAATTATCGACCAGATCTAATGAAAAGTGGTCCCAATCCAGATCTGATGTCCTGTGCGAATCAATGGTGGATTTTTCCCTTGTATGATGTTTCTAAACGTTCCGGAATTGATACCGCGTCATCCTTGAAGAAAGGAATTTTGTCGGTATGGAGGAAAAGAATGCTGGTTGGGAAAAATTCCTCTGTATCGCATTACATGAATATTAATAAGAATCCGATAAAGGTATTCCATGAAAAGACTCTTACATACAACAGAAGAGTATTTCACCAATATATTGTAAAATATGTGGACAAATCTTCCTTCAAACAACTCAAAGGAAGTCCTTCTAAAGCGATCCTGTGGAAAGTGACTAAGAGAATCGAGTGTTCAAAAGAAGTTCAACAACATTAGATCAAATACTTTGTGTTCAATGAGAAATATTTTTCCATTGACGTAACAAGGTGTGTTGTTGCCCCTCCGTACTTACAGTATTGAAAGGTTGATGATGAGGTCATGCAAAAAATGGTTGTATCTCTTGTCCATACATTTACAACAACATTGCGAGATTCTATGCTATTGCCTTTCGATAAGGAGACGACATTGGCCTTTCTTCCTAGAAATGAAGAAGAAATTAATTTTCCATCAGTAAATTTTTATATATTGGATGGGCAGCATACTATTTTTGCGCAGAAAATAATCATTGCAGATGATCGATATAAATAGCTCCATAAAAGGTATCGTCAACGAACAACTCATCTTCTACATAGAGACGTTCCTCAGCACACCATCAACAAATTATGCAAACAACAAAATTTGTCAAACAAGGAATTTGCAAACACTTCATTCATTTATCAAGTTGAAAAAGAAAGGGAGAAATGGATATCATGTGGTACTCCATCCCGCCCGGGAAAGGGAAAGGTTTCTAGTGATGCTTGGAAGGTATATAATTTTTCTTTTGATCAATCAAAGTCTTTAGATTGCTTCATGTGTTATGAAATTAGCAAATTAACTGGAATATTCAATTTTATATGTTTGCAGTCTTTCCAAGATGAATGTATGGATATCTTTCTTGTTAAAAATAAAGAGAGCCTTAAAGAAAAGCTAACTCTTGTTTTGACATTGGATCGACTTTGGAGCAAATGGCAGTCTGTATTCGAGCTTTACAAAAGTGGCTCCTTGCTATGCTCGCCCGGGAGCATCACTGAGGATGATTTTGTTCAAAATAAAATAAAGAGTTATGGCTCTAATTTTTTTAGACCATTGTGTGATCTTGATGAAGATGAATTGACCACTGTGGTGGACAATATAATCAATGGATAGGTTTGGATGAGCACATCAGTCGATACAAACGTTTGCGCAGAAACTTTAAATCAATATTGCAAATGAATCAAGGATGAGAGGTCAACCAAGCATTCGATCGTTGAATATTTCAAAGCTAATGATGTTCAAATTGATCGATCACAGACTGTCACTGACGATAACATCATTGAAATATATAAAATTGGACCAAACCATCTCCAGCAATTGTGCAACACTTTATGCTCCAGAAAGCAAGCAAAATCTCTGAGTAAAAAGAGAAAGAACGAATATGAAGTGGATAATGGTACAAAAATACCAATTGATGCTCAGAAAACATTGAATCTATATATGAATAAAGAGAGGATGGGTATGTCCATTGATGACGTCGAAAATAGTTCACAGTTTGCTTGTCAATGTTGTTATCCCGAATATTTGGTCAACACACTCAGACTAATTCCATTCTTTGGTGCGACAATCATCTGTGAATTTGTTGCTGTGGATATGTGTAATTGTGATAGTCCATGGACAGAACAAGACATGCTTGCGTTTTTGTACTACCTAGAAACAAATGAAGAGGCATGTACTTGTATTTTTTTAGCTAATATGGAAAAATCTTGTATGATTTCTAAATCTTTCACAATTTTCAACAAGAAATCAAAAAAACATGTTACACCGAATCCTACAAAGGAAGATTATAGAGAATTCTCCAGGGACTTGTTTATAAGATTCTCTATTATATAGTGTTGGAGCATTGGAAGGGATAAGGATATTTTATCTACTTCTGAAATTGATATGGATTGGAAGGATGAGGTCCTACCGATGATTGATTTACCTCGGCCCAAGGTTGACAACGATAGTGTGAGAAGCCATGTGTTTGCAAAAGAAAGGACATATGAATTCTGGGATCATATAGTTTCCAGATAGGTCACTACTCAAGGCACGGTTCTTTTGTTGTACGCAGGAGGTAGGGTTCTTCATTCATTGACGAGGGCTCCAGAAAGAATAGTTATTTCGATTGTGGAGATAGTACAACAAGATATGTTTATGAACAATTTCTATCATGAATTGGGTGTAACACAAGGTATTTCTATTAACTTTTTCAAATGTCTTTGATTTTATTTTACTTTTCTAAAACAAGGTATTTCTATTAAAATTTTCAGATGTCTTTGATTTTATTTTACTTTTATCTGTCGGTTATCTTCAATATCTTCTTCAAATTCCTATTCTACTACAACTTCAAATAAAGAGCACACATAGGTATCATCCAATCAAATTGTACTATCCAATGAGGAAAGTGAATGTGATAGAGAATCCACTAAGAACTACCAAATAGGAGCACAAATAGGATAAAAAGGTAAAAAATTATTTTCAAAGATCGTGGTTAAATTAACTAAATTATGAAAGGGGATAGTGACCTTGAATACTTGCAAAAAATTATATAAAATGTATACCTGCAAATTTCTAGGTCAACATGTGGATCATCCACAACCAGAGCTGGCATCAATGATGCCCCTGGATATTAGCCAGAAAATCATATTGGAGAATAATGGACCATGCGCGAGCTTGGAGAATAATTAACAAGGTGAGAGCTTGGTGTCAAAATGCGGTGTCTCCAGCGATGTTATTCACCAGTCAAATGTTGGCCTGCCATTGACAGCTAAAAGACAAATAATATTTTCTACTTTAATTGATAAAACAAATATTCTCTAAAGTATATAATGACAAGCAATATTTCTATGCAGCTCCCCATACAAAAATGTTATTGATATTAGAAATGGAAGGTTTTCTATTTCGCAAGAAAGCCACAGAAAATGACTCCAAAAGAGAAAAAAAGGAAATGAAACAAATATTGTTGGAGGGAAGAGAGTAAAAAAGGGGGAAGAGATTACTAATGGTGAATTTGAATTTAAACATAGAAGAAATTCATGAGTCACAATCAAATGCCATTGTATTTTTCTATTTACTTCTTTCCAAATTCAATGTTTGGATTTGGTCATATAAATGTAGTGTCAATGAGGGGAAGCCACTGCTTGCAAAATTTTTGATGGCATGCGGTAAAGATAAATCATATGAGGAAATTTTTTTATTTATTTGGTTTTGAGAGAGATGTACCTACGATCAAGAAGGAAATGCACAAAAAAATATGGAGAGTGTGTGGATGGAGTTCCCAATGAAAACTTCATAAATTAATACATCAATGATTGTTTTGGAGGGTGATGGCAAGAAAGTACTTCCATTTCAAAACTATATTTTGAGTAATCCCTTTATTGAATCGTCCCTTAGGACAGATACTGAATCGGTACATGGACTTTTGCAACATTTTAGTAAAATGCATGAATCAGCTGATATCAGAACCTTCAATGCCTTCTCCCAGTTGAATCCTGGTTGAGTGACAACCATCAAATGTAACCTATCATTGCCTAATATTTCTAGATGTAATCTATCATTGCCTATTTTAAATCATTCAATGTGTTTTCTGTTTTTTCCCGAGACGTTGCTATTTTCGTCTGAAGGTAACATATTATTAGTTCTGTGTGATGCTTTTATTAAATCAATTGAATCTGTGAAATTTTGGGTGATTTTTGTAATAATATTTGGAAATCAACATCTTCATGTACAGTTGCATGGTTATGATCATTAACTTCATGAACAAAGTATTGTTGTTGTTGTTATATATATCTAGTTACTGTTCTTGTACGCAGTTAGGATATCACCGCAAAAGAAACTATTGGTCCTGGGAGTAGAGGGATTTCTCATTGGAGTTCGGATGTTATCCAACATTGGAGATTCTTCCAAACATTACCTCATTTTGTCCATAATTTCCATTGTTATTATACACGCATGTTCAGCCCCGAAATTATCAGTGTTGCCAGAGAGCATTTCGACGTTGCGCTGTAGTTTTCCTCGCTCGACAACATGGAAATTAAAAATTTCCTTGGTATATTTGAATGGTTGAAAAATGAAGAATTTGTATTTATTTGGGGTCAAGAGCAATGTAAACTTAGTACTATTTATAATCACTCAATGTTTGCATACTATAATGTTGGTGTAGTACAGAACATATACAAAAAGTCATTCCAGGATGTACTTATCCAATATGGAGATATATATAAACAAACAAACATGTTGTTTATAGATGAAGGGCAATATCAATCAGCAGACAATTGCAAGGAAAACTGCTTGAAAATGACAACTATTTGGAAATTTTATGGTTCACAAGAGAGATATATAACTATAAAAACAATGTTGTGTTGTCTGTTGAATTATCTTGGGCCTCGTTCAAAAATGGGGCATTGGTTAAACACATTGAAATTGAAATGACCGTCATATTATACAAAAAAAATTCATTTAGTGATTTGTATATTTTTTACAACTCCTGCATTTAATTGATGTAAGTTTTATTGCATAGTTCTCATATTATTTATGGACATCGTACCATGTATATGGTAATGTCTTTCAAAAAATGTTGAACATGAAATAAATATACTTAGAAACATTGAACCATAATATTTTATTGATTGGGTTGTGTGTGTGTTTTTTGTTTGCAGATAGTACTAGAATATTTGTTTCTAGTAAACCATTGAAATTTTTTTTATTTCAATGGCATTTTGTTACACGCATTACATAGAAAACATAAACCCAGATTGTGACAACCACCGGACATCGAAACATCAACAAAGTATTATTTTATACGGCCATGCTTAAGGGAATTTTTTGAAAAATGCTTTACTATTTTTTAGGTTGGCATATGGACATCTGCTCAACGAAAAAACGTTGACGAGTTTTTGCCTAGATTATTAGAAAGAACAGGATTGAAAAGGGAACTATTTAGATTAATTTTAACACAGGAAGATTGTTCTTCCTTAGCCAGAGAGGGTTTTCAGGGTGATGGAAATCCTAATGTATTTCGCAAGCCTTTGAGTATATTCTGGGACAATTTGATCCATGGTTGGGATTGGACAAATACTGTGATTGTCGATGACTCCCAAGAAAAACATGTTTCTAACGAGGAAGGAAACTATATTATAACAAAAACTTATGCTAGCGACGATGTCAATGACACATTTTTGTTAGATCGATTATGGCCTTGCTTACTACTGCTGAATGGAGTGAGTGATGTGAGGCCAATTGTGAATAAAATGAAAATGAAAATGAAAGTATTTTGTTAAATAATACACTTGAATGTTTGTTTATACTAATATGTTCAATTTCACTGTGATTATAATTCTTATAAAGTGTCAAGTTTGGTTTCCAAAAATGCAAAATCAGAGTTTGAAATTGCTAAAATTTGTTTTAAAATTTCAAGATTAAGTATTGGATGTGTAAAAAGTAGCCTTACAAAAGGGCAAGTGGCAATCTTCCCTTGGCAAATCAGATAAATGGGGGAACCATTGAAGGAGAGAACTGGAGAAACTTTGTACTTGGAGAATTCTAATGTTTTACAATCTTAAAATAATTTCATTTAGTTTCTCTTTTCCTTTCTTTTGTTGTGTATAAAGTTTCCTTGATTCATTTTGTTTTTCATACATACATCTAGCACCTCTGTTTAAATTTTATTGTTAAATCATAAAACATATAAATCTGTGTGCTTGATTTATCATTCATATGATTTATATGCAAGTTATGCATCGGTAAATTTCTTTACTTGATTCATATTGTTTCACATTCTGCAATTACATAACAGTCATTGTCATCATATTAAGTTAATTTGCCAAGTTAAGTTATTAAGCATCTAATTAACAAGTCCTTAACTAGGCTTATGCCTATCATTCTAAGAACATACAGGAGGCATCCATCCATCAATGAGGTTGTGACATGGTGTTCTTGGTTATCAGTCTGTGAAATGGTGTTCTGTTGAATTGCTGCTAGTCCTCTACTTTGTAGGTCAATAATTCTTTGTTGTACTCTAGCAACACTATCATTAGAACTTTTCAGTATTTGTTCAAGTTAAAGGGGTCGTCTAGTAGGTGATATGATAAGGACATACCTTCTATTTTCCCATTGAGGTGTAGGTGTACCAGGAATTACACTCAGTTGTGGGACTAATTGCTGTTCAGAGGTAGATGCCTGTGTCTAGCTACGAGTGACAACCGATGATGTTCTTGCTAGAGGAGGTTTATGAGTATTCTGTTTAGGCATATTTTATCTCAGGCCCTCCTTCTAGTGCCATTTGTTGAGGCCTCGAGTGTGTATGTGCTGGAATGGGTTCCAAAGCTCTCAACAGAGGGAGAAAACCCAGCAGAGGCTTCAGATAATCCTGCACAAGTATTACCCTATCCTAGAGCTGCTTGGGCTGGTGATATCCCACGGATACAAAGGCCTCCGCTAACACTTGTGGTTTTGATCCTAAAAGGATCTGTCTTCCAATGAAGGAAAACAAAGTGTGTCAAGTCTGAAACAAATCTACCTAGGAAGAAAAATCTAAGCTAAGTTAGACCTACTCTAAAAGGTGTCTTGTTTAAATGAAAATTAACTTGATGTGAAAATAAATAAGTACATTCATCCACTTAACGGAAATGTGAAGAAGATCAATTCCTTATTTTCTTAAGTTACAATGAATCAATTAAAATTAACTGAATGCAATATTAAGTGTTTATAAAAGCTCATTCAAGATTAACCTGTAACCAATATGTCAATTGAAAAATTAACATAGATTATAATTTACTGTAAATCATTTGCAGAAATCGATAAATATTTTAGTTGAAGAAATTCAATTAAAACATAATACATACACAGATCTAACATAAGGAAAAATACAGATGAACAATCTCTGCATGAAATAATATTTGCAAAGGATTAAACAACATAGATAATAACCTAAAGTAGAAATCAATATTTACCAAAGAAATTTGATCAATGAACAAAAGACGATGCAAGAGAATAGCTTTACTGTATTAATGAAAGTCTGTAGGAAATTACAATATCAACATAAACAGAGCATTTCCAGTCTTCTTTTGTCTATTTCTACCCCAAAAATGATCATCCATTTCCTAAGAGAGATCTACCCCTTAAATAATAAATTACAAAAATAATACAAAGGATAAATTCCCCTTAAACATGGATTACAAAATCAGAATTTTCTATTTTAGTGAGGAAATCTTCCCACTTGTCCCAAACTTCTATCAATTCATCTATATCTAGATAATGAGGAGATTCAAGCCCCAGCTGGGCATCACACATGAATCCTTCAATCTCATTTTTGGCTATTTTATGCCACGTGCGGATAAACATATAGATCTTGGCCTCTAAGGAAACATGTTTCTTAATCAACCAATCCATGTCTTCAATTTGGATATGCTCAATCTACAGGATTTTCTCCTTGACTTGATCACAACGGGCTTCGACCTATTCTATCATCAATTTTGGCGGATCGACCCCCTCAATGAGCCCCATTGCAAGGATTGCCAGTATCTCCATGAGTTTGTTCGAGGTATACCATCTTATTCTGCAAAGGGCTTTATCCTGGTTGATATAATCCTATACCATGTCAATAACATTCTCCCAAGCTCACACAAAAGTTCAGATCCTTCTGAATTTGAGGTTGTCCAACTCAGGGATATCAACTGGCTTATCTTCAATATACTCTTGCCAATCCATGATGTCTTCTATAGCTTTAGAAGCCTGTTTTGTTTCCTCTACTTGCTGGTCCAAGGTGCCATCTATTTTTTCAAAGACAATGTAAGTCTCATAGATTTCACCCAAGGTAGTAAATAGCTTATCTAGAAGCTGATGATGCTCCAAGTTGACTTGATTGGCTAGGTCCTTGAACTCTTGCTATGAAAACCTAGAAAACATAAAGGAGGCTACACTTGTAGTTGCATCCTTTAGCTGTTGTTCAAGCACAACTATCTTTTCAGCATTGGCAGTGTCCAAAGCTTCAACATCTTGCAATTGGACTTGAAGAGAAGCATTCTGTTCTTGAAGGTCTTCAATATTATTTTCAAATGCTTTTCTCAGTTCACAAATGTCAGCTTCATGTTTTTCATTGGCCTTAACCAGCTGCTCTTGAAGTTTCTTGAGCTCCTCCTTCCTGACATCAATTTCTTTATTCAGTGTGATTACTGAATCAAAATTGGCACCTGCAAAAGCACCCATGGCAACAACAGTATTCAATGCTTCTTGTTGTATGTCATCTAATTGCTTGGACCAAATGATTTGATTAGGAAAGGGGCCCTGCAACACATCCTGATCTCTGCCTCTTTTGTTACCCTTCTTACCCACTACCTTAGCCTTTTTGCTATAGAAATAATCTCCAAGGGAGGTTACAATATCTTCCTCAGAAATATCTACCAATTCAGTGGAATATGTAGCCACATCTCTTGTTGCAATTATTAGGGCTATTTGAGTAACAAATGTATTAGGTATTGTCATATTAATGTGAGATGTGGTTAGTGGAGAAGGGATAACTTTAGGGATTGAGGGTAAAGAGGTTGGAGTAGGGATTGAAGTAAAAACTTTGGGAAGTGAAAAAGATGCACCAGAAACTAGTGGTGAAGATGGAACAACCGGGATTTGGACATCATTGGCTGGTGGTGATGAAATAGATGATGGTGGTTGCAGAGAGACAATTGAAGACTGGATCTCTGCAACTATTGATAGTGGAATGGAAAGTGGAACTGACAGGGTTGAATATGGAACAATAATGGAAGTTATTCAATGAAATAATTGGGATATGGTAAATGGTGGTGTTACCCCATAAGATAAAGTTGAAAGAGCTCCTACATGATTACAGTAAGGACAACTGTAAACAGAACAACAGTTGTGGGATCTTTGAACTGCCCTTTCACTCCAATCTTACTACATAAATTGGATGAGCTTGCTTGGCACTTACTGTTTTGGTATTTACTTGCCCTGCCACCTACACCTAGACTTTATTCTGGTTGATCTATAGCAACCAAATGCCTAGCTAGCGTCTTAACAAACTTTATAGCAAGAACTGGCTTACTTACCTTACCTTTTGAAGGGCTTGGGTAAGCACTATCACCAGTTATATTACCTTTTGGAGTCTACTACTGCCATTACTTTTATGTGTGACAACTATCAACAGTCTTGGCTTCCAGCCGGTACTAGTAATCCAGTCAGAGCCATAGGGAGGGGCGCAGGCTTATAGCTAGCGGTCGTTTCTAGGAGGTCCCTTGTCACACAACCCATAGCCATCAGTTGAAGGAACATCATTCCAAGCAAACCAGATGATTCCTAGCTGAAGCGTTCCTAGCAGCTGAACTAGAAGAAAAAGGAATTGAATAAGTAGATCCTGTATTTTAAGCCTCTCCAGTTGAATCAGATTCCCCAGCATTCCCAGTTGAACAAGTTTACGTAGAAGTTTATGAGAGCAGTACTGACAGTTGATGAACCAGGACCAGCTTCAGTTGACCCAGTTTCCATAGGAGTTCTGAGAGCAGAAGAAGTCCCGATAGATTAAGTGAAACCAGAAGCTCCATTGGCAGCACCAGTTGCACCAGTTGGACCATTTTAACCAACAAATCTATTATAAAAAACATTAATTGAATAAGTAGTTCCAGCCCAAGCAGGAAAATCCTCCATCAGAAGAAGGAACATCCTCCCCATCCGTACTAGTTTTAGCTGCACCTGTTGAACCTGTATCATTACCAAAAGCGGTTGAACCAGCATTATTCCCATGAGCACCAATTATGGAATCATAATTCCCAGTTGGAATGGATGAAAGTAAGAGTGTTGAAGTTGTGGTATCAATATCAGTAGTGATTTCATGAGACTGTTGATATGGGACAAGATCATCCATGACTATGGCATCCAACACATCTATGATTTCCTGAGAACTTTCAGTTTCTTCCTGCACCACAGTCACAAAAGGAAGTGTTTCATCCTCCACATAACTGTCCTCAATAGTAAGAGTAGGAATCTCAGAGGAAGAAGTTTGAATTTTCTGTCCTATAATTGGTTTACTCACAACAATCACTTGAACATCACTAATCAGGTTGGCTATAGCAGCCACTTGAATATCAGTAGTGGGTTTGGGTACTACAACCACTTGGGTATCCAGCACATAACTCATCTATGTTGATTTCTGCTTCAATTGCTGAGATGTATGCATCCATATCTTTAATTATGCAGCAATTTTCAACTTTGGAGTATCCTCCATAAAGCCTTTTTCCTTTGTCTCCATCCGTGTAGGTCAACATCAACGGAGCATTGGCTTTTTGATCTTCCTTATATTCCCTATCTTTTCTTGTTTTCTCATCAAGCTTTTGTTCCATGCTTCTATGGCTCAAAACCTTGGTTTTAAGCTCCTACTGATACTGAAAGATATGGCTCTATTCTTCTTTGCTCTTTTCCCTCAGCAGGACTTCAGAGAAAATATTAACTCCCTGATAAATAGAGTCATCAGGGATGTGTTGATGTGTATAACCAATCTTCATATGCGCCTGTTTGAAATGAGCCTCCAGAAATCCTTTGGGGTCATGAGCTCTTTTGGGAGAAAATCCCAATTTCAAAGAAACAATCCTGTCTCTTAGTGTTGTAGCCCAAGTTGAAGTTGGGATAACCAAAGGCCCGAGGTTTAAAGGGAACTTAGGCCATCCATTCCTTTTGGGACCAGTGAGCTTAAGGTAGACACCATCTGTAATAGTCTGATATGATATCTCCTCAGGTAACAGCCCGTCAGGCACAAATATTGGTAGCAAATGTACAGTACTGCTTCCCCAGACTCTAATGTAAGCAAAGGATTCTCCCACATACCAGTCACCCAATGTAGGGATGAGAGTTATGGCATCAGGAGAAAAGGTAGGGTCATCTTCCCTGAAAATATGATGGTAAATTGCACCAAAGAAATGGTCGCAGATGTCATAGAGCAAGGGAACAAAATTGCTTTCCCATAAGGCAGAACAATAAATATGAACAACTCGTTTTAGGGTGTAATATTTGGTAAAAACCTCAGGGCGGAGAGTAGCCAATTGAGACCCTGCGCAATCATTGAAAGAGCGGTCTTTAGGGTTAGCATGGTCTATAATCCACTTAACTGTACCAGTGTAGGGAAGGATAGCAGGTCTGGACGCTATAGCGTGGAGTTGTGAATCCCTAATATTTTCATAGGCGGGGCGGTCAATCTGAATTTCAGTTAGGTCTTCATTGTCAAAGATGGAGTAAATTTTGGACCAATCCATTTGGTATGTCTCAGAAACCTTATCACTGGTGTCGGCAAGGATGCTAAAGTTTGGGTCTTTGTTCAAAAGATCTTTCTGAGGAGTTTTGCAGCGAGTGTTGCGATACATGTTTGAAAATTTGGAGAAATATGATGAATAAATAAAAAACAATAAGAAAAAAAACTCAAAATAGCAAAAAACCTTGAACAACTGAATAAGAAAGTGACAGGAAGCCAACCTGTGCGAGCTGGAAAAAATGGCGAAAACGACCCCTGGTAAAAAGTCGCGAAAACAACCCCTGGTAAAAAGTCACGAAAACGACCCCTAGTAAAAAGTTACGAAAATGACCCCTGGTAAAAAATCGCAGTAAAATCCGCACAAATGGCGAAAACGACCCTTGGTAAAAACTGCCAGTAAAATCCACACAACAAAATCCACGAAGCAGGCAAATTTTGAAAATGAAAAATGATAAAAGAAAACAGAAACAAAATCAACATATTTATTAATTCCATTGGGTTACATCTGGGCCATAAGATTAAGACAAATCGACGGCTGAGATCTAATATGGGGAATGCAGAAGACAAGTTGCGGGGGTTTAATTTTTCGGAAATATATACCATGTTCCCGCAATACGCAATCCACAATTGTGGGTTTCGGGAACACAACTCCAAATAAATAAAAACAAAGTGTCATCACTTCCTATGGTGTCAGTTCTCTCTTTGAGTTTCACACGTGTGAGATTTTGGCCTTACAAAACAGAGATCAATTCATGTATGAATGGTCAAGACCAAAAAAATATAAATCACAAGAAGGGTCGGTCTATCCTTCGTTTAGTAGATAATTGTGAACAACAATATCTAACAATTCACCTGTATCCAGACTGGTGAACACAAGAAGTATTAGAAAACTCTTCTGGCAGTCTAGAGCTAGTATAAAAATAATAATGGGCAGAAGAAGGGTTTGCCGCCCCTTCATTCATGATGGAATTGTGCAAATATTCAACCTACGAAGTATAGGCTATCAATTCATGTATATCGTGAATGTTGAAGACTGCAAAAATACTAATCACAAGAAGGGTCGGCTGACCCTTCATTTAAGTTGGAAAAATGGAGAAAATGACCCCTTGTAAAAACTCGCAGTAAAATCCACACAGCAGGGAAATTAAGGGTTCCATCTAATCAATGCATGTAAATTCTATTTTTAACACTAGAATTTTTTTCAAATTATCGGGTGGCCTGCATATACTTTCTTCCAATTTTAAGTCTTAGCTCATTTGATCTCGTGGAGGAAGAATATACCTTTGGAAGTGGGAATTTTTCTTGCATGCATTGGAACAAGCCTAAACCCCTAGATTTGCTTATATATCAAAGATTTAAAATGATTATAACTTTGTTGGACTTGGTCCCAAATAGAATGTGCAGTCAACAAGGTGCTAGAGTCTATTTGATTCTAACTAAATTAACTTCCCCCCCTTGACCTCGACCAAAGGGGAAACCAAATCACATAGTACTCAGATCCCCATGCATTCCATTTTTTATATTATCTATCCTTTCCTATCATTCTTGCACCTCTAGCGATAAAGGAATTTATCTGAGTCGTCCATCTTGCATGATCGATCTGGTACCATTGATCTTCTTCCATGCTTAGCCGCACGGCCTTCCATAGTCTTCAATCTCTCAAATGATGCCTTCCTCGCACCTTAGATCTGCGTAGTTACTATCAACTATCGATTTGGCCCCTGTCTGCATCCTTATCGTCCAAAGGTGCAGCCTTTACCGAGGTTTGCGAATTTGGAACATGCCGATACTCCGTGCATGTTCAATCTGTGAACTAAACCTCCGCCGCTGATTCCTTTACCCTCCAAATCTGCACCGTCGAAACATGTGGTCCCTACCAAAACTTCGCAAATCTGAAAATTCCATTTCCCTGGGCATCTCAAATCACCGAAGTACTTGTCGTCCGTAGATCTATCCTTCTACCTGTTGATCTAATTTTGAACTTGCTCGCGGGCTAAGAACACTTTGCCGATCTTACTTTTGCGAACAATGCTTGTGGCCGTCGATCTCTGTCAAGCTTTTTTAACCGTCGATCTATGTCAAGCTTCTGTAACCGTCGATCTCTGTCAAGCTTTTGGCAGTCTAGAACTAGTATGAAAATAATAGTGGCCAGAAGAAGGGTCGGTGGCCCCTTCATTTGCGAGGGAATTGTGCAAATATTCAACCTATGAAGTATAGACTGTCAATTCATGTATATCCTGAATGGAGAAGACTGCAAAAATACTAAGCACAAGTAAAATCCACACAGCAGGTAATTTTCGAAGATGAAAAATAATAAAAGGAAACATAAACAAAATCAACATATTTATTAATTCCGTTGGGAAAAATCTAGGCCATAAGATTAAGACAAATCGACAGCTGAGATCTAATGTGTGGAATGAAGAATACGAGTTGCGGGTTGCGGGACAACAACTTGAATTAAAAATGAACCTAAGTTTCTGCAATCCGCAATTGCGGGTTGAGGAAACACATGTCACAAATCCATTATTCAAACACTTCCCGTAGTCCACAATCATGTATAACTAGATATCCACTTCAACAAGCTATAGCATGATATGATGATGCATGCATTTTTCTTAAACCATGAATGATGTCATACGTTTCCAGAATGATGTCAAATAGCACTAGAACACCATCATGTGTCTTTCTAGCCTCATCACACATTCCATGTGATCCTAGATTCCATGTCATCATACATGCCATGTCATCACTTCCTATCATGTGAGATGTTGGCCTGCCAAAATAGAGATCAATTCATGTATAAACAGAATGGTTAAGATTGGAAAAATATAAATCATAAGAAGGGTCGGCCGACCCTTCGTTTAGTAGATAACTATGAACACCAATATCCAGCAATTCACTTGTATCAATACTAGTGAAGACAAAAAGGATTGTACGACCCTTCTGAAAGTCTAGAATTAGTATGAAAATAATATTGGGGAGAAGAAGGGTCGGATGCCCCTTCATTTATGAGGGAATTTTGCAAATATTCAACCTACGAAGTATAGGCTGTCAATTCATGTATATAATGAATGGTGAAGACTGCAAACCTACTAAGAACAAGAAGGGTCAGTCGACCCTTCATATGGTAGGGTTTGGTACATTGCCTATGTTATCACATGTAAACAATATTTATTCGGACTTCCGACTGCCGACAAGATGGATCGGTCGTACCTTCTCTTAGTAGATAATTGTGAACACCAAAAAATGAAGGATCAAACCACCCTTCATGCAGTCTAGAACTATTCTAAAAATAATATTGGGAAGAAGAAGGGTTGGTCGCCCCTTCATTCATTTATCTCGAGACTCATTAAAAAATGGGGTGTTGGTTAATGACATTCAACTTCAAATGGAAACAAACCAGAATTTCTGCAATCGACATTGTGGGTTGCGTGTTGCGGAAACGCATGTCGCAAATGCATTATTCAAATAGTTCCCGCAATCTACATTGCGGGTTACGGAAACAACTTATGCATTGCTTATGCTGCTGTTTGTCTGTCTTTGCCATATTTTACACATATTTCATCTCTTGAATGAAATTTGCTAGAATCACCTTCAGCTCTTTCCTTGTCAAATTCATATTCTTGTAATTGAATTCTTGGCCCTTGGTATTTTTCTTTCTTCATTCCCTTTTCATTGTCAGATACAAATACTTCATCTTGTTGGCTTGATTTTAATCTTTTGGCATCTCTTTCTTCCTCCACCTGCATATCAGTGCTTTCATAAAAACTTCTTTTACTTGTTGCTTCATCCTTTCCTGGGGTAGGTACCATCTCAGCTGAAACTATATTCAAGGTAGAAGGATTATCATGTGAACTTCCCGAAAATTTTGCGTATGATTCATATTGTAGTAAATTTTCCATCTTCGCCAATCCTTCAACCTCTTGGTGATCAAAGGATTTATTTTTGTTCTCTTGCCTTTCGTGAGAAATAACATGACAAGGATCATAATTAATAGTTGTCGCTTTCCTAAAAATCAGTGCTTCTAAATGTTTTTGTACAAAAGGGAGAGCATTCTCGTTCTTGATGATAAAAGGACCAATTTTTAAAGGGAACTTTATATCTGTAGCTTTCTTGAAATGTAGAAAATGGTCATTTTCTACTGTCAATTTTTGTCTGATAAACTCCAAAGCAAAAACTCTCAGAGTAAAAAATGCTGGTAGAATATAGGTCTCCTTAACAAATCCATAAAGTCTGATTAATGTATCTTGCTTCCCCAAAAACTAGTTTCCAATTGCTTTTTTTGGGCTTAATTGCATCAGGGTCTTCATCTCTGATAATACTCTAGGAAAATTTTCTCCAAACATCAATATGTATAATTCTGATAAAATAAAATTCATAAAATTAAACATATTGTCTTCCACTGTTTCTGAAAACACAGATCGTGGGAAATGTAAATCTTTTCGACTGCTAAACAGGAGCATTTTCATCAGGTGTGTCTAGAATCTGAAATGTCTCAAAGTGTGGAAATTCACTAACTGAGAGTGGATGTTCCGAGCCAAGAATTCATCAACTTTAAGGTAGGGTACTTGACTGTAATCCATTTCTGGTTTAGCAACACTTAATATAAAAAGCAAACTTAACTGGACCTCTGTGACCATGGAATCATCATCAAACCCTAACAACTGTGAAATGAGTGACAAAACTAACTGTGAATTTTCATCAAAGAAATTAATGTCAAGTGGATAGGGGGTGTTATCAATGGCAAGGCCAGGTTTTAGATAACTGGTCATAAAGGTTCGGTTTGGTATCAAGGGATGACTCTCTGTAATGGCTAAGTAGGGTTTCTTCGGCAAAATATTCTTAGTGATGGGAGGAAAACATGGGTACTGCTAAAGCTTTCCTAACGGTAGACGCATTTACATGGAAAATAATTTTCTTTCATGATGAATTCATAATGACTCTTTGACTCTAAGAATAATTTACTGCACACCACAAAACGAATTTCAAAAACCCTGAAGGTTTTTCGGGATAGAAATGGATAAAAAGAGACTTATAAACATTGTGCACATCCAAATTTTGTTTATATAAACCCTCCAGCTTGCTTTTGATTTCTGAAACTGATAATTTAACCATTATGGGGTCACGAATGTCACTATCTCTGTCCACTAGGGTTTCTCCTATCCTCGTAGTTTCAACGTTCTGACAGACGGTTTCACTACTTCCTTCCATTATGTAAACAATTCTAGTTACTTTCACGAGTTAAGAGGACCTACCTGGCATAGACAGGATGAATAAACTATGCTCTGTCGCTTTCGAGCAGCATAGACATGAAAGTGGTATGGTATTTCGACACGCGTACAACGGTATGGTATTTCGCAACCGCTCAGACCTCCATTATGTCAGGCATGTTGGCGGTGTAGAAAGATTATGGAGCGTCAATCTAACCGTCCTTTATCGAATATCCATTGATATAACCACCCTTTTATCATTCTCCCATGAGGTATGATGGGCATTTTCCCAAGGCCACCTGAACCAGTTTTCCAACACTTTGTCATTTCCACGATTTTCTCCAAGGTTGATCCTGAAACCCTATTTTGGCAGACTTATAACTTTCTCCTCAGAAATTATTAAGGAAAACTGAGACCATGACTAGATATCCACTTCAACAAGCTATAGCATGATATGATGGTGCATGCATTTTTCTCAAACCATGAATTATGGAGGGCATTCTCTCAGAGCAGTTCTTTCTACTTTTTCCATACTTTTTCAATTTCCAAAGTTTCACAAACTTGTCATACTTTTCCAGAATGATGTCAGATTGAGACATTGACTTAATGATAGAACCAGAACACCATCATGTGTCTTTTCAGCCTCATCACACATTCCATGTCATCATACATGCCATGTCATCACTTCCTATGGTGTCAGTTCTCTCTTTGAGGCTCAAACGTGTGAGATTTTGGCCTGCCAAAATAGAGATCAATTCATGTATAACCAGAATGGTCAAGACTGGAAAAATACAAATCACAAGAAGTGTTGGCCGACCCTTCATTTAGTAGATAATTATGAACAAGAATATCCGGCAATTCACCTGTATCTATATTGGTGAACACAAGAAGGATCGGATGACCCTTCTTGCAGTCTAGAATTAGTATGAGAATAATATTGGTCAAAAGAAGGGTCGACCGCCCCTTCAATTATGAGGGAATTGTGCAAATATTCAACCTATGAAGTATAGGCTGTCAATTCATGTATATCCTGAATGATGAAGACCGCAAAAAGCTTAACCACAAGAAGGGTCGACCGACCCTTCATTTAAAAGAGAAATGAAAAAATATTTAATCTACGAAGGTTGGGACGACAATTCCCCACTACCAACTTCTGCAGTATATGGTAGAGAGCAGGACATTGCCTAAGTTATAACATCTAAACAATATTTCTCCGGACTTCTGACTACCGAAAAGAAGGATTAGGCAATCCTTCTTTAGTAGATAATTGAGAACACCAATATCCGAAAATTCACTTGTATCCAGAATGGTGAACACAAGAAGGATTGAACCACCCTTCTTGCAGTCTAGAACTATTATGAAAATAATAGCGGGCAGAAGAAGGATTGTCCGACCCTTCATTCATTTATCTCGATCCCCATTCAAAATGGGGTGTTGGTTAGTGAAATTCAACTTGAAATGACCGTCATATTATACAGACACCGATTCATTTGAAAATTTGAAATTTTTTTACAACTTCAAATGACCGTCATAATTATCATATCAGAACACCCCAAAAACCAATTTCAAAAGTGGCAATATCAAAAGAAAAAGTATGGTTTTAGGAACTAGTTTTGTCACTTTTGGAACCTTGATTTGGCACTTTTGGAATCGGTTTTGGCACTTTCGAAATCGGTTTTGGAACTTTTGGAATCGGTTTTGGCACTTTTGGAACCTTGATTTGGCACTTTCAGAACCGGTTTTGGCACTTTTGGAACCTTGATTTGGCACTTTCGGAACCCGTTTTGGCACTTTCAGAACCGGATTTGGCACTTTTGGAACCAGTTTTGGCACTTTTGGAACCTGGATTTGTCACTTTTGGAACCAGATTTGGCACTTTTGGAACCGGATTTGGCACTTTTGGAACCAGATTTTGCTTGATTTTGGGGTTTAGAAAGGCTATTTTTGACCCATGTTCAAAGTGACTTGGACTGGAATAAGTCCAAGTTTAATGAAATTGGCGTTAAATAACTTATTAGGACTTAGTTACTACATAGAAAGGATTAGTTCCTATGGTTTTAAATTTTTATTCTTTGAAGGAATGGAGTTGAATTTGTGTTATTAGAAAGCTCTAAATACATTCTCCCATCCTATTCCAGCTTTGGAAATATTTTGGAAACTTCTCGGAGAGTTTCAGTACATGTTTGGAGATTTTTCATAATTTGAAGAATATTTATATTGAGAAAATAATCATTGAAATGTATTATCAACACAAAAGCTTCTATTTGGAATCATAATCCTTGTAATTTGGACTTCTAAGTATGACCTAATCATTCCTTAACATTCATATATGGACAAGATTGTCTATAAAATATCTGTTTGAAATCTCTATTGTTGCCTTTGTGAATCCTATTTCCATGCCAAAATCATATTCTCCTCCACTGACAGAAATTAGACACAACAAAAGAATCACTAAGAGCATATATTTGGATGCCATACTATTCATTTCTTCTTGCTTGATATTCAACTACAGGGAATTTTGTTCCTTGGATTATATTAGTAGACTTCAAATATATCAAGGGAAATATTAAATCCTAAAGGGAAGGATATAGATAGATGAATGGATTGGTCTTCTAAACTTAAACCATGCATTCTTTTCTTGCTATATAACTATGTGATTTTTTTATTCAACATTAATAAATGAGCAATAACTCAATATGTCAATGTTTCCCATTTGTTTCAATGTGACTAGAAGCAGAAGTAGTTTGGTTGTTTTCATAAACATATGGAAGTAAAATTGTAGATATGCCATGTTGGATTGGAATTGGTCCTCACTGAAATTTTCCTTTTAATATCATTTCTATGCTCTTAGTGGTGGTTTTCCATGTGTTCGAGGATTTCTGGAATCTGACCCTATACCTCTTGTAAAATTACAAGCACTATATCTTTCTTGAATGATCACATATTGTTATCACTGATATGTTGCAGATAGGGAAAGCATTTGATATATGTGATTCTAAGTATGGCACATATATTTTAGGTGTATGCACTATTTAGTATTGTTCCCTCGTTTCTTTGGAGGTTATCAACAAAATTCATCAGCTGTCAACAACCAGACTATGATGGAGGTTGTCCCATTTTTCTATTGTTCTAGAATACCTGTCTGCTTTGCCATACCCCCATTAACAACCAATCTATGATGGAGCTTGTCACCTTCAAGTAACCTGTCATCTATACTCGATGATAGTAGATGGATAGGTGACAAGAGAAATTATTAAATTGTGTAATCTACTTCACAATATTCATGGTGTGCCATATGCATTTGATGAGACTTTGTTCCAGGATGTTTCTTAGTGGTTGGGATGGTGTGCCTCAATGCAAACACCTATGGTTCAAACCCCAACAAGTGTAGAACCCTTGTGAGTGTCTATGAGAAAGAGAGAGGGGGGGGGGGTGTTTGACTTCCGAGAGTTGGTTTCCCTTCATTGTCAATGGAACTTAACACATATGAAAAGCCAAATTGGTCTAAGTGAATGTTAATAGGTTACTTTATATTTGTACTTTATCCTTATCTTTCTTCAGTGACTTAGTCTAAATTGATGACTTACACACTTTAATGTATTTTATTGAAGATAATTGTCAACATTGATCACACTTCCCACATAATTTTCCCGCTACATATAGTATTAAAAATGAGTCTACAACTTAGTCACAGGAAATATGGATCTTTTACTCCATACCATGGTTCGAAACACATTTGGTACATGCTAGAAATGTATGAAACATGTAACAATGTTTTGAAATTCTTCATGAAATGCCATATCATGTTCCATACTATTTTGGCTTGAGTAAGGTGTGTGCTGCGATTTGTTTTGGGATTTTTTGGATGGCTATTAGGCTTTAGCAACCTAATTCATGTTTTATTTCAATGTTAAATACATGTAGCCTCATATATAAAGGAATATGTTAGATACATAGCTTCATTTATAAACAATATTTTTTGGATATTATTGCTTGCATAATATAATAATCTATGATAAATAATATAGAGATGGGTTTTCTAGTAAATTGTCATTTATGTTTGTCATTTAAATATTCTTTCTTTCAAAGTTTCAATATCAATGTGCTATTTATGGAATCTTCCATCAGAATCAGAATATTCTATGATGATCAAGACACCTCTAGCTAACTGAAATGGTTCTTTTGACAACCCATCTACAACCTGATTCCTCTCCCTGAAAATGCTTTGGAAAGTTAGCTGTTTAAAGTGTGAATCTATAACTGTTATCTCATCCAACAAGGGCTACAACAGAAAATTCTTGACCTGATACTCCTCCTTCATCCATTTTATCACCTGTAAAGAATCCCCAAAGATTAAGATTTTTGTAACTCCTTCTGCAACAAAGTGAGGACTAATTTTAGATCCATTAACTTTGCATAATTGTTTTAACCATGCATCAAGCCAGATTTGATTTCAAGAAGTGTGATTCCTTCAAATAAATTAGTCCCCCTACTCCATTCCTCAAGGGGTACCCCTGCAAAACACCATAAATATGCCCAACCCCCAAATTTATCTATTTTTTCCTCTTCTATATGTCTCTTTGTCTTCTACCTTTTTGTTTGGGTATACAGGGTACTCCCAAAAGACCAAACACCTAGATCAACCACTTCACACAAACAGATCATAGATCGATACACCGATGTTTTGATGTGGTTTAAACCCTCGAGAGGGAAACACTCCACGGCCCTGACGAAATAAATTCTATGGAGTAACTTATTATGCAAAGAAAGAAAGTTACAAATGAGCTTCTCAGAATTGATCAACTAAACAATGATCCTCCATGCTCTTTAAATAGAGATCATGGATCAAGGTTAGGTATGATCTAAGAGAAGTTGAGCCGTTGGATCACAACATATCGTGACCATCGGATTAAATATTTACAAATGCATACTAATGCATACTAAAGAAACACACTTTTCCTAATGGATATATTACACAAGTTGATCTTAACTAACTCCTAAGTGTCTAAATATCCTAACATCCCCCCTTAAGAAAAACTTGGGATAGGATTGAAGGAGTTACAAAAGTGACACTATTAGGAGAAGGAAGGAGACATTAGAGCCTATTCCCCCTTAATGACACGATTCTGAACTCCTAACATAGATCGAAGTGTAGAAAACTTCGCTTCTGTAAGAGACTTGGTGAAGATGTTTGCAACTTGATTATCTGTAGGACAAAAGAGCACTTCAAGAACACGATCATGAACAAGATTTCTGATGAAGTGCATATGTAGCTCAATGTGTTTGCTGCATTGATGTAGGACTGGATCTTTGGAAAGCTTGATGGCACTTTGATTGTCGCACCAAAGTGGAGTAGGCTGTTGTTGCTCGAATCCAAACTCTGAAAGGATCTGTCGAATCCATAAAGCTTCCTGACTGTCATTAACCGTGGCTCGATATTTTGCCTCTGCTGAAGAAAGAGCAAGAGCTTGTTGTTTCTTACAAGCCCAAGTGACAAGTCCAGATCCCAGACTGAAAACATAACCTACTGTAGACTTTCGATCATCAGGATCGCCGACCCAATCTGAATCAGTGAAACCAACCAACAAAGGTTTCCCCCTGTACTGTAATGAATCCCAAACTGAATTGTACCTTGAATATATCGAAGTATTCTTTTATATTCTTTCCAATGACTTTCATGAGGTGTTTGCATATAATGGTAAACATGACCAATGACAAAAGAAAGGTCAGGATGAGAATGAGTCAAGTATAGGATACTACCAACAAGCTGACGATACAAGGTGGCATCTACCTCAGGTGAAGTACAAGTGGCAGAAAGTTTGACTCCAGACTAGAAGGGATAAGGGACTGGTGTACACTATTCCATGTGAAAGCGATGAAGAAGGTCACAAGCATACTTAGACTGAAAAAAAAAAAGATTCCTTCTTTGGTTTGCAGGACTTGGAGACCAAGAAAATAATGTAGATGTCCTAAGTCTGACATTTCAAAATTTTGCTTAAGACTAGATTTCACATGGGTTATAAGCTTAGGGTCACTACCAGTAAGAATAAAGTCATCAACATATAGAACAAGTATGATGAGATGGTTTCCTACTTTCTTGGTATAGACATTGGGGTCAGAATGACATCTAGAAAAACCAGTGTCAAGGAGAAAGCTATCCATTTTGGCATACCAAGCTCTAGGAGCTTGCTTAAGGCCATATAAGGATTTATTAAGGCGACAGACAAGGCTAGAGTTATTCTGAACATATCTAGGAGGTTGTTCCATGTAAATTTTCTCCTGTAAATCACCATGTAAGAAGGTAGACTTGACATCCATTTGATGGACTTCCCAGTTATGTAAGGCTACAAGGGAAAGAACAAGGCAGATGGAGTTCATTTTTGCAACAGGAGCAAAGGTTTTATTGTAGTCAACCCCTTTAACTTGGGAAAAACCTTTGGCAACTAACCTTGATTTAAGTCTTTCAACACTTCCATTTGATGCATACTTAGTTATGTAGATCCATTTACATCTGACAAGTTTTATTCCTTTTGGAAGAGGTACAAGATCCCAAGTATCGTTCGCCATTAAGGAACAATATTCTTCATCCATAGCTGCATCCCAATCTGGATTTCCTGAAGCTTCTGCAAAGGTTTATGGATCATGATTCTCGGAAACTTGAGCTAAAAGAGAAGAGGCTCACTGAAACTAAGAACGTGTTCAACGTTGATCTCTAGGATCACCGACAAGATCACCAGCTGCTTCACATGTTGAACGGACCCATCAAGGAAGCACTTGTGCTGGTGCAACTGGAGGAACATGAGCAGGCGGAGGTGGATTTTCATCCTCAATGTAATAATCATAAACTGGAGTTGGAAACCTGTCAAGGAAGTTGGAAGAAGAAGAAGGCACAATTGTTGAATCGGGCTCGCAGGCCAAAGATGGCACAATCACCGAGTTAGGCTCGCAGGCTAAGAGATTTTCATCAAATTTAACATCTCTTCTGATGATTATATTATGAGAATGTGGTTGAAGAAGTCTATAACCTTTTACATCTTCAGAATATCCAACAAATGTGCACTTTTCACTTTTAGGCTGCAATGCTTTCCATTTTTTATCCGGAGTATGAGCCCATGCTTCACTACCAAACACACAGAAGTGACTTACATCAAGTTTAGTTTTACTCCATGCTTCTTCCAGTGTGATAGCCTATAAATATTTAGTGGGGGTGCGATTAACTATGTAATGTGCACAATTAATGGCTTCAACCCAAAATTGAAGGCTTAGTCCCTTAGATTGGATCATACAATTAACTATTTCTTTTAAAGTGCGGTTCTTCCATTCAACTACACCATTTTGTTGTGGTGTATATGGAACAGTGTGTTGTTGTTGGATTCCTTGTTCAGTGCAGAAAGTAGTAAACTTTTTGTTAACACATTCTCCTCCATTGTCAAATCTTAACTTAATAATTTGATGACTAGATTGTTTTTCAACAAGGGCCTTGTAGGCCAAGAACATGTTAAATACTTCGCTCTTAAGTTTTAGGAAATAAACCCAAGTGTGTCTGGAGTAATCATCAATTAAATTTAAGAAATACTTGAAACTAGAAAAGGAAGCAGATGGAAGAGGACCACACAAGTCACTATGCACAAGATCCAAGGGAACCGAGGCATGTCAAAACTGTCCTGATGATGTTTTCCGAGTACAAAAATGGAACAAACACCATCCCTGCAAGATACCATCAGAAGACCTGTCACCATATTGTCTTTACATAGTTGTTGCAATGAGCGATAATTTAGTGACCAAACCGCTCATGACAAAGTTTGCTCAAGTTATTACTATGAGCAACAAAAATTGAAGGAAAAGGTGATGACCCAAAGTTGTTAAATTTGTACAACCTGGTAATATCATCAACAATTCCGGTAGCTAGGACTTGTTGAGGATATTTAAAATCCTTGATTACAACTTGGTGAGGTGTTAACGTCACAGTTTTACCTTCACCAAAATGAATGATTTGATAGACTGATAACAAATTGTAGCTAATTCTTGGAACACATAGTACATCACTGAAATGACCATTATCTACTGGAACTGTTCCAGCTCCTACAACACTTAGAGATCTATCATCACCAACAAATATTTGTTTGGTGTTACATTCATGCATAGTAGAAAAGATGGATTGATCCTTAACCATATGATAATATGCTCCAGAATCAATGAGCCATTCATTTGAAGTAGAAGAAGAAGATGCATTATAAGAATAACCAGAGGCACAAAGTGCATATCCATGAGAGGTAGATTCTGAAGGCGAATCTAGGCTGATGTGGTGCTTCTTCATTGCTGCTTCTAAGGCTGCCATCTTCTTGAAACACTTAGATTCATCATGATTATCTTTCCCGCAATAGTTTCAATGACGCTCAGTCTTCTTGCCTTTTGGCTTGGATCCTTTGTCATTTTTTAAAGAAGGAGCTGACAGAGAGGGTTTGGGACCCTTGTTTGACTTAATATTGTGAAAATTTTGTTTCTTAGGAGGCTTGGACTTTTCTTTCTGTTGGGACAATAAGGATTTCCCAGATGTATCTACATTGTTAATTATTCCAAGATGGATGAGCTTATCTTGCTCTCTAATCAAGGAATCACAAAAGGATTCAAGACTAGGGTCTTAATAGCTAGCTGCATTCAATGATTCTTTCATGGAGTAAAATGTAGATACAAAAACAGAATATGCAGGTCCAAGTTTGAAAAGAATATAATAAAGGCATTGTGTGTCTTCCCTCTTAATCTTGCATTCTTCACATAAGAGTTTAAGAGTTTTGTACTTAGATAAATAATCTTGTATGCATGAAAAATCACTTGGATTTAGAGAAATCAACTCATTTTCGAGTTGGTGACCTTGAATTTCATTGTGTTTACCAAACACAGATTCCAACTTGTCCCAAGCAGCATCAGGTTCATCAATTCTAGATATGTGGAATCACAAATCAGTAGAGATTGACATCCCAACCAATCCACGAGCTTCGTCACATCTATTTTCCCATTTGATTTTCTTATCATCATTAGTGGGTTCTGTTTCTTTCCCTGAGATAATTCTGAAAAGTCCTCTACTTCATAGAACATCCTCCATACGAGATTTCCATGAGAAATAGTTGGAACTGGTAAGTAACATATAACAAGGGGCGGCCATATTTGTAAATTAATTGTTGTAAGCTAAAAAACCAATAGTCTAGATGCAAAGAGCTCGAAAAAATAGGTTGTTTAAAAAAAACGACACTGAAAACTGACTCTGTATGATGAAGTTATGCTTGATCAAAGAAAATGTTGAAGATGTTTCCAATAGTGACGTGGCATATAGAGAATGACCAGCTAAAAAATGGACCCCCCTCTTCCCAAGATGAACCTTTGACAATCACTTTACAAGAAAGTTGCTTTAAGTGAATCACTTTTGTAAAATAAGTGATTTCACTTTTACAATGATGTTACTTTAAATAGTGCAACAATAAAAAAGAACTTAAGTGACTCACTTTTTATTTTTATTTTTTATTATTCAAGTGAGATGCAGTTTTACAATAAAGTAACTTGAAAATATAAATTGCATGCACTTTTTCTTTTAAAAATAACTTCCTAAGACTTGCACTGAATACCTATTAAGGAATAAAGCAACTTTGAACCAAGTGAGTTAGATTAAAGGTATGTAAAATATGAGAATGAGGAAGGTTTTTTTTTACTCTTCTTGCTCGGTTTTCGTGCTTGCCTTTTTTCTTGCAAATCACACCATAAACCAAACCAAAACAAAAATTCCACACTTGTGGGGTTAGATCTCATTACCTTTCCCGGAAAGTCTACGTTTTCTCTCTGTTTCTGATTTGCCGAGATTGCACAAGGTGCACGACAAAGAGCATGCGCTGCCGAGAAAAACCCTTTCCCTTTTTGTTTCTGATTCGCCAAGATCACACAAAGTGCACGACAAAGAGCATACGTAGACAGGGAAAGCAACAATCCGAAAGTAAAAAAATATAATGATAAAAACTGATAAAATATGAGATATATATTTTTTTTAAAACATAAATAAAAAAATGTCACTGTAACATTTATACCTTCAGATCTGATGAAATACGCATTTCTAAAGCAACTGGGAGCCATTTTCGATGAAACAAAAACTATTTCCCAATGGAAATTGCACTCCGGATGCAATGGAAAGCCTTCCATAACCCAGAAATGCACAAAAATACCAGAACCAGAAACCCTTTCAAGTTTCGGCAACAACGGTTCAAGATCTAGATCATAACCGGAAGCGGCTCTTCATAAAAGTTCTGATACCATGTTCGGGTACACAGGGTACTCCCAAAATACCGAACACCTAGAGCAACCACTTCACACAAACAGATCACAGATTGATACACCAATGTTTTGACATGGTTTAAACCCTCGAGAGGGAAACACTCCATGGCCTCGGCCAAATAGCTTCTACGGAGCAATTTATTATGCAAAGAAAGAAAGTTACAAATGAGCTTTTCATAATCGATTAACTAAACACTGATACTCCATGCTATTTAAATAGAGATCATGGACCAATCGGGGGTTAAGCCATGAATCAAGGTTAGGTATGATCTAAGAGAAGTTGAGCCATCGGATCACAACATATCGTGACCGTCGGATTAAATATTTACAAATGCATACTAATGCATACTAAAGAAACACACTTTTCCTAACGGATATATTACACAAGTTGATCTTAACTAACTCCTAAGTGTCTAAATATCCTAACATTTTTAACTTGTTTAAAGCTAATGAGAATATTAAAATATTAAGAAGCACATTGAAAAGGAGGGATATATTTCTCCCCTGAGAGACTGGCATTCTTGGAAAGGAAAATCCCCCACTCTAGAATCACAGGAAGGGATTTATCACACTATAGTGTCTAGTTATAGCAGCCACATGTCACACTTTGATGCATCTTCTATCTACTCAACTTTGAACTCGAACCACACATCCTTTATCCAAAGAACAACTTGGAAAAAATTCTTCTACCACACATCGGTGTTGAAAATTTTATGCAGTTGGACAATTAAAGCAAAACTAAAATTTCACCTTCTTCCTAGAAGGTTTCTTGGATCTTAGCCCTAGAATTTTAAACCTTTAGTACTATTGTAAATTTTTGTATAAAAAAATAGTAGAAAGATCACAGTAATTTACTTCTAATAGACCCAAACTTCACAACAATTGAAAGAGAAAAGATACTAGACCTAGACATAAGTTTTCAGCCCTTCTAGGGAAACTTATCAACCAACAAAAAAATATGGAAATGTACTTTAACAATAGTAAATGCAACCCCTTATATTCTTCCTTTATATGTTAAATTAGTTAACAATTTGATTTTTTTACTTATGCCAAACCAACAGGATATAAATCATTGTAAATAGTAAAGCATAAAGAACACATAGATGGAAATTCAAATATGTAAATGGCATAAGATATGGACAGCAGGAAACTTCATATATAATTTCAAGATGAAGTAAAAGTACATACCATATCCTTCTTCAATATTTCCATTTCTAGGGGATAGAGGGGAGTGCAAAAGTAATCTCCCCTTGGGTCAATGGGTTCTATCCTAGGTGGTTAAAGGAGGATGTTTTAATCCTCTCGAACCAATTATGATCCCCACTTGTGACATGATTTCTTCTTATGGGTCAATTTGCCTCTACAATATGTTGTTTCATATGGATGGGGAAAGGTACTAATCTTGGGCAAGTTTGGTGGAATAGATCCCCCTAGTCATGACTACTTGGCCAAGATTTTCCATCACAAATCTGTGGGTGCAATTCCTTTGTTGATCTAAGCATTTCAAAAAACGCCATCTACCAAGACTATTAAAGAAGAACAAGAATAAAACTCTACTAATTGTAGGGATAAAACTACAAATAGAAACTCAAGTAGTAGAGGAAAAAACTGTAAGTAGGAAGAAGCGGCAATTTCTATCGTCATCAGAGCTATAAATGGAAATATCCACCCTAAGAACCCCTCTGATAATGTTTCTCCCTGCCATGTCCATGTTGATCACATCCTAAAAGCATTGCATTCCATGAGATTGTATTTTGCTTTGGCACTTGGTCAAACACTTTACGTGCATCCTCCAAACACCCACATTTAGAATACATGTCTACAAGATCCACTTGGTTTTGCTTGGATATGAAGGGTTCATTAAGTCCACTACCATTTGGTGTTGAGATAAAAAATTTAAATAGAGAAATTTAAATCAACATTTGAATAAGCCTTGAACTCAACATGACCACGCAGAGTGCCATTCAATGTGTTTTATAAATCAGTGAAAGATTTGCTAAATTTTTACAATATTTTATAATTCACGGAAATATTCGCTAAGCTTTTACAATATTTTATAATTCAGTGAAATATTCACCAAGATTTTACAATATCTTATAATTTAGTGAAATCTTCGCCAAGATGTTACAACATCATATAATAAAATGAAATATTCACCAAAAAAATTATATATGCATATTATATTATTGATAAAATCACCTTCAAATTTTCCTATATATTGGGGAGATTTGTTAATTTTTTATATATGTAAATATGGAGGGGGTTCTTAAAATAATCCCTGTAAGGTACATAATGTAACAAACTTGTAAATTTGCTGCACATTTCTTTCATTGTAAGAGTTCCTAGCCTTTAATCATAAAAGCCTTTAGCTTTTTCTTCATAATACTGTTCCAACAAGTATTTCCTTTTAAAGTATTTCTTGAAACTTTTCCAAGTTAAGTGATGTTCCTTAATGCAATTTACTTTCTTAATATCTTTCCACCAAATGTCGGTCTTTCCTGTTAAGTTATAAATTGTCATATTTGATTTTAATTCATTAGAGTAGTTGTAAATCTGAAAGTACTTTTTCATTCGAGAAAGCCAAGCTTCTACTTCTTCTCCGGTTTCAATCTCACCATTGAATACATGAGTTTTTATCTTTTTAAATTCACCAAAAATTTCTTCATAAGGTTTCATTTTCCTACTATATTTATTACCATCACTACTTTCGCTAGATTCTTTGTAATTTTTTTTACTCTTTTTAGGTGAAATTCTACTTGAAGACTTAGTTTCACTATCTGAAAAATTTAACTTCCTTGCCTTGCGTTTATAAGATGCAGTCCTTGATGTTTATTTCTTAGATCCTTTCTTCCTTTATGTTTCCTGATTATGTAATTTTGTTAACAAGACATTGTTTAACTCCTCTTGTGATTTTATAATTCATTCATAATATTTCTTATCACTTTGTAGTTTTGCTCTTAAATATTTTACAGTTTATAACAATTCATATGGGTTATCATTCCTATTCTCATTTAGATGCACACATAGATTATCATCATTAATGTTTTCTTGTTCTTTAGGATGGAATTCTTCTTCAGCTGACATTTCAACGTCTTCCATAGTTCCTACAAAAGAAAGGTTATACTTCTGTTCTGAACCATAAGAGAGTCAACCATAACATATAAGTTAGCTTTATGTTTGTACTTGTTTTAATGTTGAGCCCTTTAGGACAAGTGTTGTAACCATGCTCTGATACCATTATGTCACATACCCCAAAATACCTATATTAAAAAAAAATGAATATGATAAATAAGTAGAATAAATGCATGTATTCTTTTCTACTTCTATTATTGTGGAAAACAAGATACATTACTTGATTACATACTGGACTCTAAGCCAAAGTTAGAAGCATGCCAAGGTTCTGTTTTTGAATAACATCCAAGGTCTAGGATTTTAATTCTTTATGAGCATACCATCTTAGGACTATGAGCATCATTAATAAATTTTAAACCTCAACACAATTTTCAAAAAGAGGGTTTAAACCCTTACCCAAACCCTTGTGGATCTCCAAAATCCAATTGTGAAAATTACGGTTCTGCAACTGCAATCCGACTTCCGCAATTGCGGATGTAGGTTGCGGAACCCCAACTCCGACAGTTTAATTTATGGTTCCGTAATCTGAATTCCGCAATTGCGGATGCGGGATTGTGGAACCCCCGATTCCGACCTTTTAACTTACGGTTCCACAATTGTGTATGTGGGATTACAAAACCCCCAATTTCGACCATTTAAACTTATGGTTCCGCAATTGCGGATGTGAGATTGCAGAACCCCCGATTTCGACCATTTAAACTTATTGTTCCGCAATCTGACGTCCGCATTGTGGAACCCCAAATTTCCAAGGGTAAAAACAATGATTCTGCATTGCGGATTCAGTGGATTCAACGGTTGTGAAAATGTTACAAGGTCAGCCATAACTTAGATAAAACTTGAATTTGTTAAATAATTATGATTAATAACCATATCTAGGGTTTGCATGTGTGAAATTTCCTTTCCAAACTGTTATAAATACATTTATAAACATAAATAAAACAAACGCCCATTTTATAACAACAAAAAAGCCTAAACTAGTTGCATGTATGCTTCTGTTATGGACTCTTATCTCTTTAAGCCATTCGGCTCTATAAAAGAACTGAGAGTATAACTACTTATCTAAATGTCTCTGCACATAAATATAAACATTTTGTTCTAGATTTATTTTAAACCTATATAAACCCCAGATTTAATATATAACAGAGTTATAGATCAAATGCCTAATCTATAAACCCAAATGAAATAAACCTTGTACATTATTTTACTTATAACAGTAAGGGAATAAACAAACATTGATGCATTAAGCTATGTTTATGAAACAGTAGTTCATGCTACACTAATCCTATTCCTGCTAAAACCATATTTAATGAAATAAACTTAAACCATATCTTGCATGCAAGCCTGGAGATATAAATATGAATAAGAGTACTTACAGTAAAACAATAAAGTACAGTAAAACATTATATGGTGACATGCATAATGATGAAGGAGCATCAAGTTAGAGCCAGCAATGTGATGCATTGATCACATGTTGTGGCTTGAGAAAGTGGTTCTAAGGGTTTAGAGAAAATAGATTCTTGAATGTTTATTAATTTCAATTATGTAGACAATTAGTATCGCTGTCAATTTTGGAGTTAATGTAGGAATAGATGACTATCAAAAGCTCCCTGCGAGGAGACTGGGCCATCTGGTCATTTGTTGTTAGTTAGTAGAGGTTAGTTGTTCCTAAAAATAGTAAATTCCTAAATCTATGGAAGGGTTTGTTAGCTTGTTAGGATAGTTAAAAGAAAGTAGAGGATCAGTTGAGGTGGGAGTAGACAGGTAGGAAGAAGAAGACAGTAAGAGTTACTATAGAGGTTTTTCATCAGTGAAAATAAAGCTTGTTTCTATTTTGGTTATCGATGTGAATAAACCCTTGCATTAAAATTTGTTTACTGTGTATGATTCGGAAGAAGGTATTTGGATCAAATTCCCCATAAGGAATATGTTTTCCAGATTTGGAGACGTCTGGAACCCTTGTGTTTAAATTTGTTTGCTATGCGTTATCAAAAGCAAATAATTTATATCAAGTTTCCCAGGTAAGATCGATTTGCATATATTTGGAGATGCCCTTTGTAAATCCGTGAGTTATTACAGGTCCTTTTGTATTTGCATTGAATTTACACTTGATCTATGAATCTATAATTATAACCTCTGTCGAAAGTCATTTTATACAGTTCAATTAAACCGAATTCAAGTTATAGCTGATCCATAGTTCATGTATGTTACGGAGAAGTTTAAAGTGTATGGTGAAACCTTCAGAGCTAGTTTCCATAAAAGGGTTCATAATCATGTTTTATAAAACATCCAAACCTGATGTACATTTCATATGAATATTTTTTGGTTATCTTTTTTGTGGAACCGCAAATTTTAGTGACAGTTTGCCATAGTTAGATAGACCTGCAATTTTAGTTTGATTGTCACCCTTGCATAAAGTGGTATCAGAGGGAGTTTCAGGGTATTGCCTTTGCTGTTTGTAAAGGGAAAAATTTGTTTTCACTTTATCTTTGACGAGAAGCAAGACAAATCTGAACAATAATAGTTTGAGAGTAAACTTACTACCTTTAGAAATGACATTCAGAGTTCCAGTAGGAAGTGGTAGAGGAGGTCAAAGAGGTAGACCTATAGCTAACGCAAAAGTAATGGAGGAGTTAAGATTTCTGTGAGAAGAAATGGCAGCCATGAAAGAAGCTGGAAGAAGAGATCCTGAAGCAGGTGATGTCAGTGAAGCTGAACAGGAGGATGAACCAGAAGAAAAAGAAATGACTGAGGAGAACGTTGGATTGAAATTGTTAAAGGCAGTCATTGGGGCTAGTTCAAAACCAAGAGTGGAGATAGCTGCATACAATGGAGGGTTAAATACAGAAGAATTAGTTGACTGGATAAATTCAATGGACAATCATTTTGATTTTTATGAAGTACCCGAGGATAAGAAAGTAAAGTTTGTAGTAACTAGATTCAAAGGGACATGCTTTGCTTTGGTGGGATGGTGTACAGGCAGAAAGGAGAAGACTGCACAAAAAACCAATCAAAAGTTGGAGCAGAATGATTGCCAAGCTGAAGGACAAGTTTCTACATAGAGATTACCGAATTGCTTTGTATAGGTAGATGCAGAACTTGAGATAGAGACTGCTACTATCAGGGAGTATACAGAGGAGTTTTACAAGGTAAACATTAGAGATGGATACACAGAAAATAATTCTGAGAAGGTATCCAGATACATGAATGGTCTTAGATTAGACATTCAGGATGAGATGAGTTTATTCTCACCTAAATCAGTTGAAGAAGCATACCAATGTGCTTTGAAAGTGGAGGAGAAACTGAATAGGAGAAATAACTCAGGAAAAGGAAAAGGTCAGGCTTACAGAGGTAAGGGACCAAAGACTAGAAGAGGAAAATTTTTAGTTCAGAAGGAAGAAGCTAAATCATCAAGGCAGCCAGAACAACCTCAGAGAGGAAGAGACTTCAGAGGAAGGAGATATTTTCAAAGAGACCGAGGAAGAGACAGAAATCATGAGGTTAGATGTTATACATGTGGAAAGACATAACATATGTCATGGGATTGTACAAAGGGAGATGCAAGACAAGGAAATGTTCAGATTGCACAAGTTGAGAATGAACAGAGAATGCCCGATGATCATGTTGAAGTTCTAGAGGAAGGAGAATACTTATTGATGAGAATAAATTTGTTGAAACCAAGCAAGGAGTTACATGAACCAGCACAGAGGAAGAGCTTGTTCAAGATAATGTGCAAATCACAAGGTAAGTGCTGTAGACTGATTATTGATAATGGAAGCACTGATAATTTAGTTTCTGTAGAGATGGTTGAGAAGTTGGGATTGCAGAAAGAAAAGCATCCTACACCATACAGAGTTTCCTGGTTGCAGAAGGGATACCATGTACTAGTAAATGAGCAATGAAAAGTTGATTTCCAAATTGGGAATTACAAGGATCAATTTTTATGTGATGTGATGCCAATGGATGTGTGTCATGTGTTATTGGGTAGGCCATGGCAGTATGACAGGAATGTAATGTACAATGGAAGAGAAAACACTTTTGTCTTGGAGAAGGAAGGCAGAAGACATAATATTGTTCCCCTAAAGGATGAGAAGGTAGAAGAACAAACCAGACCAAAAGTATTGCTGGTGAAAGAGAAATAATTTCTGGAACAGTCGCAAGAAGAAGAGGTAAGTTTTGCTGTTGTTGGTAAACCTAGAACTGTTATAACCAACACTAGAATAGATGAATTTCCTGTTGAAATTCAGAAAATACTAGAGGAGTATGTAGACATAGTTGTGGATGATTTTCCAGATGAACTACCACCTGTTAGAAGTATCAGTCATCATATAGATCTAATCCCTGGAGCTAGTTTTCCAAAAAAAGCTGCTTACAGAATGACTCCAGCAGAAAATGCAGAGATCAGCAGACAAGTGCAGGAACTGGTGAACACAGGATTGGTCAGAGAAAGTTTAAGTCCTTATGCTATACCAACAGTGTTGAGCCCTAATAAAGGAGGGGAATGGAGGATGCGTACAAATTCCAAAGCTATAAACAAAATCACTATCAGGTATTGATTTTCTTTACCTAGGATGGATGATTTAATGGATTTCTTGAGTGGTGCCAAATATTTTTCTAAATTAGATCTAAAAAGTGGATATCATCAGATAAGAACGAGAGAAGGTGATGAATGGAAAACAACTTTCAAAACTCACATTGGGTTGTATGAATGGTTAGTTATGCCTTTTGGGTTAACTAATGCACCTAGTACTTTTATGAGATTGATGAATGAAGTGCTTAAAGAATTCATAGGAAAGTTTGTCATAGTTTATTTGGATGATATTCTTGTTTTCAACAAAACAAGAGAAGAACATGTTAGGCACTTAAATTTGGTTATGAAGAAATTGCATGAAGAGAAACTCCTGATAAATCTGAAGAAGTGTTTCTTTATGAAGAAAGAATTGATTTATTTAGGATTTGTGATTTCACAAGAAGGACTAAAAATGGATCTAGAGAAAGTAAAAGCAATTTCAGATTGGCCATCTCCAAGGAATTTGTTTGAGGTAAGAAGTTTTCATGGATTGGCAAGTTTTTATAGAAAATTCATAAGAAATTTTAGTGGAATATGTGCTCCAATTTTAGACACAGTGAAGAAAGAGAAACAACCATTCAAATGGACTATTGCAGCAGAGAAATGATTTAAATTGCTGAAGGAAAATATCAGTGAGAAGCTTGTTTTAGCTCTCCCAAACTTCAGTAAACTGTTTTCTGTTATATGTGATGCTAGTGGACATGTTATTGGAGGAGTATTGAGACAGGATGATAAACCAGTTGCATATTTCAGTGAGAAACTAAATGAAGCAAAACATAAGTATTCTACCTATGATAAATAATTCTATGTAGTGATTCAAGCTCTGAAGAAATGGAGGGATTACCTTATGCTTAGAGAATTTGTTTTATATTCTGACAATCATGCTTTGCAATTCATAACTAAGCAGGAAAAGTTAAATCAAAACCATGCTAAGTGGGTTGAGTTTATGTAGAGTTTTACTTTTGTTTTAAAGCATATCAGTGGAAATTCTAACAAGGTTGTAGATGCTTTGAGTAGAATATGTTTAGTTTTGTAGGAATTCCAAGTAAATGTTCTTGGATTAGGGCATTTGAGAGACATGTATGTAGAAGATGCCGATTTCAAAGAAGCTTATGAAGCTTGTCAGAATCAAGTATTCAGAGACAGAAGCCCATGGATAGATTTCATGTTGCAAGAAGGATTATTGTTCAAAGGAAGTAAATTATGCATTCCTAAATGCTCAATGAGAGAGAATTTGCTGAAGGAGAAGCATAGTGGAGGACTTGCTGGTCATTTTGGAAATGACAAAAATTATGCTCAATTGAATAATTTTTACTATTGGTCAGGGATGAGAGCAGATGTACAGAGATTTGTTGGGAAGTGTCAAATTTGTCAGCATGAAAAGGGAGACAACAGAATGCAGGATTATATCAGCCATTACCTATTCCAAAGAGACCTTGGGATGTAGTAAGCATGGATTTTGTTCTAGGATTACCAAGAACACAGAGAGGTAATGATTCCATATTTGTTGTAGTGGATAGATTCTCAAAGATGGCACATTTTGTTCCTTGTACTAAAACTAGTGATGCCACCCTAATTGCAAATCTTTTTTTCAAAGAAATAGTAAGACTTCATGGTCTTCCTATGAGTATAGTTTTTTACAGAGATACTAAGTTTGTTGGACATTTCTAGAGGACTTTATGGAAGAAATTAGGGACAGACCTTAACTTTAGTTCAACTTACCATCCTCAGACTGATGGACAAACTGAGGTTACTTACAAAAGCTTGGGTAATATTTTGAGAAGTTTAGTTAGTGAACATCCTAATCAGTGGGATCTAGCTTTACCACAGGCTGAGTTTGCATATAATGATTCACCTAATAGAAGTATAGGTTTGAGTCCTTTTAAAAAAATTTATGGGACAAATCCGAGAGGAGTGTTTGAGCTCAGAGACATGGGAATGATGGAGAAAAGGAGTGCAAATGCAGAATATTTTGCTTTGGACATGCAAAGGTTGCATGAACAGGTTAAAGAACAATTACAGGAGAACAGTATTAAGTATTAATAGAGGGCAGATCTGAAGAGGAGAGAAGTGAATTTTGAAGAAGGTGATCTAGTATTAGCATATCTGAAAAAGGAAAGGTTTCCTAGAGGCACTTATAATAAACTGAAGTTGAAGAAAATTGGACCTTGTAAAATCTTGAGGAAATTTTCAGCAAATGCTTATGAAATTGAACTTCCAGATGATATAGGAATATCACCTATCTTTAATGTTGCAGATTTGTATCCTTACAGAGAGGATGAAGAAGAAAATTCATTAACAAATTATCTCAATACTGGATAGAGAGTTGAATGGCAGAAACAAATTCCTACTGTACCAAAGCTAGAAATGGAGAGGATTTTGGACACTAGAGTGTTGAAGAAAACTAGAGGACATGAGTACTATGAATACCTAATCAAGTGGAAGAATCAGCCATTGGAAGATGCTACTTGGGTGACTGCTGCACTCATACAGAAAAGTGGTAGTATTGTAGAAGAACTCATGAACAGGAGTTCATGAATTTTTCTGACCAGGGGAGTCTGATGCAGGAGCATCAAGTTAGAGCCTGCAATGTGATGCATTGATCACATGTTGTGGCTTGAGAAAGTGGTTCTAATGGTTTAGAGAAAATAGTTTATTGAATGTTTATTAATTTGAATTATGTAGACAGTTAGTATCACTGTCAATTTTGGAGTTAATGTAGGAATAGATGACTATAAAAATATCCCTGTGAGGAGGCAGGGACATCTAGTCAGTCGTTGCTAGTTAGTAGGGGTTAGTTGTTCCTAAAAATAGTAAACTCCTAAATCTATGGAAGGGTTTGTTAGCTTGTTAGGATAGTTAAAAGAAAGTAGAGGATCAGTCGAGATGGGAGTAGACAAGTAGGAAGAAGAAGATAGTAAGAGTTACTGTAGAGGTTTTTCATTAGTGAAAATAAAGCTTGTTTCTATTATGGTTATCGGTGTGAATAAACCCTTGCATTAAAATTTGTTTACTGTGTATGATTCGGAAGAAGGTATTCGAATCAAACTGCCCAGAAGGAATACGTTTTCCATATTTGGAGACATTTGGAACCCTTGTGTTTAAATTTGTTTGCTGTGCGTAATCAAAAGAAAAAAAGTTATATCAAGCTTCCCAGGTAGGATCGATTTGCATATATTTGGAGATGCCCTTTGTAAATCCGTGAGTTATCACAGGTCCTTTTGTATTTGCATTGAATTTACACTTGATCTATGAATCTGTAATTATAGCCTCTGTCGAAAGTCGTTTTATACAGTTCAGTTAAACCGAATGCAAGTTATAGTTGATCCATAGTTAATATATGTTACATAGAAATTTGAAGTGTATGGTGAAACCTTCAATGCTAGTTCCATAAAAGGGTTCATAATCATGTTTTATAAAACGTCCAAACCTGCTGTACGTTTCATTTGAAGATTTTTTGGTTATCTTTTTTGTGGAACCGCAAATTTTAGTGATAGTTTGCCAACGTTAGATAAACCTGCAATTTTAGTTTCATTTTCACCCTTGCATCACATAACAATATGATCATTTCCGATAACATGCATAAGCAGGATGAATCAAAATTGTACAATAAAAATTTATATGCTAACATGCATGAGCAAGGTAATTATTTCAGATAACATTGTTGAAACGGGTCTAGAGCGCACAAGTACGAAACCCCCAAGTGGCGAAAGGGTCATTGACATGAACAAAGGACCAGTTGTGAAGTATAAAAGAGCCTATATATGCAGAGTATTTAGTTAAGTTAGTTAGTAAAGGGTCATTTGGACCATTTTGTAACGGCCAAGTGAGCCTATAAATAGAAGTACGATTGTAAGCCTAAGGGAATCTTTTTGTTCGTATATATATTTTTTATCGATCTATCGAAGCATCTATCCGGTTTTGGTCTTTTCAGATCGCAACAGTTGTCTTGAGTCTATAATGGTTCTATGATGTATAGAACAGTTTGATGGATAATGCGAATGATCTATGATGTTATATCTCTGTTTCTTCGTCTTGTTTGAGTATCGTAGTGTTTAATGTTTTATTGAGATTGCAGTTGATGTTTCCGCAGTTATGTTATGTACTGCATATTCCTTAAGCATGTTTTGATAATATTTTTAATTTGTTAACTATGAGATGATAATGTGTTGATGCGAATGAGGATAATGGTTAATAGGTTGATAATATAATGTTCTAATGCAAATGCAAATTTATGGCTTATGATGTGAATGAGTGCGAGATAATGAATGTATTCTCACAACTACGGAAACTTGGTTCCTGCATCCCCCTTAGACATCTTGGGTGAGACTTCACTTGCTATGTAAGTGTTGCTAGAAAGGGTAAAACCTTTATGGGCCGATTTTTAAGGGAATTTGTGTTGATTTTTGTTGACAGCAGTGTGAAGTGAACCCCTGTTGACAGGATTATTTCAACAAATGGTTATGTTGTTGGGACACTAGTGCGAAAGGGGAGAGTACATGTTTTTGCATCTGAAAAATCCGGAGATCGAGGAGTGGTTCCACGAGAAGACACAAGAATTTGCTGAGGAAGAAAATAGGAACCCTGGATGGTCGAAAACGGATTGGTTGTAGAAGTATATATATTATGATATCCACGAAGTGTTCTTCTGCGAATTTCCCATAATGCTACATGAAGGGTTGGCACAAATTATTTTTCAAAAGAAGAATTTCCAAGGAGGTGATCCTAAACACTGGATGCCAGAACTGATCCAGCAATTGGAACAAGTGAACAAAAAATCATCAAGAGATGTTGAGGTTTGGGTAGATAGTATTTTGGAAGCACTACAACAAATTTGACATTTAGGGGCGGTTCCTTTCTGCCTCCAAAAGTAACTTTTGGGGGTGGTTTTGGATTTGGAGGCAGTCTCTCCAAAACCGCTCCTAATAGAACTGATGCTAAAAGTTTTCACTTTTAGGGGCGGTTCGGGATGAGATCGAAACTACCCCCAAGATTTGGTTTTGGTTGCGGTTGATACCCACCCCTAAAAGCCACTTTTGGGGGTGGCGCTAAACCCCCCCTAAAGTCACTGTTGGGAATGGTTCACAGCCACCGCCAAAAGTCACTTTAGGGGGGGTTTAGAGCCGCCCCCAAACGCGGCTTTTGGGGGCGGTTCTACCCCCCATCCCCTCCAAAAAAAGTTACTTTTGGAATGTTTGCGGCAGTTGCCTTTAGCCTCCAAAGGTTACTTTTGGGGGCGGTCTTTAGAACACCGCCCCTAATAACACCGACGCTAAAAGGTTTGACTTCTAGGGGCGGTTATGGAAGAGATCAAAACCGTCGCTAAAGTGACTGTTGGCGGCAGTGCTAAACCCCTGCAAAAGTGACTTTTACGGTCGGATATAAACCCCCTCGTAGGTACCTATGGGAGCGGTTTCAAACTTCCCTTAAACTGCTTTACAAACATTTGGTGTGGTTATAAACCCCCTTTGTAGGTTCCTACAGAGGTGGTTCAAACCCCCCCCTAAAAGGATTTACAAACATTTGAAGGTGGTTATAAACCCCTCTCATAGGTACCTACGGAGGTGGGTCAGAACCCCCGCTAAAACCCTTTAAAAATATTTGGGGGCGATTATGAACCCCCCTTGTAGGCACCTACAGAGGCGGTTTAGAACCCCCCCTAAAATGCTTTACAAACCTTTCGGGGCGGTTATGAGCCCCCCTCGTAGGTACCTATGGAGGCGGTTCATAAGCCCCTCTAAAACTCTTTACAAACCTTTGGGCGCGGTTATGAACCCCCCTCATAGTGACATATGAAGTCAGTTTAGATCCCCCCTGGTAGCCATAATAAATCATAATAAAATATATTTTATTTAAAACATCAATATTGCAATATTAATAGGGCACTAAGGAATCGAACCTTCAACCTCCTGCTTGTAAAGCAGGCGCTCTACCATTGAGCTAGAACCCTTTAAGAATTGGGGAAAGGGGCAATATTAACACCAAGATTGCATCATTTGTAATTCTAAGAAAAGACTAATAATCCCAACATTGTTTCTGACTCGAGATACCTAAGAAAGTAGTTTGAATGGCTCTGACCTTATAAGTTGGATAAACTTGAAAGGTTTCATATGCAGCATTGGTTCAATAAAGAAAACAATAATACATAAACGTTTTGAAGGACAAAGTTGGCATTCAAGTTCATACACATACTCATAAAGTGAACATCTAACTAGAATTTCAAGTATTCATGGATAAAAATGAGCATCTTTTCTAATGGTTGCTTAATGGATCCATGTAAGAGTAGCCTTCTCTTAAAATTTATGTCAGTAGATCAATGGGTTCTACAATTATAACATATTTAGACACAACTCAATCGAGTCTGGTGATATAAATAGCATTCAACTATAGGATGGATAAATACAATGATTAAAAATTGCATAGCACAGATAAATCTATAAGATTTTCTAAGATAAACAACTCATAATAATGCATTTATAGATATAGAATACCTGCAACTGATCTAATCGCAAATGAACACCACCATCACTCAAAAGGCCATGATCTAATCGCGAATGACTCTTTAATGTATTTAAACCCTACCCGCTCATATATTTTGCTAGAGGCAAGAGCATAATCCACTAATTTTGCTCTGCACCCAAAGTCAAAATCAAACTTAATATGTTTCCAATTCTAAAAGTTGTAGCACAAATAAATAGTAGAAATATCCTTTCAGTTACCATTTATACAATTATAAAGTACATCTTATACAAATATCATATGATATCACCCCAATTTGTAAGGTGGTCAATAAATTAACAAAATGTTAATGCTTACCAAATCTTAATAATGCAGGGAAAAATACCCAATGTATAGGATTCTCATAAGTCACTCTGAATGTAGAAATGATCCACATGCAAGATATTCCTCCTTCACTCTAATCCTTGACAGTTTTCATCAATAATTTTCCAAAAGTAAAAAAACCAGAGTAAGCAAAAATAAAATGAGTTGCTTGTTTACCATACTGGAAAATAATAGATATCAAGCATAGTAAGTCATAGAGGATAGTAGAGTCGAATAAGGACTTTGTTACTTCTTTGAAGGATCTGGAAAATAGAGTAAGAGTTATATTTAATCCAATTGAGTCATTTAGATGGATAGCTTAGCTTTAGCTTAAAGAGATTGTTAGCTCGCAGAATCTTTTAGGTAGCTCAGTGGAGCTTAGTTAGCTCGAGGAAGGTTCGATCAAGAGGAACAAGCTCAGAGTTTTGACTCTCGGAGCTTACACACAGAGAAAGAGAGGTCTCTCTTTGTAATGATCGATCCATTGTATTTAGGTTCAGATAAAAGACCATTGTGAAATAAGATCATATGCCTGTATTTTTGGCTTAATTGAGTTTATTGATTGAGTTTGGAAGCAATTTCCAATTTGAATTGTATCTTGTGACCACGTTGACTGAAGAAATGTCTTGAGTATTGACATTTACACAAATTAGTCAATGGGATTGCTAACTACATTACGTAAAATTCTTTAATAATGGTCAGGGCAGCTTCAGGAGACCTATAGGTGATACTCCCAATGTCTAAAAGGAAACCTATAGGTGATACTCCCAAATAATGTTGAAATTGTATTGATAATAAGGATCTATACCTATTAATCCCAGCCCGGTCGGCTACGGGTGTGTTCTCAGGGATACAGAAGGGTAATGCCCAGCTTCAAAATTGGCCATCTGGGGCATGAGACTAATAATGCAGCGGAGTTGGAAGGTCATCTTCAGGGAATCCAACTGTCTTGCACCCATAATTGTACTCCCCTTGTTGTGGAGGGTGATGCTCGGATTATTCTCCACATGGCCAAACGCAGCTCAAAGGTGGCGATGTCGTGGTGGTTGGAGGGCAAGCTGGATAATTTAGCGTCTCTACTATCTCAGGGGTTGGCTATTTCTTTCTCCCATGTTAAGCGCAATGGGAACAAGCTGGAAGACCTGCTCGCTAACCTTGGGGCAGTGAATCACTTGGACCTAAGCGCCCAACCGTGGGAAAACTTGTCGAATTCGGATATTCTTTCCCGCGATATGATGAGTTACCATGCTGATGATGGAGGGTGACGTTAGGCGGAGGATCGTACTACCACGTGATCTATTATGCCCTCATTCTTTCACCCTTCTTTTAAAGGATGATTGATGAGCAGTATTTTCATACCTTTCCCATGGATTTTATTGTCTTCTCACTAACTCGGAAAGGTAATTCTACCATGATTACAGGAGGGAAGGATTTTAGTGAAGCACGATTTGCCATTAATAGACAGTGCGAAAGGTCACCACCTTCAGTTGCAGTATGATTTTCCATTAATGGACTATGCAAAAGATCACCACCTTCAGTTGCAGTACGATTTTCCATTAATGGACAGTGGGTGGCGAAACTCTTTTTAAACCCAAGGAAGGTGGTAGACATGAAAGTAGAGTTCATAGATTTAGTTGCATGCACCGCCATTTTTTTCTTGTTAGATAGTATGGGCGATCATGGTAATTGGGATTGATGCAGTGCCATTGCAGGCCATTGTCATTATCAGGTGGGAGAGACTTCTTAGGGTGAATTCGGTGGGAATTTCTCTCGTGCCCAGCAAAAGGCATGTTGGGAATCTAGTGCCTTTGTTAGGGATGTTCCCCCAGATCTCCAAAAAGAGATTTGCACTATAGAACGACAACTTTGGAACTAGCTTGATTAGGCGACTTTGGATGTCGAATGTCGTCAGACTGCAAATTGGGTTATGGACCCAGGAAACATTGCGGGTCGTTTTAGCCTATATGAGAGCACCATTGTGCTCTATTAGGTAATGAAAAATCTTATGGGTTATGCTCTCCATGATAGGATGGAGCATCCGTTTGTAAATGAGATGCTCAACTATGAAAGAAGCATTTTGGAGGAAACTGGGGCCGTCCACCGTAAGCTAGATTTTCTCCTTCAGGCTATGCAGCTTCAACCTGCTCCTGCGCAGCCATCGGATTTTGCAGTTCCTCCTCTTGGGTGCTTTCCTAATTTCCCCTACATTTTATTCTAGGCTGGTGTGGGGGATGTTTATTGTTTGGTTTGTTGGGTGTCTATTTAGTGTCTGGGTGTCTGTCTACCGTCTATTTTCATGAGGTTTTGTTGTGCAAAGGAGTGATAATGGGAGTTAAAAGTCCTGTGTGCACGTGTTTTGTTTTAGTTTTGCAGTGTCTGTAGTATTTGTCTCTGTAGTTATATGTATGGTCAGGTGAAGTCCTCTTCAGAGGTGATTTTGTTCAGTCAGGTGACTCAATGTGATGGATGGGTTATGAGCTTTTTGGGTTCAGTTGTAAATCTTTCTCTTTTAATATAAAGTTCTCTCTTCTTACTTCCAAAAAAGAAATAAGGATCTATACGTCAGATTATCTTGGAATCCTCTATGCTTTACACAAATATTTCACACAAATTAGTTGTTACACCATCAATCTGGTATACTTATGGTTGTAATAAATGTGCTATAATTAAATTTGTTGTAATCAAATACTTTCAATATTGTTCATTACATTACCTGCCCATTCTCAATAGCTATCCCAGAATCAACTTTTTTCCTTCAACAAATGTGCAACAAAATCAATTCATAAAAAAAAACAAGTACAACTGTACTTAAAATGAAGAAATCAACACGTTATAATAATGAAACGACAATAAGATTTCTAATTGAAAAATTCGTTATGGTGATAACTTACAATTATGCAAATTGTAAGTTATATTTAAATAACTTACAATTTATGGCGATTTTATTAATTGGATTAACTATAAGAGAAAGTCCATGTGAAAGTGGGGAGAGCACTCCCAAAAATTTCACCAACTGATGTTGAAATTCTTCACGAGCACTGCAGATATGCCTATAGTATGGACTGTCTGATTAGTATACACATTTTGTATACAAATTCTACTTTAAATTCCATTATTTTGTCCTCCTTTTCAAGTCTATGTATAATAACAATAAAATAGATAAGATCCATGCATAAACAGTAGCAAAACAAAAAACATATGCATGAAGGGTAAATCCAAGTAATAATCTAAGATGTATACCTCATTTTCAAATCTGTCCAATCCCTTTTTTTGGCCATTTGAAAATAAAACAACCCAATTTCTCGAATTGGCTCCTCACGAGTTGGCCTCTCAACTTCCTTTCAATATACGGTTAGCACGAATATTCCTGTAGTACACCCATATGCTTTCCAAAATAGCCTTTACCAGCACATAGCAACCATATATTACACCATACAAGCTTCCACCTTATAATAACCAAATCCAAACATCAATTACATAATATTTTGTTTTTAACTTGGAGCTGAGATAAGAATTTTGGGGAAGCTACAGTCTTGATGCTGATTGGAGGATTAAGTATAAACGAATGTGCCTGCAGCGGTGATTAATGCCTATAGACGGTTTAGATCAAAAGCAGGGGAGATCAACAGTCATGAGCCTCCTTTGCGGAAAAAGTTGAAGGTCTTTTAAATGCTAGCGGGGTGCTAGCCTACTGACAGGTCAAGGAAGATCGATGGCAGAAGGCTTAGACCAATGGTCAGAAAATTGTTCATGATTTAAACATGCGCGAAAAGGGTTATGATTCAAATCCGTGAACTTTTGATAAAGTTATGCATCTTCCAATGGTGTAGATCTAGTGAGATGAAGATAGACAGCTCGTGATTAGTTCGCGGATATGACTTGCATGTGAAATCAACAGACCCAAAATTCGTGAACTCGGTAAAGGGCACATCCGGGGACGGTAAAGATCCAGGAGGAGAGCGGATCGAGGGTTGAAAATGTTTTTGCATATTAAAGGTGCCGTCGAGTTGATATGTGGCAGGTAAAGGTCAAGGAGATATACGGATGAGAGTTGATCGTATGGATAGACGATTGACGTGACTCCATCGTTGTCATAGCTGTAAGGGTGATATGTCATTTTTATATTATAAAATTCCCATCTGCATGAAGATTCGCATCCCAGTTGACTTGTGTGCATTGGAAAGCGAAAGGAGTGGATCGTTCAGAGCCGACTAGCCAACCAAATACCCAAAATATCCACTCAGTTGTGAACCGACCAGGTACGCCATCCACCTCTACCCTAAACTATTTAAATGGCCAGACCTGTGGTACCCCCAGGCTTTGAGCCTCCAAAGATAATTGACCTATTAGAGGATAAAGACTGTGAGTTTCATGATCCCATGCTAATAAATAGAACCATAGAAACTGCCAAAGAAATATTGGAGGTCATAAGGGCCAGACAACTGGATGTCCATAAGATTTATCAATCCTTTTTCCATTTGTTTACAACCAGCCAAACCCCGAGTTGCCTTAAATTTGTAGACTGGTGTGCCAACCATTACTCCTCGGACCGAAGAGAAATCATAGATGCCTCAAACTCTAAAATCCTATGCTATGTAGACACCCATACTCGTAGGAAAGCTTGGGCCATTCCAGAAGAATTCTGCCAAAAATCCCAAAGTTACATAATGGAAACCTTGATCCAACATTTCCATCAAGCCCCAGATGACTTCAAACAGAGCTTTTATCATGCTTCCCTACTACCAAATACCTCCTCTTAGGGTGCACCTTTTCCTTGTGAGGCCATCCTTTTTAGGGAAGAGTCAAAGTGTGTTATCTCCATGCTAGCCCAGTTCCTAGGCTTAGACAATGACCTATACATAACCGAACCCCTGATGAGTTTGATGTTTGTTCTAAGAACTTGTCCTATCAATCCAGCAGGCCCAAATTCGCCTACCCAATGTGCATTCCTAAAGTTTGATGAAGCCTTGGCAGAAAACATCCACTCCCAGCTCATAGAATTCCCTAAGACAAGAACTTTCAGGTTCTAGTATTACTTGTTAAAAATTTTCCTGGCATCTAATGAAGAAAACCTGCAACCTCCAAAGCTGCAGTTGACTAAGGAGATGTATTCAGACTACAAAACCTTCATGAATGATCTTATGGCAGAGATATATTTCATCTTTTTCCAGAAGAGACGGCCTAGGGTATTTCCTGAGATGAAAGACCTACTGCAACCATCCATGGAGAAGAGGGTTGGGGATTGGTTCCTGCTGGAGCATGGGATTGTGATTAGAGTTTATGGCTACTCCCATTCCCCCTATGTGCTACCTACCTTTCTAACCCCCAGAGTACTCACCTTGGAATTTATAGGACAAAAATTGAAGGTGGAGTGTGAACATTTCTTGGATGACAGGAAGTCTCCGGACATCATATTTCCATGGACATTGGGCTCCTTCATTGTCAAAAACAAAACAACTCTCCCATCTATTGAGTGAATGATGGGTCATTTGGGATTCCCATCCAAAGCAGCCATAAACTATGGTCCTCACCAGATTATCTCATAAAGAAGGAAGGAAAGTGACAGGAAAGGATATGAGCACTTTGAACTGATAGGTCTAGCTGAGATGGAAAAATGGTTAGAATACATTGATAAAGGCCAGTTGGAAGTAGACCCACCATAAGATTCTTCATCTTTAGCATTCATTTTTCAAAGTAGCACATCAGTAGTTCCTGGTTCACCTGGTAAAACCCCAACAATATCAACAGCCATGTCCCTTACCATTCCTCCAGAAAAATCTATAAAGGAAGGGGGTAGTGAGCCCATGGATGTAGACAGTGATGCTGAGAGAGCCAAGAAGAGGCAAAATGTAGAGGAGCCTGAGCAACAATTAGTGTAGGTACAAGAAAAGCAACCTAAGAAAACGCAAGTCAGATCCTCAGTGCCATCCTTCGAGGTTAAGCAACATGTGTTCAACATAACACCTACTGAAGCTGCAGCATCAAGCCTAAGTAGGGCTAAGTTACTGGAGGGATATGAGGAGAGCCCAGATACAATCTCATAAGAAGCTAAACTATATGGTGATGCAATAAAAATGTCCAAGAAGGATGTAGCCTTGGTGGCAAGCAGGAACCTTGCCTAGAATACCTTGAGTCTTTCCCTAGCCACTAAGAGTAAGGCCACATAACTAAAAGTAAATTTGGAAGACATCCCAGTACCTGATGTGATCATTCTGCACAAGGAGATAGGTGAAGTCATCTATAAAAAGTTGTTGAGGGCTTCCATAGAGCTATCAAAAGTGCATTCTAGCAAAACCAAAGTGCAAAAGCAGTTGGGATCGGAAAAGGTGGAGAACAAGAGCCTAAAGGCACAAGTGAAAAAGTTCCAGGCTTCACTATTGGCCACTGAAACTCAAGAAGATAAAAGGGCTAGCATTCAGAAGCTATTAGATGAAAAAGATCAAGAAATTATGTCACTAAAGAAGAAATTGAAGATTCCAACTACCCAATTGGTGAATGCACCAGAAATTGCATAACTAGAAGAGGAAAAAGAAGAACAACAGGGTAAGTTGACTGATTGTAAAGCCAGAATAGTAGAGTTTGAAGAAAAAGAGAAAACGTGGCAAGTAGATATGAAATTGATAATGGACAGTGAGGAAGCTTTGAAGGCTAAAGTTGAAGGGCTTGAGAAAAAGTTGAAAGAAAAAGAACAAGAGATAGAAGCCATGGTCACACCCTCGGTGGAGGCTAGAGATTTTTCTATTCTAGAGAAAATAGCCAAGGCAAGTCTGGATGATGTAGAAGTGGAAAGATTGAAAAAGCAGAGTGCCAACCTCAAGACCATGCGGGATAATTCCAAAAGGGACAAAGAGGTTGCAAAGAAAGACAATAAATCTTGGGAAACCAAATACGAAGCGATGCAGGGTGACTATGACAAGCTGAAGCAGCAAGTTATAGGGAAAAGTGCATTGAAGGAGGAAAAGAAGATCATCTGGGATGATGTTATTGTACAGGTAGAGGAGCTGAGACCATATTTGGACTTCATGGTAGATAAGGAAGCTGTAATCAAACTGGCAAGGTCAACTGTCACAGTGGCAAACGAGAAGTTAAACAAGAAGCCTAAGGATTATGCACAAAATGCAATAGAGTTCTTAAATGGTCTATTTGAAGAGCGGGCTGAAGCATCCAATATAAAGGACAGAGTGGACACAATCATCAGAGCTAAGAAGGCAATACTCAAGAACCAACAAGTGAGCACTGTCCAAGCAGGGATAGATGTCTTGGCTAACCAAGTGAAGAAGTTCAGGGAGGCATTTGATCCATTATTTAAGAAAGGTCTTCCTATGTTTTGGGAAGAAGATGGAGCCATGAGGACAAAGGAGGGATATCATGGAAAGCTATGGGAGTGCATGTTAGACCAGGAGTTCTTTGCAAATATGGAGCAGCCTCTGGCAGGCAAGACGGTGGTGGAAAAACTGATGAAGGATTTTGAGTTGGTCTCTACATTTAAAGAAGCTCTTACACTACTCGTAGGTTATTCATACAAAGAGCATACCGAAATGACGTTGTGGTTTAAAGAGATTTCCGCCTTCGATTTACCAGCAGACGAGTAATGGAAACTCATCTTAAATTATGGGAAGGCAAAACTGAAGTTGAGTGCATGAATCGTCAAATATAGTGGAAGAGGTCGAATGGAGGAGAAGTTACCTGAACATTTTGTCTTTTTGCTAGAGTCTGTTGTCCTGTAGTAAATAATTTTGATGCCCTGTTTCGAGATACATCTCGGGGGTAAATTGCACTATAAATGTAACCTCAACAGAGGAGGAAGGGTTCAAATTTCATTTTTGAAGCCTCTGTGCTTGGATTGTAGCTTTGTATATTTTCTTGGAAGTGTTAATGAAAAGTGTTTTTTTGAGTTTCTGAGATTCATCATAGTGTTCATATTCAGTTTGTGTTTCCTCTTTGCATCATTTTCATATGTGTAAATTCTGCTAGTGCTTTCTAGAGAAAACCATGACCTGTCTTGAGCCTGCTAAGGGCTGTTGTTGTGACATGTCTTAAGCCTGTTAGGACTGTCGTGACTAGATGAAAGTGCCTTGAGGACTGTTAAGGGTCCCAATCCTGTGTATGAAGGTACCATGACCTACTGTGGGTTACTAAGGGTGTCATGAGGTTGTGTAAATGTGTTGGTATCCTAATTGTGTACTGCTTGACTTGTCAAGACTCAAAAATACCACTGAGCTGTTCCAAATAGTCTTAGTTGGTTTTTGTATTCAATTTACTGCTGATACGTTGATGCAGGAGCATAAGCTCAAGAGGGATAAGTCATTCATGACTTCACAAGGTCAAGGGAACTCTTAAGAGACTTAGGGTCTCGTACATTTGTAATTTTCTTTATTTTGTAAACGTTGAATAAAATGGATAAGGAATCTAGATCCTTTTCCACATGTAATAGTCGGGATTGAGTTAGTTGTGAGTCATTTGGTTAGCACAGATCAATAAGGATTGTACTCCTTTGTTATAGGATCTGGAAACAGAATCCTCTTGTATTTAAATCAGTTCGAGTTATTTTCTTAGCAGCTTAGTTAGCTTGCAGAGCTTGTTGGCTTGCAGAAGCTTAGGTTAGCTCATAGAGCTTAGGATAGCTCATAGAGGTTTGAGGATAGCTCAAAGAAGCCTTTGATTAGCTCATATAAGTTTGAGGATTAGCTCATAGATCTTGAGAGGGAGGAATGAGAGGTGTGTGCACATAAGAGTGAGCGAGAAGTGATTGGAGGAATGAGAGGTGTGTGTATTTGAATTTCCGGTGAATTGAATAAAGAACAGAGGATTAGACTCTGCGTGTGGTTTTGATGGATTAGAAGTATGAATTCATCCCACTTTCACTCCATATAACCCTGTGTATAAAATTTGTGGCTTTGGATTGCCATAGTTTCCGAATTGCAGAGAAGAATTGATCCTCTCAGTGATCAATTAAGTGAAGCTTTGTATCCCTAGGGTTAAACCTTAACCAGTCACTCAAATAAAACAAGATCGTAGAGTGGGGAAAAGATCGATGGTTTATAGAGATATCGTCGGGAGAAGTTGCAAGCTTTGAAAAACTTTTCATGTGCACAATATTATATGGAATGCTCTTAATAAATTTTGGAATCCATTGTTGATTTGGTGGGGACACTGATCGAACGATCAGAAAGCCATTTCGTTGCGAAATTGATAGATCAACGATCGAGATCGAGATCGATGATGGGGAAGAAGCGTTGTGTGGAAACTCTATTCCCACCTTCTGGAAAGAAATTCGTTGCGGAAGAAAGTGCGGAAAGAGTTTGTTTCGGGTATCAAGGGTTTCAGATCTTGATTTTTGTAGTGCTAACAGTGAACAGTAAATGCAATAGAGATTTCTTTGCATAAATAACAAGGGAAATAAACCCTAAATATCATATTCATATAACTTTGAGTTTACAAGGACTGTAACAACAGTTCTAAGGTGGACAAACAAATATGAAATTACTTTAACTCTAACCTGTAGCCTTCTTTGGTGTCTCAATTTTTTTTTGGTGTCTGCAGCCAACTCCTCAAAACAACCCAAAGTGTCTTCTTCTCAGACTCCCTTATTATGCTTCAGGGTCCTCCTTCACTACCCAAAAACGGTATGCACAGTCGTAACAAGAAGGAAGACTACAATGAGAGTACCCAACAATGATGTAGGTGTCAATATGGATTACAGCTCCCTTTTTGGATGTAACAACCCTTGATATTGTCCCAGATGAAGCATAGGGATCATTGTAGATGTGGAACTGCAAGGATATGCGCCCAATAGAAAGTAAATCATCCTCACAAACAAGACTATGTCCTCTCCAGACGATGTCACGACCAACGCAGTCCAAACTCAGCCAACAAATAAAGAATATGGCCTCCACAAGATGAAATCGACCCCTTTGTTACTCCTTTTTTTTCAAAAACATAAAAACTAAAAAAGACGAAAAAAATAATATGCATGAATCTATAGCATCTTATATCTAGATGGGCCTGAAAATTTGTTGTATGTATAACCACGGCATGAGCCTATAATCCTAGGTATAATATAATATTGTTACTTGTTAGACTCATAGGAAGACCCCCTTGGGCTAAATCTTATTATAGAATATGCTATGGGGATGGCGCTAGGGAGTGCTAGTTTCTTATAATATTGTTATTTTACTTATTGCATAATCGTTTCTATCTTTTATTCTATTCCTTTTCAAGGATATTTATAACTTAGATCATAGGGAGGCGGCTCTATGGGTTAAATATAAATATGTTTCTAATGTGGAGATATCCCAACCTTTAGACTAACTAATATATGTTGTATGTTGTTAGTATGATAGGAGATCAAGATGTTAAAGTTATCAACACCATTTTAACATCTCAATGTATTTTTAGGAGGAGTTAGAACTGGCTTTGATCACCTCGTTTAATAACTTGCAAGGTATGGGAAACTTCATTTCCTTTAGAGCTCAACAAATCTAACTTGGGAGTGAGTAAATTACTCAAAGGTGCAGTGCAATGGCCATAACATTATTAGAGATCACTTGGTTCAATAATTTCATATGCCACCTGTCATTGACTCTCCAATGACCTAAATAGAAATTCCCATGCAGGCATCTGTAAACACTACTACACTTCCACCACTAAAATGGTTCATTGAACAATGCAAATACATAAATGAGGTGGAGGCTATAGATTGGCATCGCATGATATGTGGTAGATGTAAGGTAGGAATCATTGAAAATTGACTGGAGGGATATCTTAGCAAGTAATCATATTTTCATGAGGAGATCAATAGTTTCAATGGTATAATACTGGTCTAAAAAATCTAGGTTAATGGTTCAAATTCCTTTTATCTTTATAAGAATTTCTTATTGTTGGAAGAGGTAATGATAAAAATTCTAAATATTTAAAAGGTTTGTATAGGTTCTTGTAGGTTTTCTCCAAGTAGGACCTTAACCAATGTATTGAATTGTCAAACTTATGGAGAGCAGATAGAGAAAATGTAGCACCATATATCTCTTCTCATTATTCTAATATCCCTAGTTACCTAATTGATATGTCAATTAAGAAAGTAGATTTGTAAGGCATTCCATCGTAGAAATTTTATCTCATATTATTTCCATAAGAAGAGAGATCATAATGTGTCATAATTATTTGAATGCATATGATAGATCTCTTTGTAAGGATACAAGAAACAATAATGAGTCATATCATGCCAGTAGTTAGAATTAATAGCATAAAGAGGAAATATCTTGTGTAGAATCATAAGAGAGTCTATGGAAATAGACTAATTTAGTACAATTATTTTATCCTTATGGTATCATTACTTATTGGCACGGGATCTTGAATGATATATAAGTAATTTGATCAAGTAACCAGTAAATCCACCTAGCTAGGTATAAATGCTGTAGATACCGACTAGAAATAATATTATGTTTGGATGTAACCTCAACATCTAACCTCAGATGAAAATGACATGATCCCTTATGTGGTAAGCTAAAATTGATTACTAGTCATGCACTTGAATCCATTCAAATTAACAAACTCACTGTCCCCATCCTTCTAGTACAAATAAACCTCACAATCAATGCCTTAGAAGCCATGCTTATTACATTATTTAACTTCATGTCATCCACCACAATAGGCTAATATACATGGTCGATTTCATGGTATACCCTCTCAACCTCCTTATTTATATCAAGTCATTTTCCTTGTGAAATACATTCATCAAAGGATTGTAAATATGAATACTTGCTTCACAACCATTTTCCTTCATATGGTGCTCCACTAGTGCAAGAATATAAATTTTAGGCCTAAAGGTCTAACAATGATGTCTCCAACCACAAAAGCTAATCTCTTGAGGGGATATTTGTCCTTATAGTCAGAATATGGGAATTGTTAAGAAGTTTCTGAGCATTAGGTATGGGTCTTGGGGTTCTATACATGGTTAAGGAATGGAAATTGGGCCTAATTAGGACCTAAAGAAAGCTTCTAGGTGTCTATAGCCAAGAATGATATGTTGAAATACCACAATAGACCTTTCCATGGTATCTTTGGCCTATGAGTGGGTTTTTTGTGGCACAGTGAGAATTTTAAGACAAATTATAAATTCAAACACCTTGGATATGGTTGGGGAGAAAAGAGTGGGACTTAGGTCCTAAAGGAAATTCCTGGCATATTTGGCTAAGAAAAATTCCTACAATCACCAAACATGACCTCCCAATATCATATTATTCATATAAGTGGGGATATTAGTGCCATTAGAAATTTTTGAGAACCTGGTATAGATATTGGGTTCCCTAGACATGCTTGAGGGAGAAAAAATATTGGGCCTTAATCCCTAAAAAACCTTTTGAGAATCCATTGCCAAGAATAAGAATGTACTTGACCAAACACACATGGATTCTTGAGACTATCTTTAGTGTTTGAGTAGGGATGTATATGTCATTAGATGGTTTTGAATAGTATTTATGGGTCTTGAGGCTCTATACATAGTTAAAGAAGGAAGTCTGAACTCCAAAGGTCTCAGCTTCGCAGAATCGCACGACCTCCAACTTCCGCAATCCGCAATCCGCGACATGGGAGTCGGAAGTTGGAACTTCAACACACCACGCTGAGAAATCACGCCTCCGACTTCCAAAATCCGCAATCTGCACCGGGAAAGTCGGAAGTATGATCCACTCTGCCATGTCTCCCCCCTTCATCCGACCCATAGAGGGAACATGAACACATAAGTGGTTTCTATTTCTCCCCCAAAGTCATGAACAAACATTCTGAACCTCTTGGGCCTCAACAAGACTTGGCCCTATTCATCAATGAACAAATTCATAAAAACACATTATATAAACTGTAGAGACTCAATTACCCTTTTATTGAAAGATCCAAGCAACTAGCTATGGAATACAACGTTCCAACCCAACCATAGGTCTCTGCCCAACCTTTATTGTTTCAACGTCACTCATAGACTACCCCCGAGATGGGGCTATGTATCCACTAAGGATGAAATACTCAAGTCCACTCATAGCCTTAGGCACAGTGAATTAAGGTCATACAACAAACAACTGGCTCTGGAAAGCAAGTGGGGAGATAGGGTAGGAGGTTTCTAAGTTAATGAGCTCAACACATAGAGCTATAGGCATATCCAATTGACTTCAAATCACAGTCCAGGAACCCCTATCCTTCCTATTTTACCGTAGCTGCAACACCACCAAGTTGCCCATATTTCCTATTTTGAGCAGCTGCGACACCTCCAAAAGTGCATATTTTTCCTATTTCAAGCAGCTGCAACACCTAAAGTTGTCCATTTTTCCTATTTCAGGCAGCTACGACACTTCCAAAAGTGCCTATTTTTCCTATTTCGAGTAGCTGCAACACCGCTAAAATTGCCCATTATTCCTATCTTTAGCAGCTGTGACTCCACTAAAGTTGCCTATCCTTCCTATTTGCAACACTGCCAAGTTGCCTATTTTTCCTATTTCGAGCAGCTGCGACACCTCCAAAAGTGCCTATTCTTCCTATTTCAAATAGCTGCAACACCTAAAGTTGTCCATTCTTTCTATTTCGAGCAGCTGCGACACCTCCAAAAGTGTCTATTTTTCCTATTTTGAGAAGCTGCAACACCGCTAAAATTTCCCATTATTCCTATCTTTAGTAGCTGCGACTCCGCTAAATTTTCCTATCCTTCCTATTTTACTGCAGCTACAACACTGCCAAGTTGCCTATTTTTCATATTTTGAGCAGCTCTGATACCTCCAAAAGTGCCTTTTTTCCTATTTCAAGCAGCTGCAACACCTAAATTTGTTTATTTTTTGTATTTCGAGCAGCTGCGACACCTTCAAAAGTGCCTATTCTTCCTATTTCAAGCAGCTGCAACACCTAAAGTTGTCCATTCTTCCTATTTTGAGCAGCTGCGACACCTCCAAAAGTGACTATTTTTCCTATTTCGTGCCACTGCAACACCGCTAAAATTGCCCATTATTCCTAACTTTAGTAGCTATAACTCCACTAAAGTTGCCTATCCTTCCTATTTTACCGTAGTTGCAACACCTCCAAGTTGCCTATTTATCATATTTCGAGCAGCTCCGACACCTCCAAAAGTGCCTATTTTTCCTATTTCAAGCAGTTGCAACACCTAAATTTGTTTATTTTTCCTATTTTGAGCAACTGCGACACCTCCAAAGTGCATATTTTTCCTATTTCAAGTAGTCGCAACACCTAAATTTGTCCATTTTTCCTATTTTGACCAGCTGCGACACCTCTAAAAGTGCCTATTTTTCCTATTTCGCGCCACTGCAACACCACTAAAATTGCCCATTATTCCTATATTTAGCAGCTGTGACTCTGCTAAAGTTGCCTATTCTTCCTATTTTACCGTAGTTGCAACACTGCCAAGTTGCCTATTTTTCTTGTTTCGAGCAGTTGCGCCACCTCCAAAAGTGCATATTTTTCCTATTTTGAGCAGCTGCAACACCTAAATTTGTCCATTTTTCCTATTTCGACCAGCTGCGACACCTCCAAAAGTGCCTATTTTTCCTATTTCGTGTCGTTGCAACACTGCTAAAATTGCCCATTATTCCTATCTTTAGCAGTTGTGACACTGCTAAAGTTGCTTATCCTTCCTATTTTACCGCAGCTGCAACACCACAAAGTTGCCTATTTTTCCTATTTCAGGCAGCTGCGCCACCTCCAAAAGTGCATATTGTTTCTATTTCAAGCAGCTACAACACCTAAAGTTGTCCCTTCTTCCTATTTTGAGCAGCTGCAACACCTCCAAAAGTGCCTATGTTTCCTATTTCGAGCAGCTGCAACACCTAAATTTGTCCATTTTTCCTACTTTTGGCAACTACAATTCCGCTAATTCCTCATTGAATACTGGTTATTTATTTGCTCGTCGATATCAACACTCTCCATCAACAATGTGACTGAGGAAAGGCGCCACCTTGCAACACGACGATTTGGCATTACATTTAAAGGTATGGTGTCTTAATCATAAACATCATTAGGCATGACTAAATGCAGTAATCAATAATGAATATATTTTGTCGTTAGTCCATGTCAGTTATCCTTAGCCAATCCGCTGAGATGGAAAATACGTTTGATTCATCCTTCGCTTTTGGTTTTTTACTTCCATTCGACAACCTGTCACCACTTTTTCCAAAAATACCCAAACCAACCTTTGCCTATCCATCGCTCGTTCTGCATGCAGTAGCTCGATGTCTGAGACTGTAACTCATCCCGCCAGTAGCAAAATTTCTAGACAGCTTCGCAATATGGGTATCCCGGTACGACACGAGCCTGTCAGCATAAAGCCTTTGTGTGCAAACATAGAGGTTTTTACTATCTTCCAGGAAGCTGGCTGGATTGACTATTTCCAGCATTTGAATGATTTTCATGTAGAAACCGAACTTGAGTTTGCTCAAAATCTAACCAGCACTCATTCAGAGGTCTGAGGTATCCGAATAGATGTTTCATAAGCAATCATGGCGGAGGTAACAGGATTTCCCAGAACTGGGATGCAATGGTTCTGTCGGAAGTGCCATAATCCAACTGCAGCAAAAGAATTTTTGGCAGTTGGAGAAGTTGTTCGGCTGCATGGCCGAGGAATAGCGTTGGAATCCTTGCCAAATCCTTGGAACTAGGTGGCCACCTTCATAAAAAAATACATTTCCTGTGAAGGTAGGTACAAAGTGGTTTACATATATGAATTATTCCTCCTTTCACATTTATGCCACCATAGATTGTTAAATATGTCGTTTTATCTTTTACAATCTCTGCAAACTATGGCTCGGTATGTAAAGGGTGCTCGACACCCCTTATCTTCCCTCTCAAACCACGGGTTGATTAAACTCTTAATCTTAAGGGCCCTTGTGCACCAGAATTTGACATGGGAAGAGTTTGTTGCTCGGCCAAGGGTGCCTCGAGCACTTGTCATGGAAATATGAGGTGTTGAGATGGTAAATGAGGACCATATCAGTTCCTCCAATTCAGTTGGGGGGAGGGATGGAGCATTGGCAAATCAAGTGGAAGAGGTAAATATGGGGGAATCTGCGACAACAGCGAACCCTGTTGCAGAAGGGGATATGATGGAGCCAATGGCGAATGAGGTAGTGATATTGGAAGCTACAATAGCAGCAAATCCTATAGAGAAAGAAGCAGACGCAATAGAAATTGTAGTTAGGGTGGCAGCTGAAGCAGTAGGGATGGCGTCATTAGCAGCTGCAACAGAGGAAGATGAAATTGGAGCAGCTGTTAAAGCTGTGATAGTGGAAGCTGTAGCTGCAGGAGTTACAATGCAAGGGGAAGAGAATCAAGCAGAGGTGGTAGAAGGAGGAAATATGGAGGTGTTGAATGTCGAATCCTCCCCTGAAAGAAGGAGAACCATCATTGAAGAAGAGGAAATGACCCCTCTTTCTGAAAATTTAGAAACCCTTATGTCACAGAAAAGAAGCAAAAGGTCAAGGAGTAAGGGTCATACATCTAGCTTAGCAACGAAGAGAAGAACCAGAGATGTTATAGTAGCAGCAGTATGCAGTGAAGGCCAGCCATCGGAAGTTGGGAATAAAAGAAGGACTCGGTTTGTTACAGCAGCCGAAACAACATGTGCAATTGGGGAAAATAGTGAAATTCCCACAGCAGAAGCAGCATGTGCAACTGGGGTAGGCATAGAAATTCCTATTTTAAACCTGAAATCACCGGCTGTTACACAAGAACCTGTTGTGGAAAAACCCAAAATTGAAAACCTCCTTTTTAAAAATGAGTTGCTAAAGGAGGAGGTGCAAATGATCCAGAATGAATTGGAGAAATGGAAGGAAGTGAGAGGAAAACAGGAAGAGAAGAATTTGAATATATTAGTGGAGGATGCAGATCCGTTAAAAAATTCATCTCCTGTTTTGGAAAATGAAGAACAAGGAGACATGGTATGCCTAGAATGTGGTGACATATTTAATTCGGCAGGGCACAGAGTCATAGTGTTGGGTTTGGTAGCACAAAAGCCTACACAAGAAGATAAAGAAGGAGAAAAAGCACTGGTATTGTGTAATGTCCATTGTTAGGAATTTTATTAAAATGGCAATTTTTCACTTTTTTTCCAATTTCGACCTTTGACTAGTTTTGATCTCTAGGTCCCAAATTTGCCACAAATGATCCCAAATCTTCTGAGAAGGTATATGAATGATATTATAACATAAATATGTGTTTCAGGGATGCCTTTGGACCTTTAAAACACTTCTGCAAATACTCTTTCAATTCTGGTCAATGCAGGTAACTTTACTAGTGATTTCCCTTTGACTAGTATTGGTCTCTAGGTCTCAAATTGACTCCAAATGCCTTCAAATATTCAAGGAAGGTGTATGAATGATATTAGGAATTGAATATGATGTTCAGGGATGACATATGGCCACCAAAATACCTCTGCAAACTCTCTTAAGATTCTGGACCAAGTATGTAATTTTACTAGTAATTTGGGGTTCAAATCCCCCTGGGTAAGTACTGAAAATGGCTTCCCAATTGCCTCCAAACCCACTCAAATTTATGAACAGAGGTATGTAATGTGTTAAGGATGTTATTAAGGTCTAATTTACACCATTAATTGATTATTATATCTATTCCAAACATCTCCCATTCAACTGCAAAAATCACCAATTCAACCCTTGGGGAAATGGCACTATTTCTTCTCCCAATGCAATTAAACTGAGTAAAAATACTTCAAATGCTCAAGTACAGTACATGAAACTTGTAAAATACATCCATGGCAGTCCATTAATCACAAATTCATCATAGAATCATCCATTCATTCAAAATCGTCATCAATTCATTAGTCCACAACAAGGTAGTGGGGAAATGGCATTGTTCTTCCATTAAAAATGAGATTTATACATTTCTACTTGGAATTTCGACCTGAAAATTTTTGGAGATGAAGAAAAAAGTATTTACTTCATATTATAAAATAAATTGGGCATTAAAAGCTCCCCCAAAGAGTACAATAGCTCACCAAAAACGCCCTCCCTCAAGGATCAAGAATATGCCATCAAAACTAGAAATGGTTGAAGGAGTGAGCTGCAATAGAAGAAACCATGAGCTTCCCTGTAGCTTACACCTGAAAATAAAGAATCCATTAAAGCTCCAAATGAAAGGTCTGAATGGCCTTTCCAATTACCAACTTGGATGGGAATCTTTCACCCTCGAAATTGGCTAAGGCAAGAAACTAGTCATCCACTAGCTCTCCCTCTACACAAATGCAATTCCAAATTCTAAAAATGATCAAAATCTCATTTCATTCTTTTTTATTGACATTTATAAACTTCTAATGTCCTCCATGGGTCGAATTCCTTCCAAGAGACTCATGCCAACTCCTGTTGGGAAGAGATTCCAAAGAACGCCACTTGTACAACAATTCCTAGTCTCCCACTTCCACCAAATCACATGTGGAAGCATCTTAGCTGCCCTAACACCCTTGAGCACCCTATTGGAGTCTATTTTTAGCCCTGACATGTCATATATGTCATATGTCAGCCTTCAGGTCTGATTTGTGTCATAGGTGTCATAGCATCTTCATTATTGTTGTCATAGAGCTAAGGAATCTAGCCCAAGTGTCTCACTAGCTCCAAATTGCCTCTTCCTCTTCCATGGGAGTTACTCTTCCTCTATATTTCTACCTTGGATGAGTCATGCAATGAATAATACCTTTTGGACTCCCCCAAGTATGTTACCATTCACCTTGAATTCGAATTGGTGAGAGAATGATGCCAAATGTAGTGGGGAAATCTAGCCATATGTGGGTCCCACTTCCTCCATGTGTCTTCATGATGAAATGCCACTTTGATTTTCACTTGTATATATTTATTTAGATCCTTTATTAAATATTTATGCCATTCTAATGTTCAAACATAATTTATTATCCCCATTATTCCAAATCCCAAAGCTTCCACCCCAAACCTAGGAAACTAGTAATTTTCCTCCTTGGCAATTATTTGACCTTTAGCATCAATTTGACAAACTCTAATGAATACAGCCAATGTGATTAGGCCATTGTGACCCAATACCAAATTTGGGACATGACAAATCCTCCCTTCCCAATATTTCTTGTCCTCAAGCAATTTTAAATGTGGGTGTTGAAGAACCCGCTTTCTGTATAATTCTTTGAAGTTGCCATTGAATTGCCCAACCTTGAGTCTTTGAGTTTCCATGAAGATTTTAGAGAGCAACCACCATGCTTGCTGCTGCACTACTCTGATTAAAATCACTTTATTAAGTGGGGAATCCATATCCCATACTGCTTGCTTCCACAAAAAATATGAAACCAATGACATAAAAATTATTCCAGGGTCCCATTGCTTGTATTGCACCCCAACAATTAAAAGTGCTCTCCAACCCATACCATCAGATAAGAGGATTCCTGGATCCCATTTTCTTGTATGTATTCTTCCAAACATCATGAGTACAAAATATATATCATCAAAGTACATAACAACATAATGAAAATGTACATAAAGGAGATGCTTCATCAAAGAGTCATGAAAGTGCTTATACCTCCAAGCATGTAGACCAACATTTTCCAAGGGCATACAATCTTCAAGTGACCCATCAAATCTGCTCCAATGACATAGGTGAGGATCCCATGTCCAATAGTGCTGCTCCAAGAGAATGTGATATGCATCAAAATATTCAGCCATGCATTCTTTCATCCAAGAAGTGAATGAAGAATCTCCACTAAAATCTGAACCAAATAATGAGCAGGAAAAACAAGGAGAATTCAAAGGACTCAAAGAATTCTCATCCATACATCCATGAGGATATGTATCATCATAAGGTAAAGCAATATTCTGCTGCAATTCTAAATAATGAGGTGCTCTATTCATGTCATCATCAAAAGGAGAGGTAGGAGTTTCATACCCCTCATGTGGCACCACTAGGAAAAAACCTTTCACCCAATTTTCATCCCAAAGTGATGTGGCTGGAAAAGAAGTGTGGGGTGAGGAATTATGAACCAACTTTAATTCTTTACAACTCTTACCCATTGAAATAGTTAATTCATCTTCTCCATAATTGGCTAGTACAACTATTGTGAGATCATGTACCTCTTCCAAGGCTTTGCAACTCTCTCCATGAGGCAACTCATAATCCCTTTGAACAAGGACAAGTTCTTGTCCTTCTTCTTGTTTTAGTGTAGTATCTTCATTAACCTGCATATCAACATGTACCTCATGTTCCACAATTACATTAGGTTCCTCTTTTGTGGCAAAAATTGTTTCATCCTTTTCCTTGAAAAGAGAACCATTGCTCATTACTTTTTCCGAGTTGCTTCCAATTTCACTAAGCAACAATCTGAACTCTTGAAAGTATTGTCTCCACTTGTCTTCAAAGGATGGTTCAAGTAATTTCCTAAACTCCTCATTCTCCTTTAAGGTTCCTTTCTCATCCTTACTCATGGTGACCAATGAATGCACTTCTTCTCCTACTTCTTCCCTTTCACCAAAGTACATCCAGTTTCAGTTTCTAAGGGTGGTGGCTTATTTATTTGACTCCTGGTCTTCATTAATGTTCTACCACATCAGGTTCCAAGACCATGCTCTGATACCACTGTAATGTCCCTTGTTAGGAATTTTATTAAAATGACAATTTTTCACTTTTTTTCCAATTTCGACCTTTGACTAGTTTTGATCTCTAGGTCCCAAATTTGCCCCAAATGATCCCAAATCTTCTGAGAAGGTATATGAATGATATTAGAACATAAATATGTATTTCAGGGATGCCTTTGGACCTTTAAAACACTTCTGCAAATACTCTTTCAATTCTGGTCAATGTAGGTAACTTTACTAGTGATTTCCCTTTGACTAGTATTGGTCTCTAGGTCTCAAATTTACTCCAAATGCCTTCAAATATTCAAGGAAGGTGTATGAATGATATTAGGAATTGAATATGATGTTCAGGGATGACATATGGCCACCAAAATACCTCTGCAAAATCTCTTAAGATTCTGGACCAAGTATGTAATTTTACTAGTAATTTGGGGTTCAAATCCCCCTGGGGTAAGTACTGAAAATGGCTTCCCAATTGCCTCCAAACCCACTCAAATTTATGAAAAAAGGTATGTAATGTGTTAAGGATGTTATTAAGGTCTCATGTACACCATTAATTGATTATTATATCTATTCCAAACCTCTCCCATTCAACTGCAAAAATCACCAATTCAACCCTTGGGGAAATGGCACTATTTCTTCTCCCAATGCAATTAAACTGAGTAAAAATACTTCAAATGCTCAAGTACAGTACATGAAACTTGTAAAATACATCCATGGCAGTCCATTAATCACAAATGCATCAGATAATCATCCATTCATTCGAAATCATCATCAATTCATTAGTCCACAACAAGGTAGTGGGGAAATGGCATTGTTCTTCCATTAAAAATGAGATTTATACATTTCTACTTGGAATTTCGACCTGAAAATTTATGGAGATGAAGAACAGAGTATTTAATTCATATTACAAATGAAATTGGGCATTAAAATCTCCCCCAAAGAGTACAATAGCTCACCAAAAACGCCCTCCCTCAAGGATCAAGAATATGCCATCAAAACTAGAAATGGTTGAAGGAGTGAGCTGCAATAGAAGAAACCATGAGCTTCCCTGTAGCTTACACCTGCAAATAAAGACTCCATTAAAGCTCCAAATTAAAGGTCTGAATGGCCTTTCCAATTACCAACTTGGATGGAAATCTTTCACCCTTGAAATTGGCTAAGGCAAGAAACTAGTCATCCACTAGCTCTCCCTCTACACAAATGCAATTCCAAATTCTATAAATGATCAAAAGCTCATTTAATTCTTTGTTATTGATATTTATAAACTTCTAATGTCCTCCATGGGTCTAATTCCTTCCAAGAGACTCATGCCAACTCATGTTGGGAAGAGATTCCAAAGAACGCCACTTATACAACAATTCCTAGTCTCCCACTTCCACCAAATCACATGTGGAAGCATCTTAGCTTCCCTAACACCCTTGAGCACCCTCTTGGAGTCTATTTTTATCCCTAACATTTCATATATGTCATATGTCAGCCTTCAGGTCTTATTTGTGTCATAGGTGTCATAGCATCTTCATTATTGTTGTCATAGAGCTAGGGAATCTACCCCAAGTGTCTCACTAGCCCCAAATTGCCTCTTCCTCTTCCATGGGAGTTACTCTTCCTCTATATTTCGACCTTGGATGAGTCATGCAATGAATAGTACCTTTTGGACTCCCCCAAGTATGTTACCATTCACCTTGAATTCGAATTGGTGAGAGAATGATGCCAAATGTAGTGGGGAAATCTAGCCATATGTGGGTCCCACTTCCTCCATGTGTCTTCATGATGAAATGCCACTTTGATTTTCACTTGTATATATTTATTTAGATCCTTTATTAAATATTTATGCCATTCTAATGTTCAAACATCATTTATTATCTCCATTATTCCAAATCCCAAAGCTTCCACCCCAAACCTAAGAAACTAGTAATTTTCCTCCTTGGCAATTATTTGACCTTTAGCATCAATTTGACAAACTCTAATGAATACAGCCAATGTGATTAGGCCATTGTGACCCAATACCAAATTTGGGACATGACAAATCCTCCCTTCCCAATATTGCTTGTCCTCAAGCAATTTTAAATGTGGGTGTTGAAGAACCTGCTTTCTGTATAATTCTTTGAAGTTGCCATTGAATTGCCCAACCTTGAGTCTTTGAGTTTCCATGAAGATTTTAGAGAGAAACCACCATGCTTGCTGCTGCACTACTCTGATTAAAATCACTTTATTAAGTGGGGAATCCATATCCCATACTGCTTGCTTCCCCAAAAAATATGAAACCAATGATATAAAAATTATTCCAGGGTCCCATTGCTTGTATTGCACCCCAACATTTAAAAGTGCTCTCCAACCCATACCATCAGATAAGAGGATTCCTGGATCCCATTTTCTTGTATGCATTCTTCCAAACATCATGAGTACAAAATATATATCATCAAAGTACATAACAACATAATGACAATGTACATAAAGGAGATGCTTCATCAAAGAGTCATGAAAGTGCTTATACCTCCAAGCATGTAGACCACCATTTTCCAAGGGAATACAATCTTCAAGTGACCCATCAAATTTCCTCCAATGACATAGGTGAGGATCCCATGTCCAATAGTGCTGCTCCAAGAGAATGTGATATGCATCAAAATATTCAGCCATGCATTCTTTCATCCAAGAAGTGAATGAAGAATCTCCACTAAAATCTGAACCAAATAATGAGCAGAAAAGACAAGGAGAATTCAAAGGACTCAAAGAAGTCTCATCCATACATCCATGAGGATATGTATCATCATAAGGTAAATCAATATTCTGCTGAAATTCTTAATAATGAGGTGCTCTATTCATGTCATCATCAAAAGGAGAGGTAGGAGTTTCATACCCCTCATGTGGCACCACTAGGAAAAAACCTTTCACCCAATTTTCATCCCAAAGTGATGTGGCTGGAAAAGAAGTGTGGGGTGAGGAATTATGAACCAACTTTAATTCTTTACAAATCTTACCCATTGAAATATTTAATTCATCTTCTCCATAATTGGCTAGTACAACTATTGTGAGATCATGTACCTCTTCCAAGGCTTTGCAACTCTCTCCATGAGGCAACTCATATTCCTTTTGAACAAGGACAAGTGATTGTCCTTCTTCTTGTTTTAGTGTAGTATCTTCATGAACCTGCATATCAACATGTACCTCATGTTCCACAATTACATTAGGTTCCTCTTTTGTGGCATAAATTGTTTCATCCTTTTCCTTGAAAAGAGAACCATTGCTCATTACTTTTTCCGAGTTGCTTCCAATTTCACTAAGCAACAATCTGAACTCTTTAAAGTATTGTCTCCACTTGTCTTCAAAGGATGGTTCAAGTAATTTCCTAAACTGCTCATTCTCCTTTAAGGTTCCTTTCTCATCCTTACTCATGGTGACCAATGAATGCACTTCTTCTCCTACTTCTTCCCTTTCACCAAAGTACATCCAGTTTCAGTTTCTAAGGGTGGTGGCTTATTTCTTTGACTCCTGGTCTTCATTAATGTTCTACCACATTAGGTTCCAAGACCGTGCTCTGATACCACTGTAATGTCCCTTGTTAGGAATTTTATTAAAATGACAATTTTTCACTTTTTTTCCAATTTCGACCTTTGACTAGTTTTGATCTCTATGTCCCAAATTTGCCCCAAATGATCCCAAATATTCTGAGAAGGTATATGAATGATATTAGAACATAAATATGTATTTCAGGGATGCCTTTGGACCTTTAAAACACTTCTGCAAATACTCTTTCAATTCTGGTCAATGTAGGTAACTTTACTAGTGATTTCCCTTTGACTAGTATTGGTCTCTAGGTCTCAAATTTACTCCAAATGCCTTCAAATATTCAAGGAAGGTGTATGAATGATATTAGGAATTGAATATGATGTTCAGGGATGACATATGGCCACCAAAATACCTCTTCAAACTCTCTTAAGATTCTGGACCAAGTATGTAATTTTACTAGTAATTTGGGGTTCAAATCCCCCTGGGGTAAGTACTGAAAATGGCTTCCCAATTGCCTCCAAACCCACTCAAATTTATGAAAAGAGGTATGTAATGTGTTAAGGATGTTATTAAGGTCTCATGTAAACCATTAATTGATTATTATATCTGTTCCAAACCTCTCCCATTCAACTGCAAAAATCACCAATTCAACCCTTGGGGAAATGGCACTATTTCTTCTCCCAATGAAATTAAACTGAGTAAAAATACTTCAAATGCTCAAGTACAGTACATGAAACTTGTAAAATACATCCATGGAAGTCCATTAATCACAAATGCATCATATAATCATCCATTCATTCGAAATAATCATCAATTCATTAGTCCACAACAAGGTAGTGGGGAAATGGCATTGTTCTTCCATTAAAAATGAGATTTATACATTTCTACTTGGAATTTTGACCTGAAAATTTCTGGAGATGAAGAACAGAGTATTTAATTCATATTACAAAGGAAATTGGACATTAAAGTCTCCCCCAAAGAGTACAATAGCTCACCAAAAATGCCCTCCCTCAAGGATCAAGAATATGCCATCAAAACTAGAAATGGTTGAAGGAGTGAGCTGCAATAGAAGAAACCATGAGCTGCCCTGTAGCTTACACCTGCAAATAAAGACTCCATTAAAGCTCCAAATGAAAGGTCTGAATGGCCTTTCCAATTACCAACTTGGATGGGAATCTTTCACCCTCGAAATTGGCTAAGGCAAGAAACTAGTCATCCACTAGCTCTCCCTCTACACAAATGCAATTCCAAATTCTGAAAATGATCAAAAGCTCATTTCATTCTTTGTTATTGATATTTATAAACTTATAATGTCCTCCATGGGTCAAATTCCTTCCAAGAGACTCATGCCAACTCATGTTGGGAAGAGATTCCAAAGAACGCCACTTGTACAACAATTCCTAGTCTCCCACTTCCACCAAATCACATGTGGAAGCATCTTAGCTGCCCTAACACCCTTGAGCACCCTCTTGGAGTCTATTTTTATCCTTGACATGTCATATATGTCATATGTCAGCCTTTAGGTCTGATTTGTGTCATAGGTGTCATAGCATCTTCATTATTGTTGTCATAGAGCTAGGGAATCTACCCCAAGTGTCTCACTAGCTCCAAATTGCCTCTTCCTCTTCCATGGGAGTTACTCTTCCTCTATATTTCGACCTTGTATGAGTCATGCAATGAATAATACCTTTTGGACTCTCCCAAGTATGTTACCATTCACCTTGAATTCGAATTGGTGAGAGAATGATGCCAAATGTAGTAGAGAAATCTAGCCATATGTGGGCCCCACTTCCTCCATGTGTCTTCATGATGAAATGCCACTTTGATTTTCACTTGTATTTATTTATTTAGATTCTTTATTAATTATTTATGCCATTCTAATGTTCAAACATCATTTATTATCCCCATTATTCCAAATCCCAAAGCTTCCACCCCAAACCTAGGAAACTAGTAATTTTTCTCCTTTGCAATTATTTGACCTTTAGCATCAATTTGACAAACTCTAATGAATACAACCAATGTGATTAGGCCATTGTGACCCAATACCAAATTTGGGACATGACATATTGGAGCTAATGGAGGGGAATGAGCCAGAGATAGACATAATCCCTAATTTGGAATTAGGAGAAGATGAGGAGATGCAACCCCAACCAGCAGGAAATACTGAACTATTGCAGGACCAGTCTCATCATCCAAATGGAAAATATCCATCACTCTATATAAATAATGCAGACTTGTTAACCAACAAAATGGGTATAAATAAACAGTAATAGCAAGTAATATCAAACTGAGTAAGAACGATAATCCTATACTTATGAACTCAAGCTAATTCATCAGCTGTAAGGGAATGTGTCATAATTTCATGCATTCATTCAGTTATATTCCTTGCTTTTCATTCCATAAATTGCATCACTTGTATTGCTAAAACTCTAGTGGAAAATTATAGGTTGATTACAGTCACATTCAGAATTCATCCAGTAATTGTTCAATACTGGTTTTTTGGTCTGTTGATCCCTTATTATGCACTCAATCGGTTTGCTTAAACTGTCATATGGTTTGTTTGGACCGTCAATGGGGTGTCTTCAAATGTGATTAGACTCTTTAACCAACTTCATATGTTCTTCATTAATTAATCCTAATTATGACCAAACTTGACATTCCGTGTATGAAATATGGAATGGCATAATTACACATTTCTGAGCCTACTCATCCATGAATCAACTCTTTCAAATTGGTGAAGAAAAGTATAGTAGACAAATTAATAACATCAAGAAGAAACCCTGAAGAAGAAAAAAATACCTAAAACAAAAATCAACTTTTTAAAAGTAGAGACAGTACTTACAGTTACTTAAAACAAAAAAAACACTTATGACTATGATATGGAGGAATAATCCTTTGGGAATACTAAACACCATTCCAAGAAACCTTTTTTTGGGGGGGAAGTAAGAAGATTTTTCATTATATTAAAAGGAGAAATTACAAAAGGAGCAATTTGGTCGAAGCTCAGAATTGTTCATCAAAACAGACCAACTTGGTTTTACCCATTGACACACACCCTCATGGCAGTCTGAACAAAACTACTACCGAATAGACAAAAAACCACAGAACCAAATACTTTCTTCCCATAGGCTCGCGGGCCAAAGAGCATAATGCTTCATAACCAGCTAGCCCCAGACCCCCCAAATAAACACCCACCCAAACATCAATGAACTCTATAAGGAGCTTCTAGAGAACTCCCAGGATGGTGAAAGCTGGAAGAAGAAGCAACGCACAGAGGAGGTTGAAGTGCCATGGAAAACAGAAGGAAATCCAGCTTCCAGTGAATCGCGTGAGACTCTTCAAAGAGAAGTTGCGCATTGTCATCTATGAGAGGATGCCTATCGCGAATGGCATAACCAACCAATTTTTCCATCATCCAAAACAACGCAACAGTGTGCTCGTAAAGACTAATACGCCCAGCCGTGTTGCTGGGATCCAGGATCCAGTTCTCCAACTTCTTACGCTCCCCCAGCAGGGTTTCCCTACTCAGATGAGCCCACCATTACTGTCCATAGTCATTGATGTCCCTCTGGATTTCCAAGGGGATGTTAAGAGCAAAGGAAGTTGCCTCCCTACACGCTCGCTGATAGGCACCAGACAGACCACCACATGGCTCCCCTGGAGAATCCCCACGCCCTCTCTTCCTATTGCAACTGGAATTATCTCCAACCTCAGGATGATAGTTGGTATCTTGTGGCTCCTTCATCTTCTCATCAGAGGCTTTCTCCATAACCAAAAATTTCATGCATGCAGAAAACTAGCAATGACGATCACAGTTTCCACCTTGAGCCTCCATATACTCTTGCCTGCCACCAACTGTTATGATGAATCAGGTACATCTTAATAAATATTAATAACTGAAGGAGGTACATATTAATAACTAAAGTAGGTACAGTTATGATTTTCTTCCGTCATTTCCCCCATCGAAGAACTGCGAAGGATGATGATGAAAAGACTGATCGAGAACTACGAATGAGGATAAAAAGACAAGAGTTAAAGGTCGATGCGGACAACTGCAAAAGGAAAGAGTTAAAGGTCGAATATGTGGACAACTGCAAGAGTTACGTGTCCCGATTATCATTAGCATGATGTCTTCTCACACGAAAAACCATCGTGTCTTGGTCCTGGATAAGTCTGTTGCTATCCCAAAAAACTACTTTTGTCAAATCGTCCCATATGAACAAATTAGCTTGACGTGGGAGAAGGAAAGCGCTACGCCCAACCGCCATGACGATGCCACTTTGGAGCTTGATTTGCCACGGTGCATCTCAGCAGCCATGTGGAGAATGATCTTGGAATCACCTTCCACGATTAGAGGGGTCCATCTTTTTTGACATGCGAGCAGTATTCCTTGGTGAAGAACTTGATCTAATTCGGCAACATTATTAGACTCTATCCCCAAAAAACCAATTTTGAACATGGGGTTTTTTTAAAAAAAAAATGCCCCCAACAGTCAAATTCTAAGGAGTTTTGAGGGGGGTTCCTAAGAACCACCCCCAGCAGTCAAATTCCAAGGACTTTTGAGGGGGGTTCTTAAGGACCGCCCCCAGAAGTCAAATTCTAAGGACTTTTGAGGGGGGGTTTTAACGACCGCCACCAAATACCTTTAAAAAACGTTTTTGGGGGGGTTTTAGCAAGACCGCCACAAGCCACTTTTAGGGGGTCAAGACTTTTTGGGGGGGATTTTCCACAACCGCCCCCAAATGTATTGAAAACTGGACTTTCAAGGGGGGGGTTTAACCAACCACCACCAAAAGTATTAAGAATTGGACTTTGTGGGGGGGGGTTACAAAACCGCCCCAAAACCGTCGCAAGACAAAATCGCCGCCAAAAGGGTATTTTGTTGTAGTGAAGGATACATCACTGAATTTTTTTTCGACATGATTAATTCATACAACAACACAGAAAGGAAATTTTTCAAGGGACCCAGAGGAAGGTATCTATTGTCGCTAAAACTATGGATTAAGATGCTCATTTGGGAAAAGGGCATATTAAATATGAACTACGACGAGTAACGCTCGGGTGTGCGGAGGCTGTGGGTACCGCGTGGATGCAATTTTGGTAGAATGATGCGGGCTAGATGGGTATGAGTTACGAATAAATATTGAGGGAAGTTGTGGAAGATTTTGGTACCCTGCGAAGTGGGGTGAGGTTCTGGCCAGAGAAGAAGAGGAGGACTGAGATAGAGAGAGAGTCTCCTAGTGCGACCAGAACAAAGAACTGTGAAATGTGACCACAAGGGACTAAGAAACCTTACCGTGAAGAAGAGAATGACCAGGATACCCCTGAACCTGAGGAAGGACAAACCCAAAGCTACAATGTACCCACAACTCCGTGCACTGCACCAAAATTCAGAGGAAGAAATATAAGCTCTTCACAAGTTTGTCCCGCGTGTCAGAACAGTGGTAAGAATAATGGCTCTATGAACACCAGTAGGAAACCAAGGATGGAAGGAGAAGATGTAAATATGCCTCTTTTTCATGGTAATAGAATCGAGGATCCTGAAAAATACTGGTTCTTATGCAAAGCAGTGTGGATGGTGAAATAGGTCCAAAATGATGATATTAAGAAGGGACAATTAGCGACGAATTTTACAGGTCATGTGATGGATTGGTTTATGAATTTTGTACAAGTACCTACATGGAATCTAGAGAAAACCTTGGCACCAATCAGAGCAAGATTGAACGACGAATTTAGGAAACCAAAATTAGAGTCGCAATATATCACATAGTTCAAGGAAATAAACCAATTTCCTAATGAATTGGTATGGGAATTCGAGCGAGGTACACAATTTATATGATGGCCAAAGTAATTTTTGGAATGAGTGACATGCAACATAAAGAATGGTTCATTGTAGGATTGGTACCCGCACATTCGGATGCCACTAATGCAGCAGAAGATTACATCCCAGGAGGAGGCACTGGAAATTGGGATGAACCTCGAGGCTTCACCAGTTAGCGAAACAGGGATAGGTATAAACTAGATCTAAGCACAGTTACAAAACTTGAAGATCCAACTACAGGATATCAAAAAGGGGAAGGAAGTTTGCGAATAAATATGGTGCAATCGATGTAATTCTGAAGGACACCATAAGGATCAGTGCTAAGAGTTTCGCGAATACTTACAGTCTGGTGCACCAAAACCACTCAGTCAGGGAGGAATGCCCTAGTGTCTAACTTTTCAGACGAGGGGACATCGATTAGAAGAATGTGTGTACTTACAAAAGGTTGTGTCAAATCCGGATAAACTTGTTTGTAATTTCTGTCGATCGGTCGATCATGAGGAGAAGGATTGCAGAGCATATGATTTGCTAGAAGAGAGAACTACGAATACATTTTTTATGAAAGTAGAGGAGAAGCCTCCTGTATAACTGCAACAATAGTATAATCAACCGCCACCATAGTATAACCAGCTGCAGCTGCATTATAATCAACAACATCCTCAGTATAACCAACCACTGCTGCAGTACAACTAACCACAGTATTAGCTACCGCAATATAATTAGCAACAATACAATCAACCATGAGGAGGATTCAAAGGTGGATTCCATGGAGGTCACAGTGGAGGCTTTGGTCGTGGAGTAACTTTTGATCGAGTTCGAGGGTCGGTTACATGCTATAATTGTGTCCATATTGGACACTACCAGAGGAATTGTCTGAATCCAACTCTGCAGTGTACCTATTGCAGTGTAGCGAACCACAGTGTCGAGGAGTGTCCCCAGTTGATTGTGAAGTGGAAAACTAAGAATCCATCACAACCACAACCGAATTCAAATGTAATTCAGAATTAAAATCCTAATCCTAATGTGTAGAAGATATCAACAGAGATAAGAAGTCGACCCATGAATGTCGCAGTAGTAACCAGGGGAGGAGCTGCGACAGGATAAGACAGGCCACTGCCTAGTGTTCGGCCTACCACAAGGAAACAAGTTCAATTTCATGCGGAAGCAGAGAAGGAAACATTTTTGGAAGCACGAGATGTGATGAGAAAGACTAAGTTTCCACCTATAATCCAGAAGGAACCTGCTTATGAGATGCCACTGATATTTGATATGAAAAATTTGCAGAGGCTACCAAGAAAGGTCAGCACCCTGAGGAATTTCCTAGAAATATGTTTGACATTGGCAAAGTATCAGGATGCAATGGAAGAGATAGCTATTTTATTGGATCAACAGGAGGATGGGCGACAAGATCATATAGTGAACCGATTGCACAGAAAGAAGACGGGGAGAGAAATGATGATGAATGCGTAGATTGACGCGTTCGACGTTGATTCTATCATTTTGGACCTAGGAATATCATACGTAAACATCCTAACTAAGAAAACATGGGAGATGATGGGGAAATTGTTTTTGGCATGGTCCCCTATATAGCTTCGAATGGAAAATCAGAGCAAGGTCACACCAATTGGTCAATTATGTCATCTTCCTGTCGAAATATAGGGATTGCAGACTTACGCAAACTTCGATTTTATAGAGATAGTTGACAACACAAGCCCCTATCCAGTGTTGCTGGGAATAGATTGGTAAATGGAGAATCATGCTGTCATTAATTTTAAGAATAGGACAACGTATTTTGAAAACCGCAACATGAGGGTAGTCGCCTCACTTGATCCATCGGAAGGGAAGAGGTATGTCGAACCAACGAGGGATGAATTTAAAGAAGGATGGGACAATGTCTACAACGTTTTGGAGGATTACATCAATCCCACTGCTGACAGGGAATTGGGGTGGAGAAGTGTTAGTTCAACGTCTTCAAACTCTGACGAGGCACTAGAAAATTGGCAGAATCGATTACATGAAGTATCATTCAGAAGGTGTGCATGAATCACTCAGTCGTTGATATGGGTAGCGACGAAGGTATGTGATCTGCCAACATATGAAGGATTAGCTAATCTATCTATCTTCATATCTGAATTCGAAGAGAAGGTATCAGAACCACATCGACTGCTGGCGTTAGAAGAAGCACTGAAGGCTACGCCAGCAAGATGGTGGATTGTGCACAAGTCGTCGATAATGAGTTGGAAAATATGTCAACAATTGATGGAAGTCATATTTGGGGAGACTGAAGGCTACTATGGAAAGAAATACAATGGATGGGGTGATCCAAGTGATCATCTGGAAGAGTGTCAAAGTGCATGGGAAATGAGACCGAAGAAGGAATGGGTTCACGTGTTCATCCATACACTAGATGAAGTATCGTAGAGCTGGTACATTGCAGCAAAAATGTGACGCAAAACAACTACATGAGAAGAGTTAACCATTCACTAGTACAAAATGAGAGATAAGTGACTAGGCAACTAAAAAAGTTAGTCACCATTGTTTTTTCAAGGGATAAACGACTCAAATTAAGCAATTTCAAGTGATCCAACTAAAAATGACTAAGATAAATGACTAATTTAGTCATTGGATAAAATATATGACTAGATAACACGTGACTAAAATAAAAATGACTAACTTAAACAACTAATACAAATATGAATATCTAAGGACAACTAAGAATATGAATTAGTCGTTCATGTTAGTCATTTTTAGTTGTGTCACCCCATAGATGGAAAATTAAAATTTAGTAAATTTTAACATTGTAGATGGATTGAGAGACCTAAATAAAATTAATTGTGTCACACAGCAATGAAAAATTGCAATTTTCACAATGTAGTGTTACAATTTACTAAATGTTAACACTGCAGTTGGATTCAGAGGCCTCCTAGGGGTTATTTGATTGAATCCATCTGCAGTGTTAAAATTGAGTAAATTGTAAAAATTCAATGTCAAAATTGGAATTTTCCATTGTTGGATTCCATCAAATAACTTATCGAAAAGGGAAGAATGAGGGATTGTGGTTTAATAAATTACGGGATTACTAATTATGTGAGTTTAATATAAAATGTTAGTGGAGTAGAGGCCCATTAGTTAGAATGAAATAAAAATATAACCCACATATCACCTCTAACCTCCAAAATATTTCCTATGTCAATGGCCAATAATTGAAACTCCTCCACATATCACCTCCCATTACATTATGCATGTGTTAGGAGATGCATATCTTATCCTGCATGCAGGCTCCTTCAATTGGTGGCAATGTGGCGGTCGGATCCAATACCACCCGCCTAAATCCCAACATGCCAAAACTCTTCCCTAACACCCAATCCGAGGAAATATATATATTTAATGGTTAATAATATTATAGTATTAGACCAATACTAGAGTGTGGTCTACCGAAAAGTACTGAGGTGAGTGGTCTTGTATTAACATAGAGACTCAGGTTCAATATTACCCTCCTTGGGCACTGTAGCTAGTGTTTTCACACCAACTCGTGCTAAAGAGAACCTACTAAGGATTCATGAACCCTTAGTAGCAGTTCATGTAAATGGGTAAAAATAGCGAATAAACAAATTAAATCTAATATATGTGAGTGCAAAAATAAAAATAAAAATAAAACTAATTAACTATTGCAGTAATAAAGTAAAGAGGAACCCATGAATGAAAATATGATTTTCTTGTATTAATATGTAAAAATTGGTTTACAATATGCTATTACCTCAAAAGGTGAGGTTGTGGGAGCCCTTGCAGCCGTACGAGAGTAGTGCACCATGTCTCCAGAGTTCCTTGCTCTTCTCCAAATGCTCCAAAGGTGGCCAAGACTCAACTGTAATGGTAAACAAAAGATCAAGGTGATAGGCTAAAGTTCAACAGGAATTTCGACAACATAAGGGTGTGAAGAGTTGATCATGGATGTGAAAATGGAGGGCCTCCATCACCTTTTATAGAGGTTTTGGATGGTGGAGTATTGACCCATGGTTTTAGGAAACCAATAGTATTGGTAAATGGTTATATGGTTTTTCCCTCTTTTTGAATTTTTTTTTGTCTTTTTTCCCTTTTTATTTTATTTTTGGGAATTTTGGACCATTTTTTGAGGGGTTTTGACCTTTTTGAAGGAATTTCATTAATCGAGGAGGGAAATAATTATTTTTTTCCTTTTTGGTAACCATTTGAGGGTTTTTTAGGGTTTTGGAGGCCAAAAATGTAGGAAAAGTGGACAAATGGGTTATGTGACTAGGGAGATGAGCTAGTGAACAATTTTTGGGTGTTAACACATAATATAATTATCCAAAACACTCCAATTATGACAAAGAAAACATCTCAACATCAATAATATTTATCAAAGGAACAATAAACAAATGCTTTCGTCAATATGAACTTGAAACATGGGATCAATTTCCAACTATAATGCAGAATCCATTAACTATATAAGACACAACCAAGGATTGCATCTTGGGAATTTGCGCCTCTTCATTACAACACATCACAAGATTATGAACATAATATTACTTACAAGTAGAGTTGGGCTTGCGCCCTCCCACATCTTGTTCTTGAGTTTTTACAGGAGAAGCACAAGCATAAAATTATTGGCAAGCATGCTGGCCTATGACCTATGTCTCAGGTCATATTTTGAGCTTAGAGAATCAACATGCAAAAATTCAATTATTTGTGGATCGAGTCTCATGGCCTCGTTCTTGGCCATTATAAATATTGTGAAGGGTTGATCCTTACAACCTGTAGGTTTTAAAAACCTCACAGAGAACAAATATGCCCATGGAAGAGTTCATGGCTCTTCTTCCAACCCTAATTCGAGGTCAAACCTTAGGGCATCCACATTAAACAATAATAACATAAATAAATTCCAATTAAGGAAGGTGCTCACGACCATGTCCAAGGACCCATTCACAACAATTAACTAAGAAATTCTTAAATAAACATCCTAATTTCGAACACCGAAAGTAAAATTCTCCATGATAAACAATTCATCGAATAATAACCGATACATAGGTAGTAGAAATAATCCACATTCCATTCTCAGTATAAATTCACAGAGAAAAAATAAATTGATTTTAAATATAGGAATATTGATATATATATAAACAATGGACCTAGACCTTTATCTTACTTAAAATAGTTTCATCTCCTAATGACCACACATCTAAAGACAAACTTAATGGGAAAAAAGCTACTCAAATTTCCAATAGATATTCAAAACCTCATATATCGGACAGAATAGTCATACATCAAACCAGTGACCCAAGGTCAATACGTAGAGGTACCCTCTTTCATGTAAATAACCAAAACAATACGACTCATAAGCCTACACAAGGTTAATGCGCAGAAAATGAACATTGTAGTATACTATTTCCCTTACAAGCCATTTAAGCAACGGATTACAACAACCATGGTCACCAAACTACACCAATCTAGGTCGAATGAATCAAGTTGCAGAACCCCATTAATAATCAGCCCCGAGACGTCAATGCTGCCTGGAGGAAGGTGGAGGATTTGTAATTTTATTATGCCAGTCTCCCTAATGTCGTAGCCATATCCATGCTCATATTAACCTGCAACATAACTCGTTGCAATCAAAATAAATTATTAGCAATTGGGTAAATATCGTACAAGAATTTAATAAATTATTAGCAATTGGGTAAATATCGTACAAGAATTTAAAAACTCATACAAAACGTAACATGACCAGTACTCTCATCTTTCTTACCTACAACCAAAGTTGAGGCATGTGGAAGGAAGCTGGAAATTAAACCATTGAATCGTCCAAGCACCACAAAAATTGTAAACAACTCAACCATTCACCAACTAAACCAGTACGTGGAAGAGCTAGATCCCAATGGAATTCAATGTCGGGTTCAAGGGCAGGAAAAGGCACTATGACCAGGAGGGCCGAGTGGGGAAAACATCTAGAGCTAAACCACAGTGTCACCACTTCACCTCAAGGAACAAATGAAGTGAGAAAGGTCTCGAAGACCTAGTTTTGGGCATTGGAGTGTTGGTACACGTAACATTAATTCTCTACCCAGTTTGTATGTGCAGGTGGTAGCATAAGGACAAGCATTTCATCTAGCCACATTAAATGTCAATTGAACTATGCTAGACGGAAGCAAAGCCACTTCCGGCATGCTTCCAGGTGTTTCGATAAGAGGCCTTTAATTTACCAAGCCTCAATTTGAGGCCAAATAAGACTCCAAATAATGTTATTGGCTAGAACACGTTTTTTGCAAAAAATTTTAGGTTAAAAAACTTTGTAAATTGTGCCAAGGTAATAGATTTATAAGAAATCGATTCTTATAGTCCATGCTACTAAAAGGGAAGGGACTAATTAGACATTAAGATAATAGATGAAAACATAGTAAAAAAATAAAACTTTGCCTCCAATTCAACTTTGACACTAGATTCTCAATGAAAAATGCCAAATATCAATTGAAAATAAGTAAAAGAGGGAAAATATGTGTAAAACATAAAGCTTTAAGCTCAAACAAGCTCATGTTTGAGCATACATGATTTTTTTCCAAAGAGAAATATAATTTGATATTGGAAGAATGGGACAGCATAACGCTGTTTTTATAGTGACATGCACTTTTTATAATTCAAAATGAAGGAGATGTGAAATTATGTGCTTAAGGTGAAATTAATATATAGAATTTAAAATAAAATAAAATATTAATAACTTAAAAAATTATGTTTTAAATAAAATATTTAAATATTTTTTAAATAAAAATTAATATATATAATATGTTAATAACATAATTGTTCTCAATTTTAAAATAGGAAATTCACAATATATTTGATTTGAAATATTTTGATCACTATATAAATATAATATTACATTTTGATCCGTATAAATATATGTACTTTGTTATTTATACATTTTTTTTTTATGTGGGAAGGATATTGCTGTATTAAACAAAATTTACTTCCATAATCTTCATTTAGCAAATTTGTGGTTTGTTTTGATTGATTCATGCAATTTAGTATTTATATTAGTTGTATGGTTTACATAATATTTGTTTGATAAGGTGGAAGTGACCAATTCAAAAACTAAAACCCAAGTTATATATACAAAATAATGACTAAATACAAAATAATGTCTAAATACATCCTCATTGAAATACAAATACATATATAAAAAATCATTATTATTGATAAACGTATTGAGATAATATATCATTATTATTGATAAATGTATTGAGATAATATATATATATATATATAGTAAGACGCGACTAAGTCATGATCTTTAACATAAGAATAAACCATTTACATAAACTAAGAGCAATGGATAGAGAGCGCACTCACGTAAAGTATATGATAGGATAGTGGGAATTAACATCCAATCCTCTATTAATTTTAAAATAATTCTTGGCATATGACACCATTCATAATTTCAAATAGTAGGAACAATTAAGGTTTTCAAAATTATTCACTATTATTGTGTTTCGTACTAAATTACTTAGCATTCTCATATCTATAGGTAATGGAGAAAGAGTTCGTACACTTAGTATCTATAAAATAGAATATGCAATGTATTTTGTGACTTTGAAAGATTTTATTTCATAATAGAAATAACAAAAATATGGTATATAATTATTACTTGTATAGATTTATTTTTATTTTTAATCTATCATGTGTTGAGAGAGATTAACTCATACAATTGAAAACCTTTTTGAGTGAGAAAAATTTGTTGAAGGCTTGCATCCCATCTTATGCAATCTTTCTCAACATTTTATAGATTCAAAGTTAAGATGAAATTTATATTTTTTTTAAACATAATTTACTATAGTGTTTTAAATTGCTAAAGAGATTCATAACACTATCATGATCAAAGAACCTAGTTTTGACTTCATAATGTATTGAATCAAATCATTCATAAATTGTAAATGCGGTTTTTTAATGATGGGAGGAAAACCATGGAAACTTAAATAAATGACACCACTTATAAATTATGTAAATGTGTTAATATGGATTCCTAGTGCATAACTCCCATGGCCCATATTGAAAATGGGTAGGAATGTCAGATGTAAATAAAATTATATGTATCGTGTTGTAAGAATAACACAATGAATTCAATCTATATAGATTTTAATGTTGGAAAATAATATATAATGGTTCAATACGGTTGAGGACATCAAAATTTCCCCACTTCAAATTTCCTTTCACTATGATGTTGACCTACTTGTTGTTTCATCCTATTTTGTTCTACGCCCATGTTTTGTTGACCTACTTGTTGTTTCATCCTATTTTGTTCTATGCCCATGTTTTCTTTCAATATTTGGAGAACCTATTATTGGTTCCCTATGGGATACTCCACTATTTAAACCTTATTTTTAACTCACAAGGGTGATGTGGTGGAAGTCCATTATGCATATTGAATAAAGAGAAGTCTGATTTTCATATCAATTTCTTGCACCTAGTCTAGACTGCCATGGAAAATAGCTAGTTTTCAGTGTTTGGTAAATATATGAACCTCTACAACTCCAATTTGATTTATTTTAGTTTTTGTTATTACTTAAAATGTCAATAAAATCATTCCATATCTAAAAACAAGAATTCAAAGCCTTCTCCCCCTGTTTGAGAAATCCTGATGTTGAACTAGTTGTGTAGTCCTGTGAGACAATTTTGCTTTTGGAACCTCATCAAAACATCCTCAAACTTGCTGGTGCAAACCCAAAATGATATTTGATAGTCAGATAATGTTTTTAATTCTTCCTATAGCCATTCAAGTCACTATTTTTCACTGTTTTTCCTTAAGTCTTGTAGGAGAGTCAGTTAGCGTACAATCAAAGATGATTGGTACATTATAGTGGTATCATAACACTTTCCTCTACTCATGTAAAAGTAAATATATCGGTTAAATAAGATTGTAGACCACATCCTATGGTAAGGAATAAATTGCAACTATGATATTGGTCTCCAGTGATGATGATTGGGAATTGGATGCAAGGGAAGATTGCTTCCTTGATGAATGTCGAATTTACATTAGTGGAAGAGATGAAACCACAAGTGGATTTTTACATGTTTCACATGAGAAGTATGAATATTTATGTGACTACTCCTACATAGATGATAGGTTGCATAATCCACCAAGGGCTAGACTAGTAGAAAGAAAGGAGCTCACTTTGAAGTCGTCTCTCAAGAAACATGATATGAATTTCCGAGATCTTGAGAGGAGTGTGCCACATCTTAAAGAGACCTTAACATCACCATCAGGAATGAGAAGTCTCGAGATATTATTCTTTGGTTTGTCTAAGAAGAAAGACTCCATTTTTTTGTGTGAAGGAGGTGGTAAAAGAAAAAATGAATCTACAGTGGACGATCAACCTTTAAAGGAGCATGAAGAGTGCAAGAATAAGCATAACTGTGGCAGCCATGATGATGATGAAGCCACAAGCCACTTGTAGGAGGATGAAAAAGAAGCAAAAGCACCCAAAGACCAAGCAAAATGTGTTGAATTTATGAACAATGTGGAAAGAGATTCCACTTTGGGATCTTCGAGATTCTTTGTTGGTGATTTCAAGATCACTACAAAGGAGACTAGTTATGTTGATGGTGGTGAGACATATTTTGGATCATATACAAAAGAAGAACATAAATCAGATTCATAGTAGCTAATTGAGCTTCATAATGAAGCAGAAGACAAGAACACATTAGTTGGATGCGAACCAGAATATTTGGTGGAAGGACAAGCCACCATAGCTCCACCACATGAAGAGAAAGATATGATGAAAAGGTATGGTCACCAATCATATTTTTGTATTGCCTTGTATCATCATGAAGTTGCAGCCACATCAAAGGAGAGGCTTGGCATGGTTGAGTCTTTTTTTGTTGAATCTCAAATCCCTAGTGTCAAGGATAAATGCAATGACCGGGATGAATCATTAGAAGAGATTTTGCATGATGCCCACATGATGGATGAGATCGCATGTGGAAGCACACACTTTGTTGTCAATGAGACATTGAGTGACTTGGAGAGCCTATTCCTATTCACCAAAGAGAGGAGTCATGAGCCACCTAGTTCTCTATGTGGTGAATTGAAAGAAGACATCACTGAAATCCTTACTAATGAGGATTGTGCAAAAAAGGAGAAGGGTGTTCATTCCCTGGATCCTACCACCAGTACTGTAGAAGAACAATCTAGAGAGATAAGTGATACTTTGGACATGGCTAAAAGAGTACCTACATATTGATTCTCGAGTCTCTATATGGGTTTCATAGAGATAATTTATGAAGAAACTGTTGCAAGCAAAAATTCCCTTGAGCATGAAGATGAATATATTGTAGCAACAATATTTTTCCCAGGATCAACTTTTCAGTCACCACTTGAAATACATGGTAAAGTTGATCTCATTGAAGAAGAGGAGGTTCACTCCCAAGAACCTAACTTCCTTGCATGGCCCTTGAATATGAGTGAAATAAATATCAAGGAGGCCTTACATATTCTCCATGACACACATGTTTCAGTGTCACAATCTTGTTGGAGATCTGCTTCATTGGAATATTCATATTTCCTTAATGCCATGGAGAAGATCTAGAAAGCAATGCCTACACTCCAAGGTATTTTTTCACATATTATTTTTGACATAGATTACTTGTATGAGCTTGTTCATATGTTGTAGGGAGAACCCTTAAAGTATGATGATGATATTTACAAGCTCAATGATGAATTGATGACCACCCAAGATTATTTAAGCACTCAAAGTGCCCTCTTGGAATCCAATATGGAGATAGAACAAATTCACCAAGAGTTGCAAAGATCACACATTCCCTCCTACATTCTAACCAGCCATTTTCTTTTGGTTGATGACATTCAGATTTCTATGGAGGAACCTCATGAGATGTTGGTTCATGAGGTGCATAATGACCAACATGTGTTTGATAAAAAAAATTATGCATATTATAAGTTCCAAGCACATACTATCTCCCATAGCAAAACTGAGCTTCTTCATGGAGTAATTCATTCCTCCATCGAGGATTCAGAAGAGATTCTATTTGATGCACCAACCTTTGATGGCGTTGATGCATCCATTACCTTGATGGATTAGGGTTACAATGATTAGATTTTGGTATTAGACCCTACATTATTTCCTTCCACTTATTCCATGTTAGTTGAGGAGGAAGTTTGGGTCAAGAATTTCTTTCTGATAGTGCTTGAAGAGGAGTAGAAGACTCTCACATTTGCTCCATTTGATTCAAGGATAGCACCACCTCCCTCCCAGTAGTTGGAGAGGCATCCCATTCCTACCTTTGATGTCTCCACACATAAATGTGCATATGGTTTCAAATTGAATTCATTGAGTAGGGCACACTATGATTGCATACACCTTTTAACTAGTGACAGAGAGTTCAGCCATTGGGAGTATTCACATAGGGGAAAAACTTGCTTTCAATTGGATCATTGGGTAGGAGTGTCTCTTATTTTTCTATTTGGGAGAAAAAACACATGAGTGATATTCCTGCTTGCATCTATGGATACTTGCTGGATACATTTTACAATTCTTGTGAGAAGCATGAGCATCCATGGAATTTTGATCACACCTATTCTTTTTGTGATTGGACATGGGACTCTCACCCTTATCATTTTAACAACAGTATTTTGATATATGGTACTTGTGTGCATTGGGCACTGTTGAGGCCTCGGGTGTGCAGAGTGCGCAAAGTGCTGGAATGGGTTCCAAGGCTCACAACAAAGGAAGAAAACACAGCCAAAGGATTCAGATAATCCTGCGCAAGTATTACCCTATCCTCAAGCTATTTGGGATGGTGATCTCCCACAAATACAAAGGCCTCCGCTGGCACTTATGGTTTTGATCCTAAAATTATCTATCTTCGAAAAAGGAAAACAAAGTGTGTTCAGTTAGGAAACAAATCTACCTAGAAAGGGAATCAAAACTAAGTTAGACCTACTCTGAAAGATGTCTTGTTTGTATTGTAGATTAGATTGATGTGGAAAATAAATGAGTATGTTCATCCACTAAACAAAAATGTGAAGAAGATAAATTCCTTATTTGCTTAAATTACAACCAATCAATTAAAATTAACTGAGTGAAATATTAAGTGTTTAATCTCATTCAAGATTAACCTGTAACTGATATGTCAATTGAAAAATTAACATAGATTATAACTATTGTGAATCATTTGTAGAAATAGATAAATATTTTAATTAAAGAAATTCAATTAAAACATAATGCATACATAGATCAAATGTAAGAACAAATCCAGATCATAGATCCCTATAATAGATATTGATTGCAAAAGATTAAACAATATAAATAATAACGTGAAGTAGAAATCAATATTTACCAAAGAAATTTGATGAATGAACAAAAGATGATACAAGAGAATAACATTCTTGTATTAATGAAAGTCTGTAATAAATTACAAGCTCAGCATAAAACAAAGCATCTCTATTCTTCTCCTGTCGATTTCTACCCGAAAATGATCATCCTCTCCCTAAGAGAGATCTGCCCCTTAAATAATAATTTACAAAAATATTACAAAGGATAAATTCCCCTTAAACAAGGATTACAAAATCAGAATATCCTATCTAGTGAGGAAATCTTCCCACTTGTCCCAAAATTCCATCAACTCATCTATATCTGGATAATGAGGAGATTCAAGCCCCAGCTGGGCATCACACATGAATCCCTCAATCTCATGTTTAGCTATTTTATGCCATGTGTGGATGAACATGTAGATCTTAGCCTCCATAGAAACATATTGCTTGATCAACCAATCCACGTCTTCAATTTGGATGTGCTCAATCTATAGGATTTTCTCCTTGACTTGATGACAACAAATTTTGACCTCCTCAATCATCAGTCTCAGCGGATATGCCTCCTCAATGAGCCTCATTGCAGGGAATGCCAGTATCTCCTTGATATTGTCTGAGACATACCATCTTCTTCGACAAAGGGCTTGAGCCTGGTTGATAGTATCTTGTACCATCTCGATGACATTGTCCCAAGATCGTACAACAATTCTTATTCTTTTGAATTTGAGGCTTCCCAACTCAGGAATATCAGCTGGCTTATCTTCAATATACTTCTGCCAATCTATGATGTCTTATACAACTTTAAAAGCCTGTTTAGCTTTCTCCACTTGGTGGGCTAAGGTGCCAAAAATTTTGACAAAGGCAATGAGAGTCTCATGAATTTCACCCAAGGTAGTGAATAACTCAGCCAGAAGCTAATGATGCTCCAAGTTGACTTGATGAGCTAGGTCCTTGAACTCTTTCTGTGAAAACCCAGAAAACGCAAAGGAGGTTGCACTTGCAGTTGCATCCTCTATTTGCTTTTTAACTACAACAATCCTTTCCTCCTTGACATCATTTTCTATTTCTGCATCATTTAGCTTAGTTTGGAGAGAAGTATTCTTCAACTGCAAATCTTCCAACTTATATTCAAATAGATTCCTCTGATCTTGAACATAAACTTCATGCTCTTCTTTGGTTTTTGTCAATTGCTCTTGAAGGTTCTTTAGTTCTTCTTTTTTCAAGTCAATTTCCTTGTTCAATGTCTTAACTAAATCCAAATTTTCTCCTGCAAATGCACCCAAGGTTTGAGTTACATCCACTGCTTCTTCCTGGATATCATCAGACTACTTTTCCCAAATGATTTGATCAGGAATGGGTGTCTCCAATCCTCCATGATCTTTGCTTCTCTTTTTTCCTCTCTTTATAACTGCCTTGGTTGTCTGGCTGTAAAAGCAGTCCCCCAGGGGAACAATTATATCATCTTCAAAGGTATCCACCATATCAGTGGACGATGTGGTCACAGCTATTGTTGTAACCAAAAGAGGTGTCTGGGTGACAATAGGGCTAGTAATAGACACAACAACTTGAGATGAGGTTTGGGAAGAAGGGGAAGCTTCACTAGTTGATGGTACAATAGTTGATGAAGGAATGGAAGTAAGAACTTCATGTGGTGGATCCTGAGTGTTAGCAAATGATAGTGAAGAAAGAGGTAAGAAGTCTAGAGCATTAGTAGCAGAGGGTAATGAAGGATATGGAGGTGATTGCAGGGGGACAGTCAAAGACTGGACTTCTGCAATAGTTTATGGGAAAATAGGAAGTGGAATTGTAGAAGATGGAGGTGTAGGAATGAACAATGCATCAAACAACCGAGACATGGTTGTTGGTGGTGTCACCTCAGTAGTTGGGACAAGTGAAACTCCCATTGAGGGAAATGATGTGGAAGTTGTTGCATCAAGAGCAGTAGAAACCTGAGATATACCTTCACCTGAATCAGGTTCATCCATAGCTATAGTGTCCAACAGATCTGAGACTGCCTATGAACCTTCAATGATTTCTTCTAACATAGGTACAAGAGAAATTACCTCACCCTCTTCATCACTATCAATATCAAAAGTGGGAATCTACGAGGTAACAGTTATGAGCTTCTATCTCTTTGTTGGATTACTGACCACAATGACATGTACATCACTTACTGATTTGGATGGATTGTCCTCCTTAGTATGTAGTACTGAGGTCATCTGTACAAGTTCCTTCTTCATATGTTGAGAAGTTTGGATCAATACTTTAAATTGATAAGAATTCTTTAGCTGAGGAGACTCCTCCATAGGTCCTTTTCCTTTATCACCATCAGGGTAAGTCAGCATGAGAGGAGTTTTAGTTTGCTGAGCCTCCTTCTCTTCTTTTTCCCTTCTTATCTGCTCAATCAAATCAAATTCCATTTTTCTATAGCTGAAAACCTTGTCTTTGAGCTCTTTCTAATATAGCAAAATATGGCTTTGTTCATCCTTGCTTTTAGCTTTTGCTAGGACTTCAAAAAAAGTATCAACTCCCAAGTAGATGGATTCATCTAGGAGATCTTCATGTTCACAGCTCATCTTCATATGATTGTGCTTGAAATGACAATCTAGGAATTTCTTGGGATCATGTCTCCTCTTAGGGCGTATAACTTTGAGGTAAACCCCTTCTATAATAGTCTGATAGGATACTTCTTCAATCAACAACCTATATGGAACAATTATAGGCAGCAGGTGAGCAGCACTGCCTCCCCAGATCCTGACATAGTAGAAAGATTTCCCTACATACCAATATTCAATAGTGGCAATGAACAACTTGGCATCAGCTGAGAAAGCTGGTGCATCTTGATTAAATATCTTGAGATATATGGAACCAAAGAAATGATCACAAAGGTCATATAATAAAGGAATATAGTTGTGCTCCCAAAGTGTAGAATGATATATGCACGGGGGGTTCACTAGCGAGGCAATATTATATCACGTCCATTCATATTGGGGGTTTGAATACTCTTAAAAGCCTCAAAAATATATTTCCCCGTATTAAGGGGTCAAGGGGTATTTTTAATTCGACATAGTAATATAAATATTAGGGGCTATTTTATTTGGTTGGGCTAAGGAATAACTTCCAAATTGTGGGATGGATTCGTACCTCCAAATCATGGGTTCAATTCATACCAACCTAAAACTCAAGGACCCTCCATTTTTGCATAAATATGATAATAGTGTACCAATGATAATATCGATGGAAGTCTCTTTGGATTACTGGCCTTGATCTATCCTCATTTAATAGTTTATTTAGGTTTGGTTTGAATTGATGTTATATTGTTTTTCATCTTTAGGTTAAGAGATGTAGTTAATTGGGAGTTCCAGAGTTTAATAATTGTATTGTATTTTTCGTAGGTATTCGAGTAAAAGATCTAACTCTTCATTTTTTAGGTCGGGGTTTCAGTGGGTATTGAGATTCAATCAAACCTTGATTCATCACAACTAAGAAAAGTGAGATAAATCTTTATCGACTAATTATTTCTTTCAACTTGTTGTATTCTTCTTTAACATTTTCACATTGCCAGTTAGGAATAGTTGTTAGATTGAGTTATATTTGGCACATTCATAATTGTAATTTCAATTCTTCTATGCAAGGAATCTGTCTTAATATTGTTTTGGATTTGACATGAACATAGGTGAAAATCTAAATCCTTATTTACATACCCTATGTGTTATCGTTACCATGAAATGGAATCATATAAGTTTCACCATTTGTGTATCTTTATAACTGTTGCATGCTTGAAACCTAACAATGGAGTTTTTTCTCTCTCCTGTAAATATTATATATATATATATATATAACCCAAGAAAAGGTAACTAAATGTTGTTAATTCCCTTGATTTCAAGAATAAATGTAGAGGAAGTGGAGGAAATTCATATATTGCATCTTGTGAAAGACCCAAATCCAAGTTATGCACATGATCATATGGTGTTATTGGGAAGTAAGATAAATTTATCTATGTTCATTTGGGTTCAAACATCAATGATGTTTATTTTGACAGGAAGGTAGGGTAGTCCATCCACGAAAGGGTTTCAATTTTTCATTTTAATGGAGTTTAATTTATTAAGCTTATATAAAACATGATATCTCTATGGCTATACTTATATTAAATGATATAAAATTGGTAGATTGGCAGGAAGTGGTGTGAAACATCTACGATTCTCATCTTTTCTATGCATTGAACTAACTATTGGACTATCAACTTTTTACATTCTTTTTTATGTTGATCTCTTGACTGGGTTTCCTTTTATGCATTTTTCCTTCCCAGTACTATTTTGTTGGGTCTTAAACTATCCAAAACTACAAACTGATTAGTCCCCTTCCAATCCTGGTGGGGTCATTATTAACATTGTACTATTATTTTATTTAGCATCATGTTTGCTTATACTAAGATGTGTTAGGGCTCCTATTTGTTACAACTTGAGAATATGATATAAAGGGGGTATTAAAAATGGGTTGATAAAAATGCACACATACAATATTTGGTGAAACTAGGGGTTTTCTTAATTGGAAAGGAATATTGGGAGGGGGGTTCAACAATAAAAGTTTAGGAGGAATTTTCCAATATTTAGTGAAATTAGGGATATTCTTTAATATCATGTGAACGATCGTGTTATGTAACAAATTCACTGAGTGAACCCCCCTTGGATATATGTGGACAGGAGGAGCAGCAGGGGTCCAATTCCACCCCATGTTGGGATATTGAAATTTTGCACATAACACATCCATCACATATGCTAAAAGGAAGAAACAAGGTTTCTGTGTAGCAGAGGACTTGTGATACTTTTCAATTGTTGTTTTAAGCTCCAAAGACAAAATAGAATCCTAAGGAAAAGAGTCACCTGTAGTTAAGACATGATGAGCCACAGGAGCCCACTCAACTTTAAAGATTGAGGAATTAGGAAGGCCATACAACCGAGAAAGCATAGCATCCAATAACGAGTAGGGTTCTTTAAACTATGACACTGGGTATAAGTTATCAGTCCTGGGCATGAAGCTAGCTAGTTTGTGCATCCAGGATTTGAGCATTTCTTTGAAATTGAACCTGGTGTTAGCAAATTCTAGGAATGCGGCATTGAGGATCTGCACAGGTGGTCTAAGGAAAAATTCCCTGGTAAATACCTCAAGACAGAAAGTGGTTAATTGGGAACCCTCGCTATCTTTGAACTAGTGGTCCTTAGGGTTTGCATGATGTACTATCCATTTAACTGCATTAGTATAAGGCAGGATGGAAAGTTTGGCAGCAATCGCATGGAGCTGAGAGTTCCTAATTTTCTCAGAAGCTTGACGGTCATCCTCAATGTCGAATAGGTCATTGTTTTCGAATATGGAGTAGATTTTAGACTAGTCCACCTGGTAGGTTTCAGTAATTTTTCCACTGGTATCTGAGAAGATGCCCAAATTTGGGTCCTTGTTCAATTGGTCTCTCTGGGTGGTCTTAGAATGTGTGTTGCGTGACATATTTGCAGACCGGAGAAATTTTGACGAATGACGGAACAACAATAAAAAAAATCCAAAATGATTAAAACTGTAAATAACTGAAGAAAGAAACAAAAAAAACCAACCTGCTTTAGCTAAAAATGGCGGGCAAAGGACTGCTGGTAAAACTCATAGTAAAATTCAAGCAGCAGGGCAGTTTTCCAAATTCGAAAATCATAAGGAAAAATAAGAAAAATGACCTATTTAATAAATTGAACGGGTAAAATCTGATTCGTCGGATCTAAACCAATCAACAGCTAAGATTAGTTATTAAGATTTGCGAAAAATAAATTGTGGGGCTTGGTTTCGCAAGTATGTACATCGTCCCCGCAATCCACAATCCGCAACTGCGGGTTGCAGGATCGAAACCATGCTTATTGAATGAAAATAAAATTCCACAATCCGCAAGTTGCAAGTTGCGAGTTGCGAGATTACAAAGTTCAAAATTTTTATTCAACAGCTTCCCACAATCCGCAATTGCAGGTTGCGGGATACGGGAACGCAAACAACCTTTAATATGAAATAAACTTTCCGCAATCCGTAATCCACAAATTGAGGGTTGCGGAAACACACCACGCATTTGTTAGTCAAATTACTTTCTGCAATTGCGAGTTGCGGAACGAAAAGTTCAACAAAATATTTACACAGTCTTCCCGCAATCCGCATTTGCGGGTTGCGGGATGACAAAAATTCTGAAAAGGGGAAAAAAAGGCCTTTGCAATCCGCAATTGCAAGATTGCAGGCTTGCGGGCTGAAAAATGACATTTTGGAAGAATTCAAGGCTACCCGCAACTTCAGAAAAACAATCAAAAACTCAGAATTTTCAAAGGGAAAACTCTAATTTCCATCAAAACAATGCAAATGCATGAAATCCTAATAAAGATGATAAAATCCCATCATGACAGAGAGATTTAAAGCATTACCTTTGCATTAAAAAAAAATTGGGGCTCCCATGTTCCATTAGAAAATGGGATCTGTTGTACCTACAACAAATGGCGACTGGCTGGGACGAACCAGTTATTTCTGTAAATAAAACCTTAGTCAAAGAAAACATGTCAGTCTACTAAATATTCCAACCTGAAATTTTAGAAGATGTTCATAAAGAAATACAAACAACAAGCAGAGTTCAGCATATGATTGATATACTCCCATCTCTTAATCATTAAAAATTATGCAAATCTGATAAGGAGATGTAAGAAATAGCAAGAGCTCATTGCCATTATGTAATCATGGAAAGCTAGCTTGAGTTGGACCTGGAGGAAAACTTAAAACTGCTCTGGGTATCCAAATTATAGACCACCTTGATTTACTAATTTCTTTTTTCATATACAAATAGTTGTTTGGCAACATATACATTTTTGTTTTATATCCTCTTTTTTTTTTTCATATCCTCTCTTTTTTTTATATATTTTCTTTTCTTTTGAAACAAAATGGAAAGTTTCAAAATACCTTTTTTTTCATATCCTCTCTTTTTTTTTATATATTTTCTTTTCTTTTTTTATATATTTTCTTTTCTTTTGAAACAAAATGGAAAGTTGTACATAATACCTTGTTGATATAAGACCACTGCCCTAAATTGGTAATTAGATTTTAGAAGTGCCATTCACATACTTGTTCTGGAAACTGAACAAGCTAGCTCGGTAAGGAGACTCCTTGTCTTCCAGCTGTGAGACCGAAAGAAACTATCATGGCTTGGTGACCACATAATGATAATTTTAGTCCAAAATCAAACCCATGATCATGGCAGGGATGGCTTGTGATAAGACCCCCTATCCTCATATACAACAAGTGTCTTATAAAAGAAAAACAAAGATTTATTAGAGTCCAGATTACAAGACACTACCATGGCTTGGTGACCATATAACAATAGTGTTACTCACCAGTGCTTTGCAGATCATGAATGGACCAACCTGTGATAGGATCTTCCACCTTTCAGCAGAAACTGAAAGTCATCTCCCAAGTTTGGTGGCTTGATGTGAAGATGCCATTCCACTAAGAACCTATGAACCTAATGGGTTGGCTTATGATAATACCTCCCATCTTATAATCTACAATCATTAAGAACATTATTATCAAAGTGACTATAATAGGATCCATAGTAGATAAAGCTGACCAGGTTATTATGATATGCTTCTTCACCAAGGAGACATAAGATAAGAAAAACTAGTCATTCCCTGCACCTCAATTAAACAAATAAAACATGTATAAAGATAGATCAAGGTGGGAAAGTATCAATCAAGGCTCTTTAGTTATTGATTGTAACTCCTGTACTAAACAAGTTCTGTCATAGGCTAAGGAAAGCTAAACTAACCATGCATTCTAAGAACTTTCAGACTGTGTCAATCTTGAGACAAACTGATCGACCAACCATTGTCAAATGTGCATGGGAGTTATTCAAAAACAAAAAAAATAATATAAAAGCTAAAGCAATCAAATCAAAAGGAAAAAACACACAAAACTATGTACAAAAAACAACAAATTGTTCAAACAAAATACTTCTTGAGTGGAGAAACATTCACTAGATAAGTTTCAATGACTCCCTCTAGTGTCTGCAACTGAACAATACTAGGACCAATATTTTATGTAACAATAAAAGGTCCCAGACAAAGGCGTTGAAATTTTGTGTATTCATTTTTGTCCTTATGTTGTTTATCCCATATCAATACCAAATCTCCTACTGAAAATTCTCTGTCAGAGGAGGATTTCTCATCGAACCATCTTTTAACCATTTGCTGATGTTGATACAATTTTTTCCTAGCCTTTTCCATGTCTTCCTCCAACTTAAGCAAGGTATCAATTCTCTGCTGCAGGGGGGAGGAATCATCTTCTTGAATGGATTGGGCTAGTTGTAATGAGGGAATGGTAAGATTAGCTAGTAGGATGGCTTCCTTTCCATAAACTAGACAATAGGGAGAGTTTCCAATAGCTTCCTTTGGGGTAACTCGGTCTACCCAAAGAGCATTGCAAAGCTGTGTGTGCCAATATTTGTGATGAGAGGCTACTGTCTTCTTCAAAATATTTATCAGGTTCTTGTTAGAAGATTTAACAAGCCCATTACCCTGTGGATAATAATTTGTAGAAAATTTTAGTTTGATCCCTTTCTCAAGGGCATACCGTGTGAGATCAATTGAGGAAAAGTAGGATGCATTGTCAAAGACAAGATACTCAGGAGCACCAAACCTTGTAACTATCTGGCTATCGAGCAAGGAAATTACTTGGCTTGTGTTACACTTCCTAAGAGGGACTACCTCTACCCATTTGGTAAAGTAGTCAGTTGTTGTTAGGATGTACCTATGTTGTAGGGAGGAAACATGATTAATTGGTCCAACAAAATCCAATTCCCATTGCTAAAATGGAAACTGAAGTATTACTGGCTGCAAAGGAAAAGTAGGATTTTTGTATTTCCTTACACACTTCTGATATGGTTCACACCTTCTAACATGAGCATAGGAATATTTAAACAAATTAGGCAAATAATATCCAGCTCTGAGAACCTTGTGTGTTGTGGTTTCACCTGAAAAATGGCCTCCAGCAAGTCCTGCATGAAATTGTAAAAGAATGTCATTAGTTTCATTTTTCTCCAAACATCTAAGGAAAAATCCATCATAATCTTTCCTGAACAAAACTCCATTAATAAATTGATATGGAGCAGCCTTCAATCTTAGAACTCTGCGTTTTTTGAAGTTAAGGGTTTCAAGAGCAAACCCATGGCTTAGAAAAAACTTGATATGATCGTACCATTCAGATGTTGGAGTATCTATGGCATTAACAGAACCTGTCGGAACATTTTCCTCCTGCTCCCATTCAGTTTGCTACTGTACAAGATCATTCGAATGAGAGGTAAGCATACACAAACCTTTTCCTTTTACAATCTTCGTTGGTCTGATTTCCAGGTCATATTCCCGCAAAGCTGTCATCAAATGGGCTCTTTTCTCTCCTAGTTCTTTCTGGACCAGCACATTTCTGATGGCTGTATAAAGCATGATCACCTTTGTTTAAGATTTCAATAAGTACGGTCTGTAATGTTTTATAAACTAATAGACTGCATAAGCCTGCTTGTCAATTTGGGACTAGTTAAGTTCTGCTCGCTTACACGTTGAGCTCATGAACGAAATTGGAATCTTGGTATCATTATCATGCTTCTGCGTCAAAACAGCTACATTAGAAAACTCATTAGCGAAAGTATACAAAATAAAATCCTTGTTGAAATCAGGGGACATTAAAGCAAGAGCTTCTATAATGGCCCTTCGAATTTCAATAAATGCATGCTTTTGTTCCAAGAGGTCAGAATCAAAGTTCTATGACCTAGGGACTGACTTGATGTTGAATGCAGAGAAAGAGTTAGTTATATCCGTAACCATTTTTTGTAATTAGTTAAAAGTGGAGACAAACAATGTATCTTATTTCTTACTTGTTTAACTATGATTTCAGAATCTACAAAACATTCTATCACTTGTGCAACCATATCAATAGCCTTCTTGAGTCCTTACACCAGGGCCTCATATTCAACTACATTATTGGTAAATTCAAATTCAAGTCTACAAGCAATCAAGGTTTTTGTTCCTTTAGGATCAATAAGGACACAACCTGCACTAGCTCCATCCTTAGATCTGGAGCCATCAAAGAATAAAGTCCATGCAATAGGATCTATCCTAAAATTGGTATTAACATTATAAACATTATGTACAATAGTTCCGGAGAATGGTATAGAAGTAACATTGGTAATCTATGATTCATTTTGTACATTCTCATTTGGTGAAGAATCAGCTGGAAAATCCCCAAATAAAGTGTCAAATGTGAAATGCTCAATATGTGAACTGAAATAACAAACATGTTCACCTGAATCATTAAGGTCCGTTACTGTTTGATTCATAAATGGTTCCCTACTGATCTTAATCTTGTTTGGTTGTCCATTGTAGGGTAGCCACAAGTGAGGCCAATCAGTGGCAACGTAGCCCTTGAGTTTCTCGGACCAATCTCTACTCAGCCACATTCCATAGGCTTCAGGGATGTTAGCTACAATGATATCAATGGTCTAGTGAATCCGGGGATTAGAATATAATGTCAAAAACACATTTCTTAATCTCCCCACTACTCTCACTTTAGATCTGTCAAGCTGGACAATATGAGTAGGATAGGGCTCCCAAGTTGCATTTAATTTTCTGCAGACAGACAGGGGCATCACATTGGAAGAGGCACCTAAATCAATCATGCAATTGTGTACATTTCTGTTGAATATTTCAAAGGTAAGCAGGAAAGGAGGTGTCCTCTTTCTCACAGATTTCTGATCTTCTAGTTTGGTAAAAAAAGTCTAAGTTATTATTTTTTGTTTCCCTTGGTTGTTTGATTATCATGATTTTAGGTAGAGAATCCCTCATGGAAGGGATTTTCAGAACTTCAAACAAATAAATATTTGCTTTAACTCTTTTCCAATCTTCATCCAAACTGTACTCCATTTCAGGAATGACTATATCCTTTTGAGGAACAATTTTACTTTTGTTGGGAACTGTTGTTGATTATGAAGGTTCCTAAGAGGGTTGTCCTCTTGATCTAGTATTGTAAGGACGTTGAACATTGAACATTGTCTCAGGTTCTTCTTCTTCATAATTCATTGGGAGTTCCAAAAAATAGCTTACAGTATTAATTTGTGGATCCCCTTCTTCTTCTCCTTCTTCTGGTAACTGTGGATCTTGTTTTTTTTTATCATCATAAGGTTCGGGGACATTTTGTGATTCTGTGGCGAGATCTTTGAAGATAGAATAAATTTCTTCAGATGTTAGCCCTTCATTAGGATTAGGAGGTGGTAGATTTTGGGGAGGTTGATAAGGTCTCCTGAAAGGTGGCCTTGCAAAACCTTTGTTGTTATTTTGATTTTCATTGTTATTCTTTTTTAAATCAACCATCTCATTTGACATTTTTTGAAGAAACTTCTTGATATCAGTCATTTCAAAAGCATATTTGTTTTGAGTAGTGGGTTTGGGAGTATTGTCAGTTTTCTTTCTAGATGTGGAAGGTTGTTCTTCTAAAGCATCAGGATTATCTTTTAGGCAATAGATATCCTTTTCAACCTGAATGGCCTCAGCATAAGCCTCAAACAAGTTGTCTTTATGTGCTCTTTTGACCCACATTGCAATATGCACAGATAGGCCTTTTTCATAATAGGCAACCAAAAGTTCTCCTGCAGGAAGAACAGTGGCAGGGATCCTATTTTTTAGATAAAAAAATATTTGATTGTAGTCTTTGACCATTTCTTTACCTCTCATCTTCATGGAAGACAATTCTAAGACTAGATCTTGTGGGGTTTTATCATCCCCAAACTTATGGATAAACTGTTTTCCAAACTCATCCCAAGAAGTTATGGATCCGGCTTTTAAGGCAAAGTACCATGTGGATGCTTTTCCTTCAAATGTATAAGTGAATAGTTTGCAAACCACATCTTCATGGACAACACTCATAATTCTATTTCCTGCATAAAGGTTTTGATGTGATCTAATGCAGGTGATTTATTATTTGGATTGAACTTAGGAAGCCATGTCTCAGGATTTTGGGGCAATCTATGTTGATCCCCAAGTATAAATACAGCAGATTGGTCAAGCCAAGGTCTGTTCTGTCCTTCTCCAGCCATAGGTTGTTCTTCCTCTTCTTCAGATGAATAACTAGAAGAGTGTTCACTTTCAGATGAGGAGGATGATGATGAAGGAGGAGATGGTGGAGGTCCACTAGTTGCAGCGTTAGGTTGATCTTGTGATACTACTTGAAAGAGTGAATCGAGGTTGTATTCAAAGGATCTTGTACGATCAGGTATATCTTGATTCTCATTGCTTTGGTCACCTGTTTGTTGACCTTCTGGGTTACTAATCTGCAAAATTGTGTTATGTTGAATTGCTGCTATTCTTCTATTTTGTTGTTCAGTGATTCTAATTTGTTGTATTCTAGCAACACTATCATTAGAACTTTTCAATATTTGTTCAAGTGAAAGGGGTCCTCTAGTAGGTGATATGATAAGGATATCCCTTCTATCTTCCTGCTCAGCTGCAAGTGTACTAGGAATCACAGTTGGTTGTTCAAATGTAGATGCATGTGATTGGTTATGAGTGACAACCGATGATGTTCTTACTGGAGGAGGTTTCTGAGTATTCTGTTTAGTCATAGCTTACTACTGGCCCTCCTTCTAGCGCCATTTGTTGAGGCCTCAAGTGTGCAGAGTGTTCAAAGTGTTGGGATGGGATCCAAGGCTCACAACAGAGGAAGAAAACCCAACCAAAGGCTTTAGATAATCCTGCGCAAGTATTACCCTATCCTCGAGCTGTTTGGGATGGTGATCTCCCACGGATAAAAAGGCATCCACTGGCACTTATGGTTTTGATCCTAAAAGGATATGTCTTCCAAAAAGGAAAACAAAGTGTGTTCAGTTAGGAAACAAATCTACCTAGAAATGAAATCTAAACCAAGTTAGACCTACTCTGAAAGGTGTCTTGTTTGTATTGCAGATTAACTTGATGTGGAAAATGAATAAGTATGTTCATCCACTAAATAGAAATGCGAAGAATATAAATTGCTTATTTTCTTAAATTACAACCAATCAATTAAAACTAACAGAGTGCAATATTAAGTGTTTAAGCTCATTCAAGATTAACCTGTAACTGATATGTCAATTGAAAAATTAACATAGATTATAACTACTGCGAATCATTTGCAGAAATAGATAAATATTTTAATTAAAGAAATTCAATTAAAACATAATGCATACACAGATCAAATGTAAGAACAAATCCAGATCATAGATCCCTGTATCAAATATTGATTGCAAAAGATTAAAAAATATAGATAATAACCTGAAGTAGAAATGAATATTTACCAATGAAAGTTGATGAACGAACAAAAGATGATACAAGAAAATAACAATATTGTATTAATGAAATTCTGTAAGAAATTACAAGCTCAACATAAAACATAGCATCTCTAGTCTTCTCCTTTCGATTTCTACCCCAAAATGATCATCCTCTCCCTAAGAGAGATCTACCACTTAAATAATAAATTACAAAAATATTACAAAGTATAAATTCCCCTTAAATAGGGATTACATAATCAGAATATCCTATCTAGTCAGGAAATCTTCCCACTTGTCCCAAAGTTCCATCAACTCATCTATATCTGGATAAGGAGGAGATTCGAGCCCCAGTTGGGAATCACACATGAATCCCTCAATCTCATGTTTAGCTATTTTATGCCATGTGCAGATGAACTTGTATATATTAGCCTCCATAGAAACAAGTTGCTTGATCAAGCAATCCACGTCTTCAATTTGAATTTTGCTCGATCTGCAGGATTTTCTCCTTGACTTGATCACAACGAATTTCAACCTGCTCAATCATCACTCTCAACGTATCTGCCTCCTCAATGATCCCCATTGCAGGGAATGCCAGTATCTCCATGAGATTGTCTGAGGCAAACCATATTTTTTGGAAAATGGCTTGAGCCTGGTTGATAGTATCTCGTACCATTTCGATGACATTGTCCCAAGCTCGCACAACAGTTCTGATTCTTCTAAATTTGAGGCTTCCCAACTCAGGAATATAAACTGGCTTATCTTCAATATACTTCTGCCAATCTATGATGTCTTCTATAGCTTTAGAAGCTTGTTTAGTTTTCTCCACTTGCTGGGCCAAGGTGCCAGACATTTTGACAAAGGTAATGAAAGTCTCATGAATTTCACCCAAGGTAGTAAATAACTTAGCCAGAAGATGATGATGCTCCAAGTTGACTTGATGAGCTAGGTCCTTGAACTCTTTGTCTGAAAACCTAGAAAACGTAGAGGAGGCTGCACTTGCAGTTGCTTCCTCAAGTTGCTTTTTAACTACAACAATTCTTTCCTCCTTGACACATTTTTTGTTTCTGCATCATTTAGCTTAGTTTGGAGAGAAGTATTCTACAACTGCAAATATTCCAACTTATCTTCAAATAGCTTCCTCAGATATTCAAAATAAACTTCATGCTCTTCTTTGGTTTTTGTCAATTACTCTTGAAGGTTCTTCAGTTCTTCTTTTTTCAAGTCAGTTTCCTTGTTCAATGTCTTGACTGAATCCAAATTTGCTCCTGCAAATGCACCCAAGGCTTGAGCTGCAGCCACTGCTTCTTCCTGGATATCATCAAAATGCTTTGTCCAAATGAGTTGATCAGGAATGGGTGTCTCCAATCCTCCATGATCTCCGCTTCTCTTTTTTCCTCTCTTTATAATTGCCTTGGTTGCTTGGCTGTAAAAGTAGTCCCCCAGGGGAATAATTACATCATGTTCAAAGGTAGCCACCATATCAGTGGATGATGTGGTCACATCTGTTGTTGTAACCAAAAGAGGTGTCTAGGTGACAATAGGGCTAGGAATAGACACAATAGCTTGAGATGATGTTTGGGAAGAAGGGGAAGCTTCACTAGTTGATGGTATAGTGGTTGATGAAGGAAAGGAAGTAAGAACTTCATGTGGTGGATCCTAAGTGTTAACAACTGATGGTGAAGAAAGAGGTAAGGGGTCTAGAGCATTAGTAGCAGAGGGTAATTAAGGAGATGTAGGTGATTGCATGGGGACAGTCAAAGACTGGACTTCTGCAATAGTTGATGGGAAAATAGGAAGTGGAATGTTGAAGGTGGAGGTGTAGGAATCAACAATGCATCAAAGAACCGAGACATGGTTGTTGGTGTTGTCACCTCAGCAGTTGTGACAAGTGAAACTTATGCTGAGGGAAATTATGTGGCCACAATTGTTGCATCAAGAGCAGTAGAAACCTGAGATATACCTTCACCTGAATCAGGTTCATCCTTAGCTATAATGTCCAGCATATCTGAGACTTCTTGTGAACCTTCAGTGATTTCTTCTAACACAGGTACAGGAGAAATTACCTCACCCTCTTCATCACTATCAATATCAAAAGTGGAATCTGTGAGGTAGCAGTTATGAGCTTTTGTGTCTTTGTTGGATTACTGACCAGAATGACCTGTACATCACTTACTGATTTGGATGGATTGTCCTCCTTAGTATGTAGTATTGAAGTCATATATACAAGTTCCTTCTTCATATGTTGAGAAGTTTGGATCAATACTTTAACTTGATCAGAAATCTTCAGCTGAGGACACTCCTCCATAGGTCCTTTGCCTTTATCACCATCAGGGTAAGTCAGCATGAGAAGGGTTTTATCTTGCCAAGCCTCCTTCTCTTCTTTTTCCCTTCTTACCTGTTCAATCAAATCAAATTCCATTTTTTTGTAGCTGAAAACCTTGTATTTGAGCTCTTTGTGATATAGAAAAATCTGGGTTTGTTCATCCTTTCTTTTAGCTTTTACCAGGACTTCAGAAAAACTATAAACTCCCCAGTAGATGGAGTCATTAGGGAGATCTTCATTTTCATAGCTCATCTTCATATTATTGTGCTTGAAATGAGCATCTAGGAATTTCTTGGGATCATGTCTTCTTTTGGGAGCATATCCAAGTTTCAAAGAAGCAATCTTGTTACCCAATACTTGGGCCTAGGTGGAAGTAGGGATAGAAAAAGGTCCAAGGTTAAAGGGGAATTTGGGCCATCCTCTCCTCTTAGGACCTCTAACTTTGAGGTAAACCCCTTCTATAACAGTCTGATATTATACTTCTTCAATCAGCAACCTATCTGGAACAATTATAGGAAGCAGGTGAGCAACACTGCTTCCCCAGATCCTGACATAGGAGAAAGATTCCCCTACATATTAATATCCAATAGTGGCAATGAACAGCTTGGCATCGGCTAAGAAAGCTGGTGCATCTTGCTTAAATATATTGAGATATATGGAACCAAAGAAATGATCACAAAGGTCATATAATAAAGGCATATAGTTGTCCTCCCACAGTGCAGAATGATATATGTGTATAGGAGGAGCAGTAGGGTCCAATTCCACCCCATGTGGGGATATTGAAATTCAGCACAGAACACATCCATCACATATGCTAAAAGGAAGAAACAGGGTTTCTATGTAGCATAGGACTTGTGATACTTTTCAATTCTTGTTTTAAGCTCCAAAGACAAAATAGAAGCCCAAGGAAAAGATTCACCTATAGTTAAGACATGATGAGCCATAGGAGCCCACCTAGCTTTAAAGATTGAGAAATTAGGAAGGCCATATGGCCGAGAAATCATAACATCCAATAGTGAGTAGGGTTCTTTAAACCATGACACTGGGTATAAGTTATCAGTCCTAGGCATTAAGCTAGTTGGATTGTGCATCCAGGACTGAGCATTTCTTTGAAATTGAACCCAGTGTTAGTAGATTCCAGGAATGCGGCATTGAGGATCTGCACAGGTGGTCTAAGGGAAAATTCCTTGGTAAAAACCTCAGGATGGAAAGTGGTTAATTGGGAACCCGCGTTATCGTTGAACGAGCGGTTGTTAGAGTTGGCATGTTGTACTATCCATTTAACTGCATCAGTATAAGGCAGGATGGAAGGTCTGGCAGCAATCGCATGGAGCTGAGAGTTCCTAATTTTCTCATAAGCTTGACGATCATTCTCAATGTTGGATAGGGCATCATTGCCGAATATGGAGTAGATTTTAGACCAGTCCACCTAGTAGGTTTTAGTGATTTTGCCATTGGTATCTGAGAAGATGCCAAAATTTGGGTCTGTGTTCAATTGGTCTCTCTAGGTGGTCTTAGAACGTGTGTTGCGTGACATATTTGTAGATTGGATAAATTCTGACGAATGATGGAACAACAATAAAAAATAATCCAAAATGATTAAAACTGTAAATAACTAAAGAAAGAAACAAAAAAAACCAACCTGCTTCAGCTAAACATGGCAGGCAAAGGACCGCTGGTAAAACTCACAGTAAAATTCAAGCAGTAGGGTAATTTTCCAAATTCGAAAATGGTACGGAAAAATAAGAAAAATGACCTATTTAATAAATTGAACGGGTAAAATCTGAGTCGTCGGATCTAAACCAATCAACAACTAAGATCAATTATTAAGATTTGTGGGAAATAAATTGTGGGCCTTGGTTTCGCAGGTATGTACATTGTCCCCGCAATCCGCAATCCACAACTGCGAGTTGCGGTTGTGGGATCGAAACCATGCTTAGTGAATGAAAAGATAGTTATGCAATCCTCAATCCACAAGTTGCAAGTTCTGGGTTGCGGGATTACAAATTTCAAAATTTTTATTCAACAGCTTCTCGTAATCTGTAATTGTGGGTTGTGGGATACGGGAACGCAAACAATCTTTAATATGAAATAAACTTTCCGCAATCCGCAATCCACAAATTGCGGGTTGCAGAAACACACTACGCATTTGTTATTCAAATTACTTACCGCAATCTGCAATCTGCAATTGCAAGTTGCGGAGTGAAAAGCTCAACGAAATATTTACACAGTCTTCCCACAATCCGCATTTGTGGGTTGTGGGTTGCGGGATGACAAAAATTATGAAAAAGGGAAAAAAGTCCTCTGCAATCCACAATTGCGGGATTGCTGGCTGAAAAATGACATTTTGGAAGAATTCAAGGCTACCCACAACTTCAGAAAAATAGTTAAAAACTAAGAATTTTCAAAGGGAAAACTCTAATTTCCATCAAAACAATGCAAAGGCATGAAATCCTAATAAAGATGATAAAATCCCATCATGACAGAGAGATTTAAAGCATTAACTTTGCATTAAAAAAATTTTGGGTCTCCCATGTTCCATTAGAACATGGGATCTGTTGTACCTACAACAAATGGCGACTGGGTGGGACGAACCAGTTATCTCTATAAATAAAACCTTAGTCAAAGAAAACATGTCAGTCTACTAAATAATCCAACCTGAAATTTTAGAAGATGTTCATAAATAAATACAAACAACAAGCAGATTTCAGCATATGATTGATATACTCCCATCTCTTAATCATTAAAAATTATGCAAATCTGATAAGGACATGTAAGAAATAACAAGAGCTCATTACCATTATGCAATCATGGAAATCCAGCTTGAGTTGAACCTGGAGGCAAACTTAAAACTGCACTGGGTATCCAAATTATAAACCACCTTGATTTATTAATAGCTTTATTCATATACAAATAGTTGTTTGGCAACATATACATTTTTTTATATCCTCTCTTTTCTTCTTTTTTTTCATATCCTCTATTTTTTTTTCTTTTTTTATATATATATTTTTCTTTTGGAACAAAATGGAAAGTTGTACATAAGACCTTGCTGATATAAGACCACTTCCCTGACATGGTAATCAGATGTTAGCAGTGCCATTCATAGACTTGATCTGGAAACTGAACAAGCTAGCTCGGTAAGGACACTCCTTGTCTTCCAGCTGTGAGACTGAAAGCAACTATCATGGCTTGGTGACCACATAATGATCATTTTAGTCCAAAATCAAACCCATGATCATGGCAGGGATGGCTTGTGATAAGACCCTCCTGTCCTCATATACAACAAGTGTCTTATAAAAGAAAAACAAACATTTATTAGAGTGTAAATCACAAGACACTACCATGGCTTGGTGACCATATAACAATAGTGTTAGTCACCAGTGTTTTGCAGATCATGAATGGACCGACCCGTGATAGGATCTTCCACCTTTTAGTAGAAATGGAAAGTCATCTCCCAAGTTTGATGGCTTGATGTGAAGATGTCATTCCACTAGGCACCTATGAACCTAATGCGTTGGCTTATGATAAGACCTCCCATCTTGTAATATAAAATCATTAAGAACATTATTATCAAAGTGACTGTCATAGGATCCCGAGCAAATAAAGTTGACCAGGTTATTATGACATGCTGCTTCACCAGTGAGACATAAGATAAGAAACACCAGTCATTCCCCACACCTAAAGTAAACAAATAAAACATGTATAAAGATAGATCAAGGTGGGAAAGTATCAATCAAGGCTCTGTAGTTATTGATTGTAACTCCTGTACTAAACAAGTTATGTCATAGGCTGAGGAAATCTAAACTGACCATGCATTCTAAGAACTTTTAGACTGTGTCAATATTGAGACAAACTGGTCGACCAACCATTGCCAAATGTGCATGGGAGTTATTCAAAAACAAAAACAAAAAAATATAAAAGGAAAATAAATCAAATCAAAAGAAAACAAACACGCAAAACTTATGTACATAAAACATCAAATTGTTCAGACAAAATACTTCTTGAGCATAGAAACATTCACTGGATAAGTGTCAATGAATCCCTCTAGTGTCTGCAACCGAACAATACTAGGACCAATATTTTCTGTAACAATGAAAGGTCCTAGCCAAAGGCATTGAAATTTGGTGTATTCATTTTTTTCCTTATGTTGTTTATCCCATCTCAATACCAAATCTCCTACTGAAAATTCTCTATCAGAGGAGGATTTCTCATCGAACCATCTTTTAACCATTTGTTGATGTTGATATAATTTGTTCCTAGACTTTTCCATGTCTTCCTCCAACTTAAGCAAGGTATCAATTCTCTACTGCAGGGGGGAGGAATCATCTTCTTGAATGGAATGGGCTAGTTTTAATGAGGGAATCGTAAGATTAGATGGTAGGATGGCTTCCTTGCCATAAACTAGACAATAGGGAGAGTTTCCAATAGCTTCCTTTGGGGTAACTCGGTATGACCAAAGAGCATTGCAAAGCTGTGTGTGCCAATCTTTGTGATGAGAGGCTACTGTCTTCTTCAAAATATTTATCAGGTTCTTGTTAGAAGATTCAACAAGCCCATTACCCTGTGGATAATAATTGGAATAAAATTTTAGTTTGATCCCTTTCTCAAATCCCTTTCTCAAGGGCATACTGTGTGAGATCAATTGAGGAAAAGTAGGATGCATTGATGTCAAAGACAAGATACTCAGGAGCACCAAACCTTGTAACTATTTGGCTGTTGAGGAAGGAAATTACTTAGTTTGTGTTACACTGCCTAAGAGGGACTACCTCTACCCATCTGGTAAAGTAGTCAGTTGCTGTCAGGATATACCTATGTTGTAGGGAGGAAACATGATTAATTGGTCCAACAAAATCCAATCACCATTACTGAAATGGAAACTGAATTGTTACTGGTTGCAGAGGAAAAGCAGGTTTTTTGTGTTTCCCTGCACAATTCTGACATGGTTCACACCTTCTAACATGAGCATAGGCATATTTAAACAGAGTAGGCCAATAATATCTAGATATGAGAATCTTGTGTGCTGTGGTTTCACCTAAAAAATACATCTAAGGAAAAATACATCGTAATATTTCCTAAACAGAACTCCATTAATAAATTGATATGGAGCAACTTTCAATCTTAAAACTTTACGTTTTTTGAAGTCAAGGGTTTCAGGAGCAAACCCATGGCTTAGAAAAAACATGATATGATCGTACCATTTAGATGTTGGAGTTTCTATGGCATTAATAGAACCTGTAGGAACATTTTCCTCATGCTCCCATTCAGTCTGTTGCTGTATAGGATCACTCGACTGAGTGGTAAGCATGCACAAACCTTGTCCTTTTACAATCTTCGTTGGTTTGATTTCTAGGTCATATTCTTGCAAAGTTGTCATCTAATGGGCTCTTTTCTCACCTAGTTGTTTCTGGACCAACACATTTCTGATGGTTGTATAACGCACGATCACCTTCATTCAAGATTTTAATAAGTACGGTCTGTAATGGTTTACAGACTTGTAGACTGCATAAGCCTGCTTGTCAATTTGGGAGTAGTTAAGTTCTACTCCCTTACACATTGAGCTGATGAACGAAATCGGAATCTCGGTATCATTATCATGCTTCTCCGTCAAAATAGCTGCGTAAGAAAAATCAGTAGTGAAATTATACATAATAAAATCCTTGTTGAAATCAGGGGACATTAGAGCAGGAGCTTCTGCAATGGCCCTTCGAATTTCAATAAATGCATCCTTTTGTTCCTAAAACCTATTAATTTTTTAGCATTAATTCAATATACTCTAGGATCTTTACTGAGAGAATAACATGAATAGCATATCAATCATATCAATCAAAACAAGCAACCACATGAGACAATAGACACACAGATTTTCACTGGGGAAAACCATAAAGGTGAAAAACCCCACAACTTCCTCAGAGATAGAAAGAGAAATGATACAACCCAAGTACAAGAGATAGTCCTCCTAGTAGCTACTCCTGCTTCCTCACTTGTGCGCCACTTTCTGGAGAGTGTAGAAGTGAATAATGAAGTGATCAAATAGAGTGCCTCCCGCACTCTATTTATACATGACCTAAATTTCCTAATAAACTAGCAGGGCCGACTTGTCTAACTCAGTCTAATAACCCATGGTAATACTAATCAAGGCCAACCCCACACTTGGTGGTCTAATAACCCATCACATGCAAGTTGCGACACTTTCGACACTTGTCAATACAAATTACGACACTTCCGTGTAGAGGAATAATAACATCTCTATAGGAGTACAATATACATAGGTGAAATACATTCTGAAGTTACAATTAGATCAACACTCCCTCTTAACTAGGAAAGTATTTCTTGACACAGATCTGCTGGCACAAGTCTTCTTTTCTAAATCATGGTAACTGTATCATCGTCATCGAATCATCATCATCGTCATGGCTATTGCTATCTCAATCAATATCTGAACTACTCATCATAGGAAGTTCTACAGAGGAAACCCTTTTTCATGCTAGATGTAGGCCCACCACCTGTAGGTCTTCATCATTAGTGGCCATACTATGGAACCTAGGAATGTTTATGTGCGTCAAAAAAATCTAGCGCAGACTATAGGATCTTTTACATGTTGACCTTCACAAAACCTACTAAGAGCATCCCAGGATGTTACGAGCACACTGCTCTACCTGTCCGAATCTTGATAGAGCATCCCAAGCTGTTACGAGCACACTGCTCTACCTGTCCGGATTTTGAAGGATCTTTTCTATGTGAACTTTCGCAAAACCTACTCAGAGCATCCCAAGATGTTACGAGCACACCGCTCTACCTGTCCAGATCTCGATAGAGCATCCCAGGTTGTTACGAGCACACCGCTCTACCTGTCCATATTTTAAAGTATCTTTTCTATGCGAAACCGTAGCAAAACCTACTCAGAGCATCCCAAGATGTTACGAGCACACCGTTCTACCTGTCCAGATCCCGATAGAGCATCCCAGGTTGTTATGAGCACACCGCTCTACCTATCCAGATTTTAAAGGATATTTTCTATGCTACCTTCACAACCTGTCCATGGCCACAGAGTATCAACCTGATACTCACCATACATAATCCTGATGTACATTATCACATGATCAACCTGATCATCATCATAGCATCGTCCTGATGCATATCATCTGGAGCAACATCCTAAAGCTCGTCATCTGTGATAATCCTGATCAAGCAATATATCCATCTGATGCATACAAAGTATCTACCTGATACATATCATCATACATGATCCACTTGATCATACAATGCATCCACCTGATATATACAATGCATCCACCTAATACATACATAAGTACATGATCCACCTGATCATACCAATAATCCAACATGATGCATATACAAATACATGATCAAACTGATCAAAGCATCCAACTTGGTGCATATGCAAATACATGATCAAAATGATCAAAGCATTCAACATGATGCATATACAAAGCAATAAATTGAGCATCGTCCTGATGCTCATCATCCAACACTTACATCCACAACCATGGGAAGGATCCTCCTCTCACCATGCTTGGAATGGCTCCTGCAAATGTGTCCATCACTTCTTCCTTGAAGTGTCATCAATCTAAAGAACACAAAGCCTCTCTCTGAAGTACTCAACCTTCACTCTGGCTAGTGGTTTTGTCAACACATCTGCAACCTGCTCATCCGTTGCAACATATAGGAGCTTCACTGCTCCTCTCTGCACCATATCTCTGATATAGTTGTATTTGATATCAATGTGCTTCGACTTGTCATGGAACACCGGGTTCTCAGACAACTTCACACAACTCTGGTTATCACAAAAGATACCAGTAGCCTCTAGTGGGAGATCAAATAACTCAGATAGTAGCTTCCGAATCCATACTACCTCACAACTAGCTGAACAAGCTACAACATACTCTGCCTCAGCTATACTTAGTGCTACGCGGGAATGCTTCCTACTAAACCAAGAGATCACATCCGATCCCATACTGAAGCAACACCCAGATGTGCTCTTCCTATCTACAGCACTAACTGTCTAGTCTGAATCAACATAACCCTGCAGGTTAAACTTTTGATTCGCATCATACTTGAGCCCATAATCAATTGTACCCTTCAGGTACCTCAGAATATGCTTTACAACAACCAAGTGAACACCTCTAGGATCCGTCAAGAACTGGCTCAATGTGTTCATTGCAAATCAAATATCTGATCTAGTGTTCATCATGTACATCAAGGACTCAATCATCTAACGATACACCATGACATCAATCGAATTAGATGAAGCATCACATAGAAGCTTCAGGTTCTATTCCATAGGTGTGGCCATGGCCTTGCAGTCCATCATCCCAAACCTCTCAGGATCTCTACTACATACTTCCCTTGTCCAAGGAAGATTCCATCTACACTCTGCCACACCTCCATGCCTAGGAAATAGTGCATCATCCCCAAGTCCTTCATCTCGAACTCGGCAACAAGCTTCCTCTTGTTGTCGGCAATCAACCCATCCTCACCTGTTACAAATAGGTCATTCACATACAATAGTAGTATCATAGGATTGCCTTCCTCAACCTTGTAGTAAAGGTTGGAATCTACTTTACTCTTGGTAAAGCCCAAACTTGATAGAAAGTTGTCTATCCTACCATACCAAGTACTAGGAGCTTGCTTCAAGCCATACAAGGATTTCTTCAACTTGCACACATATGACCCCTTGTCATGTGTCTCAAAACTAAGTGGCTTCTCCACATACACTTACTCCTCGACTACACCATTCAAGAAAGTTGTCTTGACATCCATCTGGTGTATGTTCCATTTCATCACTGCAGCCAGGGAAAGCACTGATCTGATGGAAGTGTACCTGGTTACAGGAGCAAAAGTCTCTTCATAGTCTATCCCCTCTTTCTGGGAGAAACCACGAGCTACAAATATCGCTTTGTATTTTTCTATGCTGCCATCTAGAACATGCTTGATCTTGTAGATCCATTTGGAAGTCACAACCGACTTCCCTTTAGGTCTTGGGACTACATCCCAAACATCATTCTTCATGATCGATTGGTATTCCTCAACCATGGCATCCTTCCATTCTTTCTTTTCCACTGCTTCTTCGTAATTGGAAGGTTCTTTGTTCATAATATCACAAAGTAAGGCAACATAATTGGTATGTGATCTCGTCCTCTTCCTTTTTCTATGTTCTTCTTCTGGAATGCCATATATTTCTGCATCTTGAATGAGCTCTCTAGCCCATGCAGGTTTTCTCTTGTGAGAGTTCTTCTCACAGGGTGGATCTACAGGTTCTTGCGGATCTTCAGCTTCACGATCTGCTTCTGGAATTGCTTCAGTCATGGTGGTGTCTTGAAATTTGGTTTCCTTTAGTTCTTCATGATCTTCAATAGGTGCCTTCTTTGATTTGATGTAAGTTGAATCCTCATCAAATGTTACATCCTTGCTGACATCAATATTCTTGAACCCTGGAAAGTATATTCTGTAATCCTTCGAGCTTTCACTATATCCCACAAAGATTCCCTTCTTTCCTGAAGGATCTAGTTTTGTTCTCTTTTCCTTTGGTGTGTATATACTGGACAACCAAATATTCTAAGATGGATGAATTCAGGTTTCTTACCAGAGAAGACCTCTTCTGGTGTCTTGTTGTCCAATATCTTGTGAGGTGTTCTGTTTTGCACATATACAGCTATCCTAGCTGCTTCTGCCCAAAGATGCATAGGCAAATCCTGGTCATGCAACATTGCCCATGTTTCTTCCATGATTGTTCTATTCTTCCTTTCTGCAACTCCATTCTGTTGTGGATTGTAGGGAGAAGCCAACTCCCTCTTAATCCCTGAATCACTGCATAGATTCTTGAAGTCACCTGAAGTGAATTCTCCACCATTGCCAGATCTGAAGGTCTTGATCTTCTTATCAGTTTGATTTTCCATCAAGGATTTGAATTCCTTGAACTTATCAAACACTTCATCTTTATTCTTCAAGAAATAAACCCAAGTCTTCCTAGAGAAATCATCAATGAAAGAGACATAGTATACATACCCACTCAGAGAACTGGATGACATCGGACCACATACATCGGAGTGGATAATCTCCAAGATTCCTTTTACTTTGCTTTCAATGCTTGGAAATTCCTTCTTAATGTTCTTTCCTTTTGCACATCCTTTGCAAACACCTTCACGCTTTGTCTTGATTTCAGGAAGACCTTCTACAGCTTTACTTGCAATTGGTAATGCTCTGTAGTGCACATGTGTAAGCCTTCTATTCCAAAGTTCACTTGGCTCCATGGCTTCATGTACCATGGCATGTTTAGGTTGTCCCTTTAATTTGTACAATCCTCCCTCTTGCTCTCCAATCACTACTGCATCATCTATAGTTTTACCCTTTGGCCACATTAGGACTTGGCCATCTACAAATGCAACCCTCGTGCCTTTTGCATCCAATGCAGATATGGAGAGTAGGTTCTTCTTGAGCCCAGGTACATATAGAACATCTTTCATCTTCAAAGACTTCCCAGAGTCTAGGTTGTAGGAGGCTTCACCACTTCCTTTGATAGGATATTGATAGTCATCCCCAAGTTTGACTTTATGGGGTGACTCATGTTAAGATAGATTTACAAAAGATTCTTTAAACCCAGTCATGTGTTTGGAAGCCCCACTATCAATAATCCAATCATTACATCCATGAGAGATAGTACCTGTGATAGCAAATATTAGAACATATTCATCTTCACTTGATGAAGCATCACTTTCTGCCCTAGCCTTCTTCTTGGGAGGTTCATCATCCTCGGCAACATGAGCATGATATATCTTCTTGTTGTACTTCTTCTTCTTGTTGAAGTTGTTTTTGTTGTCTTTCTTCTTCTTGGGACAATTTGACGCAAAGTGTCCTATTTCATTACAATCGAAACATCGAACATGATATAGATTTTTTTTCTTGTGATGAGGGTGAGAATGTTTCATGTTATGAGATCTCTCCCTCTTAAACTTGCTACCCTTGGTGTGTGTTGTGAGAGCTTGATCTTCATTCCCCATCTTTTATTCTTGGGCCACAAGCCTTGCTTCTTCTTGTGAGCATTCCTCCCATAGTCTACTGAATGAGATCAACTTCCTTCTTGCATAGATTCCTTAGATGAAGGAGTCGCATGACCTAGGTAGTCCATTCAAAGTGGCCATGACAACTTCACCATTATCTACTAATTCATCCACAGCTTCAAGTTTTTCCTTGATTTGAGAGACCTTAGATAAATAATATTGAATGATCTCTCCATTCTGAAGCTTTACCCCTTTTAATTGGTTCCACAGAGTCATCTTCCAATTTAGGTTCTTCCCTTCAAATAGCTTGGTCAGGGAATCAAACATCTCCTTGGGTGCCTTTAGAGATGACACATGTGGAATGAGATGGTCTTTGATAGAATCAACAATGATTCTCTTTGCCTTGACCAAGTTCTTCTTATGTAAGGCCTTAGCCTCTTCTCCCTCTGGGACAGGGACCTCTTCACTTATGTAAGTGTCCAATTCATTTTCTTCCAGGATTAACCCAATCCTATACTTCCATGCTCGGAAGTTATCATCCCCTTCAAGCTTATCCTCAAGCTTGGTGTGGTGAGACATTTTAATGAGAAACTCAAATGGAAATAAAATATTTAGGTCTTACCACTTGATTTGCTGAAAACTAGATCTGGAGCTGGTTTAGGGTTTGTCAGAGAAACCCTAAAGATTCAAAATGTGAATTTCAAATTTTTGAAAGGATATAAAGATGTGCCTTGATGAGATGATCAGCCTGGTATATTCAGAATTTGAAATCTGCAAAGTTTCACCCTCAGAAATGCCTTTTAATCTCTCGGATTCACTAGGGAGGACCCTGAATTAGGGTTTGAGTTTCTCGGAGCTTCACCCAACCAAAAAGTTCGATACAAAGCTCTAAAATTTGATTTTTCCAAGGAGCTTCCAGCTATGGTCCCGGATTTCAGAAATTCCTATTTTTGTGGAAACCCTAATTTTTAGGGCCAAAAATGAAAGTGCTCGGAATTGAATTCTGATTGGATAGAAAGATGAGTCTTGATGAGGAGAGTCAATCCACCCTACTGCCTTTCAATATCTATGGATAGAAACCCAATAAACAAGAAGCCCTAAACCAGCTCTAATACCATGTTAAATTTTGAGCATTAATTCAATATACTCTAGGATCATTACTGAGAGAATAACATGAAGAACATATCAATCATATAAATCACAACAAGAAACCACATGAGACAATAGACACATAGAGTTTCACTAGGGAAAACCATAAAGGTGAAAAACCCCACAACTTCCTCAGAGATAGAAAGAGCAATGATACAACCCAAGTACAAGAGATAGTCCTCCTAGAAGCTACTCCTCCTTCCTCACTTGTGCGCCACTTTCTGGAGAGTGTAGAAGTGAATAATGAAGTGATCAAATAGAGTGCCTCCCGCACTATATTTATACATGACTTGACCTGCCTAATAAATTAGCAGGGATGACTTATCTAACTTAGTCTAATAACCCATGGTAATACTAATCAGGGTCGACCCCACACTTGGTGGTCTAATAACCCATCACATGCAAGTTGTGACACTTGCGACACTTGTCAATACAAATGACGAAACTTCCGTATAGAGGAATAATAACATCTCTATAGGAGTACAATATACATAGGTGAAATACATTCCGAAGTTACAATTACATCAACAAGACCAGCTAAACTATACATCTTTTTTAACTAACAGCTGTAATTGCTTAACAATTTGTGCAAAATTTGGAACAAATCTACGTACAAAATTAATCTTACGGAGGAATGATTGCATGGCTTTGCACGAAATCGGAAAACCAATCTTTGAAATAGCTTCAGTGCGTTCAATATCAATAATCATACCTTCTTTAGAAACAATGAAACCTAGGAGCTTACCTAAATGTTACTGCAAATATGGACTTCTTAGGGTTCAGGGAAATTCTGTACTTCCTGCAGCATTCAAAAACCTGTTTGAGAGAAGACAGATGTTCATGTCGTTTTTTGAATAGATAGTGATATCATCTAAGTATACTACAACATAATTATGCATCAAACCTATGAAAGCTATATCCATAGCTTTCTGGAATGTGGCTCCTGCATTTATCAGCCCGAAAGGCACTCGCCTGTAGGCGAAAGTACCCCAAGGGATTCTGAAAGCTATTTTCATTTGGTCATCAGGGGAAACCATGACTTGGTTGTATCCTGAAAAACCATCCAGGAGAGAGAACATCTCTGACCCTGCTACCTTTTGTAGAATCTGCTCCATGGGAGGAACATGGTAGTTATCCTTTTCGGAAGCTCTATTCACATTTCTAAAATCGACACAAAGTCTGATTTCCTTATTCTTTTTCCAAACAGGTGCTAAGTTAGCTATCCATTGTGTGTTCCTGACAGGGAATATGATTCGAGCTGTCAGTAACTTCTCAAGTTCTTTCTTTACAGAGGGTTCCAAACTAGGATGCATCTTCCTTAGTTTATGTTGGTAAGGTTTCACTTCTGGCTCATAATTCAGAGATGAACTCTGGGTCTTGCAGTTGGTCTTATGTTTAAAATTATCTTGCAAGTCATAAAACTTATCTAGGTTGATCATTGATTTTGGGATAATATTGGAAGGATCAAACAGGGATTTCTCATGCTCAGCCTCATCTATTTCCATGTCTTGAAAAGTATCTCGGGCTGTGAGAAATTCTAGTATCTGTTGGTCATCATCAAACAATTTCTAGTTTGTTACATTATCAGGGATGGAAGGCATGTACATAAGTTCTATTGAAAAGGTTTCAAGTGACAAGCCTTTTGGTGGAATCAACCTAGATGCAGTATTTTCCAAGAGGTCAACATCAAAGTTCTGTGACCTGGGGACTGACTTGATGTTGAATGCAGAGAAAGAGTTAGTGATATCCCTAACCATTTTTTGATAATTCGTTAAACATGGAGACAAACAATGTATCTTATTTCTTACTTGTTTAACTATGATTTCAGAATCTCCAAAACATTCTATCACTTGTGAACCCATATCAATAGCCTTCTTGAGTCCTTGCACTAGGGCCTCATATTCAGCTACATTATTGGTAAATTCAAATTCAAGTCTACAAGCAACCATGGTTTTTGTTCCTTTAGGATCAATAAGGACACAACCTGCACCAGCTATATCTTTAGATATGGAGCCATCAAAGAATAAATTCCATGCAATAGGATCTATCCTAAAATTGGTATTAACATTATAAACATTATGTACAATAGTTCCGAAGAATGGTACAGAAGTAACATTGGTAATCTGTGATTCATTTTGTACATTCTTATTTGGTGAAGAATCAGCTAGCAAATCCGCAAATAAAGTGTCAAATGTGAAATGCTCAATATGTGAACTGAAATAAAAAATAAGTTCACTTGAATCATTAAGGTCAGTGACTATTTGATTCATAAATGGTTCCCTACTGATCTTAATCTTGTATTGTTTTCCATTGTAGGGTATAAGCCACAGGTGAGACCAATTAGTGGAAAAGTAACCCTTGAGTTTCTCTAACCAATCTCTGCTCAGCCACATTCCATAGGCTTCAGGGATGTCAGCTACAACGATATCAATGTCCTGGTGAATTCGAGGATCAACAGATAATGTCAACAACACATTTCTTAATATCCCCACTACTCTCACTTTAGATTTGTTTAAGCTGGAAAATCTGAGTAGGAAAGGGCTCCCAAGTTGCATTTAATTTTTTGCAAATAGACATGGGAATCACATTGGAAGAGGCACCTGAATCAATCATGCAATTGTGTACATTTCTGTTGAAGATTTCAAAGGTAAGCAAGAAAGGAGGTGTCCTCTTGCTCACAGATTTTTGATCTTTTGGTTTGGTAAAAGAGTCCAAGTTATTATTTTGTGTTTCCCTTGGTATTTTGATTTGCTTTTAGGTAGAGAATCCCTCATGGAAGGGATTTTTAGAAGTTCAAACAAAGAAATATTTGCTTTAACTCTTTTCAAATCTTTATCCAAACTGTACTCAATTTTAGGAATGACTGTATCCTTTTGAGGAACAATTTTACTTCTGTTGGGAACTGTTGTTGAAGATGAAAGTTCCAGAGAGGGTTGTCCTCTTGATCTAGTATTGTAAGGATGTTGAACATTGAACATTGTCTCAGGTTCTTCTTATTCATCATTCATTGGGAGTTCCGAAAAATAGCTTACAGTATTAATCTATGGATCCTCTTCTTCTTCTCCTTCTTCTGGTAACTGTGGATCTTGGTTTGTTTGATCATCAGAAGGTTCAAGGACATTTTGTGATTTTGTGGCCAGAGCTTTGAAGATAGAATAAATTTCTTCAGATGTTAGCCCTTCATTAGGATTAGGAGGTGGTGGATTTTGGGGAGGTTGATAAGGTCTCCTAAAAGGTGGCCTTGCAAAACCTCTATTATTATTTTGATTTTCATTGTTATTCTTTTTTAAATCAACCATCTCGTTTGACATTTTTTGAAGAAACTTCTTGATATCAGTCATTTCAAAAGCATCTTTGTTTTGAGTAGCGGGTTTGGGAGCATTGTCATTTTTCTACCTAGATGTGGAAGGTTGTTCTTCTAAAGCATCAGGATTATCTTTTAGGAAATGGATATCCTTTTCAACCTGAATGGCCTTAGCATAAGCCTCAAACAAGTTGTCTTTATGTGCTCTTTTGACCCACATTGCAATATGCATAGATAGGCCTTTTTCATAATAGGAAACCAAAAGTTCTTTTGCAAGAAGAAAAGTGGCAGGGATCCTATTTTTCAGATAAGAAAGTCTTTGATTGTAGTATTTGACCCTTTCTTTACCTCTCATCTTCATGGAAGACAATTCTAAGACTAGATCTTGTGGGGTTTTATCATGCCCAAACTTCTGGATAAACAGTTTTTCAAACTCATCCCAGGAAGTTATGGATCTGGCTTCTAAGGTAAAGTGCCATGTGGATGCTTTTCCTTCAAATGTATAAGGGAATAGTCTGCAAACCACATCTTCATGGACAACACTCCTAAGTCTAATGGCTTGCATAAAGGTTTTGATGTGATCTAATGCAGGTGATTTATTATCTGGACTGAACTTAGGAAGCCACTTCTAAGGATTTTAAGGCAATCTATGTTGATCCCCAAGTATAAATACAACATCTTGGTCAAGCCAAGGTCTGTTCTAGCCTTCTCCGGCCATAGGTTGATCTTCCTCTTCTTCAGATGAAGAACTAGAAGAGTGTTCACTTTCAGATGAGGAGGATGATGATGAAGGAGGAGATGGTGGAGGTCCACTAGTTGCAGCATTAGGTTGATCTTGCGATACTGCTTGAAAGAGTGAATCAAGGTTGTATTCAGGGGATCTTGGATGATCAGGTGTCTCTTGATTCTTAGTGCTTTGGTCACCTGTCTGTTGACCTTCTGGGTTACTAGTCTGCAAAATTGTGTTATGTTGAATTGTTGATATTGTTCTGTTTCGTTGTTCAGTGTATCTGATTTGTTGTATTCTAGCAACACTATCATTGGAACTTTTCAGCATTTTTTCAAGTGAAAGGGGTCCTCTAGTAGGTGATATGATAAGGCTATCCATTCTATCTTCCTGCTCAGCTGCAGGTGTACTAGGAATCACAGTTGGTTGTTCAGATGTAGATGCATGTGATTGGATATGAGTGACAACCGATGATGTTCTTGCTGGATGAAGTTTCTGAGTATTCTGTTTAGGCATAGCTTACTACTGGCCCTCCTTCTAGTGCCATTTGTTGAGGCCTTGGGTGTTCAGAGTATGCAAAGTTCTAGAATGGGTTACAAGGCTCACAACAGAGGAAGAAAATGCAACCAAAGGATTTAGATAATCCCACACAAGTATTACCCTATCCTCAAGCTGTTTGGGATGGTGATCTCCCACGGATACAAAGGCCTCCACTGGCATGTATGGTTTTGATCCTAAAAGGATATGTCTTCCAAAAAGGAAAACAAAGTGTGTTCAGTTAGGAAACAAATCTACCTAGAAAGAAAGTCTAAACTAAGTTAGACCTACTCTGAAAGGTGTCTTGTTTGTATTGTAGATTAACTTGATGTGGAAAATTAATAAGTATGTTCATCCACTAAACATAAATGTGACGAAGATAAATTCCTTATTTGCTTAACTTATAACCAATCAACTAAAATTAACTGAGTGCAATATTAAGTGTTTAAGCTCATTCAAGATTAACATGTAACTGATATGTCAAATGCAAAATTAACATAGATTATAACTACTGCGAATCATTTGCAGAAATAGATAAATATTTTAATTAAAGAAATTCAATTAAAACATAATTCATACACAAATCAAATGTAAGAACAAATCCAGATCATAGATCCCTATATCAGATATTGATTGCAAAAGATTAAACAGTATAGATAATAACCTGAAGTAGAAATAAATATTTACCAAATAAATTTGATGAATGAACAAAAGATGATACAAGAGACTAACATTACTGTATTAATGAAAGTTTGTAAGAAATTACAAGCTCAACGTAAAACAGAGCATCTCCAGTCTTCTCCTTTCGATTTCTAACCCAAAATGGTCATCCTCTCCCTAAGAGAGATCTACCCCTTAAATAATAAATTACAAAAATATTACAAAGTATAAATTCCCCTTAAACATGGATTACAAAATCAGAATATCCTATCTAGTGAGGAAATCTTCCCACTGGTCCCAAACTTCCATCAACTCATCTATATCTGGATAATGAGGAGAATCGAGCCCTAGATGGGCATCACACATGAATCCCTCAATCCCATGTTTACCTATTTTATTCCACGTGAGGATGAACATTTAGATCTTACCCTCTATAGGAACAGGTTGCTTAATCAACCAATCCACGTCTTCAATTTGGATGTGCTAGATCTGCAGGATTTTCTCCTTGACTTGATCACAACGAATTTCAACCTTCTCAATCATCAGTCTCGGTGTATCTACCTCCTCAATGATCCCCATTGCAGGGAATGCTAGTTTCTCCATGACATTGTCTAAGGCATACCATCTTGTTGTTGGGACAACACCTCCGCTTAGATTTTAAAAAAATATTGGGGACCCTCCTTCTTTTTATGATTGCCTTTAAATGTTTTCGTGCACCTTTTGGGAATCCTGTTACTTAACTTCAGTCTTAAGTTTGCCTTAGAATTTTTTCCCTTTTAGCCAAGCAAAACTTAGCCTTTTGACCCGCAATGGTGGAAGCTTTCAGTTAACTTTCTTGAAATGGTGGAAGAGTTGGCTTAAGTCATTCGAAACCGCAGAAGAAGAAACAAAGTTAAACCATGATGGAAAAGATAACTTAAAGTCTTTGAAGGGACGGAACATTTAATCAAATAGGACTGCAATGGAACAAGCTCATCAAAACCTTCCGCTACAGCGGAAGCTTTCGCATAACTCTTCCGCGAGCTCCGAAAACCCTTCGACTCTTCCTTTTTGAAAAACTCGCTTTTTCCCCATACCAACAAGCCTTGGTGTATTTTCGGAAAGGTTTGGATAACCTTCCTGTAGAAGCGAAAGCTTTCATTTAAGTCTCCCACGGCACATAGCTCTCTCACGCAAACACTCGCACAAATCTTCCACAACGGTGGAACGTTTTTAGCTTTTCTTTCCGCGTGTGTCGGAAGCTTTAACATGAGCCTCCCGCGTTTGACGGTCGCATTTATTGAAAAAATTTTGACGTGACCCAGCCGTACATAGGCTTAATGCCCGTTTAATGGCGTTCAACTACAAAATTAATGATCCCCACGTGCCAAATCGCATAAATAGGGGTGAGACCCCGTTACCATTTCAACTCGTTTTTTTTTATTATCGCTCCAAAGATTTGCCCGTTCCGTTTGAACAACCAAGTGCGTTCACCATTGTCCCAAGGCTTAGATTCACAGGCTGCTAGAGTATCGTCGACATCACGCCTTCCATTTCCAAGTAAGTACACTCGCCTGTGTTATAGAACGTATATTCCTGCTTGTATTATTGTTTCATTTGCTTCATTGGGTTGTTCTTTACTATAATGTTTTCCTGGAACATTGTCAACCTTCGTGCAGCTACCGCAGAGTATCACGCTGCCCGGTACCACCACCTCAATCACAGTCCCGTTATGTGTTAGCCCTTCTTGGACCCAATTAATAGTTTGAACTTAAGAGGATGTGCGTTAAGCAACCCTAAACTTAGGCGTAAGACGTCCCGAGACTCTCGCTTTTGAAAGCTGCGTCTTTTCATGACCTGTTGAACCTGTCCACCTTTTCACACCTAATCAATAGACATCTCAGCTATAGTATGTTGAAATTTCCCACCCCCATGCATTGGACAGTATCCGAAGGACTTGAGTACCCAGACCAACCTTGATCTTGTAACCGTTAGTCCTCCTAACCAGCACAACCACGAGGATAGCCTGATTAATGTTTTCACGTTTTCTTCCTTTTTATGAGAAAGGAACATATTCCTTTTAAAACCATCTACAGGTAAAAGTTTAGATTTGTAAAACGCTGTGTCATGTATGTTTATTCACGTCAATTGCTATACAGGATTCTCATTATGGCCAAAGGTGGCAAGAGGAGGACGAAAGCGATCGAAGAAATCTCCACACTGGAGACGACGTTTTAGGACACCAAATGCACTACAAATGTGCCTCCGGAAGTGAACTGGGGTGATGTCTACCATATGATAAGGGATCAAGTCTTTTCGAAATCCCTCCTTGAAGAAGAATGCTTGTATCAAAACATCCATACCTCTTGTATATCCAAAGAAGCCACACGTCTAGAACTATTCCCATGCTCAGAGGTGATCGGATAGGTGCTGTAGCATGCCAACCCTAAAAATAGAGTCATAGCAGACAACACGGGTAATGCCTTCGCCTCATTTCACCCATCCTTCATTGCAATAGCTTACAAACTACCCAAAGCACATCAGCAACTAGATGATTAGAGGCAGATAGGAGAGCTCTATCAATGTGAGAAAGGACATCAAAAGATGAAAATACAGAGCTTAAAGGGAAGAATTTGAAGCTCGAATCAGATAAATTCGACAACCTTCAAGAGTTAGAAGACCTAAAAGAGAGCATTGAAAAATTACAAGGAGAGAATGAATCACTGGAGCAGCAATTGGAGTTAGCAAACAACAAAATGGGAGATATCATACCCTTCCATGAGCAAGCCAGTGGAATCCTAAAAGAGACCTATGGAGTTAGAGAACTCATAGTAGAAGAAATATATAGACTAAAATTAGTCATGGCCAAGGTCAAGCAAGTAAATGTTGAAGCCACCAGGATCAGAAGGAAGCACTCACGCATCAGTGAGGAGATTAGAAGGCATATCGAATGGAGAGAAGGAAAGTCAGGGTTCCCAACAACCCTTCCCCTTAAAACTGTTGTTGAATACAAGGCAAATATACGCACCCTGGAGTATTCCAGAGACTGCAGAGTGAAATTGGCCTCTGTGACTTCAGAAGCTTATGATTAGTGCAAGACCATATACTCCCGGATCCAGACCACACAGGAAAACTGCAGAATATCCATGCCTCAAATGATAGAAGACTTTCTGGATAAGGCTCAATATTTAGCTAATTTGAGTATAGAGCTCCAGGCAGAAAGTGAATATGTGCAGAAGCTGGACACATTAACAGCAGAAGATCTACGCCAATTTATTAGCCAAGTTGTTGTTCATCAACATGGCCTGGAAGAAAGCCTCCAGACTACTGCGGCCAAAATAACCACCTTAGAAGAAGAGCTGGTCAAGCAAAAGATATCTCTCAGATTCATGAGCCCCTTGATTGGAGCAAATATTGTGAAAGACACTAATCACTGGGGAATTCACATAGCAGAGGTGTAGACGGAACTGGAAGCTAGTCAAGCTACTACATTAGAGATTGGCCCAACCATTGCAGTGATGAAAGAGGAGACCCCAACAATCCTAGAGGCACCTGAGCTGCTAAAGGAGCCAAGTCAGAGATAGCTCATGCTCTTTAGCATGACACATGGATGTGCATCTTTGTACATACATTTGGGACGATAAAACATTAGTAATTTTGTAATTCCCATTTTGTAAATCATTTAGAATATTTCTCTTATGTAATATCAAGCACTACAAGACAAAATAGAGGAATCTAAACAGTTAGGGTATAGGTGTCAATTATGGGCACATTTTGTAAAGCTATATATAGCTAATAAGAAGAGAAGAAAAGGACTTTTGGCAGGTGAAACTCTTTTGCTATTTTGTAAAGGAACTATTTCTACTACATGAATGGAATCATTTTGGCCCATGAAAGCTAGCACGTTATTTTACATGGAATCTTGTAGATTAAGCTGCTGAACTATTTCTGCAAATTTCTCATACATTTCCTGTGAGATCTTTCCTAGCTTTTATGAATTAATTCTTTGTTGTGGATGGTTTCATATTCTTATGTAAAATTTCTGTGTTAAATGGGTAATGGAATGTTTATATTTATTTGAGTTACCTTAGATAATCTTTCTTTTCTGTTGTAAATGCCCCTTTCAATTTAACAGATAACTGTGGATTGTTTTGGTGTATTTTATAGTAATTTACCCATTCTTTAACTCTGCTCCTTATAAGGATAGGTAAATTAGACTAGTTTAGATTAATACAGATTTTTTTACTGCATGCATTTAGTCTAGGGCACATGCACATCATTTTAAATACAAAATACATAACCAGTGGATCGGGCTGCAACCGGTAAAACCAACAAATCTTTAAAAACTTATGGTATCCAGAACCGTTAACCGAACGGATTCCCCAGACCAAACGGTGAGCGATCTAATTGGGGTCGCTTACTGGGGAGAATCCCTTTCTGCTTGATGCTGCGATATTCGGGGCATCAACAGTTTTTGGCTCTAGAAGGAGGGCATCAGTGCATGGTTAGTGGAAAAGATTCTTTTGTTAGTAAAATTATCATTGAAAACCCATCCATAATAGTCTTTCCAGAATTTCTAGATCTAGAATCCAGAAATCAAGAAGATCCAAACCCTGGAACCAAGCAGTCAGAAGTAGTGTATGTTGTACCTTTCGAAGAAGTAAATCAATTCAGGAGACATACCCACTCGTACATAAGAAGTATTGGAGGATTAACCACAGTTCCTTTATTACCCAGAACCAGAGCTCCTCGAAAAAATTCTCAGTGCATAAGAGATTCTGTTTTTGTTCAAAGCCTAGAAGAATTGTTAGATTTATCTCTAGAAGAGATCACCGAACCTTTCGACAAAGTTAGTCCAAAGACCCCTACGAGCCCAGAAGATCAACCTCCAAGAGATAGTCCTCTTAACTCACCACTGCATTCACCACCACACTCTCCCCCGAGAATCATGGCCGTACCCACATGGAGAGCCAGAGGGGCATTGAACGCAGTCGGACCATTCCATGATTTACCTAAAAACCCAGAAAAAGGTTTTGCCTAAATATGACCCTAGTAAAGGAGTCTCTGCTGAAGATCACCTCAAAAGTTTCTATTTAGCTATAAGCCTTTTGAACTTGGAACACGAAGATGTTGTTTGTCGTCTCTTTCTTTATACTTTTGAACCCAAATTATCTTCCTAGTACTTTAGTTTGCAGGTTGGTTCAATAACAAGTTGTGAAGACTTTGAGAAGTGCTTTCTTAAAAAATATGGTAATCAGAAAACCGTAGCTACTATCATGAAAGAATTATTGTCCATGAGAATGGAGAAGAATGAGAAAGTTCAAGAGTTTAATCATAGATTCACAACGTTGTTAAATAATTTCAGTGACACAACCAAGCCCGTAGAGGAATTCCTAGTAGAGTATTACACAACAACCCTTAAATCTCCACTCACAATTTTCGTCAAAAGAACGAAAAAACCCACCTTGACAGAAAATTTTGAGGAAGCCAAGAAGGTAGAAGAAGAACATGACAGTATTGCTAAACATACTTTGGATTTAGAAGGCAAACCAACAGCTATTAAGAAACCTTTTTTGTTGACTAGGGATAAAGAGGAACCCACAACATATTTAGAAGGTGTCATAAAAATGATGCAGAAACTCTCCAATAAAATCGTGGATTTAGAAAAGGATAAAGCAACAAGTTCTTCCAAACCCCCATTCAAACCATTCTACAAACGAAAAGAAGACAATGGGAAGCCAAACCCACCAGTGAATAATTCTGCTGTATTAAATCTTAATGAAATAGCGATGGATCACTTTTGTACTTTTCACCAAGAACAACATTCGGAGAAAAGCTGCCCACAGTGGATCAAATCGATGAGCTTAGTAATGAACCAACTGTTAGATGCACAAACACCCGAGCAAACAAGTCCCCAACAAGAGCAAATTCTTGACAATGAGGAACCAACCCTTGAAACTATGATGATCCTTTGGGATTGGACCCCTACCCAAGAACTGTCTTGTGAAGAGCTCACAGATGAAGTGCAAATAGCATCTGTTAACATTGCTACCAAGATTAAAGGCCCGGTAACCGAACCAGCAATAGAACTACCTAAGACAAGGTCTAACCAAATACCGAGGCGGCACATAACTGTAATACCTCCCCAACCCAAAACGAGCACGGTGGCTGCTCCTACAGTGACGAAAGTATCTAACTCTGAAATGAATAAACAACCACAAGCTCCTTTGAACAAAACAGAAAGCTAATTAGAGGTGTCGAAGGGTTGTGACATGAGCTATGATATAATTGAAGATATTAAAAAAATGAAAGAAAACGTCTCCATTTTTTATATGTGTAGTTTACCACAACAGAGGAGGAAATTGATGGAAGCACTAGATCCGCAAATAGTTGTCCCAGTAGAAAACACTGAGGAAAACCCAGAGATCAATGAAGCAAGTATTGGCGGAAAATCAAAATCTCAGACTGTTCCTTTTCTATTGACCTTTGAAATATTTAATCATAATGTCCACAACTGTTTGGTAGACTCGGGAGCCAACTCAAATGTCATGCCTTTGTCGATTTGCAAGAAAATTAATGGACAGCCTATCCCATCCCCGTCTCAAATCATACAATTAGATAGGAATGCTGTTAAGGTTATCGGGGAGATAAAAGATGTACTCATTAGATTGTCATCCGATCCAAGAGTATGCCAATTCATTGATATAATGGTATTTGATATTCTCGAGTCCTACGGTCTAATCTTGAGTAGGGACTGGTCTGCGAAACTTAATGGTTATTTTGCAACAGATTGGTCTCATATATGGTTACCATATCAAAATCGTCAGAATCTCAGATTAAGATATTGAGGGAGCCACATATGAAACAAAATGTTACTCAGCTGGATGGAAAGAATGAAGCAGTGGCCTTTTCATCGTCAGTTTTAGGAAATTATTTTTTGGAAATTGAACCTGGAAACTATCAATCAGAAGAAGTTAGCCATATTTCAGATAAACAACCTGATCTCCTTCAGTTTTCACAGGTTGATGACATTGACTGTAACATAGTAGACTTAGCCACTAACTTAGACAATAATCAAACTAACTTAGTTAGAAAAGAAAATGTCTTTTGGACGCTTTACTTTGATGGATCCAAGAGACAGGAAGGATCTGGAGCTGGTTGCATTTTATTCGATCCTAATAAAAATAAATATTTTTTGTCATGTAGGTTAGAGTTTGAATGTACTAATAATACCGCAGAATACGAAGCTCTCATTCAAGGTTTGAAAAAGGCCATTGATCTAAAGGTTAAATTTTTGAAAGTCATTGGTGATTCTGAAATTGTGGTTAGACAAGTAAGAAATACGATTTATTGTCTTTCACCTCATTTAAAAGGTTATCAAGCAGAAGTCTGGAATTTAATCTCTTGCTTTGATGCTTTTAATATTAATGCTGTCCCAAGATTACAAAACACTGCAGTTGATCTGTTAGCTATTTCTGCTGCCAGATTAGTACCCACTAATAAAAAATGTTCTATTGAATTGATTTTCAGGCCTTCAGTGCCAGACAATATCACAAATTTCAGAGTATTTGACGATGACGAACAGATCATCAGTTTCCTAACCAATGAAGATGCGTTTCAAGAAGTTGTTATAGAGGAAGAGAAGCACGACTCAGATCTACGAAATAAAGACACAATGCAAGGAAACTTTATGCCCAAAGGTGTGAGAATGCTAGAGGCCCTCTTCGACTTACAAAACAAATTCAAGAAACCAGCGAATGCCAAGACCCACAGTTCGACCCTACAATATGAGTTGATCAACTTAGGCACAGAAGTTGAACCAAAGTATGTCAATTTGGGAAAATGTTGTACGCCAGTGGAAAGAAGTAGGTTCATTAAACTTTTCTAGCAATATAAAGATGTCTTCGCTTGGACCTATGATGATCTGAAAACATATGACACCTGTATCATTCAACACGTAATACCTATGAAAGAAGGAGTCAAACCTTTCCAACAACAGTTAAGGAGAATGCATCCAACACTTGATCCTCTAATCTAGAAAGAATTAAAAAGGTTGTTGGACGCCAAAATCATTTTCAAAGTTTGGCATTCTGAATTGGTGGCTAACCTGGTCACTGTGCGGAAGAAATCAGGAGAAATCAGGCTGTGCGTAGATTTCTGGAACTTGAATAGGGTTTCCAATAAAGACAATTACCCAGTTCCCCCGATGGATCAAATATTGCAGTTGGTATCAGGATCCGAACTGTTCTCCTTACTGGATGGTTTCTCTGGTTACAATCAAGTGCTAGTATCAGAAGAAGACCAACTCAAGACCACTTTTCACACTAAGTGGGGAACTTTTGCATACCGGAGAATGCCTTTTGGTTTAATTAATGCAGGAGCCACCTTTCAGTGAGCCATGGACATTGCCTTCCGAGAATTGAGCAGTCGATGTGTAGTAGTATACTTGGATGATGTCATGGTCTTTTCCAAAAGAAGAGAAGATCATGTTTCTCACCTGAAGCAAATCTTCGACCGTTGCAGGAAGTATGGTATTTCCCTGAACCCTAAGAAAAGCATTTTTGTGGTTCTTGAAGGAAAACTTCTCAGTCATATCATCTCTAAGGAAGGAATCTCAATAGATCAAGAGAGGGTCCAAGTTATTAATAATATCCTCACACCTCACAACAAGAAATCTATGCAATCATTCGTGGGCATGATAAATTTTGTTCGAAGATTCGTCCCGGATTTCACCCAGATAGTTAAACCATTGCAGCAAATGGTTAAGCAGGATGTACAATTTAAATGGACAGACTTGGAAAATGATGCATTCAAAGAGATCAAAGCAGCAATAGCCAAGGCGCCTTCTTTAAGAAGCCTGTACTTTGACAAAGATTTTATAATGTACACGTTTGCTTCTGATGATTCTCTCGCAGCTGTCCTAACTCAGAAGACAAAAACGGGAAATGAATATCCAATCTCTTTTATGAGCACTAGTCTGCAAGGTGCCGAGCTAAACTATCCCGTGGTAGACAAACAAGCATATGCAGTCTTCAAAGTAGTAAAATAGTTCAGGCCATATATTCTAAAAAATAGGACAAGGGTTATAGTCCCTCATCCCGCTATCAGAACTCTTTTCATTCAAAAGGAATTGGGAGAAAGAAGAGGGAATTGGGTCACCTCCCTCCAGGAATGTGACTTAGAATTCAATCCCACTAGTATTATTAAAGGTCAAGGCCTGTGTAAGTTACTCACTCAAAGCCCAATTGATGAAGAGCTAGATTGGAGGAATGAAGCCGAGCTAAATATGATAGATGTGTGTTCAATCTTTACAACTCCAGAGTCTTGGTACAGGGATCTGGTACATTACTTACAGTCAGGGTACTTACGAGAACATTGGAGCCTGAAACAAAGAAGAGCCCTCCATCTTAAATCAGTGGCCTACTAGATCATTGAAGGAGTACTCTTCAAAAAAAAATTATGATGTCATTTATCTCAGATGCTTAGAAAAGGAAGATGCTATTAACGTGGTCAAATAATTACATGACGGACCTGCCAGAGGACATTATTCAGGGGACACTATAGCACACAAAATCCTTAGAGCGGGATATTATTGGTCTACTCTCTTCAAAGACGCCCATGCCTATGCGAGAAATTGTGATGTATGCCAGAGGAGCACTGGAAAGTTACCCAAAGCAGCAGGGCCTCTGCAGCCAGTCATCATTACTGAACTATTCGAGCAGTGGGGCATAGACATAATTGGAGAAATAAATCCCAACTCTTCACTGCAGCATTGGTACATTTTGACCGCTATAGATTATTTTACGAGATGGGTGGAAGATGTTCCCCTAAAGAAAGCTAATGAAGACACGGTCATCAACTTCTTGGAAGAGAATATCATGACCAGTTTTGGGGTTCCAATTTCCCTGGTTTTTTATAATGCACCTTATTTTTCATCAATAAAAATTAATGAATTCGCTTTTGAAAGGGGATCAAATTACATTATTCAGCCAATTACTACCCTCTGGGAAACGGTTTAGCTGAATCAACCAATAAAAACCTCATCCATATCTTGAAAAAGACCGTGATTGGAAATCAAAGGAGCTGGCACGCAGCCCTCCCTAATGCTCTATGGGCTGATAGGGTAACACCTAAAGATGCCTTAGGAGCCTCTCCCTTCAACTTGGTCTATGGAAAAGAAACCATTCTGCTGCCGAATGTATTACTCCCCTCCTTGAAGTTAGCCCAATCCTCTCGAGGGACTACCATTCAAGCGTTACAGTCTAGAATTGATACTCTGATAAAACTAGAAGAGTCAAGGGAAAAGGCCAAATAACGTTTTCATCATCACCAAGACATTGTCAAGCGATGGTTTGATAAAAGAAAATCCGGGAAGAGAACTTTCGATGTAGGGGACTTAGTCCTCAAGTGGGATTACCAAAACGATGGTAAGGGAATGCACACAAAATTTCAACACCTATGGCTCGACCCTTATCAAATTTATGAGAAGCTGGGCCCATCAACCTATAAAGTGAAAGACCTACAAGGAGAGGAACTAAACCTTCCTCTCAATGGCCTTGCTTTAAAGCAGTACTTTGCATAAACCTCTCCAGGTTTTGTACATAAATAAAACATGCTTTCTTTCTTTTGGTTTGTCTTCGTTGCTTTTGCCTTGTTTTAGTTTTCTTTAAGTTGCCTTCAACTGCTAGTCATTTTATTCTTTGCTCATTTTTCTTTCAATAAAGCCAAAACTTCATCATGGTGTAGCTAGATGAATGAGACTCCAGAAAACTTAGACATCATCAGAAGCTCACAAATAAGTGGAATGCATATTCGTAACCTCACCTTCATTGGTTAGTATCCTGGAATGCAGTAGTTCTCCTTTCTGATTGGTCGAAGTAACCCTTGTCAAATAACTAAGATCCAAAGTTTCCTTTTTAACTATCTCAAGGCTTACTCACCCTGATAATAATGACTGTCTCAAGAGGTTGACTATGGTTGGACCCATGGAGAGGAAGCATGTCTCATAGATACATGGTGTTTAAAATGATCCCATGCTCCAACTAAAGCCCAAAGGCACATATCAAAGAGTTTGGTTTCCAGAAATTCTCGCCTCAATTGAAGCATGGCCGAGAAAATAATAGTAAGCTCAAGTAAACCAAAGAAAGCTTTCTAACAAACCAACCCAGCAAAGTTCTTCTCCATCCGTGAATCATGAAATCAAAGCTTCTATTCACACAAAAGGACATTATGGATTGAAGAACTTATATCTAAACCTCGAAAGTAGAAGAAATATATTTCTGGAAGACTCGAAATGGATAAAGCTAGGAATTAAAGGGACATCTAAATGATGTGAGAGCATGGGAATGAGGAACAAAGGAATGTCCCTGTGAGATCTTGCCACAATCTGGCAGAGTCCTATACTTTGAAGCTTCTGAAAGATGACCTTTTCTAAAAACCCCAGTTCAGCCCTAAGAGAGTTTTAAAGGAAGTTGAGTCAAAGTTACCCTTCCCCTTTATCACCATCATGAAAAAGAGCTATCAATGCATCCTTCGAAACTGAACTATGAATACCTTCAGCTTCTCATGCAATCAACACTTTGAGAGTTTTCATATTTTAGGTGAGTTTGTTTCAGAGATCTGTGTTCACCAGCGAATCGCCATTTGTTGTTAGGACAATGTTGAGCCCAGAATTGGCCCTTTTTGACCATCATTTATTACTGTCCCTTACCTTGTCTTACACCAATTACCTTGGCAATTCAACTTATTGTCCTTATATATTCCCCAATTTACCAAGGTATGGCCGATTATTGTTTTATTGTGTTAATACTTATGATTGTGATGATTAAAGCTGTTCATCTCTTAATCTGTGCTAACATGATGCGATTTATGAAGGTAGTAAGACAATAGACTGCAGGAAGATCGGAGCTGAACAAGTCATGAAGGAACGATCATCGCTTGTGGAAGGTTCCTTGGGGCTCAAATCGGCAATCAAGGCATAGGCGTGGCAGGGCAGCTGTAACCAAAGAACTATCTTAAGCATGTCGCTGCTCGAATCCAGCTGTGAGCTGGAAGGACCGTCATTCTTGGGACGATTAATACTTCTCTCGTATTTGGATATTTCAGTTCTGCCACGCGTTGTAACAGCTAGATTATTTAGGGCGCCTGAAGATCAGAGATCTTCATGGCTGCCCAATTATAGGTTTAGATGTTGCAATTTGTATGTATAAATATGGGAAATTACCTCGACTGAGGGGTTGAACAGCAATTAATTAATTCATCTTGTATTAGCAGTCAAGCTGAAACTGTGTACTTATCCTTCTGTTAATATAAGGAGTTGCTTCTGAGTTAAAGAGAGTGTTGTTCAACCAGCGTCTCTGTGTGAAGACTGGGCCCGTCTTCCACAGAGATTGCTGTGTTAAATTAGGATTTCATCTTTCTTGTTGTGTGATGCTTTGATCTTTCCTTTGTACGCAGCAGCAATATTCATCGTGTGTATTTCTCAGTAAATGATTTATTTGTGAGGTTGGTGAATGGTATCAATAACAGTCGACTGAGTCAGGTTTGTTTTATGTAATTCAATTTCTATTCACACTGTTGTGCTCATCCTACAGCTGAAACGTAATCCCAGAAGCTCCTACGAATTAGCTTTCCTGTTATGTGTTGATTGATTTATATTTTGCAATTCAGTTTCTTAGAACAGTTGCTTCAATCTCCTTTATTAAATTCTAGAGTAATGTTCAGGTCATGCTTCATGATTCTTAGCTTGATTTCATTAGACAGTTGATTATTTTAGAATGCAATTGAGATTTCCTTCCTGCAATTGTTGATTAGATCTGATATTTATTCTGCTTGATGCATAATAGTAAAGAATTGTAGTATAGCAGTTAGAAGGCAATTGGGATTGCATAGATTCTTGGGATGAACATAGATGATAGAAGATAAAAGTATTCACTTCTAATGGTTTTGTGTTTAAGCATATATTGTGCACTTGTCCTTTGAAATAAAAAGACTTTCTCGGGTTGACAATAAATTTCATACACTCTGTGTGTTGATATTTAATTATCTGCAATTAGAGTGCTTGACATTTTGGCGCCGTTGCCGGGGAAGGATAAAAATTAAACACTAGTCATTAGTTGTATCTGATAATTGCTTTTAGTCAGTCTTTTGGTTGTTTTTGAAATGATCTGCTTCGCATGAATACGAGGGGGGTAAAACGCGATCACCTCCCGACCCCCAAAACCCCACAAATTACTAACAGTACAGGTGGTTCGGGTCGTGGTCGAGGTCCACCGCTGGGCAGAAGAACATTCATTGACGACCTTGTTGACAAAACTGATTCAGCTGTCAGATCTCGTCAACAGGGGACTCCTATCAAAAGAGGCCCTGCTGATCCTGGAGCGTTAGCATCAGGATCTACAGTGGAAGATACAGGAGCAGCTGTGATTCCTGCATATACTCCTGCTAAAGAAGTAACAGCTGATTCAGCTGTTGCAACCGAAGAATACGCAGCTGTTACAACCGAAGAATACGCAGCTGTTACAACCGAAGAATACGCAGCTGTTACAACTGAGGTAAAGAACAAAGGAACAAACGAAGGAGAAGATACAGAAGAAAATATGAGTAATAGACATGAGAATGAAGAGGAAGAAGCAGTGGTACAGTACCATCATGAAGATAATTCCCCGCCAGAGACCATGGCGACATTACAATTTCCAATACAGCAGCTAGAGGGGACAGCTCCTATGAAAAACATTTCACCGTCGGTGTTACCCCCGCTTCCATGGTAGGGCGGCAGAGGATCCAGATGAATTCCTTTTTGAATTCGATATCCTCTGTCGCAGCTATGATTATGTCACAGATGCTCAAAAGTTAAAGCTTTTTCCTGCCACCCTGAAGGATAATGCATTACGATGGTTCATGAGCCTTGGGGGAGGGACTGTTGCTAATTGGAATAAGATGAAGCAAGTGTTCCTGGAAAAATATCAGGAATATTACAACACCAGGGACAAAAGGGAGGAGTTATTCAAGATGGTACAGAAGGAGGATGAAAGTTTGGAGGATTTTGTGGAGAGGTTGCTGTACAATGTGCAGAGAGCTGGACAGACGAACATGGGACTAGATGTGCTGAAGATAATCTTGCTTCGAGGAATCAGGGACGATTGTTTAGACATGCTAAATTTATTAGGAAAAGGAGATATCTCTAAAGAATCTTTTGAGACAATTGTGGAATTATGTAAGAGATATTCCAGGGGATCTTCTAGGCATAATAAGCAGCATAAACGAAATAACCTGGAACGTGATGTCTTCGACAGAACTCAGAAGTCATCCAATGGGGGAGCTACACGTGCAGAGATAGGCAATCTTCTTGAAAACTTTAAAACAGAAATGATGAGCTCTATCTCTTCAGAGATTGACGTCTTGAAGGCCAAGCAAAGACAGGCAGTGGAGGATCTCACACTAGGGGTGTTTTGTCCCCGATGTAGAAAGACTCATCCACTGAAGGAATGCCCTCTTGACAAAGTACAAGTGTGTCAGCTGTGCGAGCTGAATCATGATATGAAGGACTGCCCCACGTTGCCCCAAGTGAAGGCTGTTCTGCAGGCATCAACTCCAGAGGCGGATTCATCCTACTTCATTGCACAGAAGAAACCCTGGCAACCCCGGAATCAAGGTATGTCTCCCGATTCATTTCCATTTTTGAATAATTTGAATAATTGGAATACTAATATGCAAAACGTGAATACACAATTCCCTTCAAATTATGCTCAGTGGAATTCCCCTCAACCTGCGATGCAAGGTTATAATTCATGGAGTCCTTGGACACAGCCACCTCATCAACCTACTTCATGGTCTCCTGGATGGAGGAACTTCCATCCTGGGAATCAGTTTCCTCAACCACCTCCACCTCAACAGTTACCGTATCCTCCATATCCTCAATTTCAGCAATATCCTCAATACCTACCTCAGCAGTCGCAGCTGCAGCTGCAAAATAATCCTGTTCCTAACATACCAATACGGCCTCAGCTGCCTGCCCAACCTAACCCTAACCCAAATAATAAAACAGTCCAGCAACTGGAAACTCTCAATATGCCAGCCTACTCTCTCTCCCCTGTACCTTGTAATGACATTCGCTTATGGTCTGGAAAGATAGTAGAACGTGTAACTTCAGAAAATATTCCACCAACTGTGTATGACAAAGGAGAGAGTTCCCAGCATCCTTTTGATCCGGTTCCTATCATTGAAGATGCTGAGCATCCCTCAGATGGGAGGGCTGAAACATTGAACGATGAAGTGGATAACACGCAGCCTACCCAGTTGGTAAGGCAACCACCTTACCCTGAGAGATTGATGCTGCCACAAAGAGGGGGGAAACCTCAGTTCAATCTCTTAGGAGAATTGAAGAACCTTTATGTTAAGATTCCCCTTTTACAAGCTCTTCAAGATGTACCTATCTACGCTAGAACTGTTCGGGACCTGTGCACTAAAAGACCGGGAAGGAAACCCAGAGATCCTCCTACTGTTCATGTTATAGGGAATTTATCCGCTTTAATGACTGGAAAAACCCCTGTAACTAAGTATGAGGATCCTGGCAATCCTACTGTCACTGTACACATAGGACAAACGCAGATACCCAACGTACTAGTAGATTTAGGAGCTGCGATCAATGTTATAACGATGGAGACTGTAAAGAAGCTCGGATTCACCAATATTAGACCGACCCCTACTATCTTAGAATTGGCAGACAGATCCACTATCAGACCCGAAGGGATTTTGGACGACCTTGTTATTTCAGTAGACTCATGGGAATACCCTGCCGATTTTCTGGTGTTACAACCTAAATCACAGCTGGGGGGACATCCATTGATTTTAGGGAGACCCTGGTTGGCTACAGCTGATGCTTGCATCAGCTGTCGATCAGGATCTATGACTATATCTGATGGCATGGAAACCAAAAATCTCACCCTGTACCCCCCAGCAAGGCCGAGTCTAGAAACTGAAACCTCCCTCTGGATAGAACAGGAAGAAGAAGAAGATGTTCAGCCATTGCTAACAATAGGGAAGGCACTAACTTTCAAAAACGAAACAGAAGACGATGCCATTAATAACTTCATTAGCGAACCTGCTTCTGTAGACAAGGAAGTTTATCAACTTCTGAACAGTACCCTCGGCAAAGAAGAACAAGAACAGCTTACGGAGGAAGCACTAGCCAATGACACAAATATAATCCCAGTATTGAAAAGCTCGAGAAGTATTCCTATTGAGGTAGAGCCTGGAAGAACTTTGAACATCAATCCTGCTCTCTCCTCAGAAGAACAAAAGCGCCTAACCAATCTCTTGAAGGAACGTAAGCGGGCATTCGCCTGGGAGTATACAGACATGAAGGGTATTCCTTCTAGTCTGTGCACTCATCATATTTATATTAAAAACGACTCCCGGCCTGTATGTCAACCCCAACGACGCATGAACCCCAATCTGAGGGATATAGTGAAGGAAGAAATCCAGAAACTCTTGGAAGCAGGATTCATCTATCCTATTTCAGACAGTGAGTGGGTTTCCCCACTTGTAATTGTACCCAAGAAAAACGGTAAATGGAGAGTCTGTGTTGATTATAGGGAGCTGAACAAGGCTACACAAAAGGATCACTTTCCTCTTCCCTTTATTGACCAGGTACTTGATAACCTATCTGGGAAGAAGTTCTTCTCCTTCCTGGACGGATTCAGTGGGTACAATCAAATTCAGATTGCTCCAGAGGATCAGGATAAGACCACCTTCACCTGCCCTTGGGGAACGTTCGCCTACAGGGTGCTTCCCTTTGGATTGTGCAATGCACCTGCAACGTTCCAAAGAGCTGTGATTGGCATATTTTATGAGTTGGTTAATGATAGCATGGAGATTTTTATGGATGATTTCACTCCTTATGGCAGGGATTTTGATGAAGCGTTGGAAAATTTGAAGAAGGTTTTAATTCGCTGTGAACAGGCTCGCCTCTCACTGAGCACTGAAAAATGCCACATGATGATGAGTGAGGGGGTGGTATTAGGACATTTCATCTCTACTGATGGTATTCAAGTGGATCCTTCAAAAATTAAGGTGATAAAGAATATACCAACCCCTTCAACTCAGAAAGAGGTGCGAAGTTTTTTGGGACATGCTGGGTATTACAGAAGATTCATAGAAAACTTCTCCAAACTTGCTTCACCTTTGTTTTCATTGTTAATGAAGGACGCACAGTTTGTATGGAGTACAGCATGCCAGACAGCATTTGATGAGCTCAAAGAGAAACTGTCCACAACCCCTATTTTAAGGGGACCTAATTGGACCATACCTTTCCACATTTCTTCAGATGCTTCTGATACCGCCATTGGAGCAGTACTGGGACAGCAGGATGGTCAAGTACCTTATGCTATTTATTATGTTAGTAAAAACTTAGCCCCTGCTGAACTAAATTATACTGTTACTGAAAAAGAATTTCTTGCTATTGTTTATTCTATTAATAAGTTTCGGCATTACATTACTGGGTATCCTACATTTGTGCATACTGATCACTCTGCCATTAAGTACTTAATGAATAAACCTGTCACTAATGCCAGAGTAACCAGGTGGCTTTTATTATTACAGGAATTTGATATTACTATTATAGATAAACCTGGAAAAGAAAATGTTGTTGCTGTTTTTTTATCACGATTTACTAACAGTGATGACAGTTCACCTGTTGAGGATGCTTTCCTGGATGAACATTTATTCGCACTCTCAGCTCATTCACCCTGGTATGCAGACGTTGCTAATTATTTGGCTGCAGGGAAGCTTCCGCCACATATGTCTAAACGAGAGAAAAGAAAAATTATTCAGCAAAGTGCCAGGTATTGTTGGCTCAAGGGCCATCTCTTTTACACAGGACCTGATCTTGAAATTAGAAGATGTGTAAGGGAAGATGAGATCTTTCATATACTAAAGGCCTGTCACGATGAACCTTGCGGAGGTCACTTTGCAGATAAAAGAACAGGACATAAGGCGTTGCGGATGGGCTATTATTGGCCGACACTGTTCAGAGATGCTAAAAAATATGTTCAGTCCTGTGACAGCTGCCAAAGGATGGGCCAACCTAATAAGACAGATCAGATGCCTTTACAGCCCCAAGTGGTACTAGAACCGTTTGATAGATGGGCATTGGACTTTGTTGGTCCTATCAACCCTCCTTCCAAACAGAAGGTTTACATCTTGGTGTGTACAGACTACATGACTAAGTGGGTAGAAGCTGTAGCTTTGGCTAAAGCAAACGACCAGGCGGTGATTGATTTCCTGTACAGTGAAGTTTTTACCCGTTTTGGAGTACCAAAGGAAGTAGTTACCGATGGCGGACCACAATTTATTTCACACCAATTTGAATCCTTGCTCCGCAAGTATCATGTGCAGCACAAGATAGCTTCACCTTATCATCCCCAGGCCAATGGTCAGGTGGAAAGCACTAATAAAGTTATCGAAGCAATCCTTACTAAAACAGTTAAAAGCCATCGAAGGGATTGGGCTGACAGACTTCCAGAAGCACTGTGGGCATATCGCACGACTTGGCGCAACACCACGGGCTTTTCTCCCTATGACCTGGTGTATGGTAAGAGTGCCATCTTTCCAATTGAATTTGAGATCAAGACCCTGAAAACAGCCATTGAAATGAACCTGGATGTAGCAGAAGCCCAGAAAAGAAGATTGAATCAATTGAATGAATTGAATGAGAAACGGTTAGCTGCGGTAGACCATACTGTGTTGCTTCAGCAACAGAGATCTAACTGGCATGACCGATTCATCAAAAAGAAAATCTTCCATGAAGGAGACTGGGCACTATTGTACGACTCTAGATTCAAGAAAGACTTCAAAGGGAAATTACGCACAAGATGGCTGGGTCCATATTTGGTTGACAGGGTATTTGACAACGGCACTGTTCGCCTGGTCACCATTGATGAAAACCGTATGCCATTACTTGTTAATGGCCATAGGCTGCGACTGTATCGGAAGCCCATTTCGAAAGATGCATTCATTTCACAGATTGCTGCTGATCCAAACTACCAATTGGCACCAGAGCAGGAACATTTTTCTACCTTTACCACATCTTAAAATGAAAATCATATTTGCTGTACATAAATAATTTCTTGCTGTAGCGTATAGTTGTCGTTTTCTTTCTTTTTGCATTTGATCTCTTTGCTTGCTGTTGTCTTTTAAGAAAAAATTTTCAGGGAAGCGCCAGGAGAACGATCAGTTTGGGGCCCATAATGAAAATCTCTCTGTGCCGTCCTTGTGTTTAAAAAAAAAAAAAAAAAAAAATTTCGGCAGCTGCAACATATTTTCCGGCAGCTGCAACATATTTTCCGGCGGCTGCAACATATTTTCCGGCAGCCGTATATCCTTTTCCGGCAACCATATTCTCCATTTCCCGGTAGCCATAATGCCCTTTCCGTCCGTCGTTAAATCTTTTCCGACAGCTGCAACTCCGGCAGCTGCAACATTTGCGGCTGCAACATCAGCGGCTGCAACATCGGCGGCTGCAACATCGGCGGCTGCAACTCCAGTTTCCGCGGCTGCCACCTCATCGTCCCCATGGTTGCCACCTCATTCACCAGCTATTGCCACCTCATTCACCAGCTATTGCCACCTCATTCACCAGCTATGGCCACCTCATTTTCCGCAGCTGCCATTCCATTTACCAGCCACGGCCATTTCACTTCCCGGTAGCCGTAATGTTTTTTTCCCGTCCGCCGTTAAATCTTTTCCGACAGCTGCAACTCCGGCAGCTGCAGTCCCGGCGGCTGTAACTTCGGCGGATGCAACATCTTTTTCTCGCAGCCGCCACATCATTTCCCGGCCGTCACCTTATTCCTCGGCGGCCGCCACCTCATTGACCAAGTCACTTCCACACCACAGCTGTCATTTCTTTCCAGCGGCTGCGACATATTTCCCATATTCGTAAAATCTTTTCCCGTCAGCCGTAAGTCTCTTCCGCCGCTGTAAAATTTTCCCGTGACAGCCGTAATTTTTCCCGGATATTGTGAATCTTTTTCCGGCTGCCACGAATTCTTTCCCGATGGCTGTAACTTCTTTCTTGTCAGCTGCAACAAGCTTTTTCATCGGCCGTGTGATCATTTTTTTGGCAATTTGCAGTGGTAACTCCCGTGTTAACAGAAGGATTGTTCAACCTGCTAATTATGACGCTGATTCAGTCCAGTCCTGCCGGCGAACTCATCATTTCAACCCGGAGGATGCGACGCCTTGTGTTTTACCGGCGAAGGAAATCAGTGCCTTATCCGAGTCATCATGATTCCACGTCTGATTGTGCACGCGTTCGGCTCCATGACGTCACCAACTCCAAGCTCCACCAGTTTCCGCAGCCTTCCGACGCACAGTTTTATGAGGTATGGCTTTCATTTATCACGTGATTAAGTATTGATATCATGTAAACGAGATTGGCCGTACCTTCACTCGTACCACCATTTATATCTGATTGAACCCTTCCCTCGTACGACGTAATACTAATAACTGCCACCTTCCCCAATTCGGCATGAAAATTTTAAACTCCTCTCTGCGCTTAACTTTCCGAATTAGTTCATTCGCTCAACGTCTCCGCTCAACGATTCGTGCGTTCTCCGCGCTGCAACTTCCATTCTGGATCCTGTACTCTGTCGAACAACAGTTCTATCTTGCAGCCTGGACCATGGGCATTCCAGTTCGCCATGAACCTTTCAATACCCGGGAACTTAGACGGAATTTGCAGGTTCTGGCCATTTTTCAAGCCGCTGGCTGGGTCGAGTTCTTTGAACGATTGGATGGATTCGACCGGGACGCAGCCCTGCAATTCGCATTGAATCTTACTAAAACACACTCCACGGTGTGGGGGCTGTGTATAGATGTTTCGGAGGTCATTATATCCGAGGTTACAGCTATTCCGTTGGTGGGAAAACCTTGGTTTAACCGTCGAGTTCCTGCAACAGTTGCACGGGAACAATTTTTACTTCCAGGGGAGCAAGTTGAAGCATCCAGGAGAGGGATTGCATTGAAGTCACTGCCGCAGCCATGGGACCAGGTCGCTATCTTCCTCAAGAAATACATAACTTGCGAAGGTAGATACCAAACTGTGTACAACTCTGAACTTCCTTTGCTTTCTCATCTCCGTCATGGCATTTTGTTAAATATTCCATTTTATCTATTGCATGATTTGCGCCATATGGCAACATTCGTTCAATCTGCAAAGCACCCATTATCCTCCCTCACCCACCATGGCCTCATTAAGTTAATTATTATAAGAACCCTGGCCCAACATAATATAACATGGGAGCAATTCATTACCCGGCCACAGCAACCTGTTCCCTTGAGGGTCATTCCATTACAGCAAATACCAGTTCCGCCACAACAGGAGGACCGGAGTTCCTCCAGTGAAGTTGGGGGGAGGGATGAAACGGAAGAACAGCAACAGAGGGCACAGGCAGGACCATCCGGAAGGGATGAAACGGAAGAAGAGCAACAGAGGGCACAGGCAGGGACATCAGGGGTTGACAAAACCACAGAGGAAGAACAACCCGAGGCACAGGCAGAGCCATTTGAAGTATATGAATCCCCAGCACAAGCAGAACCAGTGGGGGATGACACTGCATTTGAAGGAGAGCGAGGGGAAGCACAAACAGAGCTGTCAGGCGATAATGTAGATGAAACCCTCATGGAAAACCTAGACAACAGGGCAGCTCCGCCAGCAGAAGGTGAAATTGGAGCAGCATCAAATGCTGCGACAATGGAACCTGAAGATGGCGGAGCCAGAGCAATGGAAGAAGATATTGAGCTGGTCACAATCGAGTCTTCACCGGAATGGGCAGGAGGAGCAGCTGTGATTGAAGAAGAACAGCATGGGGGGCAGGGAAATGTTCCTTTGACTTCAGTTTTGCCTCCCTATGTTCCAGCTCCACGAGAAGAAACACTACAGAAAGGGAAGTCACAAAAGAAAACGCCGCAGAAAAAGAAGAGGGCCACCAATGAGTTTGATTTAGTGGCACCAATTAGAAGGAAGCGAACTCGGTCAATTACAGCAGCAGAGGCAGCCAGAACAAAATGGGCAACCTTAGAGACACAGGTTGAACCCCCAATCCTTACACCAAAACCGGGGGATGCTCCACAAAGGCCAGTGGAGGAAGAGCCGGGGGTTGAGGGACTCTTGTATGAGAATGCAATGCTGAAAGAGGACCTCCAAGCACTTAGAAAGGAGCTGGAAACATGGAAGGAAATCTGCCAAAAGCAGGGTGGAAGAAAGATGTATACATTAATAGAGGCTGCAGACCAAGTGGAGGAAACAGCTTCTGCTGAAGCTGGAGAAAAGGATGAGCGAATACTCTGCCCCACCTGTGGGGAGATCTTTGAGGAAGCAGGCCATAAAATTTTACTTAGCACTTATTCAGCACAACAGCCTGTAGCCACAGAAGGGGAAGCAGTGAAGAAAAAGGATGCTGTAACACAAGAACCAGCACCTTTAAACATCCTTGCTGCAGCTGCTACTTCCCATGATGCAGAAGTTATAGAACAGATGGGAGAAGAACAGGGAGTGGAGGATGCCCTGGAAATTTATGAGGAATGTATGGCAATCCCAAATTGCTCCCACAATACAGAAATCATGGAACAGATGGGAGAAGAACAGGAAATGAAGGATGCTCTGGAGCTTATAAAAGAATATGGTGAGACTCCAGAATGTTCCCTTGATACAGAGATCATGGAGCCAAAGGATACTCTGGAGGATAGTGAAGAATATTGTGCTGTAACCCCAGAACGTTCCCAGGACATAATAATTTTAGAAGAAGAAACGGAAATGCAGGACAGTGATAAGTTGAAACAGGATGCTGCAACACAAGAACCAGCAATCCTGAATTTGACCATCCAACCAACTGAGCAGACAGGAGAAGAAGCTGGGACAGAGGATATTCTGGCATTCAACGATGAACTCTGGGTGGTGACCCCAGAAAGCTCTCATGATACAGAACTCATAGAAGAGGAGCTGCAGCAAAATAAAGATGAAAATGTAAGCCAGGATGTTGCCACACAAGAACCAACATCCTTGGATGCTGCAGCAAGAACCCCTGAACTGCAGTTGGAGGATAACCCGGGAGTAGAGATCATTCCTGATACACAATGGAGTGATGATGAACAGGTACAGACACCCTGCTCAGGTGACACTGAAATCTTGGAGGAGGAGCTGCAAATTGAAAAGGATATCCAATCTCAGCAGCCAATTGACAGAGAAGACACTGTTACACAAGAACCAGTGTCTCCAAAAGCAATAAAGGCAGCTGCTGAAGAAGGTTTAAAGGATGTTGCTGTTACACAAGAACCAGCAACTCCCTTGATAAGATTAGATGCGCTGGAAGACACTGTCCCACAAGAACCAGTGCTTCCACCTCCTACAGGTATTATCGAATTGGATTCAGATTGAGTGTGTCTTTTCAACTTCCCCAGGCATAGCATAAGAGAACTGCAGATATTAGCAAGTAGCGGTGGAAAGGGGAACAGTAAAGTTGGAAGATGCCGGGTTGCTCACAGAAATTTTTCAAAGGGATAGAAGGGATGCCTGATTTATCTGCATTCTTTCCTTCTGCCTGGACAAAGTTCAGTACAATATTCAGATGCAGGTTGTTGCATGAGGACATGCAATAGGATAGTTGGGGGGAGATGTTGAGCCCAGAATTGGCCCTTTTTGACCATCATTTATTACTGTCCCTTACCTTGTCTTACACCAATTACCTTGGCAATTCAACTTATTGTCCTTATATATTCCCCAATTTACCAAGGTATGGCCGATTATTGTTTTATTGTGTTAATACTTATGATTGTGATGATTAAAGTTGTTCATCTCTTAATCTGTGCTAACATGATGCGATTTATGAAGGTAGTAAGACAATAGACTGCAGGAAGATCGGAGCTGAACAAGTCATGAAGGAACGATCATCGCTTGTGGAAGGTTCCTTGGGGCTCAAATCGGCAATCAAGGCATAGGCGTGGCAGGGCAGCTGTAACCAAAGAACTATCTTAAGCATGTCGCTGCTCGAATCCAGCTATGAGCTGGAAGGACCGTCATTCTTGGGACGATTAATACTTCTCTCGTATTTGGATATTTCAGTTCTGCCACGCGTTGTAACAGCTAGATTATTTAGGGCGCCTGAAGATCAGAGATCTTCATGGCTGCCCAATTATAGGTTTAGATGTTGCAATTTGTATGTATAAATATGGGAAATTACCTCGACTGAGGGGTTGAACAGCAATTAATTAATTCATCTTGTATTAGCAGTCAAGCTGAAACTGTGTACTTATCCTTCTGTTAATATAAGGAGTTGCTTCTGAGTTAAAGAGAGTGTTGTTCAACCAGCGTCTCTGTGTGAAGACTGGGCCCGTCTTCCACAGAGATTGCTGTGTTAAATTAGGATTTCATCTTTCTTGTTGTGTGATGCTTTGATCTTTCCTTTGTACGCAGCAGCAATATTCATCGTGTGGATTTCTCAGTAAATGATTTATTTGTGAGGTTGGTGAATGGTATCAATAACAGTCGACTGAGTCAGGTTTGTTTTATGTAATTCAATTTCTGTTCACACTGTTGTGCTCATCCTACAGCTGAAACGTAATCCCAGAAGCTCCTACGAATTAGCTTTCCTGTTATGTGTTGATTGATTTATATTTTGCAATTCAGTTTCTTAGAACAGTTGCTTCAATCTCCTTTATTAAATTCTAGAGTAATGTTCAGGTCATGCTTCATGATTCTTAGCTTGATTTCATTAGACAGTTGATTATTTTAGAATGCAATTGAGATTTCCTTCCTGCAATTGTTGATTAGATCTGATATTTATTCTGCTTGATGCATAATAGTAAAGAATTGTAGTATAGCAGTTAGAAGGCAATTGGGATTGCATAGATTCTTGGGATGAACATAGATGATAGAAGATAAAAGTATTCACTTCTAATGGTTTTGTGTTTAAGCATATATTGTGCACTTGTCCTTTGAAATAAAAAGACTTTCTCGGGTTGACAATAAATTTCATACACTCTGTGTGTTGATATTTAATTATCTGCAATTAGAGTGCTTGACAGACAACACCTTCCCTTAGATTTTAAAAAAATAGTGGGGACCCTCCTTCTTTTTATGATTGCCTTTTAAATGTTTTCCTGCACCTTTTGGGCATCCTGTTACTTAGCTTCAGTCTTAAGTTTTCCTTAGAATTTTTTCCTTTTTAACCAAGCAAAACTTAGCCTTTTGACCCGCAACAGCGAAAGCTTTCAGTTAACTTTCCCGAAATGGAGGAAGAGTTGGCTTAAGTCGTCCGGAACCATGGAAGAAGAAACAAAGTTAAACCACGATGGAAAAGATAACTTAAAGTCTTCGAAGGGATGGAACATTTAATCAAATAGGACCGTAGTGGAACAAGCTCGTCAAAACCATCCGCTACAGTGGAAGCTTTCGCATAACTCTTCTGCGAGCACCAAAAACCCTTCGACTCTTCCTTTTCGAAAAACTCGCCTTTTCCCCGTACCAACAAGCCTTGGCGTTTTTTCAGAAAGGTTTGGATAACTTTCCCGCAGAAGCGAAAGCTTTCATTTAAGTCTCCCGCGGCACATAGCTCTCTCGCAGAAACACTCGCATAACTCGTCCGCAACGGCAAAACATTTTTAGCTTTTCTTTCCGCGTGTGTCGGAATCTTTAACATGAGCCTCCCACGTTTGACGGTCTCATTTATTGAAACGTTTTCGACGTGACCCGGCCATATGCAAGCTTAATGCCCGTTTAATGGCGTTCAACTACCAAATTAATGATCCCCACGTGCCAAATTGCATAAATAGTGGTGAGACCCCGTTACCATTTCAACTCATTTTTTTTATTATCGCTCCAAAGACTTGCCCGTTCCATTTGAACAACCAAGTGCATTCACCATTGTCCCAAGGCTTAGATTCACAGGCTACTAGAGTATCGTCAGCATCACGCCTTCCGTTTCCAAGTAAGTACAGTCGCCTGTGTTATAGAATGTATATGCCTGCTTGTATTATTGTTTCATTTGCTTCATTGGGTTGTTGTTTACTACGATGTTTTCCCGAAACATTGTCAACCTTCGTGCAGCTACCGCAGAGTATCACACTACCCGGTATCACCACCTCAATCACGGTCCCATTATGTGTTAGCCCTTCCCGGCCCCGGTTAATAGTTTGAACTTAAGAGGATGTGCGTTAAGCAACCCTAAAATTAGGCGTAAGAGGTCTCGAGACTCTCTCTTTTGAAAGCTGCGTCTCTTCATGACCTGCTGAACCTGTCCTCCTTTTCACACCTAATGAATAGACGTATCAGCTATAGTATGTTGACATTTGCCACCCCCGTGCATTGGACAGTATCCGAAGGACTTGAGTACCTAGACCAACCTTGATCTTGTAACTGTTAGTCCTCCTAACTAGCACAACCACGAGGATAGCCTGATTAATGTTTTCACGTTTTCTTCCTTTTTATGAGAAAGGAACATATTCCTTTTAAAACCATCTACAGGTAATAGTTTAGATTTGTAAAACACTATGTCATGCATGCTTATTCATGTCAATTGTTGTATAGGATTCTCATTATGGCCAAAGGTGGCAAAAGGAGGACAAAAACAATTGAAGAAAGCTCCATACTGGAGACGACGTTTCAGGACACCAAATGCACTACAAACGTGCCCCCGGAAGTGAATTGGGGTGATGTCTACCGTATGATAAGGGAACAAGTCTTTACGGAAGCCCTCCTTGAAGAAGAATGCTTGTATCAAAACATCCAGACCTCTTGTATATCCAAAGCAGCCACACGTCCATAACTATTCCCATGCTCAGAGGTGATCAGATGGGTGTTGCAGCATGCCAACCCTGAAACCAGAGTCAAAGAAGACAACACGGGTAATGCCTTTGCATCATTTCACCCGTCCTACATTGCAACAACTTACAAACTACCCGAAGCATAGTAGTGACTAGATGATGCATGGTTGCAGGAGATCAATATGGATAATTTAGACATGGCAAGGAGGATGTTAATTTCAGGCAAGCAATTTAGAAGAAAAGACGGTGAGGAATACGAAATCCAGAATTTAAGGCCTCCCTTCAGACTAATTGCTCTCATGCTAAGCAGGATCTTCGGCAGACCTGACGGGACGATGTTCATGTTGTAGTGGGTCCCTATCATACATTTTGTCACTTTCAAAGGCACAATCTTTAATTGGGCCGACATTCTCTCAGACAGCCTGACATCTGCAGTAACAATGGCTAAATAAGGGCTAGAGGAAAGAAAGGAAGACTTCTATATGGATTCGTATCTCATAGATTGTATTGTGTCAAAGTGTCCCTTTCCTAAGTTGGGATGCATGTGGAGTCCGACAGAAGGTTCAATATTCCTTGCCTATAGAATCGTTTGGGCATAGAATTACAAGAGGGACTACAAGCTCATTTGCGAAGAGTTCATCATGCCTCTATTTTAAATGATATTCCATTAAGAACCAAATTGCTAATCGGAGAATGCCATAAAAGTCTTAGAAAAGTGTGGTGATTTCTACTTCTCTCCGGAAGGTACTTACATAAGAATGTATGGAGGTTCTAAAGCACCATATATTCTTCCAAAGTATGCTACAGATTACATAGTTCATAAGGAAATGGTTAGGCAGGTCTTCATTGATGGAATGGGTAACACCTTGTACAAGGCCAAAAAAGCCACCTTCCCCCCCCTACCCTTTTATGTTGGCTCCTACAAGTTCGCATGAATCATGACTATAAAGGAGTTTGTTGCAGAATTGAAGAACTTCCACTTTCGAGAAAGGATTTTCCATAGGAACGATCGACAAGGAAAAATTGTGTAGCATTGCAAAGAGCACTCTACTCCCTGTGAATATGCCAATTTTTATGATCATCAGGAAGAACCATATAGGGGAATCAACAATATGACCGAGCTACAGATTTGTCTGGTAAGCAAAGGAGGAGCCAGCTCAAGATCCCAGGTTCCTTTTGAAGAAGAGCTGAAGCTTTTGGAACACGCAAAGAAGACCCAAGAAGATAAATTAAGAGAAGAAGAGAATTTGAAAATCCAAGCAGCCGAAGCTGAAGCAGAGGGGAAAAAGAAAGAAGAGAAAGAAATAAGTAGGCTGGAAACTAATGCTAAGCTGGAAGAAGAAGAAAAAATAAAGAAGGAGCAAGAAGCAGAAGCAAAGAGGAAATAAGAGGAATAAAAGAAGTCTCAAGGAGAGATCGACCCCAAAATCCCAAACCTCCAGAACTTGGACATGGGCTCTCCTATAAGGGATCTACCTATTGTTCCCTTCACGCCCTATAAAGGCAGCACAGTTTCTAACTGGCAGAATTTTGCTTACAATAAGAAGAGGAAGACCATTGTCAAAGAGATGGGGTCCATACTGAAAAGACCTTTTCAGCCAGACATCATCACCATGCATGAGACCACGGTCATGAAGAACACTAAAGAAGCAACTAGGCACCTAGCATCCATCTCTAAAGCCACAGTCACAGCAACCACAGACAATGTTTTTATATTGGGAGACAAGTTACATGAAGAAAAGGAGAAGGCACATCAACTTCAGGAATCCTTGGTCAAAGAGCAGAACTATGCAAACCTGATGATTGAGAAGAATAATGCCCTCACATCCCAAAAAGAAGACTTGCAAAAAGCACTCCAACGATTAGAGGCAGATAGGAGAGCTCTATCAATGCAAGTAAGGACATTAGAAGATGAAAATGCAGAGCTTAAAGGGAAGAATTTGAAGCTCGAATCAGATAAATTCGACAACCTTCAGGAGTTAGAAGACCTGAAAGAGAGCATTGAAAAATTACAAGGAGAGAATGAATCACTGGAATAGCATTTGGATTTAGCAAACAACAAAATGGGAGATATCAGACCCTTCCATGAGCAGGCCAGTGGAATCCTAAAAGAGACCTATGGAGTCAGAGAAATCATAGTAGAATAAATATATAGACTAAAATTAGTCATGGCCAAGGTCAACCAAGTAAATGTTGAAGCCACCAGGATTAGAAGGAATCACTCACACATCAGTGAGGAGATTAGAAGGCATATCGAATGGAGAGAAGGAAAGTCAGGGTTCCCAACAACCCTTCCCCTTAAAACTGTTGTTGAATACAAGGCAGATATACGCACCCTGAAGTATTCCAGAGATTGCGGAGTGAAATTGGCCTCCGTGACTTCAGACGCTTATGATCAGTACAAGACCGTATACTCCCGGATCCGGACCACAAAAAACAACTGTAGAATAGCCATGCCTCAAATGATAGAAGACTTCCCGGATAAGGCTCAGTATTTAGCTAATCTGAGTATAGAGATCCAGGAAAAAAGTGAATATGTGCAGAAGCTGGACACATTGACAGCAGAATATGTACACCAATTTATTAGCCAAGTTGTTGTTCATCAACATGGCCTGGAAGAAATCCTCTAGACTACTGCAGCCGAAATAACCACCTTAGAAGAAGAGCTGGTCAAGCAAACGATATCTCTCAGATTCATGAGCCCCTTGATTGGAGCAAATATTGTGAAAGACACTAATCACTGGGGAATTCACATAACAGAGGTGGAGAAGGCACTGGCAGCTAGTCAAGCTACTACATCAGAGATTGGCCCAACCATTGCAGTGATGCAAGAGGAGACCCCAACAATCCTAGAGGTGCTTGAGCTGCCAAAGGAGCCAAGTCAGAGATAGGTCGTGCTCTTCAGCATGACACATGGATGTGCATCTTTGTACATACATTTCGGATGATAAACCATTTGTAATTTTGTAAATCATTTAGAATATTTCTCTGATGTAATATCAAGCACTACAAGACAAAATAGAGGAATCTAAACGGTTAGGTTATAGGTGTCAATTATGGGCACATTTTGTAAAGCTATATATAGCTAATAAGAAGAGAAGTAAAGGACTTTTGGCAGGTGAAACTCTTTTGCTATTTTGTAAAGGAACTATTTCTACTACATGAATGGAATCATTTTGGCCTGTGAAAGCTAGCACGTTATTTTACATGGAGTCTTGTTGATTAAGCTGCTGAACTATTTCTGCAAATTTCTCATGCATTTCCTGTGAGATCTTTCCTGGCTTTTATGAATTAATTTTTTGCTATGGATGGTTTCATATTCTTATGTAGAATTTCTGTGTTAAATGGGTAATGGAATGTTTATATTTATTTGAGTTACCTTAGATAATCTTTCTTTTCTGCTGTAAATGCCCCTTTCAATTTAACAGCTAACTATGGATTGTTTTGGTGTATTTTCTAGTAATTTACCCATTCTTTAACTCTGCTCCTCATAAGGATAGGTATATTAGACTAGTTAAGATTAATACAGATTTGTTTACCGCATGCATTTAGTCTAGGGGACATGCACATCATTTTAAATACAAAATACATAACCGGTGGATCGGGCCGCAACCGGTAAAACCAAGGAATCTTTAAAAACTTACGGTAGCTGGAACCATTAATCGAATGGATTCCCCACACCAAATGGTGAACGATCTAATTGGGATCACTTACTGGCGAGAATACCTTTCTGCTTGATGCTGCAATATTCGGGGCATCAACACATCTTCTTTGGCAAATGGCTTGAGCCTGGTTGATAGTATCTTGTACCATCTTGATGACATTGTCCCAAGATCGCATAACAGTTCTGATTATTTTGAATTTGAGGCTTCCCAACTCAGGAATATCGACTGGCTTATCTTCAATATACTTCTGCCAATCTATGATGTCTTCTACAACTTTAGAATCTTGTTTAGTTTTCTCCACTTGCTGGGCCAATGTGCCAGACATTTTGACAAAGGCAATGAAAGTCTCATGAATTTCACTCAAGGTAGTAAATAACTTAGCCAGAAGTTGATGATGCTCCAAGTTGACTTGATGAGCTATGTCCTTGAACTCTTTCTATGAAAACCTAGAAAACGTAGAGGAGGCTGCACTTGCAGTTGCATCCTCAAGTTGCTTTTTAAGTACAACAATTCTTTCCTCTTTGACATCATTTTTCTGTTTCTGCATCATTTAGCTTAGTTTGGAGAGAATTATTCTGCAACTGCAAATCTTCCAATTTATCTTTAAATAGCTTCCTCATATCTTGAACATAAACTTCATGCTCTTCTTTGGTTTTTGTCAATTGCTCTTGAAGGTTCTTCAGTTCTTCTTTTTTCAAGTCAATTTCCTTGTTCAATGTCTTGACTGAATCCAAATTTGTTCCTGCAAATGCACCCAAGGATTGAGCTGCATCCACTACTTCTTCCTGGATATCATCAGACTACTTTTCCCAAATGACTTGATCAGGAATGGGTGTCTCCAATCCTCCATGATCTCCACTTCTCTTTTTTCCTCTCTTCATAACTGCCTTGGTTGCCTAGCTATAAAAGTATTCCCCCAGGGGAACAATTATATCATCTTCAAAGGTAGCCACCATATCATTGGATGATGTGGTCACATATGTTGTTGTAACCAAAAGAGGTGTCTGGGTGACAATAGGGCTCAGAATAGACACAACAACTTGAGATGAGGTCTGGGAAGAAGAGGAAGCTACACTAGTTGATGGTACAGTGGTTGATGAAGGAATGAAAGTAAGAACTTCATGTGGTGGATCCTGAGTGTTAACAACTGATGGTGAAGAAAGAGGTAAGGGGTATGGAGCATTAGTAGTAGAGGGTAATGGAGGAGATGGAGGTGATTGCAGGGGGATAGTCGAAGACTGGACTTCTTCAATAGTTGATGAGAAAATAGGAAGTGGAATTGTTGAAGGTGGAGGTGTAGGATTGAACAATGCATCAAACAACCGAGACATGGTTGTTGGTGGTGTCACCTCAGCAGTTGTGACCAGTGAAACTTCTGCTGAGGGAAATGATGTGGCTACAATTGTTGCATCAAGAGCAGTAGAAACCTGAGATATACCTTCACCTGAATTAGGTTCATCCATAGCTATAGTGTCCAACAGATCTGAGACTGCTTGTAAACCTTCAATGATTTCTTCTAACATAGGTACAAGAGAAATTACCTCACCCTCTTCATCACTATCAATATCAAAAGTGGGAATCTGCGAGGTAGTAGTTATGAGTTTTGTCTCTTTGTTGGATTACTGACCACAATGAACTATACATCACTTACTAATTTGGATGGATTTCCTCCTTAGTATGCAGTACTGAGGTCATATGTACAAGTTCCTTCTTCATATTCTGATAAGTTTGGATCAATACTTTAACTTGATCAGAAATCTTCAGCTGAGGATATTCCTCCACGGGTCCTTTTCCTTTATCACCATTAGGGTAAGTCGGCATGAGAGGGGTTTTAGCTTGCGAATCCTCCTTCTCTTGTTTTTCCCTTCTTACCTACTCAATCAAATCAAATTCCATTTTTCTGTAGCTAAAAACCTTGTCTTTGAGCTCTTTCTGATATAGCAAAATATGGCTTTGTTCATCCTTGCTTTTAACTTTCGCTAGGACTTCAGAAAAATATCAACGCCCAAGTAGATGGACTCATCTGGGAGATCTTTATGTTCATAGCTCATCTTCAAATGATTGTGCTTGAACTGAGCATCTAGGAATTTCTTGGGATCATGTCTTCTTTTAGGAGCATATCCAGTTTCAATGAAGCAATCTTGTTTCCTAATACTTGGGCCTAGGTGGAAGTAGGGATAGAAAAAGGTCCAAGGTTCAAGGGGAATTTGGGCCATCCTCTCCTCTTAGGATCTGTAAGTTTGAGGTAAAACTCTTCTATAACAGTCTGATAGGATACTTCTTCAATCAGCAGCCTATCTGGAACAATTCTAGGCAGCAAGTGAGCAGCACTGCTTCCCTAGATCCTGACATAGGAGAAATATTCCCTTACATGCCAATCTCCAATAGTGGCAATGAACAACTTAGCATTAGCTGAGAAAGCTGGTGCATCTTAATTAAATATCTTGAGATATATGGCACCAAAGAAATGATCACAAATATCATATAATAAAGGCATATAGTTGTCCTCCCACAGTGCATAATGATATATGTGGAGAGGAGGAGCAACAGGGGTCCAATTTCACCCCATGTTGGGATATTGAAATTTAACATAGAACACATCCATCACATATGCTGAAAGGAAGAAAAAGGGTTTCTATGTAGCAGAGGACTTCTGATACTTTTCAATTTTTGTTTTAAGCTCCAAAGACAAAATAGAAGCCCAAGGAAAAGATTCACCTATAGTTAAGGCATGATGAGCCATAGGAGACCACTCAACTTTAAAGATTGAGGAATTAGGAAGGCCCTACAGCCGAGAAAGCATAGCAGCCAATAGCGAGTAAGGTTCTTTAAACCATGACATTGGGTATAAGTTATCAGTCCAGGCATGAAGCTAGCTGGTTTGTGCATCCAGGATTTGAGCATTTCTTTGAAATTGAACCTGGTGTTAGCAGATTCCAGGAATGCGGCATTGAGGATATGCATAGGTGTTCTAAGGGACAATTCCCTGGTAAATACCTTAGGATGGAAAGTGGTTAATTGGGAACCCACGCTATCGTTGAACAAGTGGTCCTTAGGGTTGGCATGTTGTACTATCCATTTAACTACATCAGTATAAGGAAGGATAGCAAGTCTGGCAGTAATCGCATGGAGCTGAGGGTTCCTAACTTTCTCATAATCTTGACGGTCATTCTCAGTGTCAGATAGGTAATCGTTGTCGAATATGGAGTAGATTTTAGACCATTCCACCTGGTAGGTTTTAGTGATTTTGTCACTAGTATCTGAGAAGATGCCAAATTTTGGGTCCTTGTTCAATTGGTCTCTCTGGGTGGTCTTAGAACGTGTGTTGCGCGACATATTTGTAGACCAGAGAAATTCTGACGAATGAAGGAACAAAAATAAAAAACAATCCAAAATGATTAAAAATTGTAAATAACTGAAGAAAGAAACAAAAGAAACCAACCTACTTCAGCTGAAAATGGCGGGCAAAGGACCGCTAATAAAACTCATAGTAAAATTCAAGCGGCAGGGTAATTTTCCAAATTCGAATATGGTAAGGAAAACTAAGAAAAATGACCTATTTAATAAATTGAACGGGTAAAATATGAGTCGTCGGATCTAAACCATTCAACGACTAAGATCAGTTATTAAGATTTACGGGAAATAAATTGCGGGGCTTGGTTTCCTAGGTATGTACATCGTCCCCGCAATCCGCAATCCGCAACTGTGGGTTGTGGGTTGCGAAATCGAAACCATGCTTATTGAATGAAAAGATACATATGCAATCCACAAGTTGTGGGTTGCAGGTTGCGGGATTACAAAGTTTGAAAATTTTATTCAAAAACTTCTTGCAATCAGCAATTGCGGGTTGTGGGATACGGGAACGCAAGCAACCTTTAATATGAAATAAACTTTCCACAATGTGCAAATTGCGGATTGCGGAAACACACCATGAATTTGTTATTCAAATTACTTTCCACAATTTGCAATCCGCAATTGTGGGTTGCCGGTTGTGGAACGAAAAGTTCCACGAAATATTTACACAGTCTTCCCGCAATCCGCATTTGCGGGTTGTGGGATGACAAAAATTATGAAAAAGGGAAAACAAGGCCTCCGCAATCTGCAATTGTGGGATTACGGGCTCGCGGGATTGCGGGCTGAAAAATGACATTTTGGAAGAATTCAAGGCTTCCCGCAACTTCAAAAAAAACAGTCAAAAACTAAGAATTTTCAAAGGGAAAACTCTAATTTCAATCAAAACAATGAAAAGGCATGCAATCCTAATAAATATGATAAAATCCCATCATGACAGAGAGATTTAAATCTCTACCTTTGATTAAATTTTTTTTGGGGCTCCCATGTTCCATTAGAACATGGGATCTATTGTACCTACAACTGGCACATGAAGTGCATTCTGATTTTCATGTGCTTGGGGAATTTGAGGTGAAGAAAAATGAAGACCAAGCACCTATTCATTGCTTGAGATATTATGAGTTTCCTCTAGGTGGTAGTTGTACAGTTTTGGAGGAGGCACATGATCTCACTTCGATTGATCCAACCATGATGGATGATTTTTATAGAGAGTTACTTCACCATTCTCCATCCCACACACATATGGCATCCAACACACATAGGGATGAAGATTGGGTAAAGGTATTATTTCTTTTGGTGCCACATGAGGAGAAGGAGGATCCCACACACTTTACTAATGGTTTTAATGGTTAGACCTGGGGGTTTGGCAAGCGCACATATCCATTACCAAGTTTATGAGAAGAAACAAAGGCATATATCTGATGTATCCATCATGCATAGTAGTGTAGGGGAGTTCCAATTGAACCATCTAGTTGGAACAAGTAGCAGATTAAAGAGTTGTTGCACCAGAGCAAATATGGTACATGGGGAAGCTACAAGATTTCCATCCATATCACTAAGATGGAGTATGTTTTCATCCATTGATTGGGTGGATAGATACATGAGGGAGTTGAGTACCCCAAGGGGTAATTTTGTTGCTTGCATAAGTGTAAATTTTATGGACACATCATCCATATTTTGTGAGAAGTTGTATAGGCATTCTGATGTTTACACTATACTTGGATGGACATGGGATTGTCACCTATGTATTATGGATGGAAAATGCAGAGCTAGTTTACACAAGGCTTATGCAGAGACTCAATATTCCTTTGGAAGTGATGAACTTCCAGTTTGGTTGAATGATCTAGACATTCTCCATGATGATATATTTTTTCTGTTGATTCTAGTTTTTCGAAGGATGCAGTTAAGACACTGGAACCCTGGAATTCTTTGGAATGGTATTTTTCCACAAGAAACAATTCCATTGGGATACATGCAATAGAGATAGTGGGATCCAATAATTCCATGGAATTATGGAATCCTTGGGATAGCATTGTCATCTAGGGGAATGAAGCACACAAGGTGGTATCCTGGCATCCAGTTGTTGCAGCTGGAGGTTGAATAGTTGCATAGGAGACAATGTTAGTTTTGATGAGAAAGTAAGAATTAGAGTGGTGCATAAGAAACATGGTGGAACTTTGGTAATTATTTTGGAATTGACGATTCCAATTGTAGACAGCTAACAACATATTTTGAGGAGTGAAGTCGCTAGTTGGCTTCAAAGATGATTGGAGTTGGTCTACTTATCGAGGAAAAACAATAAATATTGGGAGGGGAGGACTGTCATGTCCCCTCATTGATGTTCATTGGATTGAGTTCCTAACCCAATCAATGCTTTGGGTTGAGGAGAAAATTTCATACACTTGGAATTAATTTTGAGAGATAACGCATTAATTAATTAGGAGGTGTTAATTTTATTTCCTTAAGTTTGAGATGCACTTAATAGAAGTTATTTTTCATTAATAAATTATTATTTTAATGAAATAAAGTGGATAATTATTTTGAAGGGCGCAATAGAGGATAAGCTTTGACCAAGAGATAGCTTGCAAAAGAAGAAAAGTTGAAAGCAGTTAAAGTGGGAAAGCAGGAAAAAGAAAGAAAAAGCCGACACAAGGTAAAAAAGCAGTAAAGCTTAGGAAAAGCAGAATAAAGAAGAAAAGCAGGTAAAAAGAAGAAAGCGGGATAAGGCAGAAAAATAGGAAAAACCAGGATAAGGTAGAAAAGAAGGATAATGCAGAAAAGCAGGAAAAATCAGTCAAAAGAAAAAAAAAGGATAGAAAAGAAAAAGCAAGATAAATCAAAGGAAGAAAGCAAAGAAAACATAAAAGATTGAAATCAAGCTATCCTTATCCACTCCATGAGGTCACATTAGCCTAGAGGAATTTCTCAACAATTCACCTCAATTTTATAAAAGAAGGAGTGCACACCACTTTCCCATCTTTGGCCATTTTGAGAATTGAATTGAGAGCTATTTTTCCTCTTTGACTTGAGAGATGTGATATTTTGACTTGGGATATGTGCCCCTTATTCTTCTGAGAGGATGATGACATCAATTCTTCACAATTAAGTTTATTTCAGTTCCTGAAATCTGATCCAGTGAATTTCAAGCTTGTTTGCAGAGATTGGGAAGCCTCCCATTCGAAATCGTGATGATTTCTAGTTTTTCTATAATGAAGAGTTCTGTCTCTTATGCATTTATTTCCTGATACTTCTATGATATGTATTTCAGGTTACCATGGATTTCATTAATGTAATTTTGAATCTCTGAAGTCCATTCTGGATATTGACTAAAGAGAATTCTGACTTTCCTATCAATTTCTTGCACCTAGTCTAGATTGCCATGGAAAATAACCAGTTTTCATTGTTTGATCAATAGATGAACCTCTACAACTCCAAATTGATTTATTTTATTTGCTTCTATCACTTAACATTTCAATCAAATAATTCCATGTCTGAAACCAAGAATTTGAATCCTTCTCCCCCTGTTTGGGAAATCCCGAAGTTGAACTAATTGTGCAGTACCGAGAGACAATTTTGCTTGCTTTCTTTTGAAAACTCATCAAAACTTCCTAAAACTTGTTGTTGTGAACCAAAACTGATATTTGACACTCAATTCATTTTTTTAAGTCTTCCTATAGCCATTCAAGTCACTAGTTTTCATTGTTTTTCCTCAAGTCTTGTAGGATGGTTAGTTAATGTACAATCAAATATTGATTGGTACATTACATTTTAGAACCACCCTCATATACCCCTATGGGGAAGTTATAAACTTCCCTCATAGAAAATTATATAGGTGGTGTGGAACCTCCCTCATAGAAACATACATAGACAATTTTAACCCCTCCTCATAGTCATTAATATAAATAAATCATCATAAAAAATATTCTATTAGAAATACCAATATTACAATATCCTTAGGGCACAGAGGAATTGAATCACCAAAATCATATTGTAAGGTAGATTCTTTTCCATTGGGTTAGCACCCTCTAAGAACTAGAGAGAGGAGCAATATTAGCACCTAGATTGCATCATTTGTAATTCCAAGAAAAGAAAATAATATCCAACTACAAACATGCTTAAAATCTAATTTATTTTTCCAAACACACTAATAAGCACAAAAATATGCCATGGTAAGGCAACAAAATATCTAAAACAATTATGCAAGCTATTAAAGTGGTCCTCAAAAGGGTCTTAGAGAACAATGGTGCTTAGCCTTATTAATGAGGGAAGCTCTTAGACTTCAACATTCTTCGTTAGACCTCCCCCACCACCAAACACTACCAAGACAATCATATCCTACTTTCCAATGGATACACACAGAGACACCAATAGTAAGGTATAAAGTAGCACTGCCTTAGCTTCTAGATCTATGGGATCATAGGGAGACATCTGCTTCAACCAATGAGACCCTTGCGATAGTCATGTTTGTGTGTAATCTCATGATAGAATTTCCATTCACAACATCCATTTGTTTTCATATTCCTCCATATCTCAATAGAAAGCAACCTCTTCTAGACAACATGATGCGCCATAGACCACTCTTCTAGATCTTGTAGTTCATCCATAAAATATTCCATCAAGAGTTTTTTTTTTTTTTTTTGGCCTAGGGTGGTAGAAGAGATCCAATTACTACATGTACATAGTCAAAGGTCAATAGCTTTTCCTCCTCATAGGTGGGAAATGGAATTAGGAGACCTTGATCATTGTTCCTAGGTATCTTCAAGACATTCTTCCAAGATCTCGAGCTCTTGAAAAGGATTATTTATTATTTTGGGTTCCAAGCTTTGTATCTTAATAAGGGATGGTACACTTTATATTCTAGGCCTTACATATCATCGATTAGATATGCTTTTATATGAGTTGAACTATGACTTGCACTAGATATTGATTATGATGTACCTAATCTTCCACCTATCTTTTTCTGAGGAAAATATCGTGGAGAAACCCAATGGATTTCCCATATTCATGTATGGAATCCCTACTAAGCACAATGGTGTATACTAGTGCACCTCACTTGGGAAGATTTGAACTAAGGACATATAGGCACAAAACTAGCCAAATTCCCATCAACATTGGAAACAATCAATTGAGGTAACCCCTTAGATTTGATTTGACCTATTTATGGTCATTTGTTGAACATTAATAAAATTATCTAAGTTATCATCTTTATCTACCCATTAAGGAAATAATACCCTATCTATTAACTAGAAATCACTAGAGTGAAAGGACAAAACAAGGGAAGAAAGCAATGAAATTTATTTATTTTAAATAAGGCTCTATTTTTCCAAGGTCCAAGAAGAGGGGGTGAGGGAGCCTAAACAAATGTTTCATTTTGTTATTTCCAATTAATAGTACTATTTTTTCACATTTTTTTTTATATTAGGATGGTCCCTTACATCGGGAATTATTGTCACCCCTTATTCTTAGAAAAACATGCTTTGATACCATGTTAGAAGATATGGTATTAGAATTATGTCTTAATAATCCATAAATTCAATCATAATAAACCAAAGAATCAATAATCAACTCATCATAATGTAAATATATCCCAATACACAATAAAAAGAACATGAGAACCATCTAGGGAACGAAATTCACTTTCAACAATAAGCTCCTATAATGTTCAAGTCTAGGTGTTCAAGTGATTACATATGATGTAAATTATCGTGTATTTATAAGCATGATTTTTAGTTAGTTCCCACCAAACCTATAAATGTGGTACCACAAATATGAATTAATTAACCAACAATATGGGACCATAGGGACCACCTAACAACCATCAATGCAACTTATAACCATGAGAACCACGAGTCAATACTGCATTAAGTGCACAAACATCCCTCCTTAGTATTGACTTAGGGACACAAATAAGTAAATTTGGAATAAAGGATACTTGATAAAGTTAAAATTAAATCCCAACATCCCCCATTAATTTGCAATTAGGTAAAGATACAAAAAAATTATCAACGTTGACAACCACATCCTAAGCATGAAAAGGTACAACAAAACTCACAACACATCACCCTTCATTAGAACTAAAGCCTAACAAACACATTCACATGATCATGTTCAGAAAAATAGTCACCATTGAGGAAGGTAAACATCAAAGATAATTTTAGGGGTGAAATTTAGCCGATGGGCTATTTTTCCATGTTTTTTTCCAAAAACAATTCGCCAATTTGCATTTTTTGAAGTCCTGTTTTGCCCAATTTTGACGGGGTAAACTTTTTTCACTCTAAAAATCGCCAAATTATCATATAAACTATATAAAATCCCGAGAAATTGAAATAATTTTAGAAAAATATCGCCAAATATTTTATAGTTGACATTTTAAGTATTGGTAAGATCGCTAAGGTTTATACACTTATAAATAAGTATGGGTTCTTAAAATTATCCCTTGTAAACATGGCATATATCTGATAAACATCCCACCAAATTAGGAATCCAATGACAACAATAAACATATTGAATTTTTTTTGCAACAGGTGTAAAGATATCTTCACAATCAAATCCCTCTAGCTCTGTACACCCATTTATCGACAATTGGTTTCTTGCTAGCTGATAATTCAGCTAATTCCCATGTCTAAATTTTGGTGAGAGACTTCATCTCTTCACTCATCACATTATCCCACTCGCAAATACCATGTACTTCAACAAATGAGTTGGGTTCTTTTTTAATGAATACATCATCCATTAAGGAAAAGTTTACCATCTACTTTAATGTTCTCTTTTTTTCATGTGATTTTGTCTCATAATCCTTGATATCATGCATTGTTTTAATTAGACAAGTGGACATTTCATCTAGTATTTTTTTCCTTCTATGTGAATTGTCGCTTGCTTCATCCACTATTTGAGGTTTATCAGTACTATTTAAAGATGGAGAGACACAAGTTTTGAAGGTGGTAGGATTGGATATGAGTCAAGCCACTTCGATTTTGATGGCCATAATAGTGAGCACTTCACTTCTAGTGCAGGTAAAATCTCAAGGAAGGAGTGGAAGAGAAATATTTTAGCATTCCACATTCCCCTTTAAAGAATATAGTGAGGGTGGAAAGTATTTACAATTGACTTTCGTTGCTATATATTTATAGGAGACATATTGTCAAATTTCTTTGGTTCTAGAAAGAAAGGCCAAGGAAATGGGAATCCATTTCGAATTTTTAGAAAATCACAGGGGCATTAGAGAGATGTTGTATGGGTGAAACTAGATATAATTTCTTTAGAGTGACCTATGATAGTCAAGGAACTAGGGGACAAAAACACTATTTCCATAAGTAAGAGACAACCACCCAACATTTCATGAGATCTTATCTCACCATATTCTTCTCATCAAAGTTGTGGAGGATGGGATAGATAGAATTTGGTTCTGTGCATGTTTTCAAATAGTGAAATTGCTTGAAATGGACTATAGAAAGAAAACCATCAACTTGTAAACTTTAAATGGAAACAAGACATTTACTAGAAAATGATTAAAGTTGTTCATCTCAATTGCCAAATAATTATGTCCCCTTTTCGTTAGGAAATAGGTTCAACTTGATCATCTTTTTCAAACCAGAATCTGATAACCATAGCCATTGTGGCATTTCTTTAGGAAAGAAAAAAATTGGATACAATTTTTCGAGATTACAAATTTCATACCTTTGTTAGATGGAATCAATACACTCAAATAGTTATTATATTCATACATGTCATGAATTTACAATTAATGCTCTGAAATTTTGCAGCAAGATCTTGACACCTACCAAGAATCATCGTAAGGAATCCATCTCCAATATCGATGATCATGTATTCTTGTGATGGTCATTTCTCTCACTGCAATTGATAGATAGACACCCTTCTAGTATCCTTGTCTAGAAAAACTTCCTACAAGTAGTGAACTTCAGAAATAAAGTAGAGCTAGAAAAGAGAACATCTATAATTGATTTTCACATGTTAAAATTATTTCTTGTATTTTGAATGGAAGAGAACAAAAATACACATGCATTCTATTCTTTACAGAACCATACTCAGGGAATCCTCTAAGAAAAATTTCATACCAAGTCAAACAACATATGATTTTAAATAGTTCAGCTTACATCTGAATACATAAAAGCAACCATTTCATCATTTTAGAGGCAAATAGCATACAACCACACTATTATATAAGAATTTTTTAGTGATAGACTCAAATGTAGAAACACTTCCAGAAAATGTATAAATTATTTGCAACATAGAAACATGCCTAAGAGGAAATCAATCAATTCAATTCCGTTATAGCAAATTTTAATCCTTAAGATTCCATGCCAGTAGAGAATAAGATTTGTATTTTTGCAAGTCAAAGGGACTTGAAGTCTTTTAATTGTAAGGAAAAAGATTGCAACAACATTATACATTCCAAGAGGTTTTTAGTGAGTTTCAAAGGATTTTAGGGCATGATGAAAGAACATAACATTGAACCTTGAAGTGTGCAGAAGCAAAGGAGAGGAAAATAATGGCACATGCCATAACATGCAATATACCAACATAATATATATGTTCTTTTTCTGCCACCCATCACTAATGAATCAATGGTGTATGCTAGTAAATAAAATTTCTCATTTATAACTTAAGGCCACTTTTAAGAAGCTTATAATATTTGCTACATATTAATGTATCCATTAAACCTAGATTCCAGGAAAGTAGTTCTAGAATTATGCTAAAAATAGATTGGGTTTTTGTTGTTGTAGCAACATCCCCCCCAAAAATTTTGTAGATATTGGGGCCCCTCCTTTCATTTTCCTAGAAAGACTGCCTAAAAAAAGTTAAGTCTCCTTTGAAAACTTTTTGGACTTAGTTTTGTTTCAACTGAGGAATCTGCTTTAAAAATTGAAGTTTTTCTTCTAAGTCAAAACTCACAAATCTTTCTCGAAACTGCAGAAGAACTCAAATTTCTCTCCCGAAACAGCGGAAGAACTTGGGATGTTCACCCGCAACTGCAGAAAAACTTGGGATTCTCTCCCAAAATTGTGGAAACGTTCGTCAAGTGTTGCCATAGTAAGTTGTTCTTTTCCCCAAGTTACTCGACCGTTCACATTTCGGAAAAGACTTAACAAAGTCATTCGTCAATCTCGGAAGGACTTACTGAGTCTTTCTGCAACTTCAGGACAACTCGACAAAACCCGCTGCGATAAACTTTCGGGAGAGTGAATTTCGGAAGAACTCACAAAGTCCTCCCGAAACGTCGGAACAACTCGCCAAACTTTTTCGCCAATACGGAGCGTCTTTCTCATCTCTCCCGCAATGAACGAATCCCTCACCAAGTCTCTCGCCCTTCGAGAGGAACTCATGAGTTATGGCCGCAACTGTGGACAAAACTCACGAGTCCTCGCTGCAAACTGACGATCATGCTTAAATGCCAAGTAAGTTTGAAAAGACCGCGCCATACGAGCATTAAAATCCATTTTAATGTCATCACCTACCTGTTTAAATGGCCGCACGTATCAAGATTTATATAAGGGCGGTGGGGTTCATTGCTCCTATTGTTAGCTTTTTATTCAAAGAACGTCGTTTGGGAGATTGCATCGTTTCGCTCCAGTTTAGTGCATTCACCACCATGTCAACCTCGCTCCACCACTATTTTGTCTCCAGGTAGGTTTTTCAACCGTTATCTTTGTCTTATCTATACGTTGAGGTGTCTCTTGGGCATTTTCCCATTTCATAATGTGGCCAGTAGGCACTGGTAGCATGTATCCTTTTAAAGAGTTTACGGTCGTTGTGGCCCCGATAAATTTCTCATTGCTGACAGCTAGGAGTTATAACCATGACCAGTCATTCCTAGTTGGCCCTTTGTCTCTGAGTCGTTTGAACTTTTTTGTTCCATCGGATGCATTTCGGTCGTACTCCTACCCGGATTTACACAAACCCAAGTTTTATGCCAGCTACATGCTGCTTCTCAAATATTACCAAACCTAAGGCAGCATCAGTAATAGTCGGTTGAGATACTCAACCACTCGCTTGTTCGGCTCAGATAATGATTGTGGAAACGGTTTCATCTTTTCATTTTCCTCATAGGATTTTCCACTCCAGGCCAGCCTACCATTGGCCGTTAGAAGTGCCATGATGGAGGACATCTTATCTCCAAAGACTAGCAGGGAAGTGGGTGTCACATGTTGTATGCCTACCTTTTCGGAAGCATTTCAAAAGTTCCTAACCAGGCGTAGTTTCCCTAGAATAATCAAGTCTGAGGACCATATTTTGTTTTCTTGGATAATCTATGTCTGGTTTGCTTCCCTAGCATGCAACCTTATAATTTTGTTTATATTTATCATCAACATGCTAAAACTATCTTACTCTATGTTACACTCTCATAATGTGTTACAATTTTATATTCATTCACATATGGTTGCTGACAGGGATAAGCCACGATGCCAAAAGGTGGTAGAAAGAAAGCTAAAGTGATGGAACCAGAGCCAGTGAAACCAACGACTGAAACTCTTTTCCAAGACACTAAGTGTACCACCGGTGTTCCTCCCGAGGTCCGGTGGGGAGATGTTTACTGGATTATCAGGGACCAAGATATCCTAGACGTGTTATTGGAGGAAGAACAAATCTACCTCAACATCAGAACTTCTGGCATAGCTAGGGCTTCTACTCGCCCTGAATTGTTCCCGTGCACTGAAGTGATCGGATGGATATTGGAGCATGCCAACCCACAAACAAGAGTGTTGCATGACAGCAAGGGAGAGCCTTTCGCTTCATTCCATCCAGCTTATATTGCAGCAGCCTACAAATTCTCACGTCCCCAGCAAGCTCTAAACGATGAATGGTTGGGAAAGATGAATAATATCGAGATGGCTAAAAGGCTATTGATCACAGGAAAGCAGCTGAGGAAGAGAGATAATGATGAATATGACATTCAGAGCTTAACACCTCCTTTTAGATTAATTGCCCTGATGTTATGCAGAATTTTTGGCATGCTTGATGGCACTGTATATAGGATACAGTGGGCTCCCATCATCCACTTCATACAAACGAACTGTGTTTGATTGGGATACTATTCTTTTGGATATTTTGGCATCCATAGTGGCCACAGCTAGAGAAGGTTTGGCCTTAAAAAAGCTATAATTTTACATGTATTCATATCTTATTGACTGCATTTTGGACAAGCTCTCTTTCCCCAGGCTAGGTTGCACATGGGATCAGGCCAACACCTTGGTCTACACTGCCTATAAAATAATGTGGGCTCAAAATTACAGAGCAAACTACATGCTCATCTGTGAAGAGTCCATCATGCCTCTGTATGAGCAGATGTTCAAGGAAGATCCCAATTGCCTGTCAGCAAAATGCCATGGAGGTCCTGGAAAAATATGGCAATTTTTACTTCTTAGAACAGGGCACTTACATCAAGATGTTTGGAGGTACCAAAGCACCATACATTTTGCCAAAATACGCTACTGATTATGTAGTCCTCAAGGAAGCAGTCAGGCAAGTTTTCCTTGATAGAATAGGAGGAGTGCTTAACAAGCAGCATAAGGCTTCCTTCCCTCCTTTTCCTTTCTGCATAGGAGCCTATAAATTCTCAAGGGTTGCAACAGTCGAGGAGTACATTCAAGAGTTGAAAGATTTCCACTTTGGTGAGGTGATCTTCCATGGAAATGACAGGCGGAGCAAGGTTGCCGAGCATTTCAAGGAGGTATATGCTCATTTTGAGTATGCTCATTACTATGCTGCAGAGGAAGAAGTGTTCAGAGTCATTAACAACATGACTGAGTTGCATATTTGTCGTCACGACAGTGGAGCTAGCTCTAGCTCTGCCACAGCGTGAGAAGCTAGTTTGCAGAAAGAAAGGGAAGCGACTGAGGCCCTGACCTGTGAAGAACAAAGATTGAAAGAAGAAGAAAGACTGCAATAGGAAGCTGAAGAAGCAAGGTTGTAGAGAGAAGCTGAAGAAGCAAGGTTGCAGAGAGAAGTTGAAGAGGCAAGGAAGCAGAAGGAAGCAGAGGAACGAGAGTAGAGGGAGGCAATTGAAAATCAGCAACGGGTTGAAGAAGAAGAAGGAAGGCATAAAGCTGAAGAGGGACAAAAGGCGGAAGAAGAGCTTAAGACCAATGAAGATGCCCAGGCAGGTGGCTCCGACACCCAAGATATGGAAACAGACACATCCCAAGTAGGTAGCTCCGACACCCAAGATATGGAAATATACACATCTCAAGTAGTGCAAACCCCACCCATGGAGACAGAAGTACATGTAAGAGATATCCCGATCATCCCTTACACCCCATCAGAAGATCATACTGTGTCTCGATGGGATGAATTTGTGTATTATAAGAAGAGGAAGGCCATGGTCTTGAAGTCGGAAGAGAGGATAAAGAGACTCTTCCAAGAAGATATTTTCACCCAATGGGAGACCACGGTTATGCAAAATACAAATAAGGCTCCCATAGCCATGGCATCCGTTGTTGTGTCAGCAGCAAAAGCAACAAAGGACAATGTGGTCGATATGGTCAGAAAATTTGAGTCAACGAAGAGGAGAGCTCGCATGCTGCAACATATTGTGGTTAATGAGCAGGCTTACAGGGATCTTGTAGTGAATAATTATAATCGCCTGTCTGTTGATCACAAGGAGTTGTTAGATAATTATTGCCATCTAGAAGAAGAAAAGGAGCACTTGGAAATCCAGATGATGGTTCTAGAAGCGGAAAAGAACGATTCTGAAGCTAGATTTTTTCATCTGGAAGTAGATAAGCAGGCAATGGTTGAGCAATTAGAGTAGGCAGAAAGCAGAGCGATAGATATGTCTCCCTTTCATGAGCAGTCCTGTGACATTTTGAGACAAATGCATGCCACACATGAGATGATTACTGAGGAAGTGTGCAAGCTCAAAACCATGATGGTTAGGTTGAAATAAGTCAATCCAGAAGCCAATAGGCTTAAGGGAAAATACACTCGGGTTAAAGCAAACATCCTGAGCCAGATGGAATGGAGAGAAGGGAAGGTTGATTTCCCCAAGCATCTCCCATTCAAATCTGTAGATGATTTTAAGGAAGATGTAGCCCTTATGGAGTTTTGCAGGAACTGTGGCCTCAAGCTGATGGCTAAGATCCAGGGAACAATTGAGAAAAGTAACAGCCTGTATCAAAAAATCCATGAAGTGCATGATAAATGCAAGCTGATTTTTCCTCAGTCCCTCGATGAGTTTCCAAGCAAAGAGCAACGTTTGTCAGACTTGAAGGAAGAGCTAGGCATTCAAATAGAATATGTAAAGAATATTGATGTCCTGGCCACTGATGATCTCCATCACTATATTGGGTTGTCATTAGTATACAGTCATTTGCTTAAAGAGATCCACCAAACAGCAATTGCATAAATTCATGGTATTGAAGTAGAGCTTGGTAAGCATGTGACTTCCAAGAAGATCTTGCTCCCTTCACCAACAAATGTGGTTGTTAGGGACACTGGTATCTGGTTCAGTTATATCGCAGAAGAGGAAAAGAAAGCAACAGCAGCAGTAGCAGCCAACACAAGCACTTTATCCCCAGCAGAAGCGCCACCCCAAGGATGAACACGCTAGTCATAATGCGTTGTTCTTATTTTGATTTTCTTTCCCTATGTTTAAAGCGTAGAGTCACTAGACAGCTGTCCTTTTCTATTTTTGAGAAAATTTCTGTTATAGGAAAAGGGCCACGATTTGTTTATTTCTGGAAAAAGTCTTTAAAGGACAAGTGTAAGAGCCAAGTGGCAGCCCAAGAGGCATTTTGTAACGATATAATTAGAGGCTTAGGGAATAGTGTAAAGGACTTTGGGCAGGGAAAGAAATTTTCTTAAGCTTGTACGAACTATTTTGCACTTGCTTCTAGAAAGTGAATTTCCCTAATATGAGCCTGGAGAGGACGCATCTTGCCTGGGAATGTGTGTACGATGTCTGTTGGATTCTTCTGGTGACATTTATACCTATTTTAGTGAAATCTTTCTTTGTTGTTCGAATTATTTCTATGCAATGAATGATTTTACTATGCTATTTGCAATTGTGTTTCTCTCATATGAGTAATAGACTGCTTTCACATGTATTAAAAGCTATCTTTTATATTCTTCTTTTCTTGCTGTGGATGTATCTTTATGATTTAATGGCTGTCTGTTGATCTTCATATGCTTCTTTTAGGATATTACTCATACTTATAGTTTTGCTCCTTGCAGGGATAGTTTAGGTTTATTTCAGTTTTAGACACATATTTGTTTCAAGTTTTGCATTTAGATTAAGTTAGCTTAGGCACTTGCATATCATTTTTAACCATAAAATAAAAAAAGAATGGTGGATCGGGCCATAACCGGTGTAATTAAAGCAAATCTCCAAACCTGACGGTTGTCGGAACCGCTAACCGGATGGATTCCCCATACCAAACGGTGGACAATCTAATTGGGATAGTCTACCGGGGAAAATCCCTTTCTGCTTGATGCTGCGATCTTCGGGGCATCAATAGTTTTATCATACCTTTCTTGATAGATTACCTAGTGAGAAACATGGCTGAAATGTTCAGACCAACATTGGGCACAAAACCAATTTAAATTTTTAATATCATCTTTTTCATAGCCAACAATAAGAAGAAATTTCGATTCCCAATTTGATCAAGATGTATTCACTCACTCATTAAACACAATTATTAACAAAAAAATTCCTAATCAGGTACTGCATAATGAGAAAGTGCATTGATTGCAGAGCTACATTATAGTAGTAATCAGCTTGCAAGCATATCTCTTTTTTTACAAGCATAGGAATTTTTGGTGATGTTACATTTTTAGGGATATGTAGACTCTAGAGTATTTAGACTAAATACAGTGATGTAATGTCCCTAGATCAACCCTGGACCACAATTTCCTAATTCAGCTAGTCTAGATCATGATTATGCACCTAGGTGGTGATTTAGGTTGATAAATTGTTGATCCTGAGATCCAAAAGGGGAAATAATACCATCATAATGTATGTGGAATAGGAAAATTTCATTAAAAGGATGAGGAATCCATGACTATTTTGATACTTAGCCAACCCCTAAAGTTCTGGCCAAATCCTAACAAGTGAAGGCGTCAATTTTGATTATTAATTACCCAATTGTTTAATTTTTAGACCTAGGGATAGAATGCTGGATTGTGAATATTTTTGATAATATTTAATTTTTATAATTAAGTGGATTTTCTAGGTGTCCAAGGAGATCACAAGAAGTTTAGTGGATCCAATGAGGTTTCATCCAAATGTCAACTAGAATAAAATAAAGAAAAATCCACTCAAAAGATGAAAGGCATCACAAAAGCATGCAACTCTAAAAAAGAGAAAGCATGCAGAAAGGAAAGAAAGTACATAAAATAGTAAAGACAAGGAAAAGTAGGAAAAAGAAAAGGAAAAGCAGGAAAAGTAGATAAAATACAGGAAAATCAAGATGTTGCCAAAAGCATAAAATCAGTCTAAAGCGGAAACACAACAAATCTAGGAAAAATAAAAGTAAAAGTTGAAGATGCTAAAAGTAGTCAAGGAGGGTGCATGGCTAATGAGGATGTCCACATTCAATGAATATGGAACTCAATTGATCCTGTAAAATAAGGTGGTGTTCCCCATCTCACATATTTTGGTCATTTTGATATTTGTCTTGAGAGATTACTTCTCATAGGCTTGGGAGAAGCACCTCTATCCAGCTTTGGGTGATGTGCCCCATAGAAAAATTTGTTCCTATCTTCTTCATAGTCCTAGTGAATTCATTATATATAGAGTTGCAGGTATGATTCATCCCTTACCATGAATAACTCAAGCCTCCAAAGTTGATACCGATATTAGTACAACTTCGAGGTGAAATTTATGATGAGATCCATCTAGAGAAGTGAGCAGTTGGATTGATTGTGCCCTTGTCAGATGCATTAGATTTTCTTGAGACATTTATGAGAATAAATATGATCAATATTCTTCCTATGTCTCTTATATAATGCTTCTATCTCTTCTTCTCATTCTTCCGATGAAGATTTATGCTTCTATCTTGTAAAATCTAGACGATGGTGAACTGTCTATAAGTTTGGGTCATAAATGCTTAAAAATGATTCTATATAATTATAATGGAGCTTTATGATGTTCAATTAAATGTATATTAAATCATCTATAATTCCTAATAAGGAATTCATAAAGTTATGTAGTTGCTTGTAACTCGCAGTTTCAAGGCTTGCTATTTATGCATAGAAATTGACTAGATTTACTAAAATTGTTATAAAATGTCATCTATGAGCTCAATTTCCATTCTTAAAACTTATTCAGGTTAATAATACATTTATACAGACATACCTAGGATTAGTTCAGGAATTTGTGACCCTATGAAGGCGTTTGGAAAATCCTGGAAGTTGAATAGTCAGGCAGTCCTAGGAATCACACTTGCTAGTCTAGCCTCCAAATCGTATCTAATCCTTTATAAACCTTGGTATTACTATTTTTTGAGGGTGGGTACATTCCATATAGTCTACCCCAGTTATTATTACTTTCATTGAGCACCAGAATCCTTGGTTTTCCACATAATTCTTGGGGATATTGCCTCAGAGTCTTTGGATTTTCCAAAGGGTCGGCCCAGGTGTAAAGCACCCATAAATGTGCCACTGTCAAAGTATTGGAATTTTTTTCATCTTAATTTCAGCATTATTAGGTCCTAAAATTCAACTCAGTATAGATTAGGAAGAGTATAATGTTGTTGAAATTTATTTCCTCAATCCTAGTCAAATTAACTAGTCTTGGTTTCTAATTACCATTGTTTATGTTTAAATTTTTGTAAGATTTGAGTTAATGTGCCTTTGATCAGATTGGTATATTACATTTTTATTAGATGCATGTTCCTCTACACTTGTGAAAATCAATACTAAAATCCATAAACTCTTAGATGGAGAACTATTGCATACCACATATTTGTTAGGCGGAAATATGGTTGTTTAATTCTGTTGTAGTACTTTCCCGACTATTTAATTTGTCAATCCGAGGTTTGTAGGCTTACGAAGCACACACAAAATATATGCAGGATTGGAGTTGAATTAAACTAATCTAAACCCCCTTGCGAATTGCTAATTGCTAATCTAATTCCCCCTTAAGCGAAAACACACAATTGCTAATCTAATGTTGGAAGCTGAAACACACGGCTGAAAGTAAATTGCATAAAAGAAAGACAACATATGAAGAGCAACGAGACAACACATGTGAGCTCACATTAGCAATAAAGAAATCTTAATTTACATCACAAGAATCAATGACAAATCATGAAAGCATCAAAACTAAGATTATGAACAAAAGCTAAGAATCCCCTTTTCCATATTACAAAGTCAAAACTAACTTCTACAATCTGAGAATAATCTCCTCCTAATCTACTCCCCCAAATGAAGAGAGAGCACTCTCTTTTATACATGAATTCCTTTGAGAAGAAGATAACCATCTCATAATGACAGATCCACTATTCTCTCAACCACTCTCAACTACTTTCCTATTATTACAAAATATGATCCCTTCAAATCCTCCACATGTCTCTCACAAATTCTCCACATGTCTCTCATACATCCTAGATAAGATATGCCAACCAAATCTCCATGATCTTCTCCTTGGAATATTCTTTGAATAACTATCTCCTTGAAATGGTGGAGGATATGTTCAAGGAGTCTTTCTTTGAATTGATCCTTCCATATTCCTACACATTTAAAAGCTCATCCATACTTGAGATATTAGTGAAAAACATGTTATTTTCCAATTTTAATCATAAATTCACTTATAATACTAAAATGAATAAAGTGGAAAATAATAAGATGAAACTAAAGTATATGTATGGAAATGGTATGATGAAATGTGAGGAATAGAAGAAGGTAAGGTGGATGAAAATATGACATTTCTGAGTCCCAATATACTCCCCAACTGAACTTGTTGCATGTCCTCATGCAACCATGTATGGATCTTCGTAAGAAATTTTGGCATCTGAACTTTGGCTTTGATTGATGATGTCTTTCCAACAATGAATGTTTCTAGGGTGTGAGTAACAACTGACATTTTCTTATGGTTGGTTCTTGTGTAACAACCATGAACACAAAGAATGTTGGTTCTTGTGTTAACAACATTTATCTCATTATTTGTTTTCTTGTTGCAATAATAATTTAACCCTACACTCATTGGAAATGATAAGATATCAATGTGCATAAGAAAACATCAATGTGTATAAGAAAGCCTTTTCTTTACCTTTATGAATTATGCCAATATGTGTATCAATGTGTATGAAGCAAAGTGCAACAGAGGATTTGTCGGAAAAGAAATGTTGGTGAATGATAAATGAGATGAAAAATGGAGTGATGGTAGTGGAAAAATTGAATGATGGTAGTGAAATGATGATAGTGAATAAAGTTCAGAGGTATAGTTGTGAAATGGAGAGTTTGGTGGAGTTGTAGTTGTGAAATGGAAAGTTTGGCATAGTTGCAGCTGGTGTTGCAGCCAACTTTCTGAACTAATATCTCCCAAAATACAAACTGGGTTTGGATAAAAATTTTCAAACAAGTCTTTACTAGTCCAATGCATCTCCACACCAAAAATCAGAAAAACCCACATCACGGATTTCGAGTGTTATACCTCTATATTTCACGGTGTCGCATCCCCATCACAAAACAAGTTGACGACACTTTCCCTACTGTTTTGAACCATCCAGAAGAGATAGATGATGAGTCAACCTTGAAGGTAAATCCACCCTGGCAAGTTTTGACCCACCTTGGACTTTATTTTTACACACTACCGCGTCTTGCTATCTTCCTAAAACGCGGCACTAGACACTACCGCGTGCTGCTTTTTCCTCAAAGCGCGGCAGTGCCGCGTTCTAAAGACTTTGCAAAACGCGGTACCCTTTTAATAGTTTTTTGCCCTTGGCTTATGGGATTTTGGATTTTCGAAGATAATGGAAGATTGGGTTCCTTGATTCGATCTTAACTCATCTCCTTCGATTAGAAACCCTGATCCACTTATCTCTCCTTAGATCCACCCATCTCTCTTGTTGGTTAACCTCACCATTCACTATAAAAGAGAGGTATGCCATTGGAAAAAGGGGGGAGGACTCTTGAGAGCACCAAACTTATGGTCTTGCAGCATTGTGGAGATAGCTAGAGGAGAAGACACTTGGAGTTGGAGGATTGGCTTGGACATCAAGCACCCTTTGTAAGTAATCTTCAAGTTGTAATGGAATAACTTGTCTTGTTTTCCCAAATCATTTGTGTTAATCTTGTTTTAATGATATGATTTGTATCTTTCATAGATTTAGATTCTAACTCATGTTTCAGATTGTTAGAGAATAGTACATGCTTGTGTTTTGCTTCCATTATTAACAGGTTCGTTGGTGAGGACTTGGAGCTTGGAGCAAATATCAAAAACAGGCGTTTGGGTATAAGGTCAGTTAAACTCCTTCTATTCTCTTCAGCATTTTAATACTGAGATGTTTGTTAGATCTAGGGATTCAAGGTTGCATTTGTTTCGTTTTGTTCTTAGCCTAGAGTTAGTCTAAGTCTGCTTTAGTCTAAGGGAGTTTTGACTTATCCGTAGGGCAGAATTCCACATAACAAGAATGGCGACTCCGCTGGGTTTGATTACTGCTTGATTGGTTCAATTCACAGTCATTTATCTTTGAATTGTGAGTTTTTATTGCATTTCAAACCAGCTTGAATCTTGGTCTTTTTTTACCCTTATTCACCCCTCCTCGCAGTATTTATCTCCCTGTTTAATTACTGAGTCCCCTGGGTTAGCAACAACCCTGAAAACTTTATTTTTTCTTTTCCAGTTGCGCTTTTTTCCTCTTGCCACAGTACCGCGCCCTAATAACCACTTCCAGCGCGGTAGTACCGCGTCCTAGGCATTAATACCAGAGCGGCAGTTACACAGTGCCGCGCTTCAGCCAGGCTATAGCCTGCGGTAGTGTCTGCAAGTGTGTAATTTTTTTAATTTTTGCTTGGTTTCCTGAGTTTCTCCCTGCCTCAGATAATCTTTACTGTTGCCTGTTAGCATCCTGGTTAATTTCCAGTCTGTATGGTCTGCTTATCACCTAGTTTGTGAGTTTGATTGATTGATTGAATTAAGTGGCACTTTGGACATATTGGTCATTTTTCAATTTGATCGCATTTGACTTGACTTTTTCCCCACAACCAACTCAACACCACTGTCTGCTGTTACTGAACACTGTAGTTTTACAGTCATATTGTCATTATCATTTTCAGTAAATTAAAAAGATCATTGGTTGAGAGCAAATTTTGTTGTTTAAATTGAAAAAGTCTAGTGGTATTTTGCATAGAGAAATGAACCATTAATTTTGCCATAAAAATTCTCATTATAGAAGCATTGTAAATTGTAAAATCAGTGCATTGAAAAGAGTGTTTACTTCAGTTTGGCTTTGTTTATAAATCGAAAAGAAAAGAAAAATCTTTTACTTTGATTGCTTGTGAAAATTGTTATGCATATTTGATCGAAGAACCTCTATCTTTACCCTAGCTAGATTTCATCGAAGACAAAGGCTTGTTTATGATTCATTCTCATTTGCATGGTTTGAGTCGTCATAACACCATCAAGTTTCACGTCCACTACCCGATTGAGTAAGGCAGCCACTAAAATTAATCACCCTAATTAAACCAACTTTAACCTCACTTGAGGAAATCAAAAGAATTTGGTAGTTAGGTAGGACACCGGGGATAGGCATCATAATAATTCCCCCTTGTCACTTTCATCTGAGACATAGTCGTTGTCTTTAGGGAACTAAAATCCTCTAGTACTTATTGACACGGTCACAGCTAGTTTGTGGAGGGGCCTCCTAACTATTTCCAACTTTCAGGGGTTAAACAACCGCGAGATTGAGAACCGGACGGACTCTGTGGAATACCGCACTCCACTTAGCCCTAAGGCAACATCGATCGCTGTCTTCTTCGGAAGGCTGAAGTGCCCAAAACCTTTTCCGACGTGTCATGAACGAGGTGGCTTAGTATCTATTCTACTAGGGCTCTTTTACCCAGGATCCCTTTCGGTAGAGGGATATCCTTCTTATATCGGTCTCTCATGTTGTATTGTTCGACTTGGATTTCATCACCTTGCGAAGGATACAGCCTGTTGAGGTCTCCAGCTCTTAGCTAGGAGTTTGCTTGCTATCTCATCTTTGTAGAGGGTCATTTTTCATTTATAGGGACTGCTTGTTGGCATTTTGGCCAGTTTTGTTGATTAGCTCGCTTATTGAGACGCCGGTCTCAGTATAGATTTTAGAGCTTGCTTTTTTGGCCTGTGAGCCTTGCTTTTTCTAGCTCCTCTTTTGCACACTCGGCTGCATTAGAGTTTTTGAGTTCTTTGTTTACGGTACTGCCCCCGATTTTCATTTTCCTGTCATCATGTCAGATCAACCACGAAGATCACGAAGACAACAGGGCCTAAGCCCTCCACCACCACCACCGCCACGGACTTCTGGTCCGCCTGCATCACGCATCCCTGCTCCTCCTGGCCGCGGTGCTGGTCGAGGCAACATTCCACCGCCGATACGTACAACATCTTCAGTTACGCCCGTAACTGTCAAACACAGCACAGTCTCAGAATCTACTACAGCTTCTATAACCACTAGCATGTCTGAGACTTCCACTGTCACCTCACCCACTGTCATTCCAGATTTATCTGTAACAGTGGACACAGTTACAGCAGCTGAACCTAGCACAACCCAGAGTACTAGACCAGAGGTCATCCTTCTACCGGATGCCAACACTTCTCGTCCATCAGACACTTTCCACGACGATATAGACGGATCTATTGGCACCACAGAAGGGTCCGACCAGGACATACCTGGCTTAATTTCAGTCCCAGGCAGATACGTTGAGATCATTGAAGATACTCGTCTACCTGACACACCTTTTGAACCTGATTATGGCTTCATTACTTCCCAGACGGAATTTCCGCCTGTTATTACTACGTCACCCAATGTTCATCCTCAGGAGACCAGTTCTTCTAGCAACGTACCTCGCACTTTACATCTACCCAACATCCCACCGGGACACGAAATCATGGCTTCCATCCAGTCTAGTATGGTTAGCCTAGCGAACTCTCCGTTAGCATCGGCACAATTTAGACGCAACACAGAGCAAATGCTTTCGACAGCGTCTAGATACCCCCCTGTTTCTCGTCCTTCTGACTATAGGGATCCCAACGTCCCGTCTAGCACAGAATTTCATCACTCTTTTGCAGACAGCTCAGGACCTTCGGACTTTACTACACCTAGATTCCTGTCGGATCCCCAAAATATTTTTCAGGATATGAACTCGGACCCAGTTCTCGTTGGTCCTCCTATCATTGAACACGTTATGGACGACGCCGATACCCCTGGGCTAAATTCCCCACATTTGCTGTCATCACCAATGTTTGGTGCACATTCTATGAGGGATAACCCAGTTTTTTCTCCGTCCTCAGCTGTCCAATATGGACGACCTCCTCCGCAAATCGGTACTTTTGGCGCCGTTGGCCAATCCATGCTATCATATTTGACTAGCGGCGGAAGAACACCTAGTCATACTGCTGGATCTTCCGTTTCGACCGGAGGATCACCTTCAGCCACCATTTATACTATTTCAGGAGGTGGACAACCGACTGCAATGGTCCCTAACTCCAACATCCAAACCCTCCCTGGTGGGCCATCAACCCAACCAGCTGGGGGGCAACCTTCTGTAGGGAACCCCATTGTTAGTCAACAACCTCCAACTGGTGGGCCATCAACCCAACCAGTCGGAGGACAACTTTTTGCTGGGAACCCAGTTCCCAGTCTACAGCCTCCTCATATAGGGCCATCCAACCTAACTGCTGGCGGACAACCTATTGGCTTGATCCAACAGGTTTCCCAACCAGCAGTGTCTACTCAGTTTGGTATGTACAATCCACCTGGCAGTGGACAACCTCATTCCGGTGTTCCAATCGGGCTTTACTCCCAACAACCCCCGTCAGGCATGCTTCCTTCTTGGGATCATCAAATCCCACAGAGTGGGGGGTACTCACTTTTCGGAAACTGGAACCAAGCTGGGGGGCAATCTCAGATTTCCCCCAACTTGAATTCTGGTTTCCCTTACCCTTCGGCTGCTACAACTCCATGGAACCCGTCACTTCAATTTCCACTCGTTCCTCAAGCAGGAACGAGTCTTCCATGGACACCACCGTCGCAGCCACCCCCCAACCCTGCTATGGGAAATCCTCCACTTACACAGTATGGTGGCAACATCCCTGGAACACAACAATTCCAAGGAACTTTTCCCCAACAAGGAACAGCAACCATTCCTGGGTATCAACAGCCTCAGGGTACCATACCCACTCAGCAGAACACTTACCAACCGGCTGCTTACAATCAACCGGTTAACCAGATGGCTTACTATCCGCAGAACTTCCAGCAGTATCCCGCGGGAAACACATATGGGTATAACACACAGCAGCATGCTATGCAGGGCCCTCCAGGGTTTTCTGCACCACATGGTTATTACTCATACCCGCAGACCAACCGTCAACTTCCCTTCTTGGCCACACTTGACTTACCAGATTTGTCGAGGCTTATCAACGATCCTATATGGCACGAACCTCACTGGCCACCTATCCCAGCCAAACTACCATCGGACATTCCCAAGTTCGATGCCAAGCCCGGGGAAGACCCCAAGAACCACGTGATGACCTTCCATCTTTGGTGTTCATCAAACTCCTTGATGGATGATTCCATCCGACTTCGGCTCTTCCAACGTACGCTTACCGGAACGGCAGCAAAATGGTACATCGAGCTGCCACAGCACTCTTTTCGTGATTTCAACACTCTGGCTATGCAGTTTCTGACACATTTCCAGCTTCCCATCCGGTATGAGACTGGAACAGAACTGCTAACTTCACTGCGTCAAACCACTTCCACACACATCTCGGATCACATCCACGAGTGGCGAAGACGCCGTAGGCTAATAAAGGCACCTATTCCAGATCAACTACTTGCTGATTGGTTTACAAAATCCTTTTTGCCTCCCATAGCCAGAGATATTGCTATGCGCGGACCAGTTACGGAAGAACAAGCCATCTCGGCAGCACAATACATGGATTTAGTATATACTCAATCCGGTACTTTACATGAACTTCTTCCACATGCTTCCCGTGTTCACACTGATCCTACAAAACCTACTACTGAACCACCCATTGATGGTATCGTTGGTTCAGTTAAGACCCAGCCTGCTACCAACTCGACGGGGCAACAAGCTTCTGCTTCCCCCGCTTTTACCCAGGTCGCTTCAAAAGCTTCCACCTCTCCTGCTGTCTCCTCCGAAGTGAATGCAGTCCAATATACATCACAACCATCCGGAGGAAAGAAGAAAAACAATCGTGGTAAACCCAAGAAGAACCAGCAGGAGAACCCCAAACCACAACCTACCCAGAATGACCAAAAACCACGTCGGAAAGCTAAGTTTCCCTGCTTGATTTGTCAAGATGATCATTATACGCGTGACTGTCCCTACAAGGACGAGGTCCATAAGTTCGTTAAAGGATCCTCTCGACCGGCAGTGCTAACTAACCCTTTCCCCCAACAGCAACAGCAAATGGTTGCCCAAGAAACCCCACAAGGGGGCAACCCGACTAATCCTTCCCGTGGAGAGACGTCCACAAACCGCGAAATCCTAATGACAAGTAATGAGGAGATTAATATCACAACTCGTTCAAAGACGTATGACAATCCTCCAAGTTCAACCAAACAATCGGAGACAGCCAAAGGCAAATCTCCTGCTGAAGATCCGATTCCTATTCCCCCCCCCTAATGGTCATCTCCATATCGAGAGACCACTTATGGATACAGTGCTACGCCCACCCAAGGGCACCATACGAAAGGCGACATTCAATCCGAATGCGCGAGCTGCCCAAAACTACAACATTATTGAAGATTTGGCTCAAGCACCTTGCGCTATGTCAACTCTCGAGGTTCTCCAACACTGCCCTACGCAGCGTAGAACCCTACTTTCAGCACTGGGGGCATTGGACCCAGATACTTCAAACTCCATCATGTTTAACTTGGAGCACGCTAAACCTAGGCTTTCTCACCAGTTAGCCTTCCAGGTGCATACGAAAATCCGTGGAAATGTTATCCACCGCACAGTGTTAGATGAGGGTGCTTCCACGTCGATTATGTCTTTGAACTGCTGGAGAGCCCTCGGCTCGCCTGAGGTCACAACTTCTCCCACTACTCTTAGAGCGTTTGACGGACATGGTTTTCAACCATACGGACTCATCCCCTCAATCGGTGTTGAACTAGGGGGCAAAACAGTATCCGTACACATCGAAGTCGTAGATGCACCTTTGGATTACAACCTCCTACTTGGTCGGAACTGGTTCTATGCCATGACCGCCATAGCATCTACAGTCTTCCGGATTGTACAATTTCCTCATGAAGGGAAAATTGTCACTATTGATCAATTGGATTACTGTATCCCAGACTCCCATCCGAACTCCGCCAATACCGTTCCGTTATTGGATCAACCTCGGTACCGGTTCCAAGACATAGGTGTTGGTCTCATGAAGGATTCATCCCTCATTGGAGTTTTTCCAGAGCTGGGAACCCATATTCAACCAGTCAACATGATTTCATCGCATGTCACCCCGTCCGATGATTCATGGGTCATCCCGAGTCCTACTCAGATCCAAGGCTATGGCAATTCCATGCCTTTGAACAGAAACCTTGCAGCATATGACGCGATCCAATCAGCCACAGATTGGGTCGACTGTTCTACTGATCACACAGTGGCACAGCTCTCGACTGAAACTCATACACACCCACCATTGTTTGATCCTCTCAACTTGATTTTTCCCACCGACGAATCAATCATAGAGGTTATGTGCGGTAATGAGCCACCATGGGGAGATTTTCATCATCGATCTTCATTCCCCACCATTCAGTCACTTGAGCCTGACACCAAATCCAGTGCTTCACTTGGGATGGTTCAAACCAAGTTCCCCACTTCCCTCGACGAAGTATTTTCTGAAGGCAACTTGGCCAATCTTATGGCAACCACTCCCATCGACATTTCAGTAAAGCCTGGTATCGTGGAAAATGTGCACATTGGCAAAACATGTACTCCTCTCAAGACGGAGTTCTATAATGCCTACTTTAAAACTTTCCTCGATATTTTCGCTTGGAGTTATGAAGAGATGCCAGGAATCGACCCGTCGATTGTGGTCCACGAAATTCCAACTTTCCCTGGTGCCCGACCTGTTCGGCAAAAGCTTCGACCCGTTCATCCTCGTAAGGCAGCCGCCATTAAAGCAGAAGTTGAAAAACTTTTGCGTGCTGGTTTTATCTATCCTGTCCCATTGACAGAATGGGTATCCAACATCGTCCCTGTAGCCAAAAAACAGGGAACGATCAGAGTCTGTGTTGATTACCGTGACTTGAACAAAGCTTGTCCCAAGGACAACTATCCAACTCCGTTTATTGACCAGATCATCGATAACTGTGCCGGAAGTGTTATTTTTTCATTTATGGATGGCTTTTCTGGCTATAATCAGATCGATATCCTCCCAGCCGACCAGCACAAAACGGCCTTTATCTGCCCTTGGGGGATCTTTGCATATCGGAAGTTACCTTTTGGCCTCAAGAATGCCGGGGCAACTTTCCAACGGGCGATGTCCTACGCATTTCATGACATCAAACATATCGTAGAGCCATATCTCGATGACCTTCCCGCTCATTCTCGAACTCGGGAAGAACATCCAGATCACTTGAGTGCCATTTTCGAAAGGTGCCGGCGCTACAATATACGTTTGAACCCGCATAAGTGCGTCTTCTGTGTAGAAGCTGGAAAACTGTTGGGCTTCATAGTCTCCAAAGACGGGATACGTCTAGATCCCGCAAAGGTAGCAGCTATCATAGCCCTGCCTCCACCTACCAATATTCCAGAACTTCAATGTTTGCAAGGGCATGCAAACTTTCTACGCCGTTTTATCTGTAATCTGTCCGAGATAACAAAAGGCTACATGCGGCTTCTCAAGAAGAATGTTCCCTTCATATGGGATGATGAAGCCCAACGCTCCTTTGATAATTTAAAGGCAGCCTTAACCAAAGATCCTGTGATTCAACCCCCCAATTACACACAGGACTACATCCTTTATCTCGCAGCCTCGATTTCCACCATTGGTATGGTGTTAGTCCAGGAAGACCACAACGGCATAGAACATGTGGTGTACTATCTCAGCAAGAGTCTTCTCGACTCCGAAACTCGCTACTCACATGTTGAAAAGCTGGCTTTGGCAACAGTATTTGCTGTCCAGAGATTCTGTCACTACATCTTACTCCGTCGGACCACCGTTATCGCCGATTTCAATCCAATGTACTATATCCTCACACGACAAGTGCTTGGGGGCAAGTACTCCCGTTGGATTGTCATCCTTCAAGAGTTTGACTTGGAATTTGTCAAAGCCAAGTCTAAGAAATCTCTGGTCTTCGCTGAGTTAATTTGTCACTTGCCCCGTGCTACCAAGCAATCCGAGCCCATTGATTCTCTTCCCGACGAATCACTGTTCCTCATTAGCACGTCCGATCTGTGGTATGGGGATATTCTCTTATATCTCCAAACCCAACGCTTCCGTCCCGATCTCACCCGCGATGAACGACGACGTATCAGACATCACGCAAAATATTACCTTATCGTGAACGATACTCTGTATCGACGTGGTGTCGACACTGTCCTTCGACGTTGTTTGACCTTAGATGAGGCGGAACGCGTTCTCAATGACTGCCACGCTGGAGCATGTGGTGGTCATCTCTCTGGGATGGCTACGGCCCAGAAAATACTGCGAGCGGGATACTTCTGGCCCTCGATTTTCAAAGACTGCATCGAAACAGTCAAGAAGTGTCCGCCATGTCAATTCTTTCATAGCAAAACGCGCTCGCATCCTGCTCCACTCCATCCTGTCATTGCCGTCGGCCCCTTCTCCAAATGGGGCATTGATTTTATGCACTGTAAGCCCACTTCAGCCGGGGGGCATAGCTATGTCATAGTGGCTGTGGACTATTTTACAAAATGGGCTGAAGCGATGCCTACATATGCTGAAGACGGCAAAACAGCAGCGCAGTTCATATTCAATCATATCATAGCTAGATTCGGTGTCCCACAGTCTATTGTGACCGATCATGGTTCCCATTTTAGGAATCATATGATCGAAGAACTAAGTGCCAAACTGGGTTTTCGCCACGAAAACTCAACCCCGTATTACCCACAAGCTAATGGCCAAGTTGAAGCCATCAATAAGGTCCTGAAATGAATGATTCAGCGCATTGTGGGTACCCAAAAATCCAATTGGCACTCAGCTCTGTTCTCAGCACTGTGGGCATACTGAACCTCAGTGAAAAGTGCTACTGGGTTTACACCATTTCAATTGGTGTACGGCCTGGAGGCCATTCTCCCGATTGAATGTGAAATTCCATCACTCAAGATAGCCATAGAGCTACTTCCACACACTACTTCCGAAGAAGAACGGTTTCTATACCTAGCCAAGCTAGATGAAACCCGCCGCGACGCCGCTTTGGCTAATGAAGCTCACAAAAAACGCGTCAAAGCTCAATACGACAAATCCGTTCAACCTCGGATCTTCAATGAGGGTGACCTCGTACTTACATATGATCAGATGCATGATAAACTTGGAAAAGGTAAGCTTGAATCTATGTGGTACGGCCCCTTCATCATAAAACGTGTCTTAGAAAAAGGAGCCTATGAACTAGTCGATTGTGATGGTATGCCATTGGCACGGCCCCGCAACGGGCTATACCTCAAGCGTTTCTACGCGTGAGGTTACCCCACGCAGGTTACTTCTTGTACATAATGTACTTAGTTTGCTTTTTGCTTTATTTTCAGTGTGCGCGTGGATCTCATGTATCTACTCTTACTTTGACTCGTGCCTTTATGCGCAGATGTCTACCTACTTTGGATTCGCTGACGGTGCAAGCCGACATACCCGGAATCTCGCTTCCGCAGCATGGGTGATCTATTCCCCCACTGGCGAGTTGATTTCTTCAGGAGCCATTTGTTTAGGTCCCGCAACCAACAATATCGCAGAGTACCATGCAGTCATTGGTCTTTTGACAGAGGTTGCTTCACTCATGATTGACTCCTTATCGGTCTTTTTAGACTCCCAACTCGTGGTTTCACATCTAAACCGTGTTTACACAGTTCGCGATCCTACATTACTTCGTTTATTTCGAAGAGTACGCCTCTTGGAACGGTCATTTGATTTTATCACATATCAACATATACCGAGAGAATTCAATTGTATTGCCGATTCATTGGCTAATTACATTTTGGATTGGCATCTTGCCCATACATAAACACATCACAAAAAATAAAGTGCACAAGTCATTGTAAATATTTAGATCATAAATAGGTCCATATCACTGTATATAAAAGTGTTTGTTCCAAAATACATAAAGTTTGTGTCAAAGACAAAATTGGGGATTAAATCCCATATACAAAAATTGGCCCTCAAAGCCTGCATATCGTGTACATGCCGCAAAAAGATCGAAAGACCGTCTATGGAGACCTAGGAGACCTATCATGTCCCTCATCGGACTCCTCCCGCTGCTGGTGGTAACACATCACAGCTCGAACCACCTTCCGAAGAAGTCGACTGATACGTCCAGGTACACCCACAGTATGTCGCTGGAGGTGGTAGGGAACATCATCCATCCGCATAGCAGGGATACCATGGGTCAATCCCTGCAGGTTCCTCTCAATGTCCCGGACACCTCCTGCCTCGTCTTCATCTTCTTCTTCGACAGGATCAGCTTGACGATCTACACCGCCACGACGTAGTGGAGAGTATCCAGCTGGCCTCTGTGGTCCACGATCTGCAACATGCATGCGAGTATACATTAGAAGTCTTTTACACATTCTAGAAAAGCATTAAAAATTAAATATTCAAAAAGAAAAGTACATATCCATGAAGGTCATACCAGAGTTGTCCCAGTCATCATCTTCTGGCAAAGCCAAGTCAATATCCTCACGGAAATCTACCCCTGAATAGGGATAGTCGTCGATCATGACTATCTGCTCCTCTAGCCAAGAGAAAAAGTCCTCTCCAAAGGCTAGCCGCTGAGGTCCTCCAAGGCGCCCAGCGTAGTCGCTCCATCGAGCCATCCATGGATCAGTAGGTGGGCGAGGACGCATAGATATCTGTGGACGCAGTAATGGCACTCTTGCCAGAAAGAAGGTAACCAGGATGCTCCCATACCCAAACTGGGTATTTTTCCCAGTTCTACATTTGTGCACCTGTTCCTTCATGTTGGACAACACTGCATCACACCTGTTGAAAACCGTTCCTCCCATGCACTCTGCTGCGAGATTTACCTGCGTGCGGGTTGCCTGATGTGGACTCACGCTTCCTGCTGCACGTGTAATAGTGAATAGCAAAGTTTTGAAAGGAATATTTGTGACCTCTTTTATGGCCACTTTCCCACTTTTCTTACTCGAACCTGCCTGACAGTATCGAGCAATCAAATCATCCGTGCTTGATTCTGAAGCACTGTACCCGGTAAAATTCGGCCGGGCCCCTCTTTTCGAGAGGCCCGTGAGGAAGTAGATGTCTTCGAGTTGGATTTCAAGCACATGCTCTCCCACTCGGAAAGCTTCGATATCGGGGGTCCCACAATTGGACAAGGTGAGTAAGAAGCTTAGGTTGTTGGCGGATCCCTTTAGTCTTGAAAAACTTTAGCAAACCACATTCTCGCAATGCGGTCACGGTTGGTAGGTCATTTTCGGCTGCAAAATCATCCGCTTCATGCTCCCTCTCTTTCCAACTCACCATTTTGCTCCAAATAAGTTGCAAATCCCTGCAAAAGGGCAAACAAAGTAATTAGTAACTATTTAACAACTTACTTCCAGCAAAAAATTGAGGAAAATTTGATTTTTTGAACTTAAATTTCGCACGTGCCGCGCCTGGAAGACACCCTATCGCGCGGCAGTCCACAGTGCCGCGCCTCATTTTGGGGTTACAGCGCGGCACTGTTCAACAGTGCCGCGTTTTTCGATAGGGGACCCGCGCGGCAGTACGGCGGGCGATTTTTGCCCAAAAGGGCTTCCCAAAAAATTAATTTTCCCCTGGTGAAAGTAAAAATTTCTTACATGAATTGAAAGAGGGGCTCAAGCACTCTTACCTGGCGCAGACGGCGGTCGAAATGGTGTCCCAGAACTCTCAGTATCGATCCTTGAAATTTTGCTCCAAAATGGGTAAAAATGTCTCCTTTGGGTAAAAAGCACAAATGAATAGTAATTTCTATTTTTACCATGCCTTATATAGCATTTTTCCACATTTTTTAATTAATTAATTACTATTTCAAATAAACAAACCCTTGTTCACATTTGCTAATGCCCGGTTGTTGAGCATTTATTAACAGGATCTGCGGTAGAAATGGGATGCATTCATACTGGTGTTTAATCGAAATTTGACCTTCATATTGAGCCCACTTTATCTTTTTCGTGCTCTGGATTTAAAACTTGAAAAAGATTCCAAGCGCTTTCACACCTGTCTCGTGCTTGTCAAACACAAGTAAACGGTGTCGAGTACGGTCAACTTTACTCATGCTCGTTAAACGATGAGGAAAGTATTATCCTGGTTGTATTTTATTCTTTTTTCGGACCAGAATAATTTAAAATTTACGAAAAAGACCATAGGAGTCCATAGTTAAGCTCTTTTCAAACTCCTTAAAATTGAAAAGATTGCCAAGTGATCTTGACTCTTTCACACTTGTAAAAGTATTTGAAAGGTCGTCTATTCGGTGATAGGTTACCCCTTTTTCGGCCCGTCTAGACTATTTACGAGAAAGGTATACCTCAGTCAACCTCGGCTGGGAGAGTTCTCTCGGGAATTGTTTTTACACTTTTTCGGGATCGAGAGACTAAATTTTACGAAAAAGTACATCATGGAGCTTCCTTTAAGTTTTTTAGGCTCTCTAAATATGAAAAAACTACCGAGTTTTCCTTCCTTGGGCTCGTTAAAATATTAACATCGAAGGACCCACTTTGGGACGAACCCCTCCTTTCTCAGGTTCGTAAAACATGTGAGATTGGACTCATCCACAAGATGAGCTACACCGAGCATCTGTTATCCTCTTCAAGCTCGTAAAACAAGAAAGAGGTACTCGTCCATCATGTCGGGGAAATATGGGGGAACAAGTCAAGTTTATCCATGGCAGCTTTTTCGGTCGTTACCTTTGAACATGGCATGTGTCCATCTCTTGTCTATATTTGGGTATCCGTCTTTCATTGAGTCATAGTCGTCATCATGGGTCGTCTCCCTGGCCACGAGTCCGCACATCCGGTGTCTATCCTCTATTTATCAATAATCCCTGCTGCCAAGTCTTGTTACATGTCGTTATATGTTCAAAGGGTTGCATTGTATCGAGTCATTCATTGTGTCAGGCCTCCGCTGTGTCAGTACATATCCCATTACTTCATCATCCTATCATATGTGCCGATTTCGTGTCGATGATGTGGGAATCATCATGGCCCACCTTCGACGAGTCTATTCCTGTCGACACCAAATCACTATCCGGGAATTAGACTTAGAAATCAACCATTAGTACCTTGGTACCTGCATGCCTCAATGGCAGGTTTCCTCGTGTTTGACAGTAGGTTCACACCAATGACCTCTGATCAAGCGATCTCTCGGATGCTCGACATCAACTCATTCATTCGCATTTCGTTGAGATGTACTATTGATACCTTGGGAATCATTGTCATTATTGGTGATCTCCCTCGCATTTGTTAACGGTCCACGTCATTGACCGGTAATCAAATGGTTCCTTCCATGTTCGACTTCAACACCTTGTAATCACATGGTTAGATTCGTATCTTTATGCGATCGGATAGAAGACCCTGGGCGCATCACTGTATCTTGACTGCGTCCAGGCTGCGATGAAGATGTCTCTTGTATTGTCACACAGATCCACTTATTGTATTGGTCGTGGCTGTGTCATTATTGTCTCATGGATCTACGATTGTTCATAGTAGCCATGATCTCTCCACAGTTTACATTATCTCAGTACTCATGGATCTGCAATGTATTGGTCGGAAGCCATGCTTTGAGTCATTTGTTTCCGAGCATGGGAATGCCCGCCTCGGTGGTATATCTAACACTTTGATTTTATTTCAGCTCCGTGTCGCTCTCCTCGATGCTATCTCTGCACATTATATTCGTAAAGTCTTTCGGCCATCAGTTCCTTCTGACCTCACACTTTAGGGGGCATCTGTTATACCTCTATATTTCACGGTGTCGCATCCCCATCACAAAACAAGTTGACGACACTTTCCCTACTGTTTTGAACCATCCAGAAGAGATAGATGATGAGTCAACCTTGAAGGTAAATCCACCCTGGCAAGTTTTGACCCACCTTGGACTTTATTTTTACACACTACTGCGTCTTGCTATCTTCCTAAAACGCGGCACTAGACACTACCGCGTGCTGCTTTTTCCTCAAAGCGCGGCAGTGCCGCGTTCTAAAGACTTTGCAAAATGCGGTACCCTTTTAATAGTTTTTTGCCCTTGGCTTATGGGATTTTGGATTTTCGAAGATAATGGAAGATTGGGTTCCTTGATTCGATCTTAACTCATCTCCTTCGATTAGAAACCCTGATCCACTTATCTCTCCTTAGATCCACCCATCTCTCTTGTTGGTTAACCTCACCATTCACTATAAAAGAGAGGTATGCCATTGGAAAAAGGGGGGAGGACTCTTGAGAGCACCAAACTTATGGTCTTGCAGCATTGTGGAGATAGCTAGAGGAGAAGACACTTGGAGTTGGAGGATTGGCTTGGACATCAAGCACCCTTTGTAAGTAATCTTCAAGTTGTAATGGAATAACTTGTCTTGTTTTCCCAAATCATTTGTGTTAATCTTGTTTTAATGATATGATTTGTATCTTTCATAGATTTAGATTCTAACTCATGTTTCAGATTGTTAGAGAATAGTACATGCTTGTGTTTTGCTTCCATTATTAACAGGTTCGTTGGTGAGGACTTGGAGCTTGGAGCAAATATCAAAAACAGGCGTTTGGGTATAAGGTCAGTTAAACTCCTTCTATTCTCTTCAGCATTTTAATACTGAGATGTTTGTTAGATCTAGGGATTCAAGGTTGCATTTGTTTCGTTTTGTTCTTAGCCTAGAGTTAGTCTAAGTCTGCTTTAGTCTAAGGGAGTTTTGACTTATCCGTAGGGCAGAATTCCACATCTTGTTTTAATGATATGATTTGTATCTTTCATAGATTTAGATTCTAACTCATGTTTCAGATTGTTAGAGAATAGTACATGCTTGTGTTTTGCTTCCATTATTAACAGGTTCGTTGGTGAGGACTTGGAGCTTGGAGCAAATATCAAAAACAGGCGTTTGGGTATAAGGTCAGTTAAACTCCTTCTATTCTCTTCAGCATTTTAATACTGAGATGTTTGTTAGATCTAGGGATTCAAGGTTGCATTTGTTTCGTTTTGTTCTTAGCCTAGAGTTAGTCTAAGTCTGCTTTAGTTTAAGGGAGTTTTGACTTATCCGTAGGGCAGAATTCCACATAACATCGAGAAAAATGCAAATTGGTTGCTGGTGACAGATTTTTGCAGGTAGGTGTTTCAGTTCGATGAAATAGTTGAATTTATCTCAAATCACAAATTGGGTTTGGCTGAAATTTTGCAAGCAAGTTTTTACCAGTCCAATGCATCTCCACACCACAAATCAGAAAAACCCACATCATGGATTTCGAGAAAAATGCAAATTGGTTGTAGTGATGATGGTTGTTTTTTTGAAATCCATGCATTGGATTGCGCTGAAACTTGTCAATTTTGTTCATCATAATATTATCCATCCCCTGTCCAAAAATCATGAGGATCCAATGCATGGTTTGTGAGATATACTCAATTCAAATTCTGCATTTTATATAAGGAACAATATGCATGAGAAAATGAATAAACTGCCACAAAAGATTTCTTGTCCTCTGAAAATATGGTTGCATTTGAGATCCTATAGAGTGTACATCAACCTCTATCTTCATCCTCCCCAACTGAACTTGTTGCATGTCCTCGTGCAAATTGGCATGGGTTATGAAAGTGAAAAAGGAAATGGAGCATGGTGAGGGAATTTTCCAAATTATTCATTACTAGCATGTAAGGAATTGCATGATTAAAGTTCAGAAAACAACATACCTCCACTTACCCAAGAATGATGATGAACTATGCAATAGGAACGTGGTTGGGGATGTTGCTGGTGCAGCTATTGTAACTATTGGATCAGAGAAGATGTCACTGTTGTAGGATCATAAAAATGTAACTGAAATTGTTGCTGTTGAATTTTGGAGAATGTGACTAGATCGTGGAAGATGTTACTGCTGCAGGGTCATGAAAATGTAACTTGAAATGCTGCTGCAGCTGTAACTGGATCATGGGAAATATCGAAGGCAGAAAGTGGAACCGTGGTACTCTCATATAGCTGAAGTCATGCTGTTGTAACTGTTGAGGGAGTCATGAAAAAGTGTACAGTCTTCACTCGCTTCAAAACCCGATGATACAATTCTAGTCATGCGAATAAATGTGTCGATATCGAGCATGAAAAGAAGTCATTGGATTACTGGCCATTGATGAATTCCATTAACCAGTGTGAGGAAAACTCACCATTGATGTCAATGAGTGCCAATGTCACGTCCCCATTTTGACCCCCTTGTATTAAATCGTGAATGATGTAAATATTGTAACTTAATCATGGTGAGGAGCTCAAGGCCAAGGCCCCACCACTGATTTAGCATTTTATGTACTGGAAATTAAAGAGATAGATGCCTATGGTTCTTGTGCTAGAAGGGCACGATGTAAACAAGACATCATGTAAATACAAATTTAATAAAAGATACCCACAACCAGCTACGCAATGCAACAAAGAGATGAGGGCATGATCTTTACAAGGAATAGGGAGGGAAAATAACCAAACCCTTGAGCCATGGTGTTAAGCCATTTCATTGAGGAAACCCATGAACTCTCAACTACCCATTTGGCCTCATGCACCCAATCATTTAATTCTTCCAATAATTGGTTGAGACAATTAATGCCTTGAGATGGGAGAGGTATGGCTGTCAATTTTCGTGTATGGGCAAGACAGCAACCTGGGAAATCGAGTTTTGGTTGGCTGGGCAAGAAAACCCCCACAAAATTGGCCCAAAGTCATTCTTCACCCATGGCATTCTTCCTCTCACGTAGTCTGAGCCTGTTGGGGTTTTATCCTTCACGTTTTTCACCATTTCCTTCATTATTCCATGCTTGCAAACTCATTTTTTGTTAGCTCATTGGCTGGGAGAAGAGAGCCACGATTTTTGGGATTATAGAGGTCGTTTCTGCCCACGAAATGCCCATGAGCATTCTTCTGAAAACGATTTTTCTCTCCTGGGGTTGATTTCCCATTTTCTCCTTTTCGTTTTGGTTGCCCACGTTTTTTCTGGAACTATTACAGACCCATTGTTGGGAACTTCACTAGAGAAGCGTTTTTCTCATGCCCAGCACTTACACTTTTGCTGTTATATGCATCCATCTCCTAGCAGCCTTAGAAACCCAACTGCTGGTTGACAGGGCTGATTCTGGTGTATATATGGTTATGTGAGACCCTGTTGTTCCCTAGTTCCTTGTGGAGATCATGCCTAGCTCGGGGGTGGCAGTGGTGCTGAGAGATCGTGGAGCACACTGGCCTACAGTTGGGTGGAACGTTGTAGAAGCGTAGCTGGTTGCTCGGGGATTACTTGGGTTGAGATAAGTATTCTCATTTGCTAAATTGATATTGTTTAGATTGATGAATGGCATGAATATACTGAATGTATAATGGATGCATAATTGATTATTTCCGCTGTGTTTTTCTTATAACTATACATCTCATATCTCTTTTAAATTATGTGAGTGCTTGGTTAAAAGTTTATGGGGCTAGATTCCCGGTTTAACCTCACGATCCTCTCCATCTAGCTGGTAGGATGGGAGGGGACGTGACAGCTAAGGTACTTGAGTACATCTTGCAAAATGCGAATAAATGTGCTGATGTCGAGCCAATTGCAAGATATGACAATCAAGGGACATTGATATATTCCCATGATTGTCAGCAAGAGAACTTGCCATTAAGGCATGCAAGCCTCCAGGTACTCAAAAAGGAACTCTTGTCTATATCCCAGATAAGGTGCCGAGGTCGATGGGGCAAGACTTGTTGAAAGGTGGGCCTTAAGGAATCCCACATCAGTCAACGCGAGTTTTTACAAAAAGATTGGTAGGACTATAAGAAATATCTCAGTAGCAACAGTGTTTATGGCAATGAAATATAATTATGGAAAGGGAACTGGATGTTCTTATTCAAAAGGAAGAAAGGGACTGAAAAAGAAGGAAATTATGTATGCAACTCAAAAAGATAGGTGTGTGTGAAGTCACGACGGATAAGGCAATGGAAAGTGGACTTCAACATGGATGACTAATGTGCTTTGAAGGAGATATGTGGGTAAACATTCATGATGCAAATGGGTTTATGAATGGTTTCTATGTAACAACAAACGTCATGATGTTTATGATGAGTAACAGCTCCTTCAAGCTGTCTTATCAGGCATGTTTCTCAAAACGTTTTGTGATTCTTGAAAAATTACTTTAGCAGCAAAATGTGATCATCTTCGAACCTGAAAAAAAACCTCAGTACTAATCCTGCATGAAATTCATGAGAAGTTTGAAAAACATAACATGCAAAAAGAAGTAAGAATGCGGCAAATCAAAGTTCAAAAATAAAACGTGTTTTTACCTGTTGCCATTGCGCACTTGGTTCGTCATTGATTGCTGCATGAAGTGACTTAAGAAAGACAAATTAGAATTAAATGTAATAACATGTTTCGAGATTGTTCAGGAATTATAGGATTTCCATTTGCAATTTTGAATTTTTACAATGTTTTTATTTTTATTTTTATAATTTTTATTTTCTTTCTTTTCATGGTTTTATAATTTTTATTGTTTTTGTTTTACACACCAAAAGAAAATGCAAAAATTATGCTAACGGTTTACTTGCTGATACCTATCACTAATGTTTTAAATATGCTTCTTAGGGCCACTCTCAAATTTATTCGAGCAAACAGAAGTTGTGTGAGAGCATGCTCCTCATCAATTTGTTTCATTAGTGCCAATTTTTTCTTGCATGATAAGATATCGATGCCGAGAGCATAAATATGTCATAAAAATTTTATTGTTTCTGCCTTTCAAATTGTTCCATTTTGCTACCAAAACGTTTACACCTGTCTTCATGTATGACCTGAACAAAATATATATATATATATATATATATATAAAATAAAATTAATAAAAAAAAAAAATTAAAAAATTAAAAAATTAAAATTCATCAATCAATGCTTGGATTATGTCCATGTTCGAAATTTTATTGTTTCTGGCCTTCAAATTGTTCCATTTTGCTACCAAAACGTTTACACCTGTCTTCATGCATGACCTTAACTGAAAAGAAAAGAAAAAAAAAGAAAAAAAACTTGGATTATGTCCATGTTCGATTTTCCACATGTAGGAATAAAGGAATGGTTGTTTATTAAATTGTTGGATGGACCAACATGGCATTTTAATTTCCCTTTTCTAGCTTTGCACAAAGATATAAAGAATCATACAACCTGGTTCTGCGCCTTGCTCTTATGATGCGGCCTATGAAACCTAGTATACAGATGTGACAAAATCAATCATAATGAGGTCGGCTCTTCTGATGTGTATGCACTTGAGTAAATGGTGAATTAGAGTTCCTATGATCTAAAGCACGGTTTCAACATTATTTGTTTATTGAAATCTTCACCAGGAAGAAAGAATTGCACGCAGTTGAAACCGCCAGAAAGGGATTCGCACAACCAAATTTGTAATACTAAAAATTAGTTTGTGTTGTTTTTATTCATGATGGCATCAAAAACAACTGAATTAAAATTTATATCTGGCGATAGACTGGCTCGTCAATTTCACTCTCAATTTGATTAGAATTCTGATCTCTCGCAATAATCGTTTAGGTAAAGGCGGTAAAGAATAGTTGCGTAGGTAAAATTTGGTGAATGCAAGATCTTGGAGCAGACCCTAGCTTCCTGAAGTTCTGTGAAGATGAGTATAGATCACGTAGAGGTTGAAATTGAGCAGATCCAAGCGTATTTCGTTTTGGATGCTAACTTTGGAAATGCTCCAGACTAGGTTTTAGATATACGTGGAAAATTATCACAGAGATCTTTGGTTAATTTTTCCTTTTGTAAAATTTAGATATCCTCACTTTGTCTTAGTCGGGTGCTCTTTGCAAACAGCGAGCACTGCGTTCAGATTCTCCATGTTCATCAAACATCCCAAAGTAGAGGCATGCAATCAAAATAAAACAAGCCCACGCATGCCAAATATATATAGTTACCTGGTTTTCTCTTCTACCAAGATCATGAGAAAATCAATCAAAAAACCAAAAAAACTTTCTTTATAGGCGGTGACGTAAAGACAGTGAGTGACCTACGTAAAAATCACCCTGAACTTTGCCAAAATTTGATTGTTGGCCGCTAGTATCAACCATAAAATATTTGGCACAGGTGGAAGCCATTGAAATCTCATCAAGCTAGTGGACAAGATTATCGATCAGGCGTGCCATCAACATTTTTCATTCTTGTCACCGCTGGCTCCATCATCAATGCATCTCCACCACCGTTTATTGCCCATATCATCACTTTTTCAATTTCCAGAGCATCTTTGCAAATAACGCAATGAGGGGATTCAAAAATAGCCTGGCTTTTGGAGGTTTCCCATGCGCGTCATTTCCATTGGCCATAGAAAGGATGCCACTTTTGTCTAGATGTGCACTACCCAAATAAAATAGAACCTACAGGAATCCTGGATAGAATAAGATTTGTATCCTCTTGGGCACTCTCTTAAAATGTAAAGACCAACCCTTGCATTGAGCGACTAGATCTTTCTCATGAAATGAAATTTGGAAAAGTGGAATGAGAGCAAGAATAGCATGAAAACCCGTAGATGAAGATCATCGTTTAAGTTTGGAAGAGATGTATTGGCAGGAAGATAGTTATAAATCAAGTTGATATACAATCAAACGATAAATGGGATTTTAGTTTCGCAACCACAGGCAGAAAAATCTCTTTGTTCAGTTGAACGTACTAGTGGACCGAGAAGATACATATTGATTGCGTTAAACGGATTTGCTTACCTCATCTCTCCCTCTCAACGTGCTTACCTCGTCTCTCATTTTACCATCTAGATGACTCGTAGTGACCTGCGGAAGCTCATGATCATAAAATTAAGCAACCGCCTCCACTTCGCATGGATTATCTGTTAAATCATAAATATGTGCTTGGGATAGTTGAGGAGCAGTGGTGACATGGAAAGTTTCTGTTTCATCTATAATCTATGGTAGCCAAAGGGCAATCGTGAATGGATTTGAACGTTTGTTTATCATCTAACAAGCTTCCTTTTCAAAACTCGGACTTTTTCTTTTTGCGTAACCAATGTTATAAATGTGTGCAACCGTAACCTTGGCCTAGTATATTTGTAAAAAAAATATTGGGAGTGCTTTTTATATCAAGAAAATAAACCGAGCAGATTAGCTTGGCTACACAAACTGCATTCCAAGTACCAAAGATGAAACTTGAAAATGGAAAGACAAATGTTGCTGAGATTCTATTCAGAAATGAACAGGTATGCTGAGACATAAACAATTGCAGCAACGCACGCATGGCATAGTTTTGTTTTACTCTTTATTATCCCGAGCCAAAGGATGAACCCCAAGATCTAATTGTTTTGCAGGTTTTTGCGTGGGTAGTGGAACTTCAATCCAGGAACAAAGTTTTTGCAGAGTCAGACAAAATTCAATCGACCACAGTTTCAACTTTAACACAGTTTCAGCATGTAATTTCTTTATTTGCATTACTTCAAATTTTAGCAAATGGAGATCTTAAAAATTAAAGCATCATTATTATTTCTGAAAACCGTTATAGCCATCCTACTTTCTGATCCTCAGATCGCACGAAGCACGGAGGAGAGCATACTTATTCTAAAAAAAATTGAAAATAATGTCCTATCTACACTATGCTAATTAAAATTATGAAAACATTTACGTGTAGTTAAATATCCAGTGTAGCCATTCACGTAACAGTAATAAGAATATATTCGTGTCAATTTTGTGAATGAAAAATGAAAATAAATAGAAATGTGTGAAATTAATTGTTGTAACTCTGAATTAACTAAATAAAAAGAAAAACTAAATTGATCTAACCTGGTACATGCTTGAAACCATCTTTCGATAAGGATTTCATAGGCATAGTTTTCACTCCTCAGATCATGTTGTAACTCCTCATTTTCCTCCTCGACCTCCTGCTCGCTTCATCATCATATGTGGAGGATTCTTCGTATGTTGATTCTTCATTTGTTTCTGGAAGAGTAATTAAGATCTCGGCTACTATTAGGATCTCCTCTTAATGAGAAGAGGAGATCCCTACTTTTGCAAGGATCTGAGTGAGTTGTTCCAAGCTTAAACTCATTGTTAAATCATTTTGAAAAATGGATTCTTACAGCACCCAAATCTAAATGAAAAAAAAAGAAAAAAAAAACACTCCAGAAAAAAAACACTCTGTACAAAAAACAATTACTCTTCACAGTTGCAAAAAAACACACTTGCTGAAATTGAAATTCACACTTGTAGAATTGAAACACTCATTGCAGAAATAAAAATTCACACTCTAGTGTACACTTGTAGAAAATCAAACTAAACTTCAATCCATCGTGCTTCCTTGGCAATGACGCCAAAATGTTAGGTGGAAATATTGTCGTTTAATTTCGTTGTAGTACTTGTCCAACTATTTAATTCTTCAATCCGAGGTTCGTAGGCTTACGAAGCACACGCAAAATATATGCAGGATTGAAGTTGAATTAAGCTAATCTAACCTCCCTTGCTAATTGCTAATTGCTAATCTAATTCCCCCTTAAGCTGAAACACACAACTGCTAATCTAATGTTGGAAGATGAAACACACAGCTGAAAGTAAATTGCATAAAAGAAATACAACATATGAAGAGCAACAAGACAACACATGTGAGCTCACATTAACAATAAAGAAATCTTAATTTACATCACAAGAATCAATTACAAATCATGAAAGCATCAAAACTAAGATTGTGAACAAAAGCTAAGAATCCCCTTTTCGATATTACAAAGTCAAAACTAACTTCTACAATCTGAGACTAATCTCCTCCTAATCTACTCCCCCAAATGAAGAGAGAGCACTCTCTTTTATACATGAATTTCTTTGAGAAGAAGATAACCATCTCATAATGACAGATCCACTATTCTCTCAACCACTCTCAACTACTTTCCTATTATTACAAAATATGATCCCTTCAAATCCTCCACATGTCTCTCACAAATTCTCCACATGTATCTCATACATCCTAGATAAGATATGCTAACCAAATCTCCATGATCTTCTCCTTGGAATATTCTTTGAATAACTATCTCCTTGAAATGGTGGAGGAGATATTTGAGGAGTCTTTCTTTGAATTGGTCCTTCCATATTCCTACACATTACAAAGCTCATCCATACTTGAGATATTAGTGAAAAACATATTATTTTCCAATATTTAATCATAAATTCACTTATAATACTAAAATGAATAAAGTGGAAAATAATAAGATGAAACTAAAGTTTAGGTATGGAAATGGTATGATGAAAGGTTAATGGGATGATGAAATGTGATGAATAGCAGAAGGTAAAGTGGATGAAAATATGACATTTCTGAGTCCCAACAATATTCAAGTTGTAGAATGAGGCTCATACCAGTGGGTGAAGAAGTCCTTGAGAATTATGAAGAATAAGAGATGATCTATGTAGATGGAGGTTTGCACATGTCAAGAGATGAATATGGTTTCTTTGGTGACGAAACATACAATGAAGGAATAAGTTCTGATCCTCCAATGGTTAAGATAGATTTGGAAAAGGTGATAGAAATATGTGAAAATATGCCCCGTTGCTGGGCTAGCAGTACCTAGCATTGGGTAATGATATTTGTGCAATCATGACATTAAAGGATTATATCTATGTCAACTATGTATTTTTTCCCAAGGATGTAGATGAGGAATCATTAAAGGGAAACAATTTTCCAAGAGAAGAACCATATAGTTCCTCTAATGAATGCATTGAGTAGAAAGAGGAAAGAATCATGCTAAGAGGTGGATGTAAATATGAGTTTTGTATCAGCAATGTTTTCTGATATCAAGTCAAATAATTTTCCATCTAAAGTAATTAAAATCGGAGTAGAGAGTTTTCTAATGCTAGTGTGGAGGTTAATGACGATTGTGAAGTTGTCGATGCAAGCCACAAGAAATTGGAAATTGCTTTGTATCCATTGCAAAGCATGCATATAACCATTCCCAATAAAGGCTACTCATAAAATGAATATGATGAACATCCCAATGAGTTATCCACAAAGGAGGATAAGGAACATGGTAAGATGGGAGGCCAAGCCACATGGAAAGAGCTTGTTGACAATATGGAGAGTAAATACACTCATGGACAGTCAAAATTCTTTGTTGGTGAGTTTGAGATCACTACAATGGAGATGGAAAATAGTATGGGTGGAAAGGAAACAACTTGTGGAGCATATTTGGAGGAATAGGAAAGTGCAGCCCTCTAGGCACCCTTAGAAATTCATCATGAAGCAAGAGGTAGCCCCACATTAGTAGAGAATGAAACTGGAAGTTTGGTAGAGGAGCATGCCATCAAAAATCCATCAAATGAAGAGACAAGGGTGTCACAAAGGTATTGCTACTATTCTTATTTTTGCATTCCCTTGTGTCATTCTGATATGGGAGCCACTTCTAGTGAGAAGATTGGCCTCAAAGGGAATTTTAGTGAGCACTAAGAATCAAAGTTTCGAGAAGGCCGAAATGTCATAGGAGAGTTTGCATAAATATCAAGAGTTTCATGGGCACACTTGTGGAATCCCACATAGTTCTCTTAAGGATCCATTGAGTAACTTAGAGAGACATCTCTTAGTCACATACGAAAATCTACTACAATTTTTGTTCCAAAATGATGGTGCGCAAAAACTCATTGACGATGTTATCAATGAGGGACAAGAAGGAATAGTAGATAGAGTCTATAATTCTGAACCAAACATCATTAAAAGAGAGCTAGAGATGATGAAATCAAAATACTTGTTGTTGTTTATGGATAGAGATCTTTCTCTCAAAGTTGCAAAGAGAAGATAGCAGAAGTAGAGCAACTCTACATGGCATTGGGGGAGTCATAGTCCTTTCCCAAAATTACATGTGATCAAATGTGTGTGGATATTTGCACACATGGAATATTGGATCAACATCATGTCAAAGGTGAGCATGAGGAGTTTTCTGATTTACATGTGCTTGAAGGAAGCATTGACTTGAAAGATGATGGCAGGGCACTTGTTTCACACGAAGATGATTATGAAATTTCTTTTGTGAGGAAGGTTTATTGCTGGAGGATATTCTTGGTGAGCCACATGATCATTTGAGTGGATCATTGAATGAGAAGCAAGAGAAGATTTTGGCATCCATTAAGAACTTTATTGATACCAATACCCTGGTGATAAGATGTTGTTGGAAATCTTCAGGAGGAGAGTTGGAAGGAGAATCCTTTTTGGAAGAGTTCATAGTACTCAAATAATTAGTTGTCAAGATGAAAGATAGTTACATGAACATAATTTTAGATAGAGATCATCTCCTCATGGTAGGTGAAATGAACCATAGTGCTCTCAAGGAGGAAGAAGAAGAATCAGAAAAGATCACTAGTGAATTGGAGGCCACCAATGATTCATTGAAGAGCACACATAAGGCCATTCAAGAATAAATATTGTAGAATGATCAACTTCGAAAGGAGTTGAACTCATCACACCCTCCATCTCACATGGAAGATAGTCATTTGCACATGGCAGGTGACACAATGGATTTGATGGAGGAACCTCATGTGAAAGTTGAACGTGAGCTAAATTCATATTTGCAAGTGCTTACGGAGAACAAATATGTAGAATATTTCGTCCAAGCGCTTGTTGGTATACAGAAGGGCATAGATAAGGACATCACTATGAGATAAATATATGGGGACATACCAATTGAGTCTACAATTCATGGTATTTCTTTATCCTGGGATTGGGTAGACAAGTACATCATTAAGATGGAGGCCCAAGGATGCATAAGTATTGCTTGCATTTGTAGGGAATTTTTTAACATGCATGCCTTGAAAGAGATACCTCATGAGCTTCCTATATGGAAAGAAAACTTAGATTTCAAGAAGGTGGTTGACCACATTCCACATGGATTAGCAAGCCAAAGTGTTTATTCATCCATGGGTTTGGTGGATAGATACATAGAAAGGATGGAGGTTCATTGCAGTAAAGATTATTTTTTCCTCTGTGATATATATTTTTCTTTTACTAACATTTCCTTACCAGGTGAGCAACAACGAGGGTATGTATGGAATCCCTTGGATATTGTCAGTACACACACATTCAGAGATTGGGTGTGTAATTAAATGGAATATATGTAACTATCATGCAAGAGAAAACCATCTTGCATACAAATCATGTTGGAAACAACAGATCATGTAAGCAATAATTTTTTACAAGAAGAGATCTGAAATTTGTTGGAACAAATGACAAATACCTTCAAATTCCTAGGAAGTGATGAACGTCCAACATGGTGGTGGATGGATCCTAGCATACCAGTGACAGGTTGTCACAAATAATAGTGATAATTAAGGGTATGCATCAAGGACCATGGGATGCAGTCATTTATGGGTGGTTTCATACACCATTGATGTTTTGGAGGATGCAACTGATCCAATGGGATCTGGGCATTCCTTGGCATGATGGATTGTCTTGGGTATCATTGATGTTGTTGGAGTGCAATGGTGGTTTTCATAGTCACATTGCATTCATCATATTTACTTGGGATCCTGACATTCTTTGCAGATTTTTCTATTGGGCAAAACATACATTTCCATTTGCAGAGATAGTGGAGTCACTTAGTGGGGAGAAGGTTATGTTTAGAATGGCTCAAGGAAACATTGTGGACCATTTGAATTACCATGGTATGTCAGTTCAACAGCACAATATCGATGGTGAGAATTCATGGATTGGTTTCACGACTTATATGGAGTTGATGTCTTGATTGAGGAAAAACAAAATTGGGACGAGAGGACTATATTGTCTCCAAATCAATCATGGACCATAATTTCCTAAGTCACCTAGACTAGTTCATGATTATGCACCTAGGTAGTGATTTAGTTTGATAATTTGTTGATCCTAAAATCCAAAAGGGGAAATAATGCCACCATAATGTATGTGGACTAGGAAAATGCATTAAAAGGATGAGGACTCCATGACTATTCGGCTACTTAGAAAACCCCTAAAGTTCTAGCCCAATCCTAACAAGTGAAGGGGTCAATTCTGATGTATTTATTACCCAATTATTTAATTTTTAGATTTACGGTTAGAATGTTAAATTGTGAATATTTTTGCTAATATTTAATTTTTGTAATTAAGTGGATGTGTTAGCGGAGAAGGAGGGATCATGAGTTCTAGTGGACCCAATGAGTTTTCATCCATAAGGAAACTCTAATAAAATCAAGAAAAATCCACAAAGCCACTAAAAAGATGAAAGGAAGCACAAAGGCATGAAAATCTGAAAAGTAGAAAGCATGTAGAAAGGTAGGAAAGTACATAAAATCATAAAGAAACAGAAAAGCAAGTAAATGTTAAGATTCAATATGCTAAGACAGAAAATATCAGCATTACATTCCATTTCACAATAATAGCATATACAGGATCACTGAAGAAACAACAAGCACAGCATAAACACAAGAGACACAGATTTATCCTAGGAAACCCTCATGGGGTAGAAAACCCAGCAAAGCTTCCTCAATATAGATGACCAACAATATACAAATATGAAAACCAAAGACATGATCTCCTCCTCCTCCATAGCAGACCTCTCTCTCACAAGTGCGCTACATTTCAAGTGAGGGAAGTGTGTGTATAATGAGGAACACACCTCCTCTATTTATACACATCTCTGACTTGTACTTTCTATTAACTAGGTCGTCCCCAACTTTACCACTGGGTTAAACACCCCACTACAACTGATTGGGCCAACCCCACTAGGGTGGTCTCACAACCCTTTGACCCACATAACACATATAGGGCCGACCCCCACTAGGGAACTCTAATAACCCAAGTTACCACATTCCAACGGAGGAATAAACATCTCCGGATATACAATAAGATCTTCACAGAGGAATGAAACATCTCCGGAATAATAAAGTACAAATATAATATTCTTTGAAGTTACAATATCTCAACACTCCCCCTTAACGAGAAGGATATTATAACAACATTTTCACAAGCAAGGAATCATAAACATCATACATGATACATCTATAAATCATTGGAAGCTTTCTCAACATCATTAGTAACTCAAGCAGTTACTGGAACATCTTCAATACTGGAACATCAACATCTTCAATACTGAGTCTTTATCTTCTGTAGAACTCGAACAACTATAGCAACATCAACATCTAGATCCTCACGATCATCAGCATCGTCATCTACACCATCACGATTAGCAGCATCGTCATCACACAATCATCAGCATCGTCATCTAGACCATCACGATCAGCAGCATCATCATCTAGATCATCAGTATTAGTATCCACACCAATATAAGTATGCACATCATCAATACAAGTATCCTCATCAATACAAGTATACATATCATCAATACAAGTATCCTCATCAATACAAGTATACATACAAGTATCCTCATCAATACATATCCTCAATATCAATACAAGAATCCTCATCAATACAAGTATCCTCATCAATACAAGTATCCTCATTAATACATATCATCAATATCAATACAAGTATCCTCATCATTCAAGCAACATATTCTGCAATACACATGATCCTTCCTTTCGGAATTACGGGATCAATCTCATCACAATCATGTTTAAGACTATCCTTCCTTTCAGAATTATGGGATTTACGGTGTAAGGATGATTAATCCACACCATTCATTTAGGACTATGTCCAAGGATGATTTAATACTCACCATTCATTTAGGACTATATCCAAGGATGATTTAATCTTCACCGTACATTTAGGACTATGTCCAAGGATGACTTAATCCTCACCGTACATTTAGGACTGTGTCCAAGGATGACTTAATCCTCGCCGTACATTTAGGACTATGTCCAAGGATGACTTAATCCTCACCGTACATTTAGGACTGTGTCCAAGGATGACTTAATCCTCGCCGTACATTTAGGACTATGTCCAAGGATGACTTAATCCTCACCGTACATTTAGGACTATGTCCAAGGATGACTTAATCCCCACATGACCATCAAGGACTTCATTCTCGAAGACCATACGTCTACGGATCAATTCAAGGGACTGAAGTCCGGAGACGATACAATCCCCACTTTTCCACTAAGGACTTCATTCTCGGAGACATATGTCTACGGCTCACTTTAGGACTAAAGTCCAGGGATGATCCAATCCCCACCTATCCACTAAGGACTTCATTCTCGAAGACATATGTCTATGGATCAATTTAGAACATGTGTTCAAGGATGATGCAATCCCCTCATTAACTTAGACCCTATCTAAGGACCATCCACCAACCTCTCTGTTGGCATCACCAATATAGGTATCCACATCATCGACCTCACTGTTGATGCAGGAAATCTCATCATAAGTGACCACATCACTCCCCCTCTCGAGGAGGGTCCTACCAAGCTTGTCTCGGAAAATACTCAAACTTTACTTGAGGTAGAGGTTTGGTCAGTACATTTGTAACTTGTTCACTTGAGGTAGAGGTTTGGTTAGTACATCGGCAACTTGTTACAAATTTGAACTTTATAGTTCCTTTCTGCGCCATATCATGGAACATTGGATTCTCTACCATCTTGATACAACTCTATTTGTCACATAGGATCATAGTTGGGTCTATCTCTAAGTCAAACAATCCAGAAGCCATACTGCTTCACAACTAGCAGAGCAACCAACCATATATTCCACTTGTGCTGAGAGCCACACTAGACTGCTTCCAGCTAAACCACGAGATCATGGATGATCCCAAACAATAACATCCTCTCGATGTGTTCTTCCTGTCTAATACACTTTCTTCTCAATCAACATCTATGTAGCCATCTGAAGTCATGAGCTCCAAGATAGCATAGATCAAAGTCTATCGTATCCTGTAGGTACCTCATCACATGCTTTGCAACTATCAGGTGAACACATCTAGTTTCCACTAGATATTGACTCAAGGTGTTCACAGCAAAGCATATATCTGACCTAGTATTTGTTAGATACATCAATGACCCAATAATTTGTCTGTACAGAGTTATATACACTAACTCTGATGAGTCATTCGCTAACAGCTTCAAGTTTGAATCCATGAGAGTGGCCATTCCAGCACATCAAGTCCTTTTAATATTTCTCAGCATACTTTCCCTGGTTGAGAAATATTCCTTCTGATTCTTGCCATACTTCAAAACCTAGGAAGTAATGCATCAATCTAAGATCTTTCATTTTCATTTCTGCAACCATCTATCTGTGCCATCTCTCGTCAGATGGGTCTACTGATATGAGCATCAATATCATTCGAACTCTGTGGTGAGTTCCTTCTTGCATCCATGTCATCTGTGTGTAGAAACCATATTCAACCTTGTAGCAAAGGTTTAGATCCACGTCACCCATGGTGATCATTAAGCTCATCAATTGACTATCGATCCTGGGTACCCATACAGAACCTGATTCACACTTCTTCTTTAATTACACCATTAAGCGAATGGTCTTATCTAGTCACTTGGAGCAAACATCTCGTCATGATTCTCTTCCTCTTTCTAAGAGAATCTTCTAGCCACGAGCCTTCTATACTTTGTTTGATTTGTAAATCTTCTTGTTGAACATCCATCACTTGTTCGGTGTTCATCATTCATCATGATCTTTCCTACATATCAAAATTAAGTACATGATTAGTAATACTTCATAATCATGAAGTCATGTTGACATGATAACCTATTATGCATACAGATATCATTTACATAGTTATGCAACTATCTTGACCAATACTTTGGCGCAACACTTTTCCATATCCTTTATGCATACAGTGGCTATCTAGATGCCTTCCATCTCTACCAGAACATACTATCGAGAGTGTGCACAGCTCTCAGCATGTCAGCAAAGATGTTTAATTCTAGACAAGAAACAATGGAATGTTTGTCCAACTTACCAATCATATGCATATTAGTAGTATACTGTTCAATGCTCTATGAATGTTTACACTCAACATGATATATTCTAGGAATACAAATATGCATACAACCTATTACAGGCAATATCATTTACTATTTAAAATAACAACTCAAATACTTATCTTTTATGTTTGTGTGTTTGCCTCCTGCTTGATCTTCTATATGTCTTTTGAACTTCTATTCATTCTGTACCACTGTGCATGCTCAAGTGTGCACTAGTGTCATCCTCATGATCTCATACACAAACATACAATCTTTAGTATATTATAATCTTGAATATGTATAGCCATGATCATAGATAATAAACATTAGTATTCAAGGTTTCAGGGAAGTCTTCTTTTACTCATGCATTAATCAGGATAAGAGACATAATATTCATAAACCCTTGATTACTAACTTTATGAATAAGCATAACCAATCATACCAAGTATACTTATATAAGGGATCCTTACACAAAGTAAGATTCTAACTTGATATAGGAAAACATACCTGGATTAGTATACTTGCTTAATTATGTCTAACATACCTAATCAATATCTTCTTTGTTCTCTTCAATGTTTTAGAGATCCTGTGTTGAAACCTGTATATCTCATAGGTTAAGCATAATAGAACAAAGTCATACATACCTCGTAACTAGAACTTCTATGTGATCAAGGATTATGGATGAGCCTTTGTCTTCATGTTGTCATGGTCATGGAACTTGATTTGTCTTTCATGATGTACCTGTATCTTGTTAGCAGACAACATCAACCTCATACAACACCACAATGCATTAGTACAATCATATAACCCTAATCAATGAATTTCTTCTATCATTCACATGTATTCATACTTTTATTAGGATGATAAGACAAATCTAACATTAATCAAGATTGTACTAATAAATAATATGAAGACAAACATATTATGAACTTAATCAAGAATCAGATTTCAAGACATACCTGTACCTCCTTAAGTCATACCTGTCGAGACTTCTTGTAGTCTTCTTATGTAAGGCCTTAGCCTCAACTCCCCTTGAAATTTGATCTGGAGCTTGATTAGGGTTTGTTAGAGAAACCCTAAAAATTCAATCTTTGACTTTCACACTTCTGAATGGATGGAAGGATGTGTCTTGCTGAGCTGATCAAACTTGCATACTTCAATTTTAAAATCTCCAAAATTTGACCCCTCAAAATTGCCTTCGAAACTTTTGGATCTTCTAGACAGGATCCCAAACTAGGGTTTGATGAAGCCCACCCTTCTGCCCAATCAAAAGGTTCGATCCAAGGCTCTAAACTCTTATTTTTCTAAGGAGCTTCCAGTTGTGGTCACAGACTTCAAAAATTCCAACTTTTGTTGCAACCCTAATTTTCCATCTTTCCGATCAAAATCCCGAACTGGGGTTTGATCAAGCCCGGTCTTCTATCCAACCAAAAAATTCGATCTTGGTCTCTAAATTTTGATTTTCTTGAGTAGCATTCAGCCGTGGACTTCGATTCCAAAAATTATAACTTTCTCTGAAACCTAAATTCCGGAAGCCATGAATGAAGGTGCTCCAAAAATAATTATGTTTTGACAGAAAAATGTACCTGATTTTTTCTACTGTAACTCTGAACTTTCCAATCCAAAGGGTCTGAAAATTTTCTTGTAGTATCCTGACCTGTCATATTTCCATCTCAACAAGTCTGAACTCAATTGGATTTTCTGAGAGAGAGTTATGCCAAGTGTCGTAACGTGACCTGTTTATGGGATAAAACATGAGAGCGAACTTGTATGGCAATCCAAGTGTCACTGGTTCAACTTTGGCCTCTAAAAACGTTTTCTGAGATAGTAACGTCTGTTTACTACATGTCACTTTTTATGAAATTTCATTTGGAGCTTCCTAGCCCAAGTTATGACCTTTTTTCCTAGGTCATCTAATTTTGACTAAGATCTGGAAGAGGCAGAAACCCTAACTTGTACTGATCATAACTTACAAAGTACAATGATTCTGAGGGTGTCCTTTGGAAAACAGGTACCTGGGGATGTTATATACGAGCTGTAAAGGTTTCAGATCCTGAAACTTTGCAAAAATGGATTTATAGCGAAAGTTCCACGATGACTGGTTTTTTCTATATAAAACCCAAACCTTCAAATTGTCGTAAGTGAAGTAAGTGTCGTAAGTGCCATACATTGCCTTCATTCGGGTTAGCTATGATACCATGTTAAGATTCAATATGCTAAGAAAAAAAATATCATCATCACATTCCATTTCACAATAATATCATATACAGGATCACTGAAGAAACAACAAGCATAGCATAAACACAAGAGACACAGATTTATCCTGGGAAACCCTCATGGGGTAGAAAACCCAGCAAAGCTTCCTCAATATAGATGGCTAGCAATATAAAAATATGCAAACCAAAGACATGATCTACTCCTCCTCCATAGTATACCTCTATCTCACAAGTGCGCTACATTTCAAGTGAGGGAAGTGTGTGTATAATGAGGAACACACCTCCTCTATTTATACACATCTCCGACTTGTACTTTATATTAACTAGGTCGGACCCAACTTTACCACTAGGTTAAACACCCCACTACAGCTGACTGGGCCGACCCCACTAGGGTGGTCTCACAACCCTTTGACCCACATAACACATACAGGGCCGACCCCCACTAGGGAAGTCTAATAACCCAAGTTACCACATTCCGACGGAGGAATAAACATCTCCGAATATACAATAAGATCTTCACGGAGGAATGAAACATCTCCGGAATAATAAAGTACAAATATAATATTCTTTGAAGTTACAATATCTCAAAATAAAAGGCATAGGAAAAGTAAAGAAAATATAGGAAAAGCAAGATGTTTCCAAAAGCACAAAATCAGTCTAAAGTGGAAAGGAAACAAAGCTAAGAAAAACAAAAGTAAACGTTGTAGATGCTAAAAGTAGTTAAGGAGGGCACATGGCCAATGATGATGCCTTTATTCAATGTATATGTAACTCAATTCATCCTATAAAATAATGTGGTGTTCCCCCTCTCACATATTTTGGTCATTTTTATATTTGTCTTAAGAGATTGCTTCTAAGAGGCTTGGGAGATGCGCCCCTAGCCAGCTTTGGGTGATGTACCCCATAGAAATTTTTGTTCCGGTCTTATTCACAGTCCTAGTGGAAATATTAGATATAAATTTGAAGGTATTATTCATCCCTCACCATGAAGAACTTGATCCTCTAGTGTTGATGCAGAGATTAGTACAAGTTTGAGGTGAAATTTATGATGAGACCATCTAAAGAAGTGAGAAGTTGGAGTGATTGCACCCATGTGAGATGAATTAGATGTTATTTATTCATAAATGAGCAGAAATATAATCAATCTTCTTCGTATGGCTATGATCCAATGACTCTATCCCTTCTTCTCATCCTTCCAATGAATATTTATGCTTCTATCTTGTAAAATCTATACGGTGGTGAATTGTCTGTAAGTTTGGGTCATAAATTCTTACAAATGCTACTATATAATTATAATGGATCTTGATTTTGTTAAATTAAATGTATCTGGCCTCATGTATCAGTCCTTAGAAGGAATTCGTGAGCTTCTATAGTTTCTTATAACTTGGAGCTTCAAGGCATGCTCTTTATGCATAGGAAATTGACTAGTTTTACTAAAATTGTTATAAAATGTCATCTATGAGCTCAATTGTCATTTTGCAAGATTCTACAAGTTCCTAATACTTTGATATATCTATCCACAACCGTATTTTAGGAATTCATGACCCTATGAAGTGTTAACAATCAAATTAACACCTTTAATAAAGTATAAGGCAAAAGCAAATTTTACTATGTGCCCGCAACATGAAGACGAAATACAAGTACATAGGAGAATAGTCCTCTCTTATCTAATAAATACTTCCATGATAGGAAGGATTGAGTGAAGAAAGAAGGAGCCTAAAGAGACAAGGTTCAGTGATTGAACTACACAACTGAAGGCTCAAATCTAAGCTCGACCAGTCAATAGTGATAAGAAATGCACAAGATTGCATTAATTGTGCTTGAGAATTTTGAATTTGTGACAAAATCCTAAAAATACTATGGAACGTGGGTTTTTGAGAAAAAATAATAAAAAATAAAGAAAGGGATTATCCCACATTGAAAGATGAAACTTGAGATCCCATTTCCCAATGCTATAAAAAAGGCATTTGGGACATGGTAGAGGAGGCAAAAGGAAGAGGAAAGGCATGCTGGGGATATTTCAAGATTGGGAAGCTCATCTTCATCAAAGGAAAGGATGGAGAAGGATAGCTCAAAGAAAGGGAGGATGGATGCATCTCAAGCAAGATTGTATGTAAGTATATTTTCTTCTTTCGCATAAAATGAAATAATTCATTTTTCCTTCCATTCATGAGTTTAATTTTTTCTTCTCAGGTTTAGTTTGAATTCATAATGGTTTAATATCTTAGGAAATGATAGATAATTGTTCATTTCTGACATTAAACCTCACCACTTCATAGTAAGATAGAAAATTAAGTGTAGACACATCCCTACCTTAAATGCTATTATCAGATTGGTAACAATACTGGGGATTTAATTTGAAAATTTATTCAATATTTTGGTGTTTCAATTTTTCAGATCTGCTTAAATATTTCCTTAATAACTCTTAAAGAACCTATGTTCCAGGTTTAGAAGATAAAAACTGGCCTAAATCACCTCCTAATAAACCAAAAATATTGAAAATAGAGCTTAGATATCTGGATTTCTTGGTTTGCAAGGCCAACACACTCTACATGTGCACACAGAGCATTGATGGAAAAGTGACACACCCTGCACACTATCAAGGAGCGCCACCAATGCACCCTGCATGTGTACAAGGTTATTTTATCCCCTTTCAACTTTTTTCTCTGTTCCAGAAGGTGTGTCAGCCGACTTTTTGAGTTTTTGGAGCTCAGTTCTTCATCCTTGCCTCATTTTTTGTGATTTTTTCTTCTTGAATTGGCTAAGTAAACCCTTATATTAGAGTTTGGACCTTACTCGGATCCTCTTTAGCTAAATATTTGGAATATTTTTAAAGAACTTTAAAGCTTTCTTGATTCAGATTTGCAAAAAATGCTAGAACTAGCTTTAAGATTTCACTGTTTTAGGGCCACATTTAGGCTTCATTTTTGTACTTGTATACCTGAAAATTGATATAATACATGCTAGGATTAGTTTACCACTAATTTGGAAAATTTTGGAAGGGTTTGGTTTGAGATTTTTAGATTTGGAATTTCCCTCCAAAAACCTTTAAAATGGCCTAAATTGGCATTTTTTCAAAATTTTCTTACAATTTGTGGTAGATCCAATTTCTTAAGGACATATTTTTCTGTTAGATCCTTGATTGGATAGGATTAGGGTTGATCCTTAAATAATTTTGATTCATTTCATAGTTTGCAAATAATGAAAATTGAAAAAAAAACATAAATATTTGTTTAAAGAACCTTAAGGCCCTTTAATTTTTTACTCTCATACACTTGCTTATGTGAAACATGGAACCAAATCTCATTTATGACATATGAAAATATTACTTGAACAAATTTTCATTAAAAACACAAAATAATTGAACATCACACTTTAAGATATTTTGAAAATAATTTCCCTCCAAAACCGAAAGCAAGCTTTAATTAGTCAAATTTTGTTTTGGATATACAATATTTTCATTATTATCATGCACAATTAGAGAATATTGTAGCATTAGATCTCAATTTTCTTGGGATAAGTTGTGTCTGAGCCACTGTATCCTCTTCACTTGGGCCTTCAAGTGAGCTTGTGAACGAGAAAGTGGATCTCAAGTGTAATAGTGTAGATTTCAAATTTCCCATACAGTTCTCGAGCTACCGTATCCTCTTTGCTTGCACTTTCGGGTGGCCTTGCAAACGAGAAAGTAGATATAAAGTGTAAGAATTTAACTCATAATAATTCAAAAGGGCTCTGCGTATCCTTTTTGGTTTCACTTTCGGGTGGCCCTGCAAACGAGAAACAAAGATCCCCCGTGTAATAAAATTAGATTAATTTTCACTGAGATATTTGTTTAGTTTACATTGATTTTTGAAAATCAGTTATTATCCATATTTCAGAAGAACTGTTCCTAAATATCAGAAATCTACCAATAAAATTTGCATGTTTGAAATTCACATGTGAACCTCTAACTTTTCATTATTTATGATAACATTCATCGAATTGAAAGGTAGAGTAGTGAGCATATTGCATTGTTTGGTTCACATTTTCGATTCAACACACCACCAGTTTCACATCCACTCCTGAAACTAAGAAAACTTCCCTTAAAATTGTCGTTTAATCTAAAACTAACCAATATTTGATTTTCATATAAAAAACAAGGTTAGGTTAGTTCCTTGGATTAGGTTTGGAGAGTTAACACTCCTGGGCTACAAAACTATTGAAACTAGCATTGATTATTGAGATTTTAAATCCAATAGTAGCATGAAACACTTGTCCAGAACGCGCATCTAACACATGCGTCACGCACAAGGTAAATCTGGATAAGTAAGGGTGTTTTCCCCCCTCTTGCTTGTCTAGTGGTACATGAGCTCATCATAGATTTCTATGTAAAGTGACAAGTCCTCGGGGTGACATCACTTTTCTAGAATACCTAGTTATGAGAGTTGTCCTAGACTTACAACTGTTCCGCCCGAGCGTTGATTGTGAAGTGGTAACCTTATTTTATATTCCTAGGATGTCACATAGGATATTGTGATTGGGGGACACTTGTAGTACCTTAGACAAAATTTTAATCTTTTACTCCTTGGGAGGGTGATTGGTCAAGAACCAACACTTGCACCCATGGTGATTAAAGTTTATTGTAACTGTTTCTCATACCTTTGCTATTAGTAATTGTTTGAGGCTTGATATCCCTCAATAGCTACTAGTTTCAGAAAGCCCTCTAATCTAGCTTTTCACTGAACTTCATTTATTTAGAAAAGTAGATTGGTTGCTTGGATCCTTAGGAATTTTTACTGTGTGGACACTTTTTTTTTTTTTTAGTCTACACTTCCTTAGGATTGTTTCATTCTATTTTTTTATTAAGAATATGATTTTAAATACATCCTTTTATCAAATTCTTAGAAGTGTCTACTCTCTCGATCCGCCAGTCATGGTGGCAACGAGGTGAGTCACCAGAAATTGAAGGCCCTTCTACATTGTAGATACAGATACAAAAACCACATCCTAGTGACTTGGAAACAAAACTGATTTTATACTCAATTAATATTACTCGAGAAGAACAACATCAAACAAACCCTGAGAATTCATCATCACATCACGACTTGAATACAGACATAGTTGATGATCTTACTCTAGTTGAAATTGAGACAATAAAATATCACACAAATGCTCACATAATTCCACCTTTGATGAGTCTTTCAAAATCAATTGTACTTACTATCTGTGAGTCATTGGGTAATATCAACCCTCTTTTTGAAAGTTTGATTAACATGCAAAATCCAATAAGTGACCCTATGGATTCATTAGGAGTGTAAGGGAGTACATCATCACAACCTCAAATAGTTGCTAGAGGTAGCAATACTTCCAATTTGGCCTCTACATCGATCCCAACAGTTAGTATACCTATTATTAGCACAAGTTCAACCAACACTTTAGTGCCAGTTGGTACAGTTTTAGGTTCCAATCCCGGAAGCACATCCACTTCATCTACATGAATCCCTACTGAAGGGTGTGCCTTACCAAACATGGTTTTTCCATATGGTTCAACTAATCAAGGTCAAAACACACAAGGAGTAAACCAAAATCCTCTTGGTATACCTAACACTTGTCCAAATTCTACTTCTGGGGGTAACCCTTCAGCATGGAATGGTAATATTCCTGGCGGAAGCAACGAGCCATGGAACATTTATGCCAATTAGGTTTATGTTCCATAGATTAGTGGAAATTCCCCAGGGGTTTATCCTCCAACTTATCTTAGCACAATGCCTAGGGGAAATCCACCTATCAACCCCATTCCGCAATGCAGTGGGAAATTTTTAGGAAGTATCCAATCTTTTTGGGACCCACCTCCGCAAGGAGGAAATCAACCTTAGAACACTTATATCAACCAAGGAAACAATCAATGGTATGCTCAGATTCTAGAAAGTAGCCAATATTTTTGTGGCCTACCTCCATAAGGGGGAAATCCATCCATCCATCCTATTCCACCATGGAATGGACAACATTCATGAAGTAACCAATATTTTTGGGTGAAACCTTTGCAAGGAGGCAATCAACCTTGGAATGATTTTCAATCTCGAGGACAACCTCCATGGTGTGGTTTGGATCTAGGAAGTAACCAATCTTCTTGGGCCCCACCTCCACAAAAAGGAAATCCACCCATTGGTCATGTTCTAGGAAGTACCCAATCTTCCTGGGGTGAGTCTCCGCAAAGGGGAAACCCACCCTGGAATTTTTATCACACCGAAGGACCACATCAATGGAGTGGTTAGGTTCTAGAAAGTAACCAATCTTTTGGGGTCCTAACCCCACAAGTGGGAAATCCAACCATTATACCCATTCCGTAATGGAGTGGTCAAGTTCTAGGAAGTAACCAATTTTTTTGGAACCAACCTGCAACATCTGCATTTGATCTATCTAGGCCACCACATGGACCTCATTCCAATGGTATGATGGATTCTGTCAATGAACTTGAGCAGATTACCCAACATTTGGGACAAGCTTCTATTCATACTTCACAACCCACAGCTGGCCAAGAAATGCAGCAACCTGCTAATCCTTCCAACAATTCTAACATATTCACAGTCTCATTGATATACCTTAGAGGAAATAAGAAGAAGTATAAAGGTAATAAAAGTGTTAATCCTTCCGAGAATTCTAAAATACTTATAGCCCAATCCATAGACCTTAGGGAAAATAATAAGAAATGCAAGAGTAAGAAAAATGCTAACTCTGGGAAAAGAGATACACCAAACATGATTCAATGCAGTGGGAAACAACAACCCACTATTTTGACACCGATAACCTCGCCAGGGGGAAACTAGCAATCCCCCCCGCAAAGGGGAAATGATCTCAATGCCAATGTCTTCATGTGTGATCATGAGGTGAACATTCAAACAAGACTTGATTCTTATGATGCCTCTCCTAGTACATCAGATCAATCGGTATCACAGCCAAGTGGTTCTCTCTCCATTGATAAACCATCCATAGAATTAGTACCACACCCCCAAAAGGTGTTCTATGTAGAACAATGCATAATCCTAACATGCGAGCTGCTCAGAACAGTAATGTTCTTGACAACCTAGCTCAAGTACCATATTCCATGTCAGCCTTGGAGGTATTTCAATGTTGTCTTATGCAAAGAAAAGGAACTATTGTCTACAATTGGTGTTGTTGATCCATCCGATGCGACTTCGATCACATCAGACATAGACCATTCAATATGTAGGATCCTTTCCAAAATTGCTTTTCATATTAAAGTAATGACTCATGGTAAGAACATCTGTCTAACCATAGTGGATGAAGGAACCTTAGCTTGTGTAATGTCATTTAAATGTTGGCAAGCATTTGTATCACCGTTATATGTTGTAGAAGTTTCATACCAAGATACTCGAATAGCTTCGGCATATTCGGATCAAAATATTCCCTTGATGGAGGAATATGATTCAGTTACTTGGACCATTTGGGATGTGAGATCTGCCACCTCACATTATTTCTTGGATTATGTTTTATCAGCAAATGAATCTACCCTTGAAGTTATGAACATTTGGTTGCACCCACCTAAGGACATCTTTTGTGGGGCCACTGGGACATCTTTCATCTAACCATAGGAGCATTCTTTTCATGTTCCTTGATCTAATCAGACATATTTGTAAACTTGCATATAGGTTTATATTATCGCTATGGCAAGATGCATTTGAACCTTTTCAAACCCAAATTTTCCTTAGGATCGAACCTGTTGTAAATTGGTGGGTTAGCCCATCATATATATATTTTCCAACATTATGGTAGAAGAGCCTACCGAACATGGGACAACCTAGTCAGTGCCACATTTCCATTTTGGTACCCATACTGAGTTATTCTCATAGTCCTGAGAGCCCTATTAGTCTCGTCATGACTTGGAGTTTGAGACTGCATATTTCTCTTCCATACATTCTTGACCATATCCTGATGGGATCCCAAAAAATTTTCATTTTGCATAAGCATGTGTTAAAATATACACTTGAACATTTGTGCCAACTGCTTCATTGCTTATTTCTTATGTTGCGTATTTTCCTTTGTAGTCACTTTTTGTTACATGATTCCTATAAAGCATTGCTTCTGTATATTTGACACATACCCATGGAGGAAACACCCATACGAGTGTACATAACTAGCTCATCCCTTGTTTGCAGTATTTATCTTTTCCTTGGCCTGACCCATGCCCTTGAAATATAGGTGCATGCCCTTGAGACACTCATTTCCTCTAATGTATCATAGCATGCTTTATTCTTTTTTCAAGCTAATAAATGAAAAGGGTTAAAAATTGGAAAACACAAAAATCCAAAAAAGAGGGAGAATTGAATCATTTCATATTATATCCTTGAAGAAAATTGAAATATTCAGTACTTGTCACCTTTGAACATGGCACATAATTTGGTATCCGCCGTTAGTACACCATCTACATTTTCCTTAGGATACTGTACCAGTATTTTGAACATATCTCCTTCGATTGGTTATCCTTCCCGTCACCAATGTAGCTTTCGTTAATGCACCTGGAATTGGCGGATTTCATTAAGGTTGGTTACTCAAGTGTCCATTCTGCGTCATGTTATGTGTTTAAGGGAAGTTCAAACTGTGTTGGCCATGCCTAAAATATTCCTGACCAATCATGTCGGCCTTCCTTGTGTCAGTATACAGTGTTGGATCTTGCAGTTCTACCAAACTATATCAGACTATTGATCTTTGTTTCATATCGGTTTATGTGGGATGCATTAATTCCCTCCTTCCGATGGATCTATTCCTATCGACACCAAATCATCATCTAGGAAATAAATGTAGAAACCTAGGAGTATCTTGGATCTTGCAGTCATTAGTGATAGTTTTCCTCACAAATGAAAGTGGGTATACATCAATGACCCCTGATTATTTGATTCTACAAGTGTTCGACTTTAGAACATCTATTCGCACTTTCTAGTTTGTACTTAGTACCTTAGAGTCCATCATCATTATCGGTGTGTCTCTTCGCATCTATTAATGGTATACATCGATGACTTGTAATCAGATGGTGTTTTATTATGATCGACATCAATTCATTTATTTGCATGATATAAACTCGTACTATCGTCAGTTTGTATTGAAGACCTTGGGAAAAATAGTTTTATCACTCATTGATGCACTGCCCGAGTTGCGCAAGATTAGACTACCATGTCATAAGTTCGATGAAGACCTTGTTCTCGCACTCATCAAAGTGCATGTTTTACACTTATGAAAAATTTACTTTTGACATGTATCCACTGTGTATTATTCATGGCCATGCTTGTTTACTGCTGATCATGGGTATGCCCTCCTCAGGAAGTTATTGTATATTTGATAAATTAATATGTTTGACTTCCACGTGTTCTCCTAAATCCTATTCCCATGAGCTAATCCTTTATCATCCTTTCTTTGATCAATAAAGAGTATTAGTTTCGATAATTTATTTCGGCCCTTAGCTCTGCTTTGGACCTCACACATTAGGGGGAATCTATTAACAATCAAATTAACACCCTTAACAAAGTGTAAGGAAGCATAACATTTTAATATGTGCACGCAACATGAAGACATAAGACAAGTATATAGGAGAACAGTCCTCTCTTATCTAATTACTACTTCCATGATAGGAAGGATTGAGTGAAGAAAGGAGGAGCCTAAAGAGACAAGGTTAAATGATTGAACTTCTCAATTGAAGGCTCAAATCTAACCTCCACCAGTCAACATTGAGAATAAATGCACAAGATTGCATTAATTGTGCTTGAGAATTCTGAATTTGTGACAAAAGCATGAAAATACTATGGAAAGTGGGTTTTTGAGCAAAAAGAATCAAAAATCAAGAAAGGGATTATCCCACATTGAAAGATGAAACTTGAGATCCCATTTCCCAATACTATAAAATGAAGGCATTTGGGACATGGTAGAGGAGGCAAAAGGAAGAGAAAAGGCATGCTAGGGATATTTCGATATTGGGATGCTCATCTTCATCAAAGACAAGGATGGAGAATGATAGCTCAAAGCAAGGGAGGATGGATGCATCTCAAGCAAGATTGTATGTAAGTATATTTTCTTCTTTCACATAAAATGAAACAATTCAATTTTCCTTCCATTCATGAGTTTAATTTTTTCTTCTCAAGTTTAGTTTGAATTCAGAATGGTTTAAGATCTTAGGAAATGCTAGATAATTGTTCATTTCTAACGTTGAACCTCACCACTGCATAGTAGTATAGTCAATTAAGTGTAGACACATCCCTACCTTAAATGTTATTATCATGAAGGTGTTTGGAAAAGCCTGGAAGTTGACTAGTTAGGCAGTCCTAGGTAGCACACTTGCTAGTTTGGCCTCCAAACCTTGTCTAATCATTTCTAAACCTTGGTATTATTGGTGTATCATGCTGGGTAAATTACATATAGTATACCTCAGGTCTGATTACTTTCAGTGAGCACCATAAGCCTTGGTTTTCCATAGAATTCTTGGGGATATTGCCTTAGAGTCTTTGGATTAGAGTCTTTGGATTTGTCAAAGGGTCGGCCCAAGCGTGAAACACCAATAAATGTGCCACTGTCAAAGTATTGGCCTGTTTTTCATATTAATTTCAGCCTTATCAGGTCCTAAAATTCCTCTTGGGATAAATTAGGAAGAGTCTAATGTTGTTGAAATGTATTTCTTGAATCCTAGTCAAATTAGCTAGTCTTAATTTCTAATTACCATTGTTTGTGTTTAAATTGTTGTAATATTTGAGTTAATGTGCCTTTGATAATATTAGTGCATTACAAGTAATCTTATTTTGGATTGATTCTAAGGAATTAATTTTCACTTATGGGATTTATCTCTTAGTCAACATGTATTTTTACTATCAATATAAATAGAATTAGACTTACAAAAAAAATATCTCCAAGATCTCACCATAGAAAAATTGGCATTTGTTGGTATATTATTCCTCCAACCCATTACACAGTGTCTCTCTAAAATACCCAAAATATAACAAAAAAATATCCTTGAAGAGAGTAAATATCACTCCAACATCTCAATAGTACTATTTTGTAGGGATTTCTTTCTACCTTCTCATTCAATAGCTCCACCATCTCAAAACATAAATTCTCTAACCTTTCATAAATTGAAATCCCAAATGTTGCCAAAATATATATCTCTTACTAGTTGTTATGGGACAATGGTTGGGCCATAATGATATTTTGAATGGGACTTGTGTAGAGGATTGTACAAATATCTAGTTTGATAGGAATTTAAAAAAAAAATAGATCCATTCCCTTTCTAGTTTATGGGGCATATGGATTGCTTATAATGTTTCTTTATTTAACAATAGATCTATGCCTACTTTTCAGATAACATAATAGATATGCATTATATCTCAATAGTACAAATCTACTGAGAACACAGAAGGTAAGTACTTTTAGACATGTGGGAGAGCTGCTAGTTGACAAATTTTCTCCACCGAGATATTTTGATGGGGGTTGTCAGGGGCCTGATCTTGTTTTTAATATGGATGGCATTTTATATTTTTCAAACAACCATTTATTTTTGTAATATTTTGATATTTTTCACTATATGTTGTGCATTTTGTTCAGTGCACCAAATTTCCTATCAAGCAACACTCATCTCTTCACACCTTCTTTAGCTTACTTTGTACTACACATTTGCGCACTCTCCTTAGATAACTCTAGATTGAGTACTATGCATAATTTCCTCAACTACACTATTCTTTGCACTTTCATCAATGCACCAAATTTCTTGTTAAGTGAGACTGAGTAATTTCCACCTTCCTTAGCATACTTTGTAATGCAACTTCATACTTGGGTCTATTCCAAACTCTATTCTTCTTCAGAACTATGGATTAACTTTGTACTTGGGCCAGCCCCAAAATATATACTTCTTCTGAGTTGAGACATTGCACCACCTTCACCTCCCTTCTTCTGAATTGCTAACCCCTTTGCCTTCCTTTTTCCAATCTGCAACCCCTTCACTTTCCCTCTTCCAAACTGCGAACCCTTCACCTTACTTCTTCCAAAATGCGAACCCTTCACCTTTCTTATTCCAAACTGTGACGCTCTTCACCTTACATTTATTCTAGTTATTCTAGAATTCCATACTCACAAAGATCATAATATTACTATTTATACACAGGTTGACCTCCCCCTCTTTTTTGAGTAAGAGGGATAACCAGGATGATCTAACTTGATTTATGGCCTTTATTAAGTAAAATTGTCTTGAATTTTGTACTAACTTAAATTTCATTATTGTATGGGTTATAGACCATTCAAGGATCCATATTTTGGGTTACATTAACCCTACACAACGCCCACTCTACTGCACATTCTCTCTTTTGAGTTGCAGGACCCCGACACTCTGCCTATGCCACTATGCACTTTTCTTCATACTCTCTTTGACTTTCTGTTCTATATACTTCTTCAAAATTGCTTCTAATTACATCAGTCCTATACATTTTACTTCCATTTGACATCAATGACAACACTAGATCCAACATATAGTAGTTGCAGGTATTTGGGGATTCACTATTGAAAATAAATTGGATGAAGAATCTTCTTCATATTCAGAATATAAATTTTCTTTCACTTGCAGAACAAATCAAGGATAACTTTGTTCAATTTGAAAATATTTCCTTGACACATATCTATGGATTTGAATACTAGTTGTGATGCCTTGCCAAAATAAGTGTTAATCTTACAAGTTGTACAACTTGTGCTATAGGATTATTTGGATGGAAATGTCACTACATTTAGATAGAAACTCTATTTCACAATCTTGCAAGTTTTCCAACTTGTGCTGTAGGATTTTTTGGATGGAAATATCAACACATTTAGACATTTAAACTAAAATTCACATGGAAACTCTAGCATAGTTGTGATGCAGAAACATCTGGATAGTTCAAAAACAATCACGATTGACCTTTCCTAGGTCAAAAGTTTTACTTGAGGAAGTTGGTTTCCTTGAAGTTTCCTCAAAAAATTGTAATAATTAATGCTATGGGACTCTAGAACTTGTTTATATATTTGGAATATTTGATGGTGATAATACCTAGATTAATTAGGTAAATTAGACGAAGAAAATAGACCTAAGATTATGTTTGTTGAGAATAATGGATTTGATCCACTTTTCATGGATTTGGATTGTGTTAGGTTCAATAGATATATTTGGTAATTCAACTCATAAATTTTAGGAGGGAAAATGATTTGTACTCAAAATAAAAGGATGGTTATCAAGGTGGGGTTCAACCTTGCTCATAATGTAAAAATAAAATCCTTCTCGTTAAATGTTCATTACCATATAGAAATAGAATTTCTCTATTTTAATATTGATTTTCGGTGTATATATCCAAAATAGAAACACTCTTTTCTATATTGAATACCTGAGCGTGCTAGAATTCAACTATTATGTGCATAAAAGAACATATCCTTTTTGGATTCATTAATATATGTAAAATTTTGTGAATGTATTTCTGCTTATGATTCAAGAAAGGGTGAAGTAGTGATTGGGTATCTATCCCAAAGCCATCAGATCCTTCATATTGATCAACACCTCTAAAGGAGTGGATGAGATTTGATCCTCTACTCTATTCATGTCTTGGAAACTATTGATTGTAATTCCCAACTGTAAGTTTTATTTGGTTTGAAGTCTTTCAAATTATGGGTGATTGTGTTTAATGTTGCACATGATAGATGTTAATGTAATTCTTAGAATGAAATTAGGACTATGCCCAAAACCTGTAACCTATGCAAGTGCGCACAACTCTATCAAGCGATGATCAAAGGATTAAATGGTTAAGTGAAATGCACCAACCTTGAATACACTAGTAATTGTACCCAATTTTGAAGTGCATTTTTTATCCAAAACAGATCTAAACCTTGAATGGTTGTCATCCTACTATTAACAATGTAATTTGGAAATGATTAATGGTGATATAATAAATAAAAGAAAATACAAGTCACACAAAAATGTAAATAAGACAAGAGATAAAAATGAATTAAATGTAAAAATAAAAATGAAATAGGAGGAAAAGGATGGGGAATGGGAAATGAAAGGTAGGCCTATTGGCCTTCCCATTACCCAAGGTCTCCCTATTTCCTCATTCATTTTCACTCATAAAGGGATTTTGGTGGCCACTAGAAGGGGATGCACAGGGGAGTCATAAGTAGCCTTGTAACCAGAAATTGCAAAGATATAATAGGAAAACATTCAAAGATCATTTTCCTATTTGGGTTTCCATGTAAATTTATGGTGTCCATTATATGATTGATTGATTTATCTTGTTCATTTTATTAATTGCTTCTTTCTTTTAAATATGAGTTGATATTTGTTTTAATGCTTCTCTAGTTCATGGTATGGTTCATATTTTTAATTTTTCTTTCCAAATGCAAATACCAACAAAATACCACCATCTATTCCAATATGAGTCTTGAGATCAATGGCTCTCATCTAAGAGTTGTCACAACTCTTTAGGTAGTTTCTAAATTGAATTTTTTAAACATATTTGACTATTGGTCATTTTTCTCAATAGTTGGTTAAGTTACTCTCTTGTGTGGGCATTTTGTCCATTACCTAAGGAAATTTTTGTGCTACCTATATTGTCTTATGTTCCTATGGAGTTTTTATCACAATTGGCAACATTTAAATGTGCCTTGGGAATTTTTAGCACAATTGGATGAATTTGTTAGGGTTAACCTTGACTTAGGATTGAGTCAAAGTTGGTTAGGTCTAGCACATGTTTTTGGGCACATGGTTTGTTGTAGCCCATGGTATTTCCCTATCGTATTGCATGTAAGGAAGCCTTTATAATGCTTGAGGAGGCTCCATTTGTAAAGTGGCCTAGAGGTGAGCAGGTGAGCTCACTTGGCCCGGATGGCCGGTTTGGCCATGTAATGAAGATATTCATTGGGTGTTTGTTTTCCCCACATGGGGTTTCTAGGGTAAATTATGTGTCTCTATTATTACTTGTTTCTGTTTATTTCTCTCGCAAGTTATAATTTGTATGCTCGTTTAACTTAAAAACTGGTATCAGAGCCATGGTTTGGCCTGGTTGTGCTCGTTGAAAATTCTATGACTGTAAGTGTATAGAAGAAGATCATTGTAGATATGGTGCAAATCTGGTTGGATATGTAGATATTGTAGATATGCAAAGTGGATTTCGCAGTGCTGCAGTCAAACAATGAATGAATGCTGAGGAGATAGCATGAGGAACACTTCAAGCCATGGAACAAGAGGCTCGCTTGCCGATTCCAAAGAGATCTGCGAGGTGAATGGAAATCCTATTTCCATACTTGGTGAAATCATATAGGAAGAGTGAGAACTAAGGAAGCTGCCTGCATAAGCAAGTGGTGACGACTATCTAGGGCAGTGGCTCGGTCGGGAAACTATCCTTGAGAAGGATCCACAGAGAGAAACCATATCCTATGTGGAGGATCTCAATAGTTAGATCACATGCGTAGAGAAGGGATGTTGCATCAAGCGTGGAATGAACCATTGGGTAGGTACGAGGGTGGTAGGTGTACTCGTACGCTAACTGGATGTGGAATCAGAGAAGGTGAATCTTCGATTGAAAAGGGGGGAAATGTGAGATGGTTTTATCTCACTGTTGGGCACAAGATTGATGAACCATGTATGCAAAGAGAATTCCTATAGAACTGGTGGTTACAGCAACTGAGGACCCATGTAATCCGGTAGATGGATTCTTCGTTATATGGATGTCAATGACATGATTGGATGCAGGTACAAAAGGATCATGGCAGAAAATGAGCAAGCAAATGAGCAAGAAAGAAAGCATGGAAAAGTGAGAGAATGAAGCAATGGATGGTAATGGTGTAGTCACCATGAAGACACATGAAAAAAAAAAATTAATGGAGCAGTTTGCATGTAAAATGGGCATATGGCTGTAAGACCTGGTAAGGCATTCATACCCCTGGTAACTCACCAGTAAAGTTGAGAGAAAGACCTAGGTGATAAGGGGGTGTATGTGAGATTCCTCGGTTAAAAATTTTAGGGGGGTTGGTGATTACTCCAAGTCAAGTTTAAAGGGGGGATTGTTAGGGTTAACCTTGACTCGGGATTGAGTCAAAGTTGGTTAGGTCTAGCACATGTTTTTGGGCACATGGTTTGTTGTAGCCCATGGCATTGCCCCATGGTTTTGCATGTAAGGAATCCTTTATAAGGCTTGAGGAGGCGCCATTGTAAAGTGGTATGGAGGTGAGTGGGTGAGCTCACTTGGCCCAGATGGCCAGTTTGGCCATGTAATGAAGATCTTCATTGGGTGTTGGTTGTCCCTGCATGGGGTTTCCAGGGTAAATTATGTGTCTCTATTATTACTTGTTTCTGTTTATTTCTCTCACAAGTTATAATTTGTATGCTTGTTTAACCTAATAGAATTTAGATGTGCCTGAGGAATTTTTAATAAACATTGCATGAATTTAGAAGTTCCCATGGTGTTTTTCTTAATGTCGAGGAATTTTTATCATTTCCTTGTGAGTCTAGAAGTGCTTGAGGTGGTTTTAATTATTGTTGGACAAATTTAGAAGTTACTAAGGCGTTTTTATCAATGCTGAGGCATTTTTATCATTGCCTGGTGAATCTACAAGTGCTCGAGGCATTTTTTTATCATTGTTGGCCGAATTGAGAAGTGTATGGGATGTTATTTATCGATATATAGAAATTTTAATAGTGCTAGGTCATTTTCATACATTGCTGGGAAAATCCCATTTGAATAAGAACATTTTACTCTTTGGTTGGGTGTTTATTACATTGTCTCTATTTCAATCTTCATGTAGAATTAGAAAGCTTGGAGTCATAGCAATTAATTTCAGATAGAAAATGAGCCAAGCATCATCTCATCTTTGACAGAGAAAGAACAAATACTATAAATCATTTTCTTTACAAGTATCAATGTTGGTGAGTTGAGTGGGATACAAGTCCCTCAATTACGAATCAATTTTGGTTATTTCCAAATCTATGAAACTCTTTGAATTTTTTTCTTATTAACCTTTTGAATCGGAGAAATTGAACTCTAGGTGAAATAGGAACCATTGTGAATTTCTGAGTTGACCAATAGAAAGAAGAAATAATATAAACTAATATTGTATAAGAAGTAGAGTCTTCTTATCCCCTGCACCAAGTTTTCTCTTCCTTCACTATTGGCTCTTCAACTAAAGGATATGCATATGGATACAAATCTACTTCTGTGGGGTAAACTGCTAAACATGAATTTTATGCTTATTTGTTGATTTGATCTACTCGAGACCACCTATACTACTAGTTGTGAATCAATGTCTATAGAATTATTTAGGGTGATCCCAAATGTATACCCATGGGATATAAATATTTATCAAAATATTTTCTTAAAGAAATGAAAATGGAGAGAGAACACTTCAGAAATAGGAGTTTAGGGTAAATACCATTTGGCATGAGCAGTGATCTTGAGAGGTGAGGATTGACGAATGTTGTAGGTTCCCTCGGTGACCACTTTGTAAATATTTTGACATTAAATCCTTCAAATCTATTTTCATATCCAAATCCATCCATTTCATTCATTCTCCACAACAAATTTAAAACCCAAAATTTGCTTCCGCTATGGAAATTAAACCTAGAGAAAGAAACTAGGATTACACATTTTGTTTTGCACACAAAGACCAAAATTGAAATTCACCATCTTACATTTACTTTTACTTTTACTTTCCATTCTCTAGAATGTATGGGAAATGAGGGGTTTTGTAAAGAAAAATTAAGCCTATTCTTTTTAAAAATTGGGAATCTAAAATTCTCCTTTATAAAAAAAATAAAAATATTAAATGTTAGATGTTTTATTTCCACAATCCAACATTAATTTGTAGGTATATTTGAAAAATTGTGCCCTATCACATTAGCTGGTTGCAGCCAAAAAGAGTATACAAATTAATTGGATCTAATCTTCAAAAGGAGTATACACCTTAATTGGATCTAATATTTGAAATCGCGTATTTCACTTTAAAGGTCATTGGTCAGCTTCATCATCATGATTACTATATTCATCTGTGTCATCATGATTTTCATGGTCATTATCATCATAATCATCATTACACTCATGGCCCGTGATCCTTATAAGAAAGTGTCAGGGTCTAACTGTATGATTTATGTCCCCAAAAAATGGTCCAAAGCAAGGTAATTTTTAGGGGTGAAATTTCGCCAATTGGCTATTTTTTGGGCTTTTTTTCAAAAAATAAATTCAAAAATTTGGTCATTTTTAGTCTCCAATATCACCTATATTTACATATAATATGTTTTTTTATCATAATATTTGCCAAAAATTACACGTTTCAGTAGTAAATTGCATGTTTCATATTTAATATTCGCCTACCTATCTATATACATATTTTTTTCAATCCAAAATAATCACCTAGGATACTATACTTAAGTATAATATCATAATCCTTAAAAAGCACCTTGCTCCAAACTTCAAAATGATGCATATATCCCACACATAGGCTAAATATTTAATCTACATGGCTTGTATAGTAGTATGGAACATCAGGAGTAACCGTAAGTCCTTGAAGCAATTGTTAGGGATTACATCATTTTCATTGGATCAATTTTCACTTTAATAGATTATAATTGTCATTGGATCGATTCTCACTTTAGTATATTATCATTTCCATTGTCATGATCATTGTCATATAGGCATTAATCTTCACTCACAAATGTGAGTCGCTGGAGATGAACTAAAAGAAATATGAGCAAGAAATCAAGATAGATGAGAAATTACAAATAATTCCACTAAGACACTAACCTAACACAACCAACACATGTAAATGACCCATTTATTGAATTGATGCACCTTGGAATCCTCAACCTCTAACTTCCTCACCTCGTACCTAACCTTAATGTATAACCCCTAACCAACTAACATGATAAATCATAAACCAATTCCAAGTAGAGTACTCAAGTGGAGAGACAACATAATGGAATAAATTATAGAGCCATAGATGATGGATATATTTACACAAATATCAAACCTTGCACATAATTACACATTTCACATATCAACCTCACTCATGCACATAAGTACACATCTCACCTATGAAACTCACTTGCATACATAAGTGACATACTTAAATTAAAAAATTGATGCACATAAGAGAGACACCTAACTTGTGCACTTAAGGAACAAACATAAATGATGCATATAATTCATGTATATAAGTGATACTTAATTCAAATAATATACACACATAAGTGATGTACATATGTGGTGCACCTAACCTAGTACATTGAAGGGATACACATAAGTGGTGCACCTAATTTAGCACATAATTGATGCACTAAATTGATGTACGTAAGTGATGCACTAGATTCACAGACATAAATGATGCTCTAAACTCATGCACATAAGTGACATACCTAGCTTACGTACCTAAATCACACACATAATAAACACACCTAACTTGAGTGTAATCCTCTAATTTTGTTGAACCCCTAAGATCATGACCCATTAATACACAAAATCACTAAAATATAATAGATAAACATAACCATTTATGATTATGTAGTGTCCCTTTTAAATAAATTTGGTAAAATTGGAAAAATTGCAAGTGTTGGCCAATTCAACCCTTAGACTAGTATTGACCCAAATGCATCCAAATGGCTCCAAATGCTTCCAAATTGGTTCTGAATGTGTTTGTAAGGTATTAATACATAAAATTGGGATTTATGGATGCTTGTACACTCTCAAAATACTTCTTCAACATTCAATTACAATCTAAGAAAGATACGACAATTTACTAGTCAAATCGAGGTTCAAATTCCCCAAGGGCAGTGGTCAAAGTTGGATCTCCAAATGTTGTACGAACTTCCAAAATATCATAACAGAGACATGGCATAGTTAATTTACTTAAATGGGATCCCAAATACATCATCAATCAATTTCTAAAGGATTCTTCAACTCCCATAAATCATAGGTTTGTGGACATGTCTTAACATAGGGGGAAATGCTAGTAAACTTCACCACTTGCTATGAAATTCGAGATTTATGTTCCAAAGGATTATGCAATGTATATTAAAATTATTACATACATTAATTACCATCCATAAATCATAAAAATAAAATATATTAACTAATACAAGTCGAAATAGAGCAACATCAAGATTTTATAACAAGATGCAGGGAAAATGGCATCATTTATGCATTGTTTTGTATTTTTACATAGTTCCACTTGGTATTTATACCTAAGAGTCTTCTGAGAATTAAATACAGAGTATATATATCAGAATACAAATAAATGGGGCCATAATATCTCCCCAAATAGAACATCATCTCACCAATTATTCCCTTCCTCCAAGAGACAAAATATGAAGATAAAAGTGAGAAAAGTGTGGAAGCAAGTTGAGGATGAGAATGTCGCGAGATTCCTTGTAGCTTCAACCTGAAAGAAAATGACTCCATTGTAGATCCAAATGAAAGGTCTGAATGGCCTCTCCAATTTCCAATTAGGATGGGAATCTTTCACCCTCGAAATTGGTACTAAGGCAAGTATAGTAAACACTCCACAAGCATGGACAAGCTATGCTCTCCAATATGCAAAATGATAAATGATAAAAAATCTACTCTCCTTTTTTATTTACTTTTATAAACTTCCAAAGACCTCCTTGGGTCGAATTCCTTCCAAAAGTCTCATGCCAACTCAAGTTGGGAAGAGATTCCAATGTGTGCCACTTGTCCAACAATTACTAGTCTCTGTCTTCCCTCATTTTGAATCAGTGTCTCTTTGGCTTCCCTAACTCCCTTGTGTGCCTTCTTGGAGGCTATTTTTATCCCTGACATGTCATATATGTCATATGTCAGCATTCAGGTCTTGTTTGTGTCATAGGTGTCATATCATATTCAGCATTGTTGTCATAGACCTAGGGAATCTAGTCCAAGTGTCCCACTAGCTCCAAAATGCCTCTTCCTCTTCCATGGGAGTTACTCCTCCACTCCAATTAGACCTTCATTGAGTCATGCCAAGTATATTTACCTTACAAATCCCCAATATCATTATACTCCACCTTTGATTTGAATGGGTGAGGATAGAATTCCATGTGGCATGAGGAATCTAGCTTTGTGTGGGTCCCACACCACCAATGTGTCTCCATGACCAAGTGCCACCTTATTTTTCTATCATAAATATTTATTTAACCCCTTTTAGTATATTTATGTCAGTATAATTTCCATTTGTGTTTTATTATCTCCCTTATTCAAAATCCCAATGTTTCCACCCCAACCTAGGAACCTAGTAGATTGGTAGAATTTCCTCTTTTGAAATTTATTTGAATGGGGACATTATAGTCCTCCCCACCCAAGATTTCTTGTCCTTCAATTCGAACATGGATGTTGAAGAACCTGATTTCTTTACAAAACAAAAAATTTGAAACCAATGAGACTAAAATTATTCCAGGGTCCCATTGTTTGTATTGCACTCCAACAATTAGGAGTGCTCTCCAACCCATACCATCAAGAAAGAGAATCCCTGGATCCCATTTCCTTGTATTCCTTCTTCCAAACATTATAAGTACAAAATATAGATCATCAAAGTGCATGAAAACATAATAAAAATGTACATCAAGGAGGTGCCTCATCAAAGAATCATGAAAGTGCTTGTACCTCCAAGTCATTTGCTAGTTGCATACAAGCATCAATTGACCAATCAAATATGCTCCAATGACATAGGTGAGTATCCCATGTCCTATAATGCTACTCCAAAAATATGTAAGATGCATCAAAAAAATCAGCCATGTATTCTTTCATCCAAGAAGTGAATGAAGAATCTCCACTAAAATTTGAACCAAGTAGGGAACAAAGAAAACAATGAGCCTTCAAGGGCCTCACAGAAGTACCATTTGTGCATCCATGAATATGTGTATCATCAAGAAATAACAAAGGATTTTTTTACCAATAAAAATGTGCTCCAATCATATATATCTTCACACAAGTATTGGATGAAGTTCCTCCAACATCAATTAAACTAAGGAACAAGGAAAATCATGAGTCTTCAAGTGACTCAAGTGAACATCATAGGTGCATCCATGAAAATATGTATCATCATAAGGTAAAAAAATATGCTTCTACAAATGTAAATAATTAGGTGCTCTAGTCATGTCATCATCAAAAGAAGAGGTAGGATTTTCATACCCATCATCTGGCACCATTAGAAAAAAACATTTCACCCAATTTTCATCCCCAATTGATGTGGATGAAAAAGAAGTAGGGGGTGAGGAATTATGAACCAACCTTAAATATTTACAACTCTTACCCATCGAAATATTTAATTCATCTTCTCCATAATTGGTTGGTCCAATTATTGTGAGATCATGTTCCTCCTCCAAGGCTTTGCAACTCTCTCCATGAGGAAACTCATAATCCCTCTGAACAAAGACAAGTGCTTGTATTTCTTCTTGTTTGAGTGTAGCATCTTCAAGCACCTACATATAAACATGTACCTCATATTCCACCATTACATGAGGTTCCTCCTTTGTGACATAAATTCTTTCATCCATTGCCTTCTTTTCCTCGAAAGGAGAACCACTGCTCCCTCCTATTTCCAATTTGCTTCCAAATTGACTAGCCAACAATTCGAACCCTTTCATTAGTTGTTTTGTCATGTCTTAAAAGAATGGTTTCATGAATTTTCTAAACTCCTCATTCTCCTCTAAGGTTCCTTTCTCATCCTTACTGGTGGTTACCAAAGAATGCACTTCTTCTCCTACATCTTTCATTTCACCAAAGTACTTTCAGTTTCAATTTATAAGGGTGGGGATTGATTTATTTTACTTATTGTCCTAATGAATGGTCATCCAAATCAGGTTCAAGGACCATTCTCTGATACCACTCGTAGTGTCCATTTTTAATAAATTTGGTAAAATTGGAAAAATTGCAATTGTTGACCAATTTGACCCTTAGACTAGTATTGAACCAAATGCCTCGAAATGATTCCAAATTGGTTATGAATGTGTTTGGAAGGTATTAATACATAAAATTGGGACTGATGAATTCTTGGACACTCTCAAAATACTTCTGTAACATTCAATTACAATCATGGAAAGATAGGGCAATTTAATAGTCAAATCGAGGTTCAAATTCCCCAAGGGTAGTGGTCAAAGATGGATCTTCAAATGTTGTATGAAATTCCCAAATATCAGAACAGAGACATGTTACTCTTAAAGGACTTCAATGGTCTCCCAAATACATCATCAATCAGTTTCTAAAGTCTTCTTCAAATCCCATAAATCAGAGGTTTGTGGACATGTCTTCACATAGGGGGAAATGCTAGTAAACTTCACCACTTGCTATGAAATTCGATATTTATGTTCCAAAATATTATGAAATGTATATGAAACTTATTAAATACATTAATGACCATACATAAATAATAAAAATCACATATATTAACTGATACAAGTCGAAATAGAGAAACTTCAAGATTTCATAACAAGATGTAAGGAAAATGGCACCATTTATGCATTGTTTGGTATTTTTACATAGTTACACTTGGTATTTCGAACCGAGAGTATTATGATAATTAAATACAGAGTATATATATCATAATAAATAAATGGGTCCACAATATCTCCCCCAAAGAGAACAACATCTCACCAAGTGCACCCTTCCTCCAAGAGCCAAAATATGAAGAGAAAAGTGAGAAAGGTGTGGAAGCAAGTTGAGGATGAGAATGTCACGAGCTGCCCTGTAGATTCAACCTGAAAAAAATGACTCCATTGTATCTCCAAATGAAAGGTCTAAATTTCCTCTCCAATTTCCAATTAGGATGGGTATCTTTCACCCTCAAAATTGGTACTAAAGCAAGTATAGTAAACACTCCACAAGCATGGAGAAGCTATGCTCTTCAATATGAAAAATGATAAATGATAAAAAATACACTCTCCTTATTTTTTATTGAATTTTATAAACTTCCAAAGAACTCCTTGTGTCAAATTCATTCCAAAAGACTACTGCCAACTCAAGTTGGGAAAATATTCCAATGTGTGCCACTTGTCCAACAATTCCTAGTCTCCATCTTCCCTCATTTCGAATGGGTGTCTCTTTGGCTGCCCTAAATCCATTGTGTGCCTTCTTGGAGGCTAGTTTTATACCTGACATGTCATATATGTCATATGCCAGCATTCAGGTCTGATTTGTGCCATAGGTGTCATAGCATATTCATCATTGTTGTCATAGAGCTAGGGAATCTAGTCCAAGTGTCCCACTAGATCCAAAATTCCTCTTCCTCTTCCATGGGAGTTACTCTTCCACTCAAATTCGACCATTGATTCATTCCAATTATATTGACCTTCCAACTCCCCAATATCATTAGACTCCACCTTGGATTCGAATGGGTGAGGATAGAATTCCATGTGGCATGATGAATCTAGCTTTGTGTGGGTCCCACACCACCAATGTGTCTCCATGACCAAGTGCCACCTTATTTTCCTATCATAAATATTTATTTAACCCATTTTAATATATTTATGTCAATATAATGTCCATTTGGATTTTATTAGCTCCCTTATTCAAAATCTCAATGTTTCCACCCCAACCTAGGAAACTAGTAGATTGGTGGAATTTCCTCTTTTGAAATTGATTTGAATAGGGACATTATAGAGGATTTTTCTACCCACACATGTCACATCATAGGGACCTTCATTGAAAAATTTGTGTCATGGTGTTACATTCAAGAGATGAAAACAAGCGGAGACAATAGATAATCCACATACTTGTAAACTACACATGGAAGTTGTGCACAAAAGCATTGTCGTTGACTTATTTACAAGCCCTAACCTTTTCAACTAACATATGTGCATAAGATACATTCCTAATGAACATAAGGGATGCACCTAACCTACACACATAAATGGAATACTCATGCACATAAGAAACACAATTATCTCATGCACATAAGTATTGGAGCACTTAACTTGAGATGTAAGATGGGAGTGCAACATGGAATCCCCTACAACCAACCATGCTACTTGTGTGGCTTGGTCATGCAAGTGTGGAATGTTGTTGGTCGTCATCATCATTATCGTTGTCATATTTTTTTTCATCATCATTAGAATCATCGTCATTATCACCATTTTCATTTTCATCGTCATTCTCATCACCATCATCGTCATTGTAATAATCATCATCATTTTCATCTTCATTTTCATATAATCACATCATCATCATCCTTATCAAATTTGTCATCATAAAAAACAACATCAAAATTTAATTGTCATCATCCTCATCAACATTATCATCATTATGATCATCATCCTCATCCTCATCCTCATCTTCATCCTCATCCTCCTCCTCATCATTGTTGTCATCGCCAATGTCATCGTCATAATAAAACATGTAGATTTGTGGATGAGAATGTTGTTGAATTTGAACCCTTGATGTTGGTGAGGGGATGAAGGAGAGAGGGTGAATGGGGAGAAGACGTGATAAACAAATACTACAGTATCCTTGCATATCCTCTGCAGAAGGAAAATCATGGAGGTGGGAGACAAATGGAGGTTCCCACACTAGATTGGACCAAGAAATCCTACGTCAATTAGTACTTTGTAAATGAACATAGTTTTCTATAAGATTTGAATATAATTTTTTGATGTTCGGTGGGCGTTTGGAAGGGAAATAGGGAAAAATATATTTGCAATAGACTCCCAAGACAAAAGCATTTTAAGGTTGAATGGCAATGATGATTACAATGAAAATGAGAATGACATGAATCGTGATGATGATGATGATTATGACAATGATGATGATGATGATGATGATGATGATGATGATAAAAATGATGAGAATGATAACAATGATGATGATGATGATGATTATAACAATGATGAGGATGATAACAATGATCATGATGATGATGATGATGATGATTATAACAATGATTAGGATGATAAAAATGATGATGATGATTATAACAATGATGATGATGATGATGATATGAATGGTGATGGTGGTGGTGATGATGATGATGATGATGATGTCAATGACAATGCTATTGATGATGATGTTATTATATGATAAAGATGATGATGGTGATGGTGATGGTGACGATGATGATGATGATAGTGATTATGGCAATGACCGTGTGAATGATGACAACAATGACAAATGACGATGAAAATTACATGAATGACAATGAAGATGTTGACAGTGAACTAGATGACAATGAAAATGATCATCATTATCATTATTCTCATTATTATCATAATATTCATCATTTTCAACATCATCATGATGGAAATGATAAAGATGGTAAAAATGAAATGAATGATGATGGTGATAATGATGATGAAAATTATGATGGAAATGATTATGGCATTGATGATGATGTGATATGTAATGTCTCCCAGGGGTATCAAAGGGTCTCAGGGACATATCATTAGTTCTATGAGGATAATTAATTCATTTTTAGTGCAACGGATAAACCATAAACATTTAATTTCAATTTTCTAAAATTAATTGCGACACAAAATCCAATAATTTAATATAAATTCATTAATACATCCAACATGTGATCTAAGGGATGGGAAGTATTATTAACATCATAGAACATCATCAAACATTCAATACAAGCCATATAATATATGATAACCACTTCTAAAGGCTAATTATTTTTAATCCCAGGTAACAAGTAATTAAGGTGTTAATTACGACACTTAACGACACTTAGTGCAAAAATGACGACACTTATCACAAATCCATTTTTTTAATAAATAACCATCGATTATCAATCCCAATGGATTAATAATATCTAATTAAATGTAAATAATCCCTAAGTACCAAAATTACAATAATTAATCATGGTAATTATGAAAGAGAGTCCACAAGACTATATAATTAGTTTTCCAATATAAGCAACTAGTATTGCACAAAATCAACTTGTAACCATGACATTAAACCCAAAATAAATCCTACACCCATTACCAACATATTTAAGAGTGAACCTACATCCAATTAAAGGTTTATTTTCATATCATTCCAATTGCACATAAGGTAATCTTTTCCATCAATTCCAATGAAACTAGTTAAAATTCACTACAAGGAATCGATTCTAAATAACTTAACCAAAATGAAATGCATCCATAAGTAAAGGATATAAACTTATAATTATACACATAAATTAAAATATCATGTTATAAATATATCACATGGTTTTATAATTCTATTTTTACGAAAACAGAGATTTCAATCCACAACTAGTTATCAATTTTCACTGCAATGTACCTAGTTTCCAATTTAACTTTCCAAATTCCAAATAAAGAGAAATATATGACTATTGTATCTCATGTAAATTATATCAGGGGTAACATACAGTCATATGTCTGTAGCTTTCCCCCATATATAGTCCATTAAATTATTAAAAAAACTAGCTAATTCTACTTGTCTGAATTAACTAGTAATTCTAGGAATCGCTAGAATAATTACATTCATTTCTCATAGAATCATTCAAATGAAATTAAAAATAAAAATAAAATGTTTTATAATTCATAAAATATGTATATCTCATTTTAACATCTCATCAAACCCTTCATATGAAAAGTCACAAATATTCTCAAAACAATTCCATTGAAGGAGCTAGAAATTGGAACTTGATCTAGAACTTCGGTAGACATTTCCCAAAAACTATAAATAATATTTACCCTCACATTATAAAACACATTTAAATTTTATTTATCATACATAAGAATAAAAATAGAACTCATTCATTTTTATAAACACTTCATGTGCAAATTCTCCAAACTATGCAAAACAATCCAATCGAAGAACTAGTTTTCGAATAAAAAGGTAGAAGCATCAAAGATAAGTGTATTAAACCATTCCGAGGCTAATATACCATCAAAATACGCATTATATAATGAACAAGAGAAGAAATATAATTTATGTAGTAGAGGTTCCAAATAGTAATTTCCTCAAACAATTTGTGCACAAAATCCCAAAAACTAGTTTCGAATTCCTTCACAAAATGTACTTGCATAAATAGATTGAATTCCATGATAAATTTATTCCACAAATAGCTCATACATTTCATCAAAAATTTCATGTGCATTCATAAATAAATCATATCAGATCCAAATAAATTAAATAAACATGAGATAAAGCACTTATATTTTCCAAATACGCAACCAAAATTGATCGTGCCACACTCCACCCAACCATAGAAACAATGCAATCCAAAACTAACTTTGAAATGGTCACCCCCAAGCCGTAACCATGATGCCAAGAGAAAGAGCGCACTCAACAAAAAAATCTCTCAAGAAATAAGTCCAACCACAACCCAATGGCAAGTGTGGCCTCTACTTCCACTCCAGGGCAATTCCAATGGCTCTAGGACAACAGTCCAACCACAACTCGATGGAAAGTAGAACCACCAATCCAAGGAAATTCCATTGGATCCAAGACAACCTCAAATCCAAGGTAGTGGAAATCACCCCTGATACTAAACTAGGATCTCCATAGGAAATACACAACTCTGTCTAACCTCAAATCCAATGGCAATGGACCTCACCCCTATTACCAATCTAGGATCTCGAGAGGCAATTCTAGGACATACACCAGTGGATCCAGAGGAACTTATATTGGGAAAAGGATCCACAAGGGTGCAATGAGCAGCAAGGATCTCATACCAAGAGCATAAAAATTGAGCCACAAGTTCCAAACACAAGCACACAAGAAAAATAATGAACCAACACAAAAGTGTGACTAGCCAACACAAGAAAATTGAATTCCTTCATGAGAAATTCGAATTGGGAGAGAGATGGACACAAGCATGAGAGTTACATTCCCAGAATATTAAACTAGATTTACACATCAGGTGGCTACAACAAGAGACACACTAATATAACTCATGAGGGTGCACTAGGTGAGAGAGGGACTCCAATCCTCAATTAAAAAAAATAATCTCAAGCTAAATAAAACCGAGTGACATAACACATCAAGGTGCATAACCAAGAGGTTCCATCAAGTACATAAGAAGAGTGTATAGCATCAACATAGAAACAAACACAAACGTAACACTTTTCCCACAACCCCTTCCTCGTAACATCATGGTTCCTCATAATCTCTTTCATGGCATCAGTCATTCAATTGTTTTTATTTTAGTGATTATTTTATGAGTTCAACACAATAAAACTAATAATAATGTGCAAACCATATTCCAAGAACCTTGTGCCACTATGTCCAACATAACAACAATAATAATATGTCCAATGGATAAAGCAGTGGGTATTACATGATTATATGATGAGGACAACAATGACGACGGTGACAATCAAGACGATGATTACAACAATGATGACAATGACAATGATGATGATAGTGATGATGACAATGACCGCGATGATGATAATGAGAATGATATGAATGATGATGATGGTGACGATTACAATCATGACAATGAACATGATGATGATGATTATTACAATGATTACAATGATGTTGATGATAATTACCTAGATGACAATGACAATGATGATAAACTAGATGAAAATGATGATGATGTCAATGACAATGATGGAGACATGATATAAATAAACCCTCAACACCAATTTTTTATTTGGAACAAGATAATGTTTTATAGTTAAAAAATTAAACAGATAGGATATCCTTTCCCTCGCCTTTAGATAGGCAAGTTATAAATACCATCATTACTTTTAACCACATCTGTTAAGAATTCTTTTTGGGTTTGTATTTTGAAATTGGCCTAATCTAGATACATTTTACAAAAAATCCTCTTTCGGTTTCCTAAAATTATGTGTCATTTTCCCACAATGAATCTTCCAAGATGGAAAATTTTCAAACAACTTATGCTCATAGTCAAGCTATGCAATGCTCATTAAAATACATGGGCCCTAGGATGCACATTGATAAAAAAATTAAAACTAAAAGAAGAGGACTGAATCTAGATACGTTTTTCACAACAACCTCTTTCAGTTTTCTAAAATGATGTGTCATTTTCCTCCAATGAATATGCCAAGATGTCAAATTTTCAAACAATTATGCTCATGTTCAAGCTATGCACTAATCAGTAAAATACACTCCCTAGGATGCACATTGGTCAAAAATTGAAAGTAAAATCACAGTCCTGAATCTAGATACATTTTCAATAAAAACCTCTTTCTATTTCGTAAGATTATGTGTCAGTTTCCTACAATGAATCTACCAAGATGACAATTTTCAAACAACTTATGCTCAGATTCAAGCTATGCAATGCTCAATAATATGAACACCCTAGGCTGCACATTGGTAAAAAATTGAAAGTAAAACCACAATCTTGAATCTAGATACATTGTGCACAAAAAATGTTTTGGTTTTCTAAAATGATGTGTCATTTTCCCGTGATGAATATGCCAAGATGGCAATTTTTCAAACAACTTATGCTTAGAGTCAAGATATGCAGTCCTAAGTAAAATGTACACCCTAGGCTATACATTAGTCAAAACCTGAAAGTAAAACCATAGGACTGAATCTTCATAAATTTTGGACAAAAATATCTTTCATCTCCCTAAAATGATTTGTCGTTTTCCCACAATGTGTTAGGATATTCCTATACTCCACCCTAGTCCCACCAGTATTTTGATCATTTACATTTTCAGTCATGCGGGCACTTTTAGGGTTTGCATGCATCATTTAGGGTTTGCATGCATTCCAGTCATCAGTCCTAGCACCTAGCCCTCAGTTAGCTAGCCCCCGGAGCTTCCTTCCACTCAGTTTCATCCCTCCTAGCCTGTCATGTGCCCAGTTCTCACCTTCCACTGAAGAAGGGCACCTTTCTCACCTACTAGTCCAGTTTACTTCAGTTAGCCACCAGTGTTTCCTTAATTTGAGGCTAGACTGACTCCTCACTGCTGTTATCACTTTGATTGAACTCCGATGAGACATGACTACCTGTTCTGACTTTAGTTAGCTCTTCATGCACCCTCCACTGAGCCTCCTTCATTCAATTAGTGTCTCCATGTGCCAGTTATATTCAGTTACACCTACCACACTTAGTTTGACTCAGTTTGACTGATGGTTGACAGTTACTTGTGCATTGATGACTCAACCGATGATGAGACAGACTACTAGTTGTGCTCCGATGACACTCCAGTGATCCTTTGATCACTCCATGAAGGCTAATTCGAATTGCCACCTTAGGCATTCGAATCCTCATGTATTGTACTATTTATTTGTCCATATTGTGATTAATTAATTAGTGTGTGTGAAGTATTTTTGCTTCTACCCGAGATCTACTGTATTATTATTCTATTGCTCATTATACTGCATTGACCACTCTTATTCTATTTTCTTGCTTAATCAATTACTTTCTTGTGAGGTATACATCATCTCTTAGATCTGCTGTGAGGATTTTCACACAATGAATCTACCATGATGGCATTTTTTCAAACATATTTTTTTCAAAGTCAAACTATGTACTACTTCGTAAAATAAATGCCCCAAGATACACATTGGTAAAAATATAAAAGTAAAACACATTCTTGAATGTAGATACATTGTGCACAAAAAACTCTTTCTATTTCCTAAAATGGTGTGTCATTTTCCCGCAATGACTCTGCCAAGATGGCAGTTTTTCAAACAACTTATGCTCAGAGTCAATCCATGCACTACTTAGTAAAATGCACACCCCAAGCTGGAAATTGGAAAAAAAATAAAAGTAAACCATAGGCATGAATCTAGATACATTTTCCAGAAAAAACCTCTTTCAGTTTCCCAAAATAATTTGTTGTTTTCCCGCAATGAATCTTCCAAGATGGCAGTTTCTCAAACAACTTATGCTTAGAGTCATGCTATGAACTGCTTACTAAAATGCATGCCCCAGATGCACATTTGTCAAAATATGAAAGTGAAACCATAATCCTAAGCATGAATACATTTTTCACAAAAACCTCTTTCGTTTTGGTAGGAACACATTTCTTTACTTTGTTAGTATATTGTTGTTGGACGCATATGCTTTGTAAGTCGTACCGTAGTATTTGTTGATCCATAGTTTGTGTTATTGTTGTTTGGCGCATATGTTTTGTAAGTCGCCTGTAGTATTGTTGATCCATAGTTTGTATTTTCCCATGGTTTTGACCCATAGTATTGGATCCTACACTTAGTATATAAGCGTGTGTTGAGGCCTATGAAGGCACCGTGAAGTTATTTGTATTGAGCTTTCTCAAAGGAAGTTGCCCCCTCGAAGTGGCTTATGATCAATATAAAAGTGATTCTGAGTTATGTTATTCTGCTATTTCGTGTGTTTTCATTAATTAATTATTGCAGGTTCTTCACATCTGGTAACAGAGCACTTTCTTGGGTAAATTGGGTGGAATTTCTGCCAAATTTTTTTTCTCGCATCTATTGCAAGTTCGGATCTCGGAATAATCCCTATCCACTTAACTGTGGGAAGTACTTGGGCATAAGCCCTAAAAATCATTGTGAGGAGTACCACAGGAACCCCAAATTAGTTTTCCCATTGAGAGGACCTGCCAGTGAAAAGGGAAATGACCCCTACCTAATTGAGTAGTTCCCACCCGTGAGGTAAACCAAGAGTTGTCGTTTGTGGCAAAGCAGTTATCAATTTTACCTGAGCCGTGGAGTGAGGGGTACTGCCCCAATACACAAGCCGTCAGATAGCATTGGTGGCCAAGTGAAACCCCTAAATTGTTAGGAAGCCACACATACCTAGGGTCCATATCTATTTTCAGCTGAACTGTTGCCAATCACTACCCCGTTGTTTTAGATCCAGGCGTTCAGATCCATTCTGAAAGCCATTCCAGATCCATCCGTTTCAGATCTATTTCAGATCCATCCATTTCGATCCATTCGACGTCGTTTCGGATCCCTCTATTTCCGATCACTTCCGGGCCCTTGCAGATCTATCTGTTTCGGATCCCTTCCGCGCTATAACCGCTCCATTCTGGAAAAAAAAAAAAGAGTTTTTTCTCCATATCTCCCTTGTTTTCACTTTGTTTCCCTTGAAACTTCCCTAGAACCCCTGTAATCCCATTCTGCATATCTCAATCCTGAGGGCCCTATCCCAAATTCCACTTCCCAAAGCCCAAAATCCCACATTTGTCTATTTTTAGGGTTTTCCATAACTTCCTCGGATTTCACCCAATCACCTTAAAATTTACCACAGAGTTCCTTTCCTAAGTCTGCTTCTGTGTCCCTCTCTGCCAAATTTTCCGATTCTTTCACCTTGCTTCTGAAATCCTCCTTTTATGCTTCCCTGTCCATTCAACAGTGTCCAAACCCTAGTCAAACCCCAATTACCCTTCATATTTTTTCCCAAATCCAGATTTTCCTTTATTGAAACAATTTCTGTTTCTGTTTTTCTACCCACTCAACCAAAAAAAAAAAAAAAAAACTGGTTATGGTTGTCACCTGCGCAGGAACAAAAACCATGGAAGAAACACTTGCAGCCATCCAAGCCAAACTCCAGGATCTTGATGAAAAATTTCTCGGCCTCCATCTTGAGCATTCAGCCATGAACAACAAACGACAGTCTGAGTCTTCATCAAACAATGGGTTCTCTTCTTCCAGTAATTTCCGTGGTCCGAAGCTTGATTTTCCTCGCTTCAATGGTACTAATCTGACTGGATGGATCTATCGTGCAGAATAGTATTTCAGTCTGCATAATACTTTCGATGTCAACAAAGTTTCACTTGCATCCTTTCATTTGGAACAGGAATCTCTTCAATGGTACCGTTGGTACATCAAGGCTCATGAAGAGCCAAAATGGACAGATTTTTGCCAGCTCCTTTTGCAACAATTTGGTCCCAGCGCTTTTGATGACTTCACAAGAGCCCTCACTAAACTTCGCCAAATTGGCGTTGTGAGATAGTACCAAACCGAATTTGAGAAACTAGCCAACCACACTGAAGGATTTCCTGATGACTTCTACCGGAGTTGTTTTATCAGTGGTCTAAAGGATGCAATCCGCTCTGAGGTCAAAATGTTCTATCCCAACACAACGATGGAATCCTTGGGGTTGGCTAAGTTGGTAGAAGACAAGATTGCAGCCCAACATCGCTCCAAACCGCCTTTTGTTCCCTTCCAAAATATGGGTTCTCAATGACCTCCCATCTCGCCAACTCCTCGACCAACTCCTATCAAGCATTTGTCTGAAACTGAGATGCAGACACGTAGAGAAAAAGGGTTGTGTTATAATTGTGAAGAGAAATTCACTCGGGGACATAGATGTGTTCAACAAAAGCTCTATCTATTGGATATGGATTCTCCGCCTGCCTCTGAAATTGGTGAAGAAGCTCTAGATACAATGAATGCTTAGGTTGACATTCCGGAGCCGCCTATTGACCCTCCATCTCAGGATGACCAGCCAGAGATATCTCTCCATGCTTTAGCTAGAATCACCACCCTCCAACCATGCGGGTCAGGGGTTACTTCAAGAAGCTTCCTCTTACAATGCTTATTGATTCTGGTAGCACTCATAATTTCATTGACCCTCGGATCACCAAACAGGTTGATTATTTTATCCATCCTTGCTCCAACTTTGAAGTCATGGTTGCTAATGGGGGCACCTTACCTTGCAAAGGGAAGTGTTGTAATGTGCGTATCTCCATGGGAGATTATAACTTGCGCTCTGACATGTTTGCCTTGACTTTAGGCGAATGTGATGTGGTTTTGGGAGCTCAATGGCTATGCACACTTGGCCCCATCTTATGGGATTTTGCCGAACTTTGGATGCAGTTTTCCCCCAATGGACAAAAACACACATTGACAGGCTTACAACCAGGGTCTCTCAGTATCATTAGCTCACATCGCATGGAAAAAATCCTTAAGAAGAATTCACATGGTGTCATCGCTCAGATCCATTCCATTCAGATGCAACCATCAGCAGTCTCCACTACTCCTTTGGATCTACAACAAATTCTGGATCAATATACTGGTGTATTTGCTGAACCAGTGGGATTTCCACCTTCAAGACCAAAGGACCATCATATTCAGCTCCTTCCTAGAAGCATTCCTCCCAACATTAGGCCCTATCGCTACCCATTTCACCAAAAAACAAAGATTGAAATGCTCATTTGGGACTTACTGAAGCAAGGTATTATTCGCCCCAGCATTAGTTCCTTTTCTTCACCAGTTCTTCTTGTCCGCAAAAAAGATGGGTCATGGCACCTTTGCATTGAATTTAGAGCACTTAATCACCTCACTATCAAGGATAAGTTTCCAATTCCTGTTGTTGATGAGCTTCATGGTACTCAATTTTTCTCCAAGTTGGATCTTCATTCTGGGTATCATCAAATTCAAGTTCATGAGGATATAATATCCCTAAAACAGCTTTCCGCACACATGATGGCCACTATGAATTTTTGGTCATGCCCTTTGGCCTCGCTAATGCTCCTTCCACATTCTAGGCGTTGATGAATAAAATATTCTGGCCCTACTTGCAAAAATTCATTCTAGTATTCTTTGATGATATCATCATCTACAGTAAAACCTGGGATAAACATCTTCAGCATCTGGATCTTGTAATGAAACTTTTCTCTGACCATCATCTCCATGCCAAACAGTCTAAATGTGTTTTTGGACAGCAATAAGTCGAGTATCTCAGGCACATTATCTTAGTAGAAGGGGTTCGCGTGGATCCTACCAAAATCGCTGCCATGAACAATTGCCTGCGTCCTCAGACACTCAAGATCCTTCGTGGTTTTTTGGGGTTGACTGGCTACTACCGCAAGTTTGTCAAGGAATATGGGAAGATTGCAACTCCATTAACTGCTCTATTGCAAAAGGATGCTACTACCGCAAGTTTGTCAAGGAATATGGGAAGATTGCATTAAGGAGCCTTCGTGGTTTTTTGGGGTTGATTGGCTACTACCGCAAGTTTGTCAAGGAATATGGGAAGATTGCAACTCCATTAACTGCTCTATTGCAAAAGGATGCTTTTACATGGACACATGCTACTAAGTGTGCATTTGACAAACTGAAACAAGCTATGTGTACTACACCTGTTCTAGCTATGCCTGATTTTTCCAAGCCCTTCACTATTGAGAGTGATGCTTGCGGCAATGGACTTGGTGTTGTTCTCCTTCAAGATGAACACCCCATTGCATTCACCAGCAAAGCCCTTTCAGGTAAGAATTTAGCTGCGTCTACATATGAGAAAGAAATGATGGCTATTTTGCATGCAGTACATAATTGGTGCCCATACCTATTAGGGAATCATTTCTGCATCAAGATTGATCACCAGAGTCTGAAATATTTCTTGGAAAAATGTGTATCCTCCCAAGCACAACAGAAATGGGTTAGGAAACTCATGGGTTATGACTATGAGATCACTTACAAAAAGGGTAAGGACAATATTGTGGTGGATGCTCTTTCTCACACATTTGATGACCAAGGTTCTCTTTCAACTATTTCTATGCCTGTTCCAAATTGGTTACAATCTGTTCAACATGGCTATGTCAATGACTCTTCATTATCTCAAATCATACAATGCTTGGCCAACAACCCTTTTGTTGTACCACATTACTCTTGGGATGGTGCTTCCCTGAGATACAAAGGTCATCTGGTGCTTCCCCAGAGTACATATATTCAACAGGCTGTCTTCTATGAACTCCATGCTTCTCCATCGACAAGGCACTCTAGGTTCCTCGAAACATATGAGCGGGCACGACGTAACTTCCTTTGGCATGGCACGAAAAGGACAATTCAAGAGATGGTAGCTGAGTGTGATACCTGCCAGTGCAATAAGGGTGAAACAACACTCCTTACGAGATTGCTCGAACCTTTGCCCATACCTACACGAATTTGGACAAATATTTCTATGGATTTCATTGAAGGGCTCCCTAAGCATGGAGGGAAGACAGTGGTTTTGGTTGTGGTTGATCACCTCTCCAAATATAGTCATTTTTGTGCTCTTAGCCATCCCTATACAGCCTCCTTAGTTGCTCAAATTTTCCTGGACCAGATCTTTCGTCTTCATGACATCCCTTCTTCCATTGTCTCGGATTGTGATGTGACTTTCAGCAGTCATTTTGGGACAGAACTCTATCGCCACAGTGGCACCAAACTGAAGATGAGTTCAGGGTATCACCCACAAACAGATGGTCAGACTGAAATTATCAATAAATGCTTAGAAACTTATCTTCGCTGCTTCACCTTTGATCTGAAAATGGATGGTCTTCAATTAATTTCACGAATATTTAATTATCATTCTGAAATCTGCTAAGAAAAGACTTCTCAAAACTTTAATTAACGTTCAGAATTCAGCATGAACTAATGCAATTTTCTGTCAAGAACAAATATTTTGCAAATTCACATAAAGAAATCATGCAAACAAAACAGATTGTTTATGGAGTTCGCCCAACTGGCTACGTCTCCGGATCCATTCCAATTGGAACTTGGATCATTTTTATTGTCTTCTTCAATGAGAAATGGAACCTTCTCGTGGTTTTACAACAACCTCGCCCAAGCCTTGTACACAAACATTCTCCATACTCGAGACAATAAACTGAAATTCATTCGTGGCACATCAATCTGCTCACAAACTTTCTACAGAAAGAAATAAATTACATTGGAGTCATTAATCTACAAAAACTCGAGACTGTCGACTTCTATAACTCTCTATCGAGTTTTTACACAGGATTTTTCGAGTTTCATCACCAAAAACTTGCTCTCCATCTACCACCTTCATCGTATTGGTTTTATATCAACCAAAAACTTCCAACGCAACACAAAGTAGGATTGGATCTTATCCCAAATTTTTAGAGGTGTCGTATTCAATTAAATTTTAATGACCATAATTATAGCAACCATAATTATTGAATTATAATTTGGTTCTTATTGTAACCAAGTCGACATCCTCCAAATCGATACATTAGCAACCACAGCAGGTTCGATCTCACAGAAACCATCACCGATTGCCGAGCATATGTTGCATTGTTTGAAATTGCCGATCATAATCAGATACGCTGCACATATGTCCATCAATATGAACCATTGTCCCGCCATTTCATGTGGATCATTAACCAACCACTTTGACACGTGGATCTTTAATGAAGATTTTGCATATTTCAACGTATATTTGTGGATTAACTATTTAATGAGGCACACAAACCAAACCCTTGCGACTTCATCAGCATACATGAACCACTATTACAGCACCTAGAAATTACCATATTACGGTGATATGCTCCCTGAGATTGCAAAGGCATAAGATCCATCATAATTACTCTTGGACGTTACGTGGATACACAACTCAACCCTTGCCGATCCATCATATCAACTGTCCGATAAAATGGGCCGTGAACAACACTGCATTTTTTTATTGCTGATGGATTGTGCTCCATTGGCTCGACCACAATCCTTGTGCTCGCCGTTTGAATGTTGTCCCTTTGAACGTGGATATGCCACACACACATCGCCAGCCTCTTCTTTGTTGGACTTTTTCCCACGGAATGACATCGTCTTCGATCTCAACAATCAATACGATTGTAACACCAACCAACTCAACCAATTGGTACTGCGACCTGGTAGAACGTTGAAGTGGCTAGCACGATGAGATTGTTGGGGCAATGATCACAACCAATTTCAAGGCAAAATATTGAATTCTTCTTTCCCTGGCAATTTCGAAATAATTATATACAAATTTGCTGAAATAACATGTGTCTTATATTGATGCCAAACACATCTTCAATTCCGGTTTCACAAACTCGAACTTGTTGAATTTCGACTACTTATATGGATAGTACATTGTGAACAAATCATTATTAAATGATTACTGTATTCTCGTAGTGTCTCTAATACAGAACAGTATCATCAATAACCTGTCCTTATATCACCAAATTGAGCACCAAATGGTAAAATACAACATTACGTCAACTGTAAGTGAATCCGAACTGTCTTTATTTATCGATATTGATGTGCAATGATCCTCTTGGATCAACCTCTGAACAACAACATCAGTGGGCAAAGTGGCTCCCTCTCGCTAAATGGTGGTACAATACCTCTTACCACACTGCCTCTAAAATGACGCATATGAAGCAGTCTATGGTCAGGCACCCCCAGTTCTTCTTCCATACACCCCCAGCAGTTCACGGCAGTTAACACAGTCCTTTGCAACCGCGATTAGATTCTTCGCATTTTGCGGGACAATCTTCACATAAAAAGAAATCGCATGAAGCAACAAGCCGATCAACATCGTTATGAGCGCACTTTTCAAGCAGGTGATATGGTTTTTCTTCGTCTCTAGCCATACAAGCAATCCTCCCTGAAACTCAAAGGGCGTCATAAGCTCGCTCCAAAGTTCTATGGGCCATATTGGATTCTTCAGAAGATTGGGTCCGTTGCTTATAAATTGGAACTTCCTCCTTCTTCCCGCATTCATCCAGTATTTCATGTCTCTTGTCTGAAGAAAGTTCTTGGCACCAACATCAGAGGACAAATTGTTTTACTTGAACTTGATAATGAAGGATCCATCCTTTTGGAGCCGGAGGCCGTCCTCAATAAGCGCACTCGTCAGCTTCGCTCTCGCTCTATCACGGAGATATTAATTCAGTGGCACAACATGCAACCAGAGGATGCTACATGGGAACCACTCCTTCAGAATCAACAACAATTTCTACATCTAAAGCTTTGAGGACAAAGCTTTTTCTAAGGGGGAGCGGATGTTAGGAACCCGTGTCTTTACTTTGTTAGTATATTCTTGTTGGACGCATATGCTTTGTAAGTCGTCCCGTAGTATTTGTTGATCCATAGTTTGTGTTAGTGCTATTTGGCGCATATGCTTTGTAAGTTTCCCGTAGTATTGTTGATCCATAGTTTGTATTGGCCCATGGTTTTGACCCATAGTATTGGCGCCTACACTTAGTATATAAGTGTGTGTTGAGGCCTATGAAGGCACCGTGAAGTTATTTGTATTGAGCTTGCTCAAAGGAGGTTGCCCTCTCGAAGTGGCCTATGATCAATATAAAAGTGATTCTGAGTTCTGTTATTCTGCTATTTCGTGTGTTTTCATTAATTAATTATTGCAGGTTCTTCACACATTTTCCTAAAATAATGTGAAATTTTCTCGCAATGAATATGCCAAGATGACAGTTTTTCAAACAACTTATGCTCATATTCAAGCTATGGATTGCTCAGTAAAATGCATGCAAGAAGATGCACATTTTTCAAAATTTGAAATTAAAAACAAATGCCTAAATCTAGATACATTATGCACAAAAAATGATTTTGGCTTCCTAAAATGATGTGTCATTTTCCCGCAATGAATCTGCTAAGATGGCAGTTTTTAAAACAACATATGTTCAAAGTCAAGCTATGAACTACTTAGTAAAATGCACACCCTAGATGAACATTGGTCAAAAATTGAAATTAAAACCACATTCTTGAATCTTGACACATTGTGCACAAAACCCCCTTTCAGTTTCTTAAAATGATGTGTAATTTTCCTAGAATGAATCTACCAAGATGGAAGTTTTTCAAACAACTTATGCTTAGAGTCAGGATATGAACTACTCAGTAAAATTCCCAACCCAAGCTTCAAATTGGTCAAAAGTTGAAATTAAAACTACAATACTAAATCTAGATACATTGTGCACAAAAACATCTTCTAGTTTTCTAAAATGATGTGTCATTTTCCCGCAATGAATCTGGAAAGATGGTAGTTTTTCAAACAACTTATGGTCACAATCAAGCTACGAAATACTCAATAAAATGAAAAGCCTATGCTATACATTTGTAAAAAATTGAAATTAAAACCATATGAATGAATCTAGATACATTGTGAACAAAAACCTCTTTCGGTTTCCTAAAATGATGTGTCATTTACTTGCAATGAATATACCAAGATGGCAGTTTTGCAAATAACTTATGATCAAAGTCAAACTATGCATTGTTTAGTAAAATGCATTCCTTAGGATATACTTTGGTAAAAATTTAAAAGTTGAACCATAGTCCTGAAGGTAGATACATTGTGCACAAAAACCTATTTTAGTTTCCTAAAATGATTGTCATTTTCCCATAATGAATCTGCCAAGATGGAAAATTTGCAAACAAATTATACTTAGAGTCAAGCTATGATTTGCTTAGTAAACATGCATGCCACCATCATCATTAGAACCATCATGCTCATTATCACCATCACCATATGGAGAATTGGCCCATGTTCAATGTAAACTAAGTTCGAATTTATGCATCTGGCTCGAATTCAGCATGTGCCCCTCAAAGGGTTCAAGTTGCCACTTGCAACTTGCCATAGAATGATGATTGTGACTTGGATTGGTGAACTATTGAATCCATTGGATTCATGATGTTTTAATAGTGCTAGGAGTCTCTCTCCCTCGTGGATCCATGGCCCAAAAATTATCTTGTTCGACAATTTAAAAAGATAGGGTTTTGGACAGTGAGAGGCAATGTAATTTCTGCACTAAGCGGTCAACTTGGGAAATACATTGCACTTGATATTAGTCATTGGTAAATGATAGCACGCGGAGATAAAAATTAGGGTTTCTAGGGTTTATAATACTAACTATGGTTTAGAGTACAAACTAGGGTTTCTAGTGCTAAGAATACAAACTAGGGTTTAGAATACAAACCAAGTCTTCTACTTACCAAGGCATTCGATAGTTGTCATTTGTCAATGATGACATTGAAAAACTATACGACATCATACCTAAAAATTTTCTTTATCAATGTATAAAATTAAGACAAGTAGGATATTCTTATTGAGGGGCCCTTGTGTGCCTATGAAGGTCCATAAAACCTATGCAAACAAAAGGGAAATAGTTGTTCTTAGTGCCTTCAATAAGCCTGTAGATCAAGTATGTTTCCTAGTAACAAAAAATGCTAAAATGCACCCCAATCCACCATCACTCTCTCATTCATTGCAGGAAAATGACACATCATTTTAGGAATCTAAAATAGTTTTTTGGAACAATGTATCTTGCTTCATACCAATGGTTTTCGTTTCAGTCATTGACCAATATGCATTCTGAGGGGTTCATTTTACTAAGAAGTTCATAGCTTGACTCTAAGCTTAATTTGTTTGAAAATTTGTCATGTTAGCAGATTCATTACAGAAAAATGACCCATAATTTTAAGAATCTAAAAGAGGTATTTGTGAATAATGTATATAGATTCATACTTTTTTTTTTTTTTTTCAATAATTGACCAATGTGAAGGTTGTGGCATGCATTTTACTAAGCAATTCATAGCTTGACTGTGAGCATAAGTTATTTGAAAAATTGCCATCTTAGCGGATTCATTGCGAACAAATGACCCATCATTGGATGTTGGAGGCATGTTGGCAATTATGTAAAGAATGTTTTGTGTTCCCATAGCGAAGAATAAGCGATAGCCTAGACTACTAGGACTAACAAACCAACCAAGGTATTTGTCAACTTTCATTCTTCTAAGCTAATGTCTTATAATATATTTACTTAATCGTGAAATAAATACATATTTGATAGTGACTATATTTGGTTCCATTGAGTTGAATCTTGTTTGAAAAAGATGTGGCTTCTCTTTTGAGTTTCACAAGTGGACCTTTATTTTTTTACTAGTAAGAGGTTATGTTCATTCACTTACCTAGAACCACAAAGTGACTTGTTTCAATAATTCTCCACACTATATGCTATGTGATGATATAAGGCATTGTAATTGTTAAGGATTACAACATTCTCATCATCATCATCATCATCATCATCATCAATATCGTCATCATCATCATCGTTGTCATCATATAATCATCATCATTGTGATCATCAATGTCATCATCATCATCATCATCATCATCAATATCGTCATCATCATCATCGTTGTCATCATATAATCATCGTCATTGTGATCATCAATGTCATCATCATCATCATCATTAACACCATCAGTTTCATTGTCATCTTTGTCATCATCACCATCATCATTGTCGTCGCCATCATCATTGTCGTTGTCATCACCATTTTTGTTTTTAGAGTCATAATCATTGTCATCATCATGAGAATTGAATTTTTAGAGGCAATTTTTAAAAACCACCTCCAAATGTTAAATTCTCATTACTTTTATTAGGGGGTTTCTAAAAATGGCCTCAAAAAATACATTTAGGGGTGGTATTTTTAAACCCCCCCCCAAAAAAAAAAAAAAATGTCATGAGCATTGGACTTTTGGGGGCAGTTTTTAGACAATCACCCCTAAAATTCCAATTCTCATGACTTATTTTTTTTTTTTTTTTGGGGGGGGGGGAGTGCGGCGAGGGGATGGAGGGGGTTTTTCTAAAAACTACCCTCAAAAATAAATTTATAGAAGCTCTTTTTACACCCCACCCCAAAAGTCTTGATGATTAGACTTTTGGTGGTAGTTTTTTGACAACTACACCAAAAGTTTGATTCTCATGACTTTGTTGGTTTTTTTTTTTTGGCATGGGTGGGGGGGTTCTAACACGACCACCCCTAAATGTATTTTTAGAGAATTTTTATAAACCTTGACCAAAATTCATGAGGATTAGTATTTTGGGGGTGGTTTTCTAAACATCACCCCCAAAATTCCAATTCTCGTGACTTTTGGGGGGGGTTCTAACAACCGCCCCCCAGAAGTTCAATTCTCATGAATTTTCGGGGAGGATTTCTAAAAGCCACTCCCAAACGTCCAATTCTCATGTATTTGGTGAAAGGAGGTTCTAAAAATCACCCTCAAAAATACATTTAGGGGAATCTCTTAGAACCCCCCCCCCCCCCAAAAAAAAAAAAAAAAAGTCATGAGAACTGGAATTTGGGGAGCGGTTCTTAAAAAACCCCCAAAATTTCAATTCTCGAGACAGTTGTTTTTGGGGGGGTGGGGTTAAGAACCTCCCCTAAAGCCCTAAAAAAATATTTGGGGGCAATTTTAGCAAGATATCCTCAAGCCAAAACTGCCCCTAAAAGGGTAAATTCGTGTAGTGGTTGTTGAGTGATATTGCATGAATTTTTATCCTTATTCCATTCTATCCATGATTATTCCACCGAATTATATTATGAAATGGAAATAGAAAAAATTGAGCACTTTGTTTCCTTTTCATTCCTTCAAAGTGCATATTCCACCACATTTTTATTTCTTTTTTTATATAATTTAAAAAACATAAACAATCATTTTTGTAACCCATTTTGTTGTTCTTCTAAACCTAATCATTGTTCCAAAAAGTACGTAAGAATATAATTATTTTATTTTCCTTAAAGTGTCTTCCTATTAGGTAACAGTTCCATTTCCTAGCTACATCTAATATGGAAAACATTTCATTTTCATAAATTGATTTGAGTAAGTCTTTTCATTTAAGTTGGAATTTTTCATAGGCAAGGATTCTTCCTCATTACATTAAAAATGTACCAATTCCCTTGAGGAATCACATTCCACTTCCTTATCGCTAAATTCACACATGGAAGGATTCACATATAGTTGTTACTTATCCAATAGTTTTAAGATGATTCCAACATTTTTTTTTCTTTCAACTAAATACACATAATGGAAAACCATTTACATACTTTCCCACATTCTAAGGATGGTAGCTAGGGTAAACCATTTGGTTTCAATTTTGTAAACTTAGCCCGATAGGGTCATGAAGTGAGGCCAACAATATTCACAAAGGAAACCAACCTAGGGACTTGGACTTGTAACCTCCTGTTCACAATTCACAACACTAAACCACTTGATATAACCCATTAATATATTCAAGGCCATGCCAACATGTGTACTTTCTCTTCCCAATATTTTCTATAGATTAGTATATCATAAAAAAATATTAACACAAATTTTATAAGAGTTTAAAATTAGAATTGATCAAGCTTTGAAATGTGGAAGGTGCATTGGTAAGGCCAAACAACATTACCAAAAAATCAAAATGACATTCATATTTTCTAAAGGTTTTTAGGATTTTTTCTTTCCTCATTTATATTTGATGATATTCAAAACAAAGATCCAAATTGGTAAATAAATTTGCTCCCTAAAATTCATCTAATTGTTCATCAATGAAAGGACTATGAAACTTTCATTTAATGGTCATGCTATTGAGCTAATATTTATAACTTGGACACATTTTCCATGAAACTTTCTTTTCATAAACCATTAACATTGGTGAATATAAATAATGTTGTCTAGGTTGAATGATGCAAGCCTCTAACATTTATTGAACTATACACTCAATATCAATGTTTTTGCATATGGGTATTTGTAAGGTCTAATGTTAGGTAGTACACATCTTGGTTGCAAGTTAATATCATGCTCATGATATTGAGAAGTTGGAATACATTTAGGATCACTTCAAAAACCTTGGAGCGATTGTTAATAACTCTTTATAGATCTATGGTAATCAAGGGTTTAGAAGTTTGAACATCTAGTGAGCACAATTGTGTAATTACACCAAGGTGTTCCTTTTTGGAAAAAATTTCATGCTTTTAGAGGTTAGAAATTTAGAGGGTTTCCCTTATATAATTTTGAGTTGAATTTATTTTCCTTAAAAGGGCAATTTCATGAAAAGTTATTAAAATCTAAGATACAATATTCCCAATGATTCTAATGATTGGACCCCTAAAACAACATCAAAACCACCCATCTAGTTTGTAATCATTGTACAATCCAATAAATACTCCCCCCTTGTGATATTTGTCATATCCTTGAACAATTTATGATACTTCCATCTACATTCATTACTTGAAACTCCTATGGTGGATACATTAAAAGCAAGTGAGAAGTTTTGCTAATTTGCAATTAATGAAGTTATGGGTACTATTGGGATCAATCAACACTGTTACCTTTTTCTTTTTGACATATCCTTCTATCTTGACAGTTTGAGGAGTGATAATTCTATCCAATCCATGACATGATATAGTTGAAGTAGTTTCTTATAGTTCTATATCTTGATATTGTTCTAGTTCTTGATATTCTTTCTATTCACAATATATGTAGAATAATTACATCTCACTGCAGTTATGCCTCTTACTGTACTTTCTTTCTACTATTTCATCCAATTGTGGAGGTTTCAATATTGTAGGTTTGTGAGGTTATGAGTGGGAGAAATAACCTATCTGTATGCATTATTTGTATCCCTTACAGTATCCATATTTTTACTTTCAACTTTCCTTGAAAAATTAAAAGCATTCACCAATGATTTAGGTTTGAAGAGACACACCCATGTTGAATGCCCTCCATTAAATTTCCCATAAAAGGATATATTAAATCAATATCTAGAATGTTATTCAATCTATGATTCAACTTTTAAATCTTATTAATGTGATCTATGTTGTCCCACATGTTGTACCCCTCACACAAAACCTCACTCTAGATATCACACTTGTAACATAGCACAAGACCAAGTCATATTGTGCATGATTCACCTTCTCATGCAACTTTCAGTCATCAAGTCTATCCTTAAGCCAAGAGGGGGTACCCACTATGGGGAAAAACCCATCCAACAATGAGGACTATTCCTTTATCTTTTATAGAGTGGAAATACAAAGAAAGTGGTACTCTCTATGGAGTTACCTATGACTGCAACCATAATGGATACTACAAGATCTCCTCCTTCCTATTTTATTCTCTACTATCCACCCCCATGTTGTTGTTCAAATATGGAAAAATATAATACATAAAAAATAATGGAACCCCTTCCTTTCCTAGTGGTCTAATATTTAACATAGCCTAATAGTCGTCTAGGGTTAGGTTTAGGGTTTTTGGATGCACAAACTTTTGATTAGGGTTAGGATTTTGGACCATCTAGAAATTTATTGAAATTTCATACGTGAATATATCCACATGTGTGAGAAACGATATTTGACGTGGAATCCACTCAGTACCATGTTGGTCAATTGGATATGTCAACTTGTGGGAGGCACAACGTTTTCATACATACTCCATTTGAGTTAATTCTTGGACTGCTGGAACGGTCTTAGAATGTAGAATTTCAATGAGGGGAATGGAACAAGAGATGAAATTTTGAACAAAAAAAAAACCATTATTTATACCTTAAAATGGATCGTAGAAGGTTTTGGAACCTAAATATGCAAAGTGAGACCTACCCCTAAAAAGGGCCCTACAAGCCAATTCATCCAATCTTTCAACCACAAAAGAACCAACATAAATGAAAAATTATCTATTAATCCATTCTAGATCAAAGTAGTTCCTTGGTCCCAATATGAACCCATGATTTTGTGGATATTGAAGTAAAGAATGATTAGGAGTGTGGAACTCATCTAGTGTGTGAAACTCAAGGCTCTTGTTTTGAGTGTAATATAATTTTGTCCCAAGTTGGCTAGGACTCTAACATATTGTTCTCCCTATCCTATTCTCAAGCGGGTGACTTTTGGATCAAATGATTTAAAACTTTAATAATTATGGATCAAATTATCATATGCTTTAATAATTATGGATCAAATTATCCAAAATAACATAAAGATAGAAAGAAGAAGTAACCTCATTCCTTGAGAATAAAATAAATAGAATGAATAGGAAGTATCTTCGAGGAAACATTTTTTACTATATATCTAATGCACAATATGAGATGATATCTAAAACAAGGTCTCCTTGGTACATACAAGAGAGAAAGATTACAATTATAATTAAAAGGTCTAGCCAAGAATTAATGGGTTTATGCAACCATTAAGGATGGTTATAATATATCAATAAAAATGTAGTAACTCAATATATAAGGCTTAACATAAGACTCCTACATCCATCCTATTATAATTAATGTCAATCATTTCCCCTCATCCTGTCATTTCCATTCTCTCTAGTATTCATTTGATTAGTCGTAGGTTAATGATTAGACTGCTCATGTAGTGTTCTCCATTGCCAACCATTACCAATATATAAATTAACCAAAACCATTAATATGAAGATGAAATAGAAAAACTTGGATGAAAATTATCTAAACATAGGTGAGCATACACATTGGGAAAGTTAGGAACCATTCACCCTCTATGCATTTCCTTCTTTTAAATGCTATAGAGGAAACTATTAATCCTGTAGGAAAATCTCAAAATACATCCAGTGGAGAAGGCATTGTTGAGTAGAGAAAGGGAAGATCTTACTTTTATTGTGTGGGGCAGTGGAAGAGAGTGTCATGGTTATTTGGTGTCTAGATGAGATGCTAATGTTGTGTAATGAGCAAATTGGATGAGCATGAGAGCATTGGGTTGGGTTAAGATAGGTAAAATCCTATAGCTTGTTTCCATCACCTCAATGGCCTCTTAGCCTAACTTGTAGGTGGTATTTGCACTATCTAATTATAATAGAGTATAAAATTGTTGTTAAATAACCAATTTCTTAGACTTTCTAAAAGATAAATGACTTATGGTTATTTATGAATATGACAAATTTATGTTACTATCTATTATGGACATCTATGCAGCTTACATATTGCATGTGGATATGGTTACGGTCGATCATACATTTTATATTTTGAATATCACAAATATTGTGCATGCATTTTATTTGATATTTGTCTTTATAAGCCAGGATTATTCACTTGTTATTAAGGGGATATAACCTATGAAAACTATATTTTGAAATCCTTTCCATGACTTCCATACCTATGGCTGGGAGTGTTGAGAGGAGATACCACACACACAATATGAAGTTGATGTCTCAAACATAATACATAAATAAAATTTGTTTGTTCTTGCTTTGGAAAAACCTATTCAAACTTAGTGTCATAGTAATTTGGGAAAACCCCATTTCACCACCAAGTTTTGTGAAGAACTTTGTGTGAAGGTTTGATAAGAAGGTTATGTTAGACAAATCTAATATATTGTAAAAGTATCACTACAACTGAAATATAATACCAAAAGAAAAACATTCCTATAAAATATATTTACATAGTAAATATTGAAGCGATTTACAACATTCGTGAACTGTGATTGTTATGGTGTCCTACATGCTGAAGGATGCTTTCATCTATTGAGAGTAATTCCATGAAATAAATTTACAACTCAATCAATGCATGTAGTGCACGTGTAAGTATCTCATGCTTCTCTGAACAGCCATGTAGTTCCTCTCTTCTAGGCCAGGCTCGTTAGCAAACCATATATTTCTCATGCTTTCTCCATATATTTCTCCTACTCCATAGTCTTCTTCTCCACTGTTTGACGAAGGGTGGGAATCATTATCAATGAGAAAAGCATTGATGAAAAACAATATGTATCTAAAACCACCTGAATATCCCCTATTTTCATTTCTCCTATTCACCATGTTCCCGTCTATAACATGACTCCTTCTACATCTTCTCTTCATTATCACGAAGCAGTCTGACATTCTGATTCTCACAAAGTATCAGGAGAATTCAATACAATAAACTCATACATTTTTTATAAAATTGTATGAGGGTATAGAGGAACATGTTGTCTACATCCTCAAATTTTTTAAGACCTTGAGTCCAACTTATGAATGAGCAATGATAAAAATATAGTACCTATGTCAAATATGCATTTAAATCTACATGCTTCCTATAGTTGGTTGTAATTGATTTTTTTACCCATCTTAAACTCATCCATTTTTTATAAAATTGTATGAGGAGATATATGAACATGTTATCTACACCTTCAATTCTTTTCAGACCTTGATTTCAAACCATCATAGAGTATGATTCAAAACATCATACCCATGTCTAAGCGGCTTCTTAAATCTTCAAGTTGAATGGTTGGTTTGTACTTGACTGTAATTGAATTATTTGACTCTCTTAAACTTAATTTTTTTGATGAAATTGAATGGGGATATTGTGAAATTATGGAATAGATCAGATCATTGATCCTGGTAATACCTCACCGTGACATAATTAGCGAAGGAGAAGATTTAAAGTGAAATATAGCAAGAATTGAGCAATAAAATCAAACATGCAAAGAAACTCAGATGTGCATCAAAATTGGTGTAATATTCCATCAATATGTATAGTAAAATAATATATTAAAATGTAGAGAATTCAATTACCCAGGAGGAATTCAAATCCATCTCAGTCTAGCATAGGAGTTATCCCGACTACAGTTCTCTGATAGTACCAAACTCAATTGAATGTCAGTTCACTGAAGCTACTGTTAGTTAATTGATCATGAAGGGTGCATCAATGATTTTCTCATGCAAATCAAGTTAGAGAGGGCACACTAGCTGACAATTAGTGGAAATCATATCTCAAACCCCCTACTAGAGTGATGAAGTCAGGTGGACTGAACCAGATCACTGAGTTAGCTCCTAAAATGTAGGGAACTAACTATGTATGGCCTAAATTCATACATGGAGGGTTCATCAAGTGGCTAATGATTCCTAGATGACAATCGAACACCACTAGGGGGTCAACAACGATCATGCAATAGTAGGAAAAAGAAAAAAGTACTAATTTGGACAAAGGTTGGATTATTAATTATCCTAACACCCCCCTTAATCCAAACTTAGACAACATGGGCCCTAGTATCTGAGACAAAAGGTCACCCATACAATCAATAAAAAATACTTGTTCATGAAACTAAGGAAATGGGAAAACCTCATGGGACCCCCCCCCCACCACCCTAAAAAATGAATAGCAGAGAACTCAAGCATCCTTCACACTAAGAAGATATTTGAGATAAGAAGATCTCTTATGAGTGAAAGAATTTGTAAAAATGTCAACAATTTTCTCCTCTGGAGATATTTATGGCACTTTGATTATCACAAAAAGGTCTACTAAAGGATAAGTGTGAATTCCAAACTATGTCAAGATTCCATGTGACAAAACTACCTGAATAGTTGTATTCACAGCCCCTCTGTACTCTGCTTTTGCTGAAGAGAGTGTAAGAAATGATTTCTTCTTGCTTGACCAACAGATTGGTCATGATCCCAACATGAACACATATTTTGAAGTAGATTTCCTGACAATGTTGTCTCCATCCCAGTATAAGTCAGTAAAACCAACCAAATCTAACTAAGCACCAGAAGAATAATGAATCCTAAACTCATTTGTACCTTGCACATAGTGCAATATTCTCTTTGTTTCCTTCCAATGTATCTCACGTGGATCCTACATGTACCTTGCCACAATTCTAACAAAATAAGATAGATCCGGTTTCGAATGTGTCAAGTACAATAAGCTACCAATCAGCTACATGTACAAGGTTCTCTCAACCAAAGGATTAGAACCACCTTCTTCCAATCTAATGCCAAATAGGAAAGGAAAATTTGTTGCTTTGCAATCAGCAATGTGGAATTTTTTGAGAAAGTCAAATGCATACATATACTATGAAATCATGATCCCTGAATCTTTTTGAATTACTTTGAGGCCAATAAATTGTTTCAGCAGCCCTAGATCTGTCATGGAGAAGGATTTTCTCAAAGAAGACTTGATGTTCTTCAATCAAGTAGATGAACAACTAGTGATGAGCAAGTCATCCACATTAAAAGAAAATCAACAATAGGAAACCTCCCTTCTGCTGCATGTAGACATTGTAGTCATATTTGCATATTTTGAACTTCTGTGATAGTAAGAAGGAATCGATTTTGGCATACCATGCCTTGGGGGTTTTCTTGAGCCCATATAATGATTTCCTTAGTCTGCATACCAAGGATGGATCATCTATGTAACCCTTAGGATGCTTCATCTAAATCTCTTATTCTAAGTCACCATGCGGGAAGGCACTCTTTACATCCATGTGATATACATCCCACTATTTCGAAGCTACAATTTCCAAAACAAGTCCATCATAGTATATTTTTTCTATTGGAGTGAATGTCTCATTATATTCCAAGACATGAACTTGAGAATACCCCTTGGAAACCAACCGATATTTGTACTTGGTTGTAGATCCATCAGAAGCAAGTTTTTTTTGTTAATCCACTTGCATTGAACTAGGTGTCTCTATGGGGGGAGAGATACAAGATCCCATTTCTCATTGTTCTGTAGGGACTCATATTCTTCATCCATGCCAGCCTACCATCTTGGATCATGGAAAGCCTCTTTGAAGGATTGTGGATCATACCCCACCAACATGTAGCACCTCTCTGGGTGAAGTGGATCTGTATGGCATAGTGCAAGGTTCGCATATTTATACTGAGATTTGGTTCTTCTATGGTCAAATGGATCTCCAACTATGTTCCGAGCAACTTCTAGGAATTTTTTATCCCATTTAGGCCTTGGATTGGGAGTAGGTGCTGGATATGGATCTAGATCTGCTTGATATTCATACTAAACATCAAGATCTTATTCAGCTTGGTGCTCATCTTCAGAATATGAATCTAGATCATCAGAAGAGACATCATTCTGATCTCCATCAGGTGAAAATGGAGTAGGAAGATCATAGCTACCTTCTTCTTCAACTGATTGTAGATATTGCAATGGATCTTCATTGAACTGGACACTTCTTTCAATGAAGCATCTTCTGGTTACAATAACAATAAGTTTCTTTGCTTTCTCATCTTCTAATTATCCAAGAAAATGCATTCGCTACTTTGGGGTTGATGTGATTTTCTTTTGTGAGATGGGATTCTGGCCGATGCCTTGGATCCAAAAACCCTCAGGTGAGAGACATCTGGCTTGTTTCCCTTCATTTCTTTCAATGGAGTGACTCCGTCCACAGATTTGTGGGGTAACCTATTATGAATGTATGAAGCACAATTCACTGCTTCTTCCCAAATATATGGTGGAAGATCCCTTGATTCAAGAAGACAAGTAGCCATTTCTTTCAAAGACCTATTCTTCCTCTTAGCTACACCATTCTGTTATGGTGTGTATGGGACAGAATGTCGCATTTGAATGCCCTTGGAAGCACAAAACTACTGCAAATATCTGTTGATGTACTCCCATCCATTGTCATATTTGAGTGCTTTGATCTTCTTCCCAGTAGTTTTCTCAACCAAGGACTTGAAAACTTTTAAATTTTTGAATACCTCATACTCCTTGAGAAAATAGATCCAATAGAACCTATAATAGTCGTCTATGAAGGTCAGAAAGTATATTGATCCATCATAGAAGCTATGGTAATTGGTCCTGAGACATCACTGTGTATCAAATCAAGTGTGGAGGAAGCTCTCTTTTCCTTCCCAACATCAAAATTTTGCTCTGGATGCCTCCCTACCAAGAAACGTTTGTAGATTCCCTGAGAGACTTTTATGTCAGGAAATCCTTCAACCATATCTTCCTTATGCAATTGTTGCAAGTACTTGAAATTTGGATGGCCGAATCTCTCATTCTAAAGTCTACTAGTTTGGTTTTCATGAGTCAATTGAGCACTTTGATGTGAATATGGAAAAAAATAGGAGAAATCATATGCCTTTGAGGCATGGTTTGCAACACCTTTAGCTATTGGCTTCCCAGATGAGATATCTGCAATCTCAACTGTGTCAGGTCCAAAAACAACTTTCTTTGGTGAACTTGTGTGTGTCATCTGATAAACATATAATAACTTTGTTTCCAAATAAGGCACATACAAAACATTATTGAAATTTCCATGTTCTAGTTGTATTGTGGCATTCCCTTCAGCAGAGATCTAAGAATCATCTCCCATGTGAATACTAGGACCATTAGTCATATCTAAAGAAGAAAAGGACTCTCTGGAGGCAACCATGTTGTTGGAGGATCTAGATTCTATGAGGAAGGCGTGTGATTGCGAGAATCCAGCCTTCAATGCATGGCATCTCTCATGATAATCTGTCTTGCTTCCATAATAAGTAGTCATTGCTCCTTCTAGGAGGGAAATGTTGTGATGTTAAAGAAGTTAGGCCATTTGATCTATGGTCTTATTCATGCAAGAGCTCTTTGGATGGTTTCCTTTCTTGCAATAGGTACACTTGGTCTTCTCAAACCTCTTTTGATTATCCTTCTTAGATATGGAGGCTCCTTCTGATGCATTAGGCTTCTCCTTTGGTTTGGATTCAAATTGATTCTTTCTGTTTCTCTTCTGCTTCCATTTAAGATTCACATTTTTGGACTCCCCAACCATATGAGCCTGATTCTTGGAGGTCTTCAGGGTGCCCATTTGGATCAGTTTTTCTTGTTCTTGGATCAGGGATTCATAGAATGCATCTAATGAAGGCATTTTCCAATTGGAGATTGATAATCTCCCAAAGTGGAAGGTAGACAAAAATATTGAAAATTCAAGGCCAAGCTTACTCAAGATGGATAGCACAAACTTCTCATCCTTCTTTTCAATTCCACATTGTTTGCATTGCATAACCAAGAACTTGAAATTTGAAAAGAATTGTTGTATGGTTTTGAAATTGTTGGGTTGAAGATAAATTAATTCATTCTCCAAAACGTGGCCTCTTAGTTCATATTTATTACAAAATTGAGTTTCAAGCTTCTTCCAAACCTCCCTTGGTGTTTTCAATCCATCAAGATGGAAGAGAAAGTATTTGGAGATGTGAATACACATAAAACCAAAAGCCTAATCTAACTTGTTCAAGTACTTTGCTTTCTCAATAGATTCCTGAGGTTTGATCTCCTTTCCCATTGTGAACCTGTACAGATTCTTGTTTCGCAAGACAATATCAATATCTTCCCTCCAATCCAAATAGTTGAAGGGTGTCAGGACTCTTAGTGTCAAAGGAGCATTCAAATTATCCATTTGTAGCTACTGGAGTAAATGCAAATTGCTACTGTTGCACGGAAAAATATCAAAATCCTGGAGAACACTCTCATAATGAAGATAAAGAAGCTCTATTAAGCTATGATACCATGTGAAATTATGGAACACAACAGATCATTGATCCCGGGAATACCTCACAATGACAGAATTAGCAAAGGAGAAGAATCATAGTAAAATCTAGCAAGAATTGAGCAATAAAATCAAACATGCAAATAAACTCAAATGGGAATAAAAAATGGTGTAATATTCCATTAATATGTATAGTAAATTAATATAGTACAATGGAGAGAATTTGATTACCCAAGAGGAATTCGAATCCATCTCAGTATAGCATAGGAGTTATCCCCACTACAATGCTCTGATATTACCAAAATCAATTGAAGAGCACATTAGTGAGTTTCGCATGCAAATCGAGTTGGAGAGGGAACATTAGCTGACAATCAATGGCAATCGGAGCTCAAACCCCCGCTACAGTCATGAACTCTGGTGGACTGAACCAAATCACTAAGTTGGATCCTAAAATGTAGGGAACTAACTCTACATGGCCTAAATTCATGCATGGAGGGTGCATCAAGTGGTTAGTGAGTCCTAGATGAAAATTGAACACCACTAGGGGGTCAACAATCATCATCCAATACTAGGAAAAAGAAAAAAAGTACTAATCTAGAAAAAGGTTGGATTATTAATTTACCTAACAAATATAAAGAAATATGTCCTCTATTACCTGTAAAAATTTCACCCTCTAATATGCATGCAACTGTGAGTAATCTTCTGGACACCGGACCATATTGCTTCTTGATGCTCAAATGCTCTGCTTTTGATTTCTCCTTGGAAAACGAGATTGGTCCCTAAATATTTATTGTATGAACATGCTTTTATCCATTTTTACTTCATAAAATATCATCTCTAATCCTTTTCATACATGACCCGTGAGAGAAGAAGTAAGGAATACCGAGTACAACATTTTATTTATTTATTTTTATATATTTTACTTTTATCAAAGCAAGGGCGCCATTCTTGATTTTCACCAATGCTCTACCTCAAGGAGCCATTGCTGATTTTCACCACGAGGAATATTTTATTTCTATGGACCTATACCCGCTCCATTTTAAAATATAGCTCAATAGATGCCATGATATCAGAGACTGGTTGCCCAAGTGGATAAAGTTCCAATAAATTTTAAAAATGGGAGTGGTACTTCTTATTGATGATTGCTTGAAACCAAGACTCAATATAGTCATGATTTTTCTTTTTTGATACTTCTCCATTGCCCTCTTGAAATGATAATGATTCTAGTGACAACCATGAAATCAATTCCTCAAATTAAAGCTCTAGTGTCTTCTCGCCATCATGTTTTTTCCACAGATCGTCGATATCCTTAATATGCATGGAAAGATGGCTAAGAAAGCCTCTTCTTCGTGAAATCCACACTCAGCTTCTTTGGAATAAAGTGACAAGGGAAAATTTTCCTTATCTTCTTGTGGGAATGACTCATGGATCTCGTCTTAGTCTATGGAATCTTGGGATGTACATTTTTATTTGTTTGCAAATTTGATCTTAGAGAAAGGAATTGAGGAAATCCTCGTCGCAGTGTATCCTTCTTTCTTCAAAAAATACTTTAGAAATTCAATGGCCATGAGTTCTTTCTTCAGTGCATGCCATAAACATGGGGGTTTGATGTATATAAATATTATGGATACATGCAAGATACTTTTTTTCCAATAAAATTCCAAACAATTCATAATGCAATTTCAGTAGCTCCCTGGCAATGGCACCAAAAAGTGATGGGCCAAATAATTGTAGCCATAAACACTTGATCCCTTATCTCATTACTTAAATTATCAATATGGGAGTTAATATAAACTTAAGAGGTACCTTTCACTATATATGCAATTCTAAAGGAAATAGCTTGAAATACTAACTAAGAAAGAAAGAAAATTGAAAGCAACAACTAACTGGAAAATAAAGATGCCAAGGAAATAACTTGAAATGCTAACTAAGAAAGATATTAAATGTAAAGAAGCAACTTAATCTAGGAAAATAAAGAAATCCAGGAAATAACTTGAAATGCTAACTAGAAAATACGACAATGCAAAGGAGTAACTTAATCTAGGAAAATAAAGACATTTTGGGGGCATTTTTTTGACAACCGCCCCAAAAGTCCAATTATCATGACTTTTTTTTTGGGTGGGGGGGTGTTCTAACATGACCAACCCTAAATGTTATTTTTGGGTAGTTTTATAAAACTTCTCTAAAAGTATTGGTTATTGGAATTTTGTGGATGGTTTTATAAAAACTGCCCCCAAAATTCCAATTCTCATGACTTTTTTTTTGGGGGGGGGTTCCAAAAAACGCGCTAGTAGTTCAATTATCATGAACTTTTGGGGAGGGTTTCTAAAAATCACCCACAAAAATCCAATTCCCATGAATTTGAGGGGAAGGGGGAGTTTCTAAAAATCGCCCTAAAAAATACATTTAGGGGCAGTTTTTAGAACCCCCCCCCCCCCCCCCAAAAAAAAAGGTCATGAGAATTGGACTTTTGGGAGTGGTTCTTAAAAAAATGCCCCCAAAATTCCAATTCTCAAAAAAAAAAAATAGGGGGAGGGGGGGTTAAAAACTACCCCTAAAGCCCTAAAAAAACTTTTGGGGGGTGGTTTTAGCAAGTTTGCCTCAAGCCAAAACTGCCCCTATAAGGGAAAACTTTTGTAGTGGTTGGTTAATGATATTGCATGAATTTTTATCCTTATTCCATTCAATCCATGATTATTCCATCCAATTAGATTCTGAAATGGAAATCGAAAAAATTGAGCCCTTTGTTTCCTTTTCATTCCTTGAAAGTGCATATTCCACCAAATTTTTATTTCTTTTTTTTATATATTTTAAAAATCATAAACAATAATTTTTGTAACCCATTTTGTTATTCTTCTAAACATATTCATTGTTCCAATAAGTATGTAATAATATAATGACTTGTTTTACCTTAAATTGTATTCCTATTAGGTAAGGGCACCATTTCTTAACTATTGCAATATGGAAAAAATTTCCTTTTCATAAATTGGTTTCAGTAAGTCTTTTCGTTTAAGTTGGAATTTTTCAAAGACAAGGATTCTTCCTCATTGCATTAAAAATGCACCAATTCCCTTGATGCATCACATTCCACTTCCTTAGCGCTAAAGTCACATGTAGAAGGCTTCACATATAGTTGTTACTTCTACACTAGTTTTAAGATGATGCCAATGTATTTTTTTCTTTCAACTAAACACGCATCATGGAAAACCATTTACGACCTTTCCCTCATTCTATGGATGGTACCCAGGGTAAACCATTTGGTTTCAAATTTTGAAAATTAACATGACAGGGTCATCAAGTGAGGCCCATAATATTCACAAAGGAAACCAATCCAGAGACTTGACCTTGTAACTTCCTACTCACAATTCACAAAACTCAACCACTCGAGATAACCCACTGGTCTATTCAAGACCATGTCAACATGTTGTACATGCTCTTCCCAATATTTTCTATAGATTAGTATATCATCAAAAAATACCAACACAAATTTTCTAAGGAAGAGTTTAAAAATAGAATTTATCAAGCTTTGAAATGCGGAAGGTGCATTGGTAAGGCCAAACAACATTACCAAAAACTAAAACTGACATTCATGTTTTCTAAAGGTTTTTAGAATGTTTTTTTGCCTCATTTATATTTGATGATATTCAAAACAAAGATCCAATTTTTTAAAGAAATTTGCTCCTTTAAATTCATCTAATCATTCATCAATGAAAGGACTATGAAACTTTCATTTAATGGTCATGTATTGAGTTGATATTTATTACTTGGACACATATTCCATGAATTTTTCTTTTCGTAAACCATCAATGTTGGTGAATATAAATAATGTTGTCTAGGTTGAATGATGCTAGCCTCTAACATTTCTTGAACTATACACTCAATCTCAATGTTTTGTGCAGATGGGTACTTGTAAGGTATGATGTTAGGTAGTACACATCTTGGTTGCAAGTGAATATCATGCTCATGATCTTGAGGAGGTGGAATACCTTTAGGATCACTTCAAAAACCTTGGAGTGGTTGTCAATAACTATTTATAGATCTATGGTAATACAGGGTTTAGATGTAAGAACATCTAGTGAGAACAATTGTGGAATTACACCAAGGTGTTCCTTTTTTGGCAATTTTTTCATGCTTTAAGATATTATCAATTTAGAAGGTTTCCCTTAGATATTTATAAGTTAAATTTATTTTCCTTATAAGGATAATTTCATGAAAAGTTCTTAAAAATTAAGATCCATTATTCCCAATTATTCTAATGATTTTACCCCTAAAACAACATCAACACCACTCATCTAGTTTGAAATCATTGTACAACCAACAAATACTTTGTCCTTGTGATCTTTGTCACCTCCTTGAACAATTTATAATACTTCCATCTACAATCACTACTTGAAACTCCTATGGTGGATATAAAATCGAGTGAAAAGTTCTTCTAATTTGAAATTAATGAATTTAGGGGTACCCTTGGGATCAATCAACATTGTTACCTTTTTCTTCTTGATATATCCTTCTACCTTGAGAGTTTTAGGAGTAATAATTCTAGCCAATGCATGACACGATATAATTGAAGTAGTTTCTTATAGTTCTAGATCTTGATATTGTTCTAGTTCTTGATGTTCTTTCTTTTAACAATCTATGTAGAATAATTACATCTCATTGCGCTTATGCCCCTTACTATACTTGCTTTATACTCTTTCATCCAATGGCGGAGGTTTCAATATTGTAGGTTGGTGAGGTTAGGAGTGACGGAAGTTCCCTCTCTATAGGAATTACTTGTTACCCTTATAATATCCATATTTTTACTTTCAAATTTCCATGAAAAATTAAAAGCATTCTCCAATGATCTAGGTTTGAAGAGACATGCCCATGTTGAATTCCCTCCATTAAATTTCCCATTAAAAGACCTAGTAAATCAAAATCTAGAATGTTATTCACACTATGATTCAACTTTCAAATTTATTAATGTATTCTATGTTGTCCCATAGGTTCTACCCCTCACACAAAATCTCACTCTAGATATCACACTTGCGAGGAAGCACAAGGACAAGGCATAATTTGCAAAATTCACCTTCCCACACCACTTTACGTCATCAAGCCAATTCTCAAGCCAAAGGGAGGGTACCCTCAATGTTTCTAGGCAAGATTCCTTGTCTATAAATGAGTACAACCTTTTTTCTCTATGAAGCTATGAATGTATTTACAATAGTAATTGATGGTGCATGGAGTTAGTTTCTATTCCTAGAAATATCTTCAAATGTTGTTTTAAAGTTGAATGGGCATCACACAAAAAAATCAAACCAAACAATACTTATAGGGTACTACAATCATATTCCCATCATTAGAAAAGAGATGCAAGACTACAAACAAATCATGCAAAAGAGATTTCATCATACATTCCATCTAGACTATGTTTACAATCGACATACAACCAAATGAGCAATATGTACATAGATACACTAGTTCATTTAATAAATTGGAAAACATGCATTTAAGAGAAAAGAACCATAATAACATGCATATGACATTTGTTGATTCAATCTAGTGGAAAATTTTCCTTGGTCCTTGTATGTTCAATAAATTCCTAATTGTTGTTTGATACAACAATTATTCGTCTTATTCGTCTTTCTCAATGAATGACTTCATATCATGCTTATAATGAGAAAGAGAATGAGAATAATGGAAAATGATTTTTTTGGTGTTGTAGATCCTATTACACAAAGATCATCCAAATTTTGGAAACCTAACAGTATAAAAAATTCCCCCTTTGTTCTAAAATTGGTTTCTCTTTTATAACCTCTAATCTCCAAAAAATGGTTGATCCCTCTTGAATTGGCATGCATGTGAGAGTGATTGGCGTGATTGATACCCTGCATTTTTAGGGGAGTGTTTACCTTTCATGATGATAAAATCTAAAATTTGGTGTGAGGTCCATGTCCTTCATATATTTTTTACTCCCTACCTTGATATTAGGGACTTCGAGAATAATTGAAACCCAAAGAATCTGTGAAGAATCTTCATCCTTATCTCGTTGATCAACCTCATGATTGCTTCTGATTTTTTCCTGATATAAATCCTCATTTATTGGGCATTCTAGTAATCTTTGTTTTGGGTGGGGGAGGCTTGGAAGTTCCCAACTGAATTGGAGGCCTTTGTGACAATGATATTGCAAATTATGGATCCTTACTTTGTTCCTTCTTTATCACAAGTAGTATACTCATAAACCTCAATCCATGCTGAGTAATGGTCCTATCCCCTTCATTTTTAGGAATGCTTGGAGAGAGACTCTTGGAACATTTTGTTTCAGACCTCTTCAATGTGTAAATTTAGCTTATCCTCCCATGGAACTATCACATATCTAATGGTGGAGATTGTCATAGATTGGTGGCCTAGGTTCATTACATGTCACCAATATACTTGATCTTTAATTTTTACTACCGACCTGAAATTCAAAACCACTTTCCAACATGGCCAGTCTAGGTTCATTTTAGGTCCAAGGGGAGGTTTGGGAAAACCACTTTCCTATGGATCCAAACTGATCATTTTCAATACATGGCATGCTCAAAGTGATATGGGGTTTTTGAGATTTGGTATATGGTGGCAATGGTGGTCATCAATAATCTTCTTTATGCATGCAATAGGTGGTGAATTTTCATTGTGTGCAAATGACTATCATTAGCCGACTCAATCACTGATATTAAATCCATTCAATTATCCATGGGGGGCAACTCTTTCCAAGTTTCAATTAGTTCTTGATGCATGAATGGCCAAGATGAAAAGTTGAAAGGTCCATGAATGAATACATAGCAATCACGAGGGACCACTTCCTGTTACCTCCCAATCATGTGGCAATGTGCAAATGGTTGAGATCAAATAATGGATAGTTGCATGATAAATATACACCATTCATAGAGGGGCCCTATCCATTACCACTCGGGCATGTACTAGTGTATTAAAGGTGGTGATTGGAAACCGGTAAGTAGCATGATGGATCTACATGACCATCCAAGGGAGACCCCTCTTCATTATCTCTCAGTCCTATTCATGTGCATGAACAACTATTATTTGTCAATCCGACCTGGGACAACCTTCTTCCTTTATAATATACGTCTTAGTTAGCTCATCAGGAGGAGGGGAATACTTGGCAAAATCATTATGCTACTTGTTTGAGGAACAACACTATAAATAGACCTCTTTGTTTAAATTTATGAATCAGTTAAAGAAGGTGTTTCCCTTAATATCCTCATAATTTGATATCAATTCATCCATAAATATAGAACAAGATACAATGGGGTCCTTTATATGATCACAAATCCATTGGTAACACAAAAATTGATTGGGTCCTAAATATAAGGATGTAATTGTTAACTTTTGTAAAGTTGACACTTGGTGTAAATAAAAGAACTGCTCCATTTTGAATATCCATGTTATGAGATCATTTCCATTGAACTTATTCACATAAATATTATTAGTGAAGTATGATCTATAAATTGTTGTGGATATTCCACTAGAACAGTTTGTCACAACATATCTCACAACTTAGTCCTTTTTATTAGCTTATTTCCATAAAATGCTAAATAAATGGAAACTATAAGAAAAACAACTAGAGCAAAGAAATACACAATCCAAACAAATAAGACAAGATATTCCATGAGAAAAATCACTATGGGGAAAAACTCAACCAACAATGAGGATTATGCCTTGCTATTTTAGAGTGAAAATACAAAGAAAGTGGTACTCTCTATAGAGTTACCTATGACTTGTACCTAGAATGGATACTACAATATCTCCTCCTTCCTCTGTTATTCTCTAATATCCACCCTCGTTTTGTTGTTAAACTATGGAACAATACAATACTTCTAAAAGAATGGAACCCCTTCTTTTCCTAGTCGTCCAATATTTAACATAGTTGGACAGTTGTCTAGGGTTAGGTTTAGGGTTTTTGCGTGCCCCAATTCCTGATTAGGGTTAATATTTTGAAGCTTCTAGAATGTTCTTGAAATTTCATATGTGACTAGCTCCACATGTGTGAGAAACAATATTTGACTTGGAATACATTCAGTACCATGGTGGTCAATTGGATATGTCAACTTGTGGGGGGCATAACTTTTTCATACTTACTCCATTTGAGGCAATTATTGGACTACTGGAAAGGTCTCAGAGTGTAGAATTGCAGCAAGGGGGATGGAATAAGAGATGAAATTTTGAACCAAAAAAACATTATTTATACCTTCAAACAAATCCTGGAAGGTTTTGGAACCCAAATCTACAAAGTGAGACCTGCCCCTACAAAGGGCCCTACAAGCCAATTCATACAATCTTTAAACCACAAAAGAAAAAAGTACATAGATGAAAAATTATATATTAATCCAATGATCCATTCTAGATCAAAGTAGTTCCTTGGTACCAATATGAACCCATGATTTTGTGGATATTGAAGTAATGAATGATCAGGTGTGTGGAACTCAAGGTTCTTGTTTCAAGTGTGATGTAATTTTCTCCCAAGGTGGCTAGGACTCCAACATCTTGTTCTCCCTATCCTATTCTCAAGTAGGTGACTTTTGGGTATGTAGGCCACTTATATCCTTCAAAAGTTTCTCCCTCATATTTTCAAGGTTCTTTTTGAGATCATCTTTGATACCCCCTTTGAAAGTTTGGAATTCTTCCTTAGATACCATATTCAGGATGTCCACTTTCTTAGCACTACAGGTTCAAGGTTTTATATCCTCTTTCTAAAATTAGATTTACCAAGGTCCACATATTCATGCTCTTCTTGTGCCATGGATCAACCTTTAGGAGTCTTTCTTGAAGTTGCATATGGATTATTATGTCTAGACACGATGGGATTAGGGATTTGAATACAATTTTGCTTATTAATATTCAACTTGATGTAACTCTAATTTTTTCACCTTTGAGTCTAAAATTTTGGCATGTAGTATTTTGGTATGACTTCTCTATAATGCAATTGGTTTGACTAAATCCTAATGTTCCAAGAAAAAATATGGTAAATTTCCTAAAACTTATTATTTTGGTGACTTCCAAGAGATTGAACTTGTGTAGAGTGCCAGAAGTCCAATTTTTTGGTTACGATTCTAAAACTTACATTTGAAATACTAGGTTTTGACTCTTTCCAATGCAACTAGCAGCACTCAATTTGTACTTTTCTATCTTCAAATATGAAAGTTTTCTTGAGAACACCTATTTGAGACTAGTTTCAAGACTAGTAAAAACACTAACTTCCATAGATGTGACTCTCAATACATTCATAGTGAACTTGAATCTATATTTTTCATAAAATGTAATTCATTATGTTGTATTAGCACCCTAAAAAAAATTGTTGTTTAAAAAATCCTAGAAAAAAGTTAGAGCGAAAAATGGTAATATCGGTCGGTTGAAGGAGCCCAACCAAAGATCATATGCTTTAATACTTATGGATCAAATTATCCAAAATAACATAAAGATAGAAATAAGAAGTAACCTCGTGCCTTGAGAATAAAATAAATAGAATGAAAAAGAAGTCTCTTCGAGGCAATTTTTTTCACAATATATCTAATGCACAAGATGAGATGATATCTAAAACAAGGTCTCCTTGGTATATATACGAGACAAAAGGTACAGTTGCAATTAAAAGGTCTAGCCAAGCATGAATGGGTTTATGCAACCATTAAGGACAATGCTAATATAACAATAGAAATGTAGTAACTCAAATTCTAAGGCCTAACATAAAACTCGTACATTCCTCCTATTATAATTAATGTCAATCATTTCCCCTCATCCTCTCATTTCCATTCTCTCTAGCATTCATTTGATTACTCTTAGGTTAACGCTTAGACTACTCAAGCGGTGTTCTCCATTGCCAACTATTACCAATATAGAAATTAACCAAAATCAATATGGTGAACATGCTCTAGAAATTAACCAAAATCAATATGGTGAACATGCTCTAGAAATTAACCAAAATCAATATGGTGAACATGCTCTAGAAATTAACCAAAACCATTACTATGAAGATGAAATAGCAAACCTTGGATGGAAATTAGCTAAACATAGGTGAGCATGCACATTAGGAAAGTGAGCAACCTTTCACCCTCTATGCATTTGCTTCTTTTGGATGCTTTAGAGGGAAGTATTAATCATGTAGGAATATCCCAAAATGCATACAGTGGAGAAGGCGTTGTTGAGTAGAGAAATGGAAGATCTTCCTTACGTTGTGTCGGGCAATGGAAGAGAGTGTCATGATTGTTTGATGTCTAGATGAGATGCTAATGTTGTGTAATAAGTGAATTGGATGAGCATGAGAGCATATAGGTTGAGTCAAGATAAGTAAAATCCTATAGCTTGTTTCCATTGCGGATGGCCTAGGTGTTATTTGCACTTTCTATCTAGTATGACAGAGAAGAAAACTACTCTTAAATAACCAATTTCTTGGACTTTCTACATTAAAAAGATAAATGCCTTATAGTTATTTATGAATATGACAAATTTATGTTACTATCTATTATGGACATCTATGCATCTTACATATTGTTAGGATATGGTTATGGTTGATCATACATGTTATATGTTGAATATCGCAAATATTATACATGCATTTTATTTGATTTTTGTGAGGCTTATTCACTTGTTATTAAGGGGATATAACCTATGAAACCTAGAATTTGAAAATCCTTTCCATGGCTGGCAAACCTGTGGCTGCCAGTGTTCAGAGGATATGCCACACACACAATATGAAGGTGATGTGTGAAACATCATACACAAATAACGTTAGCTCGTTCTTGCTTTGGCAAAACCTATTCAAACTTATTGTCATAGCAATTTGGGCAAACCCCATTTCACCAGCGAGATTTGTGAAGAACTTCGTGCGAAGGTCCGATAAACAGGTTATGTTAGACAACTCTAAGATCATGTAAAAGTATAACTGCAACTGAAATACAATACCAAAAGAAAAACATTGCTGCAAAATCTATTTACATAGTAAAGATTGAAGCGATTTACAAGATTCATGAACTGTGATTGTTATGGTCATGTCCTACATGCTGAAGCCTTGCTTTGCTTTCTTCATCTATTGATGTTGCATTCGCTGCAAAAATGTTGCAGCTCAGTTAATGCATGCACTTCACATGTAAATAGCGTATCTCATGCTGCTCTGAACAGCGAGATAGTTCCTTTCTTCTAGGCCAGGATCGTTGGCAAACCATATATTTCTGATGGTTTCTCCATATATTTCTCCTGCTCCATCGTCTTCTTCTCCACTGTTTGACGAAGGCTGAGAATCATTATTAATAAGAAAAGCCTTGATGAAAAACCATATGTAGCTGAAACCACCTGAATATCCCCTATTGCCATTTCTCCTATTCACCATGTTCTCGTCTGCAACGCGAGTCCTCCTGCATCTTCTCTTCATTAACACGAAGCAGTCCGGCATTCTGATGCCCACAAAGTCTCAGGAGAATTCAATACAACACAACACAACAGAAATATAATCTTGAACCGAATAAATATGTGGGTTGTTGGGTAGGAGCTCAATGCCGAAATGAAATACCACCAATTGCTTACTGGTGTCCTCCATGATCTAAGAAAGATGATGGCATGGGATTCCAGAGATCTTTGTGTGTGTGATCGATGGCCAATCGTTTCTGCGCACCTGAGGCGGCAGAAAAAGGTGGCATCTATTTTCATGGGAATGATGAGTACCATATATATAAAGTAGTGGAGGCCACGGTGGGCAGATACATCGACCCCTTTCACTGCACTGCGTGGTCCGTTGATGTGTTAATCTGATGGGAAAGGTTGGAGGTACTTTGTTATGTTTGTTGCCAACAGAGGGTAATGAACTTGTTCTTCCATGAATGGAGAGAGAACTTGATGCTGCCTTTGCCTTTGTCTCTACCTTCTGTTAAGAAAGCATAGAGCACAAGAATTCATGAACATGTTGAAAACATTTTGTGTCATAATATTTTTTAAGATTGGGAGCTATACCGATCACACATGTCAAGTCCAAATAGGATTCAGATTGCTCCTTGTTGTTGGTACAAGCTCACATGGATAGAACAATATGACAAGAAGTCAGTACTATGGGAATGTTTGGGACTAAAGTTTTTTATTGCCTAGTTTAGGAAGATTCTCCCACCAAGATCACATCAACTCCAAACGATGAGGGGAATATTTGAAACTAAAGTTGTTTATTGCTTAGATGGGAAAGATTCTCCAACCACTTCGATTTCTTGGAGAGAGAACAGTGTTTTACTAAGGTAATTCTTGCATCCCACAACACAACTACCCTTGGGTATGTCTTTATGGGGGTTTGCATTGAGTATGTCTACTTGGAGGTTTAAAACTTTGGGAGGAACATATATATTGTTAAGGAGACACGTGTAAGTGATGCTTAATGGCAAAGTGGAAAGGTATGAGATGCATTTTCGTAACTCCAACCCTTCACACTTTAAACTTGATGGAGAACCTAGATAAACACTAGGAAAATTAAAATAATATATTCATAATTGTTGTTTCACTCTAATTGCTTAGATACAAGTGGAGTCGAGGTGTGGGATAACCAAAGTGAAAAGGATAAGAATATTGTGAATGAAAAGAGTGAATTGAGATACCAGGGTTAATTAAAGGCTTAAAAGGGTTTAGAAACAAACATATTGAAATAACCAAAGTAAAAAGGATAGGAATATTGTCAAGGAAAATAGTGAATTGAGATAGAAGGGTTGTAGGATTGTTAATTAAAGTTTTAAAAGGGTTTATAAACAAACATAGCCAATGAATTCTAAGAGGCTTATATTCCTTAATTTTTATTTTATTCAATTATTAGATATTACTTGTGGAGTAATTGTGACCTTGGGATGTAAACTTGGGAGGTGGAGGAGAACCAAACCAAAAGGGAAAGAATATTTTGAAGGAAAAAAGTGAATTGAAGTAGAATGGTTAATTGAAGCTTCAAAAGGGTTTATAAACAAGCATAGTGAATTATTTGTATGAGGCTTATATGAAGAAACATGTAGGATTAGGAGATTTTGTATCATTTGAAGGAGGGTGAAGGAAAATGAAATTATGTAATTCTTCTATAGATGTCATGTGACTAATTAAGTTATTTTGGCGCACATCTAATTTGAGTCATTAATGGCCATTTTTAACATTGTTTGAAATTAGGTAATTTATGGCCTTAAACTTCCAAACCATGTTTTGTGTCGTTCCTAGCATTTTATGAGGTTTAAAAAATAGTGAAAGGAATCAATTTTCCTTTTCATGCTATAGAGTTCACGAAGATGTTTCTAAAAGTGTATTATATGAAAAAACAAGTTTATGTGTGGAATTTACAACCTTTTAAAGTTGATGTGGTGACTCAATTTCTCAAGCCCCCACCTTTCTGCCTTTCCAACCTTCGTTTTTTTCCTTCTATTTTTTTATTACACATTGTGTAATCAAATGAAATTTTCACCTCTTACTATGGATATTTTTTGTGACTGAGAGTAGTCACACATCTCTTCTCAAAGATAACTATTTTCATTACTAGCCAACGTTTTTTTATACATTAGAACACATGCATTGAATATCGCCATACTGACACTTCAAGAATTAATGTAGGAGAAAAGGTGGCATCGATATACATAGGGAATTACGAGTCTATAGATACAAAGAAATGAGGAATAGGGTGGGTTAGAGAGTGAGAATTCAAGGGTAAGAATGCAGCATATGATCTCGAAGAATGGTACTAATTTTTGTAGTGGCTTCATAATACTAAAAATGGTAGGTAAAGGACAATGATGAGAATGAATAAATTGTATTATTAATACTTGATTACAAGATGTCTCACTTGTGTTGTTTTGAGGTGTCTGGTGTCCCCTATGACTCACCCATAACAATTGGGAATTTTTTATCTCTTACATCAATTTTCAAAGGAACTTTTTGGATGAATAGATGTAGGACTTATGTTTCCTTTGTTTTTTTCCATTTTTTAATAAGAATATATTATTGAAAAATATGTTGGTTTGACTTGAAATCAACATTATATTCCAATACTTCGTTTCCATATTGGAAACAATTTTATGTAAGTTGCAAAGAGCATATGTTCTTAGAATATGGCCCGGCTATGGTTTCTTTAGAAAAAACCAATCTCAATTACAAATACATCTTAGCATGTGCTTGCTAATGTTCATAAAAGCACATGTAAGCATAGGACACAATAACATCAACTCCAAGTTACTAAGGGAATTTTTTTACTACATACATTCCCTTCCAAGGTACTAAGGGAATTTTTTTACTGCATACATTCCCTTAAACATCTTTGGTTGGATAAAAATAAATTTTAACAGAGGGGATGAAGAGATTTTATAGTCATATAAGAAATTCCAATATACCAAAAGAGGTGTATAAGAGTCTTGGTTAACACACACCCACTCACACATTACACACCTAAGGATAAATAAGGAATCATACTCATCCCATAGCCAATCAACCATGATGTTGGTAGGAGACACCACTCCCTTCTGGACACCCATAATCACATAAGGGTCATGATATTATTAGACTTGTATTCTATCACAAACCAACCCTTACAACCAATGTGGGATAATGCGCAAGGAGGTGAGGAATTTTATAGTCATAAAAGAAAATCCAAAATGACTTAAGATAGGTGTATCTGATTGTTGTTTGACACTGTAAAAACACACACAATGCGTCCCACGAAGGAGGGGGTGGAGTATGAGAAATGACTTGTACTCTCTTATAAACACTCAACCATTATGTTAGGAGGAAACACTCCATTGTTCCCCTCCCCCTGCCTACTAGTATAAGGATCATGTTATGTTGGGATTTATATACTTTTGTGAACCAACATTGAGAACGGATGTGGGATAAACAGAAGGAGGAATCAAATTTTATAGTCATAGAAGAAACTATAATAGGCCACAAGATAGGTGTACCCAACTTTTGTTGCTCATATGCACACCTACACAATACATCCCACAAAGCAGAAGGAGAAGGCCAGTAAAAGAAGGATACTCATTCCACAACCAATCAACCATTATGTTAGTAGGAGATATCACTCCCTTATGTATTTAACCATTAGCAGAAGGATAATGGTATGTTTGGACTTATATTCTATCATGAAAAAAATACTTAAGAGTATTCACTTTCCCTTTAAGAGTGTTAAGGAGTGTCAACACATGTTCTTGACAAAATATCATACATTTACAAAAATAAAAATAAAAGATAACATTAATGGGGAACATGTATTCCCTTAAAAATATTGTAATCAATCCCATGATCCAATATTAGTGAGTGGAGAAATCTCAAGGAAAATAATAAGGATAATATAAGAATACAATAGTAGGAAATTATTTGTGATAGAGGGGGTAAAAAATGTAGATTCCAATAACTACAAGATGCTAGAACTTTAGAATGATGAATTTTTTTCTTCTATAAATAAAGGTTTGTGCGTAATGAAACCATACACTATGTTCTAAACAAACCTCTTCATGTGGGTTATTTCCCTAGGGAGGGTTTATCCAATAATTAATGTTTTATCTTCTAATATATCAAGCTCATCATTGTAAGTTGAGAAGGTTTCCACTAGTTGTGAAGTTAAATATTGCTTATGTCAAAGAGGAATATAGAGAGTTCTCAACCTATGGGTTGATATAAAAATTTAATGAATCATGTACAAACTAGAAAGACATCCAAGATGGATATTTGATACTTGGATTACTTTTTATGCATACAATGTTGATTGACCTTGGGACTCAATAATTTTTGGGTTTTAGGATTTTGGGTAGTGATGGATGACATTGATGTTTTTATTAAAGTGCCTAGGTGTATGGGAAAACCATATCCCTTCTTTAGTTTCTCTTTAGGTAGGGGCACATCAACTTCAATGTACATTTTTTGATCAATTTCACTGGTTCTAATCTATGTAAAACTACCTATTGTCTTTATAAAGAACTTTGAAATAAAATTTATTTCATGTGGCTATGGGTAATGCTTTGGTTATGTTAATTACTAAAGTGTGCCATTTAAACAAATCTAGCTCAAACTATTCCACTATTTGACTTCGTATCAATAATTATTTATGTAATGATTTTCCTAAAGAAATTATTTTGTTGGAATATGAGGACCATAGCTAGTTACAATATTGGACTATGAGCACATAAATTTTTGGTCTATGAAACTTATTGACAAATGGCACTTAACAATGTCATTCCCAAATGAAAATTATTCCTAAACCAAAAAAAAACTAAACTATAAACCTACTTGGTACAATTTATTAAGTAGTGTGATGCCTTGCTTCCCACAAATAATGCATATGAATTAGAGTCAATCAATATGATGAATGGCCCTATTATATCCCATCATACTTGGGGATACGTATAATACACTAATAAAAAAAAATCTTCCTTTTAGAAAACATTATCTTTTGTTGGATCCCTATTAACGATGTTAGATGACAAAGAAGATGATAAATTCATAAAATAAAAAGGAAAATAAGGGAAACATGTTAGTAAAAATAGGATCACAGAGCAATAACAATAAACACGATGCAAATATAAATCACATAAAACACATTACAAGAGAGACAACAGTATAACGTGATTCAACCAAGATGGGCTAATTCCACACAGAAATTGCCAGTCCTTATATTATACCATCCAACAAATGAAGGGATACAACCTACAGCACATCCGCTGCAACTTCCTCTTCAGTCTCTCATAGTCTCTCTCACACAATCAGAGATCTTTACACTACTACAATATACAGTCGTATTACAATGCCTTCCTTTTAAAGAGTGATTACCATGGGAAAATACTATGAAACACCCAATGCCATGGGCCCATAAATCACCCATTATTAACCAAGTCATGACTACGAAATTACGACATTTTACAAGGCATTTCTTTTCAAACTTTTTGCCAAGGGGGGACTCCCAAACTAGTTGCCTCCACCCCTGGACACCCCATGGTGGCCATTTTTTGGGGAAAATCCCCCCCAAACCCCCCCCAAAACCCCCCGTCATGGGTTGGGATCCAAACATGGCTGAAACACGACATCTGAACAAGGACGATTAGGCTCCACAACTAACAATATCCCACTTGGAGATTGATCGCAACAACTCTACCATTGTTGCACTTGTTGGACTATGCTTTGAACCTTGGATATAGAAAATTTATCATCTTCGCCTTCATGCCTAAAGGCCAAATGAATCTGATAAGGAACTTAGTTTCTCTTTGGTTACTACCTTTGTCAACATGTCAGCAGGATTCTGGTTAGTGTGTATCTTTTCCAACTTCAAAAGTTCATCTTCCATAACAAACCGCATGAAATGGTACTTTAGATGTATATGTTTATTCTTATAATGGAAGGTTGAGTTCTTTCCAAGATGAATGGAACTCTGGTTGTCACTGTACAACCTTCTATTCTCCTACTTCTTACCCAATTCATCCATGAACCTCTGTAACCAAATCATCTCTTTAATAGCCTCTATAGCAGCAACATACTCTGCTTCCATGAATGAAAGTGAAACAAAAATTTGTAGCTTCTAAATACAACTTATTGTTGTTCCACCTACAGTAAAGACATACCCTATGGTTCTCCTCCTACTATCTTTTTCACCTACCATATATGCATCAACATATCCATGTAGAACAGTGTCTGAACCTCCAAAACATAATGCATGTGTGGTAGTACCTCTCAAATACCTAAGAATCCATTGTAATTCATTCCTATGTTCTATAGCTAGATTTTTCATATACCTCTTCATAAATCCCAGTTCGTATGGAATATCTGGACTTGTGCACACCATGGCATACATCAAGCTTCCAAATGTTGATGAATAGGGAACCCTGGACATGTAATTTATCTCTTCCTATGTCTTGGGACACATCTCCTTACTTAGTTTGAAATGGTTGGCCAAAGGTGTACTAACTGGTTTTGCATTCTGCATTCTGAACCTCTCCAACACCTTTTGTATGTACTCACCTTGAGACAATGTCAATTTGTGATTTTTCTTGTCTCTTATTATTCTCATACCAAGGATTTTCTTTGCAACACCCAAATCCTTCATCAAAAATGAATTAGCTAACATATTTTTTAGCACATTTATATCCTACATGTTAGACCCTACAACAAGCATGTCATCCACATACAATAACAAGATAATATATATTCCATTATCTAGCCTCTTGAAATAAACACAGTGGTCAGAATGACATCTACTATAACCTTGTTCTGTCATAAACTTATCAAATTTCAAATACCACTGCCTCGGAGATTGCTTCAAGCCATACAGGCTCTTCTTCAACTTACATACCAAATTCCCCTTCCCTTTGATCTCGTACCCCTGTGGATCCTGCATATAAATCTCTTATTCCAAATCCCCATGGAGAAAGGTTGTTTTTACATCTAACTATGCATGATGCAAATCTTCTACCACCACTAGACTTAAAATAGTTATAATTGAAGTTATTTTAACAATAGGATAAAATATTTCATCAAAATATATACCTTTCTTTTGTGAAAACCCCTTTACAACAAATCTAGCCTTGTACCGCTTCTTTCCTCCATCTTCTTTCTTCAACCTATAAAACCATTTATTCTGCAATGCTCTTTTACTAGCAGGAAACTAAACCAAATCGCAAGTCTGGTTTCTTACCAATGATTCCATCTCCTCACTCATGCCTTGCTCCCACTTCTTTCTAGTTTCCACCTACATTTCTTCTTCATAACATTCTGGTTCACGAGAATCAATAATCAATAAATAATACATTGAAGGAGAGTAACATTCAAGGGGTCTACTTAACCTGGTAGATCTTCTAACACTTGCAGGAGTTTGAGATACCTTCTACTGTTGTTGTTTTTTAGGCACCTTTGGAACTTCATTTTTTTTATTTCATCAAGCATTGTGTACTTTGTGTTTTCCTTTTCTTGTTTCTTTCCCTGCAATTGAACTTTATACATGACTTTTTTATTGAATACCACATCTCTACTCCTAATGATTTTATTATTTTCATAATCCCATAAGCGATAACCAAAAGTGTCAACCCCTTATCAAATAAAGGTACTTTTCTTGGATTTAGCCTCAAGCTTTGTTCTATTTTCTTTATCAACATGGACAAATGCTTCACAACTAAAATTTCTCATAAAAGAGTAGTTATTTACCTTGTTACCTATCCATGCCTCCTTTGGAATACCACCGTCCAAAGTGCTTGAAGGCCCTCTATTTATTAAGTAAACAACAATATCTACAATATCTACCCAAAATTGTAAGGGAAACCCTGCATGCAATATCATACACCTTACGTGCTCCATGATTGTTCTGTTCATCCTTTGTGACACACCATTTTCTTGTGGTGTTCGTGGGACTGTCTTCTTTCTACGAATCCCATGGTATGAACAATAACTATCAAACTCATTTCCGTAGTACTCACCTCCATTATCATATCTGAGACACTTGAACCTTTTAAATTCCTATCTCATTCTCAACCAAATACTTCCATTTCTTAAAAGTAGAAAACACATCAAATTTTTGTCTAATGCAATAAACCCTAGTTTTTTCTAGTTGCATCATCAATAAAAGTAACATAATAATGAGAGCCACCAAGAGATTGTACCTGAGCCAATCCCCATACATATTTATGTAAAAGCTCTAACTTCTCACTCTTCTTATGTTTCCCAACCCTAAGAAATATGACTCCTTATGTTTTCCATAAACAAAGTTCTCATAGAATTCCAAACTTACCTGCTTCATATCTGGCAACAACTTCCTTGAGTGGAGAATCTCCATCCTCTTCTCACTCATGTGGCCAAGCTTATTATGCCACAATGTTGTATCTATTACTGTGGAAGATAAAGAGATATAATAGTCAGTATTATGAGGAGATAAATACAACATACATATCCTATCTCCTTTCTACATCATCATTGATCCTTTAGTGATATTCCACCATGTTTCTCCAAATGTAGATAAACAACCACCATCTCCCAACTTCCTTGTTGAGATCAGATTTCTTTTCATAGCAAGAATATGCCTTACATCTTTCAGCAACCATTCCCCATTATTTAACTATATACGCACCTTACCCATTCCAACAGTTTTATATGGTTCATCATCACCCAATAAAACATGTCCAAAATCGCCCAGAATATAATCATGAAAGAATTTCCGTGTAGCATGACATGAAGCCCCTGAATCTACTACCCAGTAATCACTAGTATTATCTAATCGAATAATCAAATCATCTTGCAACACATCACCTACTACATTTTCTTCTTGATTAGTCTCCTGATGTCCATCTCCTTTCTTCTTTAGAGATTTGTATTATTTCTTCATATGTGCTTTATTTCCATAGTTCCAACACTCTATATTTCCCAATATAGACTTGGATGTACCCTTCCTTGACTTGCATCGATTACCTGGGCTCTTTTCTCTCTCCCTTTGTCTTCCCCTGTTGTCCATGGTCAATGCATTACCTAATGTCTCACTTGTGCTTTTCCTTTGCATTTCCTTGCTAAGAATAACACCAGCAACATCATCAAATTTCAAAGTGTTTAAACCAAAGACAAAGTTACTTACAACCATGACCAAGCCATTCCAGGTTTATGGCAATGAGCACAAGATTAGAAGAGCCCTAACCTCATCATCAAAGTTCACCTTTACAGAAATTTGCCGATTTATAATCGCATTAAATTCATTTAAATGATCAACAACGGATCCACCTTCTGACATCTTCATATTAAATAAATGATTCATTAGAAATACTTTGTTGGAGGATGGGGGTTTTACATACAGCTTACCCAATGTGCTCATCAGACCCTTCATTGTCTTTTCTTTTGAAATATTGAAAGCCACCGATGAAGCTAGGCACAATCGTATTGTTCCCAGTGCCTTTCTGTCAAGAACCTCCCATTCTTCATCCTTCATAGTCACCGGTTGTTTTGCTTTTCCCCCAAATGGTAGGAATAGATCCTTCTGGTACAGATAGTCCTCCATTTGAATCTTCCATAACTGGTAGTTTTGGCCATTAAATTTCTTGACCTTAAAGTTTCCTTCTTCTGACATTATTCCCACTCGAACCAGGAACTCTTCTTACCTATGATTTTATCTGCCAAATTGAACTTTGGATCTAATACCTATTGTTAGAAAAAAAAGGATTGCAAAGCAATAACAATAAACAATATGCAAATATAAATCACATAAAACACATTACAAGAGAGACATCAATATAATTTGGTTCACCCAAGATGGGCTACGTCCACACAGAAATTACTAGTCCTTATTATTATACCATTCAACAAGTGAAGGGATATAACTCGAAACACATCCACCGCAACTTACTCTTCACTTTCTCTCACAATCATAGATATTTACAATGCTACAATACACAGGCATATTACAATTCATTCATTTTAAAGAGAGATTACCATGGAAAAATACTATGGAACTTCCAATACCATGGGCCCATAAATCACCCATTATTAACCATGTCATGACTATGAAATTACAACATTTTACAAGGCATTTTTTCTGAAATTTTCGCTACGGGGCGCTTCCCCCGAATCCCCTCTAGGGGGGGCTCCTAAACTAGTTGCTTCCCCCCCTGGACCCCCCATGGAAAATATTTTGGTGGGGAAATCGCCGCCAAACCCCCTCGTCATGGGCTGGGATCCAGACACGGCTGAAGAAAGACCTCTAAATAAGGAAGATCAGGCTCCACAACCAACACAATATTATGACTATATGACCCTACCATCAAGGAATGAAGAAAACATGCATCTCCATGACAGTATCAAGTTAGTCAAGAGGACTTGACATAAACACGCTTGATCTATGGGGTTGTATGAACCTCAATACCATAAACATTTGACCTATGGGGTTCTATGAACCATAATGCTATATAATCATGATAAACTCAATTATTTGAGATTTGAAATTTACACCTCCATATCAAAAGATGAAAGGCTTTAATAATAGGGCCTCAATTGATCCCATGGAGATTGGACTTTATGAGATTCAAAATTTTCATTTCCATCTTTAAAGATGAAATACTTTACCAACAAATAGGTGAAGTTTTAGGGGAAAAAATTATCCCATAGGATATTTTTCCATGTTTTTCCCCCCAAAACAAATTCCAATTTCCATTTTTCTCAAAAATGATTCACCTAGATTCTAGAGGACCATTTGTTTTACTCTAAACATTGCCAAAATTGTCTAGAAACTATATAAAATCCTTAGAAATTTTAATGATTTTACAAACATATGGTTGAAAACTGAATAATTAGTAATATTTGCTAAATTTTTTATACTTTAAGAGAATTAGGGAATATCCATAAAAGTTTCCCTACCAATAAATAAGTCATTGAGATTTAATTTCGAAATTAAGTTATGATTTGGGGTAACATTGGCCTTTTCTGCATTCAATAGTTCCCTACAAAATTTAACATGGATAGTATGTGTAGTTTTATAATTTCAGTCAAGTTACAATGGACGGATATTTTGAACCTCTTTTTGAATAGATGTATTTTGAAAGAGATTATACATATTCTTGAAAATTTTCTTAAAATTCACTATAGAAAAGTTAAATCATCACCTAGATTACAATGTTCATGGAGGTCAACTTAAGTGAAGTCTCCTTAATCATATCGTGATACACTGTGGATGATACCAATGGTATCATGTATCACATTTTGAGAACATGGATTTTCATAGTAATGATGTTGATGATCATCATAGTTATTAAAGTCCACTGAGACCAAGTTTGGTCTGTCATACCTTAAAAAGTGGGGAGACACTTGGATTTGTTTAGAGTTTCTTTTCTATGGTAAAAAATATTTAAGATAATCATTCCTAAATCACCATAGTTGTGATGAGTTAAAATGTTAGGAAGGCCAGTATTGCAAAAAACATTTTGAAATTGCGCTCTATTGTGGGTGTACGTAGGACATTCTATTAGAAAGTGGTTTTCATCTTCAACCCTCTTTTTGTCACAAATGTGACATATTATTTCATCCCATGACATTTTAGGAATTGTCTAGTGACTTGTTTCACTATGGAGCTCGTGAGAGTTCATTTTTATTTTAGCAATGCTAATTTTCTTCTTTACGCTAGTTTAAAAAAAGAGATAATTTTGACCTTATAGATTAGGGTTGATCACTTCCTTTTAATATTGTAATGTTCTGATCTTATCCTCGAACTATTTATTGCACCACATCTTCTCCTTAAATTTAGATGCAATAATACTATTAATATTATCACTATTATGCAGAGTGACCTCATCCTTGAATCCTTGATGATTTAGCCAAGACTTGGCATCTTCATGCCAACCTCTCTTAAGCCATAGGTGGTTTTGACTAGAGTATGAAGCAATCCTAAGAAGCCTCTTGTCCCTTATATTTTCATCTTATGTCATTAGATATGTCATTTGAAGGGTTCTTGTATGAAAACCCCAGTTCCTTTGATAAAAAAATTAAACATAATCAAAATATAGAATATTGACCAAGAAACCTCAAAAGGAATTGCCAAAAACACATGTAAATTGATTAAGAATTTTCACAATCCCATTCCCAAGCATCCCTTTAAGGATTTTGATGTTGATACCGACTCAATTTCTCCTTCTTCTATATAGGGAGTTCTAGCTAACAACCTCTATAGAGTTTTGAAAGAGGCATATTGGATCTAATAATTTACATCCAAAAAGGAAACAAATTAGTATATTAGATGCAAGGTAATTGGAGTCAAAATCACCTACAAGATAGCTACATAAATATCCAGTTGGTAAATTTAAAAATAATACAAAAGAAGTATGGAAGAAACAAAATTTTGTTGTTTATTCATGTTCACAATCTAACGATTTGCAATCATGATGAACATATTGATATAATGAAATTCTTATCGCATCCAAGTCAAAATTTGACCTTTGCTCATTCACATTAGTCATTGTAAAATTCCATTTAACCAATAATAAAGTGATTGTCAAATATATTTTATTTTTATCCAATTCTAAGTCAATACAATCTAAATATTCCATTTTTATACTCTGACAATTCATAGAACTCTCATGTATGCATCAAATATTTACATTTTTTTTCAAATGGGAACCCATCTTTGAGAGATGATAAACCTAGAAATAACTCATCTCCCACTTCAAAAATTATGTTATTAATGACATATATTATTATTTTAATAATTTTCCAAATGAATATCAATATTATTAACTACATCATATAAACCCCAATGTAAGAAGCATTCATTCTCACCAAAATTCGCACCTAAATCATTGTCACACTAACCAATCCAAATTGCTACTAAACCAAACCCAATACCAAAATTTGCACCAAGATCATTATCACACTAACCAATCCAAATTGCTACTAAACCAAACCCAGTAGAGTATACCAAATTTAACATAATAATGAATATAAAATATAATAATTTTCATCTATAAACAAATAATGAATTTTTCTTGTAACTTTGTAAATTGATAACATATTAAATATATACAGATTACAAAGAATCAATTCAAATTTAGTCGTTAGAATAATTAAATTTATTAACTTTTAAATTAAATATGCTTTTTAAATCTGATTATTTGTTAGATGATTAGTATGAATATTATGGAATTGTGGAATGTAGTGTTAGCTTTCTCACCCAAATTCGATTCCCAATTTATTTGTTGACTATTATTATAACTAATGTAAAAGAATAAAGAAAAAATTAACATAAAAAACAACTTTTAAAAACTAAACTAAAAATTATATTATATGTTTACATTCATTTAATCTATCACCTCAAATTTTTGTACACTTTAGAAATTGGAAAAACTAAATATAAAAAGACCGAGAGAAACTTAAAAATCAAAATAGCATAATATAATATTTATTTAGATTCATTTCACCTAAAATATCAAAAGATTTGATCCAATTACATTAAAAAAATCATTTTAGCATAATATATTGATCCAATTAGTTTAAAAAAATCATTTTAGCATAATATATTATTTGTTTGGATTTATTTCATTTAATTTCTCAAAAGATTTGATCCTTTAGGATGATTGGTAAATTTTCATTTTAGAAAAATATAGACTAATATAAATAAATAAAAAGAATGATGATTATTTAATTGATTTTATTTAATATTTTGTTTTATATCGAAAGTATTAAAGAAGGTTTCCTAACACTCTTTAGTGTTAGTGACATGGCAAATTATATGTATAAATAATATTACAAATATTGTAAAATTTGGATGTAATATAAACATGTCCACTTCTATTTTATTTTTTAAATATTTTGTATTTAATTTATACCACATTAATGTTAATAGTTTCACTTTTTTTCCAAGAAAAAAACCTCTATATCTGATATTCTTATTAGTGAATCAAGATATAGAATTACATAATCCAACAAGAGCTATAGAAAAAAACAAGATAGAATAACTCGAAGATTTAAGCCAATGCATGTAAGAAACCTTCTCGCTTGGAAGTGTCCATCAATAACCTTCACAACTTCACAAAAGAGATCACCCTCATAGAGCTTTCACGAGCATCCTGGAACCAAATATCTACAATGGACTACCTAACAACAATTGAGGAAATAATGACTTCCTCAAAAAGAAGGATTCCTTCATCAAGAACCAAAGCATCCTTTGACGGACTATCAACTAGAGAACTAAATTCTCTTTAAACGTGGAAAAAACTACTGACATCAAAGGATTCTTGTAACTAGCACACCTTCCTTTTCCACCAACCAAGGTTAATGACTGATAATATATCTCTTCTAATTGCCCAGTTGATAATAGTCTTTGATAATAGTCATTGAGTCCCTTTCCACCTGCAAATAAACCAATTTTTTAATCTGAGTAAACTTCAAAAGAAACCAAATTGCCAACAACTCAACAAGAGTATTTTTACCATTAACCCCACACATCTTAACATTGAAAAATTTATATTTTTAGAGGTTAAACATATCCCTAAGGGACCTTGGAAGACTCCATAAAAAAACCAACAGGAATATCGTCACCAAACACATGTCTAATAAGGTCCCTCTGCTTTACCATCTTCTTCTCTTAAAATCCTTCAGAAAATGTTTCCGTCACCTTTTGCACCACAAATACTAAATTGGGATTCCAAGCCTAAAAAAAAACCATTTCCTATTAATATATATCCCCTAGGAGAAAAAACAAGGTAGTATTTTGAAATGAGAATCTACTTCTGAATTTAACCATGTCTCTAAAGTGCACTACAAAGAGATAGTAACCCAATGACTTGAGAATTTAAAAATTCCTTTTAAAGACCTCCAAATCTATTTTGAAAAGGAGCACTCAAAAAATAGATGGTGTACACTTTCCTCATCCTTGTAACATAGAGAACAAATACTAGGCCCATGACCACCCCTTTTTACAAAATTGTCCTAGGTTATTATTTTGATTTCTAGATCCAACCACATAAACAATATCATCTTTAATGGGAAATGACATTGCCATCTAACCCTATGCCACCACAATCCATCATCTAGAAAATAATTGTAAATGATGGACTCATAAGATAATATTGCAATGACTTTCCCATCTACCACATTCCATGAACAAACCAAAACATCCTCTCCCTAGGACAATGAGACACCAACATGATGCAAATATCTAACAAAACCATCCCATTCTATGCTTAAATAACCAACCCACTCCAAGTCTTGTCCACTTACCCATCTCTGATATGACTTAGTTATTCCTTCATGCTAGTATGCTTGATCCAGAGTAAGCCAACCTCATCCTTTTAATTCCAACAACAATCCCTTCGAGAGTCTACTCCCACCAGAAATTCCAAACCAAGGATCCATTCCCAACATGAATTTTTTGCCATCTCCAATCTTCTTCCAGGCTATCAATTTTTAAATGACTCAAACAAATTTTAGCAACCTAGACTAGAAATTTGATGCATTCATACTTACCTTAGGCTCATGCCCTGTCCACCCTTCAATTGTATTTCATTTAAGATATTTGTGCAACATGATTCTACTCCATATCCTTGTTCCATTGATACACCTTGAAAGTCTTTTAGCTGAGAGTGCCCTACTGAAAGAAAATATGGATTTCAAGCCCCAACCACCACACACTTTAGGCCTTTCCATCCACTCCCACCTCACCAAATTAATCCAATCCTTTATCTTATTACCAATACATAAATATTTGAATAATTTATGTCATATATTTTCCATAATGAACTTTGGGATACACATCATTGACATCCACTAGATTGGAATACTTTCCAGTACTAACTTTAAAAGAATCAACTTGCAACACAAAGATAGCCACCAATATCACCAGTTCTCAATAAATAGATCTACCTTCTTTAGGAGCCATAGTAAATCACCTCTCTCATAATCATTTGGTTTCAAACAAAACCCCAGGTATTCCATACCCTCTACCATCTCCTTCATCTGGAATATAAATATTTGACGATATTTTTACGAGAGAACGTTCTAAAAAAAAAAAATAGGAGAAGGAACTTTTTCTAACGATTATGTTGCATGTTAACATGAGCAATTATCATTGTGAATCTTTAAACAAAACCAACCATACAAAAATGCAATAGAAATTCAAGCACATAAATGAACACAACCCATGTGATAATGGAGTTCACTAGACTATGTTGGCTACGTCTTCGGGCCCACTTCAACTACAAACCAATCCATTAATATGATGATAAAATGTATAAAATCTTATTACATCACAAATGGATTTCACCTTCAAGAATACTTTACCAACTACTCTCTTCCTAGAGTGCATAACAAGTGTCTTTGCAAGACCACATTTTCTTGAAGACCCTTCACCCTTGTTCTTTGGACCAAGAATGTCAAAGGCCAACACCTATATCAATATGCAACCTGTAGCTAATTTCGTTGCATAGAAATTGTCTCTGAAAAGACACAATCCCCTTCAAGTCCTTCAAATTTGTTCTATAGATGTATAATGTTGAAGTCTAACACTTGCATCAGTGCATGGATGTAGTTGATAATCATGTGACCATATATTTGCAGGATATAGGAAATTTTATACTTGCCTCATCATGTCCCAAATATCTTATGAAACTCAGACAAGTGTTGACGTCCATTTTGTCACCATTTTTTATCATCTAATCTACTCGAAATGGCGTTATTTCTATCATTTTTGCTATAGTAAGTTGTTTTATTTTCCATTTAGCCCATCAAACAATCCAGGTATGCACATATTTACTTAGTATGCAAATCTAGTTTATATTCGTTTTATTATGGTTTATTTATGATCAAATGACATTTTCTGGACATTATTGACATTTATGTTTTAATTTGCAAGCTGTGGTTGTCAAACGAACCTCCATTCAGACGTGGTCATCGCTCAACCCTACATTCAACCCGCACATTCATTGGTTAGCATATTTTGGAGAATTAAAGACAAAAAAAAATTTGTGGATGTTGTTTCCCAACTGGCACACATGATCTAGAAGCTTCTACCTGTAAAGATCCGCCTCATTCAGTATGGCTAACAACCTAGCATTGAATTTGTCAAGGACATGTTTTCAACAGGCAATAGATTTTGGGCTTGATTCCTGGGCAAATGAAGGTGAAATTGTAAATTCCAGGACATGGGTTTTGTGCGCAATAGGGCCATTTAGGTCACTTGAAGGAATTTTGCAAAACAACAAGCCATTTGGGAGAAACGTGTGGTTCTTTGAAACGAACTTACCCAGAAAAACATCAAACACATGGCTGGCCGTCCTGAGTCTGTTCCTGTTTTAATGGGTGCTTTTTTCCAGCTGTAAATATTCTATCTTTAGAGAGGCCGACCACTGAAAGGGTCGACCTACTCTCCTTTGTAAACAAAGCTATATAAACACGCCCAGGGTGGAAAGAAGAAGCAGAAAAACGTTTTTATAAATTTGTTTTTGATATCAATACAAGAGCTCTGCTGAGTTGTTAACTTCATTTCCAGTTTAGCATGGAACGTCCTCTGTTCTTGAGAAGGGACCCTCAGCGACATCGGAATTCCTTGTAAATATAATTCGATTTGCTTCTTTTGTGTAGATAGCTCATTTCATTTTTGCATATACTTATTATGTTTTCCTGTAGGTGACACTTTGATGTTCATTAACTGTGTTTTTCATGTATATGTTATCTTCTTCACTCTGTAATTAGTATTCTGCTGTTAACATAATCTCCCTTCTTTTGGATTAGAAATGGTCGACCAATAGCTTAATCATTTGTAATTTGTTTTTAGTTCTCCTTCCATCATCATAGTTAAAACTGCTTCTAAATTCCTCCATAGTCTAGCATTCCTTTCTTCTCTTCTCCTCTGTAGTTTTCTTTTGGTTTTTTATAGGTTAGCTCTCTCTCTTTCTTCTTCCATCCCAACCTTCTTCCTATCTCTCATAATTCCTCTACTTAGAAACTACTTAGAGTAAATAGCTTCTCGTTAACTTCGCTTCTGAATAAATCATCTATTGCTTCCTGTGCACTGTAGGATCATTTGCATAAAGCCAGCTGGTAATTAAATCATCCAAAATTCTTCCTTTTCCTCACTTTCACTCATTTTCCTCCATTCGGACTATCATTTGGACCGCCATTCAGACAGGCATTCGGATCGTCATTCGGACCTGTTTACTTTTTGCATTGTTTTAGGCCTTCTTCAAAATCTAATTTCTTCTGCCTCTCAATCATCATTCTTCTTACTCCTCCTTAACATTTTTAGATGTAATTTAAAGTTTATTTCATGTTACTTAAAGTTCTTAATTAAGTCTTGTTATTATTTCCTCCTTTCCCCTACTTTCTTCTTGAAACTTTCTTCTCAACCTTCTTCCAAACTTCAGTTCTTCAATCTGATCTGCTAATTAGTTACTGTTCAAAATTTATTAGTCTTGTTTCTAGATAGTTTGTCTTCCAAGTAATAGTTAATAATTCAATTTTTTAAGTTGTTGTAGTTTTCGATTGTTTCATCTGATTATCATAGGATTAGTTTCCATTCATACAAATAATGAAGATGTTCATGGTTTAAGATTTGGATTAATAATAAATATCTTTATCAAGTTTTATACTTGTTTCCATAATCAAATACAGTTCAATTAAACATCTTTATTAAGTTTTCTATTTGCTTCATTAGTTAATCAGTTTCTTGTTTTTCATAGAAAGAATAATTATGAAAGTCATGCAAGTAGTTTAAGGTCATATAGTTGCATGTTAGCCTTCAATCCTGCACATATAGTGATTGGATCTCATAAGCTCCCTCCTCAGGTTGAAAATTTAAATATTAAAATTATTTAACACATAATAAACACCAACATTTTGGCGTTGTTGTCAGGGAGGTGCTAAAGGGATTGGAGTCTAGGTAGATAGGGATATATAGGATGCTTTTACATTACACAGCAAGGGGGAGGGGAAATGGTAAGACACAAAGACGACCTCACTACGGTTTTCCATAGTGTAATAGCTTGACGCATCCACTTTAGTGGGTTGTACCAAATCCTTGTTGTTCCTTTCTGCACAAGTGTGATCTTCTTTCTGTACGTCTGAGTGTTTAATTTTCCACAATTTTCGTAAAGTTTGCCTTCTTTCTTTTCAAGTGTGTTATTATTTTCAACAAGTTTAGTTCGAAAAAAAATTTTAGTGATAGAAAGTATTTTAAAAACACATAAAAAAAATTGGGTGTTGTAAGAACCCCAGGAACTAATCCATGTGTGAAGTAGGATCTATCAACTGACAAAATGGATTCAGAAGTGCCATCAATATGAGAGAACTCTCTCAAATCCTAGTAGCAGTTGGGAATTCTTCTTATCAGGTAGAACACATCCTGATAGCGGTTAAGATTTTATCCACCTCTCCTAACACAACAAACATACCAAAGCCCCAGGAGCCACAAAAAGATGTTCCTTGCCAAATTGCAAAGGAAATTGACAACTTGGGAACTACATCCGAAAGAGAGAAATCAGAAATTAAAGAATTCTCTACATGCAAGCTGGCAGATCCTGTGCATACTTCTGAAATCAATCAACCTAGAGGAGGGGATCTGTATGACATAATGAAGGAAGGTAAATACCACAACTACATTGAAATATGGTTTCAAGAGGTAATGAGGCCACAATACCGTTCCTTCATTCAACACCTTCTGTTGCAAAAGCAAGTAAGTCGGTTGATTCTCCACATCTAGGTAATCATTGCTTTAACTTTTTCATATGTGGATATAGGTATGTTTTTCATTTTGCTTCGCACATGGTTACATTGGAAAAGTTCTTACACTTGAATAAAGGGTTTTTGTTTCTTTTAGATAGCATAGGATAGTATGTATATAAATAAAAAGTTGTATGTGGTTAGTTAGCTTTAGATATTCATACAACTTCACTTTTTATTTTCCTTTAAAATAAAAGAACTAATAATAAGATCATGTTAATGACTAAACCATAGCAATCTTACATGACACATGCATATTTCTTATTATATCAGTTACTTGAAGACCTACTTTAATTATTATGATCTCCACAAAACTCAATCTTACACCTATGGACTCCTAGTTCATCTTGGACATTATCAAAACTTGTCTCTAAAGCACCTCTAAAAAGGTATCCTAAAAGTGGGTGATATTTTATATTTTGTGGGGAACATTACTGACCTTTTATGAAGAAGATAGACTATGAAGTCAAAGAACAACTTTAAGTTATTATCTTTTGACATGATCTGTAATTTAGGCCATTATAAATAAAGTTGCTCATAAGGTTCATGCTAAAATATTGAATTTTGTGTTTAACAGGCTTAGCACACTCTAGTGCCAACCGGCTTCCTTACAATATATATATATCATTATACGAAGCAAACCCGTCAGGGTACTGAACAAGCTCGCTGGCAGCGGGTCCATACTAAGTAAAATATTAAATAAGGAAGCTCGGTAAGTGCAAGTAAACCTGTTGGGGTACTGAACAGGCTCGTTGGCAGCAAGGATATGCTTGCATGGTACCAAGAAAAACCCGTCAGGGTATTGAACATGCCTGCTGGCAGCGGGGCAATATTGGGTAAAAGAGGTTTGGTTAACACTTTGCTATTTCACATAGCTCATAAAAAACCTGAGTATACAAACACATCTTTAGGCCGATTATTTATACTATCATTAGATAATGGTTGTAAGTTGGACTTGGACCCTGTCATTTAATTCCAACAAATACCTAGGATATGATTATCCTATAAATGGGACCCATAATTATATTAGATCTCACAAACTTTACGGTGAACCTTATCTATATTCTTTGGATGACAAGAAATCTTTACAATGAGTCATGGACGACTAGTTTCTACTATGGCATTTTTCGCATCTCTTACACTATTATTCTTTATGTGGTCTTCATGAGTATAAACTAATGAATTTGCATGTATTGAAGAATCTGACTTAGTATGATATTGTTTTGGTCATATCATGAATACATCTTTTTCTCAAAAAGTTCTAGTTTTTAGAATAATGATGTTTTTTAGATTTTCCTGCTAATTGATGATTGTTTACATAAGAAGCATTAATTTGTTAATGGCTCGAGGATGTGCCATTCCTTCGGTTTGGGGGAGGATTCAAAATCATTTCTATTTTATCTATTTACTAGGATTCAAAATTGCTTCTATTTTCCTGTTTGCTTATAATTAAAGTTCTTATACAATAATCTATTGTTTCAGGAATAATGCAAGTAACAGAAGAAAAAAATTGTTCTGATCCATGTTGAACAAAGAAGAGTGACTAAATATTTAAAAAAAAAAAAAACAGGTTTACATCATCTTTTTGTGTGCTGGAAGCCTTAGAAATTTTTTGCATAATCAACAACAATCAGATCCAGCAAGCACATCTTATACAGACAAATGGTCTGTATGAAGGGTCGAATGAATCAATGAATGATGATCTGAATGAAACCATAGCTTATAAAATCATGATTAAGTGTGCTAAGGTACTTAAATTTTGAAATTTTATTGATTAACTATATCAGGGATTAATCAAATATCATCTCTGCACACGATCTCATTCTTTTAATTCATCTCGACTTCACCCAATGAATCAATTAATCATGCATTATTGCGATTTTCAGAATTATTATCTAGTTATCATATGGTTTTAACTTTTCATCCAAAAAAAAAATCAACATGAGAACTGTCATTTTATTAATTAAAAGATCATCATGATTTTTGACGCACTATGTTATAATCCCATGATGAAAAGTTTCTTTCAACCTATCCAAAGTTTACTTTGGACATGGTTGAATAGTTCACAAACCATATGAATTTATTAACACACATATCTTTATTATACGTTTCAAAAATTCTGAATAATGGCATGATCGTTTAAACGTGCCAAATTTCCATCTCATGATTTTTCAAATATTCAATTGGACCTTGTTTTAAAAACTGACCCCTGCTTGATCCTCACCATCACTCTACTCGCTCTCATCCTTTCCGAGTCCATCCAGCCGCATCCAATTCTTCCTTATTTCTTTTTCTCTTTGCTCAGTGGGACCTGGCATATCTTCGGTTTGGGGGAGTGTTGACATCCATTTTGTCACCATTTTTTATCATCTAATCTACTCGAAATGGCGTTATTTCTATCATTTTTGCTATAGTAAGTTGTTTTATTTTCCATTTAGCCCATCAAACAGTCTAGGTATGCACATATTTACTTACTATGCAAATCTTGTTTATATTTGTTATATTATGGTTTATTTATGATCAAATGACATTTTCTGGACATTATTGACATTTATGTTTTAATTTGCAGGTTGTGATTGTCAAATGAACCTCCATTCAGACGTGGTCATCATTCAACCCTTCATTCAACCTGTGGATTCATTGGTTAGCATATTTTGGAGAATTAAAAGTGGAAACAAAGATGTGGATGTTGTTTCCCACCTGGCACACATGATCTAGAAGCTTCTACCTGTAAAGATCCGCCTCATTTAGTATGGCTAACAACCTAGCATTGATTTTGTCAAGGACATGTTTTTAATAGGAAACAGATTTCGGGCTTGATTCCTGGGAAAATGAAGGCGAAATCGTAAATTCCAGAACATGGGTTTTGTGCGCAATAGGGCCATTTAGGTAACCGTGAGGAATTTTTCAAACATACCAAGCCATTTGGGAGAAACATGTAGTTCTTTGAAACCAACTTACCCAGAAAAATGTCAAACACGTGGTCGGCAGTTCTAAGTCTGTTCCTGTTTTAATGGGTGGTTTTTTACCAGTTGTAAATCTTCTATTTTTAGAGAGGTCGACCACTGAAAGGGTCGACCTGCTCTCCTTTGTAAACAAAGCTATATAAACATGCCCAGGGTGGAAAGAAGGAGCAAAAAAATGTTTTTATAAATTTGTTTATGATATCAATACAAGAGCTCTGCTGAGTTGTTAACTTCATTTCCAGTTTAGCATGGAACGTCCTTTGTTCTTGAGAAGGGCCCCTCAGCGACATCGGAATTCCTTGTACATATAATTTGTTTTGCTTCTTTTTTGCAGATAGCTCATTTCGTTTTGCATATACTTATTATGTTTTCTTGTAGGTGACACTTTGATGTTCATTAACTGTGTTTTTCCTGTATATGTCATCTTCTTCACTCTGTAATTAGTATTATGGTGTTAACATAATCTCCCTTCTTCTGGATTAGAAATGGTCGACCAATAGATTAATCATTTGTAATTTGTTTTTAGTTCTCCTTCCATCATCATAGTTAAAACTGCTTCTAAATTCCTCCATAGCCTAGCATTCCTTTCTTCTCTTCTCCTCTATAGTTTTCTTTATGTTTGCTATAGGTTAGCTCTCTCTATTTCTTCTTCCATCCCAACCTTCTTCCTATCTCTCATAATTCCTCTACTTAGAGTAAATAGCTTCTCGTTAACTTAGCTTCTGAATAAATCATCTATTGCTTCCTGTGCACTGTAGGATCATTTGCATAAAGCCAGCTGGTAATTAAATCACCCAAAATTCTTCTTTTTCCTCACTTTAATTCATTTTCCTCCATTCGGACTGTCATTCGGACCGTCATTCAGATAGGTGTTCGGATTGTCATTCGGACCTGTTTACTTTCTGCATTGTTTTAGGCCTTCTTCAAAATCTAATTGCTTCTGCCTCTCAATCATCATTCTTCTTACTCCTCCTTAACAGTTTTAGATGTAATTTAAAGTTTATTTCATGTTACTTAAAGTTATTAATTAAGTCTTGTTATTATTTCCTCCTTTCCCCTACTTTCTTCTTGAAACTTTCTTCTCAACCTTCTTCCAAACTTCAGTTCTTCAATCTGATCTGCTAATTAGTTACTATTCAGAATTTATTAGTCTTGTTTCTAGATAGTTTGTCTTCCAAGTAATAGTTAATAATTCCATTTCTTAAGTTGTTTTAGTTTTTGATAGTTTCATCTAATTATCATAGGATTAGTTTCCATTCATACAAATAATGAAGATGTTCATGGTTTAAGATTTGGATTAATAATAAATATCTTTATCAAGTTTTCTACTTGTTTCCATAATCAAATATAGTTCAATTAAACATATTTATTAAGTTTTCTATTTGCTTCATTGGTTAATCAGTTTCCTGTTTGTCATAGATAGAATAATTATGAAAGTCATGCAAGTAGTTTAAAGTCATATAGTTGCATGTTAGCCGTCAATCCTGCACATATAGTGATTGCATCTCATAATATCCCTCCTCAGGTTGACAATTTTTTACATATAGACATGGTGAGCGCTCTCATTGTCACCACTTTCTAGGAAAGATTTGGTTTCTTTTGGCTCCGTGGGCCTGTGAGTGATGCTTGGTCCTCTTCTTGATATTTGACCAATTTCTCCCTTTACCCTAGATCATATGAAATTAACTTATATACCTACCGTGGTCACAACTTGGCCTTGTCCTAGATGTACCTTTGGCTGCTTCTATAGTGGAGCATTCTCCAACTTGTTCCTACACCACCTTGTAATATTCTGATTTTGACTCGTTGCATTAAACATGAAAATGATGTAATATCGTTATAAAATCATGGTGAGGTGCTCAAGGGAAAGGCTCGACCATCGATTTATCCTTTTATGTATCAACAAATAAAAATTGATGCATGTGGATCACATGCTATCCAGTAACAATAGAAATCGTAAATATGATGTAAATATGTATTTTAATAAAATTCCCACAACTAGATATGCAATGCAACAAGAGTATGGGAGCATGATTTTTACAAGGAATAGGGAGGGAAATATTCAAACCCTTGAAGCCAGTAGCGTCAAGACAAGTGTCAATGAGAGAACACATCAACCATTAACTGCCCATATTGACTTTTGAACCCAATCATGTATTTTTTTCAAGAGGTGGTTGAGGTAGTTATTATTTTGGGAAATGGAGAGTACGGTTGTCCAAATTTTGTGTATGGGTAATCCATCATCTTGGAAAATTGTGTTTGTCTTCTTGGGAAAGAAAAGACCCACGAAATTGCTTCTAAACCAATTATTCATCCATCAGTTTTGCTCTCTCATGAGTTCTAGGTTTGATGGGCGTTTTTCTCCATGTTTTTCCTTGTGTTTCCTTCATTTTTAGTTGGAAGAAGGGCGTTTTTGTGTTGTAGAATAGTGGGGAAGAAGGCAAATCGAGTTGGGGTCTACAGGATATGTTTTTGTAACTTGGTTTCCCATGTATATGATGGAATTCAATTGGTAACCCCATGTGGTTATTTTTCCATCCCACAATTCGTTTTTGGTGTGCCACGATTTGGGAAAACCCATGGAAATCTCATTTTTTTCATCCCATAGTTTAAATTGTTTTTCCATGCCCAAAATTTGTGCTTGCTATGTGTGTGGAGATATTGTTGTGTTTGGGATGATGCGCATCCCTTATTTTGCTTGAACTTGTATGTAAGAAACCAATAGTAGAAGAGGATCCAAAATTGGCTTGATAAACCTAGTGAAGAGTGTAACCTTAAAAATGATGATAGGGTTGTAGCTACCTTTCTATGCACACCCTAAAGAGCAATAGAAGGGTAGGTATGGATTGAGAGACTATGGTGCCATGAAGGGGATACTTCCTTGTGCTGTGTCTGTAGGCATTGTGGGGTCCAAGCTAGCTAAATCTATTAGAGGTTCTGATAGCTCTAAGGTTGAGCTCACTAGCTTAGAAATTCTTTCCTCTCTATTGCCTTTACAACCTGATAAACCTAGTTGTCGACTGGCTTGGCTAATTTGTGGTATATGTTTGGTTAGGCATGACTTGGTAGGTTCCCTTTCCTTGTGAAAATCATGCTCGTCTCGGGGGTGGAATCTTTGTTGACAGATTGATGAGCATAGTTGGCCTATGGCTAGGTGAATGTTGCAATTGCATATCCAGTTTCCCAGAACAACTTCACATCAAGATAAGTATTCTCCTGTTTTAATTTATGCATTGTCTTTAATGGGTGACTATTATGATTATGCAAATAAATGTATGATAGATGTGTGTGGATATAGATTTCATTTTCATTGTGTTTATTTTGATTATGTGTATGCACACATGTATTTTATTTGCTATGAATTTTTTCATGATGAATTGCGTTGAGTTTGGAAAGCCCAGATTAAGTGTCATGTTCCCTTCCTTGAGTTGGACTGATGGGAGGGGGCGTTAAAAAACTGTTCTAAGATAAATCATAATTTTCTCTTCTCATCCTCTATAACCTCAAGAATCCTTATGATCTCTGCATTCTTTTCTTGTATTCATTGGCTGATCTCTTCCAATTCTTGTATCTTTGCATGCTTCACACCTTTTCCCATGATGATGTTCACAATAAGCACTAGTTAGACTTACGCTGATACAAACCTGATCCGAGATTTCTATGAGAGAACTTTCTCAAACAAAAATACTCGACAAATGACCTTTTTCTGACGATTATGTTTCATGTGAACATGAGCAGTTATCATTGTGCATCTTTAAACAAAACCAACCATGCGACAATTTAATAGAAATTCAAGCACATAAATGAACACCCATGTGATAAAAAATTTCACCGAACTACATTGGCTATGTCTCCAAGCCTGTTTCAATTGTGAACTGATTCATTAGTATGATGAATAAAATGCATCGAAGTTGATTACATCACAAATGGACTTCACCTACAATAATTTTTTACCAACTTCTCTATGCTTGGAATGCATAACAAGTGTCTTTATAAGACCACATTCTCCTGAAGACACCTCACCTTTTTTCTTTGGACCAAGAATGTCTAAGGGCAACACCTATATCAATATCCAACCTATAGTTAATTCCACTACACAACAATTGTCTCTGAAAAGCCACAATCCCTGTCAATTCCTTCACCTTTGTTATTCAAATGGATAATGTTGAAGGCCCACACTTGCATCAATGCATGGCTGTAGATGATAATCATGTGACCATTCATCTATCGTATCTAAGAAATTTCATACTTGCCTCATCATGTCCCAAAGATCTTATGAAACTCATAAAAGTTTACAAATTTTCCAAACAGGCTTTAGGAATAAACAAAATGTGTCTCACTAATAAGTGGCTATAATCCCATTACAACATGGAAACATCCATACAAAGTTCCCCAACATAGGATTTAGGAAAACTAATGCCTCTCACGAAAGTGGCTACAATCCTATTACAATCATGGCAACATCAATCTTCAATTACAATTGCCATCAAAGTACATTAGTGGATGACGTCGTGGAATTTCAATCCCACTATCAAATGCACATGGCTATTTTCCATTATTAGTTCATATGGAAATCTCTAGTAACACCTATGACAAGAATAAATGTACTTTAGTAGAATACTCAATGGTATCTAAATCCACGACAAAAGTGCACATGACAAAGTTCCATCAATGCCTTTGCTTGACATCACATATGGCATTGATACAATACATTCAACTTCAATAATTTACATAATAAATACTATAATAAAGAAAACCAATCAAATAAAAGTACACCATATACAAAGGCATAAATATAAAAAAATTAACCAAAGTATATTACCCATGTCATGGCCATATCACTTGGGGGTCTCTATGTCCTGAGCTCCCTATGCCTTCAGCCTTGGCCCCAATGGCCCTCATTGCAAGAGGTTTGTCTTGTGACATACATTATCAAATGAGTTCTTCCTTGGCTCAATGATGAGTGACTTTTATAGTGAAAGTGGTCCTAACCACACTCCCAATTTTCAAACATAAAACATGCCCCCATGTGAACACATAACTCAACGTGGCATTTGATTTTAAAAAGGCATAACCAAAGCATTTAAATACCATATGGTTATAACTCCCATTCATAATATGGCATGTAAGTTCTAAAGACCAACAATATCTTTGTTCACCAACTCAAATATTCCAACACATGTAATGGTTCCAATGTCCCTTGTCTAACCATGGCATATGCTCCAAATCTTGTTACATGGTATCACATGGTGTTCATTGGTTCATACCCCTGAAGCTTTTGCAAATAGGGTGTATTTGTAGCATAGGTTTTAACCACCACCAAATAACATGTTGTACAACTTGATAAGAAATTTATATTCAAAATGAGAACTCTAGCCATAAAAACCCATATTTTTGCATAAAAAACACCAAAAACAACCCCAAATCAAAAAGTGGTGCTACCAAAACAGTTGTTATTGTTGTTTTCAAAAACCTTAAAATCAAGCTCCGAATTAAAAACTAGTGCTACCGGTAACACACTTTTTCAAAAAATGGCATTAATATATCATTTTATCATAATTTAAAATTGTACTTATTTAATCTCTTAGAAACACTATATAAAACTTGCACTGAGTTAGACAAATTATTCAAGAAATTATTTCACCACTATTTCCATATAAAATAAAATAATTTATGATATTCATAATAAAATCATATATTAAACCATAATACATAGAAGTGATTCATATCAAAATTCAAGCACTCCTTTAGAGTTTCCAAACAAACAATGTCATTTTAATAAAAATGACAAAATGTTTCATGTGCAAATATTCAAATCAACACATGGATTCTGACACACCATCATAAACTATAGTTTCTTTAGATGAATGATTGGATGAATATGTAGATGACCCATATTATTCTCTACTATCAATGAGTGCACCATCTGAGTCTTCGTGTACACCCAACATTTCATATGCGATATTCCTTCTAGATCTACGCCTTGGTTTAGCAGACTCCCATGTTGCAACTATTTTTTGTGCCAAAAAACTGTTGATAATCTCTATAGTCTTGGAGCGAAGAGTGCCTTTCTTTGTCAATTGGAATTCATAAACTAGTATGTCAACATCCTCTAATTTCAAAATGTTAATGAGACAATGATTTACATTTTGACCGTTTATTTTTCTCTTTTTACAAACCTTTTTCTCAATCACCATCTTTGGCATGTATACACCATCAAATGGGTATGTGTCTGTTGCATACCAATGTACTTCTACAAATATAACTTCTTCATTTTCTTTATTGACCTTCATAAATTTTGCAATCTAGAATGGATAACCACATGGATCTTCCTTGGCCAAAAATGCAATCATGCAACCCTCCTTAATAGCTTGTACTGAGCCTTTGTAAAGGTATTCCATCGCCCCATGTCATGTAGATGATCTTCTAGACCCAATATACATTTCCATTTCTTCTGGTTGAGAAGACTTGACACCTTCAGGAACCACATTTCTCTCCTCATTTTCATTTGACATACTTTGTGGCCAACTAAATGGAGTCTTCAAAAAAATATCTCCAGTTGTAGAGTTTGAAATTATGTCATTTTTCTCCATGAAAAAAATACTCCCACCAAACAAAATCAACAACATCAAAATAGTCATATGTATCTTTGGTAGAATTTTTTATTTCTTCCAAGCACTGAGAAGAATCAACATCTCTATTATGTCAATGTTCATTTTGAATCTCAACAGCTGATTGCAACAACAATAACTTTGAAGCATATATTTGATGACTCGGGATGAATTTCAAAAATGATAAACCTGATGTAGGCCCCCATTATGCACTTGTTGAGTACTTCTTACCCCATAGTAGTGTTTTCCCATCAATAAGTTTTATACAAAATTCTGTTGAAAGCTAATGTCATTAGGTTTTTCAATGCACCTTTCTTCACCATGTGATTCCAAAATAAATCTTCACATGTCAATAGTTTCCTCCAACGTTAGTACAATAGTCTCTGGACTATATGTTTTTCTAATAATTTTAGTTTATTATGGCAGGATCCCAACATTCTTCCTCCCCAATGTCACTGCAAAATGGATAAAAATTTGATCAATATGGTCATGTGTATGCCCAACAAGAAGGAAACCAACTTTAAACTTCTGAAAAATTCCCAATTCAACAAGCATGTTCAGATAACCAAACACAATCTATTTTTTTTTTCTTTTTCCGAGATGGTATTGTCCAATTGCAAATATAGAACTCAAGGGATATTACTAGACCAATGAATCAACACATGGTGAATTATGGTGATGGTTAGGTTTGCATCATTATGAATATGTGGAGCTATAAAGTAAACCCTTGGAGACATTTGACCATTAAAAACCATACAACCAACCAAGTGAAACTGAATAAATTTTTCCTCCTTTAAATTCTTTGGTACATGAACAAAATGTGGCGAAAGTGTTTTTTTAATCCATTCCATCAATTATAAAACCCATATACTTATGTGGATCATCATAATACTTCATTCGATGTTTGTATAGCTTTTTTAATTCAACTGATTGTTGATTGTGATGTGCTTGAAGTTCTTTGACAACAGAATCTACAAATAAAATAAAATAAAAACATTGATGAGCTTTCACAATTGATATTTATTCCAAAAAAATAAATTTGTTAGAGACATACCTCTCTCTATACCTTCTTTGTTTAAGAGAAGCACATATACTAAAAACCCCCATCCTTGACCTCTTAGGAATATGGACGTTATTGAACTTTGTTTTCCATAGTCTTGTAAAATATGCATATCTAATGAAATTTTTATTTCCTTCGGCATCTTGAACAAATGCCTTGTACAAGTTGTAGATTTTATGCCTTGAGAAATTATATGGAATGTGTATGGTTTCTCTATCTAGCATACTCTCTTCGTGCTTAGAAAAGAAGTCACGCATCCATGACATTGAAATGTTTGTTATCAACCCACTAGCTTGATCATGATATTCCTTAGAATAAAATGTAGGATCATTTTCTAGCCTTGTCTAGATTCTTGATAGTCAAATATTACCATTTGAATGGATTCTTTTGAATGACCTTCGACAAATAAAAATACTTCCAATGCGATAATCATAACATGCCTTTGTAGAAATCATGCACCCTACCAAATAGGAATTTTGCATATTTTTTTTCATTGACAGATATGCTCTCCTTTTCTCTAAGGCATAATTGTAATGTATTTGTTTCAAACAATTTTTTTGGCAACACTCACTTGAATCAAATCAATAATAGAACTGGGACTTGTGAGCAAATATTTCCTAGACCTTGTATAACTAGAATACTATGGATTGATATAAAATGGCCTAGTCCTACACTTAATATTGCCCATTGGTACAATTTTCCTTTGTGTTTCATGCAGTACCATTAAATCATCCTCATTAGAATGAATATCCTCATCACTATGAGTAATATTGTTATATAAACAAATATATAACATAACATAACTTAATAATATTAAATACGAGTATTAATTAATAATATTAATATATATTAATATTAATAATTAATTAATTAATTAAAACACTTAAAAGATGTGCCCCTTCATTTGAAAAGGCACGATAAGGCTTATAAAAAGCATTTCCAATGTACTTGTAATGATCATCAAATATTTTATCAATTATATTATCCATTCATGGAGTTTTTATCATACTTGTGTTGGTTATTTCTTTAAAGAAACAGATTTATCCATTTCAGTGGTACCAGAGCCCCTTCTTGGGAAGATTCCAACCGTTGTCTATTACTGGGAGTTTCTCCCATCAATTGTTCTTTGACCATAGGGTGGCCCTTGGCCAAAATTCAATTCTCCAACTCCACTAACTTGCACACCCATCACTCATTTCTTTCCACACGTCTTCACCATTCCCCACTCCCCTTGATCTATATAACCCATGCCTCCATGCCATTCCAAATTTTTCCATTCCACCTCCCATCACACCTCTGAACCTCCCCATACCCACAGCCTCTACCACCTTCACACTCACTCCACTCCCACAGATACACTTCTCTCACAGCACCAACTGCGCACACCCCTCCATCCCACCTCACTCTCCTCTTCATTCTCTTCTCACCTTCTCACTCACGCTTCTCCCTCCTTCTCTGTGCTCTCCAACAACAGCTTTTCCACTTTGTTTCCTCACCTTCTTTCCCCATCGGATCCTCTCTAGTGCATTCAACCGCCACACGTAGTCCATTCTCCCTCCATACCGTCCACTTGCACCAGCACCTGCCTTACCACACCACCACTCCTCTCCCACGCCTGCTCCACCCTCCTCTCCTGCGTCTGCTCCTACTTCCCTAACCCACGTCGACTCCTCCCTACACATCCATCTATATCCCTCCTCATCCTGCAACTTCCCCTTGCATCCCCCTTCCACACTGCCATCCTCCCACTCACTCATCTTCTACACCTCCCTTTCCAACTGCACGCGCCACAACTCCCCAAGCTATGCCCTCCTTCCTCCTTCCTTAAACCCGCGGCTCCTCACACCCCAACTCTCCTCTTTTTCCTAACCTCCCTTCTGCCATTCCCTCATCCTATGCCCTTTCCACGTTGTACCACTCCCACACATTCCCCATACTCCATCTCTGCTCATCTCCCTTCCCTCGTTGATCTCTCTGCTGCGACCACGCCAACTCCAAATCCTATGCATATTCCCATGCTACACCCCTTCCCCAGCCACCTGCGCTCCTCTCCCTCTGCGCCTCCTCCCCTCACGCAGTCCTAATTTCATCTTGTCCTGGCCTCTCGACCATCTGCATCTCCACGTTGATTTCCTCCACCGGCCATGCTTCGGAGCTGCAACCTTGTCAGTCGCCAATCCAAGCGCCACCTTACCACGCCCACCTAACTCTAATCAGTGGCCAATCAAAATTTTATAATAATAATATTATTATTATTAGTCAAACATCAAATTTTATAAACCTACAAATATCATAAAATTTCAGATTTTATAATAATATCATATTTATTTGAAACATTATATTATTTCTATCTATCTATATATATATATATATACTAGTATCTTTATTATTTTTATAATAATAATTATTATTATAAAAAACAAGAAGGGGCATACAAAAAAGAACAAATACCAAAAGGTTCAAAGACGAAGTCAAGTCAAAGAAGATATTAAAGAGTGAAAATCAAGTATCGAAAGATATTGAAGAAGTCATTGAAGCCAATTGTGGATTTGTTGAAGAAATTACAGGTTCCATATATAAATCCAAATTCTAGACTAAGTGTCCTTATTGCGAAATGGAATTCCAATATGCGATAGTTTTTAAAAATTGCAATCGCTCCTGTCCAATATGTGGTAAATACTTTTTTAAGAAGGAGAATGAAGGTCGATCACAATTGCAATCGCAAATCCAGAAATTGGAAGGCGAATTAGGATACTACAAGGAAATCAATAAAATAATACAATTTGAGATAGCTAAGTGGATCATTCTTGATCAATTGATTGAACAAGAGAATCATCGCTTAAAAGATAAAAAGCAAAAGCTGGAAAAAGATAATGAATATATCGAGAAAATGTTATCAGCTAAGAATGAATAAATATCTCGATTAAAAAATCACAATCAAGATCTTGAAGACAAAATCAAAAAGTTTGAAGATAACACAGAATCAGTGTATAGAAGTGATAACGATTTAGAAGAAGACATAAAGAGTTTATGTAGGGACCCCCATTTTCAAGTCCTACTTAGAACAATTTTCTAAAGCTTAAAAACAAAATATTACCATTACAATGCATGACCAACAATAAAATTTAATAAATTTGAGAACTAGCAAGTAAACACATAAACGTAGAACCTGTTACTGTAGGTCGAATCTGTTGTTGGAGGAGAGGTCGTCATATTCATTCCAATCATGCTCGTCCTTTTCCATCCGCTTCACTCATGATGTCCCTCCAGTAAAATCTCGTTTAACCATAGGCGAAGCAATCGTTAGCTTCGCCACCCAACCGTAGGCTCATGCATTCAGTCGCATAGCCACCCCCGATCTTCGAGGTCGTAAGAACATACTAGCCTTGACCTTCCGATTACAGGCTATCAACCAAACTCCAAGGAATCACAATCAAATGGAAACTTCTATTACCAAGTCCATATAGCACTAGGGAGAAAGAGAGCCCCCTCTCCTTCTCCTCCCCTTTCTTTTATAACCCAAATATTGCATGGCATGTGTCCTCTCATGCAAAAATAATTTTTAATATAATAATTCCTTATTATTTATCCTCATGCAACAAGTGTCACTCTCACATCAGTGTGCACCTAAATCCCTTCATTATCTCTCTGTTGTCTCCCCGGTCAATTTTCTAATCCCTAAATGAGTGGGTGAAGCTGGAGTGGTGTCTACATGAGTATTACTCTAGTTTTTCTCCATAATTTATTAATTGAATATTATTTGCAATTTAAATCTAATGTATAATCATTCTAGCATAATGGTAAACTTCTTATATGCTGCTATGGATACATGATGCTTATAGGTTGATATAGTTAAGAAATCCGCCATTTGAGGTTGTATTAATACTCTTATGCATTTCTAGAATGAAAAGAAAATAGATTTTTTTTAGATTAAAATTCTCAATGTCCTTGAGAGGCATTACACATGGTATTAGAGCATACATTCTAACACTCGGGCCAACAAGACCATCATCTATGTAAACAATTATTTGTAGAAGTAGGTGACCAATTATTACTATTAGCAATATTATCATTAATTGCACATAAACATTTTGTGAAGATTCTCCAAACGAATTAGATACATTAATTTTAGGAAAATAATCCAAATCCCACCTTCAAAGGTTTACTAAATATCATTTTCGAGGGTGTAAGTGCGAGGAAAATGGGCAGCTTTACTTTCTGCATTGGGAGGTTGTTGTCTTATCGGAAATAGATTTTGCTACATCAAAATTCGCTAAATTTTGGCAAACTTGAGGTGCTTCCCTGTTCATACTTTGTTACAATGCAATCTGCCAACCAAATATTTTATTCCCAAGATTATCTTCTTGAACCTTACATGGTACGGGTACCTTGGTGAATCTTGATATTCTTGAGAATAACAAAGATGCAAGTGCTTGAGGGACTATTTTGCACAAATAGGTCACTGTATACTAGGAGTTGGAGTATTGATAGACCGATCATTGTGTGGAATGAAAGAACGATTCCAAAACTTCAAATTTTGAGGATCAGAGATTTCCCAATGCATTCTTTTAGGATATCCAATACCTATGTCTGAAATGTCTTCACGAATGTTTTGCAGCAACCAAAACCAAAAGTGCCAACATAAAAAGTTGATAGTTAATATTAGTGAAATTAGAAGAGTACCCAAGCTTGTATCTAAAATAGCGAAAGAACAAAACCTCAGTCAAATAAATTCCACAAATAAACCTGTAGGTAGGGTCAACTAACTAAATGAAAAAAAAGGAAGAAAAACTCCCTAGACAACCATTTAATGTCTACATTCAATAAAACCAAGTATATTTAGTACACCATTATGCACCTGTAGTGTTAATAGATCCCCACAAACCCTGGGCTGTGGAGCATCTTGCATCTTTAAATGCAGTGAGAAGATCAGTAATGTAAAACTAAATAGTTGTTTATGTGCATTTTAAAATGTAAGGGTTGAGTTGGATTGGTGGAAACAAATGGAGATTGCCTTGGAGTGAAATTGTAAGCAGCTAGATTGTGAGGAGAGGAAATTTGTAAGCAGTCGGTGTAGATTTCCCAAGCCACTGTTATGATGTGTATTCGAGCATGGAGTTATGTTTGAAACCTGAGATTTTCCAACATCAATTTTGCCTACCTTTTCAGCTGGTGTTTTTTTTTTTTCTCCAGTAATAATGTGTACATTGTTTGGATTGGTAAAAGAACACCCACCTTATTGGCATAGTTTAGAAAAATTTGTCTTGAGATTAAAAAAAAAAGGAATGAGTTGTTCACAACTTCAGCTGACTTTCCTAGAATTAGAAACAAGTTGGAAAAAAAACCCAAGGCTGAGAGTCAATTTGGTGACTCGCAAAGCTTGGAACTCAACGATAGCTTATCTTACTATGATAATAATATTTAAAAAAAACAAAAAAAAATCAGGAACATAAACTCAAGAAAAATCGGCAAATTGACCCGCAATTTTGATGGGGTTTTCCAGCTTAGAGAGCGGATTCAACTTAAGAGTACTCACAGAGTTAGAAAGAGTCATGTTTATATGATTTTAACAATTAACTACTATTGCTGGAAACTCAGTTGTGCTTGACTCACAAACTTTTCAGGACACAGCACAAAAGCAATGATAGATAGCACTTGAACTTATGAAACATGATAAACAAAAATTTTCAATTTCTCCCCTTGGGCCGCTCCTCACAAGTGCGAAAGTTATGCTCAAAAAGATACAGTTGGCACCGTGTTCATGATTATTGTTCGTTGTGCTAAAGCAAGATGCTGCTAATAATACTATGGACCACACAGGATTTGATCTAGAAGTTCTAGTATTCTTATTACTTTAAGAATAAACATAAGACCAAAATACATTCTAAATAACATGCTTGATTCCCAGAATTCTTACATCCAACATGTTGTAAATAGTCATTCGTAGATATTTGATGACCTTAAGAGATTTTCTTGCAGAGCCGATCAGCAAATAAAACATAAAAAAAAAAATCCTTTTTGGGTAAAGAGATAATTACCTCACGCCCAACTACATAGGAAGTACGCCGGTGATGTCAGTGGAGTGAGTGCAGATGTCCAACAAAGTATCTACTGTAAGAAGAAGCTGGAAGTCTGGGATTGTATGTGTAGATTGTGAAATGGTGATTTCCTCACCAAGTAAAGATAAAAATGGAAGATAGAAATAAATGGGTAGATCCAAAAGAAAATAAATGGACCTTAAAATATATATATTGTATAAAAATCAATATAATGCTTTTAAAATATTTTAGTTAGAAATAAGATTTAAATGCTAATTCTTACGAAGTGAAACTAATTCTTAAGTTATTGCAATATATATATATATATATAATGTCCATTGAAAGAGTCTAATGAGATTAGTTTAATGATGAATTTTAATAGAAATCAAATATGTGTGAGCAACTTTGATATACATGTGAACTAAGCTTATATCAACAAGAATCTAATAATATCATAACATTATTTAGGAATCCTATTAATAAAACTACGATTCATATAGTTCACATAAATGATGATAAAATCAAATGTTGATTTTTCCAAAATATTGGCCATGTTATTTATTACTACCATGGTTGTATAAATTAATATTAAAGGAACATAGGTTAATTCTTCCTATAAGATGAAGTTTTCTAGATCAATGAAATATTTAATAAATGAAGGAAATTAGCTAAAGGTAGTAAGGGTTGACTTAATCAAAGTATAATTGTAAAAATAATGTCCAAGGTAAGATATGCACTATTGTTTTATATTAGAGTTTAAAAGGGAAAAAAAAAAAAGACAATTTCCCTGGAAGTTGTAATCCAATGGAATGTCTTGATTTATAATGCATTTTCCAAGTAAAAAAATCTAGAAAAAAAATGATGAAATTATTTATTAATGGGGATCAGTATGGAAAGTAAGGGAGTAAGATGAGTATGTGCATTTCACATCTAGTCATAATGTATAGTTGTATCAAGCAACTATTTAGAGGTGGTAGGCTAGACTCTACCTATGTGTTAAAAAATGAAGTTGTAAATATTCTACATGTATAATATGCAATTCATGGGGTAAGAGCTATGTTTAATGAGTATTGAGTGATAAATGGTACTTGATTAATAAACATGGTGTTGTTCAAGTTATTATATACAGTATACCATTCAAGAAACTCTGAATATGGATCTTAATTAAAATTTCTAATGAGAAAGTAAGTTGTGTAAATTTGGGAGAAAATCAATAAAGTGAGCAATTGCTAAATGAGTCATAATAATACCCCAGAAACCAAAATAAATGTTTTATGGGAGATAACATCTTCTTATGAATCGCAATACCAAAAGGAGTATAAAATTTTGCAAGGTATCTAAATTGTTGTGGATAACACTCTAGTAAGGCACAATGAACCTTGACATGTGTGTTATAAATGGGGAGCCTTGAGGAGGTCATGGTTGTAGATCTATGTGAGAAGGTATCGATGTAAGCTTAGACCCTTGATGGATGCCTTTAGGGTTGATAGATCCACATTGGGATGGATTCTATGCTGGTGTAATCAAATTATAGTTTATAATTAGATAATGTGAAGAACCTGCAATAATTAATTAATGCAAATACACGAGATATCAGAAATAACAGAACTCAGAATCACTTTTATATTGATCATAGGCCACTTCAAGGGGGTAACCTCGTTTGAGAAAGCCCAATACAATTAACTTCACGGTACCTTCATTGGCCTCAACACACACTTATATACTAATTCTATGCCCAATACTATGGGTCAAAACCATGGGACATATAATAATACTACGGGATTACTTACAAGCATATGTGCCAATACTATGGGTCAATACTATGGGCTAATATTAACTATGGATCAACAAATACTACGGGACGACTTACAAAGCATATGCGTCCAACAACAATATACTAACAAAGTAAAGAGAAGAGTTGACACGAGTTCCTAACATCCCCTCTCCCTTAGAAAAAGCTTTGTCCTCAAAGCTTTAGTTGTGGAAATTGATGCAGAATCTGAAAGAGTGGTTCCCTTGTAGCATCCTCGGGCTGCATTCTGGATCACTGACGCCTTTGGAGTTTCAAGGAGGATTGCTTGGAAGGCTGTAGATGAAGAAGAACCATATCAGCTACGTGAAAAGTGCGCTCAGAATGGTGCTGAGTGGCTAGTTGTTTCAATCGAATTCTGGCCATGTGAAGATTGTCCTGCAGAATGAGAAGAATCTGATCGCGGTTTCGAAGAACCGAGTCAATTGCCTGAACTGTAGAGCTGTTGAGGGTGTATGGAAGAAGAACTGGCGACGTCTGTCCATAGATTGCTTCATATGGTGTCCTTGTAGATGTGGTATTGTACCACCAGAGCGCTTCTAGGAAATCCATAGAAATAGTTGGCCAAATCTGTGTAGGGATGGGAAAGGGTTCAAGTAGTCCCAAAAGGAGTGTCGTTTCACCCTTGTTGACCTGGAAAATATCACAGTCATCCACCATCCATTGAATTGTCATTTTCAATCCATGCCAAAAGAAGTTACATTGTTCCCTGTCATACATTTTGAGGAGCCCAGAGTGCCCTGCTGATGAAGAAGCATGGAGTTCATAGAAGAGAGAACATTATTGAATAGATTGCAACCAATTTGGAACAAGCAGAGAAATAGTTGTAAGAGAAACTGGGTCATCAAATGTGCGAGGAGGAGGAGCTGCCACGATATTGTCCTTACCCTTCTTGTAAGTGATTGCATAGGAAGAACCCATGAGTTGGATAACCCATTTTAGGTGTGCTGGGGAGGAGACCCATTGTTCCAGGAAATTTTCCAGACTCTCGATATCAGTCTTGAGATAGAAATAATTCCCTAATAGGTATGGCTGCCACTTCTGTACTGCATGAAAAATAGCCATCATTTCCTGCTTAGATGTAGATGCGGCTAAATTCTTGTTGGAAAGGTCTCTTGAAGGCAGAAATCTCACGGGTTCAGAAAATACACCTGCATATCTATCCAAGGAAGTAGTGGAGACCGTTGATGAGTGCATCTGAATGAAATGGAGTTGAGCGATGACACCATCTGAATTCTTCTTAAGGATATTTTCCAGGAGATGTGAACTGTTGATGCGGAGAGACCCTTATTGTAAGCCCTTAAATTTGTGTTGTTTCCCATTGACTGAAAACTGCATCCAAAGTTCAACAAAATCCCATAAGATGGGGCCAAGTGTGCGTAACCATTGAACACCCAAAACCACATCACATCCACCTGAGGACAAGGCAAACATGTCAGAGCACAGGTTATAATCTTCTAGAAATATACGCACATTGTGACACTTCCCCTTGCAAGGTAAGGTGCCCCCATTGGCAACCATGACTTCAAAGTTGGAGCAAGGATGGACAAAACAATCAGCCTGTTTAGCGATTCGAGGGTCAATGAAGTTATGAGTGCTACCAGAATCAATGAGTATTGTAAGAGAAAGCTTCTTGAAGTAACCCCTGACTCGCATTGTTTGGGGGGTGGTGACATCGGATAAAGCGTGGAGAGATATCTCTCAATGGTCTTCCTGAGATGGAAAGTCAATAGGCGGCTCCTGAATGTTGACTTGATCATCCCGTGTATCTAGAGCTTCTTCACCAACTTCAGAGGTGGGCGGAGAATCCACATCCAAGAGATAGAGCTTTGTTGAACACATCTATGTCCCCGAGTGAATTTTTCATCACAATTATAACAAAGCCCTTTTTCTCTGCGTGCCTGCATCTCTGTTTTGTACAAATGCTTGATAGGAGTTGGTCGAGGAGCAGGCGTGATGGGAGGTCGTTGGGAACCCGTATTTCTGAAGGGAACAAAGGTGGGTTTGGAGTGTTGCTGAGCTAATATCTTGTCCTCTTCCAACTTAGCCAACCCTAGGACTTCCATCATTGTGTTGGAACAGAACATGTTAACCTCTGAGCGGATTTCATCCTTGAGACCACTGATAAAACAACTCTTGTAGAATTCATTAGACAATCCTTTTGTGTGATTGGCCAGTTTCTCAAATTCTGTCTGATACTCTCTCACTGTGCCAATTTGGTGAAGTTTAGTGAGTGCTCCTGTGAAGTCATCAAAAGCACTAGGACCAAATCGTGGCAAAAGGAGTTGGCAAAAATTTGTCCAGTTTGGCTCGGGATGAGCTTTGATGTACCAACGGTACCATTGAAGGGCTTTCTGTTCCAAATGAAAGAATGCAAGCAGAACTTTCTGGACATCAAAAGTATTATGTAGACTGAAATATTGTTCTGCTTAGTATATCCATCCAGTCGGATCAGTACCATTGAAGCGAGGAAAATCAAGCTTCGGCCCACGAAAATTACTGGAAGAAGAGAACCCGGTGGCTGTAAAAGATTCTGGTTGTCGGTTGTTTTTCATGGCTGAAAGCTGAAGATGGAGGCTGAGAAATTTTTCATCCAGATCTTGGAGTTTGGTTTGGATGGCTGTAAGTGCTTCCTCCATGGTGTGTGCTCCTGCACAGGTAATAACCAAGGTTTTTTTTTGGATTCTTTTGGAATGGGTAGAAAAACACAAACAAAAGCTGATTTAGTAAAGGAAAATTTGGATTGGGGAAAAAATATGATGGGTAATTGGGGTTTGACTAGATTTTGGACACTGTCGAAAGGACAGGAAAGTAGAAAAGGGGGATTTCAGAAGCGGGGTGAAAGAATGAGAAAATTTGGCAGAGAGGGACAAAGAAGCAGAATTAGGAAAGGAACTCTGTGGTAAAATTTGAAGGTGATCGAGTGAAAATCAAAGAAGTTATGGAAAACCCTAAAAATAGACAAATGTGAGATTTCAGGTGTTGGGAAGTGGAATTTGGGATAGGGTCCTCAGGAATGAAATATGCAGAATGGGATTGCAGGGGTTTCAGAGAATTTTCAAGGGAAACAGAGGTAAAACAAGGGAGATATGGTGGAAAGGGATTGGCAATAGATGGATCTGAAACGGCGTGGAAGGGATCGACAACAGATGGATCTGAAATGGCATCGAATGGATCGAAAATGGCTGGATCTGAAATGACTTTCAGAATAGATCTGAAACGGCTTTCAGAATAGATATGAAACGGCTGGAGCTAGAACGACTGTTAGAAGGGATCTGAAATGGCTTGGAATGGATCTGAATCGACGCTAAAGTGATCGGTGACAATTCAGCTAAAAATAGATATGGACACTAGGTATGTGCGACTTCCTATCGGTTCAGGGGATTCACTCGGCCACCAATGTTGTCTAACGGCTTGTGTATTGGGGCAGTACCCCTCACTCCATGGCTTAGGTAAAACTGATAACCACGTTGCCACAAACGACAACTCTTGGTTTACCTCACGGGTGGGAACTAGTCAATCAGGTAGGGGTCGTTGCCCTTTTCGTTGGTAGGTCCTCTCAATGGGCCAGCTACTTTGGGGTTCATGTGGTACTCCTCACAATGATTTTTAGGGATTATGCCCAAGTACTTCCCACAGTTAAATGGATAGGGATTATTCCCATATCCGAACTACAACATATGCAAAAAAAAAATTTGGCAGAAATTCCACCCAACGAGCCCAAGAAAGTGCTCTGATACCAGATGTGAAGAACGTGCAATAATTAATTAATGCAAATACACGAGATATAAAAAATAACAGAACTCATAATCACTTTTATATTGATCACAGGCCACTTTGGGTGGGCAACCTCCTTTGAGCAAGCTCAATACAATTAACTTCACGGTACCTTCATTGGCCTCAACACACACTTATATACTAAGTCTATGCCCAATACTATGGGTCAAAACCATGGGACATATAATACTATGGGACGACTTACAAGCATATGCGTCCAATACTATGGGTCAATACTATGGGCTAATATTAACTATGGATCAACAAATACTACGGGATGACTTACAAAGCATATGCATTCAACAACAATATACTAACAAAGTAAAGAGAAGGGTTGACACAGGTTCCTAACAGATAACAAACTCATAGTCAAATAACAAGGTTGTAAAGAGGTAGTTGTGATTATAGGTAGTAATGTAGTAAATGAATTATAAATAGGTTATAAAGATAAAAACAAGGCAACAAACACATCCTTATTATTATTTAAGTATTTACCTCCACTAATATATAAATCGATATGTGAAGCTTGAATAGTAAGTAAATGTATATTAATTTTAAGGTTCAACTTCCCACATTGTACATGTGGAAGGGTTGTATGAAGATTTTAATAAATATAGTAATTTCAGATACAAAATAAATAAATAAATCATATACCACAAGGAATATAAAGGTTATATGTATATTCTTACATAATTGATAACATATCAATGTAAATATGAAGCATGTGAGATTTGAATGCCATAAAAATAAGATTATTGTAGAGCATAATTCACACAAATTTTAGTCAAATAAGAAAAGGAATGTGAATAGTAGCAGTAGACGTGAATAATAATGGGCAATTTAAGTGTAATTATAGTGAGAACAAAATATCAATATGAGTATAAGTAACAAGTGTCATGATAATATTTTGGAAGGATAAGCAATGATAGATAGTAAAGAGAGTTAGTAGGACAAGATTCATGATGTGAATCAATGATTGCACTATTGGAAAATTTAGTCATTACCTTAGGGATGAAAGTGATCCATGTGATAAAATTAAAATCGTAAGTACTTTGTGTATGACATGAGACTCCTGAGTAAAATTTATCGTTTGTCATGTGTTGACTAATAATGTATACTAGGTGGGTAAACATGATGCTATTGGAGTTGTTATTAGTACATCATTCAAGATACTATTGAGGTTTGGATATAATTAAATATACTAGTGAAAAATTAATTGGTGTTTGTTAGAAAGAAGATCAGTAAAACTAATAATTGATAAATGGTCATAACAATACACCTTGAACCTAAGGAAATGCAATATGGGAGACAAGGTATTCTTATGAACTATGATATAGAAAACAACAACAGATTATGATTGTTGATGTATATGTAACTTCGGAATGTATTTCACATGTATATGTATATTGTATTCCTATAGAGATGGTATTATTCCTCTATAAGGAAGTGTCGTCATTTATATTGTAAGTGTCGTAACTTATACTTGATGGGTTATTAGACCACCTTATTGGGGGTCGGCCCACTCAGCATTATGTTATGTGGTTAAGTTCGAGCCTACATGAGTTAGGTAAAAAGGCAAGTCAAGTCAAGTATAAATAGAGTGCGGGAGGCACTCTATTTACTCACTCACTTCTCACACATGCTCTCAAGGAGGAGAGGCGCACTTATGGAGGAGGAGGATCTGCTGCTAGGTTATGTCTATCTCTTGGTTGGTTGTATCATTGCTCTATCTATCTCTGAGGAAGTTATTGGGGTTTTTTCACCTTTATGGTTTTCCCCAAGTAAATCTTTGTGTCTCTTGTGTGCTTGCATTATTGTCTCCATGATTGATATGCTGTAGATATGCTGTACATGTTGTTCTCTCAGTTAAGATCCTAGATCATATTGAAGTAAATTCAGAAAATTTAACATGGTATCAGAGCTAGCCTGAAAGAAGGCATGATATGGCATGTATGACACTTGTTGCACTTACGATGTTAGGGCTTGATATAGCAAAAACCAGTCATCGTAGAAATTTCGCTATAAATCCGTTTCGGCGAATTTTTCGGATCTGAAATTGTTACAGGACGAAGCTAAAATCTCCAGGTACCTTGTGTCCAAAGGACAACCTCTAATTCGTTGTACTTTGTGATTTATGATCTGTACAATATAGGGTTTCTGCCTCTTCCAGATCTGAGTCAAAATCAGGTGACCTTGGGAAAAAGGTCATAACTTGGGCTAGGAAGCTCCAAATGAAATTTCGTAAAAAGTGACAGGTAGTACACAGTCTGTACTATCTCAGAAAACGTTTTCAGAGGCCGAAGTTGAACCAGTGACACGTGGAACGCCGTACAAGTTCGCTCTACTGTTTTATCCCATAAACAGGTCACGTTGCGACACTTGGCATAACTCTCTCTCAGAGAATCCAATTGAGGTCAGACCTGTCAAGATGGAAAGGTAACAGGTCAGGATATCTCAGGAAACTTTTTTTAGACACTGTGGATCAAAAATTTTAGAGTTACACCAGAAACAATCAGGTACATATTTCTGTCAAAACAGAATTATTTTTTGGTACCTTCATTCATGGCTTCCGGAATTTAGGGCTTTGAAGAAAGTTGTAATTTTTGTAATCGGAGACCACGGCTGAATGCTACTCATCAAAATAAAAATTTAGAGACCAAAATCAAAATTTTTGGTTGGGAAGAAGGCCGGGCTTGATCAGACCCTAGTTCGGGACTTTGATCAGGAAAGTGGAAAATTAGGGCTTCTGTAAAAATGAGAATTTTTGAAATCTGAGACCACGGCTGGAAGCTCCTCAGAAAAATAGAAGCTTAGAGCTTTGGATCAAACCTTTTGATTGGGAAAAAGAGTGGGATTCATCAAACCCCAGTTCAGGGTCACGTCCAGTGAATCCGAAAGTTTCAAAGGCAAAACTGAGGAGTGAAACTTTGCAGTTTTCAAATTATGAATATACCAATTTGATCAGCTCATCAAGGCGCATATTTCTATCCTTTCGGAAGTTTGAAATTCAAAGTTTGAATTTTTGGGGTTTCTCTGACAAACCCATATCCAGCTCCAGGTCCAGTTCTTGCACATCAAGTGGATTGGGTTAATCCTAGAAGAAGATGGATTGGTCACCTACATAGGTGAATAAGTTCCTGTTTCAGAGGGAGATGAGGCTAAGGCCTTACATAAGAAGATGACAAGCGATCTCGACAGGTATGACTCATCGAGGTATTTGTCCATGATTAAGTTTATGGTATGTTTGTCTTCATGTTATTACAGTTAAGTACAATTTTGTTTTTAGATTTGTCGTATCACCTTAACAAAATTATGAATGCATGATAGAAGATATTCATTATTTAGGGTGTTGACACTTATGATTGTACTAATGCATTATGGTGTTGTATGAGGTTTATGTTGTCTACTAACATGAAAGGTACACCAAGAAAGACAAATCATGCTCCAGTTCAAGAACATATGATCATGGTGACATGAGGATAAAGACTCATCCATTGTCATGGATTTCATAGAAGATCCATTTACGAGGTATGTATAACTTGGTTTTATAATGGCTAACCATTGAGACATGCAGGTTACTAGCACAAGTCATTGAAGAGAACCAAAAGACATTATACGGGTATGTTAGACATAACTAGCTAGCATGCTAATCCAGGTATGTTTTTCCTATATCAAGCTAGAATCCTACCTTGTGTTAGGATCTTATACTATTGTGTTGTTGATAATGATTATTCACAAAGACTCATAGGTTTGAATAATCATGGTTGTATGCATATTATGTTTCTTACCATAATTGATGATATGACTAACCAGAAGAATCATGAAGGTATAGCTTTTATGCATATTATATCTCTTATCTTGATTGATGATTCAACTAAACCCGAAGAGTCATAGGTTTGAGTAATTACAGGTTTAGACATGTTATGTTTCTTATGATTTGACTAACCATAAGATTCCTACATAAACCTTGAATGCTAATGCTTATTATTTCTGTTTGAAATGATCATGACTATACATGCTTGAGATTATTGTGTTTTAATAGTATACTAATGAATGTATGATTTTATATGAGATCACAAGGATAACACAATCATGATGCATAGGGACCAAGGATGAATGTAAGTTCAAGGACAGGTAATCCAGGAAGCAAAGATCAAGAGGGAGCACACTCCAGTTGTTCCTGCAAAGAAAGCAAAGGAGCACACTTCAGTAGCTTCTGCAAGGATGCAGATATTTAGAGGGAGTTGAACATCTTCCTACATTCCACAATAGAAAGGTGTAGAAGAAGCTACTTCAGATTATGACTCTAGTATCTCCCGCAAAGAAGCAAAGACTCAGAGGGAGTCCACCCAATGAACAAACAAAGATAAGTATTTTAATTATCATTTCTTACATATGTGTTTGTTTAAATAAAATTGTTCAAATGATGTATATGCTCATGTTCCTAGACTTAGGATATGTATTATGCATATTAGAATAGTTGCATTGATGAACAGTATACTACTAATATACATGGGTAAGTGGCCTATGGCACTGTACAACATTCCATTGCTACTTATCTAGAATGAAACCTCTTTGCTGACATGTTGGGAGTTGTGCACACCCTTAACAATGTTCTGGTAGAGATTGGAAGGCATCTAGAAAGCTACGGAATATGGATAAATGTTGTATTGAAGCATTGGCTAAGATAATTGCATGACTGTATGACATATTTCGTTATGTGTAAGAATTTGTTCTGAAAATTATGAGATGTTTCTAATCATGCAATTTAACCTGTTTTGTAGGAAAGACCGTATATCTTCACCTACAAAAGAACAACTACAACATTTGTTCAACAACAAAATTATCTATTGAAGATATTGAAGTTCCCAGGATCTGGGATGAAGAAATGGAATGCCATGATCCGTAGATCATGAAGAACGATGTTTGGGATGTAGTCCCAAGACCTGAAGGGAAGTTTGTTATGACTTCCATGTGGATCTATCAGATCAAGCATGTTGCAGATGACAGCATTGAGAAATATAAAAGTGATACTACTTTTGTATGCAGATAACTTGTTTGTTACAGGTGAAGATAGATTGATTGCCGACATGCAGCGAAAGCTTACTACCGAGTTTGAGATGAAGAACTTGGGAATGATGCACTATTTGTTTTTGGCATGGAGGTGTGGCAGAGTGATGGAATCTTCCTTGGACAAGGGAAGTATGCAGTAGAGATCCTGAAGAGGTTCGGGATGATGGACTGCAAGGCTATGGCCACACCTATGACATCGAATATGAAGCTTCTATGTGATGCTTCATCTGAGCTGGTTGATGTCTCTACGTATCGTCAGATGATTGGGTCCTTGATGTACTTGACGAACACGAGACCAGACATTTGCTTTGCTGTGAACACATTGAGCCAGTTCCTGACGGATCCGAGGGGTGTTCACCTGGTTACTGTAAAGCATGTTCTGAGGTACCTGAAGGGTACAGTGGTTTTTGGGCTCAGGTATGAGGCGAATCAAAAGTTTAACCTGCAGGGTTATGTTGATTCAGATTGGGCTGGCAGTGCTGCAGATAGGAAGAGCACATCTGGGTGTTGCTTCAGTATGGGATCAGGTGTGATCTCTTGGTTTAGCAAGAAGCAGTCCTGCGTAGCACTAAGTACAGCTGAGGCAGAGTATGTTGCAGCCTATTCAGCTAGTTGTGAGGCAGTATGGCTACGGAAGCTACTGTCTGAGTTATTTGATCTCCCGTTGGAGGCTACTGGTATCTTCTGTGATAACCAGAGTTGTGTGAAGCTGTTCGAGAACCCAGTGTTTCATGACAGGTCGAAACACATAGAGATCAAATATCACTATATCAGGGATATGGTGCAGAGAGGAGCTGTGAAGCTCCTGTATGTTGCAATGGACGAGCAGATTGCAGATGTGCTGACGAAGCCACTAGCCAGGGTGAAGTTCGAGTACTTCAGAGAGAGGCTTGGTGTTATTCAGATCGAGGACACTTCGAGGAAGAAGTGACGGACACATTTGCTGAAGCCATTCCAAGCATGTTGGAAGGAGGATCCTTCACATGGCTGTGGATGTAAGCGCTGGATGATGAGCATCAGGATGATGTTCTAGTTTCTGCTTGATATGATCAGTTGGATCATTTTATGTATGTTGGATGCTGGATATGATCAGTTGGATCATGTGTATGTATTGTTTATGCATCATGTTGGATGCTTGGACCATGTATCTGTATATGTATCAGGTGGATACATTGTATGATCAGGTGGATCATGTATGGTGATATGTACCATGTATCTGTATATGTATCAGGTGGATACATTGTATGATCAGGTGGATCATGTATGGTGATATGTATCATGTATTTGTATATGTATCAGGTGGATACATTATATGATCAGGTGGATCATGTATGGTGATATGTATCATGTATTTGTATTTGTATCAGGTGGATACATTGATGATCAGGAGGATCATGTATGATGATATGTATCAGGTAGATACTTGGTATGCATCAGGTAGATGCATTTATGATCAGGAGGATCATGTATGATGATATGTATCATATATTTGTATCAGGTGGATACATTGATGATCAGGAGGATCATGTATGATACTTGGTATGCATCAGGTAGATGCATTGATGATCAGGAGGATCATGTATGATGATATGTATCATATATTTGTATCAGGTGGATACATTGATGATCAGGAGGATCATGTATGATACTTGGTATGCATCAGGAAGATGCATTGATGATCAGGTAGATCATGCAGCAGGATGTTGCAGTGATGATCAGGATGATCATAGATGACGAGCTTCAGGATGTTGCTCCAGACGACATGCAGCAGGATGTTGCATTGATGATCAGGACGATCATGGATGACGAGCTTCAGGATGTTGCTCCAGATGAATTGCAACAGGATGTTGCATTGATGATCAGGACGATCATGGATGACGAGCTTCAGGATGTTGCTCCAGATGACTTGCAGCAGGACGTTGCAGTGATTATGATCAGGACGATCATAAGTACATCAGGATGATGTATGGTGAGTATCAGGTCGATACTCTGTGGCCGTGGATCAGGTTGTGCAGATGAGCATGTAATTCGGTGCCCTGGGAGATTTGCAGATGGTCTTTCGAGGTTTTGCCTATGGCATGTAATTCGGTGCCCTGGGACATCTGGCAAATGCTCTTTCGAGGTTTTGCTCTGGGAGGACATGTAATTCGGTGCCCTGGGAGATCTGCAGATAGTCTTTCGAGGTTTTGCCTATGGCATGTAATTCGGTTCCCTGGGATATCTGGCAGATGCTCTTTCGAGGTTTTGTCCTATGGCATGTAATTCGGTGCCCTGGGAGATCTGCAGATAGTCTTTCGAGGTTTTGCCTATGGCATGTAATTCGGTTCCCTAGGATATCTGGCAGATGCTCTTGCGAGGTTTTGCCATGACCACATGTAATTCGATGCCCTGGGAGATCTGTAGATAGTCTTTCGAGGTTTTGCCTATGGCATGTAATTCGGTTCCCTGGGATATCTGGCAGATGCTCTTGCGAGGTTTTGTGGTGAGGTCACATGTAATTCGGTGCCCTGGGAGATCCTATAGGTAGAGCTGTGTGCTCGTAAAAGCCTGGGATGCTCTTTCGAGGTTTTGTGATGCACGTAATAAGTCCTGAGGATTCCACAGTATGGCCAGTGATGATGAAGACCTGCAGGTGGTGGGCCTACATCCAGTATGAAAAAGGACTGGCTCTGTAGAACTTCCTATGACGAGTAGATTCAGAGATTGATTGAGATAGCAGCAGCAGTGACGATGATGATGACTCGATGACGATTATCCAGTGACGATGATCCAGAGAAGATGACTTGTGCTAGAAGAACTGTGCTGAGAAATACCTTCCTAGTTAAGAGGGAGTGTTGATGTATATGTAACTTCGGAATGTATTTCACATGTATATGTATATTGTATTCCTATAGAGATGGTATTATTCCTCTATAAGGAAGTGTCGTCATTTATATTGTAAGTGTCGTAACTTATACTTGATGGGTTATTAGACCACCTTATTGGGGGTCGGCCCACTCAGCATTATGTTATGTGGTTAAGTTCGAGCCTACATGAGTTAGGTAAAAAGGCAAGTCAAGTCAAGTATAAATAGAGTGCGGGAGGCACTCTATTTACTCACTCACTTCTCACACATGCTCTCAAGGAGGAGAGGCGCACTTATGGAGGAGGAGGATCTGCTGCTAGGTTATGTCTATCTCTTGGTTGGTTGTATCATTGCTCTATCTATCTCTGAGGAAGTTATTGGGGTTTTTTCACCTTTATGGTTTTCCCCAAGTAAATATTTGTGTCTCTTGTGTGCTTGCATTATTGTCTCCATGATTGATATGCTGTAGATATGCTGTACATGTTGTTCTCTCAGTTAAGATCCTAGATCATATTGAAGTAAATTCAGAAAATTTAACAATGATTATATGTTAACTAACTAGGACTAAATGAATTGATAAACCTTGATGAAGTTAGATCAATTGTGTGTATAACATGTAAAGCATAACTTGAGAACACATCCTATGTGATGGAAGAGGTAAAATTATATAATAACGACATGTTGATCATGTGAAAGTCTCATGGGACTAACATGGCTAAGGTATTTTAGTCGGAAAGAATAGAGATATGGTGTCGATATTTTTTTTTTTAATTCTGAATGACCATAACTTCGGGATGAAGTTTCTTGAAGGGTGGGTGTATGTAATGCCCCATATATTGGTAGTCATTAATTAAAAACTCTAATGTGAATTAGCTTAGCATTGTATTTGCTTATTATATGTTTGAAGAAGATAGATTGATTAAGATGGTTGTTGTGTTCACATGTGGACTCCCTTGAGGTTGTCTGGTAAGGGAATTTACTGTTTAATTTATTAATGGCAATGGATATGTTACTTCATATTGAACACACAAATTGAATATAGAATATTCATATGTGGAATGTTAATTTGGTTTTTTGAAAAAGTACTTACATGATTATTTGTAAATGTTGTATTAGTGATATGGATTAACACTTGAAAGAATTGGGTATGGCTATGCATATGTTTCATGTTAATGATGAACTATTCCACATGTTAATTGGCTATGATATAGGCGGATTCCTATATTTCCAAGGGGCATGAGATGTATTGAACATCATGAGTATAATGATGTTATATCAAATTTCATGTTATTTAATCGTTAATTCCAATATTTCTATGACTTGTGGATGAGTGTGAGTTTTGACAGGAGTTGTGACTTTCCCAAAGTGGGTTTTCAATGATAGGACCCCTTGGAACAATGATGGAACAGTATGGTTGATGTAGGGTGTTGAACCTAGTACTATCAGGGGGGTGGAAGCATTTCCCATCGTTTATCCCCCGAAACTTTGTGTCATGAGAGGGTTGTGTTGTGCAGAGTCCCCTAGATGTGTGATGACAACTAGCGGATGCCTACTGGGGAAGCTTGGTCGATGTATTCAATCGACACTTCCACTTACGGGTTCTATATGTGGTTAGGTAGTGTAGTCAATGCCACAGTATATTGTAGTAGAGGACAGGATGGTGAAGTCAGGAGATGGAAGTAGTGGTGATTAGGGGGTTGGAGTACTGATGGGATGGATGGGACCAATATTGATGGATTGGATGGTGTTCTTGATTTTTCTTAACTATCATGATTATATGTCGGATTTCATCATTATGTTTATTTAATTCTCTTATTGCTTCTGTATGAATGATTATGAATGATGAATGATGCATTGTTTAATTTTTCTTCTATATGTTGTTTGTGATCATGTAATAATGATCTATTAGGAGCATTAAATGTGATTATTAGTACCCACGCTTACGACGTGTGCACTGGCCATGCATACGCTAATTTGTGAGTACAGTACTATGATTGGTTGATCGATGAATAAATTAATATGGTTATATTAGCTAGTAGTAGATTAGTTGATGAATTGTTGAAAGTGTCACTTGTGTGTTGAAAGTATGAGTTTTTTGACTTGTTTAATATGTTTTAGATTTATATAAATTGATTGGATTATTGAAATACATATATAATTATATACAAATAATATAACTTATTTCATAGTATAATATAGTATATGAAAATATCTTATTTCATTTATGTATGAGAGGATAATATAAATAAATGAATAGATAGGATTGCACAATTTTTTAGAAAAGAGTTGTCATAGTTGCATTTAAGGTAGAAGCATGACAAGTGAGACTTTCCAACCATGTGTAATAATATTTTATTTATTTAAATCAAATTGCTATTTTTTTTAGAAAATGAATTTATTGATTGTTGACTATTATTTTGAGAATTTATTGATGGATGAGGAGGAGGATGAGGAGTTTTGATATAAATAGGAGACTTGAGATTGGAAGAAGGGGGGTTCTTTTCTCTTGAAGAGGATTTTGGTGAGAGTATTCTAGGAATGCTAATTTTGGATATTTTGGGCATGAGGAGTTTGGAAGAGTTGGAAGAATTTGAGAACTCTTGGAAGATTTGATAAATAGCCTACTGGTGCATCACTGTTATGTTCTCTGGGGGTCTCGGGCACAGATGGCTAGGAGTCCATTTGGATGGGACCATTTGGATAGCTTCCTGGGGCTATGGAGCCAGCTCGACCACTAGTTGGCTGGGAGGTAAAATCGTGGTTCCGCTTTGGGAAATGAAGATAGAAGCAACTCGAGATGGAGATGGAAGCTTGCTCAGTTTGGACTCTGTCACCGTTCTTATAAAGAGGTATTTTTCTTGTGAATTTAAATTGTTTATAAGTTGTGGTAAACTTCTTATATGATGTTATGGATACATGATGCTTATAGGTTGATACAGTTAATAAATCCACCATTTAAGGTTGTATTAATACTCTTACGCATTTCTAGAATGAAAAGAAAATCGATGTTTATTTAGATTAAAATTCTTAATTCCCTTGAGAGGCATTACACACTTTCACTTTCTTTTCATAATAAATTTTCATGCCATTCACTTCCATTTTCACCAAATAACCTTCGGCATAAACATTAGTAGTTCTAATCTCACTGGTTTTCGATTTCTTCCAACATATTTCCAACATATTCTCAGGGACTTTATTGTAGTTTCAGGTAATGCAAATCCAATAATACTTTCAATAACGTTTATTCCCAACTTAGATTTACTACACCTTCTAGTCATCCACGAGGATCTATGATATCCAATTTAATCTATATTGCATCAAAGGCCACACCATAGTTACCCAATCATCTTTTTTAATAGAAAATCCAAACGAGATTTCAAATATATTGGATATCCTTTCCTCCAAGATGAGAAGGTAAACGTCATATCATATTCAGTGGAGTACTGACGGTAAGTTACAACAAATCAAGAGCAGTCACCAAAATATTCTAAAATCCAATTCCCAAAAGGTTACATCCAAATATCTAAGCGTCAGAACTTAGTGGCTTAGTCGAACATATTAATATTTAATTCCTATTCCTTTCATCAGTAACATCATGTCCAGATTAATGGACTTATCACATCCTTACCTCATTTCATCATTTCCGTTGTCATGTGACCACTTCGGCATACTTACAAAGTTAAATTATGTGCGTTGGATTTAATCTCATCTAGCCCCATCTGTAGACCAGTGGTTTTTGTAAGTAGGATTCACCATGTCAGTTGGCTAGCACCGTTGCATTCTGCTTTTCGTGTTGATTGAATCCATACTTCGTTTTACTAAAATAGTCTTTATTTGACCAATTCGATGGATTTTCTTTATTAATAGTTCTCCATTTAGCGTTTTCATGGTCACATTGAGTTCACACTTTTCCATTCTGTCATTGGTCTCAGCTCCTCATGCTAGTAACATTGATATCTGGTTTTTCAAATTTTAAGTCTGTTTCACTGCCTCAACAATCTGTCAAAGTCTTGTCAATCTAAGCATCTTGGTGTATTACCATTTAAAATTTATCAATTTTCCGTCATTTAGTAAATTAACCAATTATATATGTCCACTTGTCTCCTCATCATGGTCATGTAGGAAAAATATCTCCGATCTTTGTTCCTGTTTTCGGGTACATTTTCCTTGAATTTCAAATTTATGTTATTGATACAATCTCTATCTAGAAATTTCCTTTATTTAGAGTCAAGAGTTCTAACAAAAGTGTTGATTTTTCGATAATTTCATTCAATATTATCTAGTATCACTAAGACAATAACAAGCACAGCATAACAATCACAAGAGACAATGAACACAAAGCATTTCACCGGGGCAAGCCAAGAAGGTGAAAAACCCCGCAACTTCCTTAGAGATAGAATAAGCCCCAAAACAAAGATAACAAAGATCAATCCTAGAAAGATAGAGGACTCCAATAGCTACTCCTCCTCCACTTGTGCACACTCCTCTCTCTCAACTATGCGAGTTGGATGAGTGAGTGAATGAGAAAATAGAGAGAGACACATTCTCTATTTATACAACAACTTAACCTTCCTTTATCCCTAACTAGGATGACTTCCTAAGAAAGCCTAATAAACTATCCACATGACTCATGCAGGGCCGACCCCACCAAGGTGGTCTAATAACCCATCAAATAGTACTTGCGACAATACTTGTAACACTTGCGACACTTACAAATACAAATGATGACACTTATGAATGGAGGAATAGTACATCTCAAACAAGAATACAATAAAGTACAATTGTAATACATAGAAGAATATATTCCGAAGTTACAAATACATCAACACTCCCTCTTAACTAGGAAGGTATTCTCTAGACACAACTCATCAATACATATAGCCATGAGTATTCAATTCTGGAGCTGAATCATCGTCACTTGATCATAGAGCATCATCATCACTGCTATTGTACTAGTCATCTCGATCACTGGGATATCTCTCAATTCTTCTCGTCATAGGAAGTTCTACAGAGCCATCCCTTTTTCATGTTGGATGTAGGCCTATCCTCCTATAGGTCTTCATCATCTCTGCGAGCTGGCCATCTTATGGAATCCTCAGGGCTGATTATGTGCATCAACAAAACCTTGAAAGAGCATCCTAGGACTGATTACGAGCTGACTGCTCAACCTATCAGATCTCCCAGAACTTTTACATGTGACCTCCAAAAAACCTTAAAAGAGTGTCTTGTGACCTGTAAGATCTCTAAAGAGCATCCGAGGAATTTTATGTGCCTAGCACAACCTGTCCGTATCTCCAAGACTGATTACATGTGATCTCCACAAAACCTTAAAAGAGTGTCTTGCCCTGCAAGATCTCTAAAGAGAATCCGAGGAATTTTACATGCCTAGCACAACCTGTCCGGATCTCTAGGACTGATTACATGTGGTCTCTACAAAACCTTAAAATAGTGTCTTTCCCTGCAAGATCTCTAAAGAGAATTTGAGGACATTTACATGCCTAGCACAACTTGTTCGTATCTCCAGGACTTATTACATGTGGTCTAGCAAAACCTTAAAAGAGTGTCTTGCCCTGCAATATCTCTAAAGAGCATTCGAGGACTTTTAGGTGCCTAGCACAACCTGTACGGATCTCCAGGACTGATTACATGCTACCCTCGCACAACCTGTCCACGGCCACGGAGTACCATCCTGATACTCATGATCATACTGATCATCATCATACAATAAATCATCGTGATGTATATCATCTGGAGCATCGTCTTTATGCTCATCACATGTGATCATCCTGATCATCATCATAGCATCATCTTGATGCATATCATCTGGACCATCATCCTGATGCTCATCACACATGATAATCCTGATCATCATCATACATAGCATCATTTGGAGCATTGTCTTGATGCTCATCATACAACACTTACATCCACAACCATGGGAAGGCTCCTCCTACCAGCATGCTTGGAATGGCTCCTACAAATGTGTCCCATCACTTCCTCCTCGAAGTATCTTCTATCTGAAGAACACCAAGCCTCTCTCTGAAGTACTCGAACTTCACTCTGGCTAATGGTTTGGTCAACACATCTGCAATCTACTCATCTATCGCAACATACTGGAGCTTCACTAATCCTTTCTGCACCATATCCTTGATATAGTGATATTCGATCTCGATGTGCTTCGACATGTCATGGAACACTGGGTTCTCTGACAACTTCACACAACTCTAGTTGTCACAATAGATGCAAGTAGCATCCAACTGGAGATCAAATAAATCATAAAATAGCTTCCTTATCCATATTGCCTCATGACTAGCCGAACAAGCTGCAACATACTCTAGTTCAACTGTACTCACTGCTATTTAGGATTGCTTGTTAAATTTTGAGCATTAATTCACAATACTCTAGGATCTTCACTGAGAGAATAACATATACAGTATATCAATGCATAACAATCACAATAAGCATGACAAGCACTTCACAAGAATCAAAAGCATGAGAGACAAGAGACATAGAATTTTCGTGGGCAAAACACTAAGGTGAAAAACCCCACAACTTCCTCAGAGATAGAGAGAGCAATGGCTCAACCAAAGTACAACCAAAATACACTTGAGATAGTCTCCTAGTAGCAGATGATCCTCCTCCTCACTAGTGCGCCACTTTCTGAGTGAGAGAAGTGTGACTTTCCGAATGATCCAAATAGAGATCTTTCGATCTCTATTTATACTTAACCTGTTTTCCCAGTTACACTATGGGGACGACTTGTCTATCTAGATACATCCACAATATAATATATATTTCAGGGCCGATCCCACACATGGTAGTCAAATAACCCATCGGCAAGTACACACACTTGCGACACTTGTCAATCCACATGACGACACTTCCTTATAGAGGAATAACACATCTCTAATAAGGGTACAAGAAATATATATGAAATACATAAATGAATTGCATTCCGAAGTTAGTTTTACATCAACACTCCCTCTTAACTAGGAAGGTATTTCTCGACACAGATCTGCTAGACAAGTCTTCTTCTCAGGATCATCGTCATCAATGCATCGTAATCGTCACTGTTGCTTCTATCTCAACCAATCTTTGACTCTACTTGTCATAGGAATTTCTATAGAGCCAGTCCTTTTTCATACTGGATGTAGGCCCACCACCTACAGTTCTTCGTCATCACTGGCCAAACTGTGGAATCCTCGGGACTTATTACGTGCATCACAAAACCTTGAAAGAGCATCCCAGGCTGTTACGAGCACACGGCTCTACCTATAGGATCTCCTAGGGTCATATTATATGTGACCTCACCATAAAACCTTGCAAGAGCATCCCAGCCTGTTACGAGCACACAACTCTACCTATAGGATCTCCCAGGGACAAATTATATGTGGTCACCACAAAACCTCGCAAGAGCATCCCAGGCTGTTACGAGCACACAGCTCTACCTATAGGATCTCCCAAGGACAGATTATATGTGGTCATGGCAAAACCTCGCAAGAGCATCCTAAGACTTATTACAAGCACACAGCTCAACCTATCGGATCTCCCAGGGACATATTATATGCCATAGGACAAAACCTCGAAAGAGAATCTGCCAGATATCCCAGGGCCATATTATATGCCATAGGAAAAACCTCGAAAGACTATATGCAGATCTCCCAGGGCCAAATTATATGTCCTCCCAGAGCAAAACCTCGAAAGAGCATTTGCTAGATATCCCAGGGCCAAATTATATGCCATAGGAAAAACATCTAAAGACTATCTGCAAATCTCCCAGGGCCAAATTATATGCTCATCTGCACAACCTGATCCACGGCCATAGAGTATCAACCTGATACTCACCATACATCATCCTGATGTACACATGATCATCCTGATCATCATCACTACAACATCCTGCTGCATGTCATCTGAAGCAACATCCTGAAGCTCGTCATCCATTATCATCCTGATCATACAATGCATCTACCTGATGCATACCAAGTATCTACCTGATACATATCATCATACATGATCCACCTGATCATACAATGTATCCACTTGATACAAATACAAATACATGATACATATCACCATACATGATCCACCTGATCATACAATGTATCCACCTGATACATATACAGATACATGGTCCAAGCATCCAACATGATGCATATACAAAATACATACAAATGATCCTACTGATCATATCCAACATCCAACATGATGCGTACATACATATAAATGATCCAACTGATCATATCCAGCATCCAACATGATGCGTACATACATATAAATGATCCAACTGATCATATCTATCATCCAACATGATGTGTACATACATATGCATATAAATGATCCAACTGATCATATCCAGCAGAAACCAGAACATCATCATGATGCTCATCATCCAGTGCTTACATCCACAGCCATGTGAAGGATCCTCCTTCCAACATGCTTGGAATGGCTTCAACAATGTGTCCATCAATTCTTCCTCAAAGTGTCATCAATCTGAAGAACGCCAAGCCTCTCCCTGAAGTACTCGAACTTCACCCTGGCTAGTGGCTTCGTCAGCACATCTACATTCTGCTCGTCTGTCGCAACGTACAGGAGCTTCATAACTCCTCTCTAGACCATATCCCTGATATAGTGATATTTGATCTCTATGTGCTTCGACCTGTCATGAAACACTGGGTTCTCGGACAACTTGACACAACTCTGGTTATCACAAAAGATACTAGTAGCATCCAACGGGAGATCAAATAACTCAGACAGTAGCTTCCGTAGCCATACTACCTCACAATTAGCTGAACAAGCTGCAACATACTCTGCCTTAGCTGTACTCAGTGCTATGCAGGACTGCTTCCTACTAAACCAAGATATCACACCTGATCCCATACTAAAGCAGCACCCAAATGTGCTCTTCCTATCTGTAGCACTATCTGTAGCACTACCAGCCCAATCTGAGTCAACATAACCCTGCAGGTTTAACTTTTGATTTGCCTCATACTTGAGCCCATAATCCACTGTACCCTTCAGGTACCTCAGAACATGCTTTACAGCAACCAGGTGAACACTCCTCAGATCTGTGAGGAACTGACTCAATGTGTTCATAGCAAATAAAATATCTGGTCTCGTGTTCGTTAGGTACATCAAGGACGCAATCATCTCACGATACATAGAGACATCAACCGGCTCAGATAAAGCATCACATAGAAGCTTCATATTCGATGCCATAGGTGTGGCCATGGCCTTGCAATCCATCATCCTGAATCTCTTCAGGATATCTATTGTGTACTTCCCTTGACCAAGGAAGATCCCACCTGCACTCTGCCACACCTCCATACCTAGGAAATAATGCATCATTCCCAAATCTTTCATATCGAACTCGGCAGCAAGCTTCCTCTTAGTATCTGCAATCAATCTGTCATCTCCTATTACATATAAGTCATCTACGTACAGAAGTAGAATCACAGGATTCCCTTCCTCAACCTTGTAGTAAAGGTTGGAATCCGCTTTACTCTTGGTAAAGCCCAAACTAGATAGGAAACTGTCCATCCTACCATACCAAGTTCTGGGAGCTTGCTTCAAGCCATACAAGGCTTTCTTCAATCTGCACACATATGACTCCCTGTCATGTATTTCAAAACCAAGTGGTTGCTCCACATATACTTCCTCTTCAACTACACCATTCAAGAAAGCAGTCTTGACATCCATCTGGTGTATTTTCCATTTCATTGCTGCAGCCAGGGCAAGTACTGTTCTGATGGAAGTATACCTGGGTACAGGTGCAAAAGTTTCTTCATAATCTATTCCCTCTTTCTGAGAGAAGCCATGAGCTATGAATCTTTCCTTGTATTTCTCTAAACTGCCATCTACAGCATGTTTGATTTTGTAAATCCATTTGGAAGTCACAACAGACTTCTCTTTAGGTCTTGGGACAACATCCCAAACATCATTCTTCATTATTGATTGGTATTTCTCAACCATGGAATCCTTCCATTCTTTCCTTTCCATTGCTTCTTCATAACTGGAAGGTTCTTTGTTCATAATGTCACAGAGTAAAGCAACATAGCTGGTATGTGATCTAGTTCTCTTCTTTGCTCTGTGTTCTTCTTCTGGAATGCCGAATCTTTCTACATCTTGAATGAGCTCTCTAGCCCATGCAGGTTTCCTCTTGTGAAATTTATCCTCATGGGGTGGATCTACAGGTTCTTACAGATCTTCAAACTCACAAACAACTTCTTGAATTGCTTATGTCATGGTAGTGTCTTGAAATCTAGTTTCCTTAGGTTCTTCATAAACTTCGATAGGTGCCTTCCTTGATTTGATGAATGTTGAGTTTTCATCAAATGTTACATCCCTGCTGACATCAATCTTCTTGAACCCTGGAAAGTATATTCTGTAAGCCTTTGAGCTTTGACTGTAACCCACAAAGATACCCTTCTTTCCTGAAGGATCTAGTTTAGTCCTCTTTTCCTTTGGGACATTAGTGTATACTGGACAACCAAATATTCTGAGATGGCTGACTTCAGGTTTCTTACCAGAAAAAACCTCTTTCGGTGTCTTGTTGTCCAATATCTTTTGGGGTGTTCTGTTCTGCACATATACAGCTGTTCTAGCTGCTTCTGCCCATAGATGCATAGGTAGATCCTGGTCATGCAGCATTTCCCTTGCTGCTTCCATGATAGTTCTGTTCTTCCTTTCTGCAACTCCATTCTGTTGAGGATTATAAGGAGCATTCAACTCCCTCTTAATCCCTGAATCACTACAAAGCTTCTTGAAGTCACCTGAGGTGAATTCTCCACCATTATCGGATCTGAATGTTTTGATCTTCTTGTCATTTTGATTCTCCATCAAGGTTTTGAATTCCTTGAACTTATCAAATACCTCATCTTTGTTCTTCAAGAAGTATACCCAAGTCTTCTTGGAGAAGTCATCAATAAATGAGACATAGTAAACATACCCACTTAGAGAACTGGATGACATAGGACCACATATATCTGAGTGGATGATTTTTAGGATATCTTTTGCCTTGCTTTCACTGCTTGGGAAAGCCTTCTTAATGTTCTTACCTTTTGCACATCCTTTGCAAACACCTTCATGTTTGGTCTTGATTTCAGGAAGACCCTCTACAGCCTTGCTTGCAATTGGAAGTGACCTATAGTGCATATGAGCAAGTTTTCTATGCCAAAGTTCACTTGGCTCCATGGATTCATGCACCATGGCATGTTTAGGTTGTCCCTTCAATTTATACAAACCCCCCTCTTGCTCTCCAATCACTATTGCATCATCTATGGTATTTCCCTTTGGCCAAATTAGGACTTGGCCATCCACAAATGCAACCCTCATACCTTTTGCATCCAATGCAGAGATGGAGAGTAATTTCTTCTTGAGCCCAAGTACATAAAGGACTTCTTTAATCTTCAAATATTTTCCAGAATCTAGGTTGTAGGAGGCTTCAGTACTTCCTTTGATTGGGTATTGATAATCATCCCCAAGTTTCACCTTATGGCATGATTCATGTTCAAATAGATTCAAAAAATATTCCTTAAACCCAATCATGTGTTTGGAAGCTCCACTATCAATCAACCAATCATTACAACCATGGGAGATAGTACCTGTGAGAGCAGAGATTAGAACATAATCTTCTTCACTTGATGAGTCATCATCACTATCATCACTTTCTACCCTAGCCTTCTTCTTTGGAGGTTCATCATCCTCAGCAGCATGAGCATGGAACTTTCTTTTCTGCCCTTCTTCCTCTTGTTGGAGTTGTTGTTATTATCCCTTTTGTTCTTGGGACAATCTGAAACAAAGTGACCCTTCTCATTGCATGTGAAGCATCTTAGATCCTTCTTATTATTTTGATAGGATATTTTGTAGCGAGAGTGCTCCTTCTTGGGCTTGCATCTTTTGGTGTGAGTTGCGAGAGATTGATCTTCACCTCCCATCTTTTCCTCACGAGCTACAAGTCTAGCTTCTTCTTGAGAGCATTCCTCCTATAGTTTATTGAAAGAGATCAATTTCTTTCTTGCACAGATTCCTTGAATAAAGGATTCCAATGACCTCGGTAGGCCATTCAAAGTGGTCATAACAACTTCACCATTGTCCACTACTTCATCCACAACTTCAAGTTGCTCCTTGATCTGAGAAACCTTGGAGAAGTAAGATTGAATGGTTTCTCCATTCATCATCTTGACCTCTTTCAATTGATTCTGCAGAGTCATCTTCCGATTTATGTTCTTCCCTTCAAATAGCTTGGTCAAAGAGTCAAACATCTCCTTAGGTGTCTTCAGAGAAGACACATGGGGTATGAGATGGTCTTTGATAGAATCAGAAATGATTCTCTTTTCCTTGACCAAGTTCTTCTTATGCAATACCTTGGCCTCTTCATCCTCTAGGATAGGGATGTCTTCTTTTATATATGATTCCAACTCATTCTCTTCCAGGATTAACCCAATCCTATACTTCCAAGCTCGGAAGTTATCAGCCCCTTCAAGCTTATCCTCAAGCTTGGTGTGGTGAGACATCTTAAAGAGTACTTCAAATGGAAATAGAAAAGATTTAGGTCTTACCACTTGAAATGTTGAAAACTGGATCTGGTCTCGGATTAGGGTTTGTCGGAAAGACCCTAAAAATTCAAAATGTGAATTTCAACTTTCTAAAAGGATAGAAAGATGTGCCTTGATGAGCTGATCAGCTTAGTGCATTCAGAATTTGAGATCAGCAAAGCTTTACCCTTCAGATTTGTCTTTTTGTCCTCCCGGGTTCACTTGGGAGAGCCCTGGATTAGGGTTTGAGTTTTCCAGAGATCTACCTAGCCAAAAATTTTGATCCAAAGCTCTAAACTTTGATTTTTGCAAGGAGCTTCCAGCTATGTCTTTAGATTCTAGAAATTCCTAATTTTGTGGAAACCCTAATTTTTAGGGCTAAATCTAAAAATGCTCAGAATTGAATTCTGATTGGACAAATAGATTCTCCTTGTTCAGTAGATTCAATCTACTATACTGCTTTTCCAAAATTTGTGGAGAGAAACCCAATAAACAAGAAACTCAAGTTTCTGTCACTGCAAAATGTCTTCTTCTCAGGTTAGCTCTGATACCATGTTAAATTTTGAGCATTAATTCACAATACTCTAGGATCTTCACTGAGAGAATAACATATACAGTATATCAATGCATAACAATCACAATAAGCATCACAAGCATCACAAGAATCAAAAGCATGAGAGACAAGAGACACAGAGTTTCCGTGGGGAAAACCCTAAGGTGAAAAACCCCACAACTTCCTCAGAGATAGAGAGAGCAATGGCTCAACCAAAGTACAAACAAAATACACTTGAGATAGTCTCCTAGTAGCATATGATCCTCCTCCTCACTATTGCACCACTTTCTGAGTGAGAGAAGTGTGACTTTCCGAATGATCCAAATAGAGATCTCCTGATCTCTATTTATACTTAACCTGTTCTTCCCAGTTGCACTATGGGGCCGACTTGTCTATCCTAGATACATCCACAATATAATATATATTTCAGGTCCGATCCCACACATGGTGTTCTAATAACCCATCGGCAAGTGCACACACTTGCGACACTTGTCAATCCACATGACAACACTTCCTTATAGAGGAATAACACATCTCTAATAAGGGTACAATAAATATATATGAAATATATAAATGAAATACATTCTGAAGTTACCATATACATCAACATTGCTTCCTGCTAAACCAAGAGATCACACTTGATCCCATATTGAAGCGACACGCTGAAGTTCTCTTCCTATCTGCATCACTGCCTGTCCAATCTAAATCAACATAACCCTCCAGGTTAAACTTTTGATTCGCATCATACTTTAGCCCATAATCAACTGTACCCTTTAGGTACCTTAGAATATGCTTTACAATAATCAAGTGAACATGTCTAGGATCCGTCAGAAACTGGCTCAAGGTGTTCACCGCAAAGCAAATATATGGTCTCTTGTTCGTCAGGTACATAAGGGACCCAATCATCTAATGATACATCGTGGCATCAACCAACTCTGATGAAACATCACTCAATAGCTTCAGGTTCGATGCCATAGGTGTCGCCATGGCCTTGCAGTCCATCATCCCCAAACCGCTTTAGGATCTCTACTGCCTACTTCCCTTGTCGAAAGAAGATTCCATCTACACTCTGCCACACCTCCATACCTAGAAATTAATGCATCATACCCAAGTCCTTCATCTCGAACTCAACAGTAGGCTTCCTCTTCGTTTCGGCAATCAACCTATCTCCTCACCTGTCACAAACAGGTCATCCACATACACTAGAAGTATCACTGGATTTCCTTCCTCAACCTTGTAGTAAAGGTTGGAATCTACTTTACTCTTGGTAAATCCCAAACTGGACAGGAAGTTGTACCATGTCCTGGGAGCTTGCTTCAAGCCATACAATGCTTTCTTTAACTTGGCACACATATGACTCCCTGTCATGTGTCTCAAACCCGAGTGGTTGCTCATATACACTTCCTCTTCGACTACACCATTCAAGAAAGTTGTCTTGACATCCATCTGGTGTATATTCCACTTCATCACTGCAGCCCAAGGAAAAAACTGTTCTGATGGAAGTGTATCTGGTTAAAGGTGCGAAAGTCTCTTCATAATCTATCCCTTCTTTCTAGGAGAAGCCACAAGCCACAAACCTTGCCTTGTATTTCTCTATGCTACCATCTGCAGCATTCTTGATCTTGTAGATCCACTTGGAAGTCACAACAAACTTCCCTTCTGGTCTTGGGACCACATCCCAAACATCATTCTTCATGATCGACTGATATTCCTTGACCATGCATCCTTCCATTCTTTCTTTTCTATGGCTTCTTCATAACTGGAAGGTTCTTGTGTTCATTATGTCACAGAGTAGGGAAACATAGTTGTTGTGTGAACCTTGTCCTTTTCCTTTCTCTGGTGTTCTTCCTTTGGAATACCATACCTTTCTGCATCTTGAATGAGCTCTCTGGCCCATGTTGGTTTCCTCTTGTGAGAGTTATTCTCACGGGGTGGATCTACAGGTTCTTGTGGATATTCTATTTCACGATCCTCTTCTGGAATTACTTCATTCATGGTGGTGTCTTGTATTCTGGGTACCCTTGGTTCTTCATTGTCCTCAACATGTGTCTCCCTTGATTTGATGTATGCTGAGTCTTCATCAAATTCACATCCCTGCTGATTTCAATCTTCTGAACCCTGGAAAGTAGATATTGTATGCCTTCGAGCTTTCTCTATAACCCACAAATATACTCTTCTTTCCTAAAGGATCTAACTTTGTCCTCTTCTCTTTTGGAACATGTGTATATACTGGACATCCAAATATCCTATGATGGGCTACCTTCTGGTTTCTTACTAGAGAAGACTTCTTCTGATGTCTTGTTGTAAAGTATCTTGTGAGGTGTTCTATTTTGCACATATACAGTTGGTCCTTGTTGCTTCTACCCAAGATCTTGGTCATGAAGCATAGCTCTTGCTGCTTCCATGATTGTTCTATTCTTCCTTTCTGCCACCCCCATTTTTTTGTGGATTGTAAGGAGTGGTCAACTCCCTCTTAATCCCTGAATCACTGCATAACTTCTTGAAGTTTCCTGAAGAGAACTCTCTGCCATTGTCGGATCTAAAGGTCTTGATCTTTTTATTAGTTTGGTTTTCTATCAAGGCCTTGAATTCCTTGAACTTTTCAAACACTTCATCTTTATTCTTCAAGAAATAACCCCAAGTCTTCTTAGAGAAATCATCGATGAAAGAAACATAATATACATACCCACTCAAAGAACTGGATGGCATCGGACCGTATACATCAGAGTAGATAATCTCCAAGATTCCTTTTGCCTTGCTTTCACTGTTTGGAAATGCCTTCTTTGTGTTCTTTCCTTTTGCACATCCTTTGTAAACACCTTCATGCTTTGACTGGATTTTAGGAAGACCTTCTACTGCTTTGCTTGCAATTGGTAGTGCTCGATAGTGCACATGTGAAACCCTTCTATTCCAAAGTTCACTTGGCTCCATGGATTCATGTACCATGGCATGTTCAGGTTGTCCCTTCAATTTGTACAATCCTTCCTCTTGCTCTCCAATCCCTACTACATCATCTATGGTCTTATCTTTTGGCCACTTAAGTACTTGTCCATCCACAAATGCAACTCTCATCCCCTTTGCATCCAAAGATGATATGGAGAGAATATTCTTCTTGAGTCCAGGTACATATAGAACATCTTTCATCTTTAAAAACTTCCCAAAGTCTAACTTGTAGGAGGCTTCACCACTTCCTTATATAGGGTATTGATAGTCATCCCCAAGTTTCACCTTATGAGGTGACTCATGTTTAGATAGGTCCATAAGAGATGCTTTGAATCCCGTCATATGTTTAGAATTCCCACTATCAATAAGCCAATCATTACACCCATGTGTAACAGTACCTGTGAGAGCAGAGATTAGAACATATTCTTCATCACTTGAAGAGTCTTCACTTTCCACCTTAGTCTTCTTCCTGGGAGGTTCATCATCCTTAGCAACATTAGCATGATATCTCTTCTTCTTTTTCTTCTTCTTTTTGTTGTTGAATCCCTTTTTGTTGTTGGGACAATCTGCAGCAAAGTGTCCGTTCTCATTACATGTGAAGCATCTCAGATATTTCTTCTCTCTTTGATGGTGGTGAGAAGATTTCTTGTGATGACGTTGCTCCCTCTTGAACTTACTTCTCTTGGTGTGAGCTATGAGGGCTTGGTCTTCACATTCCATCTTTTCTTCTTGAGATACAAGCCTAGCTTCTTCTTGTGATCATTCCTCCCACAGTCTACTGAAAGAGATCAATTTCTTTCTTGCACGTATTCCTTGGATGAAGGAGTCCCATGACCTAGGTAGGCCATTCAATGTCATCATGAAAATATCTCCATGCTCCACTACTTCATCCATGGCTTCAAGTTGTTCTTTGATTTGAGATACCTTAGTAAAGTAGGACTGGATGGTCTCTCCATTCTAGATCTTTACCCCTTTCAATTGGTTCTGCAGAGTTGTCAAAAACCGAAATTTCCAAAAAATTTAAAATTTTTATGATAGCAATAAATGTTAATAATTTGCATTCCTTGATCTGTTTGTTTTAATTATCTGGTCATGATCTTGTCTAAATATTCTGTCATAATACTAATGTGAGTTTTGATTGCAATTACTGATTGTCTTTGTTCTTAAACTTTGAAGGGAGAACTAGCCATAGCTGACTGGCTTACTTAGCTTTCAAGCTAATGCATAATCCGTCCTTTTTCCGCAGGTTTACAGGTAAAGTATGGATCATTGTAAATGAATTTTTATAAGCATAAAAGTTCCTTTCACTGTACTATAAAGCTCAGAGAAGATTTAACTATTCTTACCGGTTGTCAAGTGTAAGACGGTAGAGTTCCTTTTCTATAATCTTCATGAAATTTATGCTTGATAGATAGTTAATAGTCTGCAAGAAATGATTACTACTATTCTGGATAATATAAGATAGGCATTTCGATGATTTACAGTCTCGTTGACATTATCATTGCGTTGTGAAAATGTCTCTTAGTTAATGTTGGTTAAAGTCACTAGATCATGTTATTTGTAGCCTTTTCATCGTGTACATGACATAACGCTAGCATTGTGTAATGTTCCGTCCACTATTAGTTCAATGGCATGAAAATTGGAGTTGTGATAACTATAGCGATGTACTGTTATATTCATTTATAGTTTATGATACATCGTCAACTTAATAATTTGTATGATTACACTAAGCTTAACTCATGCCTAAAATCTTTGTTCCTTTGTTTTTAATCCACGTCCAATGTATGGACACATATAGATGAGTTTATATCACTATATCACAAGACTAAAGGTTATTGTTCTTATCTTTGATTGTAAAAAGGGTAATGGAAGAATTATGATAGTAATACCTTGTAGATAAACTATTCATTCATTTGTATTAGCCAAGGTAATATTTAATTTTCACAATGATGAGGAACTCTCGTTGAATTTGACCATACCACCTTTTAAATGATTGTAGGGGAAGATATTATGTACCTTAGGAAACTTTCGATGGCCCAGTTTCAAGACATGCACTATACGATGATAGTGTCTCCATCATAGTGAAATATCCTTACTATGAATAAAGCTTTCATCCATGCAATGATTTAAATTTGATGAGCAAATAATTCGAAATGCAGTTTTGAACTTTAGAAAGTTGACCCATGGCAAGTTAAAAATATTAAGGCTACATGGATGGCTCTCATCCTTGTATTTGACGATATAAATGGCTTGTCTGAAACCCTACCTAGTCATTCCCTCTGCCTGCGGGCTCGGTTACATGAGGAAACCCTTCTGGTCTGAGTTTGTTCCTTATGGCACTGTAAGTTGTAATTTCTCCTATGGCTATAGTCATGGAGTTTACTCCTTGTATGGTTTGTAAGTCTGTAAGCTCCTCGTGTGGTTTATAAGTCTATAGACTCTGCTACAGGCGTCCCTTGCATTCGTTGGGCATCTTGGTTATCGTTTTACTGTTACTGAAGTTATCAGTCGTATGCTGCTCACAGCCTTCCACTTATTGCTTGTGTGATTTAGAGTCAGGGTTTTCAAAAGTCGATTTCTATGCAATGGTGGTGTCCTGGGGTTCGTATCTCCCATAATGGTTTATCCCTGGAATGAGGGTATTGTTTGTATGATTCCTGGTCACGGCTTTCATGTGAAAGGAAAACTTGGAGTTTTTCTGGCCCATCCTTCTGATGATTAAGATGAGGTTTTCTACCTTGCTCAACTCGTGGCTACCAGGTTGTTCATTGGGTTTGCTTCCTCCGACCATTGCTGGTAAGAATTATCAATTGTTTCGTAAATTTTCAGTTTGAAAAAGATTGTTTATATTAAAATAAATGTTGACCACTACTCGTCAACTTGTAATGTGCAGGCTTTAACCTCTCCTGAAGGCTGAAGGTGTACGAGGCTTCAACATCTAGCGCTGGCTCCTACCGGTAAGCCTGGTTATACCATGGCTGTTTCTCCCTTTGATAGTTTGGCTGGTTAGGGTTGTGTCTGGGAAGACCACCTTTGTGACTGGTTGTTGTCGTGTTATGAACATGATTGCGATCATATGTAATATTCTTGTTTTGGCTTACAGTAGATATGGTTTGTATACACAGTCGTGAATAAGAGGAACATGCTATGGCTCAGTCTGTCATGACGGCCTTGGGGTTTTTATTTATCACTGTATTTTTGAAAGAATAGGGTTATCACCCAACTCTGTAGAAGTTAATTAAATAGTGAATGTTGGCCTGCAAAGTGGCCGTATACTGTCTGCGTTTCCCTTAATGAACACAATGTACAGTTATAGGATTGTTTAAGTTTCTCGAATACTTTCAGAGAAATAATATCTCGGCTGTAGGTGAAGGCAACGTCTTAACTCTCAGCGTTTTCTTTGGTTTGGTGTGTGGAATGATAGTGACAGAGTTCACTAACCCTTACCGTGATAGGCCAATTTAATGTATGGATAACCCTGGAGAATTGGGGTTCTCCCCAGGTTGAAATATATAAAAGAAAAATATGAAAAGTGTTCAAGTTTTGTTGATCTCTTTCTTGGCTGGGAACGAGTTGTTATAAATTTTCTTTTTAATGTTTTCATACTGTAGTAAATGTCTCCTTGTTAATAACTAAAGTAGGGTTTGATTTTGAAATGCCATCAATGGCTGAGTTCAATGATAACTCTGTGTGCACTATGATGTTTGAACTATTATTATGGTAGCACCCTGACTATGTTGTGTATTACATGAGGAATGAGCTCGATAATGAGCAGAAACTATACTTTGTGATAATGGAAAGATTCTGACAAAAGAAAATCAAATTTCTATGTTGTAAAGGCTCGGCTTTGAGCTAGTTATTATGTTTGTCTTTTAAAATCCTTCTGCCCTATGGTTAATAACTCTGTCAAACTCTGCTGTTAATTTCTTGGTTGTAATAATGATAGAGATAGGTTTTTAAACTAGAACTTCTTCGTCACGAGCCTAGTTTATAAATTCAATGGTTTTGTTTTGGCTACGATTGTCTTTTGTTGAAAAAGATTGTAGGGAAGAAGTTTAAAGATGTGATCATACTGCTATTCGAAAAATGTGAAGAGTCAGTAACAGCTCAGCTATGTTCTGAATATAAATAGACTTACTGATATAAATTTATTCACCTATTCTTGGTACAGATAATAACCCGTATTCTTGTTTGACTAAACACGAGACAGATATAGAATGGTTTACTTATTCAGCTAGGGTTTATACCTGTTAAACTATCTATGAAAATGATTCACTGTGATTATAGAGTTGTCTATGATTATGTTCTTATAATTGTTTTAACAAATGTATTTACAGGAATATTTACTGTATAAATAATCTATACTTATCTATTTAACTATCGAAAATAAACCAAGGTAGAATCACCATAATATTCTATTACTTATAATAATAACAAAACATACTCTGTGTAAAACAATTACTCGATCTATAGTGATAATAGGGAATTTCTAAGAAAGAATAGTTCTGCAGATTCTATCTAATAACAATACAGAGATGCTAACTTTACTAAAATAAATCCTGTTCAAACACAGATGAGATAGTCTTATTCTACATTTAAATTTATTCAATAAATAGCAGGAAAAAGTGGCAGAACCTGTGTCAATGGTAGACAATAACAGCAATGGGAGGCTGTTCCTCCCTACCAATTCCTGGAGAGTGCCCAGACAGCACTTCTCAGGACCCCCGAGCTTTCTCTGGTCTAACTGGCTGGAACTAGGTACAACCAACAATTCCCTCAGCCAAAGCAGCTACACTGGAACCAAGTTACTGCAGCTTCCTGACTCAAAACACTTCCTTACTGTATTATCCCTCTTCCTCAATGGGACTCCTGAATAGCATTCACCTGAATGTATTCTCCCTCTAGAACAATGCTGAACCCCCAGCTCAGTTCATTGAGCACTATTTAAAAGATTGCCTAGGTCTTCGTTGGGTTACCTGTCATTAATGAGCCACCTGCTCAGATTCCACTTTCTTGGGGAATCATGACCCCAAAATATAGGGAAGTTGCCACCTGCAACTTAGGAAGTGTTTGAGGATGCTGCCACTTGTCTTTTGTCTTTCCACCTAGTTCCATCCACCAGTTAGACCAATAACCTCTTTTAACAGCGCTCCCATGCTGTTGTCTCCATAATTTATTTATTAATAATAAAATATTCAGAATTTACATTCCATTTCTGGTGACTCTGCTGAGTCATCAATTCCTACTTAGCATTACATTTAACATAATGTCTCAGGAATATAATAAAATAATTACATTATTTTTGCAAATTTGGGGTATGTGACATACACATCCCCTTAAAATGTAACATCGTCCTCGATGTTACTTATTCTTCATCTTCAGCCACCTGCTGGAATAGATTTGGGTATACTTCCCGCATCTTACTTTCCAGTTCCCAGGTAGCTTCCTCAGGACTAAGGTGCTTCCATTGCACCTTCAGCTGTCCAATGGTGCGGTTCCGCAGAGTAATTTCCCTCCTCCCGAGGATACAATCCGGTTCCACCAGAACTTCCCCTTCTGGTTCTACCTATACAATGTTCCAGTCAATAACATGAGTAGTATCATGAACATACTTTTTCAGAACATAAATATGAAAAACATTGTGTACTTTTAAGTTAGGTGGTAAGGCTAGATGATAAGCAACTTGACCAATCCTAGATAAAATTTCAAATGGACCACAGTAACGTGGCGCTAATTTTGCACAACTTCCCAGTCTTAGGGAGCTCTTCTTTGGTCTTACCTTGATGAACACATGTTCACCTACCTGGAACTCTTTAGGAGTTCTTTTAAAATCTGCTTGACTCTTTTTCCGATCCTGGGCAATCTTCAAATTTACCTGCACTTGTTTCACAATCTGTTCCATCTCTTTTAACAAATCAAGACCTAACACTAATCTATCTACTGGATTACTCCAAGAGATAGGAGTGTTACATTTACGTCCATACAGAATTTCAAAAGGACTAAACTTAGCTGACGATTGATAGCTGTTATTGTATGCAAATTCTGCTAAATGTAAATAATCCTCCCACTTACCTGGTTGATCTTTAACATACATCCTTAGTAGATCTTCTAATATCTGATTAACTCTTTCAGTTTGTCCGTCCGTCTGAGGATGGAAGGAAGTGCTGAAATTCAATGTGGTGTTTAATCCTTTAAAAAAGGATTTCCAGAAATTCCCTGTGAATTTAGGATCCCTGTCTGAAACAATAACTTTTGGAACCCCATGTAACCGAAAAATCTGTTTTAAAAAGATATCAGCTATGTTTGCAGCCTTATAAGTTGTTTTAACAGGAATAAAGTGTGCTGATTTACTTAATTTATCTACCACTACCATAATTGAATCATTCTGATGTTGATTTTTGGGTAATCCCGTAATGAAATCTAAACTAATTATCTCCCACTTCCAGTTAGGAATAGGTAAAGGTTGCAGCAACCCAGCTGGATGTTGGTGTTCTGTTTTCACTTGTTGGCAGTCCAAACATCTAGCTAAATACTCGGCTGTTTCAGATTTCATATTGGGCCAGAAATATTCTTTTCTCAACATGGTGACAGTTTTCTGGTAGCCTGGATGCCCTGAGTAAGGGGTTTTATGAACTTCGTCTAGAGGTAACAGTTTAACTTTAGGTGCATTTGGAACATACAGCCTGTCTTTAAACAATAAAAATCCGTCAACATTTAAACTATATCCTTTTATCACACTTTCTGTAGGTTGTTCTTTGGCTGCAGCTTGTAAATGCTGATAATTTTCATCTGATTTTATCCCTTCAGCCAACTGTTCATTTAAATCAGAGGTATAGGTGCTGCTAGCTGATACAAAATTCAGCTTTGCATTTCTGCTCAAGGCATCAACCACCTTATTTTCCTTTCCTTTTATGTGTTGAATTTCAAAATCGTATTCACTTAAGAATGCCAACCACCTGGCTTGTCTTGCATTTAAATTAGGCTGATCTAAAAGGTATTTCAGACCCTTATTATCAGTCAGTAAAGTGAATTTTCTGCCTATTAAGTGGTGTCACCACATCTTTAAAGCATGGATTACAGCAGCTAATTCTAGGTCATAAGTGGCATAATTCTTTTCATGAATTTTCAGCTTCCTAGATTCGTAAGCAATGACATGTCCCTCCTGAGTCAACACTCCTCCTAGACCGTCATTACAAGCATCGGTGCAAACCACGAAATCTTTATTAGGGTCCGCTATTCTGAGAATAGGCGCAGTTGTCAATAAAGTCTTAAGTTTCTTAAAGCTTTCTTCACACTTCGCGTTCCAATCAAACTTCTTGCCTTTCTTTTGCAAGGAAGTGATTGGGTTGGCTATTTTTAAAAGCCTTCAATAAATCTCTGGTAGTAACCGGTAATTCCCATGAAGGATCTAACATCTGTTACATCTTTTGGTATCGGCCATTCTTCAATTGCCCGAATCTTTTCAGGATCAACTGAAATCCCTTCCTTGGTGACTACATGTCCTAAGTATTGGATTTCATCTTTAAAGAAGTCACACTTGCTGAACTTCGCAAAGAGCTACTGCTCTCTTAGTTCTTGTAAGACTATACGTAAGTATTCTTTATGCTCCTCTTCATTCTTACAATAAATTAATATGGCATCGATGAATACGACAACAAATTTATCTAAGTACTTATGCATTATGTTATTCATTAAGCACATAAAGACAGCTGGGGCATTAGTAAGCCCAAATGGCATTACGACGAATTCGTAATGTCCGTACCTTGTTCTAAAAGTTGTTTTGAAAATGTCTTCTTCTTTAATTCTCACCTGATGGTAACCCGATCTCAGGTCTATCTTAGAGAACACCGTAGCTCCACGTAGCTGATCAAACAGATCATCTATACGAGGTAACGGATACCTGTTTTTAATCGTCATCTTGTTTAGCTGACGGTAATCTATGCAAAGTCGCATAGTTCCGTCCTTCTTTTTAACAAAAATTACTGGTGCTCCCCAAGGGGATACACTGGGCCGAATGTAATTTTTGTCTATTAACTTCTTTAACTGAGTTTTCAATTTGTTAAGCTCCAAAATATTCATGCGATACGGGGCTTTTGAATTGGGTACAGCACCTGGTACCAGCTCAATTGTAAAGTCTAGCTCCCTCTTGGGAGGTAATTCTGGGATTTCCTCAGGAAAAATATCTATAAATTCATTTACTACAGGGATGTCCTCTACTGTTACTTTGCTGCCCTCAGACTTATCTGTCTCATCGGTAATGGTTACAGCATAGGCTTTACATCCTTTTCTGACTGCCCTTTTAAGTTGTAAAGCAGAAATCTGCCTAACTACTGTTTTCCTAGGAATACCCCTAACAGTTACAGGCTGTCCATTACTGTTTACACATCTAAAAGTTTTGTCAAAACAGTTTAAAACTACTCTGTGCTGTTCCAACCAGTCCATTCCGATAAGTATGTCATAAGAGCCAAGTGGCAAGACATTTAATTTAACTCTAGTTCTAAAATCATTCATATTTAAGATACATTCTTTAACTTAACAGTTTACTTTCCTTTTTGCCCCAGTAGCTAGTTGTACAGACCAAGAATTATCAAACCTTTCAACAATCAGATTACATTTTTCTACTAGCTGGGGTGAAATATAACTAAGACTAGCACCCGGATCTATTAAAATAGTTGCAGGGATTTTGTTAATCATACCTTCTACTTCCACCATGGAAGTTTGGTAGTCAGCCTGGCGGTTCTCCAACGCTGCGTTGATTCGGGGCATAGTCCCTACAAAGTCTCCAACAGTCATTTCATCTTGTATGGTGTGAATGTTGCTGGTTGGTTTCTTTCGGTTTGGGCAAACTAAAGCATAGTGTGGGCCATTGCATTCCCAACACTTAACAGGTTCTTTACGTTCAAAATTCTTAGTGTAGTTTCCATGATTGTTAGGAGCCTCCTTGCTGCTTTTGAAATTGTTGGAATGATTAGCAGCTCCATTCTTGTTTCCCTGGAAGCTTTTACCATTAAAATGGTTTCCGTTCTTGTTATTTTTGAATTTTTTTTGGGGTACAAACTCCTTTTTCCTGTACTCAGGCTGATTGCTGTTCTTTTTATCTTTCCAGCTAGCTATCCCTTCTTTCTTTTTATTCTGTTCGTAACAGAAATTAGCCTTTCGCATAGCTTCCTCCAGAGTTTTGGGGTTGTCATATTCAATTCTGTCCTTGATATGGTATGGCAGACAGCTAAGAAACCGCTGTATTTTTGGTTTCTCTTCAACAAAATACGGCACATACCTTAACAGACTTAAGAACTTACTGTTTAAGTCCTTCATCATCATAGATCCTCGCTTCAGTTCATAAAATTCCTTGGCCCTCTCCTCATAGTACTGTTCAGACAGAAATTTCTTCTTGAAATATCTTTTAAAGGTACTCCAATTAACTTCTTTTTCTTTAATCCCCTTGACCCTTTTTAGATCTTGCCACCATATGTCCGCCTTTCCAGAAAGGTTGTAGATGGCCATTCGTGCCTTCAGCTGATTTGAATAGTTATAAATCTGGAAATATTTTCTCATCCCGGATAACCAGGATTCTGCTTCTTCTCCTGTTTCAGATTCTCCATTGAAAGTTGGGGGTTTTATCTTCTTAAACTCCCCGGAAATCTCTTCATAAGGTCTGTACTTTTTCCTTCTATTGTGCAGCTCAGCTTCACTGCTGTCACTACTAGTGCGATAACTGTGTTGTTCCTTTCTTTCTTCAAAGGATGAACTGCTGTCAGATTTAGCTGGTTTCGTCCTTTTAGACCCTCTTTGATGACTAACTTCTTCTGATCCAGCTCGTTTGCTCCTTCCTTCTGTCTGAAATTTTTCTAATAATAATTGATTTAGCTGCTCTTGTGTTTTCAGAATCCTTTCATTATCTTTCTTGACTGTTTCTATCTCTGTCTTTAATCCTTTTATGGTCTGCATCAGTTCAGTGGAGTGAGCAATTACCTCCTCTGTCTCAGGTTCTCTTGACACCTGTCTTGTCACAGTGTTTGGAGATTCTTGCTCAGCATATTCTTCTAGTTTTTCCATACCTGCCTGTAAAATTCAGAAAAAGGAAATTTTCTGCTCTGTGTCATGAAACAGAAATATAAGTTAGTACTTTATATATATTTAAATTTTCTTTTATGGTCACTGTTTTGCGGAAGCTAGTGGAGTCACATCCAAGCCTAGTGTCTGAACCATGCTCTGATACCACATGTCAAAACCCGAAATTTCCGAAAAATTTAAATTTTTTATGATAGCAATAAATGTTAATAATTTGCATTCCTCGATCTGTTTGTTTTAATTATCTGGTCATGATCTTGTCTAAATATTCTGTCATAATACTAATGTGAGTTTTGATTGCAATTATTGATTGTCTTTGTTCTTAAACTTCGAAGGGAGAACTAGCCATAGCTGACTGGCTTACTTAGCTTTCAAGCTAATGCATAATCCGTCCTTTTTCCGCACGTTTACAGGTAAAGTATGGATCATTGTAAATGAATTTTTATAAGCATAAAAGTTCCTTTCACTGTACTATAAAGCTCAGAGAAGATTTAACTATTCTTACCGGTTGTCACGTGTAAGACGGTAGAGTTCCTTTTCTATAATCTTCATGAAATTTATGCTTGATAAATAGTTAATAGTCTGCAAGAAATGATTACTACTATTCTGGATAATATAAGATAGGCATTTCGATGATTTACAGTCTCGTTGACATTATCATTGCGTTGTGAAAATGTCTCTTAGTTAATGCTGGTTAAAGTCACTAGATCATGTTATTTGTAGCCTTTTCATCGTGTACATGACATAACGCTAGCATTGTGTAATGTTCCGTCCACTATTAGTTCAATGGCATGAAAATTGGAGTTGTGATAACTATAGCGATGTACTGTTATATTCATTTATAGTTTATGATACATCGTCAACTTAATAATTTGTATGATTACACTAAGCTTAACTCATGCCTAAAATCTTTGTTCCTTTGTTTTTAATCCACGTCCAATGTATGGACACATATAGATGAGTTTATATCACTATATCACAAGACTAAAGGTTATTGTTCTTATCTTTGATTGTAAAAAGGGTAATGGAAGAATTATGATAGTAATACCTTGTAGATAAACTATTCATTCATTTGTATTATCCAAGGTAATATTTAATTTTCACAATGATGAGGAACTCTCGTTGAATTTGACCATACCACCTTTTAAATGATTGTAGGGGAAGATATTATGTACCTTAGGAAACTTTCGATGGCCCAGTTTCAAGACATGCACTATACGATGATAGTGTCTCCATCATAGTGAAATATCCTTACTATGAATAAAGCTTTCATCCATGCAATGATTTAAATTTGATGAGCAAATAATTCGAAATGCAGTTTTGAACTTTAGAAAGTTGACCCATGGCAAGTTAAAAATCTTAAGGCTACGTGGATGGCTCTCGTCCTTGTATTTGACGATATAAATGGCTTGTCCGAAACCCTACCTGGTCATTCCCTCTGCCTGCGGGCTCGGTTACATGAGGAAACCCTTCTGGTCTGAGTTTGTTCCTTATGGCACTGTAAGTTGTAATTTCTCCTATGTCTATAGTCATGGAGTTTACTCCTTGTATGGTTTGTAAGTCTGTAAGCTCCTCGTGTGGTTTATAAGTCTGTAGACTCTGCTACAGGCGTCCCTTGCATTCGTTGGGCATCTTGGTTATCGTTTTACTGTTACTGAAGTTATCAGTCGTATGCTGCTCACAGCCTTCCATTTATTGCTTGTGTGATTTAGAGTCAGGGTTTTCAAAAGTTGATTTCTGTGCAATGGTGGTGTCCTGGGGTTCGTATCTCCCATAATGGTTTATCCCTGGAATGAGGGTATCGTTTGTATGATTCCTGGTCACGGCTTTCATGTGAAAGGAAAACTTTGAGTTTTTCTGGCCCATCCTTCTGATGATTAAGATGAGGTTTTCTACCTTTCTCAACTCGTGGCTACCAGGTTGTTCACTGGGTTTGCTTCCTCCGACCATTGCTGGTAAGAATTATCAATTGTTTCATAATTTTTCAGTTTTAAAAAGATTGTTTATATTAAAATAAATGTTGACCACTACTCGTCAACTTGTAATGTGCAGGCTTTAACCTCTCCTGAAGGCTGAAGGTGTACGAGGCTTCAACATCTAGCGCTGGCTCCTACCGGTAAGCCGGGTTATACCATGGCTGTTTCTCCCTTTGATAGTTTGGCTGGTTAGGGTTGTGTCTGGGAAGACCACATTTGTGACTGGTTGTTGTCGTGTTATGAACATGATTGCGGTCATATGTAATATTCTTGTTTTGGCTTACAGTAGATAGGGTTTGTATACACAGTCGTGAATAAGAGGAACATGCTATGGCTCAGTCTGTCATGACGGCCTTGGGGTTTTTATTTATCACTGTATTTTTGAAAGAATAGGGTTATCACCCAACTCTGTAGAAGTTAATTAAATAGTGAATGTTGGCCTGCAAAGTGGCCGTATACTGTCTGCGTTTCCCTTAATGAACACAATGTACAGCTATAGGATTGTTTAAGTTTCTCGGATACTTTCAGAGAAATAATATCTCGGCTGTAGGTGAAGGCAACGTCTTAACTCTCAGCGTTTTCTTTGGTTTGGTGTGTGGAATGATAGTGATAGAGTTCACTAACCCTTACCGTGATAGGCCAATTTAATGTATGGATAACCCTGGAGAATTGGGGTTCTCCCCAGGTTGAAATATATAAAAGAAAAATATGAAAAGTGTTCAAGCTCTGTTGATCTCTTTCTTGGCTGGGAACGAGTTGTTATAAATTTTCTTTTTAATGTTTTCATACTGTAGTAAATGTCTCCTTGTTAATAACTAAAGTAGGGTTTGATTTTGAAATGCCATCAATGGCTGAGTTCAATGATAACTCTGTGTGCACTATGATGTTTGAACTATTATTATGGTAGCACCCTGACGATGTTGTGTATTACATGAGGAATAAGCTCGATAATGAGCAGAAACTATACTTTGTGATAATGGAAAGATTTTGACAAAAGAAAATAAAATTTCTATGCTGTAAAGGCTCGGCTTCGAGCTAGTTATTATGTTTGTCTTTTAAAATCCTTCTGCCCTATGGTTAATAACTCTGTCAAACTCTACTGTTAATTTCTTGGTTGTAATAACGATAGAGATAGGTTTTTAAACTAGAACTTCTTCGTCACGAGCCTAGTTTATAAATTCAATGGTTTTGTTTTGGCTACGATTGTCTTTTGTTGAAAAATATTTTCGGGAAGAAGTTTAAAGATGTGATCATACTGCTATTCGAAAAATGTGAAGAGTCAATAACAGCTCAGCTATGTTCTGAATATAAATAGACTTACTGATATAAATTTATTCACCTATTCTTGGTACAGATAATAACCTGTATTCTTGTTTGACTAAACACGAGACAGATATAGAATGGTTTACTTATTCAGCTAGGGTTTATACCTGTTAAACTATCTATGAAAATGATTCACTGTGATTATAGAGTTGTCTAAGATTCTGTTCTTATAATTGTTTTAACAAATGTATTTACAGGAATATTTACTGTATAAATAATCTATACTTATCTATTTAACTATTGAAAATAAACCAAGGTAGAATCACCATAATATTCTATTACTTATAATAATAACAAAACATACTCTGTGTAAAACAATTACTCGATCTATAGTGATAATAGGGAATTTCTAAGAAAGAATAGTTCTGCAGATTCTATCTAATAACAATACAGAGATGCTAACTTTACTAAAATAAATCCTGTTCAAACACAGATGAGATAGTCTTATTCTACATTTAAATTTATTCAATAAACAGCAGGAAAAAGTGGCAGAACCTGTGTCAATGGTAGACAATAACAGCAATGGGAGGCTGTTCCTCCCTACCAATTCCTGGAGAGTGCCCAGACAGCACTTCTTAGGACCCCCGAGCTTGCTCTGGTCTAACTGGCTGGAACTAGGTACAGCCAACAATTCCCTCAGCCAAAGCAACTACACTGGAACCAAGTTACTGCAGCTTCCTGACTCAAAACAATTCCTTACTGTATTATCCCTCTTCCTCAATGGGACTCCTGAATAGCATTCACCTGAATGTATTCTCCCTCTAGAACAATGCTGAACCCCCAGCTCAGTTCATTGAGTACTATTTAAAAGATTGCCTAGGTCTTAGTTGGGTTAACTGTCATTAATGAGCCACCTGCTCAGATTCCACTTTCTTGGGGAATCATGACCCCAAAATATAGGGAAGTTGCCACCTGCAACTTAGGAAGTGTTTGAGGATGCTGCCACTTGTCTTTTGTATTTCCACCTAGTTCCATCCAACAGTTAGACCAGTAACCTCTTTTAACAGCTCTCCCATGCTGTTGTCTCCATAATTTATTTATTAATAATAAAATATTCATAATTTACATTCCATTTCTGGTGACTCTGCTGAGTCATCAATTCCTACTTAGCATTAAATTTAACATAATGTCTCAGGAATATAATAAAATAATTACATTATTTTTGCAAATTTGGGGTATGTGACAAGAGTCATCTTCTGATTTATATTCTTTCCTTCAACAACTTGGTCAAGGAGTCAAACATCTCCTTAGGTGTCTTTAGGGAAGACACATGGGGTATGAGATGGTATTTTATAGAATCAGCAATGATTCTCTTGGCCTTGACCAAGTTCTTCTTGTGTAAGGCCTTAGGCTCATCTCCCTCTGGAACTAGAACCTCTTCTCTTATGTAGGTGTCTAATTCATTCTCTTCTAGGATTAACCCAATCCTATACTTCCATGCTCGGAAGTTATTAGCCCCTTCAAGCTTATCCTCAAGCTTGGTGTGGTGAGACATCTTAATGAGAAACTCAAATGGAAATAAAATATTTAGGTCTTACCACTTGAATAGTTGAAACTAGATCTAGGGCTAGTTTAGGGTTTGTCAGAGAAACCCTAAAAATTCAAACTTTGAATTTCAAACTTTCGATTGGCTGGAAAGATGCGCCTTGCTGAGCTGATCAAGCTGGTATACTTCAATTTTGAAATCTACAAAATTTGACCCCTCAAAATTGACTTTGAAACTTTCGGATCTGTAGTTTCTGGTTTTCTAGTCAAAATCCCGAACTAGGGTTTGATAATGCCTAGGGTTCTGCCCAGACAAAAAGTTTGATCTTGGTCTCTAAACTTTGATTTTTCTAAGGATCATCTAGTCGTGGTCTTAGATTTCAAAAATTCCAACTTTTGCATAAACCCTAATTTCCCACCTTTTCGATCAAAATCCCGAACTAGGGTTTTATGGATCCCGGGGTTCTTCCCAACCAAAAAGTTCGATCTTGGTCTCTAAAATTCAATTTTCCTGAGGAGCATCCAGCTATGGTCTGGAATTCCAAAAATTCCAACTTTCTCTGAAACCCTAATTTCCCACAACAGTGACAGGCCAAAAATTGAAAGTGCTCAGAATTGAATTCTATCTCGACAGAAAAATGTGCCCTTGCAAGGAGACTCAGCCTAGCCTCCTGCCTTTGATGATCTGAGGAGAGAAACCCAAAGGCTTCCGCAGCTGTACAGTGTCTTCTTCTTAGTACGATTGTGATACCATGTTGATTTTTCGATAATTTCATTCAATATTATCTAGGACCACTTAGAGAATAACAATCACAACATAACAATCACAAGAGACAATGAACACAAAGCATTTCACCGGGGAAAACCAAGAAGGTGAAAAACCCCGTAACTTCCTCAGAGATAGAATACGCCCCAATACAAAGATCACAAAGATCAATCCCCGAAAGATAGATGACTCCAGCAGCTACTCCTCTTCCACTTGTGTGCACTCCTCTCTCTCAACTATGCGAGTTGGATGAGTGAGTGAATGAGAAAATAGAGAGAGACACACTCTCTATTTATACAAAAACTTAACCTTCCTTTATCCCTAACTAGGTCGAATTCCTAAGGAATCCTAATAACCCATCCACATGACTCATGCAGGGCCGACCCCACCAAGGTTTTGGAAGGACTTCATTTTCCACTATCATCAATGTCATCCTAACAATTTTGATTTCTCTATTTATTATCAACTTTCTTCACACACACACAATAGAGAGAGAGAGAGAGAGAGTCCAAAATGTAATTCATTCCTTTCCAAGCAACTTAAGGTTTTGCATCTTACAATATATTACATCTTACATTTCTTTGCAACCGTAATTGAGATCTTCCATATCAAATTATTTCCATTCAACAAACTATATCTATATATCCTATATATAGATCCTAAAAGCATTAACTATATTTCAACCTAAGAAATGGAATTCTCAATTCCAATTTCTTCGTATTCTACAATTATATATAACTATAATATATTTAAAACAATATCTAAATTTCAACATAAGAATATATCAATAATACGCTCTTTCTTAATTGACAATTAAGCAATTATTCTCTCGTCATAATATAACAATATATCAATCTTAAACCATATAATAACTAGGCAATTGTTCTTATATATATATATCTTTTGTTCTCAATTGTAAGAGCCACGTAAAGGGGGCAACACCTTCCAAAATATATCATCTTTAAAACATGTGACATTTATCCCATATTTTACCATGCAAATTTTTGAATTAATTTAATATATATATGAGTCTACTTATGGTGAATATATATATATATATTCATATTAAAAAATGGTTCGTATAAAATCCATTTTATCGAAAAACATTAGGGTTTTTCAGGTTTGTTGCAGGTTTTCCTGATCTTGATGGTTGATAGAAGGAGCGGATGGCCTGCGACGACTTGGAGTCCAGCCGATTAACTCAATCGGTCTAGTACCAACCAAGAATAAAAAAAGTGGGAATAATTTTTATTGTCGTAGCTTACCTATCCAACTAGCAACCTGACATTTTGGGGTTCCTGCAGTAAAACTTGATGTGGGGTTTTTTTCCATCTTTGTCCAGAGCTGGTTTTTATTATTTTTTCAGGTGTTACTTCATTATACTTGGCTTCTTCTTAGTTTTGAAGTTGGATCCCTACTATCTTTAGGGTCTCCTATTTTATCGGCGTTTTTTCTGCTAATTTGTGACCTGTGAGTGGGTTATTTCTGTCCTGGCAGCTGGCCTTCTGTTCTGTCTTTTCACCGGCAGCTGGGGGTCCCATTTAAAGTGATGGCTGGTGTATTCAATTCGGTGGAGTCCCCCGAGTATTCAAACCCTCCTGTGAAGCATTCGTCGACGGTTTTGGGAAACATCCCTCCTGTGAAGCATTCGTCGACGGTTTTGGGAGACTCTCATGATAGAGGTGGTTTTTTGTTCCTCCAGGTGATAAAATTCGTGGTTCGAGAGCCAAACATAGGCGGCTTCTGAAGACCTATAAAGCCAGAGCTGAACTTGCTCGTTATAACATTGATGAGAATTATAACCTAGAAAAAATCGGCATCCTGGCTGATCGGGCTTTGGTGGGGAGATTGGAGTTCACCTCAGGAAATAAGGCTGATATCATGGATTGGGTATCCAAGCACTGGCAGCCTATTACTGGGATGGCCCCTCGGATTAATTTACTCCTGAACAGGTGGATTCTGTTCACTATTTCTGAAGCTGCTCATGTTGATTTGATTTTGGCTGGAAATTGGTCTTTTAAGCAAGGTTCCTTATATATCAAGAGGTGGCATCTTAATTTCGACCCACTTCATGAATACCAGCCTATCAGACATCTCTGGATGATTGTACCTGGCTTACCTATTGTTCTTTGGACGGAAGACATTCTTAAGGGTATTGCTAATGCAGTCGGGAGATTTGTTCGTCTGGATAAACAAAATCTCCATGGCATTGACCGTCGCTATGCAAGAGTCATGGTTGAATTGGATATGCGAGGAGGTCTGCCGGCAGAGATTGAAATTGCCTGGGGACATAAATTTTGGAAGCAGACACTCGACTACTTCAAAATCTCGTTTCGCTGCTATTCGTGCAAGCAACTTGGACATGTTCGTGCAGCATGCCCTTCCAGTTACAAGATTAGAAACTCTGCTTCGTTGGAGACTACCTCGCCTAGGGTCTGTGACCGGATGACTGCTTTGGAACATTCGGGTAAGTTATTCCACAATCCCCATATTTTTCCAGAACTTACTCCTGATGACCTTGATTTTATTGAAAGTTCTGAAAAAATACTTGATAGTTGGATATCTAAGGGCGAAATCCAGATGCGTCATGATCTAGTCACAGGGTTACCTATTGTTAATTCTTCGTATAAGACCCCCTTTACAAACACTAGCCGTAAACTTTTTGAGGATTCTGTTGTTGATGTATCTGGGTTGGGTTTCTCCTCGCCTCAAATACTTAAGAATGCTTCAAACCCTGCACTTGGCAAATCTCCTCCATCTTCTGTGACCCTGCAGCCGTCACAACCTGATTGTTTGAAAAATCATACTATGACCCCTGCTGTTTCATATTCTAAGGATCCTGGGAATTTAGGGTTTTTTGAGACACATAATCTGATACAAAACTCAGATATCCCAACTACTCTGGAGGATAATGCTATATTAGTTGATTCTGGCTATCTGCTTTCAGCTGCTGGAGAAGAATTCCCTCCTTTACCTACCTTCTCAAAAAACCCTGGGGGTGGATCTTCTGCTAGACCTGTTCATTCTCTTCAATTTCAGAATGTGACTATTAGAAAGGGAAACAAGAAAAAAATCATTGACAAGGAAGCTTCGAATCCTAACTCATACCTCCCGATTTCAAAAAGGCTTGAGGATATTGATGGGTCTGTTCCTAATTCTTCTGTGGGGCTTAGAGCTTTGTCCCCCTCTTCGGCTATTATCTAATTTCTATGTTGTCCCTGAATGTGCGAGGGTTGGCTAAGGTGTCTAGGGCACAGGCTTTAGCCAATCTCATCAGTTCTACTGTCCCTTCTCTTATCCTATTTCAAGAAACCATGTGTGATAAAACCCTAGCAATTCACAAACTTTGTAAATTGCTACCTAATTGGGAGGTATCTGCTGTTAGCTCCTGTGGATTATCTGGGGGATTAGCCGTGGCTTGGGACCCAATTTTTTTTTATTTTAAGGATTTCATAACACCTTGGGGAATTTTACTTAAAGGATTTTGCTGCGCAAATAAGCATACCCTGTCTATCCTCAATTGCTATGCTCCCTACAGGGAGAGAGAGAGATTTTGGACATCTCTCCAAGGTTCTGGCCTTATGGGCTTGGATGATTTGATTATTGCAGGGGATCTTAACTTTACTTGTCATGCCTCTGAAATCTGGGGTGCTTCTGCAAGATTGGATGATCTAGCTGACTTTTTTACTCAGTTATTAGAGGATGCTGATTTGGTGGATGTCAAACCACATAAATTATCCCCTACCTGGACAAATGGAAGATTTGGTAAAGATGGGGTGCATAAACGCCTATATAGATTCCTTGTCAGCTCTGAGTTGTTGAAAATTTTCCAAAATTACAGGTCTTGGGTTTATGAGCATAAATTTTCGGATCATTGGCCCATTATTATCCAGCTTGATATCTTGGGGCAGAAACTGGCTTTTCCTTTCAAATTCAATTCGAGTTGGCTGGAGGATGATTCCTTTTGTAATATGGTTAGAAATTTTTGGATTTCCTATGAAGTTTTGGGTACTAATCCGATTATGAAGTTCTGCCATAAGTTGAAAGAATTAAAAGAGGTCGTGACCAAATGGATAAAAGAAAAGAAAGTGGCTGATAAAAAGGTTTTAACTCTTCTGGAACAGAAATTACAGGTAGCTATCTCAGCAAATATTCATAGTTCTTTATCATTTGAAGGTTTTGAGGTCATGAGGCAGGCTGAAAGGAAGAAAGAGGAGATACTTTTACTAGCTGAAAAAGAATGGCGACTGAAAAGTCGTGCCATCTGGTTGTCCTATGGAGATAAGAACATTAAATTCTTCCACTCTTTTGCTTCGACTAGAAGGAATTCCAAACATATCTGGGAGATTGAAGATGATCGAGGTATTCAGGTTACTGGACTAGAAAATATAAAATCAGAAGCTACATCTTTCTTTGGTCACATTTATAGCGATTCAGGAGATTGCTGCATGGCAGAGCAAATTAAAATAGCCTCTCTTTTCCCTCATTTTTTCAATGAACAAGAGGCTGAAAACATTCAATCTGAGGTCTCTTTGGAAGAAATAGAACAGACATTGAAAATCTTTGCAAAAGAAAAAAGCCCCGGGCCTGATGGGTGGCCGGTGGAGCTGTATCTTCACTTTTTTGATATTATGGGGAGTGAGCTGAAAGATATGGTGAATTTCTCTAGACTCAATGGTTACATCTCTGGTGGTTTGAATTCTACCTTTGTTACGCTAATCCCCAAAAAAGATAATCCTAAATGCTTTGGGGATTATCGTCGGATTGCCCTGTGCAATTTGCTTTACAAACTCATTTCCAAAATTATTGCAGATCGATTAAAGACTGTTCTATCTCAGCATATCTCTCTTGAACAATTTGGTTTCCTGGCTGGGAGGCAAATACATGATGCAATAGGCATCTCACAGGAGTTGATTCATAGTATTAAGATATACAAGAAGAAAGCTTTAGTTCTTAAGATGGACCTGGAAAAAGCATATGACAGGGTTAACTGGTCTTTCCTCAGGCTGATTCTTATCCAAATTGGTGTGCCTTCTTTGATCATTAAGTGGATAATGGCATGTATTTCCTCCATGAACATCTCAGTTCTTGTTAATGGGAGTCCATCTGATTTTTTTAGATGCTCCAGGGGGATTCGACAGGGGTGTCCACTTTCACCCCTGTTATTTATTCTTGTCATGGATGGGTTCAGCAGAATGATTAACCATGCTTTATTGGGTGGACAGATTAAAGGAATCAAGATTAAAAAAGACTGTGTGATCACACATATTTTATTTGCTGATGATGTTCTTGTGGCTGGAGCTAATTCGATTTTGGAATGGGTTAAATTCAAAGAAATCATACAAGTTTTCTGCAGGGCTTCAGGCATGAAGGTCAGTGAAGGAAAGTCCAATTTTTATCATATATCTCTAGATGATGGGCATCTCAGTGACATCACTGCTATTCTGCCATATAAGTGATGTCTTTTGGATCAGGGCTTTAAATATATGGGATATTATCTTAAACCAAACAATTATCAAACTAAGGACTGGTATTGGCTGCTGAGAAAGTTTGAGGCTCGAATTGATCATTGGTCTTACAGGTATTTGTCCAAAGGGGGTAAGCTTATATTGTTGAAGTCTGTTCTTTGTAGTATGCCTGTCTACTGGTTCACTTTGCTGGAAGTACCATCATCCATTATTAAGACCATCAATAGATATTGTTATAATTTTCTTTGGTTTGGATCGGCAAATAGTGAAAAAATTCCCATGGTTGCTGCTGATGTCATCGCCAGACCTACTAGATTCGGCGGTTGGGGTATCAAAGATTTGGGTACCTTCAATACTGCCTTAAGACTCAAAAGTCTTTGGAGAAGTCTATTTGGGAACACTCTTTGGTCTAGAATAATTCACTGTAAGTACATTAATATGGATGTCTTCTGCTGGATCAGAAACCCGAAACTAGTAAGCTGGAACTTCTCTCCTTTATGGTGAGGTTTCATGAAAATTTTCCATTGGATCAAAGTTGACCTTGCGTGGTAGGTTGGATCTGGTGTTATGGTTCGTGTCGGGATCGACCCTATTTTAGGTATGGAAGATAATTATACCCTCCCAGCTGGTATCACGCAATATCTTCAGATCCTTGGTATGTCCACTTTGAATAAAATCCATCTGCATGGTTTGAGTCTTGAACAGAATTATAAGTGGATATCTTCAAGTGATCTGGGTCTCTCTGGCTTTTTTGCCCGAACTTGGGATAATTATATTACTAGATTAAATTCTGCTGGCGTTTGCCTGAACTATGAGCCCGATCAGCTCGTTTGGGGAGGAAACCCTGCTACGGGTCATGTTACTGCTAAAACTGCATATACCAGAATTGTTCAAAATAAATACATTTATCCTCAGGACTGGTGGTATGAGAGGCTTTGGCAGTGGCCTATTCCTATAAAGCTTAAATGTTTCTGCTGGCTTCTCATTCAAGATCGATTGAAGACTTGGCAAAATCTGTGCAAACGTGGCTGGAGTGGGCCTAGTTTTTGCATTCTGTGTAAAAAAGATGCTGAAACTAAGCAACATCTTTTTGTTCAGTGTGAATTCACTTGTAAAGTCTGGGACGTGATAACATCTTCCTTGAACATTACTCAGTGCTGGAACATTGGCGATTTTAATAAGTCATTTATGAATTGGTACAGAACTTGTAAACAACATTTCTATGTTGCTATCTATATTCCTTGGTCAATCTGGTACTCCCGAAACTGTGCTATCTTTCGGAATAGACCTCCTGATGTTTCACAATGTGCTATTGCTGCACTTAATATGAATGCTTCTTGTAAGGATGATGCACACAGTTTAAAGACTGACATGATCAGCAATTTCAGACTTATAGTGGATCAGCCTATCCTATTTTTTGATGGAGCTTCTCAACATGGAATATGTGCTGTGGGGGGTGTTATATATTTAAATGAGTCTCATTATTTCTCTTTTAGACTCAATTGTGGTACTGGATCCAATATGAAAGCGGAGGTAATGGCACTTTGGTGCGTTCTTAAAGTTGCCAACATGTTTGGATTGGTCAATATCAAAGTTTTTGGAGATTCCAGGGTTACCATAAAGTGGGAAGCTGATGAGTTCAGTCTCAACGTTCTGAATTTACGACATTGGGCTCATAGGACACAATTGGAGATAGCAAAGCAGCAGAACATTATTTTCGAGCATATCTTTAGAGAACATAATTCACTTGCTGATAATCTCTCTAAACAAGCTTTATCTGGCATTGATGGGTAGCTGATTTGGGAAGAATGGTTTGATTGTTGTCTTCTGGACTGTGGGACAGTCTACTTTTTTGACTGATACTTATTGTTATCTCTGGACTATTGTACTGCTGGGTACATGATATATATATTGTCCATATATGTTGATATCTTAGATCTAGATGTTTTATGCAGTTAAGGGACATAATGGTACTTTTTGTGACCTTAGAATAGCACCTGGGTGGGCTCGCTGATATAAGAGTTACGATATATGATTCGTCTGTAGAATCATGATTTTTATTGTACTATTTGATTCAACATGAATATCAATAGTAGTTTTTTTCACTGGAAAAAAATCCATTTTATCAATGAATTTAATAGGTGAAGTATCTATATTGAAGTGTAGAGTATATGCGATATTTCTTATTACATATGAAATACGGTTGGTAGTATTAGCTTAAAAATATTAACGTTTAAAATTAAGATATTAGATTTTAAAAAGAAGATGTACTTAGTCTATGAAACTATGTAATTGTTCTCTTTGGATTAAGATATTAGAGGGTAGATAAACATATACATAAAATAGATAAACATGTAAATAAACAACTAGATGTGTATATATAAAACTATATTAAAATCTTCTTAATAATCGATCAAACCCAAAAGAAGAATTATATTGTCGCATAAACATGATGGAAGGAAGCCTATTTCATTTGAAAATAGCATATATATATATATATTAGAATAAAATTTCTGAATTCCTTTATCCATAACAAAAAAGGTGTCTACTATCCATGCCCCTTCTTCCAATCATTGTCATACTCTAACCTCATAATATTGCATTACATTATATATCATAATATTGCATTACATTATATATAATTCTATGTATAAAGGGTATAATCTGGTCATAACCTAAGAATATAATTCAAAACGTATTATAATAATTCCTTCATCCATAACAAAAAAAAGGTCTCTACTATCCATGCCCCTTTTTCCAATCATTGTCATACTCTAGCATCATAATATTACATTTCATTATATATATAATTCTATGGATAAAAGGTATGATCCGGTCACACATTCCGCTAGAAGTAAATAATTATTTGCATGTAAATATTGCCAAGGGATTTCATAATTCCTTTTTCTTTTTTAATGCAAAACCTATGTTCTAGAAATTTCTATTGCTTGAAAATGAACTTAATTTTAAATTATCATTTACCACATGACAAATTAGGTGGCTTATTATAAATTACTAACCTTTTTGTTACATTCATGGATTTATTCCAACATATTCTTCCAGCGTGGACTTAGTAACAAAAACTGACCCGATTTATATGAAGTTACGAGAATCCTTAAGGGGTTTATAAACCATGAGGGTATTTAATAGAAAGGCTAAGGTTTAGAGATCTCTCAAAGTTTAGGCTGATAAAGATAAAAGAGTCGATGACTATATTGTCACGACAAAAAATAGTAAAACAAAAAGGAAGCAGGAGGATCCGTGTTTAATCCGGCATCAAAACTTAAATAAATTACTATTATGACAGCAATCACGAAGGATTACAATTAAGTTGAATAAGGGAGCTTATAAATGAATATTGGCGGGTTGTTAGATGTGAAACATATGTTGACTTATAAACCAATTTACAGTATTGTTTTATGGATCATTTTTCTTGGTATAAATCAATATGACAGGAGTATTCAATACATATAATTGCATTGAGTGAAACGAGGTGTTCTACAATCCAGTATGGGAGAGATGTTGTAACGTGGTGTAACGTTTATAACAAAATAATGTTTGTAACAAAATAATTAAAAAAATTCACGTCGGCTCATAAAATAAAATATTATGAAAAGTAATTAAAAAATAGATGTTCATCTATAAAATAAAAACTTAAAACTTAAACCCGGATCTATCAATCAAGAGAGATCAAATTTCTTGAGTTTAAATTTAAAAAAAGAAATACACCTCAAGAAATTGGATCCCTCTCGGTGCTTGATAGATACGGGTTTAAGATGGATCTATGTTGGTTTAAAACATAAGTAAACTTTTGGATGGGCAAATCTAAGTAAAAATAAAATAAACCTTCAGATCTGGTTTACTCCATTCGATACAGTAACGACTTATACATCATTTATCCTAGTATATATCATTACCAACAGAAGTAAACTTTTCAGATCCTTTCAATATATATAATTCAAAACAGAAGTAAACTTTCAGATGAACAAATCTAAGTAAAAATAGAAATAAAACCTAGATCTATATCAATCGAAACAAAAATTAATCTCTAAGTTGTGAGAAATATTCTCCAACAAGATACACATTTTATCACTATAGTTTTCGAATATGCATAAAAAAATCATTCAAATATACAATATACAGTAAACGAGTGATTGATCCATAATAAAACACGTCAAAAATAAAATACTCTATCCTGAGCGATAACATAAAAAAATGGAGAGCCCTTAGATGCGAGCATTTGAACCTGACTCTGATACCAAATGTAGGGACCCCCATTTCCAGGTCCTACTAAGAACAATTTTCTAAAGCTTAAAAACAAAAAATTACCATTTCAATGCATGGCCAACAATCAAATTTAATAAATTTGAGAACTAGCAAGTAAACACGTAAAAGTAGAACTTGTTACTGTAGGTCGAATCTGTTGTTGGAGAAGAGGTCGTCATCTTCATTCCAATCCCACTCATCCTTTGCCGTCCACTTCACTCACGATGTCCCTTTAGTAAAACCTCGTTTAACCATAGGCGAAGCAATCATTAGCTTTGCCACCCAACAGTAGGCTCATGCATTCATTTGCATAGCCACCCCCGAGCTTCGGGGTCGTAAGAACATACCATCCTTGACCTTCCAATGGGATCTCCCAACCCCCGGATAGGCTATCAAACAAACTCCAAGGAATCACAGTCAAATGGAAACTTCTATTACCAAGTCCATCCAGCATTAGGGAGCAAGAAAGCCCCCTCTCCTTTTCCTCCTATTTCTTTTATATCCCAAATCTTGCATGGCATGTGTCTTTTTATGCAAAAATAACTTTTAATATAATAATTCCTTATTATTTATCCTCATGCAACAAGTGTCACTCTCACATCAGTGTGCACCTAAATCCCTTAATTATCTCTTTGTTGTCTCCCAGTCAATTTTATAATCCCTAAATGAGTGGGTGAAGGTGGAGTGGTGTCTACATGAGTATTACTCTAGTTTTGCTCCATAATTTATTAATTGAATATTATTTGTAATTTAAATCTCATGCATAATCATTTTAGCATAATGGACAAACATCTACCTCAATCTCCCCTTTTTGTGAAATCTCATAAAATAAAATATTATTTTATTTTATTTTCTAAAATTATATATGCAACTTTAATCATATATGCATAATTGTTTTAAATGCATAAAGTGTGAATAATAATTTTTTTTGTTACTGTCTAGGTACCCTTTCGACAGGTCCTTCCGACAACCTCCTTTTCCTCGTGTGGGGAATATTGTGTAGCGATCGAGTAATCGTTACCGCAATCTCTCGACTACACTTCCTTGGAGACTAATGGTGGTTGAGGGATAAGTTCCTCCCTATCGTGCGCCCCTCAACACACTGTATGCAACCAAATCGTTGTGTCCTCGACCATACGACACATGCTTCCCTGGGTGAGCTGAAACAGCTTCTGACCCGTGCGTGGAGTGCTAATTCAGGGTCGATAGTCCATCGTCGTACCCCTAAGTATTTTTTTCATTCTTACGAACCCTTTCTTGTTCTATCATGAGTCAGTTGGTAAACTGCCTTACCTGTCACTATACACATACTCAAAGCACACACATCAATAGTACTTCTCAAAAATCGTTATATCATAATTCATTCGCTAATCATTATTCAAACATAGGTAATTGTCCATTGGGTTCACATCATAATGACCCACATAATTCCATTTCCATATTTCAACATAAATACGACATTCAACAACATGTGCTAATTAATTGATAATAATTCTCATCATAATCACAAGTATCCATATTTTCCATTTAACTCAAGAATTTATCATGTATATCTCTAGTCAGTAGCAATTTATTTATAAGCATTGATTTATTCTTGGTTGTTTCTTACTGGTTCACCTACCAGTAAGTGTTGTCATTGTTGATATTCATGGTGAGGTTGAGGGGCATTACAGTTTAAACCAGATCATCATGGACAAATATGATGAATTGGCACAAGTCTAGAGAAAGCTAAAAATTCAAGAATCAGAGATATTTCGACATTAGCAATAGAAGGAAGAACTCCAACAAAAGTATGATGACACTAAAAATAAACACAAGTTAGAAATTAAGAAAATCAATGACATATTAGTAAGCAATACTGAAGAACTATTTCGACTAAGAATTCATAACAAGACATTACTTAAGAAAATCAAGAAACTGAAACATAGTTGGAAGATGGAACATTCCAATGAAGACCTCGAAGTAAGAATACTAGAAAAGAAAGAAGAAAACCAGATCCTGAGAAATTTTAATAAAGTACTAGAGGAACAAATCAAGAAGTTAAAACAGGACAAAATGTTGTAAGATGAAAGGTTTGAGAAGAGTCAGAGTAATAACAATCAATTAGAGAACAAATTAGCAAAAATCCAGAAGGAAGCATTGAGATTCTCCAGAAAACAAATTCAAGTTGAGGAAGAAGAAACAAATACAAATTTAGTCCTCATCACAATTCAAACAGAATTTAATCCATAAAAAAAAACAACAAGAACTCTTTATCGACACCCCAATTATAAACGTCATTTTGACGAACGACTAGGTCAAAATGAACATATCACAGAGGAGTTATGATGTCAGACAAGCAAGAACATCAAATCAACATACGAAGAAACAAACAAGAAGATCCATCCCACAAAGCGATCAATTAGCTCCGATGAATATAGATCTTGGATGGACCACATAAGAGATGATGCGACATTTTTTCTTTGGAATTCGTAACTCGTATCATCTCATTTCATCAAGTGTCACATGTACTAAAAAATTATCTAGAGATGATTTTTTAAGCAAGAAATCAGACACAACCCTTGTCTTCAATAAGCTTTGAGGACAAAGCTTCATTTAAGGGGAAGGAAATGTTATATAAACAAATATATAACATAACATAACTTAATAATATTAAATATGAGTATTAATTATTAATATTAATAATTAATGAAGTAGAATTAATTAATTAATAAAAAATTAAAAGATGTGCCCCCTTCATTTGAAAAGGCATGATAAGGCTTATAAAAAGCCTTTCCATTCATGGAGTTTTTATCATACTTGTGTTGGTTATTTCTTTAAAGAAACAGATTTATCCATTTCAGTTATCATCCATCTCTTTGAGATTCTCATCACCAAATTTAGTAGGAGAATGATTATCCTCATCAATATCAATTTATCACTTGAGGTTAAATCAACATCATTGGTGGGTTCATCATCACCAAAATCATCATCTATCACAATAAATCCTCTCTTTCCATAGGAAAATCATCATCAATGCCATCAAAATCCTTGCTTGGAGGAAAATCACCTTCACCATTATTCGTTCCTTCATCCTTACAAAAATCATCATATGTTCCTTTAAAATCCTCACTTGGTGGAAAATCATCATTAGTTCCATCAAAATCTTTGCTTGGGGGAAAATCATCATTGGTGCCATCAAAATCCTCGCTTGGAGGAAATTCATCTTCACCATTATTGGTGCCTTCATGCTCACCGAAATCATCTTATGTCCCATTCAAATCCTCACTTGGAGGAATATCATCATCGTTGCCATCAAAATCCTCCCTTGGAGGAAAATCATCATCGGTGCCATCATAATCCTCGCTTGGAGGAAAATCATCTTCACCATTATTGGTGCCTTCATCCTAACCAAAATCATCATTTGTCTCATTAAAATCCTATCTTGGAGGAAAATCATCATTAGTGCCATCAAAATACTCACTAGGAGGAAAACCATCTTCAACATTATTGCTTCCTTTATCCTCACCAAAATCATCATCTATCCCATTAAAATCCTCGGTTGGAGGAAAATCATCATCGGTGCCATCAAAATCCTTGCTTGGAGGAGAAACATTATCAGTCCCATTAAAATCCTCACTTAGAGGAAAATCATCATCGGTGCCATCAAAAGCCTTGCTTGGGGCAAAAACATTATCAATCCCATTAAAATCCTTGCTTGGAGGAAAATCATCATTGTTTCCATTAAAATCCTTGCTTGGAGGAAAATCGTCTACACCATCATTGGTGCTTTCATCCTCACCAAAATTATCATCAGTCCCATCAAAATCCTTGCTTAGAGGAAAATCATGTTTGTAGTCTTGTAAATCCTCGCTTGGAGGAAAATCATTGTTGGTGCCTTGAAAATACTGGCTTGGAGGAAAATCATCGTTTGTGCCTTGAAAATCCTTGCTTGGAGGAAAATCTTGTCTTGGAGGAAAATCATTGTTGGTGCCTTGAAAATCATCGCTTAGAGGAGAATTATCGTTGGTTCCTTGAAAATCATCACTTGGAGCAAAATCATCATTGGTTCCTTGAAAATCATCACTTGGAGGAAAATTGTCATCATCTTCCTCACTGTATTTAAAATCCCCACATGGAGGAAGGTCTTCATCATCATCATAATCATTACTTCCTTTGAAATCCTCACTCGGAGGAAAATCATAATTGATGCCTTTGAAATCCTTACTTGAAGGAAAATTTACGCCATCTCCATGTACATCTTCATACATTGAAATTAATTCAGATGACTCTGTGACTTCTCACTAAAAGGTATAATGGTAACTCAAAACAAAAAAGAGAATGAAATTTTCTCACACTCCTCACCAAAAAGTACAATGGTGCAACTATCAACGCCCAACCATATTATAGCTAAAAGAACGAAATTTTCCCAAACATTCCCTCCAAAATTTCCCTTCAAAATTTTCCCTCCAAAATTTCCATGCAAAAATAAATCACACATTTTAACGCAATCATAACACTAGTAAACATAATATAATCTATCATATAAAAAATTATAATAATACTTATTAAATGACATGTAAAAAATCTATACAAACTTTATAATATAATATTGGTTATTTACATTAATTTTTTAAACCCATAGTCATAACACTAGTCAAATATCATTTAATGCCATTGCTTTAAATTTTGTAATAATGCATTAGCTAATTACACTTTTTTTAATCCCACATTGGTAAAACGTATATGCATTGGGAACATTATGAACCACTTTTTTTAATCCCTTTGGGCTCTCATATTTCCCGCCATTGAACACACGTTGTGGCACAAAAAGGGGGCCTAGGGGGCGGGCACTATGGATTCCCAAAGGGGTCATGGGGGGTGGGAACTGTGGGAACCCAAAGGGGGCCTGGGGGGAGGGCATTGTGTGGGATCAAAGGGTGCCTAGGGGAGGAGATCCATTCCCCTAAGCCCCCTTTGGGTGCCCACACTGCCCACCCATTTGGACGTGTGCTATGGGATCCCATAGCATATTCCTTGGGCGCACCTAAAGGGGTTCCTAATTCATATCCCATGGGTGATGCATATGCATGTCCCATGAGATATACATTGGGCAGTCCGAAAGGGGCATTGTGTGGGCTTAAAGGGTGCCTAAGGGAGGAGAGCCATTCCCCCAAGCCCCCTTTCGGTGCCCACACTGCCCGCCAATTTGGGCGTGTGCTATGGGATCCCATAGCATATTCCTTGGGCTTTTCATTGGACACACCTAAAGGGGTTCCCAATGCATATCCCATGGGAGATGCATATGCATGTACCATGAGATATACATTGGGCAGTCCCAAAGGGGCGCCCAATGCATAGCCCATGCGCTATGTTGTAATGTCTCCACCCATCTATCCAATTTTTGGAAGGGAACATGATGCCAATCTATGGACATTTTTAAACAAACTCAACCCATTCATTAGATTCATAAATTAAAACCCATGTGTGCAGATGTAAATCAATTTAACATACACAACGGAATAAACACCATCCACACACAATTCACAATTTCCATTCAATTTAACACATTGTTGAATTAAATACAAATAGAGAATATAATTATCTCACTGTAATGTTGTCCCCAACAACTAGCTATGTCGCTGCAATGTTCCTCCCAACCGTAGGTCTCTGCCTAGCCTGTATTATTTCAGCACTCAGAGACCACCCCCGAGCTGGGCATGATATCTACAAGGAAAAGGGAATTTCAAGCTCATCCACAGCCAAATAATCATTTGCATTTAAGCCAAGCCAATCCACAGCTAGGTTTATCAGGTTAAATCTAAACCCTCTTCATTTGTGGATGTTTCCACTCAAGCTCAAGCCAAAACAATGGAAACCCATTTCAACCCCAACAATCTCCCACACACAGAAAACTAAAAAACTGGGCATGGATACACATAACAACAAAATCCCAAGTGTTGGGTATGAATGGAAGACGTGGGAAACCAAAAACGAAGTGAGAAATGGGGAAAACAACCATGGGAAGGAAATTTCATTTTTAGAAAACGTCCATGGGCATTCAAAGAGCCGTAATGGTCTCTACAAACCCCCAAATCGTGCTCTCTCCTTCCCAGCAGGTATGTAATACAAAAACGAGTTCCTAGCAATGCCAAAAGGGAGGAAAACAATGGAAATCAGTGGAGAAAAATGCCCAGGAAGCTCCCAATAGGTCTGCAACACAAAAATGCCCTCTTCCCAGCTAAAAGACCTAAAGAAACCAGAAAAATGTGGCTGGAAAATGCCCAGGTAGTTCCAAAAACATGAGAGGGTGAAGTCTGATCCTGCATAATGGATTGGGAGGAAAATTCATGGCTCTTTTCTTGCCAAAGAAGAAAAAACACAATTTTCCATGAGGGTGGCTTGCCCATACTCGAATTTGGACAGCCATATCTCCCCAATCCCCAAGGCATTAACTAGTTCACCCAACTCTTGGGAGAAATGAATGATTGGGCACCAAAGTCAACATGGGTAGTTGATGGTTGATGGGTTCTCTCATTGACACTTGGCTTGACTTCATTGGCTTAAGGGTTTGAATATTTCCCTCCCAATTCCTTGTAAAATTATGCCCCCATCTTTTGTTGCATTGCATAGCTAGTTGTGGGTATTTGTATTAAAATACATATTCACAATTCCCATGGCTCACTAGCACATGGGTTAAATAATACCAACATACTTTCCTCTTCAAGGTCGAGTGTTCACTAGAGGGGCCTTGTCCTTGAGCTCCACGCTAGGAACCATACATAATATGCATACAATATTTACATTATAACCCAAAATATTACAAGGGTCAAAGTGGGGACGTGACAATCCCCTCCCCTTGGAATAACATCATCCTCGGTGTTCCAATTACTTAGGAATACATACATGCTTTATACATGACCAAAATTCACAAAATATGGTAGGTCTATCTTGCATTTCATCTTTTTACTTTGAACCTTCAGGATCAAGTCCTTTGGCTTCCATAACTGCTCATGCTGTCTTTGACCTTCCATCTCTGCAGGTGGGCATTGCTCCACAACAATCCCTTCCTTTTATTCACCTTCCATCTACTCTGCAAGTCTGGAATTTCATGGATGCCATCTTTCTTGCTATCCTGGCAACTATCTGAGGAAGATTTCCAGCCAAAACAAATAGCTTTTGGTCTGCTGCCATGATTACGGTGCACACTGGCTCTCACTTTTCTCACTAGCAACACTTGGCTAGTACTAGCTGCAACCAATGGCTTTCAATTTCTCACCTGTGAGACTCATCATGGAAATTCTTATTAGGACAAGCATAACACAATATTAAGATTAGTCAATTATTTTTCCAATTGACATGGAACGTCCATGCTTTACTCATGAGACTTCCACACATTTCATGCTTTCCCAACATACACATGAACTCATTCATGTTCATCCTTTCATAGGAAAATAACTAATTCAGCATTCACAATTGATTTCAAGCAATAAACACAATCAACTTCATCTATGACATGCACTCAACAATATTTTGTTTCTAAGATGCATTAGTCAAAAGGAAAGAGAAGAGTAAGAGTTTCCCCCTCTTAGCCTTGTTCCAATCTGGAGCCACACCATCACTGTGGTTTCATGCTCCTTAGCCTCTTTAACTTCAATGTGAATGCTTGGCATGCCATTTTTTGGCTATGAGACTTAGTGTCTAAGGTCTGCCTAATGCTTTTCAGCTAGGGAACCCTTCCCCATTGTTGCTTACAGAACCTTTGGTTGCTAGGTCCCACAGATGTCCACCAGCACCATTTTTCATTACCTCTCATACTGAGCTCTCTTTAGGACAGTCACATGTCCACATGCATCCTCCAGATGCTTTCATGGTCCTTGCTTCCAGCAATACCTACACTCAAACATTGCATCAATTCACATGTTTAGTGTATTTTCATAGGGTTTATCTCTAGACAAGAGTTTGATAAATCATAATCAAATCATATACACGCGTATATTCATAAGCAAGAAGTTGCAAGATAACCAAATACTTATATGTATTAGATGTCTTTCCTTTATTCCACAGGCTCCTTCTTTGCTTTACAAGCATTGGATTTCCCGTGGATACAATAATGAATGTTGGGCCAGCACGCAGGCTACTCCACAACCATTCAAATAGGCAATGTCAGGCCAGTACGCCGACTGGGTTTTTATCAATTAATTAAGGAATGTTTGGCCAGCACACCGGCTGCTCCACAACATCAAGTGGTTAATGTTCCCACCAACATTATTCTTCTGAATTTATCGAGCATCAGTTACCCTCTGGATTTACCAAGAATTTTATAGTGCACAACTAGTTACTCTCTAGTTTTATGAAGAATTTCATAGTGAACAACCAGTTACTCTTTGGCTTACCAAGCGTTTGTGGCTCTTTCAGGGTCCTTACTTCTTGCAATGGCTAAGGTTTCCAACAAAGAAACAACAGTGTATTAGCTTGGTTGTCATAAAAATTATACCTGAAATCTTCATTATTTCAAACAAGAAATAAATGAAATGAATACTTATCTATATTATGCATTTTCCTCGCTACTCCACAGGTTTCCTTCTCTGCTTTACAAGCCTTGGATCACCTGTGGGGTGGATTCTTGGCCCGCACACCTGCTGCTCCACAACATCATCTGAATAGGCAATGCCAAGCCAGTATACTGACTGGGTTTATCAGGCATCCCTATAATCAGTATACTAAGCCAGTACGCAGACTGGGTTTATCAAGCATTTCAAAAATCAGTATGCTAAGCCAGTACACCGACTGGGTTTATCAAGCATACAATAACTATTTCCAAGCCAGTTCTCCGACTGGGTTTGTCAGGAAATAACACCCTTCACCAATACCTGCACAACATGCAAATAACCAATGCCAAGCCAGTACACCGACTGGGTTTATCAAGCATCCAACAACCCTTCGCCACAACACCCAAATAACCAATGCCAAGCCAGTACACCGATTGGTTTTATCAGGCATACAACAACCATTGCCAAGCCAATACATCAACTGGGTTTATCAGGCAATATGAACAACATAATATGATTACATGGCTCCTTCTCTTATGCAACCCGTGTTTACCTCCAGGAACTCCATAGGTGACTCACTTGACTGCAGGCTAGCATGGCCCCACAATACCCACTCAATCTACACAAGGATGATACCCCTTTTCTGCAACACAACTCTTCGGGCCTATCCATCCCTTCTGGTAATATTTCGTGTGAGCATAGAAAGGTTACCAGTTCCTATACATTCCTTTTGCGTACCCTTCTTCACTTTGCCTCTTAATGTGCAGTTTCAATCTGCATCTGTGTAGGATGAAAACACAAGAAGGATAAGCAAGCTCATCAGTATTGCTGTTCAATTTTGTAACCATAATCCATATTATTCACTATCAAGTATTGAAACACTAGGAATGTTTCCATTCCCTTAGGGTGTAGTCAATATTGAAAACCCTATCATGACCCAGCACCATAAAAGGTGTGCACTCCCTTTCCGATGTGCGCCATGTAGGCCCTAATCATACTCAAGCAGTCTGCAATGATATAAATAATATAGACCGTGCTCTGCATATTAACCCTAATAATTTAAACATGCATGTTCTTGTCTAAGGTCACAAAATACTCATTCATTTTGCAGATGTATCTCACATGCTTTCTGGGCATAGCTTTACCATCTCACTCTCATGGTTTACCATCATGCGGTTTAGCTGAGATATTGTCAATGGCGTTTCACCCGAAACTCATTTCCAAAGCATGGGGTATTTCCCATCTAGTTTGACTTTTGCAGGCCATCACTCCTGGTCTTCCTGCAATGTGTCTTCCTGGCACATTTATCAAATATCCAAACAGTTAGCAGCATTTAGCAATAAACTTCAAGTATGATTGTTACATAACCAATCATTAACATTAATAATTAATTCAACATGAATTTGCAACTCTCTCTCCTACATAAATTGATTTGTTTAACCATGAGTCCATCCTCATATTGTTTGGCTCTCGTAAGTGGTATCACTCTGTCCATTTTGGTTTTACACTTGCTACCATACATGAACATCCACTTACAACATGTCCTCTTGACACAATTTATATAAACCAAACAATGATAAGCAATTATAAGCAAATTCTCAAATCTGAAATCTACAAATCTATTTTCCTACAGAAATTAGATTTGTAATCATGAGATTATTCTCATAAATTTAAACCATAAAATTTTCAGATTTGTTTCATGCATTTTTACAACCATGAGAACCTTCTCATAGCCTTTGGCTTCTGCATATGGTAGATCCCGGTCTTTACTATGGACTTATCCTCATTGCCATATGTAAGACTTTTCTACCTAAAAACTGAAACTTCAATTAGCCAAACACATTGTGAGTATCTATGCATATAATCCTTTCATTGTCACAACAGTCACTGAAGTGATCTCAGAATTATGACACTCAATAATTCAAACACCTTCAATTGTTAACATTTGAAATGCAATGAAATATATACATTCCTATATATGCATCATTGTCACAATAAAATTGCAAGACACAGTCACATTATCCATGCAATTTAAATAAACTATAAATACTCATTACTTCACATTACATGCAATTATGTCCTTCCAACAGAGCACTCTGGTAGCCCATCACATGTCTACCTTCTTGATGCAATCATTCTCCTGCATTCACAGCAGCTCATGGAATGGTATCAGTACTAACAATAGTTCACCATTTCATCTATCATCTAATTGCATTGAAATATCTATATATATATATATATATATATATATATCACACCCATGCATTCACACAACGCATCTCAACATGTGCACCTGCACATATGCATGCACATCCACAACATTTACATAATATTTTGATGTACATTCGCTTAATGCATAACCCATCAATGCAACCTTGCATTAATCCATGAATGCTTTGCATTCCAACAAATTATGGCCTAACCATGCTGGTCTCATATGGCATACACTACCATAGGACCATAAGTCATCACGTGCTTTGGTTGTTAAACTCACAACCAACATACACAAATGGCATGATATAATTTCATATGAATGCATTGAGATTTCTAAGCAATTATAGGGTGTAAGGATCATTACCTTCACTTACCCATACCTCACCATACTCGGTAGGTTAACATTCCCATTCAGGCACTCAATACCACATGCAAACAATTCAACATAGTTTAAACATAGTGAAGGTATCTCACCAAATCCTCTTTCAACATTTATGCAATTAAGCACAATTAACCATTACATGTATGGTTGTTATTAACATCGCTTGATGTTACCTAATCCGTTGGCCTCTTACCAAGGCTACTAAGTCCTTTTGCCAACATCATGATCACGGATTTGTTGCACCATCATTTCTTCATAAAGTCGTTGGTCATGTGCAACAACGTCATCGACTTCTTTAGCCATGTTTTGATTGAATTTGTCCTACAACCAATGCGGACACAACTAATTATTAGCAACCACCATAATTATCTCAATTGGCTCATTGCATATGTGAAACCTCACTATTTTACCAATATGCAATGTCCTATTCATGCACAAACATTTTCACATGCACTGTGCAATGTTTGTTAATATGCCATCTGGTGCATATTCATTTCATCTATGGAATCTCTTTGAATTTTCAACATTAATATTCCATAGTTTATATGCATGACAATTTTATAATTATAAATATGATAGAAAAACAGGGGTTAAGGAATTCTCCCTTTCCAATCCCTCATTGTAGCATGGAATTTTCTCTTCCACATCATAGTTGATCCAATTTCATGGGCTCTCTACCATGCACACAAGCAATTATTAGCTATGATCTTCTCACAAAGTAGAAATTCAATATATGTATTCACATGTATAACATTCATTCATGATCTTTTCCAAGCATACAATTATTATTTTATAAACATAAATGGTTTAAGGTGAGAGATTTCCCTTTCATCAGCATTGCTTTACTGCTCCCATTTCTTTTCCCTGTTGGCACAAATATTAAGGCTAAAATGGCCGCCATTGTCACGGATGTTAAGATTATTTTTGCCACCACGCACCGCACACATCGTAGATTTTATCCTTAAAATTGCCACGGGTGGCGCAGCTCCTATCGCTAAGTTGTTGCCCGCGTGCGTCGCAGATATTAATGCTAATTCTGCCGCTACGCATGCAGAAGATAACGCTAATTCTGCCGCCATGCACGCAGAAATTAATGTTAATTCTGCCGCTGTGCACACAGAAGTTAACGCTAATTCTGTCGCCGTGCATGCAGAAGTTAATGTTAATTCTGTCGCCGCGCATGCAGAAGTTTAACCTTAACTTCGTTGACACAGTCATTACGAAAAAAATTTGAAACACCTATAAAAATTTAGAATTTTCTCTTCCCTTTCGGCGCAGAATTAGCAACATCTCCGCCGATTGTGTCGCAGGAGATAAGGTTAAAATCTCCAACCGCCAACCCTACGACAGCCGACCGCTTCCATCTAGCGCAAAGTTAACAGCTATTTCATTGAGCGTTGCGGCACTTTTGGGCTTATCTTTTCCGACAAAGTCGCAAGAGTTAGCCCAATTTTCGTCGCCGCACGCGCAGAAAATTAGCCTAATTTTCGCTGCCGCAACCCTTAGGAAAAATTTTGAAAACAGTTAGAAATTTTTTTGAGATTTTCTCTTCCTTTCGGTGTAGAATTACCAACTTCTCTGCCGAATGTGTTGCAAGAGATAACCTTAACTTTTACTCCCACAAGCCTTCATCGCTGCGATCGCGTTGCAGGTTTTAAGGCTAAAATCGCCACCTTGCGCAAGCCTCCATCGCAACTTTTAAGCCTAAAATTGCTACCCGCGCACAAATTTTAAGCTTAGATCTGCCGCTAGTGTCGTAGAATTTAACATTACTTTCGTCGCGCGTGCCGTGTGCATCGCAAATTTTAAAGTTAAAATTGTCGCCGCCGCTGTTGCTTGGTTTTTCAACCAAGCATGTGTAAGGATGCACCTATTAACTTGTAATAGCAGTCTTCGAATAAAAGAAAAAACAATTACAAATCTAATCTAACATTAACATAAGCATGTGTAAATAAACAAGAACTAAATCAATAACAAGAGATCTATGGAAGAACAAGAGTAAAAAATGACTTTTGTATTATAATACCTCAAATGGTGAGGATGTTTGGTTTTGAGCAGCTCCAAGGTTGAGGTGCTCCAAGCTCCAATGGTCTCTTCTCCAAGATGCTGAAATGGGGGTCTTCAAACTCAAAATGGGAGGCAATGGCTCTCAATGGGAATTTGGCAGCATAAGGATAGGATGAAATGTGGATCGAAAATAAGGAGCCCCTATCACCTTTTTATAGTTTTTGGTGATGGGGAATACCATTATGGTTTTGAGGAAACCAATGGTATTAACCAACATGGTTTAGGTCTCTTTTTCCCTCTTTTTTATTTTTTTGAATATTTTGAATATTTTTATTCCCTTTTAATATTATTTGGGAATTCTGGACCCTTTTTGAGGGTTTTTTTGTGTTTTTTGAGGAAAAATGTATATTTTGAGGGGAAAAAAGGTGTATTATGGTCTTTTTGGTGACCTTTTGATGGCTTTAGAGGATCAAATGGTGGAAAAGTGGACAAATGGGTCATGTGAATAAGGGAATGAGCTAGTGAGCATTTTTTGGGTGTTAACAGATTGCCCCTTGATGTGTGAGGGCAGGAGCTCATCGTATGGCCGATAGACATCATAGTTCTTTTGTATTTTTCCTGGGGTTTGGAGTAGAGAAGAGACAGGTTGGAGACTGGAGCAGCGACCCCTTGGAAGCTGCAAAAACTAAAAAATATTACATGGCTTCAAAATGAATGAGGAATAATCTCTGACTATGGACGAGGCAGGCATACCCATGCTCGTATCAAGACATATACATAACAATTAGTCCCACGAAGGGGGGCCTGAAGAAATACATAAAAATCTACTAGTACATCATAATGGTCTAGAGGGGACACAATGTTGGGACATACTAATGGTCATATCATGACTGATCTGAATAACTGATACACTGGAAAAAATGCAACAACTGTTCTAAATAAGGTATCAGAAGGGTTGACGAACTGCTAAGACTGAAGGTGTCCAACATCTTTAAAATTGTCGCCAAGTGCAACCCGAATATCCATAGGAACATGTAACTGGTTGTATCCTTAATTAGACTCTCATATGTGGTAGGGTCAGATGATATCTGGGGTCTTCAACAAATAACTAAAAGGACCAATTCCCTATATGAGTATCAACGATGCGATCAAGGTGTTGAAGTCGATCGTGTGAGAAACAATAATTTGGAGAGGCACTAAGGAATCCTTTCGAAATGATTCATAGGCACTCATCATAAATGGTGATGAATCCAAGGCACAGGGACCTCTAGTTCTATCCTTTGGAATAAATTTGGTTGGCGTCGATAGAGGGAGACTAGCAACTATCAAGGCAATGATGTTTCCTTGATAAGAGTGCGAGGTGTACAACCGAAGTGTGATAGTACTGATGGTAGGACTGACATGCTGTGGGGATGGGAAATAACTGGGTCATAGAGTGGGTGGACTCAAACTTCCTTTGTTCAGAGCATGATGACATGGTTGACCTGGTAGTGTAGAAAACTGACTTGTAGGTGCGGGGATCATAGCTTTAAGGACTGAAGGGTATGTATTGTAGATTGGAGTAACTCTGGGGGGACAAGCTGATGGATGTTGTAGAGGGACTCTCAGGGTGACATACTGTAGAATACTTTGAACAAAGGTGACCAAAATGGGGAAGCTTCCATATGAGTAGACATGATCTGTCGTGGTGCCAAGAAGCACCATTGGGTCCTTCTTCATAGTTTTAATGAGCTCCAAGAAGGGATAAAAGTGTGCTCTGAAATGGTATTATCCTGTGGATTTATGTGAGCCCAGGACTGTTCATGCTCGTAAGTGTTTTCATTTTTAAGGAGTCTAAAAATGATAAGAAGACTCTGTAGTGGTGGTTGCATTCATTTTTTGAGAGTCTAAAACAATAAGTAGACTCCATTGGTGTTCTTTTTCATAAGTTAGTCTCCAAGGCCCGAAAAAACATAAAATGATGCAACTGGAGAACTCTTCTAGCCGGTGTGACTAGAGTATTCCTTTTTCATAATTAGTCTACAAAGTCTGGAAAAGGGGTAAACTTATACTAGGTAGATTCCCTTTCAAATACTTTTAGCGAGCATGAAAGGAAGCAAGGTTGCTCAGCAATCTTTTCATTGTTTTAGGAGTCAGAAAAGAGCTTAATAGAAACTCCCTAAGTGCCTTTTTCGTAAAGGAATTGCTTGGTCCGAAAAAGGGATAAAATTATACCGAACAAAAAGGTATTTGTGAGAGCGAGGAATGATCTCAAGCATTGTCACGAGCACAGAAAGCTAAATTCAGCGACATAAAGATCATGAAAAACGGGTAATGGCCGATGTGGCATGCAAACTGAGGCGATAAGTGGCATTTTGAAAAAATGCTTGAAAATTACAGGGGTGAGAGCGAGAAATGGTCTCAAGCATCATCATGAATGCGGAAAGCTGAATCTGACGATATAAAACTTGTCAAAAACGGACGACAGTCGATGTGGTACGCAAACCGAAACGATGAGGGGCATGGGAAAAAATGCTCAAAAAATATGGAGGTGAGAGTGAGAAATGATCTCAAGCATCATCATGAGCATGAAAAACTGAATCCGGCAATATAAAACTTGTCAAAAATGGATGACGGCCGATGTGGCACATAAATCGAGGCGACGAAGGGCATGGGAAAAAATGCCTGAACAATCTAGAGGTGAGAGTGAGAAATGATCTCAAGCATCATCACGAGCGTAGAAAACTGAATCTGGAGATATAAGACTCATAAAAAATGGATGACAGTCGATGTGGCACGCAAACCGAGGTGACAAGGGGCATGGGAAAAAATGCCCAAAAAATGGACTTGGTGGAATCGGTAAAAGGAGAGGGCTGTCATGAAGTTCTCGCTATGGTGATTCCAACGGTACTAATGGTTTGAAAAACGAACATCGTATGATACCAAAATTACTGTTGGAAAAATGGTCAAATCTCTATAAATAGGGTGTGGGCCCAAAGTGACATGTGTCATTGTTACGTGCGAGTTTCATAGAGCAATTGAGTGAGGTCAGAGCTCTTTCTTGATTTGCAGGAGATTCGACTATTGGATTTTTGTTCCGCGATTTTTAGGTAATTCTATTCGCCTTAGCCTTTCAATTTATTTGCTTTCTAGTTGGCGGTGGGCCCCCGAAAACCGCAAAATTCCACTTTGGCATTCCAACGTGGAATATCGCGGGTTTCACGTCCTTTTTTGCGATGAACATCGTGGGTTTGGGGCCGACAGTCACGATGTTCATCGTGGATGTTTAGCTAACATTCGCGACTGTGGGGACGATACCTGCGATGTTCATCGCGGGTGTGCTGCTGATACCCGCGATGATCATTGCGTATTTTGATGGAAAAACCACCATGATCATCGCGGCTAAAGGCTTGAAAGCCATGATGGAATATTTTGAAAAAAAAATTGTTTTCTAAAAATTTTCCTTTGTTTTTTGGCAGGATGTTGAGGAGGCCGCTAGTATCATGGTGGGAGCAAGAGATGGATGAGGACTTGACAGAGCAGATTCGGACGGACCAGGGTGTCCGAGATGCCTTAGCTACAGGCGGGCTCCTAAAGTTCGCTCAGATTCCACCAATGTGTTTAGTGAGAGATCTACTAAACAAATTGGTGGGTTTTTGGGTCCCAGCAGAGGTTGCATTCGTGGTGGGGGGTGAGTGCTTGGAGATCACCCTTTCTGATGTTTATTTCCTTACTGGGTTTCCTTGCTTAGGAGAGGTAGGGGATCTCCAGCCGAGGATCCTGGCTGGGTTGGATATTGAGGATCTCTTGGAGAGATTCTATGTTCCTGGGGCTATTGCGCAGAACAACGCATTGAGTCCTACATCTTTGCGGGAGTGGGAGATGCAAGTGGTTGGGGCTTGTGTTATGTGTGTGTTGGGTGCCGCGGCACCACATCGTTTGTCTGGGGGGAAAATGATGATGGTAGATTCTGTGTTGAGAGGGACCTACTTTGCGTGGGGTCAGATGTTTATGGCCTGTGTCCGGCAAGATCTGGACAAGGTCAGTTAGGATGGGGGGGAGTTTATCTATGCCTCCTTCCTCTATTGTTTTTTCTTTGAGCGAGTATCGACCTTGCGGCCGCATGTGCCGGTTCATGAGGGGTTGGTTAGTGAGCCGTGAATGGTGCGGTGGGGGCAGATGATGCCTCGTGGTGGTGGTGGTATCCAGAATTTCTTTTCGATGGATATGTATGAGCAGTGGGAGCAGATCCCCCTGCTGATTGATGCTTATCCATATGCTGGCATGGATTCCCGAGGAGATCCGGAGATGCCTCGGGCTCAGGGGCAGGCCTGGGGTTTAGATGGTATGTCTTTGTTTTTGGTTCTCTACTATATCATGTCTTTAGATGATTTTTGTTATGAGTATAACTAGAGATATTTATGTGATATTGACTTGGTTCACTTGTGTGATTGTGCAGAATTGGTCCGAGGCCACCACCTAATCATGTAGGCCGTAGGGGACAGGCGATGGTGGTCGTTCCTCCACCTATAGCGGTACCTCCTCCACATGCTTGAGGGGTTGTGCGCCCTCGAGATGATTCCCTGGAGGGCATACGAGAGACTTTGGACAAGATTCTAGTAGGAGCGCCAGAGGAGGGGTGGAGGAACTTAGACCGAGCCACTATTGAGCGTTTTTTCGATGCTCCTCGTGAGTGGCATTCTATCCTACTTAGAGAAGCAGTTGTGATGGTAGAGAGGAGGGATCGTGATCAGGAGGATCCATAGGAGCCAGATGAGGAGGATCCAGAGGATCCTGGGGATCATGATGACTAGTTGATCTTGTATTTTCCCCCAAATGTTGATGAGCATATGGGGATGTACCTGTTTTGTACGGCTATATATTTTTGTATATTGGGTGCTGAGGGCACCTATGACATTGTGACTATATGATTATATATATATATATGTGTGTGTGTGTGGTTTTGTATATAGTCATGTATGCATGTGGATGCACATTTTGTCTATTTGTTTGTCCATGAAGGCATTTTTGATTTTTGTATGCCCGTGGAGGCACATGGTATGCACGTGGATGCAACATTTTAATTTTTTTTATATGCCCGTGAAGGAACATACTTGTTTTTCCCGTGGAGGCTTTGTCATATATATTTTGTGTAGCCTGTGGAGGCATGTGATATATATCTGATTTATGTTTAGTTTGTATGCCCATGGAGGCACATGTTATGCACGTGGATGCAAATTTTGTTTTTTCTACATGGTTTGATTGGTGTGCCAATCAAGAATGTTGTTTGCCATATGGTCTTCTACACTGTTGAGATTCCTTGGGACATGTGTGAATGAAATGGACTCAAATTGTCGAATCATTTGTTTAATGCGCAGGAATTTTCTAAATAGATAGGGATCGCATACCTGGTAATCATTGTTGAGCTAGGAAACAAGGAGTTGGGAGTACAAGAAAACGCTAAGGTGACTTATGTTCGTTTGGAGAGCAGTGGCCAAGAGACTGGTCATGGCGTCGTACTCAGCTTGGTTGTTTGTGGTGGCACCTATGCACACTCTGTCGATGTGGATCAACTCATGTGAATGGGAATATATTACCCAAGCTGCAGAGGTGAGATTGGGAGACCAACGGCTTGCACCATCAGTGAAGCCAACGTAGCAAAGTGGAATAGGATCCATCTGTGGTTATGCAGGAAAAACAAATTTTTAGGTTTTTGTATTTTTTTGTGAAAAAGAAAATAAGACTATACAATTGTGGACTATGGTGTCCATCAGATTTTCTATGGGTAAAATCGCTTGAGGTACAACCCATTACGTGGGTTGCATAGGGGGTTTACTTCTGAGTCGGTCAGAATATATGCCCCTTGTCCGAGGCATGTGTGTACAATATATGGGCCTTGTCACATGGACACAAACTTTCCTTTTCCCGTTTTGTCATGAGCTTGATCATAGGCAAGTACGAGGTCGCCTTCACTAAATGCTTGTGGGTGAACATGTTTATCATAATGAAGTTTAGATTTGTTCTTTGCGGCTTCAATTGTTTGGAGAGCTGCATGGCAATCTTCGTTAGCCTGTTCTAAAAGAAGTAAGCATTCTTCAATCATTGTTGTGTCGGGGAGAAGTTCTACGGAAATTTGTAATGTTGGTATCTGGTATTCAATGGGGACGACAGATTCCACGCCATGAACTAAATGGAATGCGGTAAAGCCGGTGGCAGTCTTGGTCGACATGTGATAAGCCCATAATGTGGGAAAATCATGTGATGCCAATTGGATCTATGTTTGTCGACGATGCATTGGAGGATGGTTTTCAAAAATTTGTTAACAGCTTCGACTTGGCCGTTCCCTTGGGGGTAGTAGGCGGAGGAGAAATGATGTTCAAACTTAAGGAGTGTGGACAATTCTCTCCAAACGGAGTCTTCGAAGTGAGAGCTGTGGTCTGAGATGAGTTGTTTTGGTACTCCAAAATGAACAATAACATGGTTGAGGAAAAAATAGGCTACAGTATTGGCTTTGCAATTGTAGGTAGGCATGGCTTCTTCCCATTCGGTAAAGTAATCAACAACCACAATAATGTGTTTGTGACCGCCGACTGATGTGGGATTGAAATCCATGAAGTCAATGGCCCATTTACAAAATGGTCCAACGGTGACGACCGGATGAAGGGGGGAGGGTCGGGTTCTTGCCTTTGGGGCAAAGAGTTGGCAGTATTGGCAGTGTTTGACTGATGTGATACAATTAGTGAATAATGATGGCAAAAAATAACTTGCGTGGATTACCTTTTGGGTGGTGGCCATTCCTGAAAAAATGGCCGCCGCAGGCATTGCTATGACAGTCGTTAAGGACTTGTTCTGCTTTGTCTTGGGAAAGACATCGTCGTAAGATTGTGTCGACGCCATGTCGATAGAGGACATCACCTAAGAGGAGATAACGAGGGGCATGGTGACGGATGCGATGACGTCCGTCACGGTCGATGTTGGATCGAAACTTCTATGTGCAGAGGTATACAAAAATGTCGCCATACTAAGGGTCATCCAACGAGATGATGAACAAATGCTCGTCGATTAGATCAGTATGGATGATTGGTGATGACGACGATGATGGTAAGTCCATAATGAGTTGAGCGAGTGCTAATGATTTGGTGCTCTTCGGGGTTTTAAAAGTTAGGTCATATTCTCGAAAGATAATCACCCATTTGGCAACACGGCCTTGTAGAAGGCGACGATTCAAGAGATAGACCATTGGATTGGAATTGGCTACAACTGTGGTGTGGCTGAGGAGAATGTAATGTCGCAGCTTTCGTACAGAAAAGACGACGGCGAGGGCCATCTTCTCTTCATGTGGGTAGCAGAGGGGTGAGCCTGACAAGGTCTGGCTCACATAGTAAATGACATGCTCTTGGTGAGCGGAGTATTCTTGGACGAGGACTCTAGAGACGGTGTGATCTGACACCGAAACGTAAAGGCTAAAGTCTTTTGTGAAATCTGGTGGAGAAATCAAAGGGGCGCTTGTAAGTGCTTTCTTTAGGTCCGTGAAGGCTCCTTCTACTTGCTCGTCCCATACAAAGTGGGTGTGAAGATGTAGCAAACGGAGGAAACCATGTACTGTGGTGGCATAGTTTGGGACAAAGCGGTGAAGGAAGTTGGATTTCCCTTGGAGGATTTGCAGCTGTCTTAGTGTACATGGTGAGGGGAGGTCCACTATGGCTTGAAATTTTAGAGGGTCAATGGTGATCCCTTTTTCTGAAATGACAAATCCCAGCAGGCGACCTGCTGTAACGCAAAATACAAATTTAAGCGGGTTCAAGCAGATTTTGTATTTGCGGCAACGCAAGAAAACTTGTCGAAGATCTTCTAAGTGGTCAGATCGTTTCTTAGATCGGGCGGTGAAATCGTCTAGATAAACTTTAATGATTTTGTACAGATCATGAAATAAATAATTCATGGCTCGTTGGAAAGTGGCTTCCGTATTCTTGAGACCGAAAGGCATGACGCGATAGGCGAAGGTGCCGCATGGGGTGGTAAAAGCGATCTTGTATTGATTTTCTTTATGGATTTTGATTTGGTTATATCCGGAGAAACCGTCCATAAAAGAGAGTACCTCATGCCCCGCACACTCGTCGATTAATTGGTCAATAAATGGTGTGGGGAAGTTGTCTTTGGGACAAGCTAGGTTGAGGTCACAAAAGTCAGTACAGACGCGGATGGTGCCGACTTTCTTATTAACTAGTACTGGATTTGAAACCTAGGTGGTGTATGCAATCAGGTATATGAAACCTGCTGCTCGAAGCTTCTCGATTTCTGTTTTGATGGATGGAAACTTGGATGGGTGAATGGGACGTTGTTTCTGGTGGACCGGTGATATGTTGGGCCAAGTGTCTATGTGATGTTCTACGATGGTAGAATCAAGACCAGGCATCTCGATATAAGACCAAGCGAAGACATCTCAAAATTTTTGGAAGAGTTTCTTGTAAGCTTGGGTTTCTTTCTCAGTGCAAGATGCACCCAAAGAGATAAGCTCAGGTTTTCCGGGGGTGGTGGATATGTCGATTTTTATAATGGGCGAAATGTTAGCCATGTTTCCTTCTTCGAAGGCTTCTGGAGTTGGTATTGGATCTTTGAACCAATCGACCTTAGTTGGTAAGAAGTCCTTGGATTCAACAGATAGTTGGTTTGCCACGGTGGACATAGATGCCTCAGGGAGGAAGTATGATCGATGGTGCATATCATCCCAAGGGTAGTCTGGTGCGGTGAGTGTTTCTAGAATTTCCTCATCAGTACAAAAGTAGTGGGACCATAAATTAACTGGCTCGGGTTTATAAGTAGTTGAAATCATATATATAGTATTGATTTCTTCTGAATGGGAAGATTCTGGGGGGAATATTAACTCAATAAGTGGTGGGGATATCTCAAGGTCAACATTATTCATCTCGTATAGTGCTTCTCTATAATCCAGGAGATCGGGGCAGTGATGTGAATAATGGCCATAGATTCTGCATATTGCACAAGGGTGGTTTGTGCACAATGATTTATCACGAGGTTGAGGTGGCAATTCTAATTTGACGACTGGAACGTTGGTGTCATCATCCAACATATTCATATGTTCTTGAAGTGATAGTAGTTATGGACATAGGTGAGTAGCGTGGCCAATATTGTTGCACAAGAAGCACTTACGGAGCACACGGGTTGGGGGATTCTTAGCTAATTTAGGCGTCACTGGGGGGGTGCGAGTTGTGGGTGCAGTGTTGTAGGTTGGTGGACCTCTGCCCCCAGTGTTGCGAGATTGAGGGGGGACATAACTGGATGTTGATGTAGTGCCCCCTGTTGGAAATGATCGGTTTTGGGGGTTCGAACCACCGGGTGGTGGGCGATTTTGTTGGTTTGGTATGCCAGGTGGTGGATGGTTTGACATATTCATAGGTTGTATCGGTTGTAGGACAACGGTTGGAGTCGGTGGGGGAGTTGGGAAGGTAAGTATCATATAGGTATTCTTAACGTTAAACCTGGAAGGTTAAGTGTAGCCATTACTGGCGTGTTGACAACTCCTGAAAATGGGAACAAGAACGGGATTGTGTGAATCGATGTTGTTCCGATATGACTAGGCACAATGGGTGCTTGTGGCGGTGGTTGAGGTTGTTGAGGATGTCGTTGTTCATTGTGAGATAAGGTGCACAAATCGGATACTGCAGTTACCTGGAGAGGAGGTGGGATTGACGGGAAAGTGCTGGTCATAGGAGTATCTGAATATATCCCGGGGCCGACTGATGATACGAATGATGTCGGTGCACTGAGAATGGGTTGTTCAATCATGGGAAGAACATTTTCTGGTGTTGTGGGGGCATTGGGATCATACTATGTAATTTGGTCAATTTTGACTATGCATCCTTCATGGGGGAACATCATGATGCAGAAAACTAAAGAAGCGACAGCTTTCATTTTATACATGTAGCTTTGTCCCAAAAGGAGATTGTAATCAAGTTGGGCGTTAATGACCTCTATATCTATGAGAACCAGTTTTCCCCCAAGCTGTATGGGTACGTTCACTAACAAACCTTGAGGTTGAGTTGCACGACCATCGTAAGCTCGTAATGTAGTAGTGGACAGTTGTAGTGTTGGGGATCCAAGTTTCTACCATATGAAATTCGACATGACGCAGGTAGAGGCCCCTTCATCAATTATGCATCGATGAACGACGAGGTTGCGAATGGAGATGAAAACTTGAAAAGCTAGAGATGAAGGCATGCAAGGTTCAGCATGTTCTAAGTTGAAATCCACCATGTTAGAGTCATTAGGATCTATGGCACCAATGGTAGATAACAACAACTTTTATGTGCAGGACAGTTTTTTAAGATTTCAAGAGTGGACATAGCAGCGGGGGACTGAGTTAAATCCTCTACAATGTTATAGTTGGAAGCTGCATGAGCATTCAGGTTATTGTTAATTCGTCTCAAAGGGAAACAAGTTGCTTTAGGTCCCCCGTCCATGGGCATAGTGGGTATGCGAAGTGGTTGATCGATTGGGAGAGTACTCGACGATGGGTCGGTAGGTGTGGCCTCTGGGGCAGATCCGTATTGATTTCGACGGGTCTGAAGATTGACATCATTTGATGACATCATAAGCAAATGGTGAGTGTTGGACTCTGCATGCTGGTAGTCAGCTACTGCGTAAGTGATTTGCTGATATGTTGTAGTGGATCCTTGAGGGGGATCATTTGGATGAGTGTTTACCATGCCTTGGTTAGGTAAGGGATTTTGCAATATCATGGGTTGTTGCTGAGGAGGGGGTGATGACTATGTAGCATGTCCTTGTCGTTGGGCATCATCGGTCCAGAGTTGATGCGCTCGATCTAAATGGGGACAGTTATGTGTGTAATGGCCATAGACTCCACATATGGAACACAGATGGTTTGTTCTCAAGTTATTATTCTTAGCCTGTTTCAGTGGGCGGTCAGGATTTTGGTTGGGGGGAGTAGCATTATTGTTGTTTGGAGGATTAGGTGGTGGTGCACCTTGGTTGTGTTGTTGGTTGTTTCCGCGGTTACGCCCTCTTCCATGATTTTGTTGACCTCCTTGGTTACGCTGGTTTTTTTGGTTTGGAGGTTGGTGTTGCTGTGCATAGACATGCCCTTGGGCAGTAGGTGTGTTTTGAGGTCATGTAGGCTCTGGAGCAGGTTGCGGTGGGTAGTAAATAGGAGGGTTCAGAGATGGCCCTGGTGTTTGGTGTGGTTGTGGGTAACCTTGAGTTGCTGGAAGTGTTGGAGCAAGGGGTGCTTCCTGTTGAGGATAATAAGCCACTTGGGCTTGTGGCTAGATCGGAGTCTGGTGGGCCTGTTGGTTATAATACGGAGCTGGCGCATAAGCTGATGGTGCTTTCCCATAACATTGTGGTGGACATGAAGGTCCATGAATTTGATGGGTGTGTGTTACTGGAGCATACAAAGTTGTAGCTCTAGAATTAGATGAAGCCCTAGAAAGGTCTGGGGTGTTGTTTGTACTCATCGTAGTAAAAGGTTTGTTTTGCGTCGTTACTTGGTCGATAATACCGTTGGCGGAATGGGATGCCCCCAGTGCATCATGGCGGGATGGATTGCCGTGTGGGGCATCAGGTAAAATAGTGTATAGATATCCAGACTGGGCATATATGAGGTCGAATTGCTGAGCTTGTAAGATAGCTTCTTCTTCTGACTAAGGTCATTTGGAAGCTACATCTTTGGCTATGAGGGGGAGGAGTGATTTGAGGAACCAGTCCAAAAATATTCGGTCGTCAAGTTTTATCTTGCAGAGGATACGACGCTTACGCCACTCATGGATATGATCGGTGATGTGTGTAGTGGTGTTCTATCTACAAGACAAAAGTATTTCTACTCCTGCATCATAGCATACAGGTAGTTGAAAGAACTGGAGGAACGTTGAGGCGAGGGACATAAATGTGTTGTGGGTCCCATGTGGCTGCTCAATGTACCACTTGGATACAGAGACAGTGAAGGTTCTTTGTAAAAGTCTCAGTCTAATGGAATCATCTACTATGGACTTAGAGGAACACCATAGGTGAAACGACATGATGTGGTTCTGGGGATCTTCCCCGTCTTTGCCTTCAAATTTTGGGATATGTGAAGGAAGCTTGGCAGGCATGGGTGGCCACGTAGGGTTGTGTCTAATAGGGTCGTTGGTTAACCTTGCCAGGTCTGGCAAGTTTAGAATAGCCATGTATGGCAGACTGGCAGATGGGTGTGGCATGGTTACTGGGGCATAACTATTAATGGTAGCATTATGGAGTGGTCCAGTGCCCCCTGAGGGTATGCTAGGTGTGAAAGGGATGTTTCCTCTAGCCGATGTGATGTGGGAGGGGCCTGTGCTTCCAAGTGCAACATGGGTTGCAGATGGGTTAGGAATGGTTTCGGTAATCCCTGGGATCTGGGTAGTGGTAATGAGAGGGGGGGTGACCCCCATGTTGGGCATACCTAAAATAGGTGGTGTTCCTGTGTTGGGCATGCCTAGAGGGGGTGTGGCCCCTATATTAGGCATGCCTAAGGGGGTTGTGACTACTGTGGTTGGTATGATAGTAGTGGGGTTTGTTGATGTAGCTCCAGTAGCACTGGTGAAAAGGGGGTCATATTGTGATCCTGCCATGGGGTTGGTTCGTGATGTCTCGATAGGGTGTTCGAATTTAGCCTCAGAATCAGATGTGAAATGAGGCATGTCAGAATCGGATGACTGGGTTCTATGTCGATGACGTGTGGAGTCAAGGGACAATGCTCTACGTCTATGACGTGTAGAGTCAAGTGCATTGAACTGAGGGGGTTCACCCTGAAAACGGTGGGATCGTCTTAAGTTCTCAATGGTGAGATATGTATAAAAATGCCAATGGATGGTGGTGATATAAAAAACTCAAGACCCTAATTCCACGATGTGTGCAGGAGGAGAATATGAAAAAATAATGGCTCTTAGGCCAACAACCAACCTCAAAAGCACTTATTATTACAGTTGTGCTATAATAAGTGGAGGAATTAAGAAAAGTGGTCAGAATACCAAAAATCAAATAGTTCCTAGAAAAAAGTGGTGTTGACTAGACCAAGGGGGGTAGCAGAGCATGCAAATGCCTAACTAAAAGTGGTATTATGACTCAACTAAACATATCCTCTGCAAGGTGATAAAATCCAAGTCAGACAATATGGGTAGTGGAATCAAAGGCTAGATATACCCCTACCGGGAGGGACACCGAGTAGACAATCCTAAAAATTGGTCACTAGGATACCCTGTTCATGACATGTTCGGTTGGGTGAATCTGCAGTTTGGTTATATTGCCACTGTACTCCCATATGGGTGGTACACCGAGAACTGCGAAAGGTATCCTTCGGTTACTGAATGGATAGCGGTATTCCACTCAGGCTTCCGGAACCAGTCTGGCTACTTCAACCCTCCTAAGGGAGAGGCCTTCCTGATAAATTGGTATATAACCGTGTCAACAAACAATAAGGGATTTTTGGGACCCTAAAAGACAACCACTATGTCTCAGATGTAAATAATTGAGGGGTGTTATTGGAACACCTATCCCCCCAATCCTACCTAGCTACAAAATTCTTAAAGTGTTCCCCAAGTGGGGTTAAAGTGTTGGTTGAGTTTAGGTAGATTTTAAGGCTTAGTTAATTAAAAATGTGGCAGATTGGGTGCACGTGTGATTATTTAACTGAAAATGAATTTGCCTCGCTTGGGCGACTGATTACAAATTAAAAACAAGACGATTCCAATTTGCAAAAAAATAAGAGGATTTTTTTTTTCTGAAAAGTAAATGCTTTAACAAAAATACTTCAAAAACTATGGATTTTTGAAATAATTTTTAAAGGAAAGAAAATATTGCAAAAATTGTAAGAAATAAATGGATTTCTTAAGAACTTGCTTGGGAAAACTATTGAGCAATCTGAAGTAAAATCTATGATCTAAACAGAGTGCGAAAAAACTTTCTTTCACTTATTGAAATTTTTTTTAAAGATTTCAATGGAGCATATGTAATAGAAAATGATTCACTATTGTTGTAATAATGTAGAAAAAAATGCTGGAAGATAGGCTAAATGGGAAAAAAATGCAGCAAATTTTTTTCTAAAAATTGGGTCGAACGAAAAAACATAACATCGCAGGTTTTAGGGAAAAAGCCGTGATGTGCATCGCATGTTTGAGCTGCGAAGTCGCGATGTGCAGCGTGGAAAAATGCCGTGAAGCCACGATGGGCAGCACAGAAAAAGGTCGTGAAGCCGCGATGTGCAACGCGGACAAAGGCCACAAAGCCGCAATGTGTAGTGCGGAAAAAGGCCGTGAAGACATGGTGCGCAGCGCGGAAAAAGGTCGTGAGGTCGTGATGAGCCGCTCGACTGTCGGACGAAAAGCCGTGATGCGAAAACGGAAAAACGAGTTGCTAGAAATGAAACTAAAAAGTGAAATTTCGGTCTGTTAAAGGCTATAGAAAGGGCTAATAGCTAGGGAAACAATGAATATGCTATTTAGTATGGCAGATCTGCTAATTGGAATGGTAAAAACAGGTAAAAAACTAAGATCTAAAGAAAAAATTTAAAGCTCGAAAGCCAGCGGAGTCGACAAAAAATTGTTGCTTGGTTTTTCAGCCAAGCATGTGCAAGGATGCACCTATTAACTTGTAATAGTAGTCTTCAAATAAAAGAAGAAACAATTACAAATCTAATCTAACATTAACATAAGCATGTGTAAATAAATAAGAACTAAATCCATAACAAGAGATCTATGGAAGAACAAGAGTAAAAAATGACTTTTGTATTATTATACCTCAAATGGTGAGGAAATGACTTTTGTATTATAATACCTCAAATGGTGAGGATGTTTGGTGTTGAGCAGCTCCAAGGTTGAGGTGCTCCAAGCTCCAATGGTCTCTTCTCCAAGATGCTGAAATGGGGGTCTCCAAACTCAAAATGGGAGGCAATGGCTCTCAATGGGAATTTGGTACCATAAGGATAGGATGAAATGTGGATCGAAAATGAGGAGCCCCTATCACCTTTTTATAGTTTTTGGTGATGGGGAATACCATTATGGTTTTGAAGAAACCAATGGTATTAACCAACATGGTTTAGGTCTCTTTTTCCCTTTTTTTTTTTTGAATATTTTGAATATTTTTATTCCCTTTTAATATTTTTGGGGAATTCTGGCCCATTTTTTAGGGTTTTTTGAGGAAAAATATATATTTTGAGGGGAAAAAACGTGTATTATGGTATTTTTGGTGACCTTTTGATGGCTTTAGAGGATCAAATGGTGGAAAAGTGGACAAATGGGTCATGTGAATAAGGGAATGAGCTAGTGAGCACTTTTTGGGTGTTAACAGCCGTGCGCAAAACTTATCGTTAATTCTGCCGCTGCAGCTTTTAACAGAACTTATAAATACTTAGAAAATTTTTGCACATTTTCAAAGGCAGTTAGATTTTTTCTAGAAATATTTACTTCGTTTCTTTACAGAGGTAAGCCTCTTAGAGATTATACTTGCATAGAACAAAACAAAAAAAGTATGCCAAGAAAATTGCACCTTTTCATGTCAAGAATAAAACAACAGAATATTATACAGATAGCAAGGGGTTGCGCCTCCTTTCTCTCCTCCATGGAGGCAAACAATAAATGCAAAACAAATTGCTACTGCATTAGAAACAATGTAAAGTAAGCATTCAACCTGAGAAGAAATTTTCTCCCTCCTTCCTCACTTTCATAAGATGAAACCAATGCAAGCAGTTTTGCAAAAATCTCCAAAACAGTCATGGGAATGATTTCCCATTCTAACAAATAGAAGCCATGAGATCTTCAGGTTTCTTTAAAGAATTTTAATTCCAAATAATAACTAAATATAAACACAATGATTTATATCTATGAAGTGCCCAATAGCCGTAGTGTTGAACCTTAAGCTATGATACCAATCTATAACATCCCCACCCATCTATCCAATTTCTGGAAGGGAACATGATGCCAATCTATGGGGCTTTTTAAACAAACTCAACCCATTCATTAGATTCATACAATTAAAACCTATGTGTGCAGATGTAAATCAATTTAACATACACAGCGGAATAAACACCATCCACACACAATTCACAATTTTCATTCAATTTAACACATTGCAGAATTAAATACAAACAGAGAATATACTTATCTCACTGTAATGTTGTCCCCAACAACTAGCTATGTTGCTACAACATTCCTCCCAACCGTAGGTCTTTGCCCAACCTATATTATTTCAGCACTCAGAGACCGCCCCTGAGCTGGGCATGATATCTACAAGGAAAAGGGAATTTCAAGCTCATCCACAGCCAAATAATCATTTGCATTTAAGCCAAGCCAGTCCACAAGTGGGTTTATCAAGTTAAATCTGAACCCTCTTCATTTGTGGATGCTTCCACTCAAGCTCAAGCCAAAACAATGGAAACCCATTTCAACCCCAACAATCTCCTACACATAGAAAACTCACAAATTGGGCATGGATACACATAACAGCAAAACCCCAAGTGTTGGGTATGAATGGAAGAGATGGGAAACCAAAAACAAAGTAAGAAATGGGGAAAACAACCCTGGGAAGGAAATTTCATTTTCAGAAAACGTCCATGGGAATTCAAAGAGCCATAATGGTCTCTACAAACCCCCAAATCATGCTCTCTCCTTCCGAGCAGGTATGTAATACAAAAACGAGTTCCCAACAATGCCAAAAGGGAGGAAAACACTGGAAATCAGTGGAGAAAAATGCCCAGGCAGCTCCCAATAGGTTTGCAACACAAAAACGCCCTCTTACCAGGTAGAAGACCCAGAGAAACCAAAAAAGCGTGGCTGAAAAACGCCCAGGAAGTTCCAAAAACGTGAGAGGGTGAAGTTTGATCCTGCATAATGGCTTGGGAGGCAAATTCATGGCTCTTTTCTTGCCAAGGAATAAAAAACATGATTTTCCATGACATTGGCTTGCCCATACTCGAATTTGGACAGCCATACCTCCCCAATCCCCAAGGCATTAACTACGTCACCCAACTCTTGGGAGAAATGAATGATTGGGCACCAAAGTCAACATGGGTAGTTGATGGTTGATGGGTTCTCTCATTGACACTTGGCTTGACTTCATTTGCTCAAGGGTTTGAATATTTCTCTCCCAATTCCTTGTAAAATCATGCCCCCATCTCTTGTGGCATTGCATAGCTAGTTGTGGATATTTATATTAAAATGCATATTCATAATTCCCATGGCTCACTAGCACATGGGTTAAATAATACCAACATACTTTCCTCTTCAAGGTCGAGTGTTCACTAGCGGGGCCTTGGCCTTGAGCTCCACTCTAGGAACCATACATAATATGCATACAATATTTACATTATAACCCAAAATATTACAAGGGTCAAAGTGGGGACGTGACATATGAAGAGCCCAAGGGCCATGATATGGATTCCCAAAGGGTCCAAGGGGAGCAGCTTAACTCCTCCCTCGTGTTCCCAAAGGGGCAATTCTTAGGGCCACCCCTTTGGGTGCATGGGGGTGGAGCTAAGATCCTCCCCTCGCGCCCCATTTAAAACTAAAAAAAATTATGTTTATTTTAACTATGTTAATTTTTTTTAAGTGTAAGTATTTTTTTTTAAACAAATACTAAAATTTATATTTCTGACTATAGAGAAAATGGCATCAAGATTTCTATCTGTAAACATCTTTGGAGCAAGAACATCGGTGAAGTCATCGAAAAAAACATTGGAGCCATCTAAGAATGCTGCGCGTGATGAAGTTGTATCTAGTGAGGATTTAAAAACCAAAAATGCTAGAGAATGGAAACATGCACCAGATGAAGAGGAAATGGAATATTCTTGGTTATTGAAAGAGAAATATCAAGGAAACCCATACAATATTCACTTATATTGTGCTACTTTTTCATATCTTAAACAGATTATCACTCATTGGGATTGTTGTGAGATATTTGTTTGGTGTCGGGTAAAGACATTGTTTATGCACTAGTGAAACAAGATAAAACCTATGTCAAAATCCGATATTGTTTGAAGGTTTCAAAGTATAAGGTCGACTAAATTTTCACAGAATTTTGTGCAGGAGTTGTGCATGATATTGAGTGCAAGAGTGTAAGTTTCTATATTTTTCTATATTTTTGAATTTCTTATAATTTGGATTATATGACAATGTAATAGATTTAATATAATAATGTTTTTATTTCGTAGGATTTTTCTATGCCACTTTCCCATATTTTGAATGGAATTTATTCTACAGAAGAAAATCTGATGGATGTCATTAATGCCACTCTTCATAAGGGAGAAGCACCGAAGAAGGGAGAAACACCAAAGAAAAAATGACTAAAAAATGTTCATACTGAAGAAGTACAAGCACAAAAAGGAAAAGGCATCCAACAATCAAATGAAGTACCTAGGAAGGTTACATTCAAAAGGATATCTCACCCATCTGAACATGATCAATGAATTGTTGTTGATGAGGATGTTAATTTTGCTGGAAAGAGTAAGAAATACTCTTCCAAAAGACCTATGGATGAGGGTGTTTCCATTCATGACCAAGAAGTTGTTCTTTTAGATACAACTGCTTCAAGACATAAAAGGAGGATAAAATATGTTCAATCCAATGTTATCATTCAAAATCAGAGAGAAAACTTAGGGCACATTTTGGAAATCATCACTCCAGGTGGTGATCTAGATGATGTTGTTGTCAAGACAACGCAAAATGCTATTCAACATCAATTATAGAAGGATAAGTTGGTTCACAATTGGCATACATTTCAGTTAAATGTGAAGAAAATTTATAGACCCATAGAAGGCCGGGAGAAGTATCAAATTGGGAAACCACATTGCTTGGATGTTCATAAGTTGAAAGCATTGATGAAGCACAATCCCTATGCACATGTGGTTGACTACCTAGTTCTTGTTGACCCTAAATATGTTCTTGTTAGAGATGCATTTGATGAATCAATATGTTTTGATTACAAATACTATGTTTTGGGGGGAATCATTCTGTAGATTCCAGAAGAGAATTGATGCAAGATTTTCCCCAAAACCCTATTTTTCAAACAATGAAATGCATCATTTATGTTGGTTTAACAGATGTAGAAGAAAAACTATTGGCATGGGATCACAACACATATAGTGACTATAGGATTTCCATGACATTCATTAAAAGGGTTAGGTTTATACCCAATGAGTTTGGACAAATATGTGGTGGGGATAGATCGAAAATTGATGCAGATTTCTAGAAACAATGTTGTATGGAAATAGGTATCCCTATTAAAGAGGACAATGTGAAACGAAAAGGTTTAAGAGGAAGTGATGCATTCATAGTTGTAGATAACTATTTTTAGTTGTAATTTAGAATGGGGACCATATGGTATTTGATTGATAACATATTTATCATGTGGGAGAATATTGGCATAAAAAATCAAAAGGTTAAAAAAAATAAAGCAGTTGCATGGAGCAGTAGTCAAGGAGGCCCCGACGTCAAGAATTTGCTAGAAGATATGACTATAACACCTTGGATATCATTGAAATGTGTAAAGGATGAAACACTTATATCTACAATACTATCACGTGTAAAGTCATGTGAATTATACATGGAGGAAATGTGCAATGAATTTGAAAAGTAAGTTTGTAGGTTGTTTTTATGTTTTAAAGTTTAGTTTTTGAGTTTAATATTTTTTATTAATTAAGCATTGTGCTATATTATTAGATGTGATTCTAAACGTCATTTATTTTTACATCATATAGTCATAAGGTGTACATGAAAATACAAGAGGATATGGTTATAATGTTGGATGAGAAGAGTTGGGATGATGTCAGATGCAACTATCCAGATTCAAGCTCCATAGAGAACTTAAAACATTTTTTTGTTGCATACAAAAAGGTATTATGATGTATGATATATTCTATTTTATTTATTTCTAATTCAATTCATTTATATTTTATTAATTATAGATATAATTTTGTTTTCAAAGATTCCAAAGAGGAGTACAGTACCAGAGTATTTCAAAATTCATATTCAAAGAGCCAAAATAGAATGACAAAGAAGACAATGTCATGCAAACATTGAACTTGATGACACCCTTGATCATCACGTTTGGAATGGGATCGACACTATGCAATATAAAGTGATTTTGGGTGATTGTGCAAACATTGCAAATCTTGTTTCAAAAAATGAGTACTCCCTAGTTATTACAGATATTCCTCATGGATACAATATCAAAATAACTACTTATGATTGTGAGCCTTATACATACCAGTCGATCAATAAAGTGGTTTTGGGATCTATGGACATCACAACATCACCTCTATGGATATTTCTTGTTTTCTATTCAGATTTACAAGGAGGAGCAATGCTAACAACCTTCAAGGATAAATCAAACTCAAGGAAACAATTGTATTAGTAAGATATTTGAAGTGTATTATTAAACATTTGAATTTAGAAACCAGATTTATTTTTCTATAAGTTAATTAGATTCTTATATATTTGTGTTACAGGAATAATCCTAATATTCGTAGCTCTAACAGTGATCCATTTATGAGTGATACTGAAAAACATACATCTTGCATGTTGGACAAAAGATGAGACCTATGAATCTCTTTTAATCAATGAAAAGAGTGAAGGAAAATATATTCAAATATTGTCTTATAATGTCATGGTTAAAAAGTTGACCTATTAAGAGAGGGATTTGAAAGGAGAGACTGTAGACATCTACCAGAATCCACAAGCATTGATTAATTATCTCATAGATACTTTTTCAAAAGGAGATTGCATTTTAGATTTGTTCTTGAGATCAAGTAATATTTCTGATATTACATATGAAACTAGTGCCATAATCTATATTCAGTAATATATATTTTTTTAAATTTATGTTCATTATGTAATTTTTTTTGTGTGTGTGGTGATTAGGTACATCAATAGCATGTTCGTTAGAAAAGGAATAAATTGCATATCCATTGATAATAATCCACTACATTGAAATTATATAAAGCAAATAATTAATGCTATTAAAGTTCTTCTAGGTGAAATGTAGGAAGTTGGTTTGAAGAAAGGATAATTTAGTGAATCACTTGTGGCAAAGATGTCAAAAGAGCCTCAACCTCCTTTAAAAGGGATGTTCGGAAAATATCACTTTGGGAATTTTGCAAAAGTAGAGGACCCAATGGAAGAACACATTGAGGTCCAAGAAGAGAGCCAACCAACATAAAAGTGTCAATTTCAATGAAGATTTCGGGTTGCATGATATTTTTGATAGGTTTCATATCGTTGAGGAAAATGTCAAAGTTGAACAAATTTTTGATAAGATATTTTTGTAATGTTTTGACTTTCATATTTTATTTTGAAAATAACTATTATTTTTTTAATATGCTATTTAGAAATATATGGTATATGTTTTGTTGAGTTTATGTGAATCATCACTTTATGGAAAATGATGTTAAATAGTATAATTTTTATACATCAAATAGATGAAAATACATTGAAAAATGGTTTGAAATGTCTTTTTTCTCATTTTTTTAGAATTTTGCCCCAAAAATGACTTTTTTAAGAGAAACATTTAATGAAAAATCTTCTAAAATGTATATATTTTTCATTCTAACTAGCTTCTAAATGTTAAAAAAGAAAAAGAAAAATGTGTGTATTTTTTCATTATAACTAGCTACTAAATGTATATTATTTTGTAAATTTGAAAAAACGTATTTGTAAATAAAAATTATAGTTTCTTTATGTCCAAGAAGTTTTAAAAAAAATGGCTTGAAATGAAAAATGGTGCTACCAGTATACAAACTTTTTGAAACAAAAGTAAAAAAAGTTACTAAAATTGACCCCCCAAAAAATGAGAACAATGTTGGGTTCTCGTCAAGTTGTATAACTTGCTAAATCATATCATATGATAACAATGCGTTGGCTGTTGGGCGGTTTGACCCCGATGTATGGTGGTTGTTATATATTTATAAAAAATGTGTTGGTTGGTTGTTGGGCAGGAGACCCGAGGTCAAACCCATGGGATCTCGTCCCCCCTTTTTTTTATTAAATCTTCCCTGTCAAACAAAATACAATATTTTCCATATGTCTTCATAATTAGTATCGATGGCACGTTGGTAAAGCCTTGTGGTTGGAAGTCATGAGGTCGCAAGCTCAACTCCTGCACCCTCACCTTTTTTTGGTAGATCAAATAAGCACGAATAAATATGCCACGTGTCCTTGATATATTGGTCCACCTCGATACCATGTCACCATTTCCATTGGATTCCAAGTCATCTCTAACCTGCTACGCGACTGCCACATCGACAGGCATGTCAACTAGGGTTCCATGTGGCACCATGAAGTGATTCCATGTAGGTTCTATTTATGCCATGTGGAACCCTTCTAGTGGTTCCACATGACACCTCTTTTCTTTCCATTTTGTAGCATTAAATCACTACTATGTCAAAAATTCAGAACATCATACATTTTTCATATGGACCTTTTTTTGCACGAAATGAACATCTCCATAAAGCTCTCATCTAGATCTTCAGAATGGAGTCACTTTCATTAGTATTCAATGGTTTTTATTTCTTGAGTGATCCTGTATCATCCTGGATCAATTCAAAACTCTTGAAACCCACTCACACAATTGGCCTCCAATAACATTCTACAACAAAAGCGATTTCTTTGAGCTAACTTCCATTCCCGATGCAAATCATAAGACATTCAATATGTCCTTGTATTTTAACAATTCCCGGACAGTTCTCCCACAAAAAATTAGAACATAATCTACAAAAAGAGAATGGGAAATCCAGTGAGAGGATGAGACATTTACTCCCATTGTCCTTCCTTCCACCTTTGACTTAATAATCATCTAACTAATACCTTCCACAATAAGAAAAAACAATGGGGGGGTAGAGGAGAACCCTATCTCATTCCCATTTCACTATTAGCAAAACCAAAAGGTGACCCATTAACCAAGACAATACAATTTATAGAGGACACGCACCCCATAATCCAATTTGTCACCTCCAAAGTAAGACCAATTTGTAACAGAACTAGCCTTATGAAGTAATAGCTCAACATGTCCTCAAACATGTCCCTTAAGAGGGGACTCCTCTACTATCCACCATACTTTGACTAATTCTCCCACATTCTACCTCAATCCCCATTTCTTCAATCGACAAGGAGGGATGGATATACAAATGATTACCTTCACAAGACATAGCAACTTCTATCCCAATACTCCCTTCCCCCTAACCTCACATCAACACCAAATCTCAAGAAATAGAAACCCTCATCCAATGGGACACTATATTTAGTAAAATATCAACTCCATCATACCCAAACCCATCATTCCCAAGTAGAAAACTTTCCATACCCCCTACCCGATTCCCTCTAGGCTCAATAGAGAGAATTTCATTATGACTAAGAGGAACAGAAGGTCCATAAATAACTTACCATCTAAATTCTGGGGTCTCTTTCAATACTTGATAGCCTTCACTTCCAATAAAGTCTCTACTTTGGAATGAGGCTTAGACATTCCAAACCCACCCAGAATCTTCACACAAGTTCACGATACCATATCTATGCTACCATCCCTTAATCCATTGGATCTCTTCCTCTCAAATAGTGAAATGGAACTCTCCAATAGTCCAAAGGCTAGACGAAAACTTTGTTCCTCCTACTAATCTCAATATGCTCAAATAGAAATTTCCCTGTGTCCAACTCCACCAGCACATGAGCCATCCTTTTATATTCACACTATAAAGTCCTCTCATCAAAGAACATAAACCTTCCAATGGCATTGGCAATGTTGGTAAAAGCCATTTTACACCATATCTCTAGGGGAAACCCTAACAAAAGCACCCATAAGAGTTGGATAAAAAATAACTCAGTTTTAGTGTCGAAGGAAATGTGCCACTTCTTAAAACCAAGCTAGCCTCCCTTAACATCCAACAACCTGCCAATATTTTCTCACATTATTCTACCAAAATATATTCAAAGCACAACCAACCTTTTATTAAAATGTGGACCCTTGGCACATAACATAAAAGAGGAAACCATGATACCTCCACCCATTCCAGAAGCTCCTTCTTCCTACAAAACGTTTCTTGTAACTTCTAGACCAGATAATAGCCCAAAGTAGAGACTATCGCTTCCATCCCAATTTCATTCTTGAGCACGATATTCACCCTACCTTCATGCATTTTGAATTCCTTCTTTTCTCTAGCTGATTTGGCCTTGGATCCTTTAAACCTATGACCCCCACCTGCTTCTCCACTTGCCTCCTTTCCATGAATCTTTGAAACCTCCCCCACTTCCCCTTTCTCTAAAAAAAACAAGGTGACTTCTCCCATGAAATGAACTCCACTACACCTTCACCATCCCCTAAATCTTGTGTAGCCTGATTTCCTCATGAAGCGACAAGAGTACCTTCACAAATGTCTTCTACTACCAAAGTTCCAAAACTGGTGTCTAAGGGCTTGTCACCATCCATAGGGACTAACTTCGCTAAAGGAAAACAAACTGATGTATCCACCATGTTGATGAAATCCTATGTGGCCACTATAGAGCATCAACCCTCTAAAATGATAGGACATTCCCCTTCTACACTGGAAAAACCACCAACTTCTATGTCATTTCCACCACCTTTCTTGTTCATTTCCTTTGATAAATTCAATATCTCCCTGAATTACTGGTATGAATGAAAAATTCTAGGATCCAACCACAAGTTGTCGTTTCCAAAGTCGACGTCTTCCTCCCAACCTGCCATATTCTGCACTTTCAGATAGCCCAATGTTAATACTTTCACTTATCACCACTACTATTTGAGAAATTTGGTAAAACCATGTATATAAATTAATTTTTATGGGGAAATGATTAATGGAAATATAATCGTACTCCTTTATTTTTTATAACATGAAGAAATTTACTATAAATCATGTTAGTTAATTAATGACTAAAAGAGATAGTACCACGAATCATGATTTATAATACATGTATTATTAGTTTAATGAATCATTATTTGTTGTTCTATTATTTTTAAATTTAATATTTTTATAAATGATTGAGATTTACTTATCAAATATAGTAATGATAGAAATAATTATTTATGCTTTATGTAGCTAATTATTACTTATAAAATTAATGGTAGTAATCCTAAGTTTTAAAGTCTCTAGTTTAAGTCTCATATTTACTTTTTACTTTGTATTATTATTTTTTGTTTATGGTCGACATAATATTTATTACTTTTTACTTTATATTATTCTTTTTTGTTTACTTTGTATTATTTTGTTACTTGACACACTCGACAAACACTCTAAAATCTCATATTTACTTTTTACTTTGTATTAAAAGTAAAAAGTAAAGTCTCTAGTTTAAGTCTCACATTTACTTTTTATTTTGTATTATTCTTTTTTGTTTATGACCGACATAATATTTATCACATAATCCTAAGCTCTAAAGTGTCTAGTTTAAGTCTCATATTTATTTTTTACTTTGTATTATTCTTTTTTATTTATGGCCGACATAATATTTATTACTTTTTACTTGTATTATTATTTTTTGTTTACTTTGTATTATTTTGTTACTCAACAAACACTCGAAAAACACTGGACACATAAAATAAAATGGGTTTACTTTGTATTATTCAACAATATTTTTTTTTCATTATTTTTTTTGTTTATTATCATAATATTTTTTATTTGCTTATGGCCGACAATATCGACAAACACTCAACTTACAAGATCTTCCTCATACAAATGTTATTTATGGCCAACAATATCGACAAACACTCAGACTTACAAGTTCTCCCTCATACAAATGCTATTTATGGCCAACAATATCGACAAACACTCAACTAACAAGATTTCCCTTGGATTAAGTTGTAGAGCACCTCTCGGCACAAATAATTATCATTGTTATATATATATATATAAGTAGTTTAATAGTTTCTATAATAGTACATATACTATTGATATTGATTATTATTTGTTATGAATTTGTAGAAATGTAAATAAGTTATTAAATGTTTTCTAAATAATTGTTATTATTAATTATTAATTTGTATAAATATGAATAATCTATAAATGTTGTTAATCATTGTTTATCATTACAAAATTAATTGGACGAATATTAATCAAAGAAATGTATATAGTTATATACAATTTTCCAAAAAAATATAATTTCTATTAAAGATAGAGCTTAGATACTGTATATGCATATAGCATTTGGGCGTCATTTATATATCACAATTCCTAGTCTTCAAGAGGCACTAGATATCAATCATTTCATTAAAAAAAATGACATCACTTTAAGAAGATTTGAGAAGTTATCCTTTATTGATCAAATAATATTAATAAAGAATAAGCGATGTTGAGGATAAGTAGATAGTGTATATGAACTTAAGGTATCATTTTTGTATTCAAATTTCTCCTACTAACCTTGTGAAAACTTTGGATCCTCTTTAGAGAGTGTGTCTTCAAGGGTGTTCAATTCTATATAAATATGCCTATAAGAAATTGTCGTGAGAAATGTCTTCATTATTTTTAATAGATTGAAATGGGTGAAAATATCAATATCTCCATCATATATATTCCCTTTATCTAGCTAATGACTACCATTGAATCTCCCATCACCTACCAATTGTAACATTTCAAACTTCCATAGTTATTTAAAGGTAGCTTCAAAGCCATTATCTCAACAAAGTTATTGGTGATAGTTCTTCAACATGTCTTGTATTCTGTGAAATGTGTTTTTGAAATGTATAGTATGGACCCAAGCTTACATAAAGATGGTTTTCCTTGGATTTATTTATCAAAATATCTCCGAGAATTAGATTTATTTATAGGCACATAATATGATCCAACTTTGGTAACTCCTTATAGATCAAAGGAACCTCCTCCCAAAAACCCTTAAAACATTCATATAACCAAATCATATGTTCTTCCTACAAATACTAGAGATATGTATTGACCTTTATTTATTTATATATATATATATATATTCTCACTTATTGCATGTAGGTCATTTATTAGGACCACATAGTATACATTTGCCCTATAATTACATATACCTTTAACCCCAATGACCTCCTTAGGTCATATCAACACCTTTGTTATGATCCGATCCTTTTAACATTATTTGGATTCTTGAGCCCTTCAGAGAATAAGAAATTTTATATAGCATCTTGAAATGAATGAATATAATTTTCCCTAAAAAGCATTAAATTCCTTGAAAGATAGATGGCCCAAGAAGTCAGCAAAGGCATTTCTCTTATAGGTTTGTATTTTTTTTGTTAAAACCATTGTTTTAAACATTCTTATACAATATATTCCTACCAAATATCTTTATAGCCTATGATCTGTTCTATCTCTATCTATACAAATTGTATGTGAGGGTAGCTTTCTAGAAAATCATTGATAGTTTATTCATGTTGTTTACCAAGGACACAACTTCTGGGTCCTTTTCTACTCTTCTTTTGGAGGAATTCCCAAGTTACAAGATTATACCTTAATTCCATCCAAATGATAGTTCTAGTTTTTATTGGCGCTATACCTTTCCATAATAATTTCCACCACTAGGGCTAATCCTTTTGAGCTTAATTGGAAAAAGTTTATTTGTACACTAAATGTTTAGGACATGTACCTAGTGAAGGATTTTTAGACCATAATGAGTGATTTTCTTCCACTCTTATTTGCACATGGATTTTGGATAAAGATTCCACATATTAATTCTCAATATCTACATTATTTCATTCTAACTCGATCATTGGCTCTCATCCATCTCTATTGACAAATATTTGTAGTCCCAGACTCTACCACTTGGGATACCTTAAATATTTATCTTCCACTTAAAAGTGTTAACATTTCAATTGACGACTTCTAGGATTTCCCATTTTCAACTCATGTATTAACCCCCAATATTGCATGTTCCCCACTACAAATATTCTATGTTATCTTTACAGGAGAAATAATGATATATTGCACTACATGCTCACCCTTTTGACTATTTTAACAAATAGCCATTTCTAGTATTTTATCCCATATCCATTACATTTCAATATAAAAACCAAATGTTTTTTCTCTAAATGTAGATCACTCTTTTGATATGAAAATGCATGTTGTAACCATGTTTCCTATTCCCCCTTTAATCCATTTAAGGACATAATGTATTTTAGCATATTCAATTCCTTTCTTGTAGCAATATTTTAGCAGTATATAATCTCTTTTAGTCATTTATATTCCTTAATATATCCATCACTAAATAACAACACATTACTAAAGATCAATATATGACCAATATCTAAGTTATGAAATTTTTTATGCCTCAAAGATAGGAAGAAAGAGAGAGAAAGAGGAGCATGAGAGAGAGAGGTGGAGAGTGAGAGGGAGAGAGTGAGGGAGAGAGGGTGGGTGAGGTTGTGGAATAGGTGAGGGGAGGAGAGGGGGGAGGTAGAGAAAATAAAAAAGGGTGGGAAAGATAGTGGAAGAGATTGAGGGGGGGAGAGAGAACGAGAGAGAGAGATGTTGCGGGTAGAGGTAAAAGGAGAGATAGAAAGCTTAGAGAGAGAGGTGGAGAGTGGAAGAGATATAAGGATTACAGAGAGAAGTGGAGAGTAGAAGAGAGAGAGAGAGAGAGAGAGAGAGAGAAACAAACATTAAAGAGTGTGAATTCTTGAAGGAAAAGATGTATAAGGTGATCAATATATACTATGAAGTTTTGGATGCCTCAAAGACACACACACACACACACACACAGAGATGGATATTGGATTGGGAGGTGGCTAGTCGTAGGTGGGAGAGAGAGAGAGAGAGAGATAATGATTGCGGGTTGATGGTTTAAAGAGAGAGAGATTGAGGGTTAGGGGTTTAGAGAGAGATATATATTGGGGGATAAGAGAGAGAGAGAGAGAGAGATTGGGAGTTAGATGTTTAGAGAGAGATAGAGAGATATCATGGCGGGAGTGGCGATGGTTATAGGTTGGGAGTTTAGAGAGTGAGGGATATTGGAAATTAGGGGTTTAGTGACCAGTAGAGGGTGAATGAGGGGGTGGAAGAGGGATATAGGGGGAGAGAGAGATAGATATGGGGAGGTGGTTAGTGGAATGGGAGAGAGACAAATAATGAGAGAGAGAGAGAGAGTATCCCATATGTGAAAGAGTGAAGTCTCAAGAGAAAATATTTAGAAGCTATCCGATATATAAGTTATGAAATTTTGGATGCCCCAAAGAAAGGAAGAAATAGAGAGAGAGAGAGAGAGGAGGAGGAGAGAGAGAGGTGGAGAGAGAGAGAGAGAGGAGGAGGAGAGAGAGAGGTGGAGAGTGAGGGAGATAGGGTGGGTGGTATTGTGGAAGAGGTGAGGGGGAGAGAGGTAGGGATGTAGAGAGAAGCAAACATGGTGGGAGAGATTGTGGAATAGATGAAGGGGGAGAGAGAGAGTGAGAGAGAGAGGTGAGGGGGTGGTAGAGGTAAAGGAAGGGATAGAAGGATTAGAGAGAGAGAGAGAGAGAGAGTTTGTATCAAACGTTAAAGAGTGTGAATTCTGGAAGGAAAAGATGCAGAAGCTAACAAATGTCTACTATGAATTTTTGGATTCCCCAAAGACAAGAAGAAAGAGAGAGAAGGATAGGGAGATATAGAGATTGGATGGGGAGGTGGTTACTGGTTGGTTGGAGAGAGAGAGATAAATATTGTGGATTAGTGATTTAGAGAGAGAGAGAGATTGAACGTTAGAGGTTTAGAGAGAGAGAGAGAGATTATGGGTTGAGAGAGAGAGAGAGATTGGCATTTAGGGGTTTAGAGAGAGATAGAGAGATATCACGGCGGGTGTCGATGGTTAGTGGTGGGGGTTTTAGAGAGTGAAGGATATTGGAAGTTAGTGGTTTAGAGACTAGGAGAGGGTGAATGAGGGGGTGGAATAGGGATATAGGGAGAGAGAGAGGGATGGGGAGGTGGTTAGTGGAAGGGGAGAGAGTCCTTGAAATTTTTTTTTTTTAAGTGGTCTTAGTAATTTATTTCTAATGTATAAAATGTATGGGTTTTAGTCATTTCTTAAACCATAGACTAGTCCCATAAGTCATAGACAAATTAACCTAAAAATATTTACTCCTTTACTCCTTTTTTAATAAATATTTTTAAACACTTTATCTGACCCACCACGCACTTAACGAACATGATGGCATGTAAGACCATTGAATGGTGTAATCATTGGAGCAAGGGAGTGCATGCGTTACTAACAAGGGGGAGCATGCATTATTAATGCATGTGCACTTGTGAAAATAGTGCACGCATGTTTTTGTCAGGCTATTTCACACCATCTTTTCTCCCCTACCTCCTCACAGTACATAAAATAAATATTTGCATGATTTTAGAAGACAACAAAACGCTAAACAACAACTTACAAGTTGATTCTTCAAAATGATTGAATTGCAAAGGAGAATCCGTAAGTGAGAATGATTTTCATATCTATTTATTTGTTGTATAGGACAAATATTGTGCATATTAAGGAGAAAGTCTTAAATTAGAGAAGAAATTTTTCCTCTTCAACAATTCTCATAGAAGTGAAATTGTAAAATGATCATACAAGATTAGACTAAAATTATTCTCACATTCACTTTCTATAAGATAAATCCTATGAAGTTGAATGAAAGTGTATGAAATTGGTGAAAAAGCATGTCTTTTTATCTATGCCTTTGCAAGAGAAATTGTAAAATTGGTGAAGAAATGACCTCTTGAACTATTCTCATGGAAGTGAAATTCTGAAATTCTAAGGTTTAAGTACAAATATTTGCAATTGGAAGAAAATACTTCTCATATTCACTATTTCCAAGTCAAATTTTGTGTATTTGAATGAGATTATATATGAAATTGGTGATGAAATATAGTCTCTTTCAAGCTATGTATTTGGGAGAGAATTTTTCAAATTGGTAAAGAAACAACCTCTTGAGATATTCTCATAGAAGTCAAAGGTTTAACTCTCAAGGAAGTAAACTTGTGTGAGTGGAATAAAATCCTTCTCACGTTCTAAAATTTGTTAAATTTGTAAATTCATTCCCACACTATGAAGAGAACTTGTGAAGTTAGCACATTATAGGGGACATTCATTTAAACATAGGAAACCAACGTAATTGGAAAAGAAAGAGTTCAAGGAAAATGCATCCCATAGAAGTTGTCAATGAAGAAAGATAAAAGGAAAGGATAATTATGGAAAAAATAGGTTGTTAGTAAAGGAGAAGGTAAATTCTAGCACATCCGATGAACCTCCAATCAATAACCCATCAGAAGAAGCTTTAAATGACAAAGATGAAATACTAGTTGAAGTTGGTTGTAATGTCAATGATGGTAGAGAGGAGATGGATGCAATACTGTTAGACCAAAGTCTTGTCATCATGAGTCATGTGTCATCTACATGTCTTAATCCCTAAAGTTCCCTAGGCTAAAACATCAAAAGTAAGGTTGTTGTCGGTTCCCTTTACCTTTTGTAGTTACCCTGACGCACCCTTCCTTCATGCAAGGGGCGTCTAAATCAAGGTGACGCACTCTGCACCTTAGCAGAGAGTGTTGTTGATGCAGTGTGCCTTTGTACGGGACGTGGTGTTCTACTTCTCAGGCAGGTTGTCTTAAAGCAAGGTGAGTCAAAGTTGGTTAAAGTGAATAAAGGAATCTTCGAGCGATTTCTCGAAGATTGGTGATGTGGAGGCTTATCCCTATATGCTTAGATAGGTGGATCTTGATCCCTAACCTAGTGGGGTGATACCTTAGACCTCTCCCTTAAATAATCAAGCTTTTATATCCCTTTAGCCCTATATATACAACCCCCCTCTCCATTGTTAAGGGGAGGAAGGATTATGCACCCTCGTGCTGGTGGAATTCACTCAAGATCATCCTCTTCATCCATAAGAAGTTAGGAGGCTTTGGATATTTGAGGAAAGATCACTCATGTTGGAGTAGTGACGTCAAAGATTTGGTTGTAACTCCCCTCACTTTGTATCTACTGCAATTTACATTAATATAAACATATTTCCATAAATGTGTTATGTCTTGTAATATCATTTATGATTTGCTTCTTTGACAACTTATCTAGTTAGATTCATAGATATATGCTTTCATGTCATTTTCTTGTTTCCATCTCTTCGATCTTGTTTTGCAGCTGGATATCAAAGGATCGAAAGTCAATCAAGCAAAGATAAAGGGATTGTGATTACAAGGTAATTCATCTATCATGCAATCTAATCTAACTAGGAAGGATTTTATGTTGTGTACTCTTTTGTGCTAGATATATACCATTTAGGTCTAGAGAGATATGTTTCCATCCACGTTAACATATTGTATACACACAAAAATGGTGACTATATTGGGGAGTGTATCCTGTATCTTTGATTGTTTCTTAATTTTTGATTTATTTTGATCGAGCCTCTCATTTCCTCCCCTTCCATTGGATCTATCCACCAGTGAGTCTTTTGGGTTATCCAGACTCTACTTAGGGTAATTTTCAAATCAATTGTCTTTAATTCTTGAAGTGTTCTCATTTTTTTTATTTGGATCTCGTCCAACACACCTGGGCTATATATTTCTTGCCTCAATGTGTCTCTGACACGTTTTAGTGGTTAGCAACCCGCGTCGTTGACGCCATCTATGTGATTGAAAACAACGTATATAATGCATACTACTTGTTTGTAGAGTGTGCCTTTGGCCTATCTGATGCCCTCATGCACACCTGCGGGTTGCGTCACCCTATATTACTTTTCACTTGGTTTAAGAAATCCTCCAAGTTGACTTGTGATTTGGTTTTCTGAGTTTTGTAGATTGTTCCCTCTAGTCACAGGCACCCTAGGTGTAGCATAGTTCTTCTTTTTGTATTGGAGAAAACTCACTATGGCTTGGGAATACTAAAACAGACAGATGACTACCAGAAATCTACTCAATTCTCAAAACAATGCTATTATAAACGACAATGTTAAAACAATGGAGAAATGTAACCAAGCTCGATCCAATGTTTGATGTATATTCCCATTGGAGCTTTCAATCCACGCACATCCAAGCACTTGTAATCTGCAAATTAGTCTTGACAAGAAATATCTAACAAGTACATGTGATATATAAATAACATTAACATCATCAATAACAATGGTCCATAATATCATAAGCAAATGCAACCCAATGTATAATAAATGACACTCACACCATGAATGGACGAGAATATGAGTATTTCTATTAATGAACAAGAAGAAGTACAAAGTGATACGACCTCTTTCCGGCAACCAATCTGAACCAAGATCTAGATCAATCCACTTGTGCCTCCACCACTTCAATCCTCCATGAATGGCAAACTCAAACTAGAAAGGAATTTGGAAGGTGAACATAACTGGTTCACAACTACAAGGATCAATGAGTGCAGACTCAAGATAGGGCAAAAATCCACTAGACTTCCTTTACTATAGTCTTCCTCCTCCCTTCCATAAGCCATATGTGCTCAATATATAGGCCTCTCAAAGGTAGGTAAAGAACTCATCGAGACGTTACTTGGGCAGATGGAGAGCCAAAGGTCACCCAATGACCACTTGTTGGGAGTAAAAAGTAATAAAATAGTGGTTTTTACCATTTTACTTGATACCCGCAGGATATAGGGATGCAACTCGCGGGTACGCATGCTATAGTGATGCAACATGCGAGTAGGAACAAAAATAGGATAAACTAGTATCACTAAAGAATGAAAATGGATCTGAGTCACTGAAATGGATCCTACAGGCCAAAGAATGTTGATGCTCATAGGGTGGAAGATTTCTGTGTAACAGATGCCCCCTAATGTGTGAGGTCAGAGACTGAAAGTGGTACGATGGCTGAAATACATTATAAAACTCAGAAGTGGAGTGATGGAGACACAAGTGGAAAGAACAGATCACTCGTCATAATACAATAGTATCTCTGAATACATGTCGGTATAGTACAACAATCTGATACAATGGCCATGAATAGGCAGTACATAAGTAGATACATGTCATAAGTGATCATATCCATGATCCCTCTACAGTAAGATATGGTCTTTTGCTGAAAAGAAGACAACTAGTGCAAACTGGAGGTACAAACTGCTGAAATCTGAGAGGTGATATCTCAGATGTAAAGTCAAAGTCATATGTAGCATACTGAATGCCACAATCGCTTGGGGTCTTCTACACAAGTCTTCGACGGTGCAAGTCCCATCAAGTGAATAAAGGAATTGGGGTCGAACCTGATGAGACATCGTCTGATTATCGGTCATTGATGTATACCGTTAACAGACGCGAGATGAGCCACCGATAATGAAAATGGGCATCAAGGCACAGAGCACAATCATCAGAGTGTGAATAAATGGGTTGAAGTCGAACACTAGGATGAATCTATCGATCAGGGGACATTGATGTATTCCCAAAACTGTCAATGGCGAGAGAACCTGCCACTAATGACTGCAAGACTCAAGGTACTCAACCGAACTCTAAGCCTCAAGTCCCGGAATAAATGAGTTGAGGTCGATGGAACGAGACTCGCTGGTAGGAGGGCATTAAGGCATCCCACATCAACCAGCACGAGGTACCAGCAATGCTGAAAGATTTGGAAGATCTCAGGTGAAATGGATTGACTCAATAAGGATGGCCGACATGCAATAGTCAAGATATCTGAGGAGTGGCCAACATTGGTTTCAGGACTTCCTTTGAACAAGAGCATGAGCAGATGGATAGACTCAGGCAGCATAGACTCGACATAAACTATGCAATGCAGGAGGCATTACAGAGGGTTCCATAATGACTAGAAGCTTAACCAATCGGTGGAGAAAACTGAGAAACAAGTACAGCTCTTAAGGCCCAACTATAGTCCCGACTCATAATGTACAGAGTGGAATGAATGCTCTGTTCAAAGGCAACACAACAGCTGCCAACAAGAAATAATGACCATAATCTTGTCCGGCTTTTTGGAATATTTGATTTTTTTGTCTTTTTCATATTTGGGAAAAGCTTGAAAAAGAATAAAATTGCTTATAGTACAACAAGTGAGGGAACAAGTGTCAAATAGCTAGCAGACTAGTCCCAAGCAGTGGAACATACCTATGCTCAATGCAAGGAAGTGTGTACAGGATGTGGACACTCGAGGGTGTGTTCCCTCAGGGTCAAAGGGTCATCAAATTGTGAAGGGAAAATATATAATCTCTGTAGGGCTCGAAAGGGAAAGTTCTTAGGCACCAAGTTAACAATTGAGAAAGCGGGAGCCGACACAAGTCTCAAGCGGCAAGCAGGATGAGGCAATGCAATCACAACATGATATAACTGAGGGAAGTCCTTAAGGGAGATGGCCAGCATAAGACAAAGTAGAGTATTAGTCTTTATCACAACGTCATGGCATGACTACAAAGAACTCCCAATCATGAGGACAAACAACAGCATGGGCACCAAAACACATAAGGGAGTAAAAAGTAATAAAATAGTGGTTTTTACCATTTTACTTGATACCCGTGGGCTATAGGGATGAAACTCACGGGTACGCATGCTATAGTGATGCAACATGCGGGTAGGAACAAAAATAGGATAAACTAGTATCACTGAAGGATGAAAATGGATCTGAGTCACTGAAATGGATCCTACAGGCCAAAGAATGTTGATGCTCACAGGGTGGAAGATTTCTGTGTAACACTCTTAGATTGATTTCAAAGTTTAAGTGTTGATTAGGGTTTTTTCCAATCAAGCGAGTGCTTTTGTTTTTGTGGGAAATTTCAATCCCACATTGATCTGGTCAGTCTTGTATCCCTCGATCATTTCACCAGATCTATTCGATCTGACTTCCAAGCCCTCTCATTCTTGTTATTGCAATTTTTTGCTTGATTGTGTGTCCCTTGAGTGTTGTTGAGATTTTGAGTGATATTGCTTCTTTGAGAATTCTTCATTATTTAAACTTTGTAGTAGTGTCTTCTTTCATTTTCCGAACCTGGATCCGAAAGGTGGCATCATTCTTGGATCTATTGAGCGCATATGTGTAGAATATTAAAACATTTACCATTATCCTCATTTCGAGTTTCATTCTTGAAATTGTTGTATATATTTGTCATGCTTTGGAATCTATCATCAAAATATCTTTGAAAAGTTGTATAGAATAATTATTATCTTGCATTTTCTTAGTTATGAAAACTATTTTATCATTTCTCTGAAAATTCCAAGTGCATTATAAGTTTTACAAAGCATTTCCAAAGGTTGAATAATTCTTGCATTGCTTTCGTTTTCTTCCATCGTTCATCTTTGTGTTAGAAAATTGAAGTTGCTACATCTAAAGAGAATTCTCCTTTTCATCTTAGCTTTGACTCATTTAGATTTGAAAACAAAAGGAAAAACATTTAATATTTGGTGTGTGTTATTTTATTGTTTTTGTTGTCTTAGTGAAAAGAGTGTTTCATTTGTCTTTTGGTTGATTTTGAAGTATAGGGGTACTTGTATACTTTCACCATCAGAAAAAAATAAAATTTCTCCTTACCGTAGATAGCTTTCATCAAAAATATACACCTCATGCATTCACATAACCGTAAAATATAAAATTTATCGGTAGTGTTAGGTTACAACTGTATAAGAAATTGTGTGTTAGGTTAGAGACATGTTCCGATGTCTTTAAATGTGGTAGTTGTCGTTATTTTCCTACACTGCATCCCAGGGGCTTGTAGTTCTTCCACATACCAACCGGTATATCGAATGACCTTTCACATAGCCTTGGGTATATCAAAAGGTACGTCACGTACTCGGTAGTATATCGAAAGGCTCCTGTCATACGGTTGTGCACTGGACAACACCACTACGGATTTGAGCTCCCACGTACCTTGAGTATATTGTGATAGCCTTCTAGGATTATTGTAACCATTTGAGTTAACATATTGACCGTCTTGGTGTGGCAATACACCCAGAACAACACTCGGGGAGCTACTACGCACGTGCTTTAATTAGTTGGGTTATACAGTCATGCGTACGGTACTAATCCTCCTTGGTTAGTTATCTAAAATATTGGGCCAAGTATAAAAATTGGACCCTATGGTATATCGCGAGTTGCACTGCCTTGAAAATCCCGCGAGGTTCCAGACCATTGAATCCACACCTATCACATAAGTTTGCTTATGGCTTTAGCTTGTGTAGATCTTGGATTTCATTTTTCTTTTTGTATAGAAAGTACTTAGTATAAATTTTGGTTTAGTCATTCTGGTTGATCAACCTTTGAGAAGAATCCGAAGTATTTTGAACTTGCCACCTGAATATCCCCTTAACCAGGAGGATAACGCAAGAGAAAACATGGATCAAGCTACTACATCTATGTCATGTGAGGAAGATACCTCTACCTTAGAGTCGGGAATGAACTATTCGTCTCCTGCTAATCCACCCATCTCTGATCCTATGGGACCTTTGATCGTGGATAAACCTATTTCATATGACACATCCTTCCATCATTCGATGGAAGGACATCCTGGAGCTACGGATTTGGTTTTCAATCAGCTTCAAGATGACCTTGTATCAAAAATGTTTGGTCCAACTTCGTCTTTTTGGGACATGTCTCTAGGTCTACGTGTCGTTGATTTTGGGTCACTTTCCATGGAAGAAACTATACCTCGTCGATGGATTCCTAATGATGAGTTTCGTGCACCACTCTATGAGCACATGAACTATTTACATATGACTGGAGAACAACTTAGACTGTAATGTCCCGATTTTGGCCCCATTGCATTAAAATGTAAATGATGTAATATTGTTATTAAATCATGATGAGAATCTCAAGGCCAAGGCCCCACCATCGATTTAGTGATGCATATGGTTTACGTGCTAGCCAGGTACATTGGAATTTCAAATATCATGTAAATATGCATTTTAATCAAATACCCACAACTAGCTATGCAATGCAACAAGAGATGGGGGCATGATTTTACAAGGAATTGGGAGGGAAACATTCAAACCCTTGAACCAATCAAGTCAAGCCAAGTGTCAATGAGAGAACCCATAAAACCCTCAACTACCCATGTTGACTTTTTGTACCCAATCATTCATTTCTACCAAGATTTGGGTGAAGTAGTTAATGCCTTGGGGAATGGGAGATATGGTTGTCCAAATTCGGGTGTGGGAAAGCCACCCTTCATGGAAAATTGCGTTTTTATTCTTGGGAAAGAAAAGAGCCACGAATTGCTCCCCAAGCCATTACCCATCAACCAGTTTTGCCTCTCTCACGTTTTTGGAGCTGCCTGGGTGTTTTCCCTCCATGTTTTTCTTGTGTTTCCTTGTTTGTAGCTGGGAAGAGGACGTTTTTGGTGTTGCGGAACTGTTGGGAAGAAGGGAGCTCGAATTGGGGTTTCATGGGGGCCGTTTGGGCCATTTGAAATGCTCATAACCTGTGGGAGAAATCGGTTTTTCTCCCTATGGTTGAATTCCCCTTTCCACAATCTATTTTGGTGTGCCCACGATTTGGGGAAAACCCATGGCCATCCTGTTTGTAAATCCCATTGTTGGAAATGTGTGTCCATGCCCAATTTTTGAGTTTGCTATGTGTAAGAGAATCATGGGGTTGAGATGGGTATCCATTGTTTTGGCTTGAGCTTGAGTGCAAGCATCCAGGGTTCAGCTTTAGCTTGATAAACCTAGTTGTGGACTGGCTGGCTTAGATGAAATGATTATTTGGCTGTCTATGAGATTGAATGTCCCCTTTTCCTTGTAGAAATCATGCCCAGATCAGGGGTGGTCTCTAAGTGTTGAAAGAATATAGGCTGGGTAGAGACCTATGGTTGGGAGGAACATTGCAGCGACATAGCTAGTTGCTTGGGACAACTGCACAACGAAGATAAGTAATATCTATGTATATTTACTTCTGCAATGATTATTTTGATATGTTGGATGAGTATGGAATGTGTGTGGATGATGTCTTATTCCATTGTACATGTTGGCTTGATTTGAATTTGCACACATATGCATTTTATTTGTAATGCAATTGTTTATATTTATGTGAATCATGAATGTTGAAATGGGCTAAGTTCTATAAAAATCCCATTTTTTAAGTGCCATGTTCCCTTCATTGCATTGGGTAAACAAGAGGGGACGTGACATAGACGCCAAAGTCTCTCACATAGAGTAAGTATCTCAGAAGTACCTGTCTTTCAATATTCACATGTACGTTCTTTATCTTTTACGTCACCGGAAACACCCATATCTAACACGACCAATTATGAACCAGTTCAACCCTCGTTTCCTACGAGTAGACCTCAAAGTCAGGTGACCGGTTCTACACCTCCTATGACCCCAACTTCTGAAGAGAAACCTTCAACCTCTACTAACTATGGGACACTACCTCCACCTCCCCCACCTCAAAATTTGAGGGGAGGATATAACTTACCTGTTAGTTTACAGTATATCGGAAGTAATCCCTTAGTAGTCAACCATTTGTTACGCTTCAACCCAATATTAGTGGTCAACATTCGGTCACCGGGGACAGTCCAGTAAGATGGGAAATTTTCGGTTGAGGGGGAACCCCTAGCTAGTGGACCTCACCTAACTGGGGGGAATCACCTAGTCAACAGTCATATCGTCAGTGGAGGAAATAATTCACATCCAAGCTATAGTATGGTTGGCAGTCCTCTTCCAACCATGGGATCACCCACGTGGAAAAATCATACGGGGGGGCCATCTATTTGGACATAACCCATGTGGGGACATATTTTTCTAGGACATCATAACCCTAATGTCAGACAAAACTATCCAGGAATTTTTTTTCCTGGATTACTCTATCCTGGAAACCCAAATACCCCATGGGGGCACCATAATGTTCCATCGACTAGAACTCTTACTGGTGGACCACCCCCACCATCTCCACCAGCTGTCCCACCACCTCCACCACCATCCGGTCCACCACTACCACCACCACCCCATTCTGGAGGAGGAGGACCCCCACCTTACGGTGGAGGACCACCCCATTCTGGAGGGGGGGGACCCCCACCTTCGAGCGAAGGAAAAACCCATTCTGGAGGAGGAGGACACCCACCTTATGGCGTAGGAACACCCCATTCTAGAGGGGGGGACCCCAACCTTACGACGGAGGACCACCCCATTCTCGAGGCAGTGGACCCCCACCTTTCGATGGAGTACCACCTTATTCTAGTGGAGGCTATCCCCCTTAAGGTCCACCCCCAACCACGGAATCCCACCCCCATATGGCCAATTTTCTTATGAGAGGACCTTATGACCAATCGATTCATGGTCCTACTGGTACCTCGATGCCCTATCAATAGTACTAGTATCCATAACCAAACCAACAATTACCATTTTTGGATACACTTGATCTGCCAGACTTATTACAGTTGAATAAGGATCCCATTTATCATGGCACTAATTAGCCAGCCATTCTGGTGAAGTTACCATCTAACATCTCGAAGTTTGACGATAAACATGGTAAGGATTCGAAAAAACATGTAATGACCTATCATTTGTGGTGTTCATCCAAATCCTTAATGGATGATTCCATCCGTTTGAGGTTATTCCGGCGAACCCTTACTGACACTGCTTCCAAGTGGTACATTGAATTACCACCACACTCGTTTCCCAATTTCGGATCCTTGGCCATGTCATTTTTGACATAGATTTAGTTACCGATACATTACGAGACAGGTACATATATTTTGACTTCTCTCTAGCAAACCACCACCACTCACATTTCTGATCATATTCACGAGTGGCAGCGGAGATGACGTGTGATTAAAGATCCCATTCCGGACAAACTCCTTGCAGATTGGTTTACTATGTCACTAATACCTATCATAGCCAAAGATGTCGCTATGGGTGGGGCCGTCACATAAGAAAAAGCTATAGCATGTTCCAAGTACTTAGACTTGGTCTATGCCCAATCTGGCACTTTATATAATATTGTTCCCGATGCACCCCACCCTAAATATGACCCAGCAAAACCACCTATGGGACCTCATGCTGACGACATCATTGGTTATGTTCAGAACCAGCCTGCTTCACAATTTGATGGATCACACAGACATCGTGGCTCTACTCCACCCTCATCATAGGCTAGGAATAGAACCAACAGATCACCCAGCCTTGCTGCCACTGAAGAAGTGAATTCAGTACAATATGCTTCACCTTAGAAATCCGGTGGTAAAAAGAAGAACAAAAGGAAAAAAAATTCTTCTAATCAGCAGGATCCCAAACAGAACAATCCCGACGACACCAAACCAAAGCGGAAGGTTAAGTATCCTTGTTTACTATGCGGTGGTGACCACTTTACTAAAGAGTTACCACATCGGGACGAGGTCCAAAATTTCCTAAAAGGGAACCCAACACCTGCATTTTTAACCGATCCCTTCCCCATGCAACAGAAACAGATGATGGCGCAACAACCCTCTCCTTCTCAATGAGAACCATCCTCTACCGCTCATGTTCTCATGATGCGTAGTGAAACTGGAAACTTGAACACTCGATCACGTTCTTATGACTCTGTCCCAACT